>OX637338.1:0-1249614 GCA_951799405.1 Agapetus fuscipes
AGCCCTGAGGGACCCCAGACGTCAGCTGTCGCGTCTCGACGCTGCCTTCGGCACCGCATCGATATTCGAGCGTCCGACCATCAAAGTAGCTCTCCAGCAAGGCCATCAGGTACTCCGGGACCCGAAAGCTCTCCCTCAGCGCCCTGAGAGTTAAATCCCAGCGCGCCGAGTTGAAGGCATTCCGGACGTCCAGAGCCACAAGCATGACCTGCCGGTGCCTTTTCACCGACCCCTGCCAAGCCGTCCGTACCGTGTCCACTACGCGCTCCACAGCGTCCAGGGTGGAGCGTCCCGATCTGAAGCCGTACTGGTGTTCGGAGAGCCCTCCATCCTCGGATTCGAGGATTGGGAGAAGCCTTCCAACCACCAGTCTCTCAAGAAGCTTCCCGTAGCCGGCAAGCATGCACAAGGGCCTAAAAGAGGAGGGCCCAACGGCGACAGCCTTTTTAGAGACAAGGACAAGCCTTTGCCTCTTCCAGGCGTCACCGAATCTACCCTCCTCCAGGCAGGCGTTGTACACGCTCAACAGCATATCGGGAAACTTCTTGGCAACCAACAGTACGACTTCGTTCGGGACATTGTCTGGTCCGGGCGCCCTTCCAGTTTTGATCCTGGCCGCCGCCGCATCGAGCTCAGCCCGGGAGAATGGTTCGAAGTCCGCTCCCAAAGGAGCGGGGCCTCTTACCACCCTCCGTTCATGCGCAGGAAAGAGAGCGTCTATTACGCTCGTGAGGTTCTGGGAGTCCATGAGAAACGGATCATGATCTCGTCCCCGTAGCTTCTGTCGTACAATCTTGTACGGCAGTCCCCAGGGGTCGTTATTCACCGATTCGCACAGTTCTTCCCAGCACCTCTCCTTGCTGTGCTTGATAGCTAGCTTAAGCTCTTTGCGGGCGGCCCGGTATCGCTGGTAGGCGCTGTCGTCTACGCCGTCCGTCGCCCGTGCCCGTTGGGCAGCCCTGCGTCGGGCAAGACACGCCGCGCGGAGGCGGGCTATGGTGTCTGTCCACCAATAGGCCAATTTTTTGTAAATCCAACTGCTCCGATCTGGATAAAAATCACATGGGACATCAAACAAGATACGGCAGGTCCGAAAATATTGTTATTTTTGCTCTCCTATCAATATTTGTTAACTTATGGAAGTTTGAAGGTAGTGATCACAGATGGAGGTCCTGTTCGCTCTACGGCCAACCGTTAACGAGTTATGGTCAGTTGAAGGTATGACCCAGAAAATGTTTGTAAAATTTCAACGGATCATTCGAATTGAACCATTCTTGCTGTTTTAGGTTATTCTCTACGTCTGCATTAGATTATACTTGTAAAACATTAACAATCTCACCGATTTGATTACTCGTTTTTTTGCGAAATATTCCAAGGTACCTACCTTGAACGATTTTTTTATATTTTTTTAAATTCAACTGCTCCGATCTGCATAAAAATTACATGGGACATCATACAAGATACGGCAGGTCCGAAAATGTTGTCATTTTTGCTCTCCGATCAATATGTGTTGACTTAAGGAAGCTTGAAGGTAGTGATCACAGATGGAGGTCCTTTTCGCTCTACGGCCAACCGTTAACGAGTTATGGGCAGTTGAAGGTATGACCCGAAAAAATGTTCGTTAAACTTTAACGGATCATTCGATTTGAACCATTCTTGCTGTTTTGGGTTATTCTCTACGTCTGCATTTGATTATATTTGTAAAACATTATCAATCTTGTTGGAAATAAATCATACATTTAGGGAAACTTATTGACAACCACGACATTATTGTTTATGCTTCATGTTCTTTTGTTTCAAACACTAGGAAAATTGTCTTCTTAGAATATGTGATTTCTGTTGTACTGTCTATTATAATTTTCTTTAATAAAGCTGAATACTCTGATAGGTTATGGGCCCAGATGTGTTAATTAAAGATTAATTATGGATGTGCACCTAAAAATAGACAAGTTGGTTGGAGCCAACAACTGGTCACAATGGAAAAGGCAAGTGGAACTTTTACTCAAGTATCATGGCGTCCATTATGTTTTAAAAGGAACAAAGGCTGTCGGTGCAGCTAAAACTGATGCCAAGTTTGAAAAAGATGATGCTCTGGCCCAGGTGGTGATAGTCACTAACCTGAATGACAACAATGTAGACCTGACGGTCACGTGTACGTCAGCTAAGGAAGTCTGGAAAAAACTTGTCAGTGTTCATGAACAAAGCTCGAGTCAAAAACTCGATAGATTGATGGAAGCATTCTTCCATGCCAACATTGAGAGTGGTGAAGACATGGCTTCCTACATCGGAAGGCTGCATAGAATATTTTCAGAAATCAACACTGAGCTTGCAGTACTGGCGAAAGTGACTCTGCCTGAATTATTATTGATGAGCAGAGTGCTCAGTACACTGCCTGTTGAGTATTTTGAATTTAAAAGTGTCTGGGAGAGCATCCCGATTGAAAACCGGAACATCAACATGTTAACAGAGCGTGTTCGGTTAATTGAAATGAGATTACCAAATAAATCTCAAGATCCAGATGAAACAGCAGGGGCAGCATTGTCAGCGAAGCATAAGGCTGGAAGGAATGCTATCAAGAAAAAGGATTTCAAGTGTTTCACATGTGGGGAGACAGGACACTTCTCAAAGAAATGTCCAAAGAAACCGCCCGTGAAGAAAGGAGCTAGGTCCTGGCTGTGCTATTCAGCAGCAAGTACAGAGTCACATTGTTGGATCGCCGATAGTGGAGCTTCACACCATATGACTCATTCCAAGAGCAATTTTGTCAACTATTCAGATTTTTCAAGGCCAATTGATGTTCTTGTTGGAAACAATGAAAAATTACAAGCAATCGGTGAAGGAAACATTATCACAAAAATGAAAGTGAATGAAAATGATATAGTTAAGACTCTGGAAGATGTTTGGTTTGTTCCTGGACTTGGAAAGAACTTACTATCAGTTTCCCAAACAGCGGAAAAAGGTTATAAATTCATGGCTGATGTGAAGAAATGTGTTTTTCTCGATAACAACAAACCTGTGTGTTATGGAAAGCAGCAAGATGGACTGTATATTTTGGATCTTACTGTAATAGGACCAAAACCCAGTCTGTGTGCAGTTGCCCAAAAGTCTGCCAGCTTGCAGGAGTGGCATGAGCGGCTGGCACATCAAAATAAAAAGCATGTTGCTCGCGTGCTTAAGGAAAGGCACATTGCAGTGTCTGGAAAGGATGACTTTTGCCATGGCTGTGTGCTTGGAAAACAGCATCGGGAGTCGTTTCATCCTCGGGAACGTCCATGTGAGCCTGGAGAAATTATACACGCAGATGTCTGTGGACCAATGGAAGTAAAATCAATAGGAGGGTCTCGATATTTTGTGGTCTTCAAAGATGATTTTACGAGATACAGACGAGTATTTTTCTTAAAAGAAAAGTCTGAAGTGCCTGACTGTGTGCGTGTATTTCTGGCTGAAGTGCATACTGCAGGACATACTGTTAAGACATTCCTGTGTGACGGAGGAAGAGAGTTCATTAACTTTAAAGTGAAGAGACTGTTAGAGAAATATGGAATTAATTTGCGCACTGTAATTCCCTACACGCCAGAACAAAATGGTGTCGCAGAAAGGGAAAACAGAACCCTTGTAGAAAGTGCACGTACTATGTTACATGCCAAAGGGCTCGATAAGAATTTGTGGGCTGAGGCTGTGCACACAGCTTGTCACATAATCAATAGGACTGGCCCAACAACAGTGCCTGAAAAAACACCCATCCAGCTCTGGTTGAACAAAGATGCTGTAAATATTGACCATTTCCGTGCATTTGGAAGCGAATGCTATGTGCATGTGCCCAAGGTCAAAAGACAAAAATGGTCACAGAAGTCTGTCAAAGGACGGCTAGTTGGCTACTGTGATGAGAAAGACGGCTACAGAGTGCTAGTAGCTGGGAATAAAATCACAACTAGTCGGGATGTGTTCATACCTACTCAATATGATAAGCCGCGCACTGTTTCTCTCTCTCAAGTTGAAGATCCAGAGAAAGATACTCAATTTGAAGAAGATGACATCATTGTAAAACCTACGACAGGGGGCGTAGAAGATGACAAAGAAGAACATGGCAGTGTTGAAGAGGAAGAAAGCAGCATAGAAACAGAAGATGATACAAGGCCAAAACGAAGAGTGCAGAAACCTGCACATCTTAAGGACTTTGTAATGTTGGCCGAAGGTGGTCCAATGTCATACAAAGAAGCTATATCCAGTGACGACTCTGATAAATGGAAGCATGCAATGGATCAAGAAATTGCAGCCCTGCAAGAATACGAAGTTTACAAACTTGTCAAGAGGCCTCCAAACTGTAAAGTTTTAGGCAGTCGCTGGGTCTTCAAAGTTAAAAATGAAGATGGTGGGAAACGTCACAAAGCCCGTTTAGTAGCAAAAGGGTACTCGCAAAGGTACGGCCTGGACTATGATGAAACATTCAGTCCAGTGGCGCGGTTTGACACAGTCCGGTCGGTGCTGGCTGTTGCCGCTGTGGACAAATTGAAACTAAAACAATTTGATGTATCTACTGCATTTTTAAATGGAGATTTGCAGGAGGAAGTTTATCTGGATCAACCTGATGGATATGCTGATGGTTCAAGCAAAGTGTGGAAATTACAAAAAGGCCTGTACGGTCTGAAGCAGAGTCCTAGATGCTGGAATAAAACATTGAATGACTTCATGCTGAAAGAAGGCTTGATTGTAAGGGAAGCCGACCCATGTCTTTTCTTTAGAAATCAAAACAAAAAGAAACTGTTCGTCATTACATATGTTGATGATGGTCTTATAGCAGGTTCCTGTCAAGAGGATATAAACGACTTTGTAAAAAAACGGCAAAATACATTTAAGGTAAAGGTGAATGAACCTAGTACTTATCTTGGCATTCAAATCACACAGAAAAATGGACAAATCTCACTAGATCAGAAAGAGTACATCAAAAAGGTGCTAGAACAATATGGTATGGCTGAAGCGACTCCTGTCTCAACGCCAGCCGAAGTTGGCTGCATGGAGCAAGAGGGAGATAATGAACTTCTAAATGAAAATACTCCTTACAGGGAGGCTGTTGGAAGTCTTTTGTATCTGGCAACCGCAACTAGACCTGATTTAGCGTATGCTGTGAGCATGGCTGCTCAAAATGTTCAAGCGCCATCTAACAAAGATTGGAAGAAGATCAAGAGGATACTTCGATACCTGCGTGGAACCATGAACAAAGGTCTGGAGTTTGGGGGAGTAGAAGGAGCATTGCTTGGGTATAGCGATGCAGACTACGCAGCAGCTGCGGATCGTCGCTCAAGAACTGGCACAGTATGTATGTATGCCCGAGGAGCAGTGAGCTGGTTTAGTCAAAAGCAAAATAGTGTTTCGCTGTCAACCTGTGAAGCTGAGTACATAGCAGCAAGTGAAGCAGCAAAGCAACTAGTGTGGCTGCGACGATTGTTCAGTGAGTTGACTGAGGATAAAAAACCTGTATTGATGATCGATAATGCTGGTGCAGTGAAGCTTTCAAAAAACCCAGAATTCCATAAACGTAGTAAACACATCTCAGTACGTTACCACTACATAAGGGAGTGTTACAATAACAATGAATTAGATATTCAACATGTGGAAGGTGAAGAGCAGCTGGCAGATCTTCTGACAAAAGCCCTACCACGACCTCGTCACACTAAGTTGAGTGATGCTGTGGGACTAAAGGAAATAAGTGTTTGATTTAGAGGGAGTGTTGGAAATAAATCATACATTTAGGGAAACTTATTGACAACCACGACATTATTGTTTATGCTTCATGTTCTTTTGTTTCAAACACTAGGAAAATTGTCTTCTTATAATATGTGATTTCTGTTGTACTGTCTATTATAATTTTCTTTAATAAAGCTGAATACTCTGATAAATCTCACCGATTTGATGACTCGATTTTTTCGAAATTTTCCAAGGTAGGTACCTTGAACGATTTTTTGATTTTTTGTTAAATCCAACTGCTCCGATTGAATAAAAATCACATGGGACATCAAACAAGATACGTTGAGTCCGAAAATTTTGTCATTTTTGCTCTCCGATCAATATTTGTTGACTTAAGAAATTTTGAAAGTAGTGATCACAGATTGAGGTCCTTTTTGATCTACGGCCAACTGTTAACGAGTTGTGGGCAGTTGAAGGTATGACCCGAAAAAATGTTTGTAAAACTTCAACGGATCATTCGATTTGAACCATTCTTGCTGTTTTGGGTTATTCTCTACGTCTGCATTTGATTATATTTGTAAAACATTAACAATCTCACCGATTTGATGACTTGATTTTTCGCGAAATTTTCCAAGGTTTTAACTTGAACCTTGAACTTGAACCTTGTTTAGCCTTGAACGACTTTTTTTATTATTTTTTTAAATCCAACTACTCCGATCTGGATAAAAATCACATGGGACATCAAACAAGATACGGCGAGTCCGAAAATTTTGTCAGTTTTTATGTCCGACCAATAGCTGTTGTTGACATATGGAAGTTTAAAGGAAGTGACCACAGATGGAGGTCCTTTTCGCTCTATGGTCAATCGTTAACGAGTTATGGACAGTGGAATGTATCACCCAAAAAGATGTTTGTAAAACTTCAACGGAACATGCGAATTGAACCATTCTTGCGGTTTTGTGTTATTCTCTACGTCTTTATTTAATTTAGTTACAAGTATCAATATACTTATCGATTTGAAGACTTCATTTTGTGCGAAATTTTCCAAGGAATGATTTACCTACATTTTGATGTAAAATTTAATTCAACCATACTTATCCGTATAAATCAGGGGTGCCCATTCTTTTTCTTGAGGAGATCAACCTAGCAAAAAATTATGAATAGGAGATCGACATTTTCACTGTTTAACCCACCAAATATAACTCATAATTCATAATGTATAAATATTTATTTATCATATTGTATAAAACACAAGCTTTGCTTACTTTGGGGAGTATTTATTGTAATTAAATTTTTTAAATTTATTTTTATGTTAATATTTTGTACATATTGATAAAAACAATAAAGACCTTATGAATTATGATTATGAATTTATTAAGAAAAAAATTGTGTTCCATTTTGCAAAAGAGAGAACGCCAAGCAGATAATTCGTTCTTCATATTTCTGTATGTCACATTTTTCTTTTGCAAAAAACTACAGTTTTATGGTCGATCACTGAAAATTTTAGCTATCCTCGGCGATCGACCTTAAAACCTTCCATGATCGACAGTATGGGCACCTCTGGTATAGAGGGTAAAGTGGGCACTATTGAAAAACACATGTTGATGTTCTTAATATTTATTTTTATAATTTATTGACAAATTATGGTATTTTTTATAATGTACAAAGATTAATATGATAACTTACATAAGAATAATACATTTGCTACATTATTGATTTGTTTCTTCAAACAACGTTTACAAAGGTATCACAATAGTCGTTGTTTGTTTAATTACTTAAGATTGGCAGTAGTTTGTTTTTTACCCTCCATATTATGGAAGGCAACAGTCACAATGGATACAAATATGCTTAGATAATATTTGAAAACAAAAAAGATTCCTAAATAGAGAACCCATCATTCGTGATGAATAACTTTTGGAAATTTTGTATTTCACTTAAAAATGACATAGCGTAGGATGACACAGGGCTGGTTCTATGAACATGCAGAAACATCAGACCAACACTTGCAATAAGATATGAGTTCTATAGGCCTCATGGTGGCAATCAAGAGTTTGTTCTGGGAATGAGATATGTAAATCTATAAAGGAAACACAGAAAATGGCATTCTCCCTATTTCCATATATTCCTTTCATTTTTAATAAATCTCACATTGCCACTTTTGGTTCTATAACAAAAACTGTTTCCTCAAGGTAGGTTTATGTTATGTTGTCATATAGGAATGTGAACAGTTCCTGCCCATGGTCACATAAAAGAAAGGCAATAATAATACAAAAATCCTAGTTTCTAAATTTCATGGCTTGTGTCAGCCAATCAGTGATCTCAAAATGTAATCATTATAGGTATAAATTAAATAAGGGATCCTTCAATCAAGTGACTAATTTGATTGAACACAAGGGTATCAACTGTGGACCTATCAACCAAAGATTTACCTCGGTAATTTACTCGTCATCTTCTGTTTATTTCATATAAAATTTCGTCTTCTTGCATTAAATCTTTCAAACAGTGATTGACAAAAAAAAACATGTCAGCTCAAAGATCCTGATTTGATATGAGGTGGAGAAATAGGTGGACATCCTCATCTCTACAAGGATGTCCAGCTAACTGCCTAACATTCAAAAGGTCTTCCAGTTGGGCGTTAACTTCCTGGCATCTCATTAGCTATGATGGACTTTCATGACTCATTCAGGAGGCAGGATCTCACTCAAGTTGCCTTTGGATCTGGTCTATCTCATGATTTTCTGTACCTGACAGTCTTTGAGCGTGTTCATTTTGGATGTGATCTTGCAATGTTCTGCAAATGATGATTTTTCAAGCTTTCATAAAAACTGAATGGGAAAATCAAGCATATTAAGGAAAAAATACTTTTTGTCAACATTATTGTAGGTCGCAAAGCATCCAAGGTCTATATTTTTTTCAAATGACGCTGTCATCTGCAATAGTTTCAATATGGTGATCTGCCAAACATAATTAAGCGCCTTTGTAGTCCGGTCGATAGCTCAGTTGGTAGAGTGCTTGCATTCTACCCCGTGATCTCGGGTTTGAATCCCACCGAGCAGGGTGTCAGAAATGATTTCCTATTTCGGTGTTTATTTCAAACCCCATTATAAAAATACCGGCAAGGTTTACTTAGCCTTCACAAGAAATGAGTACCAGCCCCTTTCGGGAGCTGGGAAACCCCCACTTCAACTGAAGTGGTTGGCGTAAGGCCGGCCCCCTTACCTGTAAAAATAAATAGGTTCAACTCGCCACATGCGACTCCTTCGGGGATAACGCGGCAAGAAGTGACACTATATGTGTAGCTTAGTTGCGTTTTTTTTTTTTTTTGTAGTGACACATTGTCATAAAAGGCGCTATACAATTTTTGTCTTATCTTATAATTACCTCCTATGAAATTTACAACCATTATACTTTCATTACTTTTTAACAGATTGCAGCATCATTTACATAGAATGATTAGACTGAGGCTTATCTCTAGCTGATAGGACTACAATACTACAGGCTGATAATGTAAACATTTGTAAACGTCAAACAACAATATCTGAAGGAAGCAATGCTCAGTTTGACGTAAATGCATGTTTACAGTGGGAGCCTGGGAAGTACAGTCATGCATCTCTCTACTGATATCTCCCCTGGAAGTACAGTCGTGCATCTCTCTACTGATATCTCCCCTGGAAGTACAGTCATGCATCTCTCTACTGATATCTCCCCTGGAAGGTGACCTGGCTGGGCCGGGTCTGTAGCTTGAGAGAATTGCTGTCGTCGTCTCCTGTGGCGGGTTCGTAGCCCCGATTTACCTGGCCCCCGTTAGGGTCTGAGAATACGTCCTTGACGGAGATCCCAGCGTTGGAGGTCCTCATACTGCGAACTGGGATGCCTCCATTATTGTTGACCATCTGAAATCATTAACAACACCATTAAGACAAACACATGAAAGTTAATATGCGTTACTTGGTTATGAAACCCACAAATATTTGATTTTTGAAAAACTCCAAATCAATTAACTGTTGCAGTTGTAGAAAGATCTTTATGAATGTGGATGAAATTTGAATGAAGGGCTGCTGTGATAATTGGGGCTACCAACTGGTCACAATAATGGGCATCATTCTATTTTTCTTGAACACAAAACTGATTAATCTTTAATGTGACCTCCCTGACACCATTTCTTATACCTTTTGGCATTCAATGAGGTCCGAACGTGAATTGACATAGACAATATTGTGTCGTCACCCGGCCGGGTTTTTTTTTTTAGGATTCCTGTGCGGGAGGCTTTTCAATAATTGAATTTAAAATTGAAATTGAAAATTATTCTTGAAAGTCTTGGGGGTCTATGTCACCCTGGAAGCGTGCTGCAGAGGTGTTGCTTCTGTCGTGAGGCGCTGCAAGGAAGTGGTGATTGATGTTGGTTTTGAATAAAACCGGATTAAATTGGGAAGGGAACACGATACTGGTAGATCATTCCATAAACAGGTAGTTTGACAAATGAATGAGTCATGAAAACGCCAAGTTCTCATAGTTTTGAGATTGACGGCAAAGGGATGATGAGAGTCGTACTACGAGTTTTCCTTTCTGAAATGCGAGGGGGAGGGATTAATGAATGGAGCTCATTCGAACAAACTCCGTGGTAATATCGATAAAAAAAGACTGAGCATTCCAACTTTTCTTCAGTGCCGGAGCCGCTGCAGATCGGATGTCAGAGAAGGATCACTGATCAACTTCACTGCCATCTTTTGCACATAATCTAATTGGTCACTCAACTTCTTGGGCATACCAGACCGATGTTAATTCAACAAGGTTGTCAGTGCCCCAACGGCTGACAGCCCTAAGATCTATATTGATCTTTGAAGCTAATGATTCACGAGCAATAGATATCGCTAAACTATTTGGGAGCTTTGCAAAAGAGAAACCGTCATGTATTGTAGGTACTGTCATCAGCATAACAGAGGATAGGTGCACAAGATAGTAAATCATTGATGTGCATAAAAAAAAGTGTAAGGTAAGGGTTGCTAGGGAAAAGGCAAACATGTCCCATCCAAGACTGACATACTCACTGAGAAAAAAATTACAAATTCAAAAACGTTCAGACCTACTTGTGCATTTCTTATAAAAATCCCAACTAAAATTACAAAATAAGAAACAGGGAGATGGCAGCTTACCCCCGTCAGTCCATATTCATTATTAGCACCGAGCGTTTGCATTTGAGATTTCCTCTTTTCCGCCATTAGTGAGTTCCTCCTGGTCTCGAGAGCTTTGATGGTCTCCCGCCTCATTGTCATCTTGCGATTCAACACTGGCGTTCCTGCAAATACATGTGATATTAGAGTGTGTCCTGTGACAACCAACAAGTAGGTAGATGTTGCTGTGCTTGGTGGGGCTGCCTACCTGGACCATCATTGGCGTTCATGTTGAAGAACCTCTTCTTGAAAGCGACATCCAGAGTTCCAATATTCCTCTTCTTTTGTCGCGCTTTTTCTAAATTATGAACAGTTCTCCTCCTTCCGACTCTGTCAGGTCCTGAGCCCGAGTCATTCTCGTAATCGTCATCTATTCCATTCAGTTTCTGCAAGTCCTTTACGATGGCCACCGCATTCTTGTCCAACAGCGCATCTTGCGACAAATCTTCAGGCTATTTAATTATTTTATTTGATTAGTTGATGAAGTTTTGAAAATCATACATCAATAAAGCTTGTTGAGGTACTTTACCTTTTTAGAGCAATACCAGTTGAGTTCTGTGGAAGCAAGAATATGGGACAAAGTTCCAAAGCGATGGAACAACATGGCCGTGAACTGAATTATCAAAATGAGGGCAAAGAACACCACAAAAACCAATCCAATGGGTTCCAGCTGTAGATATTCTTTAGATATATGAACCTGAAACATAAATCCATGCTTTAACATTCTAATATCTACAAACATCATTAGGTATATCTCAAGATACTTCATGACTTAATTTACAGTAGAGAGGAATTAGTAGATCTGTGCGGTGTGTATGATACATAATACACATTCACTTGTGAGAAGTTTCCCTGTCATTCTGACGGGGGTAAAGTCCAACACCTTGTTTATTACATGTATTCATATTATAACTTAAATATTTCATGTGTTCAGTAGAAATAATAAATCCCAAATAATAAAAAACAAAACAAAAAAGAAAATAACATAAAACAAAACAAAACAAAAATATTAGAAACTTTCAATTAAAAACCAGAAAAATATTAGAAGAAATTTTGAAAATTATATCACAAGGTTTATTTTGGATTCATGGTAGAAAGGGAACAAAGCGGGAAGTCGCCACTTTATATCAGAGTTAAATACATAAATAATGTGAATAAACAATTACTGAAGTCTGTTATACACATTTGAAATGCATAAATATTATATTATGCCCCGCAGTAAAATAAAGTTTTGATGACATTAAAGCTGATAGTACAAATGCCATTTTAGTCAAGTCAGTCAAATGATGGTCGTTGATGGGACTCAGATATGCGTATTTATCTTTCTTTAGAGAAGATGTTTTAGTTACTATTGTCATGTAAAAGTGAAATGATGATGAGACAATGATTTTTGATGAGTTCGAGAGTGCTGATGTTCAGTTCTGAAAGTGACGAAACTGGTAAATGTTGCAACTATGCTGATTTAATGCCAAATGAATTAAAATTTTGTTATGAGAAACAAAACTTATTGCGACGAGCAAAACATATGCACAAGTACCTTGGACTCGTGTAATACATTTCTGTTCACTTTTGAATCCCGCTCATGGCGATGAGTATGATGATGATGAGTGTGATGAATGATGGGAGAGATTAGAAGGGATGAGATGGGATGAAGAGACCGGAAGTGGGATCAGTGTTCCCTGTCCCATTAGTCAAGATGCAAACATAGAAGCCAGTCCCCGATGTTATCAACACTTGCATTTCCATGCAATTGTGCCAGAAGGATGCAAACTCCGGAAACTCGTTAGAGTTAACGTTAGAAAGGAAGTAGCACAGTCAAGATTATTGTGAGCCAGCTGCCAGCAGCTGTACCTCGCCTGTCTCCTCGATGTACGTGATATTTGTCTTTATGCCGAGGGGCCAATCTACGTGGAGCTGGTCTTTGTTCAGTTGTAGCAAAAATACAATCAAAATAAACAACGCATTGAACATGAAGAAGGCGAACACGGACTTGTTGCGCAAATCTATCAAGTCAGCTGCGATGCGAGCCTGAAAGTCGGGAAACAAACAGCATTATTACAAACAAGAACGCCAGAGTTCAAGAAGGACGAGGATGGCTTATCTTCCCAGAGGCGAGCTGAGGGCTCGAGGCTTCCCGCTTCCTGTCGTTCTTGAACGCTGACTCCTTCAGGCGCTCGGGCCGGCCATTACCTCTTGCGTGTTCTCGTCATAAGTGATGTTGGTCTTTACTCCCAAAGGCCACTTGATGTGCAACAGGTCCTTGTTGAGCTGCAGGAGGAACACGATAAGGACAAACAACGCGTTCAGCATAAAGAAACCAAACACTGAGCGGTCACGCAAGTCCTTCAAGTCTTGGGCAATACGTTTCTAAAATCATTGGCAACAACACTTTAACATGGGAGCTTTCTTAATATATCTCATCAGAATAATAGATAAGCCAATCACAGCCACAAAAATACAACAATATCCATCACATTCACTATGCTGAAAAAAAGTTTGTACGATAAAAAGAGTATAACTCATTCACAATGTTTAAATAAAGCATGATTAAGCAAGAGGTTTAAACATAAGTATTCACCTGTTCTTGTTCGTCCTCATCAATGGGATACAAATATTTAGCCAGCAGGTCGGTCCAGAATTGTAACTCGGCATCTGACAGAAAATCAACTTCACCTTTACGCAACTCAGAATCGTCAATCCAGTAAGGATTAGACAAGTCGTCCCGCTCCTCCTGTTAAAGTGTCATTATTTTTATACTTATGTTCACAAATGGATTCATCTTGACTTTATTACATTGCCAATAGCTTTACCTTTGGCACTGTTGACAGGGTCTCGCTGTCAGAGCCATCGTCCCGGTCCTCGGGATCCTCGTGGACTGAGCCGAGCCCGTGATGCATGCCGGACGCTCCCATAGTTGAGCGCCGTCTGCTTGATATCATTCCATTTGAATCCATACATCTGAAGTAAGCCAAGTAAATTTAAATGCAATTGATGGTTAAGGCAATTTATGCAAATAAATAATGCCAGGAAGTATAACATTCATGTTGAGTGGAAAACTAAAAAATCCACCTTTTTGTCGAATTGATCAGAATAATAAGTCGTAGAACGTTTAAACAGAGAAATATTGAAATTGCATTACTTAAAAAGAGAGAGGAACAAAAGAAAACAAATGTAACATGTTCTTCGTGTAAAATATTATCTTCGAAAAGAAAAGAAAGGTTGACAACTTGTCACCCTGTTGAATGGCTTGCCAAACTTATTGTAAGTATGAAAAAGCATCTTAATCATCATCGAAACAGTTGAATTTTGTATTTCCGTGTAATGAAAGAATGGATAATACGATAACTAAGAATGTGATGAACATATTTTTGGAAAGAAGATATTTCTTTCAAGTACTTTCGGCTACTGTCAGTGTCCTCTTGACAATGACGGTAGAAAATAAATAGATAAATACACAGTTGTGAAAATACAAACTGGTATTTCATAAAAAAAATATACTTCTCATAAAAAATATTTTTTACTGTGTAAATACACAAACTCTAGAAAGTTATTAATAACTACCTTTCAATGGTGTCGATCTTCTTGTTCAGGTTGGAGAGCGAGTCAGAGATGTGCAGCAGGTGGATCTTGTCTTCTTGTCCTTCAGGGTGTGTGCAGAACAAGCACTTGAAAAGTCCAGCAAAGGAAAGCTCAAAGGATCCCTTGGATTCTCCATTGTTGCCCTGTCCGCCTTGTAGAAAACCAAGAAGCGATTTGTTTTTCATCTTTTTCTTATTTTCTTCAGCGTCTTTTCTTTCTTTTTCCAATTCCTACAATACAATCATTTTTGATACATTCTTATATTTTGTTCAGCCACTTGGGTAAGCACTAAGAGATATATTATATCTCTTTGCTGGTTTTTGAATTGCTATAACTTTGTTGGTATTCACATATAGTACATGTATAACTGTTTGTTTGTTTAATAAAAATAAAAAATAAAAATATCGATACCTTAAAGGTAAAACTGAATAAGTGACATATTAAGGTAACATGGGTTTCGTCAATGTACTTTTTTCTATTTTCTATGTGAGAAAACACTTAAAAAGTATGAAAATCCCGTAGTTTAGAAGTTTTTAATAATTAGCTCACTTACTATGACAAGTTTCACCCACTAAAATGGTTTATCCACAATTTCTTAAATCAGTGAATCAGCACTTATTTCGTTTTACCTTTAAGGGAGCGATATTTTTTTAACATCCCAACCAAAGACAAAAACCCATAAGCTAGCACTGCAAGTATTCCCTAGATTAGTAGCCAGCATCCGGTTAGTTCCTTGACTTATAGGTAGGGACTGGAAAATTTCGCGATCGCGATAAAACGAATTTATTCGCGAATTTTGATGTTTTTACGCGAATAACGCGAAATTTGAGGTTTTACGCAAATATCGCGAATTTTCGTACTTTTGGTAGAAATTGTGCGAAAAAGTTGTTATATGTCGCTTCTGCAACGCAACTTTTTTGTGGGAAAGAAAAGATTCCTGTGAAAACCCTTTGCAAGGTGCAAAGCACAGAAAAAATGGTCGGTGTTATAGACGAGGGGGCCAAGTGGGCTGATCTTTCAACGTTGAAACACGCTAGAACGCTAGACGCGGGGTTCGATCCCCGCCTGGATCATTTGACCATAAATTTTCCCCTGGTTCAACAAATGTAATTGGGTAATTATAAATTAATAATTAATTAAAATGAACAATACTCGTAATGAATTTTTCATTAATGATATTAATACCTGTTTCTGGCCAGGCAGAGTAGGTTGGTGAATTGCATTCCTATTCACAAATATTTTTTATTAAAAAAATAAATGATAAGCAGAACTGTCCTGGACATCCAAACAGACTTGAATCGTGACATCAATGAAATAGGAAATACATCAAGGAGTGAAGCTGCTGCTGGATTAGCCAAGAGCACAACTTGAGGCTTTCATAAAAGCCAACATCCCTCGAAAAAATTAGATAACCCTCATCTAGAGACTAAATGCACAAAAATTAAATATTTTAAAAGGATATTGCAGGGTATTCGGAGTGTCATTCAAATATTAATACTTTTTTCAATCAATGGTTTTTTGTAAGTTGTAACTCGTATTGATTCAGATGTTGTTTATTCATTGTTTTTGAAGGTACATAAAACGCCACTATACATACATATATGTGGTTTGGTACATTTTGTTGTTTATATAATAAATTGTAAATATTAGTACAATCTATAGTTTTGCAATTACATAAACCTTTATTTCGATCAAATCAACACTAAAAATTACACCGAATCTCCCCGTTTATCATGAAAAATAACGCGAATTTCCCTGTTTTTGATCAAAAATAACGCGAATTTCCCAAAAAAATAACGCGAATTTCGCAAAAAATAACACCACTTTTTTCCAGTCCCTACTTATAGGTTGTTATGCGGCTGACCACCCATACTGTAAACAATGGTTCACTTTGCCAATGTCACCCCTGTTTCAGGGAAGGACGGCAAGAGTTGCAAGGCTTATGTTCATTTGAGATTGGGTTTTTATATTGTAGGTCCACATGCGGCATGTGTTAGCGCGAAATTATACATATCTGCTTGTGGGAATGCATTTAATATAAATCTCAAATGATACATATTATCTTTGCAGCTAAGCTTTAGATTTATTTAGGTAAGTAGGTAAGCACTTCTATCACAGGCGCCATCAACTAACGATGATGATTTTTTTTCATTGCAGAAGGTCTAATGCTTATATTAACGGTCAAACTTAAAGTAATTACGCGTGTTTACTTATCATTTTATTAATAGGACCATAAGTCCGGGAAGACAAATTTATACATAAGTAGTTGAAAGTAAATGAAAGAAGTATGCAAGGATAGAAAGAAATGGCGGTTGATCTGTGATGTTGGCGGCTAGGGTTTGTTAAAGTGAAATTGGTTTTATGATTTAGTTTTTTATGTCCATGTATATATTGTTATTTATTGATTAAAAAAAAATGTAATTTGTCATATAAGTTCCTTGACTTATAGGTTGTTATGCGGCTGACCACCCATACTATAAAAAATTGGTTCACTTTGCCAATGTCACCCCTGTTTCAGGGAAGGACGGCAAGAGTTGCAAGGCTTATGTTCATTTGAGATTGGGTTTTTATATTGTAGGTCCACATGCGGCATGTGTTAGCGCGAAATTATACATATCTGCTTGTGGGAATGCATTTAATATAAATCTTAAATGATATATATCTTTGCAGCTTAGATTAGATTAGATTAGATTAGATCCGGTCATTCCAGCCAAATAAATGCTAGCAGTGGTTTCCTGCTTACAATTCATTTTCTCAAGTATGAAGTGGAAATTGATTAATTACATAAACGATAGTTCTTCACAAAATATGGATAAGGGTTACGCTGTAAATGAGCTCTCACAATGTTGCATGCATTTGGATAGCTCATTTTAATATCTTTTTTTTTCAAGATTTCAAAACGGATACCCCCTCATGTCGTTTAAACTAAAATGTAATTTTAGTTAGTATTTAACTCAGTTAATATTGAATAACTACGACAGTAAGTTTCTCTTTCATCAGAGCTGAAATATCAAGACGCCATCTCATCTCGAACCCCTTCGGCCTTCCGGCGACTAGGCGTACTATATAGAGCTCGTAGATTTTTTACTTCAGCTCAACTGCTGACTCTATATAAATCCCAAATCCGTCCAATTATAGAGTATAACAGCCACCTCTGGTCCGGTATACCAAAGAAGCTGTGTGACCAACTTGACTCCGTGCAAAGAAGAGCGGTGAAGCTGATTGATGATCCCATTCTCACAGCCAACCTACATTCTCTTGAGCACAGAAGGAAAGTTGGAATGATCAGTCTCTTCTATAGGTACTACAACGGCGTCTGCTCTGATGAAATATCCTCACTTATACCCCCTCCTCTCGTCACAACAAGGGCAACTCGTAGAACTGCTCACATTCAACCATTTGCAGTCGATATCAAAACTATGAGAACTTGGTGTTTTCACAACTCATTCCTCTGCCAAACTGCCCGCTTATGGAATGAGTTACCGGTATCTGTGTTTCCATCCCAATTTAACCTTGCCCTTTTCAAATCTAATATCAATCGCCATTTCCTCTCAGTGTCTCAAAACAAAGCAACGCCACACACACCACAGCACTGCGCAGCTAACGGCCCTGCAACCGGACATGGACAACTGCCACATCACCAACACCTCTGCGGCACTATAACAAGTGTCATAGACCCTTAGAGTCTCTCGAATCTAGGGAGTCTCCCACATAGGTTTTCTTAAAAAAAAAAAAAAAAAAAAAAAAAAACTTCAGGAACCATAGAAACTATTTTTTTTCAAGATGGCGTTGTGTTCACTGACAGCTGCTACATGAAAAGAACTGTCAACAGAACAATTTTTGTGTCATTTTTCAAGTTTATAGTTATCACAAAGTTGATTTTTTGACTAGTTGCTTTTATTGTGGCATTATAATCATTTCTCAGATTAGAGGAGGAGCTTGCCTCTTCGGTTGTATTCGGTTTATTCGTTAACTAAAACTGAAGATCTGCAAGATCTTCAAATCTGCAGTAAATTGAAAATTTTAGTTAGCTACAGTTGAAAATACCAGGCGTAAGAGACTTAAATTATTATTTGTGGCAACTTTGTTTCCATTGAGCTACAATATGTTATAACTCAATGCAGGCGCGTACATGGGGTATAGGCAAATACATTTCAAAATAAATATTTTCTCTTATTCCTTTAAAATAACTCATTTTAAATTGACTGAAATGCTAACGATGGCTCCAATTGAACAGAAATTTTGAATTGTCAATCTGAATATCAAGCTTAAATGGTGTTTTACCATATATTTCCTACCTATTAGACGCATGTGCCTGTATAGGATGCACGCCCCTGACTCAATGTTTCTAAGAATGGACGGCCTCGTTTACGTAAACTTTCAGAATGGGCTCATTAATAACAATATTACATTCTATTTATACTACACACACACGGTCAGGTTGCTAGGGAAAAGGCAAACATACACTTTTTTATTGGTTGCTAACGACTGTTGTCCCATACAAATGTGACAAAAGTCCTAAATTCAAAGTACACCCATAAAGTATTAAAACATACAATAATATAAAATAAAAAAATAAACAATAAAATATTTGAAACATACCTGGTCCAAAAAATAACTAAATACCTTGACAAGAATGCAATCATAAACACCCAACAATATGGATTCCAAAAAAGGAAAAACACAACGCAGCTTTTGACTGATTTTGCAAATACCATAAACCAGGCATTAAATAACAAGAAACATGTGATAGTTATATTTGTGGACTATCAAATCTAATCTAATCTAAGCTAAGTTGCAAAGATTATGTTACATTGGAGATTCACATTACATGCATTCTCACAACCAGACACGTACAAGTTCGCGCTTGCACATGCCTCATGTGAGGCTACAACATAAAAACCAAATCTCAAATGGACATACACCCTGCAACTCTTGCCGTCCTTCCCTGAGACAGGGGTGACATTGGCAAAGTGAACCATTTTTACAGCATGGGTGGTCAGCCGCATACCAACCTATAAGTCAAGGAACGATCAAAACTATGCAAAAGCCTTCGATACCCTGGGCCATCTTCGCCTTGAAGAATGCTTGGATGATGCCGGGATCAGAGGAAAATACAAACAACTGCTAACAAACTATCTACAAAATCGACACATAACAGTGAAAATAAAAGACACTTACAGCAAAAATACAAGAATAAACACGGGAGTGGCACAAGGATCGGTCATTGGACCCTTAGAATACTTGCTTTACTGCAATTCCATGACTAAAGTCACATCACAAACAATTTGTTATCAATTTGCAGATGATACAGCTATAGTATCAATCGGTGACACTCAAAAAGATGCACAGCAGAAACTGCAAGCAGACTTTAACCAAGTGATAAAATGGTCGCACGACTATAGTCTAACGATCAACATGGAAAAAACAAAAGTCATAAACATCATCTCCCCATATAATAAACATAGGGAAGAAATAACAATATATGCCCACACATACGAATGCTTTCACAAAGCTCTACGAGACTGTGTTTGTGCAAAAATAAATGTTGTGAATAAGTACAAGTACTTAGGTATCATCATAGATTCCTACTTCAACTGGGAGGAGCAAGTCAAGACAGTCTGTAACAAGCTAAGGATATGCCTTCTGAACATGTACCATCTAAAACCATACCTGCCATACACAGTGCTAAGACTGGTTTACATGGGGTTGGTTGAGCCGATTATTACCTATGGACTAAGAATATGGGGCCTTACTTTTAAATCGTATATCGACAGGATCTTGAACATACAAATCAGAATATTAAAATGCATAGTTCCAAAAGAAATAAAAAAAGAAGCAAAAGATTATCACAATATATTATTTAACTATGTCAACGTCTTATCGGTGGAAAATCTATGCAAATACAAAATAATGACGGATCATTTTCTTGACGATGAGCACAAAATAAAAATATCGCACCCAAATGAGACAAGACTAGTTTCGGCACAGCGGCTGAGGGAGCCTCGGCAGGTAAATTACTACGGGAAGAGAACATTGGCATGTGTTATCCCTAAACTATATAATCAGCTTCCAAAAAGCATTAATGAAGATAAAAATATAAATAAATTTAAAAAAAACATTAAGACACACTTTAAACACAAGGTTAATGTATAAGGATTATATATAAGAAACATATATAAGAAATCAATATTATAAATATGGTAATGTAACCTGCAGACAAGCCTCGGCTTTGCGGGAACAATTAAATACATTGTATGTATTGTAAAAAAATATTAAGATAATAAAGAAAAAAAAAAAACAAAAAAAAAAAAGTGGATCTGCTTTTTACCATTTCCATAATATTCTTCAAGAACAACTGTTCGATGGTCCTTGAGTGCTTAGATACCCAGCCTCATTACAACCAAGGCCGTAGCCAGAAAATAATTTTGGGGGGGGGGGGGTTGGATTTGGTGGAACAGAAGAAAAATGGTGTTACCATATATATATATATATTTATAAGAAAACATTACTGTGTTCTTTGATTTAATTAAAATTTAATTCATTAAGTAGTTTCAATTTTACCATATTTACTTAAAAACTATTGACATTATAAAAAAATGGCCGGATATTGCACTAAACAATGTAGGTATAGTTCTGTAATTAAAAAGAAATAAAAATCTTTCCAAAATATTGCACACATGAAAAAAATGTGAAAAAACATGTTTTTTTTCAATATTTTTTTTGTTGTGACAATTTTTAAGATATATATTTTATTTAAACTTAATAATTAAGATAACAAAATAATAAACATGCGTGATTTTTTTCATTATTGTAACTCTTTTGCTAAGACCGTAAAGTATAAGAAAAATGGCAGATTTAGGGTATAAAGTGCTCTTAAAAGTCTAATTTTTTTTTTGTTTTTGTTTTTGTTTCGGGGGGGGGGATCAATCCCCCTTGATCCCCCCCTGGCTACGGCCTTGATCACAACTGACAACATCACAAAGCTGCAGATGGATGGCATCAATTGTAAGGCGTGCACGGTAAAGCTAGTGAGAAATAAACATGGGGGTTAGCGCCTTCACCAGTACGCATGCATTATTTTAATTTTTGAATAATAAAGATATGGATCAATATAAAAGACATAGGTGGTGTGCGTTTGTTTCTTCCCATAGTAACAAATAAGCCATAAAACAATTCTAAGGGTAAACAACAACATAAGATATCAACGTCATGAGTCAAAAAGAGACAAAACACAAGTTTTCCTTGTGGTCGCCTGAAACCTTAGTACGAGTTGCAAAACTTGAGAAAAGTAAAGTTTACGGAAAATATTAGAGATTGATTTCTCCCAAAATCTGCCGTTTTTGTTTCTTACACTTTATGGTCTTAGCAAAAGAGTTTCAGTGATGAAGAAAATCAAGTTCAAACAAACAAAAACGGTAGATTTTGGGGGAAATCACTCTTTAATAATTGCCGTAAACTTTACATTACTCAAGTTTTGCAACTCGTACTAAGGGTACTGGAAACTGATTATGACAAGACTTCATTTCTATGAAGAAGACGCCTAAGAGCGCACTCTTTTTGGCACAAGAAATTGCGCTGATGCTCCATCTATATGTTTTATGTTGACCAATGAATAAAGGCTATCAATTTGTGTCTAAAAGAAGGATTTTACAACACGGGGCTTCATTAAGTCTTTATTTCATTGAGCTGCATAAAGTCACATGGAAATTGAAATAATGAATTAGAAGAACAGCAAATACAACCCAACCCACAAAACGATATTGCCTAAGTATTAATCGGACTTTTGACCCAAACTTAATGACCCAAATGCACACGAGTAGTATTGTGGTTTTTGTGGGAGTTGCATAAATCGTAAAACAAACAGGAAGAGAAATAAGCTGTCTTCAAATGACTTCTTTTTAAATAATTTGGTTTACATGTAATAGGTACAAATCATCTTTAAATTTTCACCAACATCATTTTAACAGTAAAATACTTATCAGGAGCAAGCAACAACACAAAGAAAGCAAGGCAAACAAATTCACATACCTTTTTCGTTTTCTTAGCTTGGATTTCCCTGGTTCCCCAGGAGACCACGTTTAGATTAATGATGGAATACAGGATGAGGAGCAGGTACATGGAGGGGATGGACAGGAGGTAGATGAGGCCGGGGACGATGCACCAGAACTCCTGCGGATGGAGAAAGGCTGCTATCATAAAGGAGCCCGTCAGCGCTATAAGGAAGATGGCTGAAGGAGAACCAATGCCGTCCTCGCCCAGCTGAAGCGCCGTGCCCACGATCACGGCCATCATGATCATGGCGTAGCCGGTGGAGAGGATCTGCGCGATTATCAGCTGGAAGGCAAAACAAGAACACAGATTAGTTGCTGCACACACAGCCAGCCACATGGAAGGGATAAAAGTGAATAAATAAATATGTGACCGTAAAAATTACAGATGTACATGGATCTTTATGAACATGGTCAAAATCAGAACTGTTACAGTTCATCGGAAAGTTAGCTGTGATGTTTGCCTTGTGGTTCTTATTTTATATTTTAAGAAGAGGTGTTAGGGAGGTGGTATTGAAAGTTAAGATAAAGGTTAAAACAAAATGATGGCCCATTGATTTTATCATTCGGTAACCCCGAATATCCCCACAGCGCCCTAACTTAAATGTCATACTCATTCATAATAAAATATCCTTTCACCATGGTATATGGAAAATGTAAGCATCGTGAATGAACGCAGCGCTGAGAGAAGTACTAACCTGTATCTCAGATTTACACGTGAAGCAGACAAACATGAAGAATAATATGGGAACAATGTTGTAGGTGAAGGAAGTCCAGTTGTCAATCTTGAAAGCGGCTACAAAGGCACCCACCAACATGAGGAATATAGTCCCTGGGCCAAGGATAGTGCCTCCCATCAACATAATCTGAAAAATGCATAACAAGGGTTGAGTCAGCAAGACGTAGCATGGAATTCCAGGCCTCGTATCACATATGCAACCATCACACTCAATAGTTGGGCACCTCATGAGGTTGCTCCGCTAGAGGCATGAACTTTTACCAATACATTTTTTTGGGATATTCCTTGACTTATAGGTTGTTATGAGGCTGACCACTCATATTGTAAAAAATGGTTCACTTTGCCAATGTCATCCCTGTTTCAGGGAAGGTCAACAAGAGGTGCAGGGCTTATGTTCATTTGAGATTGGGTTTTTTATACTGTAGGTCCACATGCGGCATGTGTGAGCGTGAAATTATGCGTGTCTGCTTGTGGGAATGCATTTTATATGAATCTCAAATGATACATATTATCTTTGCAGCTAAGCTTTAGATTTATTTAGATTCAGGTAAGACCATGTTCTATTTGCAGCTTTTCTATCTGTCAATGTTGCCTGATCCAAACGCTTGCCCTTTGTCACAAACCACAAACCACAAACGCCCACAAGCGTGTGAATGCGTGGCAAACGCTTTCGGCAAATTCCTTTGACTCGTGTTAAAAAACCGACACTCGGTCGGGTCGGCTACAAGCTCTTGCAAACTGAGCCAAAGGCCTATCCACACGCTTGGGCTTGTGACGGTTTATCGAGACTTGGCAAGCGTGTGGATCCAGCATTAAGCTTTTATGAGCAAAAAGTCTACCGATAGTCACTAAGCGCCCTTGAAGTCTTAAAAAATACAAAACAGGGGAAGAAGATTATGAATTAGAATGTTAAAATAATACAAGTAGGGAGTACTTACCAAGTATGAAATATAAGGCATTGAAATGTTGTCATTAATCTTGACTGTCTTTTTGTAGTCAACGAGCAGATCAAAGATGTTGGCCATGGTGGAGGGCACCCAGCGACGACGTTGGTTGTAGAACTCATTGAAGCCCTCAGGGCAGTGGGTGTAGGCGTCCGAGGCGGCTGAGTACTCCACACGGTAACCTCTCTGCAAAATCAGCGTACAAAGCCAACGATCTTCCCCTGTAACAAACAGTGTCATTGTCATTTTATCAAGGCCAATAATTTTATTTGAAAGCAATGGGATGGTTTGGTTTACCCTGATCATACTGCACGTAATGTCTCGCTTCATCAGACTTTGTGGTGTACTTTCTCATCACATTGTCATCCATAAGAGCTTTTCCTCGGAAGAGAGAGAAGCAGCCAGGGCTACAGAGCACACAGCCAATCATGTGCTCAGTTGCCTTTTGCAGCCAATGGCCAATAGCATATTCAAACATCTGGTACCACACCATGGGACCTAAAATCAAAAACATCAACACTAATGCATCATCTGAAGACTAACGTATCCCACTTAAATGTAAGTAAACTGAGCGTAATATACCTGATCCTATGGGATGAATACGTCCACAAGCAGCTCCCAGGTTTTTGTTTTTCTTCATCAAATCTACAAGCAATTGTACAGCATGCGGCTGGAAGTCAATGTCTCCATCCAGAGTCAGCAAGTAGGTGTTCTCTGCCATCACTTCTTTACGGTCAACAGAAATAGGAAGCTCCATAAGACGATGACCCAACAAGTAGTACATGTACATCACCTGAAGGACAATAAACAACAGTGAGTACTTAAGCAGGGACGTGTAGCTGCAACTAAAGTTAGCGGATTAAAATTGAATCTAATCTAATCTAATCTAATCTAAGCTGCAAAGATATATATCATTTAAGATTTATACTAAATGCATTCCCACAAGCAGATATGTATAATTTCGCGCTAACACATGTCGCATGTGGACCTACAATATAAAAACCCAATCTTAAATGAACATAAGCCTTGCAACTCTTGCCGTCCTTCCCTGAAACAGGGGTGACATTGGCAAAGTGAACCAATTTTTATATTATGGGTGGTCAGCCGCATAACAAATATCCCCGCATTCTCATCCGCATATCGAATGAAAGGATAAACTTTTGTTATCTTTCTATTTCCTATTGTGGAAAGTTTTTATTTTTATTTTGAATAGGATTCTTACCTGAGACCATCTTTTCCTGTGTCGAATCTTATTCTTATCCTTCAGATGGCAATGCATCTTTGTTTTTCCTGGAAGAGTCCATTCCAATCTTCCCCCATAAGGAGTGGGATACTTCTTAGCCGGCCTTATTCTGATGTTTGTTTGGTGAACTTCGGATGCAGCTTCATCAATAGTGTTGACAAGTCGCTTCACGAAAATGTTGACTTGAGAGTCATTATCACTGTGGTCACTGATTTCAAAGGCGTCATCCAGGAAAATATGAGCTAAAAATTATATAAAAAAGGTTACAATATGTAAGAAATGTACATAAAATATTTCAAGTCATGTTTAGCATTCATTTGTTTGAAATTACTTTCAAATTCGTAATAATCTGGATCCACAACTCTGAGGTACTTCTGGGCGACTCTTCTAGCACACTGATCTTCATCCAGTCTCAAGATGGACTTCAAGAACTCAACCATCTCATCTTTTGTTTCATGCCACATGGTAGCGCATGCGTAGATTCTGGAATAGAATATTAATATGAGGAAAAGTTTATATTATGTAGATTTATGCACTTATAACAAGGATCAAAAAGAATAATTAATGATAATTCGTGAAATATGTACCTTGTGATATGATCGGAAGATTTAACGGTTCTCGGAGAAGAATTTGATCCATCAGTGTGAACGGATATTGTTTCATAGTATTCGTCACCTTTTTCTTTTTCAATTTCAGCCAAATCCTGGAATAAAACAACAGACAAGAATAAAACAGAAAGAATACTTGAATTTCATGCAAGTGGAAGTGCATCAGGGGCCTGCACTCCATGTGCGTGGTATTGCGAAGGGGGGCAATGTAGACCTAAACATGCATTTACAATCAAAGTAATGTTCTAAAATGGTGAATTATGTCACAAATCCAGAAATTTTTAATGATCACATTGATTTCTATCTCATTTTTTTTAGTAAGTCGCCAAAATGTTTTGTTAAGAAGCAGCGCACGCATTTGAAGCATAGAGCACATAAACTATTTATTTTCATCATCAAATATTACCAGGTTTGTTTTTTTTTTAATTAAGAATGAGTGGGTAAAAGGCTGTAAGCTGAAAGAGGATGTGAAAGTAAGGGTACCAAAGACTGTGATGAGATGGTTTGGATATTTAAAAATAATGGGTGAAGAAAGACTTACAAAATGTATGTACAGAGGAAATGTGAAAGGGAAAAAAGGAAATGGAAGACAGAAAAGTATGGTTGAATCAGATTGGTGAAATTGTGAAAGAATGGGATATACAAAGTGAATGTAAAAGAAAAAAATGTATGAAGAAGGTGATGGATATGAATAATTAAAAGAGAGAGCAAGCGGTCACTGGGATGGTCGAGGCAATAAGGCGTTGGCACTCGAATTCACGTTTTTGACACTTATGCCGGTTCAAACCCGGCCTTGTCCTATCGACAATAACTTCGACCCTGGTTCAACTGATGTCATTGCATGCACACAAGCTTCTGCTTTCACAAGAAGACAACTAGCAAGGCAAAATACGTTGGTGAATTTCATTTTTCTTCACAAATCTATTAAAAAAAAGGATGGGAAAAAATTCAGGCAAATCTGCAGTCTCTGGCCACAGTGTAAGTGCACATGCAGTATGTGTAAGTGTGAACTTACACGTGTGTCTGCCTATGGGCATGCATGGAGCATAAGCCTTAAATGTCAATATATCTTTGCAACATAGATTATAGACGTACTTCTGTCTTCACATCAGTTTGGTCATCACACCTCCTGTTGAGACCAAGAGACTGGTCCACCAGCAGGGCATTGTACATGGGAACCACGAAGATCTTTTCTGTGGAAGCCAAACGCTCACACTTGGGAGTCCAGATGTGCAAAGTTATCCAAGTCTGTGACAGCAGCCACAGCAACCAGACCCAGGCCATTTGACGAGAGATGAAATCGTTTAGGAAATACACTGAAAAAGTAATATAAAGTTTAGATATGGAATAGCATTGTTTAAATGTCATCTTTGAGTACAAAATAAGAAAATTGATCAAAAATATACCTGGAGGACTCTCAAAAAAGAGGTAATCAGGAATAGTTCCATGGAAGAAGCAGGGGTCTCCATTCCTGATGCCACACGCTGCAATCAGCATGGAAATGGAAACAGGAACTGTTAGGTTCACAGGGAAGGCATAACTGAAGCCCTGGATGAGAATCTTGCAAGCAAATTTGCCAAATACATAGCAAAGATATGCAGCGCCAATTTGTATCAACAAAACATAAACTCCAGTGTTATACATGGCTGGCACGTCAATTGTGTCTCCTGTTTTGGTCACATCAGATAGATCTGGCAGAACTGTTCCACTCAACACAGCTTTGATCTGAAAAATATGAGTTATTTGATTTAAAACACAACTGTTTTATTTGTATGATGAAAATCTATTCGAGGGATTATTTTATTTTATATCCTGACCTCTTCAACAACAATGTTGTGGGCTTTGAAGCTGTCGGGCATGAGACCAAAGAAATCGCTGACACTTTCTCCTTGGATCCAGAGGATCAAAATGATGGAGCACATGAAGGCAACCACTTTCCAGATAGAGATGAACATGTAGGTGAAGTATCTGGTGTAGACCAGCTCCTCCTTGACTCGCCCAAGAGCTTTCATGAAACCTGCAAATCAAATATGTTTCCTTTAGTTACCAATAAGATCATTGATCAAAATAAATTCTTCCCATAGTAATAGGTATAGACACAATGCAATTATTTTAGGAATAATGTTTGCAAATGAAAATTAATAAACCTTTTGGATAATTAGCAGCACTTTAATTACTTTTAAAGTTAATTTTAACTTGTAAACATGTCAAAGGAACATAATCAGTTTAATTCAATCCAGGTTTACAATGAACAAAGAGACAGAAGATATCAGCTTCATATGTCAACAAAGGAATGTAAAATAACAATGATTTTTGTTTGACCGTTACCTGTGAAGACCTCACCTTACTAAGACTAAGCCTTAGAGCATAGTCTTTTTGGCACACTAAATGGTTCTAATGCTTCATCTATGTCTTTTATAATAATAATAATAAATTATTCAAGTATAGTCACGTTGAGGGTGCTATGCCAGCCAACATGTTGATGGATGAATAAAATCAAGAAAGAAATGATCTTGTTATTTACCTAAAGGACTTTGCTTAGATACATAGTTTTCCCACCAGCCGAGGGAGATGCACAGAGAAGCAACAGGAATAAGCCACAGAGAGGGTTTCCCATCCAGCAGTGGCCATACCACGAAGCCAGTCACTTGCGCTGCAATCGCCACCAAGTCCACGATGACTTTGATGAAGCGCTTGGACTCTTTGGGACTTCGTGACAGTAGGCCGAGAAGTCCCGGGAAGAAGCACATGCAGTTGGTCAGCATGGCACCTTTAACCACATCTAGTTCTGGCAGGATAGCATAAAATAAGATAGCCATTCCAATCGTGTGCAAGGTTTCAGCAAGGAATACCTGGAAGAGAAAATCTAATGTTATACTCGTATTGTACTTTAAAAATCACCAATTACTGTGAAATCAAAATCTTATTTTACCAGAGTAAACTGCTGAGTGGTCGGCTTCTTCCAACTCTTGAAGAAGCAGATCCTGATGGAGCGGATCAGGGTCCCGATCTCTGGCACCATGAAAGCAAACAGGATGCACCACATCCATCCTATCCTCTCCACATCGGGGAGTGTGGTGATGAACTGTTTATCCCTTCCTGAAATTAAACATAAATATTAAATGACAACAGGTATTTCATGCAAAATAATACTCGTACGTTGCAATATAATTTTTGTTTATATTGTATTAATTTCTGCAATAAACATTATCTGTTAAAAAAACATGAATCTCTTTTTCAGAAATAGTGGGTTCTTCAAATACTGGACATAGTGTTTTGCTCACAAATTCCAAGGAATAAAAATTTGCACTTCCCATAACTGAATTGCAAGAGAAGATATAGACTATTATTTTGTTATTGGTTGCTAAAGACCCTAGTCACATAGACCTATGACTTTTGCCTGAAAAAAATCATAGTTGTTTTGCTGAGCCCATTGTAATGTAAGTAGGAACATAGCTACATTCCCTTTATGCAGGCACATAGAAAACTCTTTTCTTCTTCCAGAGTTGTGTCAAGTCCCCCCAACGTTGACTATCACTAGCAAGAATAACGTCTTATATCTCGCGGCTCAAGAAAGGTCCTTCACTGCCCTTATTACGGTCCAAACTTGTATATTACGGAGCCAGGAGATCTGCTTCCTGTCCACACCTCGTTTTTCCTCAATCCTAACTCTCAGGATCAAACGTGACATGGAGGACGTTTAACATTTTGGCAACTTATACAATTGTTCTCACCGAGTTGTCTATTGCAATAGGTGATTCTCCTGTCCTTCTTGATCTGTGACGTCATGAAGAGCAGCGTGCCCTTGGAGATGACGCCGGAGCCCAGGACGATGACGAAGGTCAGGATGTAGGCCAGCACCTTGCACACCTTCACCGTGAACTCCAGGCACTTCTGGTTGGCCATGGACCCGCTGTCCTCCTTGTTGGGGAGGTCCCGGAAAACGTCCCATCCTTTCGTCTCTTGCACCGTCCTTTGGCTGAAAAAGACAAACAACTGTCAGCAACATTGAATTTTTACTGACATCGTGCGGGGGAATCTCGAAGTTTTGTTACTTATCGTACTGTGCAGTGTGCACTGCTGAATAAAAAAACACAATGCCGTGAATACCTCTCTATCGCGTGAATAGAAATATACATGTAAAATACAACAGCACCTCTAGTGAGTGATTTAGTTATCATACTTTCTCTTTTTTACGCGTTTGAGGGGGCGATGTTTTTTAGAGTTTTATATTTGGGGTAGCTACCTAATCGTGGTTACAAACAAAAATGTACAGAGTAATTTCACTCCTGGCACTAAATTAATTGTTAAATTTTCACTAAAAATCTCTATTGGGGCTTAAGTAGAGTATTAATCTTTGAGAAGGTCCGTACAGCCTTACGGCAACAAGGTATTGCTCGAGAATTGACGCTTTCTATATTATCATCTACCAAGTTCACAAAGGACTCTTGAGGTGTGAATCCTCGTGATTCACTCAAAAACAGCACTCACTAAAATGAATTATCCTAATACATGTTGTAGGATTGTCGTGCAGGAGGCCCTGAGTGCTCAAGGCTTGTTGGCCAGAGAAAGTCAAGAAGTAAAGAAGTAGGTAATGCATAGGTATTAGGTACTAGTTTTATCATTTGTTTTGCTATTTATTTATTAGGTAGTACCTACCTACGAAAATAAAATAAAAAAATCTTATTATAAATGTGCATAAAAACAAGGTCAGTAGGTACCTATACTCATTGCGTTACTGAAATATTTCAAAACGAACGTCTTCCTGTTATTTTTACATTAAGTAATTGCATTATGCATACAATGTGTATGTTTTTAGAAAACTAGTTGATTTGTGATTACAAAATATGTTAATTTAAGTTGCATCCTTTTGTTAATACAAGTGATAGATAGGTACCTACTTATGACGTCCCGTAGGTATACACACCGACAAAATTATTGAGACAGGAAGTTTAACAATAAAAAATAAAGTTTTGCCGAAAAACAGTAAAAACCTGCAAACATATTCACAATTTTTCAAAGAACGAGAATCTTTCAATTCACTGAAAACGGTTATTTTCGTTATTTTCTTGTTCGTTTGTATCAGTGTTGTATGATAATTTCTAACAAAAAGTCTTCAGAACTGATTTCAAATGTGAATAATTATCCCTTCTGACAATCGCTACAGGTTCTTAGCAACCAATAACAATGTATTATTTAATTTTCTCCCCAGCAACCCGGCTTGGGGAAGTCATCTTTCATTACCTCTGTCACTGAGGACCTCATTGCACATGAATTGACGTTGACAAAATTGTGTCGGCACTCGGCCGGATTACTCAGAAAAATGCATGAAATAATTTGCTATCGGTTGCTAAGGAAAAAAGTTCCATACAAGAGTGGTGTTTGCTCGCCGAGATAAATATTCCATAATTAAATTTGTGCTTTGTCCATTTGTCGAATCCATTTTTTTTTCAATGACTCTGTTTACTGATGAAATAATTCGCGAAACTGCAAGAGCAGAATATTTTGGGAAGTGTAATAAAATTGCCAAAGTCAATTGCTGATACAAACTTGGGCAAACTCTGTAAAAGTGGGTCATTATTAAAATGTGTAAATCACACAAATAATGCAGGAGCCGCGCGGATTGCGTGCGCGGCGGGCGGTGCGAAGTAAACCTAATAATGGAAGTACAGAGTTGCGACAGCTGTGGCGGAGGAGCGGCTCTCAGGGGAGGAGCATGCGACCGTTGCCTCACCTCGTCATATTACATTCGCCAACATTTAGAAAATAAATGGACAGAATCAAAAATATTTTAGATTATAAACCAAAGCGTTTATCAAAAAGTGTATGGAAACCGGAACGCTCTAGAGAGGGTGTTTTTTTTTTTTTTTTGTAAACGATATACCTAGTAGAGTTTATACGTAATGTATTTGCATTGCGTTGGTTTAGTTTTTCTTCTTTAAACAACAGGCGTGTGTTTGTAGATATGTAGAGTCAAATTTGTTGACCGGTCTCAATTCAATACTACATTTACATTCAGCCATTTCCCCTGCTTCTGCCACTGCTTCTGCCACTGCCCTTGCTTCTACTCCTGCTTCTGTCACTGCCCCTGCTTCTGCTACTGCCCCTGCTTCTGCCCTTGCTTCTGCCGCTGCCCTTGCTTTTACTCCTGCTTCTGTCACTGCCCCTGCTTCTGCCACTGCCTCTGATTCTGCCCCTGCTTCTGCCACTGCTTCTGCCACTGCCCTTTCTTCTACTCCTACTTCTATCACTGCCTCTGCTACTGAAATTGCCCCTGCTTCTACCACTGCCGGGAACAATGGGCGGAGACACATATAGACGGCAAAGAACAATCGCTCTTGCACCGGTCCTTTAAAACCTGACAAAAACCGACAAAACACGGATCGGTGGGCAGCGTGAGTAGCATGAGCAGGAGCAGTGGGACGAACGTGTTTCCATTCTGCCGTGATAACTGCCTTGCAGCCTGCTCACCTTCCATCCAAATAAGGCTGAATGTAAACGGGATATAATGGTTAACGCTCCACACTTATAATGGGAAGGCAGAACGTTCGATTCCCAGCGAAGCTCAAAAAAGCTGGGTTGAAAAATTTATCGAAGTACCCGTATATGGTTATTTTTTTACGCGGGTTCAATTTAATTAAAACTGCGGTGATTTATTTTATTTCAGTTTCAGTTCCGATACAGAGTCACTTTACACCTACACAATAAAACGGTCGGTCGGCTTCTCTCCTACAGAGAACATTGGTCCTTATTTTATGGTAAGAATAAAGAACATTCTCGAATCATTGAGAATTGATACATGCGAGGCATTACTGGAACATTCGACCAAACACTCGAGCAATCTCGAACAATCAAAATGTATATCAAAACTGCAAATGAACATTCTTTATTTGGCGTTATGTAGCAACGACTAAGCTCGTAAACAGCTCTTACCAAATACATCGATAGTTAAGTTTTTTTTTCTTTATTAAATAGGTACCTGCCTACTGTAGTTGCTTAGTGTCGGTAAGAAAGGGAGAATTTCTGACACCTTGTGTTGTAGAAATTTACAGAACCACCGTAACACCGGTCCGGTCGATAGTTCAGTTGGAAGAGTGCTTGCATACCATGCCGAGAGCTCGGGTTCAAATCCCACCGAGGGTGTCAGAAATGATTTCCCGTTTTGGTGTTAAAATACCGGCAAGGTTTACTGAGCCTTCACAAGAAATGAGTACTAGCCCCCTCGGGAGCTGGGAAACCCCCACTTCAACTGAATGATAAAGGTGCACGTCTAATTTTTATTTTTTATTTTATTTATTACTTTAATTATTGATAAGAGTGTAACTGTTGTATTATGTTGCTGTTTTATCATAGTATATCTTAATATCAACATGTAATTGGAGCAATACGCTATATTATTGTCTTTTTCTTCTACAAATTACTATCGTATCCATTATTGTATTGTTCTGTTTGTTGAATAATAAAAAATAAAAAAATAAAAAAATAAAAGTGGTTGGCGTAAGGCCGCTCCCCTTACCTATAAAAATAAATAGGCTCCTCCGTGACCCCTTCGGAGAGAACTCGGCAAGAAGTTACACTATATGTGTAGTTTAGACCTTTTTTCCGCGCCGTAACACCATTTACACCTCGCTATTTGTTGTAATGCCCGCGCTCTTCCTTCGCCTTCACGGTTGGCCGATACTAGAATTTACTAACATCTGCATTCAACTGATAACTCCATCATGTACAAGCATGTTATGTAGCTCGGTTCTTATACATATGTAGGTATTGCAGCACCATATAATACATGACATGCAATGTACTTTATTATCCATATTACTCAGGTGTAAGACTGACCACCCATATCGTACAAAAATGGTTCAAATTTACCAATGCCATCTCACGAATAGGTGACAAGAGTTGCAAAGATTACGTGTATTCGAAATTTATCATTAGTCCGGTCAATAGCTCAGTTGGTAGAGTGCTTGCATTCCATGCCGTGAGCTCGGGTTCGAATCCCGCCGAGGCGAGGGTGTCAGAAATGATTTCCCTTTTCGGTGTTTATTTCTAACCCCAAAATAAAAATACCGGCAAGGTTTACTCAGCCTTCACAAGAAATGAGTACCAGCCCTCTCGGGAGCTGGGAAACCCCCACTTCATCTGAAGTGGTTAGCGTAAGGCCGGCCCCCTTACCTGTAAAAATAAATAGGTTCAACTCGCCACATGCGACCCCCTCGGGGATAACACGGCAAGAAGTTGCACTATATGTGTAGCTTAGTAAAAAAAAAAAAAAAAAACATTTGTTTCTAAACACACATGCAGAATGTGTATCTAAGCGTAAACTTACACGTACTTGATGAAGTGTTCATCTTAATTTGCGCATCGTTGACCCAACTAGAGACTGGAGTCCCTACTCTTCGCAGGAATCGCCGTCTCGCAAAAAAGAAGAATACGTATATCTATGCAACTTAGATGATAGGTTACCTGTAGATGCTGCAGTACTGCAAGGTGCCCAGGCTATAAGGCGAATAGTTGTTATTGTTAGGGACGGTTTTTTCTTCGTTAGTTCCATATTCCGGTTCTTCAGTATATCCAGTCTGAAACTCCACCATCTTCAGGGGTTTTTCAACTAATTCTCAATGTAGAAGTTCTCCGAGTTTCTCCATTGAGATATCTCGTGCTGTTCACGCTTTCTCTGAGCTGTCCACTGACTTGGTCGTTACTGCAATCACTGATGCACTGTCTCGGTGAGTTGCCGTGCAGCAGTTCCGCAGTCATTTAAAAACCATCACTGTTTGAAAGTTGTTCCACGATATTCAATTATTTCATCCACTTGTCACGGATTCATTTCATTTAAACCTAAATCTAAAAACTACAATAATGAGTCAAATGTAACGTTTATAATCAAAGATCTGATTTTTTCAAACAAAAGTCTGTAGTCTATTGGTTAACGCTACATACTCGTAAATGGGAGGTTTTGAGTTCGATTCTCGGAGGAGCACGTAAATAAAATATTTAAGTATATAATTTATCAAATATGCTCTTCGCTGGGTTGAAACTTTTCCAAAAAAGACCGGTCACTAAGGGTAATCAGCCAGCAAATGAGTCTTACTTGCAAAATCGGCGTTGATCAGCGATGAACAGGCATGCAGAGAGCTTTTGAGGTGTGATTCACAAAAAACAGTGCTCACCAAATATAACTCTGTCCTGAAATTCAAATAAATCTCTCAATCTGAAATTTATTTATTTTTAGGAGATTTAAATCAGAATGAAACGTAGGTAGCCTGTGAGAATCGTGCAAGTAGGTTTTTCCAGTTAAGTCACATAAGCTAGCTTTGAAACAACAACCCCAATAACACTGATTTTATAAACCATCGTTCTCAATTGAAAACTATGTTTTTTCCTAACTGCTATAACATTTTTTTCCCTTACACTGAAGTTTTTTTTAAACACGATTAATCAAAAGGGGTGCACGATTCTTAATTTGTTACGAGAAAATTCATGTGATAAACCAGCAAAAAAACATACTCGTAGGTACATAATATGTTTTAAATGTAGATTTTTCTTACTTCAGTAAAGTTAATTTAAAAAATGCTTATTATTTTACGGAATTATTTAAATGTAAGCAAATAGAATCAACTCCTTTTATTGCACACTGTAAAAATGATTAATTCTGTAACTGCATTACATAGGAAATCACGAATCTTTTATTCCCAATTATTAAATTAATTTAATTATACATTTTCAATTATTTATGTTGATTATTTCACACTGTAATTTCACATATTTTCGCACAGACTTAGGCAGGAAATGGTTGACTTTGTGCTGAGGAAGTTCCTCCACAGCCCGCGCACTGTTGCCTGCAGACTTGCAAGAAGGCCACTAATTGGCGCAGAGTCTCCACACCTCACACCTCACACGGAGCCAACTACAAATTTCTATTTTCCTCCGCGGGAGTGTCCATTACCGTGCTCTGTGGAGCGCGCTGTAAGCCAGGCAAGACAAACTCATGTGGTATCGCGAGCCCGGTCGATAGCTCAGTTGCTAACACTTTATGTGAAGGTAAGTTGCGTTACATAAGTATTATGTTTGTACTTTGTTGGGGGCCGCAAAGGACCGAAAGCCTAAGTTTCCATCAAATGAAAATTTGCCGATGGGCGAAAAGGTTGTAGAAACGCTCTGAATTCTAAAAACATGTGTCAAAGTGAATACGCTAGATGGATATTACCACCCATACTGTAAAAAAGAGTTCCCGTTGCTATTCTTACTGTTACAGGTAAGATTGAAAAGAGCTGCAGGGTTAAAATGTTCATTTGAGATTTGAGTTTTTATTTTGTAAGCCTACACATGCTAGATGTGTAAACGCGAACATAATATACGCGTTTGCTTTTGGGCATACATTAAACATGAATTTACAATGTAAAATATATTGTCATCTTTTACTATACATAATTATTTTGTTCTTGCGGGCCGCCACCGATGCGCTGTGGCCGCGTGCTTGACAGGCCTGGCAGGGGAGCAGCAGTTTTTGTGAGATTACAGTCATTCGCGATAAAAAGATCCGAGCTGTGGAACAATACTGGTCTGTGAAATCCATGTAAAAATGGAACTAGTGAAATTGATGACATAGGGATGTCTACCTACAATTTTCAAAAAATGTTTACTCTTTTTTTTTTAATATTTATTCGACAAAAAATACATTAAAACATGAAAATAATAATACAAAATATAATAATTGTGGTATTTCCCCAGTTACATTGTTAATACATAAATGTAAGAATATGAGTAATGGTTACATTAATTATTACTCTTGAGGTAGATCGTGTGAATTTTGATGTCAATCTGAATACAAACATTACATATTTTTTTTTTTAGTGAATCTATATGTAGGTGCCGATATTTCTTATCCCTGTCTAAAAGATTTAATTCGAAAATGTGTATATTACCCTCGAAATAGATCGTGTGAAATTTAATATTGATCAAATTGCAAACTTTTGTACGCTACGAAAAAATTGCGTTGCGAATCTTTGTAATGTTTTTATTGCACTATAATATATTGATTTTGTAAAAGGCTTTCAGCTGTTGATTCACGGTGAATAAATAAATAAATATAGCATCCTACTATAAAGAAAAGTAAAATAAAAAAAATAAAAATTAAATACACTTAATAAGGTCCGACAGGGATTTGGCATAAACAAAATTATCTCACCTGGCCGGGATGCTAGGGAAAAGGCTAACAAATATTATGTTATTAGTTGCTAAGGACGGCAGTCCCGTACAAGACTGTCGTTTGCTCGCCGAGAAAAAAATTCCGAATTCAACAACGTTCCGACGCCATTCTCTAATGTACCAAAAGATTGTATAAATAACTTAGCTAGGAACAGATGGACCGAAACATCAAAACAAAAAGTCCAAGTAAAACTAATTATTGAAAGCACTTTTTCTGTAATCTAGTACTTCAGCCTGTCGTTTTCTAGTGTCTTTGTTGTCACACCAACAACAGTCTCGGCTAGTTCTCTTCCTTGTACCCCAGGCAGTGGGGACTAGTCTAATCTAATCTAACTAAGCTGCAAAGATATATATCATTTAAGTTTTATATTAAATGCATTCCCACAAGCAGATATGTATAATTTCGCGCTAACACATGCCGCATGTGGACCTACAATATAAAAACCCAATCTCAAATGAACATAAGCCTTGCAACTCTTGCCGTCCTTCCCTGAAACAGAGGTGACATTGGCAAAGTGAACCAATTTTTACATTATGGGTGGTCAGCCGCATAACAACCTATAAGTCAAGGAACTAGTGGTCGGCACATATAACAATGCGGCTAGTTCTCTTCCTTGTACCCCAGGCAGTGGGGACTAGTGGTCGGCACATATAACAATGCGGCTAGTTCTCTTCCTTGTACCCCAGGCAGTGGGGACTAGTGGTCGGCACATATAACAATGCGGCTAGTTCTCTTCCTTGTACCCCAGGCAGGGGGGACTAGTGGTCGGCACATATAACAATGCGGCTAGTTCTCTTCCTTGTACCCCAGGCAGTGGGGACTAGTGGTCGGCACATATAACAATGCGGCTAGTTCTCTTCCTTGTACCCCAGGCAGTGGGGACTAGTGGTCGGCACATATAACAATGCGGCTAGTTCTCTTCCTTGTACCCCAGGCAGTGGGGACTAGTGGTCGGCACATATAACAATGCGGCTAGTTCTCTTCCTTGTACCCCAGGCAGTGGGGACTAGTGGTCGGCACATATAACAATGCGACGCTAAGTGACGCGCACACACACTACTCCAAGTAGCGGTGTACCAACATAATGCACGCTCACCTAGGCAGGCAGATAGATGCGAGGAGTTACAGTTCCACACAGATGTACGTGTGTAAGTTAGTAGGCTGATGATTAGCGCTCCCGCCGAGGAAAGTGAAATCCACGCTTACTAATGCCGCTACTCAAACAGAGACGGAGCATCAAGGCATTACTTATGCTGGCGTGAAGAAATTATGTGATCTTTTAAAAAAATATTTGTGAAGAGGAATGCAACTCATCAACCTATTTTGCCTGGCCAGAAACAGGTATTCATAATATCATCATTAATAATGCATTTTTTATTATATTTAAAAGAATTGGTTATTAATTAATAATTACTCGATGACATCCATTGAACCTGGGTCAAAGTTATGATCAGGGGGCCAGGCAAGATTCGAGTCAGACTTTTTTTATTCCAAATACGCTAGTCAAGATTAGCGACTTGATTCGCTCGGCCATGACACCGATATTTTTATGGGAAGAAAGACGAATAAGTCAAAATTAAACTTTTGCATATGCGGTCGATAGCTCAGTTGGAAGAAGCTAGTCGAGAGCTAGAGTTCGATCCCCACCAAAGATATCAGAAATGATTTCCCGTTTCAATGTTTAACCCAAAACAAAATCCCGGCAACATTTAACTGAAGTGGTTTGCATGAGGCCGACCCCCTTACCTGTAAAATAAATAGGTTCCAAAAGCTACACGCGACCAATTTGGGAACAACGTGATAAGAATGAAAATCGAACCCTAGCCTTCTGGCAAGGAATGCAAGCATTCTATCAACTTATCTATCAAGCGTAGACAAAATCCTTATATTCACACGTTGTTTTTTTTAAATAAAATTTAATAAATAAATCTGTATAAGTAAACAGGATTTGCTTTTCAAATGTGTAAATTTTTCGTTTGCAGAATATTTTAAAATGCGGATGTAGAGTAGATGCATTTTGTTCAGAAAGAAGCAAAAATAAAGAAAAACTGTAAGACGAAATCAATCACTAAGTAAAATCGTTTTACAAGAAATATTATTTGGTATGAGGCTGACCACCCATACTGTAAAAAATGGTTCACTTTGCCAATGTCACCCCTGTTTCATGGAATGTCGGCAAGAGTTGCAGGGCTTATGTTCATTTGAGATTTGGATTTATTTGTAAGTACACAATCAGCATTTGTAAGCGCGACCTACACGTGTTTGTTTGTGGGCATACATCTGAGAGCTTTGAATGAATATATCCTTGCAACTTAGATTATAGATTATAGATTAAAATGGTAAGAGAGGCCTGGAAGGCATTGAAATTCTTAATACTGTACTGTGAGCTGTTAGTGCATTTATTTCTCTTGAAGTTTCTCCGTAGAATAAAATGAAGATGTTATATTGTAGGCGAGTACATTGTGGAGTACATCACGCTGGCTATTCATGAGGCTGGAAGTTCATTGTGATAATAAATCCTATTCATTATTGCAATAACGTGACAAACAAACATATTTCTCATACACGTCTCATGTCTGAATGAAGCTCTCATTCACTAATGTATCATTTTTAATGAATGAAAGATGTGCACCATGTAATGATTTTCATCATTTATAAAGAATTCTATGTTTCATTCCACAATGAAACACAAAATAATGAATTTAGTAGGTATGAAAAATATAAAAACAGTAACCGTATGTGTTTCCATTAATTTATGTTTTACTTCTGCATTCTGATGAAATGTTTCGCGCTGGATGACAGAGGATTTGGAGAGACGACCATGGAGACGGAGCTTGCAATGGCCGCAGTGCCATAGGAAGTAGAAGTATGAAACATAGCAGGATCCATTCTTGCAATTTTGTTGATATTACTCGATATCGCAGTATGAATACATTTACCTGTAACGGGATCGCGTTAGGTCAAGCAACTGCGTGGGCAGGAGCGGCCACTGCAGGCCAGATGGAGTCACCATATATTAAGTCACATAATTGTTAGGTAATGATCATGATGATGATGGAGAAGGTATTGAACTGTTTATCGCTTTCTTTACATTTATTCCAGTGATTCAGAGGCGAACATACTTTTAGTTGTACATATTGTGCATACGAGTAGGTATATTTATGTAAAGCTCTATCAGTAAAGTATGTGCTTTTATGACGCCTACTTCAAATTGAACACTTTTCTAATAATGCTTTAGGGGATATTTTCAAATGCTTCCTAGATGACTTTGTAACTTAGTTCTACAACTCGCCACAAATCTTTTAGGCAAAAAATGTGCGTCACACATCTGAGCTGGTAGCCAAATTATTTATGCACTTACTTTTAAATATTGTTAGTAACAAATAGGTACCACTCGCACCGTGCGATTCCTTCGAGGAAAACACGGAAAGAAGTCACACTATTTGTTTAGCTTAGTTTCGATTAGGTGTACGTTAAGGCCGTCAGGACCGATTAATAAACATCCGGTTACTTGTAAAGAGGCCGTCATTGAGATTTATGTTCAAACGCTACATCATTAATTTTGTTTGGCCGCCATTTGATTGAGATGTGGATCTTCTTTGGACACCAAAAATAATAATGTTCAAATGACATTTTGTACTACTCTTACAACATTGGTGGTTTCTAGGACCAGGAGGGCCACGAGGAGGGCCACAAGGAAGGTCACGAGGAGGGCCACGAGGAGGGCCACGAGGAGGGCCACGTGGAGGGCCACGAGGAGGGCCACAAGGAAGGTCACGAGGAGGGCCACGAGGAGGGCCACGAGGAGGGCCACGTGGAGGGCCACGAGGAGGGCCACAAGGAGGGCCACGAGGAGGGTCACGAGGAGGGCCACGAGGAGGGCCACGTGGGGGGCCACGAGGAGGCCCACGAGGAGGGCCACGAGGAGGGCCACGAGGAAGACCATGAGGAGGGCCACGAGGAGGGCCACGAGGAGGCCCACGAGGAGGGCCACGAGGAGGGCCACGAGGAAGACCATGAGGAGGGCCACGAGAGAGACAACGAGGAGGGCCACGAGGAGGGCCACGAGGAAGACCATGAGGAGGGCCATGAGAGAGACCACGAGGAGGGCCACGAGGAGGGCCACGAGGAAGACCATGAGGAGGGCCACGAGGAAGAACATGAGGAGGGCCACGAGGAGGGCCTCGAGGAAGGCCATGAGGAGAGTCCTGAGGCGGTTGCACCTCATGAACAGCCATTAATCCGTACCTGGTAGTAGATAGTTACAATTTTCACTCGTTTCATAATTCACCGTTGATTTGATCGGCTGGTTACGTCTGCATACATGTTTATAGACATAAATATTGAACATTGTAAGTAAAGGAATAATGAAATATATTAGCCACAAGGTAAAGAATAACCGTTATCAGCTCGCGACAATCGTCTTAAACTTTACGTCGCCGATCTCAATGCCCAGCTGGCTCTGTTGTGTAATGCCCACCACGAGGTGAATGCTTCTGGCAGAGACTGCGGGGCAGCCGAGTCTCAGGTCCGGGCACCCAGCACATGCTGGAGAGGAATATCACGGTGATAATACGAGGAGTGCCTAGCTGGCTCTGTTGTGTCATGCCCACCACGAGGTGAATGCTTCTGGCAGAGACTGCGGGGCAGCCGAGTCTCAGGTCCGGGCACCCAGCACATGCTGGAGAGGAATATCACGGTGATAATACGAGGAGTGCCTAGCTGGCTCTGTTGTGTCATGCCCACCACGAGGTGAATGCTTCTGGCAGAGACTGCGGGGCAGCCGAGTCTCAGGTCCGGGCACCCAGCACATGCTGGAGAGGAATATCACGGTGATAATACGAGGAGTGCCTAGCTGGCTCTGTTGTGTCATGCCCACCACGAGGTGAATGCTTCTGGCAGAGACTGCGGGGCAGCCGAGTCTCAGGTCCGGGCACCCAGCACATGCTGGAGAGGAATATCACGGTGATAATACGAGGAGTGCCTAGCTGGCTCTGTTGTGTCATGCCCACCACGAGGTGAATGCTTCTGGCAGAGACTGCGGGGCAGCCGAGTCTCAGGTCCGGGCACCCAGCACATGCTGGAGAGGAATATCACGGTGATAATACGAGGAGTGCCTAGCTGGCTCTGTTGTGTCATGCCCACCACGAGGTGAATGCTTCTGGCAGAGACTGCGGGGCAGCCGAGTCTCAGGTCCGGGCACCCAGCACATGCTGGAGAGGAATATCACGGTGATAATACGAGGAGTGCCTAGCTGGCTCTGTTGTGTCATGCCCACCACGAGGTGAATGCTTCTGGCAGAGACTGCGGAGCAGCCGAGTCTCAGGTCCGGGCACCCAGCACATGCTGGAGAGGAATATCACGGTGATAATACGAGGAGTGCCTAGCTGGCTCTGTTGTGTCATGCCCACCACGAGGTGAATGCTTCTGGCAGAGACTGCGGGGCAGCCGAGTCTCAGGTCCGGGCACCCAGCACATGCTGGAGAGGAATATCACGGTGATAATACGAGGAGTGCCTAGCTGGCTCTGTTGTGTCATGCCCACCACGAGGTGAATGCTTCTGGCAGAGACTGCGGGGCAGCCGAGTCTCAGGTCCGGGCACCCAGCACATGCTGGAGAGGAATATCACGGTGATAATACGAGGAGTGCCTAGCTGGCTCTGTTGTGTCATGCCCACCACGAGGTGAATGCTTCTGGCAGAGACTGCGGGGCAGCCGAGTCTCAGGTCCGGGCACCCAGCACATGCTGGAGAGGAATATCACGGTGATAATACGAGGAGTGCCTAGCTGGCTCTGTTGTGTCATGCCCACCACGAGGTGAATGCTTCTGGCAGAGACTGCGGGGCAGCCGAGTCTCAGGTCCGGGCACCCAGCACATGCTGGAGAGGAATATCACGGTGATAATACGAGGAGTGCCTAGCTGGCTCTGTTGTGTCATGCCCACCACGAGGTGAATGCTTCTGGCAGAGACTGCGGGGCAGCCGAGTCTCAGGTCCGGGCACCCAGCACATGCTGGAGAGGAATATCACGGTGATAATACGAGGAGTGCCTAGCTGGCTCTGTTGTGTCATGCCCACCACGAGGTGAATGCTTCTGGCAGAGACTGCGGGGCAGCCGAGTCTCAGGTCCGGGCACCCAGCACATGCTGGAGAGGAATATCACGGTGATAATACGAGGAGTGCCTAGCTGGCTCTGTTGTGTCATGCCCACCACGAGGTGAATGCTTCTGGCAGAGACTGCGGGGCAGCCGAGTCTCAGGTCCGGGCACCCAGCACATGCTGGAGAGGAATATCACGGTGATAATACGAGGAGTGCCTAGCTGGCTCTGTTGTGTCATGCCCACCACGAGGTGAATGCTTCTGGCAGAGACTGCGGGGCAGCCGAGTCTCAGGTCCGGGCACCCAGCACATGCTGGAGAGGAATATCACGGTGATAATACGAGGAGTGCCTAGCTGGCTCTGTTGTGTCATGCCCACCACGAGGTGAATGCTTCTGGCAGAGACTGCGGGGCAGCCGAGTCTCAGGTCCGGGCACCCAGCACATGCTGGAGAGGAATATCACGGTGATAATACGAGGAGTGCCTAGCTGGCTCTGTTGTGTCATGCCCACCACGAGGTGAATGCTTCTGGCAGAGACTGCGGGGCAGCCGAGTCTCAGGTCCGGGCACCCAGCACATGCTGGAGAGGAATATCACGGTGATAATACGAGGAGTGCCTAGCTGGCTCTGTTGTGTCATGCCCACCACGAGGTGAATGCTTCTGGCAGAGACTGCGGGGCAGCCGAGTCTCAGGTCCGGGCACCCAGCACATGCTGGAGAGGAATATCACGGTGATAATACGAGGAGTGCCTAGCTGGCTCTGTTGTGTCATGCCCACCACGAGGTGAATGCTTCTGGCAGAGACTGCGGGGCAGCCGAGTCTCAGGTCCGGGCACCCAGCACATGCTGGAGAGGAATATCACGGTGATAATACGAGGAGTGCCTAGCTGGCTCTGTTGTGTCATGCCCACCACGAGGTGAATGCTTCTGGCAGAGACTGCGGGGCAGCCGAGTCTCAGGTCCGGGCACCCAGCACATGCTGGAGAGGAATATCACGGTGATAATACGAGGAGTGCCTAGCTGGCTCTGTTGTGTCATGCCCACCACGAGGTGAATGCTTCTGGCAGAGACTGCGGGGCAGCCGAGTCTCAGGTCCGGGCACCCAGCACATGCTGGAGAGGAATATCACGGCGATAGTACGAGGAGTGCCTAGCTGCCCTGCTAACATGGTATCTGTACTTGTAAGTAAATCAATTTCAAATAAGGAAGAACTTTTTTGATGTTTTATGCAAATGAAAACTTATTAACCTTAGCTACGGATCAACATGGAATAATTTTAAAATTATTTGTTTTGTTTAGTTTTTATTGTAGGCCTATGAGTATGTCGTACAGATATCGATGAGCACGCCCTTTTCGAATAAACTTTTTTTTTATAGGGAAAATATTTTTTTCCAATGAAGGTTCCGGCGCAGAGATATCCTGCTAAAAAAAAACGCAACTAAGTTACACATATAGGGTAACTTCTTACCGCGTTATCCCCGAAGGGGTCGCATGTGGCGAGTTGAACCTATTTATTTTTACAGGTAAGGGAGCCGGCCTTACGCCAACCACTTAAGTTGAAGTGAGGTTTCCCAGCTCCCGAGGGGGCTGGTACTCATTTCTTGTGAAGGCTGAGAAAACCTTGCCGGTATTTTATTTCGGGGCTTGAAATAAACACCGAAGCGAGAAATCATTTCTGACACCCTCGGTGGAATTCGAACCCGAGCTCACGGCATGGAATGCAAGCACTCTACCAACTGAGCTATCGACCGGACAATCTGCTATCTACGAAAAAATAACGTCTGTACTAGGATGTTACCTCTTTCAGGATACAATGGGAGGAATTGGGTTTCATGCACGTAATATATAAATACGATGGACAACATTCAAGGATTTCCTGACATCTAGTTTAAAAACGCAAGAAGTGTTTTTTGTTTGCACTTTATTTTATTTTTCATAAAAAGTTTATAGATTTTCTATCAGAGATGTTTAATCATTCTGTATGTAAGTACAAAGAGAGACTAAATGTTCGTGCCTAAGCTGGAAGGAGTTTATGGATTATGAATGTCTTTTCCTAAGTTTCTTGACCTGTTCTTTATCCACTTGTGTACGTAGGCCTCTCCTCCAAGCCACACTTGCTCAGGCGCCTCCTCTCTGCATTTTATACTCGGATTGTAAACAAATGAACCATACACGGTATAAACTATTTTCCATATTACATGATATCTGAAGTGACCCCTCTAGTGAGTGCAGTACTCGCGTACGGCATTAGCTAAGAGCGGTTATGCTTTACTAGTTGCTTTCACTTGCTTCACTTTTCTTACTTTCACTGTTAAACTCTTTGTTATGATTTATGAAAGTACAGAGTACTCAGTACGCGCATGGTGTACTGTTTCTGCGCTACCGTGTGATCTATGAGTTGATAAAAACTTGTACAAAATATTTTTTATTGCATATTTATTTTGACTGCTTACTTTCTATGCATTTAATCAAGAGTCCTAGGGTTGGAACAAATTTTCACGATGAAACTCCGATTTCAGGGAAAGAGGCAGAATTTGCAAGGTTCATGTTTATGAGAGGGTTATTTTAATTAAGTACACATACAGCATGGGTAAGCGTAAACTTAGACGTGTATGCCTATGGGCGTGCATCAAACATAAGTCTTAAATGTGCATGTCTTTGTAATTACTTAATTATGACACAAAAATTATGTAAGTATATTCTTATTTGTCTTTAAAAACAGTCTATTTCAATAGAAGCATGATATTTTAGAATATTTTTTAGTGTTGATCTGTTAACACAGTGAAAGTCCATTTTTATAAATATTTAAAAATATAAATGGTAAAACATTGTTTTAATTCACTTTATTCTTTTTTTTTTGTTTGCTCGAATATTTTCGCCTAATGAGGCATCTTCAAGAGCAGAATGGTTACAAATATATTTTTTATAAAATAATTTTCAAAACAATTTTTTTTTCTCTCCAAAACAAAAGTAAAATTCATAGAAATATTTTTTTTTAAACACAAATGTAAGATTCAAAAATGCATTACTGTTAGGTATAATGAAATTAAAATTTTTAAAACAAAAAAATAAAATGTGTTAGTTAAATAACAAAATAAAAAACAAGTTATTGCAATATTAGTGAAACACAGGGAATCTGCACATACACTAAGTCTTTATTTTTATTTTTGTAGATTTCCAACGCTTCCAGAGCCATCAGTCTCCTCACTTCACACTCAGAGTGCATTACCTCTAGAAAAAGAAATTTTCGAGAGAAAAAAAAAAAATGTTTTGAAAATTATTTTATAAAAAATATATTTATAACCATTCTGCTCTTGAAGATGCCTCATTAGGCGAAAATATTCGAGCAAAAAAAAAAGAGTTAAGTGAATTAAAACAATGTTTTACCATTTATATTTTTAAATATTTATATTATATGATATTTTAGAATTAAATTCACAAGAAATCGTCAATTTTTAAACTCCACGATTGTTTTCTGCTTGCCCGGGCGTTGATGTTTCTAATAAGCAAATCCTCATTGCCCTTACACTGCGATATCTTACATTTTTGTACTATTTGTAAACTGTACGTAATGATTTCAGGAAAAATAAGTTTTATCTGTTACTTTCGTTACTTTTATTGTATTCAAAAGTCCAATACTAACAATAATTTAAATAAAAGGAAGCGCCACTTCCCTACAGATGTCAACTAGAGAGTAGAGACTAGAGTGTGACAGCGGCTCCTTACAATAAAGAGAAGCCGCTACATTTGCGTGAGTCACAGTTACGTGCTCATTATCATTATTTGGCAGATTCTTATAAAGGTCTTTGACCACCAAAACAGTACCTGCAGGCTATAATGTAGATTACATGTTGGTATTTTTTTTTACAAATAATATAATATCCAGCCCACTTAATCTGAGATCATTTGAGTTGGCTTTTAACATCTGACTATTTGGTTTTACTCATCAGTTTTTTGTTTTGTTTTTCAGAGGTGGGAGTCAAGCAATTATTTAATATCAATAATTTACAACAAACATCAAGTCATTGCGCGATCAGAATCAGTTATTTAAATAATACCGGAGAAGCGAAACTACATTGGACATTGTTATAGAGAGCGTACCTACAGTTTTACAATAAAAACACGTAAATCATGAGGTAATGAGGTAATGCCTCATTGAATGAATGGTAGTTGGTATGATGTTGAACACCCATACTGTAAAAAATTATACACTTTGCCAATTTCACCCCTGTTTCAGGGAAGGTCGGAAAAAGTTGCAGGAGGTATGTTCATTTGAGATTTTAATTTTTAAGTACACATTCAGCATCTGTTAGCGCGAACTTACGCGTGTTTGTTTGTAGGCATGCATTTAATATGAATCTTAAATGTTAACATGTCTCTGCAACTTAGATTATGGATTATATAGGGGATCGTTGATTAGACTAAACTTTTAAACTTTTACAGTGCGGGTGGTCAGCCTCATATCAACCAATTAGTGAAGATGCCGATATGATTACTGAATAAGCTATCATTTATTTATATTAATTTCTCATATAGCGCACTGAAGCCTCTGTGGATCGCTACTGATATAATAAATATTTGTAAGTCAGGCCCGCGTCAGTGTTCTCCGGTTACTGTTAACGATGTTCGCTGCGTTTTAACTAGATGGCGCCATTTTTATACCTCAATGTCTTATTGTTTTTAAATATGTTTTATTTCAGAAATATCTGATTTTCTTATCTTAAATCAATATAAAGTTTGAATTACAATTATGTGATTACTAATAATTTTATTTTTCGTTCTGAATATGTATAGTATAATATTAATTTCATACATATCAACTCACAACAAAGCAATTTCTATAGATAGACGTGAGTCGCAATTAAATCCAAGTTTATGAAGTTTCCAACCATTAACATAATATAAGTAGTTTTTGAGTCAGAATCACGAAAATAAAAAATAAAAATCAGTAATGTAGCTGTAGCTGCATCTCCGTCACTCTCCACTCGAATTTGCATCATTGAAAAAAGCGCAAGTTCGAATCCCGCTTGCGTCATGTCATATCGTAACTTTGACCCGGGTTCAACAGATCTAATTGAATTAATTGACAATTCAATAAAATATTACATGATGAATTATTAATTGATTATGTAGATGCTTGTTTCTGGCTAGGCTATAGCCTAAATGTTGGTGAATTGCATTCCTCATCACAAATCTATTTTTAAAAAACACTCTGAGGATAATCAGGGCCTCTGTATAGTTATAAGAATGTTCATTTGAGATTGAGTTTTTATGTTCTAAGACATACGTTAGCATGCGATACGTGTAAACGCGTCTGCATGTGGGAATGCATGCAATGTGAATCTTAAATGAAACATATCTTTGCAATTTAGATAATAGATTATATTCAAGGGCGTCACGTACTTCATAACTAGGGTATTGATTGTAAATAGACATCTGTGAATGAAACTGTAAATTACTCAGCTGTCAAGAATATTAGCAACAATGCATTTTTTTCTGGATGACGCTTCTGATAAAAAAAAAACAGTCTTTTATAACATATAGTAACTAGACGTCATGACTCATCGGTTACAAATATTTAAGAAGGACTCGCATGGCGTTTATCTACTAAATTATATAATACAGGTGAGACTCTAGATCCGGCATCAGATCAGTCATCTGTGACTGCGGGCGCCATATTGGGAATGCTTGCGCTCTCATACTGAATGGCCGCCATTGCTTGGTGGTCCTGAGGTCCCAACACTCTGAGCAATCTCCACCAGCTGATGGAGAAGAATGTTAATTGACCGGACGACCTCACGAGACATTCCGAGAATAAAAAGTGAATTAGAATGCATCGTCATAAACGCGATGTATTGTTATAATACGAGTAGGTACATAATTACACAGTTAGGTAATTTAATTTTTCGGATATGAGACAAACCGTTATTGAATACCTCACATCACTGTCGACGTTTCGTTGACGTCTTCGTGAATGTCTTCAGGAAGCACCCTCTCTGCACGACGACTGAGGATGAACAGTGCAATAATTATAATTGTAAACGATGTTTTCTTTTAAAGTACATTCTTCTTTTCCTTTCCTATCCCGGCACCATATCAGGAATCAGAAAGATTTTTACTGTAAACAATCTGGAAATATTAATTCATCAGGCCATCCACATAATATAATTTATGAATATTATCTATAAGAAGTAAAAGTTGCACCGAGGTATAAATATTTTTTTAAGATTCATATTTAATGCATAAGTACCTAACTATAAGCACTTGTGAATTAGCACTTATGCTGCACTTGTACTTTCAAAATATGACCCAAACCTCAGATTAAAACATAAACTCTTGCCAAGTTATCCTGAAAAAGTGAACCAATTGATTTTGTTTAAAATATTCTCTCTTTCCCTTTGTCAAAGAATGCATTTGAATTTTATAAACAGCTGATGCTGAACATTGAGAATTAATTTTCTCCAACGTTGGTTTTGTGGATCAGTTGAGAAGGTGCAATCTTTCGTCACGTAAATGATTACTTTAGTTTTCTCCAAAACCGCAAGTGAGTTTAGCTGAAAGACTTCTCTGAACAACAAATAGAGCGCAGTGCGACGTGGATAGCCACGCCTGCCAACAAACCAAGACCTCTGGTATCTCTGCGCTCATCTAAAAATAGTTTCAGAAGAAAATTACCGTGGAGAAAATTAATAGATCTCCGCAGAAAGAAAGTAAACCATTCTTCAAATTTAGAGCAGGTATTAGGTACCTATTGAGAGTTATAAAAGCATTATTAATAAGAAGGAACCTTTCCTTCTTTCCGAGCATTTAGGAGTGAAGTGCAACGAGAGGTGTGGAGTAGCTGTTTCATGCTGCCCAAGACAAGGAGAGTTCCTCAGCAGAGGGCGTCGACGCCGCGCCGGGGAGACCCGGCAAGACACTTGGGAAATTAGATCTGTTTTCAAAAAAGTAATGTGAATTTACAAAAAATTGGAGGTTTCTCACATTTATAGTTTATGATGCTAGGGAATTGTTATCTTAACTTACATATTGGTTACTAAAAGAAAGCTTTTCCTCCTCATTTGTAATTTTGGCGGCTAAGGTTCTACATTTATATTAATTTTAATTACTAACCTACTTTATATCAGAGATTTATTGGTTGTTGTCTTAATGCAGTTTAGTAGGTTTATTGTCATTTTTGTTCTTCTACAAATTATAGGTTGATATGAGGCTGACCACTCTAAATGTGCTAATTTGTTCACTTTTTCCAATGTCTATTATAGGGTGCATGAGTTGTAGAGTGTTAATTATTTGTAATGCATTAAGTGTTTGTCAGCATGATCGCGGGAGCCGAAGGATTCCGAACACAACAGGGTGCAGCAGGACTTCCCCCCTGGGGCTCTTCCCTGTAAAAGCGGCAGCCCTGGGCACGGCCACTGTCGGGGGGGGAGCCCCGAGCCTTGCACAGCGCACCCACAGCTTTGGTGGAGCTTGCCTCCCCAGCTCAAGACTCTGTGAAAGTGTATTTTAGTGTTAACATGCATGTCTGGCCATTTTCTACTTTCCCATATCCCACTCCGATATTTGTTGAATAAATCCCTGTTTCGTTTCTCCTATTATGTTTAATATGCAACCCTTCTCAAAGTAATATAAACAACATCATGGTAAAGAGCCCCACGCCCTGAGATAGATAGCCGATGATGATGCCGGATATTGTAAGTATTATAAGTACATCTCCAGGTACCACTCAATTTTAACACAATAAGGATTATGTTCATCGAGTAAAAATGAAGCATGTGTAAGCGTGAGCTTAAACACGTTTGCTAGTGAGATTTCATACGAATCTTGTTTACACATCCTTGCAACTTAGATAACATAGTATTATTATAATAAAGCTTGTGGAGTAATATTGTTCCTCGGAATTCTTTATCCACCCATACATCGTTATGCTCATGAACCGCGCTTGTTGGTTTCTTAATTCGAGGATTATGTCCAAGCAGAGTAATGATTGCGTCAGAGGGAACTGAGCGCCGGCATTTGTAAGCGCGAGAGACCATTGTCCCAGAGACATTCCAGAGTTTAACGACCTTCGGGAAGGCCGACTCAAACCACACAATTCGTATTGCAAAGTGCAGGCATGCAGTCCAATATAAGAGGAGGGATATAATACAAGCCGTGTAGAATCAAAGGCGGAAATCCACGGTTTTGTATTATGATAGAAAATCATTTCCATTTCTGAAAAATCCTATCCATCTTCGATTGCATATCACTCATGTACTCGTATAAACTTAACAAAAATACTTTTCAATAAGTTCTTCTAACTTCAATAATCAAAATTCAATAAGTGAATAATTTGAAATACTTTTTTTCTTGTCTTTGTTGACAATATATTAGTAAGTATGAATAAATAACACAAAAAATAGGAAAGTATTGAAATGTCTAACTGAGATATGCATTTACAAATAGACCGGTCTGTAGTCCAGTGGTTAGCATTACAGACGCATCGAGTTGGGTTGAGGGCGAGACGAATTGGATTTGATTCCCTTGAAAGAGTACAACAATTTTTTCATTTCATTTTCAAGCATACATTTAGATGGAGTAGATCCAGGAAGTGATTTTGGAGAAATCATGTCTCCTGGATGAGTCATGAAGGACTCACACACATCGCAGCTAACGAGATACCAATGAGTTACTAACCCCCCGCTGGAAGACTTGCTGGAAGGAGGAAAAATAATTGGACACCCTCATCTCAGGACTCAGAAGCTGATTTGAAGTTATTTCGTGAATCACATATCAAATTATATGAATCACGAAGAAGATAAATTTGAACTCCAGAAACAAAATCGTTTACAAGTTTTCCAGGTACTTCTCGAGGAAAAAGTTTTCACGGTATGCTAATTTGAAAGTTCGCGAAATAAATTTGAGTTTCGTGTAAGCAGCCATTAGTATTCCAAGAGGCTTCAGTTGACAAAGCCGGGAGTGAGCAAATTTACGAGAACATCAGAGGTTCGCTGTTTTGTTGGTGCAAAATATGCGACTCCAGCGTAAGGGTCTGTACCCGAGTATGTATAAAGAATTACATCCAAGCGCAACTTTAGCGCCATACCAAACATGTATACAAATTTACTTTTCATACATTTTTTAGCTAACGCTATGGTTAAGTTTAAAACGTGAAGCTGTCCGCATATTGTGTCCGCATATTGTGTACTCGAGCTGGGAAATACAATGGATCTCACTTGTAAATAATTGTCTTATTTTACTGCACTTTTATGCTTACATTGAATTTTTCTTTTCTTATAACGGGCATGAGGAGTGACAATATATTATATTTGCAACTTAAATAGAGTACCTACTTGCCTGTCAAATGCTTCAATCCTGTTAAAACTTACAATAAATGAATAAAAATGAGATAAAAGTTCATAAAGCAGATTTTTCAAAATATACCAAAACAAAGTTTACAACTTTTTTTTGGGAACTTATAATTTACAATCATAATTAAATTGAAGGCAGGCAAGAGGTTCAGTTGGGCTCTCAACCAGTTTCAATTAAAGTCATTTTCTTGCGTAGATTTTTAAGAATCAGGAAATAAATTACGGTAATCGTAAAACATTAATTTAATTAAAAATAATACTCCTTATTACATACGAAATTCAAGTCAAACCAGCAAATATTGTTCGACCGCAACAGCGACAGCGTATGCGTGGAGGTACATATAAAAATATTCATAGCAGCACAAATCCTATACAGTCCATTGTGAGTGGCCGACAAAGGGAAAAAACTTGATACAATTACGAATAAAAAATCGAAAGTTCGACCAGTTTAGCTGCCCAAGGTCGGCGGGCTGAACTGTATCTGCGGCACAACAACTAGTACACACATACATGCAAGGCTGTATACAGTGTGGTGTTATGTACATTCACTTTACTTTAATACACGATTAAGAGGAAGTGTTTGCTTTGAGTGTGCGTGGTATGAAAAAATATTAATAAATAGGTAAGAAGTGAAGTTGTACAATTATGTACCCCTACTGTAAGGCATCGAGTAAATCCTCAATTTCGAGGGTACATATATTTATAAAAATATGGGAAATATATTTCAAGCGCCCTTGGAGAGACTACATCACGAAACGGCGCTATAAAGAAATCATCAACTCATCACCAACCCTAGTGAGTGATTTTGTTTTTACACATAAACGCTTTGGTGGGGATTTTACGCAATGTTTTATACTAAGGGTTACTGCCATACTATACGAGTAAGGGGCATACAAATTCGGTCAAAAAAATGCAAAGATGTTACTTTGAATTGAGAAAAACTATCTCGTTTTTTTTCCTACACGACTCACATGTAAGTAGTCAAATGGTTGAATTGTATTTCTTATGGTTTTGCACCAGAAGGGATGAAAAAATATGTTCGAAGCTGATCCGAAAGGTTAAAAAAGTTCTGCACAAAGTAACTTCAACTTTACAAACGAAAGAATGTGAAAATTTGCAAAAGAAATACAATCTTGTAAATACACACATGACTGTTATAATATATTTGGAGGTTTTTCTTCGAAGTTGGATAATCTTTGAATGAAGGAAGGTGTGCCCCCGCTGTGTACACCAAGTAAGTAGAAATCCATCGTTTTACCAGAAATGTATCGAAACTAAAACGTACACAGGAGGCGCTGTTTTAGTTGGTATACATTAGTGAGTTGAGTTTTAAGTAAAGTTGTGCACTTGGTGTGCGGATAAAGGATTCAGCAGGTCGCGGAGCACAGCAAGGCGTGACAAGGTTAACAAACCAAAGTCATGGTACACATCACATCGTCTGTGTGCCATCACATGAGTAACTGTTCCTCGCTACATGGAGCCTGGAACACGCATGCGCACATGAGTAACTGTTCCTCGCTACATGGAGCCTGGAACACGCATGCTCACATGAGTAACTGTTCCTCGCTACATGGAGCCTGGAACACGCATGCGCACATGAGTAACTGTTCCTCGCTACATGGAGCCTGGAACACGCATGCGCACATGAGTAACTGTTCCTCGCTACATGGAGCCTGGAACAGTTATGTGCTCGTCCTAGCTGCTGAACTCCGACTCATGTGCGTCCTTTGAATCCACGCTTTGTAAAAAAAATACAAATCTCAACGATGTACTAAAGAGAAGTACTTGGATCGTCATTTTTGTATGCTGGCACTCGTCATTTTTGTATGCTGGCACTCTGCTGTTGAATGCCTTACCCCAAGAGCTCAGAGACGAGCTAAATACTCGTATATTTGCCTGAATCCAATGCACGCGTCTATGTCTTCTTCTTCTCCTTCTTTTTATAGATCCTGTGGATCTGTTTGTGCCGCGACGTCCTCCTGCGATCCAGACTGCCAGTTATCCCACGATCCCTTCCATCGTCTTGAGCTAACTGTCTATAAATATGAAAAATACTCATAGAACCTCAAAAGAAAAAACCTCGGACACAAAACGCATCTGTGTATGTGTAAGCTGTGCTCACGTAGCTGCTTGTATTTGTGCATGGAGAGTGATCATAATACGCTCAATAAATCTTTGCAGCTTAGATTATATGTGAAATTTTGCAGGTATTAACATGGAGGTATATTCAATGGAGAGGCTATGAATGTGATTTAGTACCAATCGACATGATGCAACGTCTTTGACACCATACATTGTTAATAATGCTGTCTCGCTTACGACATATGAAATGCTTTTGTTATTTTCTATGTAAGCAACGTGTCTCTTCTCCGTCTTCAATCTATGTACATATCACCATGGAAATCCATGAAATCACTATGTTAACGTGTTTTTTACTAGTGTTGTTGAAAGTATGAAAATATCTGATAAATTTCGAATTCAAAAATGTTCCCACCTCATTATGTTTTCACAAGTATTTATTACCGCGAGCATAGAAGTTACATACTTGAAGAAACAAGTACCTATATATTTGAACATCACTAGTTCTAGAAATGGCTGTCTCTTTCGCGAACAAAATATTTCGACAAACGATAAATAAATTTTATCAACGTAATCATATAGAATAGTGATTATAGTGAAATATTAATCCATGTTCTATAACACATTTACTCTCTTTTGTTAGCACGTTTAGAAAATACCTAGTTTGGCATTTATATGGATTTTTTTCCAATTAGGTAGCACACCTGTTGACAGTTGGAAGGTTACTGATAGACTGAATTTGGATTTATGTATGATGAGTGGAGTAACGTATTTCTAATTCTCAAAGGATTGATTTCTTAACCCATCCAGTTCTATATATCGATGGGTATTAATTAGATTTTTTTCTGCTTGAAATTAATTAATTGACCGGATATTGCGTTACGAAAAGCCTTCAACTAACTAATCAGCTCCTAAAGTATTATTTCACTCTGCAATCGCATCAGCCATCTTACAAATCAACTGATGAACTTTCATTCAGATGAGCGTTGATGTGTTATTTTAGATTGTAGTAAAAAATATCAATTTTCCTTGACATTTCTCGAAAATCATTAAATAACCATTAGATTTTGTTTTCACCAAAAAAACACAAAACATTAAATATATGTTATTCAAAGATAAATTTCATAAAGATGCATACGCCATGTACCTATACTTTAACAGTCTCATGAAAATTGAAAAAAATTGAATAGTTTTATTCTCCAAGAACAAAGATATTCCTATTTTTAATTATAATGTAACATAAAAATACCATTTGACAACACAAAGTATTTTTATATTGAAACTTAAATATTATTATATAAAAGAATTCCAAAACTCATTTTATACGGTAATGTCTGACGTCAAATGAAATTGTTTCAAAGCTTCATGTTTAGTTATGTGTATCACACACTGTCATTGCATTCCTATGACATTCCTAGTTTACTCTTAAAGTAAATATCTATAAATATGGATAATCTAGCTCAAGTATAAAGCCGTAAAAACCTTGACGATGTATAAAGTTATCCAGGATCTTGTATACTTTTAGAAAATTTACAGAGCTGCTATCCCACTTCAACCGAACTTTATTTTAAATATGCGGTAACTTCCGTATAAACCAATGTTATTATATGTGTATAATATGCTTGGGGTAGGTACTATTATTAGGTAGGTATTATATTAGACTATCGAAGCAGAAGCGTCCAGACGTTTCGCCTATATCTGCGAAGGTCTTCTTCACCGCGATGGGGATTAAACTGTTCTCCAGAAGCTGTAGCTCCGATAGACCACGTTAATAGATCCCAGCAAGCAGCCCAGTGTCTACCGCCGCTGTGAAAGCCTTACACATCCTCTAGCAGCGCTTAAGGTTCTCTTCATGGTTGGTTAAACACAGAGCTTAAGTTAAAAGCGATAAGATGTATACTTGTATGTAGATCAATAAAATGTAGCATAGTTTCGTAATATAAATCAAACCAGTATGGAATGTGAAATCACACGTATCCGTGTGTGTAGTAATGGCAAACAGACGTGTAGACGGGCAGAGCATGACGCCGCTAATTCTCTACATATAAAACAATGTAACATAACCTTGATACACACAGTAATAATGGTTGTAACTTATAAAAAAGAGTTCTTAAAAGGCGCAGGCTGAGACATTGGGTGTTGCTCTAATACAAAAAAAAAACTTTGTTAATGGAACGAAAACTACTTTTTTTTCTAATCAAATCAACAAAATTTACGAAATGTTTTTTTAGTAATTTAAAAAATGTAATGCATTAAGCACAGTCTAACTGAACTTAAATTGTAAATTTCATTAAAAATATGTAACTTACAAACGCTTACGTTTTAACTAAAAAAACATCTTCAGGAGCAATTAATCAATGAATTTTAGAACTCACAGTTATGAATAGGGAGTAAAAAAGAATAAGATGTAAGTTGCTGCAAACCAATGCTTGGACTGAAACCGAAAAAAAAGCTGACCGTGGAAGCCTAAAAGCCTTAAGCCGTGTATTGATACGTCTTAGAACAGTATTCTCAACAGAAATTCCGATGAACAACTGAAGTTCTTTGTTTCAGTTAGGTTCCTGTCATCCACTCCTTTCCAATCATTTACTTAAGTACTCGACGTCTTATATTTCAATTTTAAATTCAAGCTTACTACATCACTTTTAAGTTGTATTGAATATGTCAGCATTTTCAGGGCATTTGTCAGCGACACAAATAGAAAACGAGTTGAGTGCACGTTGCCCATGTACCTGATGTACCTGATGTACCTGATGTAAATGACCTGCGTGATCTTTATGATCCCCTGTAAGTTATGGGCGGGCAGAACCTCTGGCGAGCTGAGCTTACTGGACCGTGATAATAACTAACGAACGCAATTATTCAACAGATTTGCACGGCGCCTTGCTTTCAAAGGCTCACCAATGCCTTTCGCTTTATCTGCTTAGCAACACAACGCAAAGCCTGCTATGAGTTAACTTGTTTTTGTAAATCCGATCAGTTGTCCTCTTATAGCTTTAATACTGCTGTTTAGAGGATTGAAAGTAATGGCAGACATTTCGTAACTTAAAAATATGAAAGTGTTAACCATAAAGAAGTTTGGCTGATAGCTCAGATTATAGAGCTTCTGCTTCCTGTACTTAAAATACGTTTTATTTTATTTTTATTTAAGTTTTAAAAAAAAAAAAAATACCGCAATACTTATTTACAAATAAGTTTTATTAACATTCAAAAAGATATTTCATACTTGTCATAAGGCACTGAGCATTATAGGTAGCTTATAATGTTTTCAATTTGTTAAGTTGCATTTAGATTCGGGCATTAGTCCTCACTTGAGTAGGTACTGAATTGAAAAAACCAAAATAAACATAACGGAGCGTACATAAGAATGCAAGCACCGGGAAGAAGTGTATGGTTGTGCATTACCTTCCGCCGTAGATGTCATGGAATGGCGTGGTCTCGTCGTCGGAGTTATCGTCGCTGGCTTCATCCTTGTGCCGCAGCCCAGCCGCCGCCATGGCTACTTAGGTGGCCTGAAATATTAAATAAACCACTGTTATTGTAACAAAAAACTTTAACAACAAATTATTCTTCTATTTCTGATGGTGCTACAGTCCATACTGAGCCCCAGCCTCTTGTTACATTCACCTCCAGTCCTACAGTCCTCAGGGGCCGCTTGGAGAAGCTGCGTAGCAAAAAAATCTACTGGTTAGTTACATAATGAAGTTATTATGATAAGGATGTAGAATCCTAGAGTCTAAATACAAGCCCTGAAGAAGTCAGTCGTATGTTACTGACAAAACGTAGCAGCCTTCCAAAAAGAATAAAGCAGCTTCTCATCATCCTTATCATCATCAATCCAAATTCCATTATAACATTCAAAGGCGTGACGTCACAGGTCTAGGACAGACTAGCGGTTGTAGCAAGTAAAAAATAAACTCAGAATGCCATTAATTAGCCATCGGGGTGACCGTTTTACAACATAATCAAGTTATTTGGTAATAAAAAAAATTGGAATAAAGGGAGAGCAACAAACAACATTTAAATTAATATTATTGTTTCAAAACTTGTGCCAACGTTCATGTTCTTTACAGTGGTCATAAAATCCAAGCTTATCGTAACTAATAAATAAGTAAAATCATGTTGAGGGTAAAAAAAATTTTTATTTTTTATTTTAAAAGGTCGTATATCAATATGGTCGAGTATCAAAACGGTGACAACGTAGCATGAGATGTCAATTAGTTGTAGATTAATGAAACCAAAATGTACTAAGAGAAAATAAAGAACAAGTTTCCTGCGTAGGCTTCACTTTAATAATTCCGAGTGGGAAGGAAGTCACCATAAAAGTTGAACCAGTTCTGTAGTCATGATTTGTGTCTCTAAAAACCAGCAACATGACATCCTGGACTTATTGATCTTTAAAGAATAAATGTGTTGTAAGCCTCTTATATTTACATGAAATTATTAGCAGACTGTCGTGTAGATAGTGAAATATCCCAAGAAATTCACAAACTCCTCCTATCTTCAGAATGAAATGCTCTCATTCGATATAATTATTAATTTAATAAAATTATGTCTACGCAGACAGTCTCATTCTGGCATTTGAAGAGATGAAAGAGCATTTCCAAATAAACCGTTTTGTCATTTTAGTGTTGATTGTATTTTGCTTACGTCATCGTGAAATAATTGTGTCCCTAGCTAAATAAAGTCAGTGTTTCCATGAATACAGCCTATATTACACAAACCCTACAAAATATATTACAAGACCTTATAATAAATGGTTTCATATATTACGTACAACAGTATTTTATAATTGAATATGTACGACAAAAATCGTTTTCTATGAAATGAATACAAGCGAATGAAAGGTAAATTAAAATTCGTATTTACCACAAATACCTACGTAAGGTAATTGTATAAGGTGAGAGACTGCTCCGCTGCGCCAAGCGAGAAACCCGCGGGCAGACGACGAATAAATATATTCATAGCTCTTCGTTATTACGAAACATTTCCAAATTACATGAATAATAGCACCACAATATTAGTGTATCAAGTTATGCCATCAATAGTTGATAGACTGAACAAATTAGGAAATAATTCAGGTACATCGATTCTTATGTAAACTTGATTTATTAAAGAAGTGCTAAGAAACCACATTGTTGATAAATGAAAAGGAAAAAACTTAAATCATACCAAATTTTAACACATGTAAACAATACTTAAACTGTTATTACCTGACGGTGATAATATATCGAAAACTTTATCAAGTTTTTTTTAAATAAATAATATATAAGTGAAAATAAAACAGTGTTTTATTTGAATTGATCCTTAAAATAAATAAATCAATCAAAATGAATTTTCACAGTGCTAATACACAAACAATACAAAATACGTCATATACTTAAACTTTTACTTGATATCTTTCATCAAAATCAATTTATTCACCTCGAGACTCCATCATGATACGTTTTTAGGTTCGAAAATCGCAAAACTAGTAGGTACAAGGAACAAACAACGAACTGAAAGTATTGTTGCCATATTTAGAGATTTACAGAAAAAAAAAAATTGCTTCCAGAATGCATCTAACAATCGCAGTTTCAAAATACTGACTTGGTCTGAAAACAAATGATTGCCCACCAATGTCAAGTAAGTAAGTAATGATTAATCTGTTAAGCATTGACAAGTACACGTTTTTAATATAATTTTGACTCCATTTACTGACAACTATGACCTTTTTGATACGCGTACCATGATTTGTACTTTCAGTTCATTCTTGAAGGTGGAACACTTTTCAGCCGTTCTCACTTCCTAGTGGATATGAACTCACACTCGCCTCCGCACAGTCCCCGTCATTACGTGCAAGTGACATTACTCCGAGCACTGCTGACCCTGAGGCGTGAGCTTTTCATCATTTTACTTCTCAGTTGGTAACATTGAGATACTCTAAATTACTCATTGTTATTGCAGGCGCTGCTTCAACTAGTTTTTTGACGATTGTTAAAAAAAGCAATCTGTCTATCAGCCATCAATGAGCTTTGCTAGCTATTCTTGTTTAACGTGTATTTTGTTGGCATTGAATGACAAAGTGTAAAATACCTGTGATACTTTTAAAGTTTTAAATATTAGTTTCCTAAAGAAACATCTTTGACCTGTAAATTTCCACAATTCTCTTAATCCAAAAAAACTCAAATAAATCAATCATCATTGCAAACGTCATCATCACTATATATTAATTTGATGGCTATATGTATGGAAGAAAGAAATAACACTGTATTACATATATTATTTATATTACAATATCACTTTTTTCGCGAATGTGTAATCAATTTTCACCAAAAAGCAAGTTAAACTCTACGTTTTGTGTATAAAGCGTCATTTTAAACCGGATCAAAAATTAAAGCCTACTTCTGATGCAGGGGGTAGGTGTTTTTGAAAACATATACTTTAAATGGGCTTACTTTTAATTAACCACGTATGTATAAATTTGTATTCACGGACTTCTGGTCCTATTAATAAAATGAAAAGTAAACACGCGTAATTACTTTAATTTTGACCGTTAATATAAGCATTAGACCTTCTGCAATGAAAAAAAATCATCATCGTTAGTTGATGGCGCCTGTGATAGAAGTGCTTACCTACTTATTGGAGGAGAAGACGTTTTCTTATTTTTAATGGTTCGTTATTGCAGGTATGCAGCCTCGTACAAGGGGATTATAGAACTTGTCAGGCATAATATTTTCAAGAATATAAAGTGATATAATATACACCAGTATGAAATGTTGTTAGTACGAGTGTTGGGCTGGAAGAGAATGTGCTCCGCAAGGCCGCTCGCTTTATGATCAGACACATACTTGTGTACATACCGCGTTATACACGCACACATACTGGCTCACTCTCAAAGCCGTCCTAGGAAAAGGTGGCAACATTTACAGCGCCAATAATTACGTTTCATTTAAGAAATATTGAGTACATACTTTATACAAGAAAAAACGTTGAACTAGAAAGGCCCGTAGTTTAGTGGTAACGCTTCGGACTCATAAATGGGTTCGAATCCCGACGGAGTAGAAAAAATATACTAGTTACATTTTCTAATGCGCTCTTCACCGGGTTGAAAAAATCATTTACCTTTACCAAAGACCGGTCACCAAAGGTCCAGCCAGCTTGACAACAACTGGGCCTTGTTGGAGAATTGACGCTGACCAAGCTCGCAGAGGGTTCTTGAGGTGTAATTCACACAAAAACAGCGCTCACCAAATAAATCATTCTGAAATCATTATTATTATGGAGGTAAGAAGATGGTCGGGAGATAGATAATGGGAGGGGGACATTACTTTGCCACCGTAACGTTAGTGCTTTACTTAATATGCTTTACGTAACAGTTAGACGACATTTATACAAAAACTAATAGTTTCATTAGGTAACGACATGTTACATGAAAACTAACTTTATAATTGACATTGATCAAAACTACTTTAAAATTTATTGAACTAGGAATTAATTATTTTGCTACTTACCCAATCAAAGTTATGTGTAAGGTTTTATCAAAACAGTGATGCACAACAGTGTGCAACTGATGAAAAATGATTTTGATACTGCGACGTACCTTGACTTATAGGTTGGTATGCGGCTGACCACCCATACTGTAAAAAATGGTTCACTTTGCTAATGTCACCCCTGTTTCAGGGAAGGACGGCAAAAGTTGCAGGGCTTATGTTCATTTGAGATTGGGTTTTTATATTGTAGGTCCACATGCGGCATGTGTTAGCGCGAAATTATATATGTCTGCTTGTGGGAATGCATTTAATATAAATCTTAAATGATATATATCTTTGCAGCTTAGATTAGATTAGATTAGATTAGACGTACCTACGTTAATTTTGAGAAATATGACACTCTGCTTTGCAGTCATATAAAAATAAAGAGAAGCTTTATAATCACATAAGTTGGATAGAATCAGAGGCGGCAATCTAGGATATTTTTAGTAAATGAGATAAATTTATGGTTTATGTTTTCTGATAATTTATATTGTTACCGCATTTTTTAAAACAACTCAGATTTTCGTTTTTGGATCTATACTACCATGCTACATGTAAGTCGTAACCATTTCAATTAGATACCAATATTATCCTTTCCAAAACGCTACGTAAAAATCTCACGTAACAAAGAAATAAGTGCAATTTAAATTCAACATTTGGAGTGCGCAGTACTTCAAATGTAGAACTAAAGAACAGCGTTTATCAAAAAAGTATGTGAAGTAAAACAGCACCGAAGTGAGCAACTAAGTTTGTATATATTTTTGTAAGCTCTATGGTTGAGTTTAAACGTTAATATGTATACTTGGCTCACAGTGTGCTGGTTCTTGGTGGTCAGCCAGCAACCCTCACTCGGCCGTCGACCTTGAGGCCGTTGGAGAACCAGGGGAGGGAGGAGGGAAGCGATGGAGGGAGGGGAGCTGAAGTGCACTAACCGGACCACATGTAATTTTATTTGACTGGCAAAAAATGGCTCATGATAATGTGAGAGGCGCAGCATGTGAAGTACCACAGGTATTCACGCTGCGAATGCATTATCTGAACTTATTTCAAGTCACTGTCTTATTATACTGCCATGACAAGTCATTCTCATATTCAGTCAATTTTTTTACACTCTTGTATAACATTTTGTAAAAATGATTTCCTGTTTTGGTTTTATTCAAACAAAGGTTGGAGATTTGCTAAAAAATGCTTAGCCTTTAAAAGAACCGAGAAGGAGAAGCACCCATTTCCAGCTAATATGGAGAGCGTTACTTAAAACTGGTGATGACAAGAGATTGTCGATATGCAGCTTACATATACTAGTAGTAAACGTTACATAGGAAGAGCTTTGAAAAATTAAAACTCTCGATTTTCTTTTCATTATTCGGAAATTGTTTGTTGACTTATAAGTTGTAATGAGACTGACTACTCATATTATAAAATATGGTTCACTTTTGCCAATGTCAACCCTGTATCAGAGACAGACGCAAGTGTTGCGGGGGATTAATTATGTTAATTTGGCTTTGTATTTGTTCAAAAAAATTAAACATAATAACGTGTAACAAAATTCTCGGTTCGCCTTGCTGAGATAAGCTATCCAGATATTATTTTTTTCATCTCATGCTTCAAACCTAGGCTACCACATTGCAAAACAATTATTGTGCGACTATCCACATCTGAGTCAGATAAAATCTAGATCAGAACAATATAAAACATTTGCGATCAAACCTTCCTGCCTAGAAAACCTTACATGAAATATCGGTCTCACTTCGTCGTTACAGCTTTTACAATTGTATCAATTTATTCGACACAGAATGAAAATAATTTCGCAACGCATTCTTGGCTCGTTACTTGCGCGTACTTGTCTGTAAGTCCACCCACTGTAAGGCTGTATAGCACAGCACTCTGATAGTCAATCTAATTTATTTGGTTGTTGGCAAAATGGAGCCTTATGGCCTGTTCACATGGTACCAATGCGCGCGAACAAAGTCAAGACACCAGTTGAACCAATGTGCTATAATAAATGTCTACACAGCCGCATATACATACGTACTGACAACCTCATTTTAGAATAACCTAGATGCTAGATAGTAGTTATTTGAACTGCTGAAATCTTTGTTATAATGCATTTGACATAGCTTTTGATTCAGTCATTTGACATTCACTAAAAGTGACATTCTATGTGTTTTCAATTTATCTCATTTTTACTCTATCAATTTTGCTTGTAGCTTTTTTAAACAATAGAATATTGTTTTTAAAAATACGGAAACATCTAGTTCAGTATTCTCTTGTTCTTGTCCTCGACACATTATTGGCAACTTGACACTTACTTATCGTCCTAAAGAACTAGTGAGTGTACTGTATTTGTGAGAACATGCCGCTAGTGGTGGCCGTCTAGTGCTGTGTAGAGGCTAGAGCGGCACAGAATATGTATCAGCTGTTGCGGCAGGAGGCTCTCGAGGACAACCGCATTGCTCCCCCCTCCCCCCCTCTCATCCCACCGCAGCCAACGTTTGACATTTCCCAGTAGACACGCTCGCCGGCTGAATATGAATGTGAAACGGTTCCTGTTCCTTTTGTGTTGCATAGTGCTACACGCCGCTAGAACCATTCTACTCCTTATGAATTGAAATTATATATTGGATTAGAAACGCTTACATAAGTAGATCAATATACACAACGAGATCCGCACATGCATTGCTACAACTAGACAAATTGTGGCTACTAAATATTTTGTTATTAGTTGCTAAGGACCGTAGTTTCATACAGTATGCAATTTTCCAGCCGATGATAAATTTCTCAATTCGAATTTGTGCTGGATCGATCAAAAGTTTATTTGTTGAGGCTGAATACCCCAAGTTAATGGCTTGCAAGAACATCTCTAGTAAGTATAGTCAAGATTCCTTGACTTAATAAAGGATGGGATGAGGCTGACCCCCCTGCTGTTAAAGCTTTGTTCCCTTTTGCCAATGCCACCCTGAATTCAGGGAAAGTCGGCAGGAGTTTCAGTTATTTGTTCATATTGTGAGGTTTGGTTTATTTTGTATGTACAAATGCAGCATGTGTTAGCACTAACTAATACGTGTCTTCATGTGGGCGTGTTTATATGAACCTTTAATGTTAATGCATCTTCGTAACTTAGATTATAGATGATTAGATTCATATATAAGAAGCATTGTTGTCCGTTGACTTTTAGAATATTTATGAAATAATTGCTGATTTTCGTGGCTGGAATGATCGCTTGGTTGGCTATTATTGTACATTATTACGTCAAATCACAAATACCAAGAAATCGTGAGGATTTTTTCATGTTGGAGAATAGCCAGCTGCGTTCTTTGTATGTTTCAGTCGTTTTGTAGTTATGGAACGTTGTGACTTTAGCCCGCCACGGCTTCCTGTACAAAAGATAATCATCGTGACTTTATAATAAGATCGTTTATTGTGGAATTGATTCAACTAACATCACAACTATAAACCATTTTTAAATATCTCATGGGCTTTTTTTAATTTTTACAATGATATTTTGTTTGTTGTATTATTGATTTAAAGAATGTAAAAATGTAATTTGTCATGTATGTTCCTTGACTTAGAGGTTGGTATGCAGCTGACCACTCATACTGTAAAAAATGGTTCACTTTGCCAATGTCACCCCTGTTTCAGGGAAAGACGGCAAGAGTTGCAGGGCTTATGTTCATTTGAGATTGGGTTTTTATAATGTATGTCCACATGCGGCATGTGTTAGCGCGAAATTATACATGTCTTCTTGTGGGAATGCATTTAATATAAATCTTAAATGATATATATCCTTGCAGCTTAGATTATATTAGATTAGATTAGTATGACTTATTTGTTGGTATGAAACTGATCACATATCCTGTAAAATTGGTTCACTCTGCCAATTTCAATCCTTTTTCAGGGAAGGGTGGCAAAAATTATAGGGTGTATAAGATATCGCTTTTTATTTTGGAAGAACTAATGCAGGGTGTGTAAGCGTGAACTTTAATGTGTTCGCTTGTGGGCATGCATTTAATATGAATGATAAATGTTAATATATCTTTCCATTATGGAAACTTACTTATTTAAATAACCTTTTCAAAGGGTGGCAATTTTTGCTATGCCACAGTGTGGTCAGGAAAAATATATAAATTTAAAGTATCTAAAATCGAAATCTAAATCTAAGCTGCAAAGATATGTATCATTTAAGATTCATATTAAACGCATTCCCAGAAGCAGACATGTATAAGTTCGCGCTAACACATGCCGCATGTGGACCTACAATATTACAACCCAATCTCAAATGAACATAAGCCCTGCAACTCTTGCCAACCTTCCCTAAAACAGGGGTGGCATTGGAAAAGTGAACGATCCTGCTGCAATATATAATGTGCAAGCAAATAACTGAAAAAACATGTAGGTAAGTACCTACACACGATTAACCACATTTTCATTTCATTTTTTGAAATTATTATGTAGATGTGTTGAATCGCTATCCATGGTCAATGTCTCTAAAATTCGGCAAGAGTTGCAGGGTTGTGTTCATTGAAGTACACGCACAGTACGTGTAAGCGCGAAAATACAGGTTTTTTCTTGTGGGCATGCATGAAATATGAATCTTACATGTTATTGAACTATCTTTGTAACATAATATATTTTACATCGATACAAGGCAAAAATAAGAAATATCAAGGATAACTTATAATTTTTGTCGGATAATAAGAATAAAAAAATTAATGCATTTTTTAATTTTCATAAATAAAATTTTCTACCTAGCCAATAATTTTAAATATGAATCGATGCAGCGCAATCGGACCTCATTTAAACCAATTCAACATTGCAGTTCAGGCGCTAAACCAGTTTATCCGTTGAAGTGCGCATGCGCCGTTCACTTTCACCGAGGCTGCCGCACCAGCAGCGCCCCTACTTACCGACCTCACCGGCTCCACCAGCCGCCATTGACTAACGCGCCTGCAGTATCGCCAGCAACTAGATATCGCCATGTTTCAGCCATTAGATACTTTGCATAAACTACGCTGTTTACATGGCTGTATTTTTTTGAAGCCATTGACATTCGAATCAGCATGAGTCTGGTCAATAGCTCAAATGGTAGAGTGCTTATGCATTCCATGCCGTGAGCTCGGGTTTGAATCCCACCGAGGGTGTCAGAAATGATTTCCCATTTCGGTGTTTATTTCAAATCTCTCCTTCACAAGAAATGAGTGCCAGCCCCCTCGGGAGCTAGGAAACATCCACTTCAAATGAAGTGGCTGGAAAATGTTTATTAGAGATTGGGCTTTTATGTTGTAAGTCGGCATGTGTATTGTGTAAGCGTGAACTTATACGTGTCTGCTTATGGGAATGCATTTAATGTGAAACTTAAATACCATATATCTTTGCAATTTAGATTATAGATTATAGGTAGACTCCGTTAAGGAAAATTGGGAAGGTTCCGGAAGGGAAATTAGTAAAGTCCATACAGTAGAAATGGACTATCTAAGAAGTATGATTGGGAAAAAACGAAGTGACAGAGTGAGGAATGATTTTGTAAGAGAAGAATGTGGTGTAAGGGAAAGTGTGAAAGTGAAGATTAAAAGAAGTATGTTAAGATGGTTCGGGCATATGAAGAGAATGAGTGATGAAAGATTGACGAAGAAAGTATATGTTGCTAAAATAGATGGATGTCGTGGTAAAGGAAGACCGAGAAAAGTATGGATGGATCAAATTTCTGAAATAGCGAATGAATGGGATATCCAGAGCAGTGGCGTGACTATCATACAAGCTAAAAAGCTAAGCATGCGTACCATCAGAAATGCAAATAATGAATATTTTTGGGTAGATTACAGACATTTAAAGTCATTCGTTTTTTTTAATTTCCCCCCATCAAAAGTCGTGCTGCTGCCATCTGTGTGTGGCAGTAGGTTATTATTATTAGGCATTGATGAAGTAAACTCTGTTACGCAACCGTTATTGAGAAATGTATCCCTGTCTTTGTTTAACGTATGAGAAAAGCTTGATCTCTGTAAGCTTGTATGAATATAGTCGGTTAAGCTCTTTTGTCATTATAAATTAACACAATATTATTACAGATTGTGCTTGGGAGTACACATGATAATAATATCACCATATGCTTAGCTTTTCGTCCATTCAATTTTACGATTCCAGACTGGAGCCATTTACAGTTGTATGAATGACCGATTGTATTTTCAATAAACTGTCGCGTCAGGTGCGTTTTATTCGAATATCAGAATAATTGACATATTCCTTGTTTGTGATCGAACCCACTTTTTTGCAAAACCAAGACAATATTAATTTTGTTATTTTATAAAGATTGTTAATTTTGTTTTTTAATTAAAAATTAATAATCATTAGATTATTAATTTTGCTTTTTTATTTTTGTCTTTTTTTGTCCACCTTTTTTGATAGTATATAAAATTTATTCCGGTGAAAATATTGTTGTGCCTTGTGAGGATCTTAAGTGTGTGAAGGTTTTATTGTTTCAATCCAAAATCTAAGTCTGAAGAAATTAAGAAGCACTGGGGAAAAGAAACATCGGGGTAAGATGTATTATTTGTAATTTAGTGCAACCTTAATTATCCAGCATGCGTACGGCAGAAACTGTAGGCACGCCACTGATCCAGAGTCATAATAAAAGGAGGACTTGCATGAAAAAGGTTATGACTCTGGATGAAATGAAAGAAGTGTGCAAGGACAGGAAGAAGTGGTGGCTAATCTGCAATGGTGATTTCTAATGTTGGTGTATTAATTTGCTACATTTTTTGCATAGGAAATTTCTGACTTTTTTTGTATAGATTTCTTTGTAAGGTTTTGTTCTTTTATATATTTAAATGTAATTTTTTATTCATATTCCTTGACTTATAGATTGGTATGAGGCTGACCACCCATACTGTAAAAAATGGTTCACTTTGCCAATGTTACCCCTGTTTCAGGGAAGGTCGGCAAAAGTTGTGGGGCTTATGTTCATTTGAGGTTTGGATTTTATTTGTAAGTACACATTCAGCATTTGTAAGCGCGAACTACACTTGTTGGTTTATGGGCTTACATCTGAGAGCTTTAAATGAATATATCCTTGCAACTTAGATTATAGATTATAGATTCCGGCTTTATGCAGGTATATACAAGAAAAGGTAATATTGAAAAGAATAACCACACATGGCTTATCATTAGTAAGAGTTAGTTTATTCCGATTTTTACACAATATATTATTATTTTTTTTTATTTTTTTAAATAGATTTGTGGAAAGGAATGCAATCCACCAACCTATTTTACCTGGCCAGTTGTCTTCATGCGAAAGCAGAAGCTTGTGTGCATGCAACGGCATCTGTTGAACCAGGGTCGAAGTTATCGTCGCGGGATTCGAACCAGCGTTTTCCGGTTCCAAATAACCTGTCTTGATCCCCGCGGCTATAGCACCGACTTAATAATTATAAACAATCAGAAGCACTCAATTACAAACTTAAAGTTCATTAGCATAAATCTAATCTAATCTAGTCTAATCTAATCTAAGCTGCAAAGATATATATCATTTAACATTTATATTAAATGCATTCCCACAAGCAGACATGTATAATTTCGCGCTAACACATGCCGCATGTGGACCTACAATATAAAAACCCAATCTCAAATGAACACAAGCCCTGCCACTCCTTTTGCCGTCCTTCCCTGAAACAGGGGTGACATTGGCAAAGTGAACTATTTTTTACAGTATGGGTCGTCAGCCGCATACCAACCTATAAGTCAAGGAACATAAGTAGATATTCTGCATGTACCAATATTTGTTTTCCTGGGCACACGGCGGGATCGCAAAGGTTATCTGCGAATGAAAACCTTCAAAGGAGGTCCGCGCGTGAATCGGCATAGACAATATTGTGTCGGCAACAGGCTGGGTTGCTAGAGAAAGAGAGAACAAATATTTTGTTATTGGTTGCTGAGGATCGCAGTCCCTTACAAGACTGATGTTTGCTCGCCGAGAAAAAAGTTCCAAATTCAAAAAAATTCGAACCTCATTCAGGATTTATCACAATAAGTTTGATCCGTAGCTGATCAATAAATCATGCTTTTTTTTTGCATGGAAAATTCACGTCAGTTGGCGACTGAGCCATGGATTTGCTGAGTGTGAATGACACCGATTGTGCTTGTATTTTTATTTTGTTTAAAAGAAATATATTATGTTGTTGCAAACCTAGATAGATGCATAATTAATTATTATATATAAAAATAAATAAAATTATAAACTTTCACAGCGTGACTTTTAAACAATAAATCATTAAATTAAATATTCCTTGATGATTAGGTTCTGATTTACAAATTACAAAGTTCAAATAACTTTTCGATGACTTCATTTCTACGAAATGTCAGGGACGCTAAACAAAAAGAAAACATAAAAATAAATTAAAATGAATCTTGCTTGCTGACATTCTCATGGCTTTAATTTTTTGCAAAATAAAACAAAGTTGTGACGTTACACGGCCGGTTTGTAACTTGTGAAAGAAAAGTCTAAGTAAGATTTTGCCTCTGTTCTAGTAGGATGTGGGCCTTGGTAGTAAGGAAAATATATATTTTCCCCCCGATAAAGAAATCTCAATTTACTTTTAATATCGGTGCTATGGCCGATAATCTAATCTAATCTAAGCTGCAAATATATATAACAGTAAAGATTCACATTATATGCATTTTCACTAACAGACACGTATAAGTTCGCGCTTAAACATGCCGCATGTGAACCTACAATATAAAAACCAGAATCTCAAATGAACATGCACCCTGCAACTCCTGCCGACCTTTCCTGAAACCTTACTTTTATACTGTTGGTCACGTATTGCACCATCCGCGTAGCTACACCGAAGTAAAAGCTTATTATAATTAATATCGTCTTGTTTCTGGCCAGGACGAATTGTTTTTCACGAATTTCTTTAAAAAACTGTTCCGAGACACTTGAAATCAATTGAAATATTTTCTCACAAAAAAGTCGAAATCAATCAAATATTCTTTACTGTGCGAGCAATCATCCGGAAACATATTTTTGTTGAAATGGCAGCACGGAAGAGACTGGACACGTCTCGTCGTTGGTCTCTACTTGCCTTGATGTCAACAATGGCGGCCTGTCATCATGTCCCTACTTTCCACGCCCGAACACTTGCCATGAATTTTAATTTAATTATTTCCATTGAATCATTTCTTTCTAAAACATGCAAATGAAAAAAAAAATGAGTACCATACAACTCCAGAACTGTGTTTAACTATCATGAAATAATAATATATAATCTAAGTTGCAAAGATATATTAACATTCAAAATTATTATTAAATGCATGCCCACAAACATACACCTGTAAGTTCTCACATGAATAAATGCTGCATGTGTTTTTACAAATTAAAATTCAAGCCTCAAAGGAACATAAACCCTGCAACTCTGCAACAAAGTGAACCAGTTTTTATAGTATAGGTGGTCAGCCTCAGAGCAACTATGGAAAGGAACTAAATGTTTGAAAATGGCATTGGAAAATTCACATGGAACATTTTCTGCACAAATGTTTGAATTTAGAACTTTTTAAAGTCTATTTTGAACTTAAGCTTTAACTGGTAGGTACACTAACATGTTTTAGTTTTCCAATAATAAAAGTAAATTTTCCGAATGATAATTAAGAAATGTTTTCATTATAATTGCACAGAATGAGTGAGTTTAGTTGCGCATCTGAATGGCGGTCAGTGTGTGAGCTTACATCTCTTGTTTATGATTTTCTAATTGCTTTGCAGAAAGTTTAGTAAGGAATTCGGGTCAGCGCTCAGCGGCCATCACAGCTAGATGAGAGGCAACTACAAATCTCTCGCGGTTATTGAAAAGAAATTTTCTCATTCATTTACTAAATGGATCTCTTTTTATTTGTTTTTGATCTGTAATGCACTCTCGACTCCATATTCTCATTAACTAAGTTACGTTGTAGATAAATACAGCATAAAGGCTCTATTCATTTTCCAATGAAACATTTATTTTAATTTTAATATCGTTTGTCAGACATTGAAACAACTGGTATAATCTTACAAAATACATGTAAAGAGCTACAAAATACTAACATCGAGTGTTACAACAACTGGGCATTTTTTAGATATTACACTCGTCACTCGTGGCGGGATTTGATCCTAGCCCCATGGCTTTGAACGTTCAACCAATCAAAGCGTTCTACCAAATGAGCTATCGACGTGTTGTAAATTTCCAAAAAATAAGATTGATTTTAATTGTTATGTTTATGACAGCAGTTTGATATTTTTATTTGACATGCAAAAGACCGACAATTGTTCTGACATTACTCACAAGTAAAAACTATCCAATAATCGGCAAAATTAACCAAATATAAGTTTTCTTAGTAGTCCTTGTTCGTGTTCTCTGTTAACATCGTTGATATAATATGTTACCTACCGGCTACCACGGAGATCTACCTCAGATCCCACCGTGAACTTCCCTTCACACGCAGCTTGCTCGCGCACCGAGTAATGCTCTCATTATCGGATCACCAAGGATGACGCCTACTACACCGGCACTGTGAGATGACGACTAAAGCGTGAAGATACCTAATGTTAATACGCGCGTCTAACGATCAGCAAGGAAGATCAGAATCTGCAGCAGTGGCGACTAGAGAGAGCAAGTGCTGGTAAATACATCTCAATGTTAGAACTTATTAGGTACCGAGTGATGCTCGTAGCATAATAACCCCAGATGACTTCAGGAGCTACAAGTCAGTGTTGATTTTATGGAGTTATAAATTGGGAAAATGCGCAGACTTCTAATTTAAGCAAAATGGGGCCACATTCGCCTCTCAGCTGACGCCCCCTCGAGTAATGACAGTTTTACGGAATACATATTATCGAATAACATATTTAACTTAAAACATGTATTTTTTACTTGCGGCACCTAAGGTCTGGGAATGCGTAGCAAGCTTCTGTCGTACATTAGGGAAGTTCAGTACATATTTGTCCAAGTATTTATTGCTTGTAGACATTCATCGTGAAATGAATTGATTTGTACTTTATCTAAAGCAGTTGAATACTCAGGTTGTTAGATGTTGTCTAGGCCGTTGCGGCGCGGCGTCTGTCAGTGCACGCTCCAGTGAAAGTAGGTCGGCGGCACAGCTACAGCTACAGCTGCTACTCTGACAGAGCGCGCCTTGGGAAACACAAGAAGCCATCGGAAACGATCCCCTCGTAAACCAAAACAAAGCAAGCAGATAAAAGGCGACAAATTGTCCTCAGGCAGACTGTTATGTCACATCTGTAAATTATCAATAAGTCGTGACTCGTGATACAATAATGATACGCTGGTGGAAAAATGATTGGAAGATAATTGAAGTTATTATTTTCAATTATTGAACAGATAGTTGAAGTGAAAGTCAATATTATATTTATTGGTCTGTACTTATATTTGATTACTAGTTTTTACAATAAATTCACCGTTCTGAGTGTTTTTTTCTTGTCATGAAATCATAAAAAATGTTTTCTATAACGGCAGCGTTCACACTTTATTCTGTAATTGCTCATTATGAGAGATATTGGGAATAGAATCATGATTTTCTGTTTTTTAGGTGAAGGTATTGTTTGGGGATTTGGCTTTCACTTACAGAGTGATTCATAATCAACAGGTGTATTGTGTGCTAAAGTGTTTGCTATGAGAATGATTTCCTCTGTTTCCTATGTCTGGTATATAGTAAGTACATATATATACATATTTTCCTAATTTAAATATTTAATATTTAAATATTAACAGGGAATTCACAAAACGGCACTTTAAAACGTGTCTTCTTACTATTTCTATTATAGCAAAAGATAAATTCATTCACTAAATGCCGTTTTTAAATCAATCCGAAAAAAACAGTTAAAAAACTGGAAGAACTCTTACTTTCATTATGCATATCAAACACCACGGCAACTACATCCGCTATCTTTTACATACACACTACATTGATTAGTTTGTATACTGTCATCAGTTACGTCATGATCCTCCGCTCACCTATTGGGACATCTCAGATTAATTCCATCTCGACGTTGACCTTAATAAAAAACCTAACTCTGATAGTAGCGCGCGTACGCTGATGGCTTTCTGTGCCAGCTGAAGAACAAACTGGTTTTAGTGAAAATAATTATCTAAACACAAATTCACAAAAACGGCAAGAAGATAATAATATGCAAACAGCATTAAGTGGATAGGTAGCTGAGTCAATGCTTACAGCGACAGCATTATGGGCTACATTTTAGTGTATGTAGTTTCATCAAAGAAACATTTCGCATCCTGACGAATACTATTCCTTTGTATCACGTTTTGTATCATTGGATAATTTCTTATGTTTTCGCAGTAAAGTAAAAATCACTTTCGCTTTTAAAGGACCGAGAAATATTGCTTTGAACATGAACAACAGCGGACACGAAAAGAACCAAAAGACTGCTCAGAACATCTGAAATGGAAGTTCTTAGAATGATCGCAGGCAGAATATTGCAAAATCGCATCCGCATAATATATAACCGCATACAAAAAGCCTGTGAAAAAGAGATGCAGGTGATCTGAAGAAATCATGTCACTGGAATTAGTCATGAAAGACTCCCATTCTAGCTAATCAGATGCCAATAGACTTTTAAAAGCGTGGAGATAACTCGACATCTTCATCCTAGGATCCATGAGCCGGTATAAAGTTTTACATGAATCACAGGTAAAAGATCTAAACTAAGATGGAGAAGAAGATGTGTAAGTTCGATCAAAATATTAGCTTTGTAAGGTGTTGCCACATCTCTCAGCTTCCGTTATTTGTAAACTGTGGATGTAAACACAAGCGCAGCACAGCAAGATAAGACGCCACACAATATGATCCGGATGTTCTTACAGATACGAGTACACTGGCTGATCCAAGGCCTGGCAACTCTGTGCTGGCTGCTGACCTAGTGCCAATTCAATGAGATATCAATGATGGAGGAAAGGGAATCTCGCCGTAACGAAATTTCAAACAAACAATGGCTCGATGTGCGGAGGAGCTGACTATTGTTGTGCTCAGCGGCCATTGTTCATTTCCGCGCCTCGAGAATTCTCCATCAGAAATCCAAGTAAGGTCCAACCAAAAATGTATGCAAACTAAGACGCTATGTAGAGAATCTGGTACATTTTTTAATAAACTTTGAAGTTGAGTTCGTCCATTAAGTTTTATTCTTGGAGTACAGTAAGAGGGCTCTTCTTATTGCAGTCAGATGGAGACTCGTACAGGTCAATAGTTACAATTGAGTCGTATTGCACCAAAAGCGTCAATCTAGGTTTGTTTTAAATAAGATAATATATTGTGAAAGTGCATTGAAATGATGAGAAAATTATGACCTGTGTTTCCACATATATTTTATTCCCAAAACAAAAATCTAGATCGCCACATTTGATTACACACGACTGAACTAAAATCTATGCTAACGAGATTGCGAGACACTTTCATTTTCTTTGTTTGTATTTTGCTCAACTCTTTATGTCGCCGCCACTATGGCCAACTTCTCCCTCCAAGGAGATTCACGTGCACGACATTTCACATCGCGCCAATCTGGGAATTTCATCAAAAATATTTCATTCAAAATTTATAATTTTCTTTAAGAGGTTTTCTGTAAAAAAACTGACTTATTTTGTCCATACCTAATTATTTTATTTTTCCCTATCTGCAAATACTCTCCTGTTTGTGAAAATATGTATATTATTATGTTCCTAACTTCGAATGAAGGCTTTAGGCCAGCCCCTTTCCCGTAAAAATAAATAGGTCCCGAATCGCCACATGCGACTCCTTCGGGGATGATGCAGGTAAGAAGGTACACTACATGTGTAGGTTGGTTGCGAAATTGCAAAAAATGTAAAACGAAAATATCGAAATATTAATTTTAAAGATGTCTGCTTACTCCTCATAACTATTTATTTAAATTTCAAGATAAGCGAGATAATATATTGTTTCACTTACATATTTTGACATAAAAAAAATAAACTAGCAATCTATACACCGAACTGAACATTTCATATTTGTTCAGCCCTTACGTAGAAAGTATGAAATTTATGTAGGGAAGAAAATTACACTGTATACTGGAAATAAATGAAGTAAATAATCAATGACTTTTAAAAGTTTTACATAAATGACGTGTAATCATTAGAAACAATAATTCCCAATCACTGCATACAACATAAGATAACAAATCATTTCATTTCAATCGAAATCGCCTGAACACATTTTTGTATTTCTTGATGATTTTATTTCATAATTGGTTGAGATTTAATTACAAGCAGATATTGATTTATATCACAGCATCATTCAATACAGAATGCTACGTTTTATATTAAGGATATCATATTGAACTCGGATGACTGATCACGCCAGTACCTCAAGTATAAAACTTATGCCTACAAATCAACGACAAAGTTTTACTAGAAACACATTTAAACTAAAACGCCCACTGGAAGCGCTGTTTTAAGGGACATATATATTTTTGTATCTTTAAGTATAAACGTAAAGTTTTATGCTTTGGGTACAGCACCCAAAGTATAATACTTGACCATCACGTTAACAGAAAAAATGTGCGAAAACCAAAACACTCACGAGAGACGCTGTCAAGTCTTTTATATATTTTTCTGCTTACGCGATGCTTAAGAATTTAAGTATTTGTTATACTCGAGGTGCAGTAGTAGTGTTGATATTTTTGAAATGCCACGACTGTGTGGGTGGCAGAGAGACTTAGGAAAGGTTGCTCACGCGGGTGTCTGGCAAAGCCTTGAACAAAATCAAATTACACAGCTATGTAGACAACAGGATATATCCAACTATATCAATTAATGTGCGGTGCAGTTGCTTGTGCTCTTGTGTTCAGCCTTAAATATTTGAAAGGTAATTCATATTTCAATCAGAGTTTTAATGTAGAACTACATTTACTGACGCAGAATGGACTCGGCATGATTTTTTTTTTCGGTGTCAAACGTCACAGGTCCAAGGGTCCTAAGCAACCAATAACAAAGATTAGTTTGCCTCCCTTTTTTTCATTACAAACGGCCGTGTGACTTCATAATTAAGATGTCTTTGGAATTAGCTCCATTAGCTTAATTTCTGTGTAAAAAAATCTTTCAGTGTTTTAATCAAAATATTTTATGAATCCAAAAACTTACAAACATTTTTTTATTCGTAAATTTATAAAATTGAAGCGTCCGTCTCTGAGAAGTGTTATGGGGTAATAAAGATTTATAGGTATTAGTCTGCAGGTTTCTAGGGACGCGGTGGTGAAACCTCCCCTACTTAATTACGCACCAAATTGATTCGATTCTAACTTATCTGATATACGTTTTACTTCCTTTAAAAATCTACTATCGAAATGAAAAAATGTTATTGTTACCCACCCCCGGCTGAAATGCTACGCACGCTAGTGGATGTATGAAGGTTTTCTTTAGCTGGCAGAGCCTTTGCGTTGATGCGGGAGTTGCCAAGGCCCACAGCGCTCTGCCATTGTTTCGTAATCGTTCAATGAAATTGTGGGCTCACATTATAAGCAAGGAAGGTGCGCGCCGTAGAGGCAGTGGGAAAACAAGAAGGTCGCTGCAAGCAGCGCGCCCAGCAACACGTCACGGGAATCAAGTTAACCAGAGTAGGGGGCACGAGTAACAAGCACTAATCACGAAACAAAAATGGATAACGTAGAAGCAAATCCGTGAACATGGTTTTTTATGAGGCCTCGTAAATCAAAGGTTATGGGTTCGAATCCCGGCGGAGCACAAAAAATATCCCAAGTCTATTTTCAAAGACCGGTCCCCAAAGGTCCACCCAGCCTTACAGCAACTAATTCTTGCTTGAGAATTGGCACTTTGTAGCGACGACCAAGTTCTTAAAAAGTGCGGCCGATAGCCCAGTTGGTAGAATTCTTGTATTCCATACCGAGAGCAAGGGTTCAATGACAGAAATGATTTCCCGTTTCGGTGTTTATTTCAAGCGCAAAATAAATACCGGCAAGGTTTACTAAGCCTTGACAAGAAATGAGAACCAGCCCCCTCGGAGCTGGTAAGCCCTCACTTCAACTGAAGTGGTTGGTGTGAGGCCGGTCGCTTTACCCGTAAAAAGAAATAGGTCCAGAATCGCCTTATGCGATGCCTTCGGGGATAACGCAGACAAGAACTAACACTATCTGTGTAGCTCAGTTGCGTAGTTGCCTATAGGTAGGTAGCCAGCTGCAATGGACAGAGGACGGCTAGCAGGAGAAGTAGGTACTGCAGATAGACGCTTTTTTTTATTTTGTTACGTTATTATACGTGCTAAAATAAAATGTGGAAACGCAAGTGCTTAAGAGAAATCAAGAATTTGGACTTGTATATTCGAATTCGAAAATCATTTTCGATGTTTTCTCTACAAAGAAAATAATTCTTGATTTTTTTTTCTACGAATAATAAAAGTATTCAGGCTCTAAAATCTTAATAATATTATTCACTTAATTGTTACTTGTCACAAATGAGAAAACATCTTCAGATGTATTTGGTAGATACATAAGTAGCCAAAGACCTAGTAGCCTAGTAGCGAAAAACCTTTAAATAATAATTGACCGGTCCGTAGCTCAGTGGTAACACTGCGGACTCTCAATGGGAAGGTTGTGGGTTCGAATCCCGGCGGAGCACAAAAAATATACCATTTATATTTTCAAATTTGCTCTTCGCTGGGTTGAAAAATTCATAAACCTATACTAATGACCGGTCACCAAAGGTCCATCCAGCCTTACAGCAACTGGGTGTTGCTTGAGTATTGGCGCTTTGTAGCGACGACCAAGCTCGTACACTTTGCGGCACTACAATAAGTGTTACAGACCCCTAGAGTCTCTAGAATTAAGGGAGTCTCCCGCACAGGATTTCTTAAAAATAAAAACCTCAATAAAATGATTGTCGTGAACTATTGCATGGTGTGTCATGTCATGGTCTAATGGTTTATTAATATCATTCTAATGACTGCATTCTCTCTACAATACAAAATGATCTAGCATTCCAGATTACATCTAAATGTTAAATCAATTATTTAAAAACCATTTTATACAAAACAGAGATGAGGGCGTCGTGTAATTTTCCTCCTTTTTTTTGTACAAACAACTGACAAATATTTCAGAACTCCTGCTGTAGACTGTAGTCCTGCCTGTTGTATACTGTAGTCCTGCCTGCTGTAGACTGTAGTCCTGCCTGCTGTAGACTGTAGTCCTGCCTGCTGTAGACTGTAGTCCTGCCTGTTGTAGACTGTAGTCCTGCCTGTTGTAGACTGTAGTCCTGCCTGCTGTAGACTGTAGTGCTACCTGCTGTAGACTGTAGTGCTACCTGCTGTAGACTGTAGTCTTGCCTTCAGTAGCCTGCCTGCTAGGTGCTCATACATGGATTGTTCTGTATTGTGTAATCATATGATATGATCACAATGCCTCCTCTACTCCACAGTCAGCCTTGGAGCGACGCCTCGGCGACACTTGCAGTGGGCAATTAACATGGAGATTTTCGTATAGATTAACGGCATGACATGACAATCAAGCATTTTCAACCACCTAAAAATAACAGAATTTTTACTTGTTTGGCGTATATAAAAGGTGTGGCGTACAGGCCTGCCCCCTAAACTGTAGAAATAAATAGGAACCTTTCAAGAACAACGCCGTAAGTAGTTGCATTAAGCCGAATTTACATTACGAAACTAGTGGCATGAAAGTAGTTTCGCGACACTAGTTTCACCAACAGTTTCATGTGTAAATTAGTACTTTCGTAATGCATGCATTAATGTCACGAAAGCAAATCACTTTCTTGCCCTGCGCGATTTTTTAGCGAAATTATTTCATGCAACTAATTTCGTCGTGTAGATGCGTCGTGAAACTAGTGTCGCGAAAGCGTCTGGACTGAGCGGACGTGAGGATTTTTGTCATCGCGCACTTCAAGCGTTGAAAATGGCGACCTACGATGGAGTAAAGACAAAAATATACAATTCATTAATGAATATCAGCGACAAGAGTGTCTCTGGGCCCGAAACACCTACAATATAAAAATAGGGATGCCAGAGATTCGGCCTATAAAAGTATTATGGACGCCCTTGAAATGCAAGATGTCAAAGAAGTCATTCGAATAGTTTTTGTAGCCATCAGGATCTTCATCTGCTAATTCACAGACTAACTTCATTGCACCCAAATGCTTTCTTGTTAACCATCCTCGAATCCACCAACGTCTTTTTTTTCTTGATAGTCTTTCTTTAAGTTTATATAGAACTATCTCTTTAACTACATTGAACATAGAAGAATAAAGCTTTGATGTTGTCGGGGCCATGGTCACTGCGATACTGTGGATTTCGCGACACACGAAAGTACTTTCGTGAAACTGAGTGCTACTTTCATGCCACTAGTTTCATAATGTAAACTCGGCTTTATAAGTTCAACTAAGTTGCGTTTAGTTGCGCGTATATGACATTATCAAGACTCAATCTGCAATTTGTATTTTTTGCTCCGTTGAAATTCGATTTCATTAACCTAGAAAGATTGTGGTTTTGAGGGAAAACATGTGAACGAGGGAATTACAAAAAAGTGCACATTCTTTATGAACCTGCAATAAAACTGTGCAAATGTTTTTTTTTCAAGAAAATCTACAGGAAATGAAGGCAAATGCATAGAAGAAGAAAAAAAGCTAATAAGCTGAGATCTCAAATACTGAATCTAGTTTATACACAGCTCTCATTGGAACCTCCAAGTGTAAGCCATTCATTGCAAAGTAGCAGAAGCTGGGCAGTACCTGGGTAGGAAAACGCTGGTAGAACTGGTAAATAATTAGTTAAAATAACTAGTAATTATTTTAATCTGTCTTTAATTTTTTTAGTGAATCTATTGTTTTTACCTGGCACGACAAATCATCATAAAAACAATCAGCCATGATTACTGAAAGAAAAAGTGTTTTTATGAGACTCGTAACTGCATTATTCAAATAAAAGTTACCATGCATACTTCACGCTTCATAAGCTTCTCAATGACAGCGATGATGATGATGATGCAGAAGAATTTCCAATATTGATTAACAAGCCATGACCTGAAGCTGCACGCACAGAGATCTCCACCATCAGCCACGCCAGCTCGTAGAGTACAAGTTAGTCATGTTAGAGAAATTTAATATTAAACATCAGAACACACGCAAAATAATCTTACATAATCGCTTTGATTTTTATTTTTGTCTGTTTGTTACAGATTCAAACTTAAAATGAACGTTGACATAACGCTCAATAATTTCTATTTTCGTAATTTATTTATTTGTAAAGTAATCATGCTAATAAGAAAGACTTAGAAAAAATAATTCTGCTAACATATTTTTTTTTGCAACTGCTTATTTCTTCATCCTTAAAGGGATGTGGAATTAATTTATTTTCTCAGCTAAGGTGACCATTTTTACATTAATGGAAGTGGTAATTTTCTAAGTTCTCATAAAAGATTATTAGCATTTCTGGTGAGCAAAGTTAGCCAACAATGTTAATATAGAGATATGGGCTAGAAGAAAACTTCGTCATAAGAAAGCATATCTGACACCTGGTGATTTGAACCTATAGGCCTTCTGCTTAGTAATTTAACACTCAACCATGACTTTATCGACCTGGAAAACATATATTTTTATTTGTTTATTAATGGAATTCATATCAAGATAAGAAGACCTGTATATACACCAACAGTATATACTATTATATCTTGGCTCCTCTGTTGACATCGCTGGTTATTTTTACACGTTTCACTTGTGTTTATTTCACAAACGAATTGCATGTTTTGTGTGGAAAGAGGGCGAGCTGTGTTCCCATGATGTGTAAGCTGATACTCCGTACAACATACAACTCTCACATGCAGACTAAGCAACAAACTGTCCCGCGCTACAAGCAGCCACGTGTTTTACTTCTCCACACCTTCTATAGCGATGGCTTTTCTATCAAATCAAGAAGGTATTTCACTTTACGGAATTCAAGTGTTTTATACTATTTTTGAAATCGTTACGCTCTAGATTTTTTTTTTTTCAGATTTATCAAAAAAAAACGATGTTTGCCATTCAAAACCATAAACATCATTTCTGCTTATTTGCACAATGAAGTCTCAAACATTTTTTAATAAAGTGACGACTGGCGTCCTTGTTGATAAACATACAAAAGATCAATCGGATCTGCACACACAACTTGTGCCCTAAACAACATTGATAATATTTGTAACACAGTTGATTAAATATCTTTCAAGCGAAAAAAATAGTTTGTACCTCTCTTTCGATTGCAACTTCAATATTTCCCTCTCGTTTTCATTTTTTTTTTTATTTCAGAGCAATCCCCACCAAAAGGTTCATTTAAGTAGACTTTCTTTTAACGCGCGCTTAGCGTCGATGGATTATTCAAAATGAATATGGTACCTACTGAAAGTTGTAGTTGTGCATCTACATAGAGAGGTGAACCTTTAAGAGCTTGCGTGCATCCATACATTAAAATTGGATATGTCAGTACAAAACTACAAGCTATTCAATAATTATAAAGACTGTCGTAGGTACTTTCATTTTTTCTCCGAGAAAGCAGCTTCTAATATTCTCACCATTATTCATGGTTGTAAGATTACGATCGTGTGTGTGTGTGTGTGTGTGCATGAACATGGCACATGTGTGTAGGTGTACTTATATTCTTCTATTTCAAACTGACATTTACCGAGTGTTTCTTTTTTTTAATACAAAGCAATTATTTCTCTCGGAGCTATGTACGAGTATAATATGGAAGTAAAAAAAGTTTCCAACTGTATTTTTTTTCAATTAAATGTAGTTATTAAACTTAATTATCAATTTTTGTAAAATATTAAAAGGCTATTATCAGTAATGTAGGTAACACAATAAATTGTAAATCTAATGTAGCAAAATTTTATGGAATCTATTTTTATTTTGACTCATCTCGGACTAATCCTGAAATGACTTCCCGAGAATTTTCCCAAAATCTTGACCACAATGAGTCAGAACACCCGCAAGGCAATCAGTTAATCTTGGTGCTTTGTGTGCCATTGGATGCAATAATATCTTAGAATAAAGATCAATATAAAACAATCACTTAATCTTTTTGATGACAGCTACTCGACCTCGTAGACAAGTCATTAGCGGGTCGCGCCCAAATTTTCAAAAAATAAATTTAACATTGTCAATGGATAAAATTATTAAGAACCCACGACTTTCAAAATGGAAAAACTAATTGAATTTGTACTCTATTATGATAATTTAATGAAAATAAATGGCTTAAATTAGCACATAAAACAAAACAAAAAATGGAAATTCTAAAACATGTAATACCTACTCATGATTAAATATTTAACGAATTCATGAAGTTATGTTGTATGTACGAAAAATAAATGTTTTCCCTGCTTAACAATACCGTCACGTCATCATCAGTCGCCGTAAAAATAATCACTTTTCATCAAACGGACGATCATTATATTTTTTATCAAGTCAAACTCAAACATTGCGTAACGTGAGAGAGTAACAAGTTATTTGTAGTAAATTGTCATCATAAAAATATTCGTACCTATAATTGGCAAACGTTTGCCAAGAAATCAGTTACACATGCGAGAGATAAGAATGCGATACATTTCTGTATATATGCTACTGTCTACTTCGGGTACAGTTTTTGCAAACTTTTGAGCGGTGTTATAAGGAATTAACTATTTTTCCAATTATTTGAAATCCGCAATGGAATTTTTGTCATAGTGGCATGTAGCCCCTAGACAGCACATCCCCAAACGTGGCGGATAGGGGAATTGTTGGCTTGCCTGGAGGTTAGGGATGAAATTAAATCATCCTTGCGGACCAACAGGTAGTCCTACAACCCGTCCGGCAACGTGATGCATCCAGTCGAAAGGCTGAGGAGGCAGAAAAATATACACCCAGATATTTCCGTCCTTAAAGCTACAGGTTGTAAAAATAAGGTAAGCATTATTGTCCTATTCTGAAGGTTCCAAATAATAAATATGCATGTTATTATTATAAGGCAGATTAAGCAACAGTTTCTCCATCCACATATAGCAAATTTGGAAATAATCAAGGCTGACTTCTTTTTATTGGTGTATCTGTTTCATTATACTCCTTTCAATAATAAACAATTTCATTGCAAAATATTAACGTTTGGGTGCACACACGGGTAGATGCAGAGGCAGGTACACATTGCATGTGAAATATCTGCTGTTGGTGCAAACAGATGCCATATCAATAAAAAAAAATAAACAGGCACAGTAATAGGAATACTTTATAATCATGTTACAAAACAAAAAGCGCATAAAAAAACAAACAACTTAAAAATCATGGTACTTCCTCATTGAAGATCGTTTCTTCTTCTTGTCCGATTGGGGAGTAGTGTCCTATTTTTATTTCCCTAATAAGGTGCTAGTTCTATTCGACACGCCTTTATGAGAAGTGAGAATTTACCTGAACCTCCCCAAAAACACAGGTTTCCAGTTTTTTACAACAGTAAACTTGAAACTCAAAATAGTCGTTTTTTTTATATTTGGACAACACGGAATATGAAAAACATTTCTTAGAACAGTTGGTATTCGAACCCAACGCATCCCACGTGCCAACCGGACATTCAACCATCGAGCTATTAATTATAGGACTACTAATTAATGTAACTTTATATTTGCGTGCATTGTAATTTGTAGCTCGCCAGCTTTCAGGGCCTCGTACCGTTCAAAAGCTAAATGAAAATTGCTGAAAAAACTGAAGCGGGAAATCATGCTGCAGACCGCCAGATTTAAATCTACTCCTTCTCAGGAATCAAAACTCTATTGATTGAACTGTTATATTTTAATGATCAATAATTGTTAAACCATATTTGAAAGTGGAATTCCTCACCGTTATTGTGGCAGGTTTCGTCACCGCAGTAGGCCTTTCCTCGCCGCTATGCAACAATCCAAACAGAGAACAAAAATATCAACTGCGACAAACTTTCACCCAACGCAAAATTGTTCCCACTTTGTCAAAACACTTTAAAAAAATACTAATTAATTCATTAGTGAATCATTCAATTCACGTCTCATTTCTGAAGTAAATGGATTTGAAATCGATGAGAGAATCACTGTGATTGAGATGCATAATAAAACTTTGAGAGCACTTTTAATGTTGATGTTGTGCAGCTGATCTCGCAGATGTTGTACGCGAGTTTGCGTGGAGAGGAGCGGCCCGCTGGGAGCTGTGACCACACCTTGGAGGACCGGCGCTGACTGCCGACACTTGGGCGGCCACCGACAGTTCCTCCTACCACTACAGTACGCACTCCAAGTATACAACTTCCAACTCAACCACAGCGTTCCACCTAAACTGTACAGAAAGTAAAACGCTCACTTGAGAGCCACTGTATTAGTTTACGCATACTATCTGAAGAACAAGAACCGCGGGAAAACAGCTCGTTTGAAAATTTCAACCTAAGACTTGAGGCAGACTCTGAGGAACATCGTGTATCTCTCTCTTGGGCGTTTAACAGAATGATTCAAGCGGAACGAAGAGCTCTGATTGAAAAATATAAATACAAATATTGCACGGTAATCTTACTCGTACATACATTCTATTGGTGGATATAAAAAAATCACATTTCAAGCAAAATCAATTAAACCTAGTTGGGTAACTTTTACGTCGATTGGATGATTGAATAAATGAGCGCCTTTTCTGTGTGAGCCATATCTCATGGGCCCTATAGAACTCATGCCACCTAATTTCACAGAGTTTGTTTTCTTTTTTACAACTGAATCATTAGTTTTAATGTAGGTCTTATCGACTTACATATATATTTTTTTCAGAATTGAAGTGTTTTCCGGTATTTTTTTTTAAATATTTATAATCAGAACACTTCTTTTTCGAAACACCTTTCTGTACCCTTAGTACGAGTTGCAAAACTTGAGTAATGTAAAGTGTACGGCACTTATTAAAGGGGGATTTCCCCCAAAATCTGCCGTTTTTGTTTGTTTGAACTTGATTTTCTTCATCACTGTAACTCTTTGCTAAGACCATAAAGTGTAAGAAACAACAACGGCAGATTTTGGGAGAAATCACTCTTTCATATTTTCCGTAAACTTTACTTTTCTCAAGTTTTGCAACTCGTACTAAGGGTACTGAACACGTTTAAAAACAAGCGTAAGCTTAAAATGAGTCGTATGGAAGCAGAGGCGGCTATCTAGGATTTCATTTGAAAATGAGTGAAATATAAAATGTGTAACCATAGTTTTACCTCATGTTCCCAAATATATTATAAGTTTCTTAGATCCCTGCATTTGATTCTATACGCCTCCATACTTAAGGTTTTATTTTCTACACACACGTTTCGTTTTCAACAACAATTTTCACTTTCTTCATTACTTTACAATTTTTATGGAATAAAGTTTATGTATACCCTATAACAGCGCTTCCTAACCTTTTTCAGTCACGAACCCCTTGGAAATCAAGCACAATTTTCACGGACCTCCTTAGTAAAAAAAACTATCAATATATTTTGGACCATTTATTTTAGTAACTACAAATACAGAACTAAATTAAATTAAAAAATACGTTAATAATTAACGCACAACAGCAACACCAACACGGTTGATTAATGTGAAGGTTGGTGCTGCTTTTTTAAACAAAATTAGTGATGTTTGGGTTGATGTTACTACTAAGGTGTAGTCTCAGATCAGATTCCACTTGTAATCTGTTTCTGTATTTGCTTTAAGTATAAACAAGAGCAGAGAATGCCTTTTCACAGAGGTATGTGGTTGAGAAAAGCCATAAATATTTCAGTGCTTCTTTTGAAATTTCCTTATATTTTTTTTTTACATTCACCCTTAAACTTGATAAAGAGAATTCTTTAAAATAACATTTTAACGCTGAATGAGAATTGCTTGAACGAGACTTTTTTTTTTTTATTTTTTTTATTTTACTTTATTAGGAGAAAAAACAGATACAGACACAGTTGCAATAAACAAAAAAGTGGATACATATAATTTAAAATGCCGACATCCTTAAAAATTTCCCACATATATATTATAAATATAATGTAGCTGATATAAAAATATAAAAGAAGTAGAGGAAGTCAAAATTCAAAAGTAATAAAATTAGTAAAAGAAACAAAAATAACAAGGAGAAACAAGAAGAGTAAACAAAGAAAAACATAAGAATGTAAAAGTTAAAGAAGAAAAAAGAGAAGAATAAAAAAGAAGAACAAAAAGCCCAATCAGCACCTATAAACTGGGTGTAAAAGACATTTTATATATAGTTTTCATCAAGTCCCCTCTAAAGGAGTATTTCCCCTTATTAAACAAATCTAAATCATTAAAATATTTATTAAAATCACTGCACATTCTATGAATAGGAGCTCTTTGACCTGCATTTGTTCGACATTTTGACAGAAAAAATAATTGTGAAGAACGAGATGCGCATCTTGGTATACGAAACTTAATTTGACATAGAAGACCAGGGCAATCCGTTTCCGATAGACAGATACTCCTCAGAGTCAACGCACTCAATATTAAACATCGATTATCAATACTTACCAGATTTAGATGAAGTAGGCGTTTGTCGTAAGAGCGGTTTTCGTAGCTTAACCGATGGAACAATATTTTCGTAAATTTTCTTTGAACCGACTCTAGTAGAGTTTTATACACATCATAAAATGGGTTCCATACAGTCACAGCAAATTCTAGTTGTGATCGTATCAATGAATGATATAAAGTCATATAGCTCGATATCATTTTGAATTTTTTTGTCACACGAAACACAAAACCCATCATTTGAAAGGCCCTCTTGACGACGGCATGTACATGCATGTCAAAAAGTAGTTTGGAATCGAAAATCACACCAAGGTCGCGTATGCAAGATACTCTTTCAAGTGTGTGATTGGAAATTGTATAATTGTAATTGATTTGAATGCGTTTCCTTGAGAAGGTTATAATTTTACATTTTTCAAGAGCAAGTGACAGTTTGTTAATCGAGCAGTATAAACTGAGTCTATTTATGTCTTCTTGCAGTAATAGACAGTCGTTAATATTATCGATTTTTTTTTAAATTTTCATATCATCTGCGAATAATAATAAATTGCTGTTTTTAACGCATTTATGGATATCAGATATGAAAATTGTGAACAAAAAAGGACCTAATATGGAGCCCTGTGGGACGCCTGAGCTTATCGCACACAATGATGAGGCGTAACCATTAAGGGTAACAGTTTGATATCTCGAATCAAGATAAGAACAAAACCACCTGAATAGGTTGCCCTGGACTCCATTGAAGTGAAGCTTTTTAAGTAATATAAGGTGATCAACCTTATCAAAAGCTTTGCGGAAGTCGGTGTACACGCTGTCAACAGAAGAGCCCTGGTCAAATGTCTCAAAAATAAAGTTAGAATAAAGTAACAAATTCGAAACTATGGATCTTGATCTGACAAATCCGTGTTGACTATCAGGAATACAGTGTTTAAGTAGTGGATATATTTTTCCATGTACTAACTTTTCAAAAATTTTAGCAATGCAAGAGAGGATAGATATAGGTCTGTAGTTAGAGATGTCATTCATCGGCCCTGCTTTATGTAAGGGTATTATGTTAGCAGTTTTCCATATGCTTGGTATATATCCTTCAGCTAAACTTTTGTTGAAAATAAGTGTGAGAGGTTTGAACAGGGCATCAGAGGTCATTTTAAGGAAAAAAGCACTTAATTTGTCCGGACCAGCGCCTTTTTTTATATCAATAAGATTAAGTGCTTCCCTTACATCGTCTTCACATAGGAACAAATCAGAAATACATGTGTTATTATTGTTTTGGTAATTAAAATTCATATTTATAGAGGAGGTATTGGGACTGCAAGTTAGTTGTGATGACGATTCAAAAACAGACAAGAAATACGAAGAAAACATATTGCAAATTTCATTAGGGTCGTTCGATACCCGATTATCAAGCATCATAGATGATGGATAGCCCATTGAGTTATTTTTTAAATTATGTGTATATTTCCAAAAACTTTTGACGTTATGAGTAACTGATGTTTCAATGTTGTTTATGTAAGACTTATGACACGCAGTCATGAGTCTCTTTACATTAGCACGAGCAGATCGAAACCTATCGTAGTCACTAATGTTACCATATGTCTTCCATCTCTTCCAGGCTTTACGTTTTGTGCTCATTTGCTTTTTTAAATCATTTGAGAACCAAAAGGGATATTTTTTTGCACGTACATATAATGGTGGTACATGATAATCTAATATTGAGTTGAGGTTGTTATGCGGCTGACCACCCATAATATAAAAATTGGTTCACTTTGCCAATGTCACCCCTGTTTCAGGGAAGGACGGCAAGAGTTGCAAGGCTTATGTTCATTTGAGATTGGGTTTTTATATTGTAGGTCCACATGCGGCATGTGTTAGCGCGAAATTATACATATCTGCTTGTGGGAATGCATTTAGTATAAATCTTAAATGATATATATCTTTGCAGCTTAGATTAGATTAGATTAGATTAGAGTACAATTTGGAATAAAAGAAATCGGTCGCATTTTGAGTATTGAGATTATACAAGTTGTCATACCAATTAAATTCTAACAATTCTACCATGATTTGATTGAAATTTGCTTTCCTGAAATCGTATTTATGGACATTATGTACTGGCATCCTGGAAAACAATCGTGATGTTTTCACAGTGCACTCAATCGGCGGGTGATGAGGATCTACTGTACTAAGGGGTGCAGCACATCCCACTACAGAACAAACAAGATCCGTCAACACCAAGTCCAATAAACGGTTATTATTGTTCCTAATAAAGTTACATTGTTTGAGCATCAGGAAAGACATTATATTACTTAGGTAGGAGGGCATTACAAAAGAAAGGCCATCAATGTCAGGGGTCCAGTTAATAGAGGGCAAATTGTAATCACCAATTAAAAAGAAATTGTGATCTACTTTATTTATAGCTATTTCATTGAATTTATTAAAATGTGCTTCATATATGGATTGACTGGAAAGTGGTGGAATATAGCATGCAGCAATAATTAAACCATTTCCAACTGTAGGTAAATGTAATAAAATTTCCTCAACTAACGGACTCTCATCATTAAATAATCTAACACAAGGGATGTCTTTCCTAACTAAAATTAAGACACCACCTCCATCCTTCTTTGTAGAGGTAGATAGACACCTATCCCTTCTGTGAACAACATATCTATCATCTGCAACCTCGTTGTTATAAATGCCATCATTCAGCCACGTCTCAGTGATAATAAGAATGTCATGTTCACAGTTAAGAATGTTCAAACGCAGATCAAAGAGCTTGTTACGAATACTACGACAATTTTGATAGTATATGTTGAGGTGATTTACATCTAAATTATTTACGATTGTCATAAAATATTAAAAACAACATGATAATTATAAAATAGTAGCAAAAGTGATTCAATAAAGGCAGTGATAAGTTAAGATGGCAATAAGAGTCCTGGTAGAGGTGACTTAATGAAGAAGAACAGGAAAACATGGGTAACATTTTCCTTATTAGAACGTAAGAAGAGTGAATAATAGTATAAATAATATTAAAACTAGTAGGGGGCTTGAATGAAAAAGAAAGAGAAAGTAAAACAATTGATAACAGAAGCAAGTGAAAAAAACAAATCAGTAACAGAAAATTGAACAGAATCATAAAGTAAATGTGAAAATTAACAGGATAGAAAACAAGTAAAAATAAATAACAATAATAATTCACACAAACTAAGAGTCATATTTTACTTAGGTCCTCCTGGCATCTAATATATATAATGGATGATCCATCATCCTTACGCAGCATGATGTTATTATTCCTTACCCAAGTATATTTGTAGCCTTTAGATTTAGCCATCTGCCTTGAGTTGGAATAAAGGATTTTTGTGGAAAGAGTCAGATGATCATTGATGTAAAAGGCATTGTTATCAGTGGGAAAACCTAAGCCAGCCAGCTGATTTAACTTTAATGAACGACGCTTCCTTGCAGCCGCTACCATGTCCTCCTTCAGTTTCCTTGTGGTAAGTTGAAGTATTATGTTCTTTGGCCTCGTGGTGGGTCTTCCAGGAGCCACTCTGTGGACTGCCCTTATATCTCCTTCATCTACTTTAACTCCTATTAGTTTACCCAGCTCCCTGCTCAAATTGACGAGATTCTCGTTCCTAACCTCGGGAACGTTTTGGATTTCAATGTTGCAGCTACGAGATTGTACTTCATGCCTCTGCAAGTCGAATCGGAGGTCCTCTAGTTTTCCTTGGTACAGTTTAGCCTTTAAACCTGCATCCCTCTCCAATTCTACAACCCTGGTCGTCAAACCTGCCACCTCCCTCTTCAGAGAGTCAATAGCCACAAGTTTAGTCTCAAAGATCTTGATCCTATCTGAAAATTCTTCAATTTTGGCATTCTGGGAATTTATTGATAATCTCAGGGCAGCCATTTCTTCGGCAATTGTTCTAACTTCACCAGGAAGCGAAGAGAGGAGTTTGAGTGCCTCATGCATCTCCTTTAATTCATTTAGAAGGTAGTCCTTCTTTTGTAATTGAGCATCATCCAGAGACACCACGGTTGCCGATGATGAAGGAGCACTCATCACTCTGCAGTCAGCACATTTCCAATTCTTCTTCCTTTCAACACTCAATTTGCGGAAATTTACTTCTGTAGTACCAGCACAATTAAAGTGGAAAATCGAAGAACATTTCCCACAACTTACGCCATCGGCAACGACATCCGTGCATAACTTGCAGTTCATTTTTATTTTTATGCTTAGTCTATTATATATGAAATCTTATATATGTTTGAATCATATAATAATCTGGAATCTTTAAGTAAAAATATAAAATGGAGCGATATCTATCGCCTGGCGGCAAAAGCTTTAGAATGAGTAGTAACGCCAACTCAAAGTAAAATAAAATGTTCAAGAAAGCACCGCTCCTTGGTCAGAAGTGAAAGTTTTTTTTTTTTTTCCTCTTCAAATCTTAAAGCCACATGTCAGATTTCGTAATTATTGAAATTCATTAAAAAACACTAAAAAAAAACACTTGCCGACAAAATAAATTCACTGTAAACAAAGGTGGCATTTATTTATTATTGTTAGATGGCCCAGAGATGTGACTGTGGACTCCTACACATATATTTGCGGACTCCCAGGGGGCCGCGGACCACAGGTTAGGGAGCACTGCCCTATAAGAATATTATGAAGTCTCGGTAGCACACAGCTGTCTCCCGCCATTGGATTCCCGCCTCTATGCAAGAGCGCCATAGCTATCTTTGTTCCGTGCGCGTCGAGCGGTGTTGCGTGAATCCACGATGAATTTGTCTTTAGAAAGTGCGCTGTGAGCCCGCGCAGTGAGAGGGCAAGTTAGACGTTCTGTCAGGGAGGAGATGTGCTCGAGAGAAATGGAAAAATGATAAGATATTATTTGGAAAATTATTATATAGTTAAGCAACATTGGGCGCGGATAGTGCTTGGATAGGTTACCGCTCAGGTACACCGCGTGTCGTTGGCATCTTGGACCGGTCCGTAGTCCAGTGGCAACACTTCGGACTCGTAAATGGAAGGTTGTGGATTCGGATCCCAGCGGAGCACAAAAATATACCATTTATATTTCGAATGTGCTCTTCGCTGAATTGAAAAATTCATACACCTTTACCAAAGACCGGTCACTGAAAGGTCCATCCAACCTTACAACAACTGGGTCTTGTTTGAGAATTGGCGCTTTCTACAGCAACGACCAAGCTCGCAGAGGGCTCTTGAGGTGTGATACACACAAAACAGCGCTCACCAAATAAATCATCCTAATATTATTATTATTTATTATTAGGCCATTAGGGGTATGCAGGGGAAGCAGAGTAATGGAGCGAATAGGGCAAATTGCAAGGAACAAGCGCTGGACGATGAATGTGAGAAGGGCGGATACCGACCCTCGTGTATGGAAGTAAGGCGTGGGCGGTAAATAGTAGCTGTAACTCTGTCGCCATTCCGCTAGGGGTGACCAGAGCCACGGTAAACAGTAATGGCGATAAGTGAAATGGATAAAGTATGAGCAGTGTAGATGAAAAATCTATAAAGGCTCGCAGGAAAAACTTTAAATTTTAAAAACTAACAATAGAGTACGGAATACAAGGGTTAAAAAAAGAATGTACCTAATCTAAAAGATGATGTGAAGACAAAATTTCCTGAAAAATCTACAAAAGAATATATGAGATGGCTTGGGCTGTGGAAAGAATGGATGATAAAAGCCTGACAAAGAGTATTAACAGAGGAAATGTAAAAGCCAACAGTGGAAGGGGATTATTTTTTTTATTTGTGAAGAGGAATGCAATTCATCAAACCTATTCTGCCTGGACAGAAACAGGTATTAATATCATCAATTTATAATTCATTATTGTATATTTTAATGAATTATTCATTAGTAATTGCCCAATGATATATGTAAGCCCAGGATCAAAATTATGATCATATGACCCAAGGAGGGATCGAACCAGCGTTATTCTATTCCAAATACGCTAGAAAGATCAGCCACTTGACTCCTTCGGCCATAACATCGGAATCCTGGGGAAGGAATTCCTTCATCAACTTTGAGATATTGTTAATGTATGGGATATGCAGAGTGAATTTAAAAGAAGAAAATGTGTGAAAAAAGTGATGGAAATGATGAACTTGAGAAAAATATTTAAAATAGGAAGAACTGGAGAAGACTGTGCAGAGGTCCAAGCAAATTATATTCGTATATTTCCATATTTAATGATGTCTGTGACATTGACAATACACTAAAAATAAAAATAACAGGTTTCAAGTAAAAATGGATAGGTATATGTACTTACGTAGTATGCAACATTAAAATATGGAATATCCGTACCAAACACAAGTGCAGTATTAAAAATCCTATTGCGAAATCTAAATCTAAATCTAAGGAGCTGCAAAGATATATGTATTATTTGAGCTTCATATTAAATGCATTCCCAGAAGCACACATGCATAATTTCGCGCTCACACATGCCGCATGTGGACCTACAGTATAAAAAACCCAATTTCAAATGAACATAAGCCCTGCAACTCTTCCCGACCTTCCCTGAAACAGGCGTGAAATTGACAAAGTGGACCATTTTTTGCAGTAGGTATGGGTGGTCAGCCTCATACCAACCTATAAGTCAAGGTATAATCTATAATCTAAGTTGCAAAAATATAATACATTTGAGATTCATATTAATGCTTTCCCACAAACAGACACGTATAAGTTCGCGCTTAATTATTATCATATTTATACAATGAAAACTGTTTTTTTTCTTAGCAAAAATATTTATTACACTCGCTCTTTCTCTAGTGTTTTTAATATTAAGCTTAAAGCTCCCATACAAGTTGAGCAGGGTTGCATAAAGCGAACTATTTGAAGAGACGTATATCAAATTTCATTTGAAAAAAAACTTACAGAGTAAAAATGAACCTAAAAAAATAAATTGATTGGTCAAATTAATATTGAATAATTCTTGTCACACTTTTTTGTTCTTTGAAATAAACTAAGTAATAAAGCGTAGAATAAGCCTTAAGGGGCCTGCCCCATTTTTAAGTCTTAAAAAAATGATTTTGAATGAAAAACTGACAAATGTGGCAACTAATAAATTTAAAAAATACTCCTTTCCATTATTTTGGCACACTTAGCAAATTCTATACAAATGTCAAAATTAGGTTTTTTTCTGGCGCACAGTAGGGTATTTTCACATTTTTCTTTTTTTTGTGATTTAAATTCGTTTATGCTTTATTAGCCCAAAACTTCTTGAATTTTAATTTTAGTTGTATTTTTAGCAAAGTTATAAGCATTTTAAAATCGATTTTTGAATTTTCGCGCCTAAACGCTACTAGATGAAATTTTCTCGCGTGACGTCACGGTCTTGTAAACAACGCCGTGTCAACTGACAGCCCTCACATTCATGTAATTCAAACATCGCTTTTTAATGTTTACACCGTTGAGGCTGTTATTTTTCAACAAGTTTGTGTGTTTCTTTAAAAACATTTCATTTGTTTCTGTTGTTTTCATTTGTTTCTGTTGTCAACAACACATGTCAACAGAGTATGGAATGTCAATCAAAGAAAGTGACGTCAACATATGACGTCACAGCACCGGAAATAGAAAAAGCAGATCTCATATCCGTTTAAAAACTTGTCCAAATTTCTATATTTTCTTTTTTAAATATAAAATCGAAAAAAAAATATTTTCGACTTCAAATCAACATATTATTATTTGATTTTTCAAAATTTATCAAAATAATATACTTTTTATCATATTCCTCACTATTGCAAATACCCTATTGAATTTGAATGGATTAATAACCAATGGACCATTCAGTTCAAAATCATGAGAAGAAAAATATTATTAGTTCAAGGATAATATTTTGTTTGAATGTGTGTGCAAATGGTGAAATAGACAATTGCCACTAAAAATCGTACTCTGACGCCACTATTCGTAAATATTCAAATAAAATATCTGGGTGGAAAATGAGCGCGTAGTGTTTTTGTTATACGACCCTACTCAACTTGTTTGGGAGCTGTCAAACGTTTGATTCCCACTTGTTACTTACTTCACTTCTCTTCGAGAATCAAAAGTCAAAAAATGGCTGCGGAGATAAAGCCTGCCCCTCGTACCATCAGTGATAGGTTTTCTACAGTTAAGAAGATCGCTCTTTTGAGTAAATTAGAAGGCTGCAATGACGACATAAACTGCGCCATTATCATTCCCGGCGAGGATGGCGTGATTAGTGTTTGCGATGACAAGTAATTAACACTTCGTTATATTTTTTGACAGCTCCTCCATAATATTGTGCAAAATACAATCATCATCCCACTGCGTATCCAAATTAAAAATGTCTCTTATCACCTTCCACACCTTATGACTGCCTGTAAAAAAAATCAATCCAATTTCATTGGTCTATCATTGGAATTATTGTTTACGTTGCTTCCCTTTACTTTATTTCCAAATCTTTTTATTCTATGAACTTTTGTACAAATTTCGACATTACAGCTAAGTACAAAGGATCGTCTTGTTAATTGCACAATATCCCAACACAATAACGGGATTTCGCCAATTAAGTTGAAGTAAAGTCCCAAATTTTATTTTTCTTAACGCAGTGACATCAACGTCTAGGTGATTAGGGTCCTTAGCAACCTAAAAACAAATATTGGTTAGCGATTTCCCTTGCAACCTTGCCTGGTGACTTCAGTAATTTCCCGCTGTTGTTATTTGTGCCGCCTCCATGTGATGTTGCGTATGTTTGCAGGACTGTGCGCGTGTGGCTGAAGAGGGACTCCGGGCAGTACTGGCCCAGCATCTGCCAGTACATGCCCTCAGGCTGCACCTCCATGTTCTACACGCCAGAGACCAGACAGCTGTTCATAGGACAAGAGAACGGGACGGTCTCAGAATTCACCTTGGCCGCCGACTGCAATAGAATTAATCCTGTGAGATATTGTGACTCTTGTAAACTTCCCACTTCATGAGTGCCGTCTCATCAGGGCGGCTTCCTTATCAAAAGCTTATCATTCAAATCTTGCAGAATCGTGACTCATTCCTTAGGCATGTGTGACCAAAACATTAGGGTAATTTCACTTTTTTTTTCGTAAAATGATAGACTACATTGCACAAGCATGTGCGCTTTTAAAAAAATAATATCTGGCTTAGTTTTTAAATTAAAGGGCTTTCAAATTTGCGCATTTTCGATTTCCGGTAAAACAGGACATTTTTTATATTAGGTGGATATGACGTCGATGGATTTTCGGATCTTTGAAGTGTACCGACGGGCCCAGGTAGTCTGTCGGATCCATCTACGTCATTTTGACATCACGGTGTGGCTAACCAGCCGCGCTGCGTTTTGGCGGGACTCAAAAACTTTCGGCATTTTATTTTTGAAAATTATCAATGATATCTTTATTTTTACTATTTAAAAAAATATGGTTGTGATCCTAGAAATGTACTCTACACAAGCATAGTATTTTCAACCGTTGTCCCCACCACTGCAGTATTGTCTATGTTCCCCAGTTCAGTCATATCAGACGCATCCTGCTTTGGGAAAATATAACAAGTCAGTATTGTAGAAATATTGTGCTGCCATCTATAACAAGTCAGTATTGTAGAAATATTGTGCTGCCATCTATAACAAGTCAGTATTGTAGAAATATTGTGCTGCCATCTATAACAAATCAGTATTGTAGAAATATTGTGCTGCCATCTATAACAAGTCAGTATTGTAGAAATATTGTGCTGCCATCTATAACAAGTCAGTATTGTAGAAATATTGTGCTGCCATCTATAACAAGTTAGTATTGTAGAAATATTGTGCTGCCATCTATAACAAGTCAGTATTGTAGAAATATTGTGCTGCCATCTATAACAGCAAACTTGGATTCATGCAAACTCAATAGTCATACTTGGTTTGTTAGCAAGAAGGTCATTCTCGATTGCTGCTGCGTTATGGTTCTAGACTAAAGAGTACCTGGCGCACACCCTCCGTGTGACCGGGGTCATCTTCTCCCTGGCCTGCGAGTGGGTGCTGTCCGTGGGCCGGGATAAAGTGTTCTCATTCCACTGCAGCGAGACAGGAAGAAGACTTGGTGGCTACTCCTTCGAGGCTTGGTGCACGTCTCTGCAGTATCCTTTGAAATCATTATAGTTAAATGGGTTGTGTTATTTGATTGCTATATGGCAGGATGAAGTTCTCTACTTAATTGCTAAATGGCCAAATGAAGCTCTCTGATTGCTATATGGCTGGATGAAGCTCTCTGATTGCTATAAGGTCGGATGAAGCTCTTTAATTGACCTTGAGATAAGGAACTGAATACTAGCCCCCAAACAGTTGAAAAATAATAATCATAAATGAATCTCCGGTAAGTATCTAGCCATCAGAGCCAGATATTTTTTTGTTAAAAGACTGAAACATTAACCATTGCACTGAGTTTAATGTATAAATAATTACTTATTGATAATAATGCACCCAGTTATATTTCAATGGGTACATATTGTTTATCTTTTGTTTGTCATAGTATAGTGAGGTTGAATATTGCATTGGCCTTGCCACGCATTCTGTGTCACTTATGGCAGCTCACAACATTTTTCAAGTCTTTATGTCGTAGTTAATTTATGATACACATGCATGTTTTTTCCATTGCTGCTCTTATGTTTTAATTTCCTCATCTGTTGAGCATTCTGTAGGTTTTTAATTAGTTGTATATATTTTTTAGTACTAAAGATGCCTATGAATAAATATGTGTCTGGTTTTTATTCTGTTTCCTGCAGATCCACATCACACATAGTGTGCTTTGTTAGAAGATGCCAATGTTGTCTAATCATCCAACTCCCATCTGTAATTTTTTCTCACATTCCCCTTTATTGTACACTTGATTGCATTTTGTATTTTTTATTATCATTATTCTGTAAAGACAATCATGCTGAATGTTTGTGACCTTGACCTACCATCAGATTTGATGCGCAATCAAAATTGGCATTCATCGGGGACTACAGTGGCCAGATCAGCATGCTGAAGTTGGACAATAATGGTGCCAGCCTAGTTACCACTCTTAAAGGACATACCGGGTAATTCTAAATGCTCCACATGCAAACTCCATGCAAAAATCTTATAAAAACATGTAATGAAATATTATATGTAATTTGTAATGCCTACAGATCAGTTCGTGCCTTAACTTGGGCTCCGTTGCCTCAGCTGTTGTTCAGTGGTTCATTTGATCAATCTGTAATTGTTTGGGACATTGGGGAACAAAGAGGAACAGCGTATGAACTTCAGGGGCACAGGTATACTCACATATAATATGCATTCACCAATCAAATTGAAAAATAATTTTGCCTTGGTAGCGATAACATGTTACTGCACCGTATAAGTTCACATTTATAATTAAGAATTAATTTAAGTTTGTGTGATTATAAAATGTTTATTTGATAGAAATAAAACCTTGGCATAGCAGATGCACCTCAATCAGAGATGTCAGTAGTTCACAGCTGGGCTCCCATGGTCAATTGCACTAAATTACAGAATGGGCAGTACACACATACACACACCTGGTGTATTTGCCCTTTGTCTATGTTTGGGGCTCAGTTCCTGACTGATAAATACTAACAATTAATTATTATTGCGGCGTGAACTTGTACAGATTCTTACATAGCAAATCAGTCATAGTATTACTTAATAATATAATACAAAAATATGTCTACCCTTGATAGAAGAGGTGAAGGTGCGCAAAGCTAGTTACCCACCTACAGACAAGCATAATGGAGTTATGGGAATTGAAAATTAGGTGGAGAAGGAAAAGCCTTTTGAGCAATTAAGTATAAAAGTAAAGTAGGTTCACCAAATTCTCATAGAATGGTACACAGGCTGAATGTTTAATTGCTTGATGATAAGTGTATTATTTTGTTCAGCAACAAGGTGACAGGGCTGTGCTACTCCGCTGGCTGCAAGAGGCTGCTGTCTGGAGGAGCTGACGGGGCCGTGGGCTGCTGGGACATGTCCGCTCCTCGCCGGGAGACGCCGGCCTGGCTGGAGGCCGACACCTGCCATCTCTGTCACAAGCCATTCTTCTGGAACATACGCGCCATGATGGACCAGCGGCAACTAGGTCAATACACAATATGTGCTACACTTCTTTTACTATTACCTATTTTACAATACAATCTTGCCTTCCTCCCAAGTTGAGGAAAGAAACCAGTGTGAACAGATTTCAGAGATTGCTGATGATCTACAAGTCTATAAGATGCATATAATAGATGCATCTTTACAAAAAATCTTATCCGTGATTTGAGAGAGCCCTTGAGGTGCGACACACACAAAAACGGCGCTCTTCAATTATGTGTACCTTATAAATAAATTATCCTTGTATATATATATATAAATAAACACTGGTCTCCAAATACTAGTATTTTCATATCTTTTGACAAAATGTCAGTTGCCTATTATTTCATTTAAATTATTTTGTTCTAAAAAGTTGACAGCAGCTCTGAATGATAAAAATCAAACACGATTAGATATTGTAGGTTGACAATATCCCTTCTGAAACATCACTTGCTTACTCGCAAGAGTGTTTTCTTAATCAAACATGGTTACCCTGCTGCTGTTCTTGTATAATGCCTACACTCTGGCCACTTTGTTTTTTTGCTGGATCAATAAAAGACTGCGATAGTAGGGATCTCACACAATCCTAGCTGTTCAAGCAGTTTCAATGAGTTTCCATCACCGCTCTGCCCGTGAGGACTTGCAGGGAGCCCATGAGCCATGGAAGACACGCTGGCAGCAATGTCTTGATGCCATGGGGTCGTACCTCAAAGAATTTTCATTCACTGTGTAGAAGTGTTCCTGGTTGTCACTCCTCATCATCATAAGCTGGACAGGCCTTGGCTGAACCCAGAGTTGTCCTCCGCTCTCGCCTTTGCTCTCCAGCTGTGTGTCTGACTTACCTGCATCTGCATTGACAGCGTCCATTCATTGTATTTTGGCCGTGCTGGTCTTCTAAGTCACTCCTGGGCTAGAAGTCTCATGACCACGGTAATTTTTACCTACTGAATATCGGTAATATTTGTATGAAGACTAATCAGCTGATCACTTGCGGCCATCTTGGATTGACAGATCTTCATACAAATATTACCGATATTCGGTAGGCCAGAATTACCGTGGTGATGAGACTTCCAGCCCTGGTATGATGAGAAATGCTCTTGAGTGATATTGTCTGTGGTGTTGTTCCAATTCTCCACAACGTTCATGCCACTTAGAATTATCTGCATGTATTAGTTTGGTTTTTAATGCTGTGCTAATATTTGAGTGATGGGCATGTTGCAGGTATTCGCCAGCACCACTGCCGCTGGTGTGGCATAGCTGTGTGTGACACCTGCTCCCCTAACCGCCTCCCGCTGCCGGTGATGGGATTTGAGTTCCCGCAGCGCATCTGCAACCTCTGCTACAACACCCTGAAGGATGAGCCGTGAGTTACACCCTACAGCCTCCTGCTGCTCTTCACTCCTAGTATTCAACATCCCATAAATTCCCCACCATTGTGTAAATGAAAAAAGTATGGTAGATACAACAGCACCCCTTGTGAATGATTTAGATTTCATGGATTTTTTCTATTTACTCGATGTTGGGGCTAGTTTCAACAATAGGTACTTAAGTGACTCTACAAAAACTAGACTAACAAAATAACAATATTAATTAAGAATTTTGCAGGAAGTATTTGCTTATTCAAGTTTCAAGGCCCCCTGAAATATTCAAAGCAATATCTATATATATAATACCCTACGCCGTCGTATTTCGCTTGGAATTTCGATTTTTTTAAATAACCAAAACGACCGCCCGGGATTCAAACCAGGGACCTGAGCGCGGACACGCCGCAAGGCATAGCGTCTTGACCAACTAGGCCACGCTGCTTCCCTGAGAGAGGAAGAATTTTTTGTTTATATAAACTACGAAATTAAGCATGGACTCGAACCTAATATTTTTATAATATAGGGGCGCTATCCTATTTTCAAGCAAAAATTTATTAAATATAAAAAAATACATTTTACCATTATTTTCTAAAACAATACTTACAATAATCTTTAAAAAAAAACAATTAAAAATCAAAATAAAGTATACCAACTTTTACAAGTGAAAAAATAAAAAGCAAAGCACCCGAAAATGGATCTAATAAAAAACAATCAGATCGGGATTCGAACCTACGTCTTTCAAAATCTAAACGGACGAAAAAAGATGCTCCTACGCGCGTAAGCTACCGTAAGACATGACGTCATTGAGAAGTTAACAATTTATAAGCAACTGCGAAAAGTTACCATACCATTTTCTTAACATAGAGGCGCTATCCTATTTTTAAGCAAATATTTATTAATAAATGAAAAATATGAAAAATCCAAATACAAATCAAAAATTCAAAAACCCAACTTTAATCTAAGTTGCCAAGATATGTAACATTGGGGATTCACATTATATGCATTGCTTGCACATGCCGATGTATGTATCATTTGAGATTCATATTAAATGCATTCCCACACGCAGACATGCATAATTTCGCGCTCACACATGCCGCATGTGAACCTACAATTTAAAAACCTAAATGTCAAATGGAAACACCTTAACCCTGCAACTCTTGCCGTCCTTCCCTAAAACAGGGCTGACATTGGCAAAGTGAACCATTTTTTACAGCATGGGTGATCAGCCGCATACCAACTTTGACAACTGAAAAAATAAAAAAGCAAAGCACCCAAAAAAGCGGGATTCGAACCTGCGTCTTCTAAAATCTAAACGGCCCAGTAACGGAACGCCCAGCGTGTTGAGCTACCGGGAGACATGACGTCGGGGAGAAATTAACAACTTATTAAGTACTGGGAAAAGTTATTTAGTTTTCATAATATAGAGGCGCTAACCTATTTTGAAGCAAATATTTATTAGACTTTTTAAAGTTTGTGTATTCACACAGTGAAAATTCATATGTATCCTCTTGATAATGACGTGAATAAGTCGAAAGTACTTGAGGTGGAATTAAATACTCAATTTGTGAAAATAAAACTCTGTGTTTTTTTTATAATTTTTATAATTTCTTATAAAAATATTCTTATAAAAAATAGAACACAAGATATAAGTAATTAATTAAACTAACAATTATTCTGTAAAACAATATCTTTAAAAAAAACTATGAAAAATAAAAAATTCAAAAACCCAACTCCAATCTATTCTAAGTTGCAAAGATATGTAACATTGGGGATTCACATTACACCTATGCACTCTCGCAAGCAGACACGCTTGCACATGCCACATGTCTAAATCTAAGTTACAAAGATATATGTATCATTTGAGATTCATATTAAATGCATTCCCACAAGCAGACATGCATTATTCTTTTATCTCTTCAATATTCATCATGTTTTTCATACATACTCTTCTCTTCAAACATAGTCCATTTCAATAATATGGACTTTTCTAATTTCACTTTCATTGAACGTCCAGGCTTCACTTCGTTACATCAAGGTGGGTGTAAATATGTACCGTGTACTGTCAAATTTCATTCTAGCAATATTTGACTTTCTACGGGGCGAGATTTCCCCGGTTCGTGAGTGACCATAGTAATGAGCTGTTACTGTATCCTGCCGCCGTTCCACTAAGGGTGGCCGGTACCTCCGCAGATGCGTCTCCACTTTTCTCGGTCCTTGCATACCTTTTCCATCTCTTCAACATTCATCACTTTCTTCATACGAGTACATACTGTTCTCTTATTCGCACTCTGAAGGTTCCATTCTTTTGAAATCTCACCTATTTGGTCAAATGAGAATAAATTAGATGATAGGGATGTGCAAAAGTTTCTTTTAAATGATAGTATTCGCAAATTTTGCAAACAAGTATATTATTTTTTTATCCATTTCTAATCATTTACGAATTTTAACGCGGAGAAGTCATGCTGCAAAGTTCCCGTTGCCTAAATGTTAAGGGGTTGGGCTGCTTAGCAGCCAGGGGCGGAGCCCCTAGTATTGATAATTTCTCTATAGTGCTGGTGGTGAATAATTCTTATCACTTAGGGCCATTGACATATTAATAAATAGACTATGTGTTCCATACAAAATAAACGACGAAAAACGGAGCCAACTCTAGAAGGGTCAAATGACAAATTCAAATATTGGTCACATAGTGTCTACACTTGTAGTACACAAAAAAATCATTTTTTGCATCTTGAGCCGGGCACGTTTGTGTTGAATACTTTATTGTCCATGTGACAGATGTTTTTAACATTGTGTGCGAAGAAAGTATATCTCTGTCTTGCTCTGCCGACACGATGTACCAATGGATGCTATTAAACGAATGGAAATAAAGTTCTGTACACACATATATGGTTTTTAAGCGATGTTATATGATTAGTTCAAACCAATGACACCAAAATCCATTAGTGTACAGAACTTTTACGAACAAAACGGTCACAGATCGTCCTCGGCAACAAGTGATTACCAGAGCCGATTCAGGGTACGAATAAATAATAAAAACAAAAAAGATTTTCATATTTAATTATTAAGAATCAAAATATAACTCGTATATGGTTACGGGACGAGTAAAATTAATCGGTGCGACGACAAAATGTACATTGACAGAATGTCCACCGACATAATGTACACGGACAAAATGTCCCCCCGACAAAATTTCCACCCGACCAAATGTCCACCGACAAAATGTCCACCGACAAAATGTCCACCAACAGAATGTGCATCGACACAATGTCCACGGACAAAATGTCCACGTGAAAAAATGTCCACGCGACAAAATGTCCACGCAACAAAATGTCCACGCGACAAAATGTCCACCGACATAATGTCCACCGATACAATGCCCACGGACAAAATGTTCACCCGACAGAATGTCCACCCGACAAAATGTCCACCGACATAATGTCCACCGATACAATGTCCACGCGACAAAATGTCCTCCGACATCATGCCCACCAATGCAAATACAAAATACCAAACAAATACAATGTCCACGGACAAAATGTCCACCCGACAGAATGTCCACCGCTACAATGTCCACCGATACAATATCCACGGACAAACATGTCCTCCGACAAAATGTCCACCGGCAGAATGTCCACGGAAAGAATGCCCACCGACATATGTCCCACCGACATAATGTCCACCGATACAATGTCCATGGACAAAATGTTCCCCCGACATAATGTCCACCGACAACATGTCCATTGTCATTATTTAGTCATGTCATTATTTCGAGTACAGCCCTGGGTGCTGTTGTCCCTTTCTTACACACGCTGGAACACTGTCTATCTAGAGAATGCGCTCCTCTAGCACGCGTCTGTTAATAATTCGTTCAAAATATAAATCAAACGTTAATTAGCATATTAAAAACATAAAATTACTTGTGAAATGTGATTCCATCCACTTTTTAATTTTTTTCGGACCTATTTTTGCATCCTTTCACTCAGCAAACCATTTTTATTGAGATGTTAACGATCCGAGTGCTGACGAAGTAATGAGGGCAAAACCGAGCATTACAATTTCACGCGGATCGAGGTTCAGCGCTTCAGTCCAAAAAATAGGCGACATTATTTTGGTCTGGACTTCATCTCTATACCTTATAACTCTATGCTTAGGGCATACTATAATCTATAATCTATAATCTAAGTTGCAAGCATATATTCATTTAAAGCTCTCAGATGTATGCCCACAAACAAACACGTGTAGTTCGCGCTTACAAATGCTGAATGTGTACTTACAAATAAAATCCAAACTCAAATGAACATAAGCCCTGCAACTCCTGCCGACATTCCCTGAAACAGGGGTGACATTGGCAAAGTGAACCATTTTTTACAGTATGGGTGGTCAGCCTCATACCAACCTATAAGTCAAGGAATATGAGTAATAAATGACATTTAAGTTTACAAAAAAAAAACAACAAAACCTTAAAAATAAATCTATACAAAAAAAGTCAAAAATTTCTTATGCAAAAAATGTAGCAAACTAATAAACCAACATTACAAATCAGCATTGCAGATTAGCCGCCACTTCTTCCTGTCCTTGCATACTTCTTTCATTTCATCCAGAGTCATAACCTTTTTCATACAAGCTCTCCTTTTATTATGACTCTGGATATTCCATTCACTCGCTATTTCGAAAATTTGGTCCATCCATACCTTTCTCGGTCTTCCTCTTCCACGACATCCATCTATTCTAGCAACATATACTTTCTTCGTCAATCTTTCATCACTCATTCTCTCCATGTGCCCGAACCATCTTAACATACTTCTTTTAATCTTCACTTTCACACTTTCCCTTACACCACATTCCTCTCTTACAAAATCATTCCTCACCCTGTCACTTCGTTTTTTCCCAATCATACTTCTTAGATAGTCCATTTCTACTGTATGGACTTTACTAATTTCCCTTTCACTCACCGTCCAGGCTTCACTTCCATACATCAAGGTGGGCACTAGTATACCACCGTGCACCGCCAATCTAACATTTTTTGAGAGATTTTGGTTCCTGGCGATGCAAGCGGTCGCACCCAGTACACACCTGCCTTTCATTATTCTTCTTTCAAATTCACCGGACATTCTTCCATCTTTTTCAAACTTACTTCCCAGATATACAAACTCATTTACGACATCAACATTCATTCCATTAATTTTAAATTCATAATTCATACTTTCATCATCTCTTTGAAAAATCAATACTTTCGTCTTACTTGCATTCAACTTCAAATGGTTACCTAACAAAGCTTCATTCAATCTAGATCCACAAAAGTTGAGTAATGATACTTGTTCAATGCCTTGCTAAATTTGAAGTGCTGTGTCCTGTCACAAATATTCTAGGACATATGATTCCAGGCCTGAAGACCAGCTGATGTAAATACACAATCTCCAGAACTGTGTGAACTTTTAGTCTGAATTCTACTGTAGCACTTGTCAATAGATTAGTAGAGCCACGTAAAAATTGCGTTACGAAATAAACCCGAAATAACGCGATTTGGGCTCTTTAACACGAAATCTACAACTTTGAAGTAAATTCGCGAAATAACAACGAAATCGCCATAAATCTCTGCCAAAGACGACATTTTACAGCAATCGTCGCTACCGCGCCGTTCCAAATGCCACGACAAATCTGCATTGAAGGCAATTTGGTTGCCCACATCAAGTGTAGATGCTGAGCGTTCCTTTTCAAGATACTCTGTGGTAGTAACCGACCGCCGCAGAAGCCTTAAGCCTGAGAATGTTGAGATTGTTACTATGGTAGCATTTAAATAATAGTATAATCACTGTACCTGTAAAGGTATTTTTAGTTAGTAGTATTTTATTTTCTGTACTTTTTAGTGAGACAAAGTAGGCCTACACTATAGTAACCATCAACTGAAATTAAAATAAAAAGTCTTGACACTCAGCCTATAAAGGAATTTTCATTAAGTAGTTATTTGGGTCCAGTTCCTAACTTCCTGTAATGCCAATGAAAAAAAAAAAAAAAATTTTTTTTTTACTTAGTCTATGTTGGGTTGTTACATTACACCCGCCAAAACGCGAAATTTCCATTTTTTAAAACGAAATGAGGATAAAAATAAAACATTTCTGTAGGGCTCTATAGATTAGCTATCACCTAACCTAACAACTTATTTTAATGTATCACACAAGTTACCCTCCACCTGCGTGGTTAGCTAATTGTTTCTATTTGTTGTTTAGACGTGAATCCCTGGCCTCGTTCCACGATGTGAAGCACAGCGTGGTGCACATGCACCTGGACGAGTCCACGGGCCGCCTGTGCACCACGGGACACGACCGCGTCATCAAGCTCTGGGACATCTCCCCGCTGCTGGCGCCCAACTCCAACTGAACATCCAACACCACATCCTAGCAGCGCAGCACCCAAGTAGCCATGGCGCTTACCAAAAAATCTATGGAAAATAAAACGGCACCTGTAGTGACCATTTTATTTTCCAAACATTGTCGGGATCACGCTATGGTTGAGTAAGAATGTAATGTGTTATATTGGGGTACTAACTATGTTCCCTACATATACATCTACCAGAAATTAACATATACATATTTTTTCTTATTGTAATAATTACTTCACATGTTCATGCAATTGTTGTTTTCTTTATGTTTGTCAAAGATTTATTATAAAAGAAACTAATAGAGTTATGCAGAGACATGCTGAGGTTGAGACGATCCTTCGTTCTTCCCGACTGATGAATGGCTGTCCTACAACAGGAAATGCTGGAATAAATTTTTTCTTGATTCTTGACATTTTCTCGGGATTTGAAAAACTTTAAATTTTGATTATTTTGAAATGGGACAGGGCCCTTCATTCCTTTAAATTTGAATCAAAGCATTAGATTATAAAGAATATTATGTACGCATTAAAAATTGAAAAAAAAATGTACAAAGTTAGGCAAATGCTTCAAGTCCTTAGTGGTTTTTAGTTTACTTCTCAACGTAACTTTTCAGTATCTTTCAATAGTTTATCAGATGTTTATGGTATAGTTTTAAAAAAAATTAACTGCAGTTATGTCCTTGCTGATGTTTCTCTCAACTGAGTGCTGGCTGTGTGGACTCACACGCGACCACTTGTCGGGATGACTAACAACTGATTTACTTTGAGACTGCTTTATATTCTAGGGATTTATTTTTGGCTCCCTGCTCCACTTTCACTGGACTGCATTATTCTTTTCCTTTCATTTTACTGTCCTCGTGTTCCTTGCATACAAAAAAGCTGATTTGCTTTATAAATCAGAAATGTAATTGGTAAAATTGATGTGCATGGATTTCTTTCCAATTTTACTGAGCAATCTTCATTGTTATATTTACTTTTTCTTGTTTTAACAGAGATTTTATTTTCTATAGAAACTTACAAAAATCAAACTTTTCTCTGTCAAACAATCGCTTTAATGTTTTTACTTCATGCAAATTTATGGTGCTTTGTACCTTTGAATGTGACTGTATTTTTTTTATTAGAGATATTTTGCCATGAACCCTTGCTCGCATGAACATAGTTTCTCCTATTTCACTCCAAGGGTGTACTCAGGATCAAAACTAGGGGGGCAAGTTTTGAAAATCAAAGATGACCTAAACACAACCTTATTTTATGCTATAAAGTCATGTTCAGTCCACTGTACAAGTTATTTTGATTATTAAAATGGTTATTTTAATCAATTCCAGCAACAAAATTTAATAACGATTTAGGTTATTTATTATTATTTATTCTCTTTCGAACAAGCGCCTTTGGAATGATTTAAAATCAAGAAAAGGCGCTATATAAATTTATAATTGTATTGTATTAGGTATTTTTGTACCTCCAGGGTACCAGGGCTTGCCCCCCCCCCTGCCCCTTCTTGGGTACGCCCATGCTCCACTGTAGAATTATTACATGCAATCCACCATCTCTTTCAATAATTAAATAAATATTAATACATACATGCAGCGAATATTTATATATTTTTAGTATTCATTCAAAGGCAGTTTTTTTGGTTAATTTTATTATGATAGTCTAAGTATGAATATAATGAAAAATGAAAGAGTTGTCGATGTGGACAACAAGACTGCATATCTAAATAATCACCTGTTACAACTTATGTAGGCTACTGCATGTTGCTCGTGCTCGGAAAATAACAACTTGGTATGTAGACACATCTCACCTAAGCTTAAATGATTCCATTCATTTGGACAATGACTGCGCAAGTACTTTGTTAGTTAGCTATTAGTGAAGCTAAAAATAAAATCAGATGTGAGTCGTCCAACACTCTTGCCGCGTTTCCCTGCAACCGAGGTAGCATTGGCAAAAGTGAACCAAGATTTTAAAGCGTTGGGGATCAGCATCATCCTAACCCATTAGTCACAAACGCAAAAATTTCAGAATCAAAATAATTAAAAACTTAAAATGAAACTAAATTAAATTAAGTAAAATTTGTCATTGTATCTTTTAATTAATTTATAAAATTATATTGTCAATTATTTTTCTCCCATACTTAATCTGATTTTATTCTTATAATTTTGTAAAAACACAGTAAACATGTTTCAATTATACATTATGATATATGAATCATAATTTGTTAAACATATGAAAAAACAGAAAATGCATTCCCTCTTTTTCCACTTATTTATCTCATTTAAAATTAAAACCCCTAGAGAGCCGCCTTCAGCTCCCTGGGACTCATGTCAGATTCCTACAAATTAAAACCCCTAGAGAGCCGCCTTCAGCTCCCTGGGACTCATGTCAGATTCCTACAAATTAAAACCCCTAGAGAGCCGCCTTCAGCTCCCTGGGACTCATGTCAGATTCGTACAAATTTCGGAGACTGCGCTTTCCGTGTTGCGGGTCCGGTGGAGTGGAACAGACTGCCACCCGGAGTGAAGAACTCCAAATCTGTGGGTGTATTTTGCAGAGCACTCAAGACACACCTTTTTAGAAAGTCTTATCCATGATCGGAGAGGGCTCTTGAGGTGTGACACACAAAAGCGGCGCTCTCTTATCATTTGTAATTTAAAATAAATTAGCCTGATATTATTATTATGTATTCTACCATTCAGTTGAGATGTATTTTTTGCATCTAGGAATAGCTAAAGCAGCGTTCATGTATATGTGTTCCGAGCATGGCTGCCTTGTATTTATACTGTAAATCTGTCTCTTGTAAGCCTGAGAGATAATTGTGGATGAGGTGTGCACATAGTTGCTAGGGTTGCCCATAGTTGCTAGGGTTGCCCATAGTTGCTAGGGTTGCCCATAGTTGCTAGGGTTGCCCATAGTCTCTAGGGTTGCCCATAGTCTCTAAGGCTGCCCATGTTGCTAGGGTTGCCCATACGTTGTGGAATACTTGAAATATACTTTCCATAGATATAGTTTTCCGTGTAAAGTTCTCTTGAAGTGAAGATATTGTATTGAAGTGCGCAGCTTGAGGTAATGTTGCATTGTTCCCGCCATGGAGGCAAAGTTTGGTAGGGAAAATAATACCAACACCTTGGAAAATTGTGGAACTATCCAATAAAAAAAACGCAACTAAGCTACACATATGGTGTAACTCCCTGCTGCGTTCTCTGATGGGGTCACATTTGGCAAGTGGAGCTATTTATTTTTACAGGTAAGGGGGCCCCGATCTCCAGGGGGCTGGTACTCATTTATTGTGAAGGCTGAGTAAACCGTTTATAATTTTTTTATTTGACGTAGACTACAAGTTGGGTTATTGCTATATAGCAGCAAAAAGTCAGCGCTATGGCCAAGTGGTGGAGTCGGTGTCATTTTGACTGGGATGAGTTTCAACTAAAAAAAGCCCCAATTTGAACCATATCAGGCCTTCTTAACAATAGCATTGATTCTGAAGTAACAGATTTCATTACGTAGTTTGTAATTAACAATTCATAAACTAAAATTGTTGAATTGTGAATTGATAATGATTTTGACCCGCCAACAATGGTTGGTGAATTGTACTCTTCTTCATGTATTTATTTATTAAAAACCCCAGGCAAGCTGAGCCTTGTCTAGGGACAAGTGACAATATTTCCCAAGGCTGGAACCCCTTACTGATTCCTTACTATCCATGTTGGTGATGAGAGTAATAATTTATTGTAATTTTTAACCTTTCTATGTTTTTAAAGATAATGTTCTATTCTCCTAGTCAATATTTTGGTTCTTTGAAAGTAATTCCATTTCATATAATTATTTTATTAGCATCTGAAAGTTGACATCTATTTATTTGTTCATTCCAAGGTCGGTCATTTTCAAATTGTTCATGTTAACGTCAACACCATTCTCACTTCCTTGTGGAGGTCACTTCTCATCCAATAGACTCAGAATGTACGTTCCAAACTTGATTTTGTCTCGGGGGGCAAACGTCACAGGCCTATGTAGAAATAGGGTGATTAGTAACAGACAGCAAAATATTTATTAGATCTATAGCAATCTGGCCATGTGACACCACATCTTTTTTATCTATGAAGTTTGTGTATACTCCGTTGAGTTGAAATTTTGTACATGGACTGGATATCAATGGCAATACATCTAATCTAATCTAAGTTGCAAAGATATGTTACATTGGAGATTCACATTACATGCATTTTCACAACCAGACACGTACAAGTTCGCGCTTGCACATGCCTCATGTGAACCTACAACATAAAAACCAAATCTCCAATGGACATACACCCTGTAACTCTTGTCGTCCTTCCCTGAGACAGGGGTAACATTGGCAAAGTGAACCATTATTATTTAAAGTAATTTTTCAATTCTTTTTTATTTTGAACTCACTTTTTTCTGAAATACGCTAAGTTACAATAATATCTTAATATTTGCAGAACGTTTCTAATTTATTTCAGAACCCCAAGTATAAAAAGTAGCCCGCTCACATGTCGCATCATCGTCACAAATGTAGGGAAACTTGCGTTCCATTCTCGCTCACTAGAGCTCATGTTAAATATTTGTATGGAAAGTTTAGCAGCACCTCTAGTGAGCGCAAATAGCAACGTAAGCTTCCATGTATTATGTGAATGTGAACCAGATGTTTTATAATCGGGATACAGGTTTTTTTTCTTTTGAATGATAACTTTATAACCTACATACATACATACCATCTTTATTATAGTTTTTATTTAATTTTGTATTTATTATTCCACCTTTAACATAGTTAATAATTATAACTGCATATATTATAAAACTTCATTATTTTTTATTCAATAAATTGTGAAAATTGTACAATGGTTTTCTTATTCTTGTAGGAATTCACACCGATTGTCAACTTGTAAGAACTCTGCCACATAAACAAATTACTAAGTTTGGTATGAATAAATGTAGAGGCGCTATCCCATTTTAGTGTACAATTTGGAACTCTCAATTCCTTGTTATTTTGTATAAAGAAGTTCTCTCAAGTTGATCTGGTTCCCTTGGTTGTAATATTTTACACAAGGAGTAAAGTGTTCAATATTGCTTCCTGGTCATGGCTGTTTTTTTTCAATTTGTTTTTAATATCTCAGTTTTACACATTTCTAAGAATTCATGGACTCCTGATTTATAATTGTCTGTTTTAATGATGTGCAAACATTTTTGAATTCGGAATCTTGTAACCTTCGAAACCAATAACAAAATATTGGTTTGCCTTTTCCCTAGCGACTCGGCGTGGCAACATATTATTGACTATAACAATGTGCGGACCTCATTGTTTAATTCAATAAGTCATTGGTGGCGGATTATGGTGCGGTAGCTGTCAGAGCCAGGTGTCGGATAAGCAGCGCTGGCAGTGGTTGATCATGGATCCTCATGGTGATGACTGCTGATGTGTACTTGGACTGTCCTTGCACTGTTTGGGAGAGACATTTAGTAAAAATACAAACAACTTGTTTATCATTTACTTTATTGGAAATTGAGTAAGAAAGTAAAAAAATACAAAACAATGGATTTCCCTTTTTAATTTAACTATCTAGGAACAATACGCCTTCCAGTATGTACACAAATAATAAGTTAAGATACGATTACTCGCGCTCTGCCTGAAATAAATATTATCCTTCAGCAGCAGCTTGAGTAGCAATACAAGCACAGAACCTTAAAGAACTATGTCCATGTATAATGTACTCTAGATATTAGGTCTAGGTGCCTACTGGCACTTATGCTATAATGTTGAATACCAACTACTACACAAACAGGCAGCCTGTTATATTTTATAGCAAATAAAAAAACTGCAATAAGTAATAATTACATAACTAATGGCATCAATTTATCTAAAGTCTCATTCATACTCCTCCAGTGCAAAATGACTAGTCAATCACGGTCACTGTGAACCTGCGAGCAACAATACCACGACTGTGGACAGCTGCGCTTGTGGGGAATGAGGAATGTTCCAGCTTGGCTTAGATTGTGTTGGTGCAATGGTTCTGCGAGCACTCGTCAGGACACGGGAACGCATCTTCTGGCACGCACAGCTGTCCATTGAACACTTGGCTAGCTTCACACTGCAGAGTTGTCTTCCTCTTGTCTATGCACACGTGGTAGGACCTGCAGCGGGTAGGCAAGTCCATGACGAAGCCGTCTCTCTCACAGGTGACGGCAGGAGCAGAGCAGTTCCTCGCGGCACAGGAATCTATGCCATCAAAGATCTGGCCAACGGGACAGGAATATTGGGATATTAATCTGTAGCCGGAACATTTGAAGTATTTCCTGCATTTAGATCCAGTCTGCGTGTAGTGGCCATCCGACCTGAAGGCGCAGGGGTTGCCATCTCTGCTCACAGGGCACTGGTAGTCCTTGGGGCTCACGCATCCTTGTCCATTGAATATCTTGCTGCCCGAGCACTGCAGCGTGGTGAGCTTCTGATCTTTCTCGCAGAAATAGTATTTCCTGCAGTTGGACCGCGTGTCCTGATGGTAGCCTTTGGATTTCCCGCGGCAGTCATCGGAATGGAAGGGGCATTTGTACTGCTCGGCACTCACGCACTTTTCTCCATTGAACACTTGCGTGACGTCACACAGGAATATGCTCTTGTACCCTCTGGTGCACATGTAGTAGGCCCTGCAGCCGCCTGTGGTCTGCTGGTAGAACCCATCAGCTTTGAAATCACACGAATCTTTTTCTAAGCTTGGGCAAGTGTATGTGTCAGAGTGCACGCACTCTTCTCCATTGAAAATTTGATTTGAAGGACAAACGAAATTCATTCTCAGATTGTCGCTTGAACAGTGGTAATAATTCTTACAATCTGATCCCCGAGTTCTGTCTTGGTAGAGGCCAGAAGCTTTATCCGCGCAGCCGGCCCACGGCACAGGGTCTTCGCATGAGAATTCATCTTCAGGAACACAGCTGCTGACGCCATCCCACACCATGCTGGGGGGGCACGAGTCTATGAAGACGCGCTTCTCCGATGAACAGAAGTAGAACGAGCGACAGTCCCGGTAATCACGGTGAAACCCATCTGGCTTGCGCAGACACGGGTTGTCATCCTTCATAACTGGGCATCTATAAAAGGCGGGAGAGACACACATGAGGCCATCAAAGACTGCTCCTTCCGAGCAGGACGTCCGGAAGAGGCTGGTGTGGTTCTGACAGTAGAAGTAATCTGCGCAGCCGGAAGACACGTCCGCGTGAAAGCCGTCCGCGCGTAAGGCGCACTCGTCCACACAAATGGTTGTTTCTGCGGGAGAACATTTGTCGCCATCGAAGCGCAGAGAATCCGGGCAGGTCACGACATCCTGAGTCTCTCCATTCTTACAAATGATGTAAGCTCGACAGTCTGCCTCGTTGGAGGGAGCTCGGTGGGGCCCGTTGGGAAGTCCGGAGCATCTGTCGCTGCTGGCTATGGGGAAGGCCACTGCGGTGGTCCTGGGGCTGGCGCAGCGGCTAGATGAGGAGGAGGCGCTGGGGGCGCTGGCAACGGAGCGCAGCTCTCCTCCCTTACACTCCAGCAGGCGCCTGCAGCCCTGCGTGGTGTCGGCGTGCTGGCCGTCAGTCTGCCCCGTGCACACGGGCTCGTAGCACACGCCGGCGGTGCGGCTGCACTGCTGCCGCTCAAAGTCAAACCAGGAGCCCGCGGGGCAGACCAGCTCCACGGCGGCTCCTCCCCGGCAGCTGTAGTAGGAGCGGCACTGCGTGGCGGGGGCCGCGTACAGCAGAGGGTCATGGGGCGCGCACACGTGCCGCACGCACGGCACGCGGTCCTTGGGCAGGCACTGGCGAGCCAGCGTGCTGAAGGCCAGGCCCTCGGGGCAGAAGTAGGCTCCCCTCACGGCTCCGCCCTGGCACCGGAAGTACTCCCGGCACTCGCTGGTGTGGTTGGGCTGCAGACCTTCCCCCGCACATGCGGGCTCCACAGGCTCGGCTGCCAGGGATCCTGGAAAAAAAATCAAATATGTTGGTCAAATGAGATAAAACGTATGAACCTACGTTGTCAGGAATTAACACAGATCAGTGAATTTGAGGGTGTACCTATACACTTGAAAACCTTTACACGTAGACACAGGGGAATTCTATTTTAGCTTTGTTAAATTTACGTCTAATTTTTTCAAGAAACCTATCAATATTTTTTCATAATAAAGACAGAATTAATTTCTGTATTTATTTCGGTACTTATATTCAATAAATAACGTCGATAAATTACAATAAGGCATTCAGTCTGTCGGGACGTTGTAATTAACTCGTAAACATGACATGATATTAGCATCACGCTCACAAGCTGCTGGGCAGGGAGAGCCGTGCTGTGTGCGGAGCGGCCAGTGTTGGTGATCCATGTCTGTGGGGAGGTGACGGCGGATCAGCAGGCCGGCCAGAGAGCTGGTGCTCACGCCGACAAGAGGCGCCCAATAAATTGGTCAGCTCCTCTTCACGTCGTGCTTCTCGCGTCCGGGTCAGAGCGGATGTGCGCTTGCCTGCTAGTGAGGACGAGCCGAGACCAGCCGGCCACCACGTCCAGCAATAACAATACACGATCACGTAACTCATTTTTTGCAGAATTTCACAGCATCAACATTAATTACAATTTTAATTAAGGATCTGCTATTTATAATTTTGATTTCCGTATTTTCATGGGAGAGGCGTGTACAACAATCACTTATTTACAATTGTTTCCGACGTTCGTGATGTGTTTGTACATATTTATTGCATCGGGGAGAAGTGTGGGAATTCATCAACATTTGAAATCAACTTACAATCGCACGTGCATATTTAAGCCTTACTCTTCTTGCAGATCTAAAATGGACGAATTAAATTATTTTTCATGATATTTACTAGTTTATGTTCAATGAAAAAAAAACTTGAATAGTTTTTAAGCAATATTGGCAACAAAGCACTCATTGCATGCAAAAAAAAAATCATTCTTAGATACGATCGAAAAAGAAAATTCAGATTTGTATTTATTTTGTAAAATTACTTTATATAAAATAAATAACTGGATACGGGCAAGGATGAACTGAGTTTTATTTTCATTTTAACCAGGTATTTCAAAAGATTTTTGTATGCACCGAGTTAGTATACAAGTAAACATAATATGTTATCTCGTAAGATTTTTTTTTTCTTAAATATGCTACGAATCGTAGCAATATGCATTGTAGCACAGTAGGTATTATTCTATCGGGACTGTTACATGACAAATTAAAAAAAGTTTCCTTCGAAAATGTGTCCATAGCAAAATATTATTCGCAATCGATTGGGAATCCCTGCTTCATTAAATATTGTCTTGATTACCTAATATTAATTAACAGTATTCCGCTATCACCAGCATCATCGGCAAATATTCTACCTGACAACAAACATGTCTGCGGCCCATCCTGCCCGCCGGATGATTTATTCCAAAATATTTCAAATATTTGCCTAACTGCCAATAACAGCCATAACCATTACATGTTTATGTTTCATGTGAGCCGTGGAGTATTGATTACAAGTGAGTTCCGCTTGGCGCCCCCCGGGGCTGCGGCTCCTCGGGTCTCTGTAAGGTAATGTAACGTGAGACCCCACATTAGCGCCTCAAGCAGGATCTCCCAAACGACAATGGTGTCATCTCGTTTTTTTTTCATTCACGAAATGCTAATTTAAAATGTTTAAGATGTCAAAAACTGTGTTTGTGTGTATTTAATTTATAAATTATCTTCATTAATATTGACGTTCATGTCTTTAAGTGAATATTGCGGCTGGGAATCATTCTACAAATCCAACGCAGAGGAGCAACTGTGGCGTGAGAGATGTGCAAGTGCATGCCTGGTCTGCCCGTCATGTGGCGAGAGCATTATCTTCATCGCGCCAAGCATCTGATAACGGATGAACAAATTATTCAAACATTATAAATTACGTTAACAATGTTTATGAAACATTTTATTTACACCGTTAGTATAAAAAACACATTTCAACCTAAGCGGATACAACCAAAACGTATAAGATAGCGGGATAAATATTATAATAAATAAATAATCAATCCACCTAAGTGCTTACAAGCTTAGTTATATTTTTATTGAATTCATTTTTTGCGCAGCTAACTGCCCGGTCCGCTCAAAGAAGGTTTTTCCGCTTCATTTTGTGGGAGCTCGTTTTTGTATATTCGGTGCATCCACATTAAACTCTTCCGCCTCTAGAGCTCAAAAGCTCAATATGTTTAATGGAATAAATGGAGACTGAAAAAATGAAGTGAAAAAATCATTGGAAAAAACCTATTCATCAATGTTTTCATTGTATTTTCAGGAAAAAAATGTTCTAAAGACGAATGCCCGTATCATTTTTTTCTGAAACCAGTGGAAACCTAATTGCTTCTCAAGATTTACATATCGCAGCTATCTGGGGGGTCTCAATCAGGACAGAAGCAGTTTGGAGCGTGGATCACTAGCACAATTGATCATTCAGCCAACCTAGGAACTTGAATCGGGGATCCTTGTGAGACAAACGTTCAGACACTTTGGATAATTCAAGTTTGATAATCAGCTTTTGTGAGTACAGAACATGGATGCTAAATCCGGTTAGATGTTGGTGAAGGCGCTAGACGTTTTCCTTGACCCTGCTTACACAGCTCACTGGCGCATGTGAGACCTACATCACACATGCTCTCACCGACATGACGGGCAATGTGCGCTATGAGTCCGCTCTCTCGCCTGTTGCCCGCTGCCTGTCCGCGAGCCCAAAGCGGACTTTCATTGTCTAGTCTACCTCCAACGCATTCACATTCGCAACTCTCGGTGGACCTTGATCTATTAAACCGTAACTTTTAAAACAATGGTTTGTTTTTTGTTGTTTTTATTAGTAAAAGTAAGACAGATATTGTTTGTTAGTGATTAAACTAATAGCCGCGTATTTATGGAGCAACAAAAATTAGTGCCTAGAGAAGCCGCATCACAATGAGGTCTACGAATTAATTCAGCATGATGAGGTCTGCAAATTAACGCATCACAGTGAGGTCTACGAATTGACACATCACAACAATGTCTACGAATTGACGCATCACAATGAGGTCTACGAGTTGACGCATCACAATGAGGTCTACGAGTTGACGCATCACAATGAGGTCTACGAGTTGACGCATCACAATGAGGTCTACGAGTTGACGCATCACAATGAGGTCTACGAGTTGACGCATCACAATGAAGTCTACGAGTTGACGCATCACAATGAGGTCTACGAGTTGACGCATCACAATGAAGTCTACGAGTTGACGCATCACAATGAGGTCTACGAATGTACGCATCATAATGAGGTCTACTGAAAAAAAAAATCATCTACTTCTAGATTGATTTCTGTTTCAGAAATATATATTCAATCTTATAATACAAGAAATAAGAAATGAAATAAATAGCCATACACGACTTAAAATATTATATATGAAGCTTCGTATGAGTGGCTCATGAAAGATGTTTCATCAGACATTGAGGTATTACCTCTATATATCCAACGATTTATTTGGTAAGCGCTGTTTTTGTGTGGGTCACACCTCAAGAAAGACTCGTTTATTTAAAAGCTATATAGACCTTTTGTGACCGGTTTTTGGCAGCAAATGAATTTTACAACTTAGCTAAGAGTACCTATAATTGTTTTTTTTGCCCTTTTACGGGACTTGAACCCACGACCTTCCGATCACAAATCCGGTTCTCAATGTCTTCAGTTGAGACGCGAGAGACATGTGTGATATGGGTTCGCCGCGTTGCAGCGAATTTAATAATGTAGGTATGTAAACCAACGTGTGTAAATTTCATACCAACAAACAAACTGACCATTAATTACTGGCCTACGTGCCACAAGGTGTTAGGTCGTGCTCATAGTGACCCTTAGTGGTCAGCTGAACCTCAACCAGCTGAGAATGTTTCGTCCCCTTACTGCTTGTTTGGCTTATCTACCATTTGATTCAAAGATGGCCTTTCAATGACATTGTCTAGAGAATCACATTCTACACAATCTGAGCTAAGAAAAAAACGTAAAACACAATAATGTGAGAGTTGTTTTAAATATTTTTAAAATCATTTTCCAGTTTTCATAACACATTGGTCTAGTACACATACAAACATTGCTCATGTGAAATTACTTCTCATGGGCATAAGACAAGCAAGCGCTGAGGGGACAGTTTGCTGAGTCTGTGTATCCGGTCTGCGAGGCGACTTACTTCCCGCTCCGTGCTTGGAGGCTGAGCCTGCGAGCTGTGGTGGCTTTGTAGTGATTACTCTGCAGAGCATACCAGCGGGTAGTGTCGGCCATTACGACTTATTGACAGATAAATCAGCTGTTATTAGCATATTTAATTGGCACTTTTGATCATTCTCGATTTATGTAATAACTTGAACGCGTGAGCTGATAATGAATGTGCGTGAATATTATTGGTTTATTGCATTTCTGCTATAAAAGCAGTTAAGCGCTTAATAAAACTACAATGATAAATGTGTACACCCAGTAATTTATGATGTTATCACAGACAGCAAACCCATCGCTCATCCGCCGCACAAAGTCATTTCTCTAAACAACGAAAATGAATGATCCATGGATCATCTATTTATCGATTGTTATACCCACTATGATTGGTGTACAACAAAGCTTATTATTATTATTATTATTACTGTAGTCGTTGTTTTTATGGGAGACCGCATCACCTGTAGAGAGGCAGCTTTATGTTTTAAGCGTAGGGTGCGCCTGGAATGAATAAAAATTAACAAAAATGTGTAATAGGTGCCCTTAATAGGTGCCCTTAATAGGTGCCCTTAATAGGTGCCCTTAATAGGTGCACGCGATACTGATGTTCTCTGCCAAATCGTCTAAGTACCTTTATTCTTCAGTGGCCTTATTCATAAAATTGATTGAATCTAAAACCAGAATTTACCCCATTTATTAGTATGGGAAAAATAAGACCTATCTAATCTAATCTAAGTTGCAAAAATATGTAACATTGGGGATTCACATTATATGCATTTTCACAAGCAGACACGTATGAGTTTGCGCTTAAACATGCCGCATGTGGACTTACAATATAAAACACAAATCTCAAATGAACATACACCCTGCAACTCTTGCCGACCGTGCCAGGAACAGGGGAGGGGAACCTATGTATGAATAATAATTTTGCTTTTATTTTGCATGAGTTGTATTTTGTTTACTACTGTTTTACTATTTTTATCAAATGTCGTAGGTCGCTTTCGATTTGATTTTTCACAGGGTGGCGCTTAGAAATAAGTTGTTGAATAAAATATAATAAAAGCAGAGAGTTTTCAGTGTACCCGCGCGTTGAATCTAAGGAATGTGTATTACTGAAGTACGAGTACAATAAAGCTTACGGCTACACAGAATAATTTTGTAGAATATTTTTTCTAAATTAACTTGTTCATTTTAACTACGAATATAGATATAGATATATATGAATATAAAAATCATTAATTTTGCCATTGTCACCCTTGTCTCAGGGAAAGTCGACAAAGTTTTTATGTTAATTTTAAATTGGTTTTTTTCCTTCGGTTAGTGCACACGCAGCATGTGTTTCTCGTGTCGGTTTTTAATTAAAACCCAAAATTACAATAACGAAAAGGTTTATTCAGCGTTCACAAGAAATAAGAAACAGCCTCTTGGGAGGTGGGTAAACCTCACTTCAAGTGGTTGGCGTAAGGCCACACGCCACATGCAATTCATCGCGGTAAGAAGTCGCACTATATGCGCAGCTTAGTTGCATTATTGCGTTACTTATATTATAAAAACACCAAGTATGTGAAATGTAATGGCATATGACTTTACATGTGTGTTGTTGTATGTGATGAAGAGCAGGTACTATAGGAAGGCACGTATCACATGTGTACTTAGCTACATATGATTACATATCGACGGTTAAAAGGTAATAGGACATAAGCGACCAAAACTAAATTGTTCAGGAGAGCAACAAAGTTTGAGATTGCAGAAAATTGGATATAACTTTTTTTTTTTCATATCGATAAAATCAAAACTGCTTTAAAATTAAAAAAATAAAGGCATTTCTTGGCATTCCTATTAATGTGGTTTTACGATTTTTTTTATGTCACAAGCGTCTTTAGGACAAAAAAGGCCAAAATCTTGTCGGTTACACCAAAACCATACTTCGAAAACGCAGTTGTTTGCTTGGGCATAAACAACAACAAAAATCATCGTAGAGCTATGTGAGTTAGCGCATTAGGAAGAGCGGAATTTTTAAAGTAAGATAGCATTCATAACTTATTTTTGACCAAAACGTCACTTATGCCATGTTTCCTTTTAACCGTCGATATATAATGCCACCTTACATGCCTAAGACGCAATTTTCAAGTTCATGCATTAAGTTTATGCTGGATTGTGCCGGATCTGAAATACAAGTATCCCAAACATGTCAGCACTCCAACAAACAAGTCGCTAATTCATTTAGACAATGTGGGTAAGTGCCGAGTGTGTACAGAGCAGGTTTATAATATTGCCGAGCAGTCCAGTAATTACGGAAAATATGTGATTGACAAATCGTTCATTCATTCCTTACAATGAATGCATTTCTAGAATAACGGGTAGCTCTTTGACTTATAGGTTGGTATGCCGCTGACCACCTATATATATTGTAAAAAATGTTCACTCTTTTTACTGCCATTCCTGTGGGGTGACATTGGTAAAGTAAACCATTTTTACAGTATGGATGGTCAGCCTCATACCAACCAATTAGTCAAGGATTACAAATAGTAAATAGCATATTATGCTTAATCTGAAAAATGACATATCTGATCCCTGTATATTGTATAACCTAATACAGTTCAGTGCAGGACCTTATAATAGATTTAAATAAAGTTTATTTGTTAAAGTTCACAGAGAGTTTTATTTATTAAACACGACCGGTTTCGGGACCGCAGAACATTCCATCTTCAGGTGCAAAATATAACTAACACGAAAATACAAAAGCATGGTTAATAATTATCTATAGAAGGGGAGGTTGCATATGGGAGGTGGGGCTTAAATGGAAACAATGAAAAACAAAGCAATTTTATTTAAATCTGTTAAAATGGACTTTCGCTAAGTTACTGCCGAAAATCTACATAATATATAGGACCTTATAATTAATATTTAATTAAAATTCGCCGATTGATTTATGGCTGTTTGTGGCGCGCGAACCCAGATTATCTGTGTCATGAGTCATCAGCTTGCTCCACTAACCGCGGCTCCAAACACGTGAACACTGGTGAGGAAAGCACCAGTCACTTTAGTAGTAATGCCTGTAGTAGAGCATGCACTGTATGTGCAGCTTAGTTCACTTGGTGTGTTAACATTCCGTAGTGGTAAGTATAACAACTTCCTTTTTACGTGAAAAAAAATAATGTTGTACGGAGAGACTTTGACGAACATGAAGTATATAACAAAAAAATAATTAAAAATATCAATTCTATGAAATTTATGAAAAATATTTCCATGACACATTTAATTCAATAACTCTTTTTAATTGTTATTATTATTTTCATAATATGACATAGAAGATCTAAATATTAAGACTTTTTTCTTTTTGTTTTTATTCACTTGGAGGCTCTCATTATTTTTCATATTTAAATCTGAAAAAAAATACAAAAAAAAGCTTTTTACATGAACTTTATTTAAATTTAAAAAGTTGTTCAATTGTCTCTGCATCGTCTGTGAAATCAACATTACATCTCCTGTGGTTTTTTTTTCAGTGATAGCGTTGTCAACAGAAGTTTATTTATAAAATGTAAATAATATATTATTAGGTACATATATTAATTCAAAAATTGTCTAATACATAGTTCCTTTTTTTAAAATGAAAAGCAGGGATAAACAAATATTTTCATTGCGTTAAATCGGGATTTTTTTAATTCAAAATAATTTACAATATTATTTTGTGCTTACCAATTAATCCAAACTGGAGCACTGCACCGAAGAGCACTCTCAAGATCATCGGTGACTTCTTCATAACTAATAACTTATAAGGAATGTCCAACAAAACGTACAAATGCACACAATAAGCACACACACGCACTCACTGAGGTTTTATCATATTTTTTATTGACTTTTGATTATATTTTTGTGTGATCTTTTGAACCATGTGTGGTCTGTTGAAGTTTGAAAACAAAGTGTGTGTTTTTTAATGAGTAACAGTTTATATATGTGTTGGAGCCAGCCCGGGGCAAAGACGTAAACATAAGTGAGAGCTCGGAGTCGCCTGGCCCCCCCGAGTAAGCTGTCTCACTCCTCAGCACTGAGTGGCAGCCAACACGGGGTCTGCAGCTGGGGGGAGTCAGGGTCCCCCCTGCCAGGGAGAGTTAGGGGGGGGGGGACACATCCGAGTCTCAGATGTTTGGGGCAGGTACCCACACTGGCCTGCATACTGCGCGGATTCACTTTAGTGCAAGTGCAAGGTGCATCACACTCGGAAACGCCGTGGGGGGCGCTGCATCTCAGGCGCTCCCATCTGCCTACGTCATCGTGACTGATTGATGATCTCTTGTCTGATCATTACACTCCAAAGATTTATAATTTTTTATCAGGCGATTAAAAAAAATAGCTAGAAATTAAGATTAAGAAGACTTTAAGAACGTGTCAGTTCAGCAGCTGTCCTTGATGAAGCTCAGCAGTGCCTTGCTGTGAATTAACGAAACGTCCATCTAAAATATTACTTGTATTATTATTACGACGCAAAATCCGTCACAATCTCAATATTTTTTAGTGCGTAGCTGTGTTATTGCAACATAACCAAACATATCTAAGTTCCAGTGAAAAATTTTAGGTCAGCAAAATGACTCGAAGAAATTAAAGAAAAATGATATCTTATTCCACAGCCCTTTTTTCATGATATTTGTAAGTATGTAGCTAGTGATGATACACGACAGCTAAGATAACATCTGCAGATAAAAAATTCAGCCGGTCACATTTAGTCATTGCATTTAGTACAATATTTTGCATACATTTTTGGAATGTGTAAATGCGTATGATCGAAAAAGTGAGTAAACAAAAAGGTGATAATTGCCTATACACTTGTACTTAAAAAATAAAAAATACCTTCAAAATTTCCACGTCTAATCTAATCTAATCTAATCTAAGCTGCAAAGATATATATCATTTAAGATTTAAATTAAATGCATTCCCACAAGCAGATATGTATAATTTCGCGCTAACACATGCCGCATGTGGACCTACAATATAAAAACCCAATCTCAAATGAACATAAGCCTTGCAACTCTTGCCGTCCTTCCCTGAAACAGGGGTGACATTGGCAAAGTGAACCAATTTTTTATATTATGGGTGGTCAGCCGCATAACAACCTATAAGTCAAGGAACATACATGACAAATTACATTTTTTAAATCAATAAATAACAATATATACCTACAAACAAAATCATAAAACCAATTTCACTTTAACAAACCCTAGCCGCCAACATCACAGATCAACCGCCATTTCTTTCTATCCTTGCATACTTCTTTCATTTCCTCCAGAGTCATAACCTTCTTCATACAAGCTCTTCTTTTATTACATCCATTGTATAATTTAAATATTATTTGTAAGAACATAAATAAACAAATATAATCACTAAAAATGTCACAATTTTAAAAGACAACAAGATCAATGTTTGTTGACATTTTCTTGTGTGTTTTCTTACGATATCGGTGAAGTAGTTCAGCATTCCACGTTACCAACAAGTAAGGTGATAAGCCATGAGTATGCGCGGCACATCCTACAGTCACACAAGTATACAACTTTCCGTTTACACTCATCCATAGCGTTTCCGAGAAATTCATGTAAATTGAAACAGCGCCCGTTGTGAGTGTTTAAGTTTCCACAGTTTGTTGATAAAACGCTCGGTTGAGTTAAGTTAAATTGTATAATGATTACTAGTATGTACCCCGGTATGTGCACGCCATGTTGCCGGACTGTCACGATGCCCATCAGGAGGTAATGAGCCGCCGGGATAACGACAATCTCTGTAGGTACGTGTAGTAGCTACCTAAACATCTCAATCTGCATGTCGCGTCGTGGGCTCCGCGTAGAACTAGAACCATCATCAAGTGCCCAGGCGTTACATGAAATGGCCATTTGTTGATCTGCCCCTTCAAGGCATCACATTGTTGCTTATTTTTACTTTCATTAAACTCTTTTTTCACCTCTAATTTTGAATAACAGAGCAAAAAGAAAAATGGAATAACAATATTACGGAGTTTGAAAATAGAAGCAGCTAGACATAGAGCATTAGGTGCTGTGTTACTGTTGCTGTGTGTATAGTGATTTTCCGCACTAATTATTAGTCTAGGGCAGGCCTGTCCAACATACGGCCCGCGGGCCACAATGCCCGCGTAAGCCTTTCATCCGGTGTATAATCATTAGCCTTTTTTGCGACGACGCGACGCGACGCGACGTCTCGAAAAACTATATTATATGTATATATATGTATATATATATATATATTATTATTTAGTGATGTATAAAATGTAATTTGTCGTGTGTGTGTGTTCCTTGACTTATAGGTTGGTATGCGGCTGACCACCCATGCTGTAAAAATGGTTCACTTTGCCAATGTCACCCCTGTCTCAGGGAAGGACGGCAAGAGTTGCAGGGTGTATGTCCATTTGAGATTTGGTTTTTATGTTGTAGGTTCACATGAGGCATGTGCAAGCGCGAACTTGTACGTGTCTGGTTGTGAGAATGCATGTAATGTGAATCTCCAATGTAACATATCTTTGCAACTTAGATTAGATTAGATTAGATATATGTATAACTATAGTTATTACGCAATAAGTTCAACCATTTAAAAAATCATCCATCATTAGGTACTTAGTTCAATCATCTATCCATCGACCACGAGAGTGGTGGCAAAGTGTGGCACGGACGCGATAATTTTCATTGAAAAGAAAATTGGGAAGAAAACAATGACATCTTATTTTAATTTGAAAATGCATGTGTATCCCCCCCTCCTCCCCTCCGTCGACATCTTATTTTGATTTGAAAATGCATGTGTATCCCCCCCTCCTCCCCTCCGTCGACATCTTATTTTGATTTGAAAATGCATGTGTATCCCCCCCTCCTCCCCTCCGTCGACATCTTATTTTGATTTGAAAATGCATGTGTATCCCCCTCTCCTCCCCTCCGTCGACATCTTATTTTGATTTGAAAATGCATGTGTATCCCCCCCTCCTCCCCTCCGTCGACGCTATTTATGGCCCACCAAGAATACAAAAATACTAAATCTGGCCCTCCACAATATTATGTTGGACACCCCTGGTCTAGGGCTAAGCACATCGTGATTTGACCAAATATGGACATCATTCCTTGACTTATAGGTTGGTATGTGGCTGACCACCCATACTCACTTTGCCTGTGTCACCTGTGTTTCAGGGAAGGTCGGCAAGAGTTGCAGAGCTTATGTTAATTTGAGGTTTGAGTATTTATTGTGTAGGTCCACATGAGGTTATCTATGACTTTAATCTTGGGCGTTATCTTCTTTAAGTAGATAATGGATTTTATTACAGATAGTAAGAACGTGACTGTTTGTGTATATTGCCACTGTGAAAATCGCATTGGAATTTATTTAGACATTCCATGAAGTGCCTATAGACACATAATGATCTGTATAATTCTACGATCGATCTGCAACTTACTCATTATTGGATTATATCCATACATCGCACGTGAGCTGATCTTTAATTGCGAACATAAACATAAACCATCACTACGCTTTATTATTCTCCACTAGAGTCAAAGTGGTCGTAATAAAAAACACAACTATGTTTAAAGAAAATATTAAATCGTTACACTTGCTTTAAGCTTGTAACAGGCTTGCATTCTTAAACCAGAGAGCTAGGGCTTAATCTCCACCAAAGTTAAGTCTCATTTCGGTATTTATCTAGTTCAAACCACAAAATAACAATACCGACAGGGTTAACTCAGCCTACACAAGAATTGAACAGCTGCCGCCTGAGAGAAGGTGAACCCCAACTTCAAGTGTAGTGGTTAGCGGGAAAATAGGTGCCACTTGCCACATACGCCTCCTCTGGGATAACGCAGTAAGAAGATGCAGCATATGTGCAGCTTTGTTGGGTACACCAAAAGAAAAATGTATGGAAGATACAACAGCGCCTCGAGTGATTTAGTTTTCATACATTTTTACTCTTTACGCATTTTTTTATTTATCCCTACTTGGCATACTTATGTAGGTACTTGTGTCCAATTAACAAATCACACATTCGCAGAATTTTCAAGTCATTTTACAACTTGCCTTCCGTTCTAAGTATTCTAAAGAAATATAAAACTGATTAATGAAATGAATCTGTGTGTAATAAAAAACCTAAAGACTAGATGTTTATCTGCCATCAAGCCAACGTCACTAATGATTGCCTGTATAGTGTATAATGTACTCACTACTCAGGCAGATACTTGAAGTGTGAAGCTGCAGAGACAAATTGATTTCTTTGAATTTATTAATCAAACATGTATAACATTATAAAGCCACCACTTACTGCATATCTACTGTAATCTAATCACCACTTCCTACTAATGACGGTGTCACGTTGCGTTGTTTTCAAATATAATTTATTCAAAACCAATAATTCTGCTTGTTCCTTCACTTGGTTGGTATGAGGCTGACAACCCATGCTGTAAAAATATCTTCACTCTGCCCCCATGGTTCAGGGACAAGCGGCAAGGGATGCAGAGTTTGTGTTTATTTGAGATCTGGATTTTTAATTTGTATGTACTTGACTGATAGGTTGGTATGAGGTTGACCACCCACACTGTAAAAAATGGTTCACTTTGCCAATGTCACCCCTGTTTCAGGGAAGGTCGGCAAGAGTTGCAGGGCTTATGTTGATTTGAGATTGGGTTTTTTATATTGTAGGTCCACATGCGGCATGTGTGAGCGCGAAATTATGCGTGTCTGTTTGTGAGAATGCATTTAATATGAATCTCAAATGATACATATCTGTGCTGCTTAGATTTAGATTTAGATTAGATGTACACATGCAGCATGCAGCATGAGAATTTTCTCTTGTGGCCATGCATTAAATATTAGTCTTAAATGTTAATATTTCTTTGCTACCTTGATTATTTTTGATGGGTAGGTCAGTTCGCAAAGGTTTTGGTTTCATAATAGAAGGTTTGGGCTTGATGTTGCGGTTTTTTTTAATAAATCTAGTACCGGCAAGGTGTATTCAATCTTATCAATGAATAGTACTTCCTTCTTCGATGAAATTGTTAGAGGATGTTCTACATACAAATATCTACCTCGGCGGAAAAGGAGTAAAGCATAATTATATCACGTTTCTCTGGAACCAGGCTTAAAAGAAGGTTGTTTATTATGGTTTTCAAAAGAGATATACGATGAAAAGATAACAATTTATTTTAGAAGCTGCCTATAGAGCGGAGACTTTTGTTGGATAAATGAAATACCAGTTTGCCCGAAATTCAAAAGTTTTAAGAAATGGAAAAACCGAGCAAGAAGTTACAAGGAAAAAAGTTATTATTTATTGGGTATTTCTGCTCTTAAAAAATATCCTACTCACACGAGTCTGTAAACCAGATCACCTTATAAAATAATCTACTGAGGATTCGATCCAAGGACCTTCACTCTGATAGTGTATTACACCCGGGCCCTCAGAGCAATACTATTTTATTGAATACTAGCGACCCGACAGACGTTCTGCTGTCGATTTTTTTATTTTTTTTAAGAGATCCTGTGCGGGAGACTCCCTAGATTCTAAAGACTCTAGGGGTCTATGACACTTGTTGTAGTGCCGCAGAAGTGTAAGAGCTTGGTCGTCGCTACAAAGCGCCAATACTCAAGCAAGACCCAGTTGCTGTAAGGCTGGATGGACCTTTGGTGACCGGTCATTGGTAAAGGTTTATGAATTTTTCAACCCAGCGAAGAGCACATTCGAAATATAAATGGTATATTTTTGTGCTCCGCCGGGATCCGAATCCACAACCTTCCATTTACGAGTCCGAAGTGTTGCCACTACGGACTACGGACCGGTCCAAGATGCCAACGACACGCGGTGTACCTGAGCGGTTACCCATCCAAGCACTGACCACGCCCAATGTTGCTTAACTTCGGTGATCTATGGGAACCGGTGCTTTCAACATGGCTAACGTCGTTGACAAAATGCTAATCAATTTGATTGTAATGCTAATCAATTTGATAGTTATCGTTTTGTGAAATTGCCATAAGAAAAAAATGTAAGAAAATGAGTAGGAAACTACACTAAGCATGTTCAGCTTTCCCCTCATTTTAAAAACGTCCACGATATAATTATTTTGTTCTCCATTATCCCGTCTTAAATTGCTAAAATTATTTTAAGACAATAAAAAAAACCGCTAGATCGGTTTTGCAGTTCTCGCGTGATGCGATTACGATCAAACAGCATTTCATTTTTATTACACAGATTTTACAAATATAGGTATTTAAAACAATGTTTTGCTTTACTAAAAAAATATTTTTTAATGCCCTGCAGTGGCGAAGGGTGCCATACAAGCCGGTTCCCATCAGCTTCCCTTTTAAAATGATGTAACAAAGTAGTTAAAAAATATAGGCACAAAGTAAAAAAATACATTTAAAAAAAAACAAAGAAACAATACGTATTTTTTCCCCATTGAAACCATGCAGTCTACTTTATTATCATTTCTGCCTCATTTTAAACGAGAAACCGATGGAAACCGGCTTGTATGGCACCCTTCGCCACTGATGCCCTGTTCTCTCCAAGTCTGGATGCAAGATTTTCAAAAACTCTTTCACACTTGACAATCTTGAGCAACATGCTACATGAACCCTCCTATTTCTGTAATCAAATCATACCTGATGATGACCTTCTAGGTCGAAAACGTTCGTAATTTTGTTTTAAAGATTTTAATCTTTTAAATAAAGTCTATAGTGAAAATAAACAGTGTTTTGCTTGAAAAATTTCATCCAAAAATTATAAATTGAAATGGTAGATAAGCTAAACAAGAAAATTTAGAGCTCTTCCCACACTCCTTTCGTTCCTCATTAAATAAAACTGATAGAAAAGCTGAATTCATGAAGAGTGTGTTTCAGCGTGTATGCCGCCACCGCGTTACATATGCATGGAACCGGAGCGTGTGAGGAGTCCCAATCAGCCGACACGTATCTGCCCATCGACTACATTCCACAGCTGAGCAGAATCCTTACCGACCAGCGCGGACTGCTTCCCGCGGCTCTGGGCGACTACAATTCAGAGAATGTGGCGGCAGGCGCCAAAACATGGGAGCCATCAGTCTAAAAAATTCACATTTAAAAATGTGTTCCGACGTCATTATGCTTAGGTTCTTACAAAAAAAAAATGAAATCTTATAATTAGGCATATTTCTAAGAAAGTTTAAATTTTTGAGGCGTCTATTTTTTCACAATAACAAATCAGTTCCACGTTGTATTGGTTCTCTACTGACTACTTATATATCTCTTTATCATAAGGCATTTAGTTTGTAGTAACACACCATTACCTACAACAGAAATTGCTCTACTGGCCAATCTCAAATAATGGAATCATATTATCCGGGTAAACAAACGGGAATGTTCACGATTTGCGGATTTTAGGTTTAAAAAATCTACTTTGTTATTCAACGAAACAATTTGCAAATGTACTTATTATGAAACTTGCCGGCAGGCTTGATAAAATATAATTTCGCATAACTTTGTATAGAATTCAGTTCACATGTTTTTACGTAACTGCCGGATATAAAAGAGGATAATTCATTTCATAATTTTAAAGAGCGCCGTTTTTGTGAGTGCTACGTGAAGGCTAGGTAATATTTTGTCATTGTTTCCTTATGAGTAGGTACATAGAGTAGAGACGTTTGTCTTCCCAACGAAAAGTCCACTTTGGAATTAGACACGTATCCTTATTTCTGGATGGTCTGTGATATCGGGCGTTGACAATCCACTCATCCACGAAGACAATCTTATATTATAAACAGCACTTTATTCTTGTTGAATCACCTGCCTCTTTTTGTGGCGCACTTGGCCGGTTCGATGATAATTTTATGGCATAATGTAAAATATGATAATTTATTTTGTTAGGAGCTGTTATCATATGAAACATACCCTGGACTTCGTTGCCAGTAGAGCCAACTACCTTGCATTCCGCCGCTTCTGCCAGTCCTGGCACGAGTCCGCAGCCGCGGGCTCAAGACTGGGCAGAGGTGACCATTAGCCCTCAGTCAGTCCTCGCGACACCCATACATATTGACGTATGTACACCCATAACTTACTGCGCTCAGCGCGGATGGCAACTCGTTCGATACACGTCAATGAAGGGCTCCCGTCAGGCACATTAGCTTCAGTAACCTCGACGTTCTGGGGAGGGTGGGACTTCTTAGAGTCATGCGTTAGCCCCTGATTTGAGGATTCTCTTTTTCCTTTCTTGAGTAGAGTAACTTTAGCTGATTAACTTCAAGGGGAAGGCCTTCCGCCGCCAAAAAAACACTGCAAGTGAAGTATCACCAAGTGAAGCGACTCCGCATGAGTTGTATGAACTTGGTGGGTGGAGGTGGGTAAAGTGCCTGATACCCTAAGGACCCTTTGCAAGCCTGGTCGTCCCTACAGAGCGCCGACTCAACCAAGGAGAGCTTTGATTTTCTTCATTGCTAGCTGCATAAATGAAAAAAAGGATTTGGATTTGGAGGAATTCATGAATCCAAAGGAAGTCCAACGAAAATGTGTTGCAAGAGATAGATAGCTAGCACAACAACTAACAAGGCTGCCAGAAGATGATGATGATGATGATTAGATGCAACAACTTATAATATTATAACTAATTAATTGTTATTGGAGAACAATAAACTAGCAATGAATATTTGTTGTTGTTTTGTGTATTTTAATGCTCATCACCTGACGCGAAAGTGACCTTTAATGATGCTCCACTTTATGTGCCAACAAATATAAACGTGCTACAAGTTCCGGGTATACATTCAGCAAAAACAACAAAAAATACTCAGTAATTGCATTTTTAATAATAATAATAAACTAAATGTGTCTACGCCTTTTTGTGATTTATATAACTACAAAGGCGCATGTCGGCTCTAGCGAGAAAATATAAATGTTTTCAGCATCTTCTAAAGGTTATGCTGGAGTGAAGTTTTCCGGGATCGGTTGCCGTGGTCTGTGGGAGCTGGAGCTTTCGGACGTTTTGCCCATTTTTACGATGGGCTTCTTCAGCGGGAAGTATGAAGATAAAGATGATTTTGAAGAGAAATATAATGCAAGTTTGTGTACATCTTCCAAAGGCTGTTTCGTTGTCCTGGACTCTCAGCTTCTCTGCGAGAGCATTCCATGCCGCTGGCCGGGCAACACGGAAAAAGCGGTTCCCGAAGACTGGGCATGATTGTCTTTTCGGCAGTTCCAACAGACTGGGACATGACATGACCTAGCTGACCTCAATCTAACTCCCCTTTCATTTAAGTAAGTTTTCCTCGTGAGTTTGTTTGATGGAAAAAAGACACTTGTGTATTAGAATGTTAGGAATAGCTATCAGATATCTGTACAAAAATCAAAAGAGTACCTTACTTGCTTATGCAGATCACATGACGCCCTCTTTCTATCAAAACGCGTGGCGCGGGGACCTGCAAGCATTTTGCATTTTGAATTTCTGAAACCCAAATAGCCGTGTTCAGCTTGTTTTTTTATACGACGGATTTGCTTGGGGCATTTCAGTATCATAAAAGTTTTTTATTATAAATTTACAAAAATTAATTCATCGATATCATCACGATTTTCGTTGTTTATTAGTCATTTAAAATTTAAAAACACATGTAATGATGAGTAAGGAATTTAAAATGTTACACAACAAATCATTAAAGAAATTTCTGGTTCTATTCACGCTGATAATTGTTATTGCATAACACACTATTTGTTTCTACTAAAGTAAAAAAATAAGTCGTTAGGAAAATAAGACTAGGTATTGTCAATGATGGAATATTTTCTGAAATAGCCGGATGTAGAGAATACGTAGAAACGTTTTCAGTTCGACTCAAGTCAATACTACCAACATTACAGATCTCTAGTTTAAAACTCAACCTTAGCGTTTTACTGTAAATGCATGCAAACTAAAACAGCGACTCTATTGATAATTTTAATGTTATTAGTTTTCTTATATTCGCTAGGGTTGAGTTTACACGTAGAGTTTTGTGTACTTGGGGCGCAGAACTACTAGGTTACATAACACAGCTGATTGATAAGTACCCGGAGAGTACAACGTTGAGTAAATACTCAACTACCACGGAAACAGGAAAACTTTATATTATCAAAACTAAAATACTGGTTAGAGGGGCAGTTGTTTCCTCCATGCAAGTATCCGTTTACGCAGTAGTTGAGTATTATAGGAATGTTTAGTACTCAGGGTAAGTACCTACTGTGGTGGTGACTCGTTTTCCTGTTCACAAACCACCGGCAGTGATAGAGTGACGCTCGACTTGTGGTTGTAATGTAAGTAGTAAGTGGGTACCTAGTCGACTATATATACTTGCGATAGTGCAGGGACATCTTACGTTACGTAGGTTGAAGAGATCTTTTAAATAATAAAGCACAAAATATGGAAAGTGAAAATAATTCAACCGTCTTGTTAGAAATATTCTACCTACGAAGGCTTAAGGAAGTTCGATCTTGGTGATGTAATTTATTGTGTATGTTCCTTGACTTATAGGTTGGTATGCGGCTGACCACCCATGCTGTAGAAAATGGTTCACTTTGCCAATGTTTGCCAATGTTTTGCCCTGTTTCAGGGAAGGTCGGCAAGAGTTGCAGGGCTTATGTTTATTTCAGATTGCAACGCAAAAACGCAACTAAGCTACACATATAGTGTAACTTCTTGCCGCGTTAGCCCCGAAGGGGTCGCATGTGGCGAGTTGAACCTATTTATTTTTACAGGTAAGGGGGCCGGCCTTACGCCAACCACTTCAGTTGAAGTGGGGATTTCCCAGCTCCCGGGGGGCTGGTACTCATTTCTTGTGAAGGCTGAGTAAACCTTGCCGGTATTTTTATTATGGGGTTTGAAATAAACACCGAAATAGGAAATCATTTCTGACACCCTCCTCGGTGGGATTCGAACCCGAGCTCACGGGGTAGAATGCAAGCACTCTACCAACTGAGCTATCGACCGGATGGAAGATTGGGTTTTTATATTGAAGGTCCACATGCGGCATATTATGTTGTCGCGAAATTATGCGTGTCTGCTTGTGGGAATGCATTTAATATGAATCTCAAATGTTACATACCTTTGCAACTTAGATTTAGATTAGATTAGATTAGTGACGCTACATTTACTATAAGACTAAAAAACAAGTAGAGAACAAGAAAAACAGGGTTATTCACAACACATTATATCCATAGCTAAATAAAATTCATGGATCATCTTTTTTTTTGTATGGAGATTTCATGTTGCTAAGGCGTTCAAGCCATGGATGATACTAGCGGCTTATTTATTATATGATGGTTACAGCCATGCCTCAATTTCTTCAGAAGTAAATTTTCTGATTTTTAATAAGTTTATGGCTAGGATATGATCCCCAGCAAGGATGTCGGTCAGGAATGATTTCCCGTTTCGGTGAGCATTTCAACCACAAAACAAAATACCAGCAAGGTTTACTCAACCTTCACGAGAAATAAGAACCTGCTCCCAAATGAGCAAGGTGTATAGGAAAGTGGTTGCGTAAGTTTTTTAGGGGGAAAGCAATATTTCTCCTTCTTTATCAAGTCACTTTGAAAGAAGGCTCCAAATTTCCCTAATCGGCTCTGCACTTGAAATTTCATTAATGAATGAAACGCACCACGACAAGCTGCACAACCAGACACTTAACATGTAATGAGCACCGGTCATATCAGATGCTTCCAGTTTCGTAATAACGATTGTTTCATCAATCTATGAATGAAACAACAAGCCTTTACCAGTTGGCAATAGGTCTAATACCAATGCACCTAAAGTACAAAGCATTGCGTAAATATCTCCTCGATTGCGTAAATATCTCCTCGATTGCGTAAATCACAGAAAAAAGAATTTAAATTGCACTTTTTGTTAAAAATTAAATTCTTCTGCATTATAAATGCCTTGAGGTTTTATTTATTTTTTTATTTATTCACAATCATACACCAACAGGCACAACATAAAAATAGCACATTAGACAAATTAACAAAAGAAGAAATCATGTTGCACCCCATTACCGGTGTAAGCGTAATACAATGTGATAAAAAAAGCACACAAAAATATCAAAATAATTTCACTTACATACTAAGGATAAAAACATTTTTTTTTAAAACGGAACACAACATTCAAAAATTCAAACAACAATAATAAAATAATATAAATAGAAGTAGTAGGGAAGAAAGGAAGGGGAAGGGGAAGGGATACTCACTGCTCAAGTATAGCTAAAATTGATCTTTTAAATAAATTAGAACTACCGTGAAACAGATCGACATCTTTAAATTTATTGTTATAATTTTTAGTCATTCTTAGCAGAGGATTTCGCAAACCTGCATTGGTAACGTAACGCTTAATGTGAAAGGGCCAAAATGATCGTCTAACTGTTGGGACCGCGAAGTCTATCAATTTCAGTAATAGGGGTGTGTCTAGTGCAGACATACAAATTCTGCGTAGAATACAGGCATCTGCAAGTTCACGCCTCGACGAGAGGTCTATTAAGTCATTGAAACGGGATGTTCTGAATCTGTGATTTCCAATTCGTATTAGTTTATGTTGGATTTTTTCCAATGCAACGTTATATTTGTCATATAAGGGATTCCATACTGGGGAGCAATACTCGGCCCGAGAGCGTACAAGTGAGACATACAAGGTCATAAGAGATGTGGGATCTCTGAACTCCCTGGTCACCCTTAGGATAAAACCAAGCATTTTGTTACATTGTGTTAGAATCTTATCGATGTGATCGTCAAAATGCAGTTTGGAGTCAAAGATAACACCAAGATCCTTTACCGAGTCGAGTCGTTGCAGCATGGTATCAGCAATCGCATAATTATGAGAAATAAGGTTTTTGTTTTTAGTGAAGGATATGGAAAAACATTTTTTCAGATTTAGTTCCAATCTATTGCAAACACAGTAGTCATGGACCCTACCGAGATCCTCTTCCAACAAAACAGCGTCCTCCTCAGTTCTTATGGTACGATAAATTTTGAGATCGTCTGCAAATAGTAAAAAATCTGAGTGAATGAAGCAATTTCCTATGTCATTGATGAAAGCTAGAAATAACAGAGGGCCCAGAACAGAACCCTGGGGTACCCCCGACGTAACACACACGTACTCTGATTTAAACCCATTAAGAGTTACTGTCATAAGTCTATCGCTTAAATATGAACTAATCCACCTCAATAGGTCACCGTGAATACCATAGTATGAAAGCTTTCGAGTCAGTAAAGCATGATCAACCTTGTCGAATGCCTTCTGGAAGTCTGTATAGATTGAATCAACTTGTATGCGTTGATCCATAGCCCTGAAAAGAAAGTCTGTATACACGAGAAGATTTGAGGTGGTCGATCTATCGGTCATAAAACCATGTTGTTCCTCTAAGAGATAAGGTTTGAGAAAATTATAAATGTGATCCTTGATTATCATTTCAAAGACCTTGGATATAGAGGAGAGTATTGATATTGGGCGATAGTTTGTAATATCATCCTTATTGCCTGCCTTATGGATGGGGGTAACATGAGCTGTCTTCCATATGGTTGGAAAGCAGCCCTCCCTGATGCTCCTGTTAAAGAGAATACGTAGAGGTTTGGTCAGATGAGACGCACATTTTTTGAGAACAATGGGAGAAATCGAGTCAGGTCCAGCACCTTTATTAGTGTTAAGGTTGATAAGTTTGTTATAAATTTCGGAACTTAAGATGTTAATCGATGAAAGTGAAGATGTATTAGTATGATTTGGTGGATTGTGATCTGTGTCAGCTATAGTGTTTTTAGAGAAAACAGATTGAAAGTATTGACAAAAAAGATTGGATATATCTTTAGGATCGTCAGATAAAATATCCTTGTAATGCATGTTTTTGGGATATGAGTTTGATGTCTTTAAGTTGTTAATATAGGAGAAAAATGGCTTTATATTTGTTTTGATAGATTGTTCAATATTAGCAATATAGTGTCTATGGTCGTGTCTGTGTGCAATTTTGAGTTTAGATCTAAAGTTAGAATAGGCAGCATAGTCACATAGATTATTATATTTCTTCCAACGGTCCCAGTATTTATTTTTGTCTCTAACCAAAGCAACCGTAGAACTTTTATACCAAAATGGGTACTTAGGTTTTTTGGCTAGTTTCTTGGGTGTATACAGATCAATAATACTTACCAAGGTATCATAGAAAATGTCTACAGCAAGATCAGTAGTTTTGTCATCCAACAGAGCATTCCAATCAATTAGGCTGAGCATATGATTTATTTCAGTGAAATTGGCTTTGAAAAAATTATATTTGGGTGCACTTTTGCTGTCCAACTGCACATCCGGTTTAAGTGGAACATCAATCAACAGAGAAGGATGATGACCATCCTCAGGCACCAGAGGAAAATCTCCACGACTCACAGTACAATCAACATCAGATAGAACCAAATCCAAGATTTTATTATTTTTATTGGGTATAAGATTATATTGTTTAACATTTAAGAAGGAGATTGATTCAAGTAGTAATCTGGCTGTATCGCCAGTGCTCGATTCAACAGTGGCTGCTGGATTGCTCTCATCAGTCATCCATTTAATTTCAGGGACATTGTAATCGCCCAAAATACATATATGAGTGTTTTGGTCATGCTTTAAGATGATGGCCGAGAGATTATTAAGATGTGCTTCGTATTCGGAGATGGCGGAGGACGGTGGAATGTAGACAACACCCAGGATGAGACCTGGTTTCCTCAGGTTTTTATTTGCATTAGAAGACAGAAAAAGTGAAATAAACAGGTTCTCACCCAGAGTTTCCCACACAGGGGCGCGCGCACACTTCAAGGACCTCCGAACCGCTATCAGAACACCACCACCATCCCTCTTATTTGTAAGATCAAAATCTCTGTCTCTACGGAAAACCACATAACGGTCATCAAACAATTCATAATCAGAGACGCCATCTCTTAGCCATGTTTCCGTTAGAACTACAATGTCAAAGTTGTTTATGATTAGGTTGGCACGAAAATCACAAGTCTTGCTCTTCAATCCTCTGCTATTCTGGTAATATAACTTAAGAGTACTTATGTTACAGTGAGTTGGTTAAATATGAAGTACAGTCGATAAATGTTCACAGCAGCCCAAGAGTAGAAAACTTTAAAATATGAAAAAAGTAGATAGTTGAGCAGGTGAGTACATGAAGGGGAATTGGGAAGGACATGGGAAAAAGGGCGACAAATGTAACAATCAATTATTATAAAAAAAATATACACAGTTAAAAAAGTAAAAAATAAATTCATAAAATCTTTTGTAAGTCTTCCTTTGTAATAATGCGTAGAACAGGCTCGTTTGTGTCTTTTCTCACATAAATCCTTGAGTTTTTTGTCCAGGTAAACTTCCAGGCCTTTGCCTTTGCCATAATACGTGCATCTCTGTAAAGTAGTTTGTTTTTCAAGGTCAAGTGCTCCGATATGTATATTTTCCTCCCTTTGTCCTGAATACCCAAATCCTCGGTTGTTAGACCACGCTTCAATTTTGCGCAGTCTAAAAAAGCATCACGCAAACTAGTTTTAGAAAATTTTAAGATAATATTCTTTGGTCTGTTGTTGGTGGCAGCTCCATGAGAGACTCGATGCACTGCGGTGATGTCAGAAGGTAAAATCGGAACGCCAATCTTACTGGCCAGAGTTGTTACTATATTCTGTAGATTTTCACCTTTTCGATCCGTTATATTTTGAATCTCAACGTTAGCTCTTCTGGCTCGCTGCTCCATATCATTTGTGTAATGTTCCAGCTCCGCATAACGACGCTCAAGCTCGCTGAGTCGCAACAAAACATCACTGTGTTCTTTCTTTAAGTCATCATAGTCCACAATAATATCATTAAACTTCTTGGAAATAAACTCAAGTTCTTCTACCTTTTTTGTATATAAATTAATTGACTTCACTAGATTATCATGTTTTTCATCCATTTTGTTAAGTACATCGTCGAGTTTCAAGGACATACTGTGAAAAAATGATTCTAACTTATTGTCAATGTAAGAAGTAATATCGACATTTAGTGGCACATTCTTAACTGAAGTTGTTGGTAATGACAAGTCACGTGATATATTGACAAACTTGCCCGTGGCGGTATCACTTGAATATGGTGCACCATTATTAGTTTGTGGAATGTCAGTCTGTGATGGTTTTTTTTTCATATGTGCTGTAGACGGAGAAACAGTAGGCTTAGATGATACTTTCAGGATGCTCCCATCATCAACACAGCCAGAACACCTCCATGAAGTAGAGCGCAAACGTGCTAGCCCTCCGCGCGAAATATTAACACATAAACAGTGAAATCTGTCATGACAAATGGAACAAGACACGGAGTCGTCAGCATTCGTCTTCTTACCGCATCCAGTGCAATTTTTTATATTTGACATGTTAGAATAGTTTTTTATTTAACTCCAAAAATCTAACACAGGTGTAGTTTATTAGATTTCGTTTAGTAATTAGTCGAATAATGAATTGTAATTTATTGTAATTTGTTTTAATGTATGTAATTCATATTATAACGGTTGATTAGATTTTGACAGCAAAGATTTTGACGGCTGAGTTGGCGGCAAAAAAAGCGGTACATGAGAAGTTGTCAATCAATGTTCGCACTGATGTTTGATGTCTTTAAGTAGTCCATATGTGAAGAAGAACACTTTAAAATAGGTTTGTATAGTAATTTACTTCACATGAAACACAAAAAACTATGTTTAGGGTCAGAGTGGCAACAGTGGATCATTTTTTTTCAAACGCACAGAATTATTGTTGTATAAATGCAATCAATGTACAACTTTTATCAAACGGGTAATAAATTAAGTACCTACCACTTGTTCTAAGAGCTCCATCTTTTTTATCCAATAAATACAGAGATATTTTGCATTTAGTGAAAAATGGGAAATGATCCACTGTGTACTCTATGGTGTACACAGTGGATCAAACAATAAAAACCAAATTATTTGTATTTCAAAAAAACGTATTTATAAGACAAAAATATTTTTTCTGTTTATTCACCAATTTTAATCAAACAGAACAAAATAATACTAAATAAGTGGATGATAATACAGGAAAAATCCACATTGAAGAAGTTACAAGAATATTGACAGTCATTGCTGCGCCTTCCGAGGTAAACGCAACTATGCTACACCTATAGTGTAACTTCTTTCTGCGTTCTTCCCAAAGGGTCTCATGTGGCGAGTAGAATCTATTTATTTTTACAGGTAAGATGATCCACTATGTATCCTATGATGTTGATCCACTGTGTACCCTTTCGACAAATTTCTTTTGGGACAGCAATTTATGTATTTCATTTTGAACAAAGTAATGAGGTAATGTTAAAATGGAAGCAGGATTATTGTTAATGAGGATAAATTAATCACTTCTAGCCGAACTTCAATACTTTAAATACAAGAATACAACAAAGCGAAGCTTAATTTTTTACTTTTGACTGTCAGAAACACATTTTGTTACTCAGCACAACCAAGCTGCATTGAAGTAGGACTCTGATTAGTCCAGACATGTTCAGACATGAGCACCATGCCAGGGTGTAAGCAATAGCCCTGTATATCTACTCGTCTGGAAGAAACTGCCCTGATCCACTGTACCCACATGATCCACTGATGCCACATTGACCCTAAATAATAAAAACAACTTATAGCGGGTCGATCTATTATCACGGCGCAAACGGTTTTCATGGCCATGTACATTTAAGGTGAAGATTTCTTCATTCTTTAGTTTTTTTAGGCCATGATCTCATTGCTTGTCCGGCTTACATTTCTTCCCTGAACTATGAGTGACTTCTATTGAAATTATTTCTACATTTTTTGACGTCTTGATCTTTATCCTACTAATTGAAACATTGTATTTTTTTGGCATTTAATCTGTTGTCTTTTATGATTCACCGTCAGATCCTGATTTCGGGGGATTCCCCCGAACAGCCGCCCTTATAACGATTATTGCGCTATTGCGTGTCACTCGTCGTTTATTTGGCAGCTCCATACATTAATCTGAGAGAAGAGCATTACACTTCCAACATCCGGATCAAGACCATTCCACCAAATCAACATCTACTTGTTATTTATAACATATTTTTGTGCTAAATTTCTGATCCGTACATCCGCTTCTTTCTTAGAAACTTTATATTAGCTTCTCACTCTCAGTTTGTATTTTGTTAGTGTGGTAAAATAAGTAAGTAAGGTTTCCGAAAATTGTGTGGAACTCAAAGGAAACTCACTAAGGTACCTACTACCATTCAAGCAATAAGCCTGCTATAAGGGGATCTATAGAATGTACCTATGCCGAGAAAAGCAAGCCGAAAGAGGAGGTCAACGTAATATAAAGGTTTACAAGAATGTGATGGGGTGGCTTACACATACCTATAGAAATAAAAGATGATGAAAGACTAACAAAGTGACGTGCATAAAAGCAGTGGTTCATCATTTATCAAGTAACAGCCAGTGAATGGACCACCTGACCCTAGAGAAGATGGTTGAGATGACTCAGATGAAGGTGGCTGCGCACGGAGTGGTGACATGCTGGTGACAGACTGCCGTGCGGGAGGAGTAGGTATGAGACTAGAGAAGGAAGGCGTTGGACAAGCAGCGGTGGCTGCGCTTGATCAAGGAGGCCTAGACCCACCCCGGGTTGTGATGATGAGTTCGTCATTCCACGAAACTTCATATTGCAGTAATGATCGACAGGAACATTATTCATTAGCAGGGTCTGCAGACTCAACGAGGGTCAGTAGATCCTACTGTTTATATCCGAAGGTAGAAATCAATAAAACATGGCGGCGCGCAAACGACTGATCGTTGTATTCAAGTTTCCCTTGCAAAATGAATAGTTATCTGCCGACGCGACGTCCGTTGAGTCTGCCCGTTTGTTATATTTGCCAGCAATCAGCGCCTACTGTAAATGTATAGGCAACCCACCCAGCACACCTGCGTGTTTCTGTTTTACCGACGCGCCCGTCCAATCAGCGTTGTTAGTGTTTCGCTGCTTCACCTGCAGATGCGCACCTGTGGTGTTAGACGCGCGGTCGGTACGGCAGTCCCCTGCAGCAGCTGATGACACGCGGCGATTTGCGGTCAAGTGAAGAGACGACAACCCACGGGAGGGGGTCTGGCCGGTTGGTTGACTTTGCAGTGTAACTTTTTAAAGTGCGATACGCGTAAACCTCCGCGACCCAGGAATCCCGGATTATGTGTGATAAGTTGTGATGAATGGTTGTCAGTGTTTTCCTCTTATGGATTATTTGCTGGGATCCCGTGATATGTGAGTACACCCCCCTTGGTTAAGTTTGTTTGCGGCGTTTTGAGCGCTTCTCTAACACGTATACTGAACCCGTGCCCCGCAATGCGAGTGCTCCATCATAATATCCCGAGGCCTGCACCTCCACATGCGTTGAAGTCTCTTCCACTCATGTAGTCTGCCGCCGTGGGTCTTCATTTCCTACTACATATATTACTCTTCCCTGTTTATTTACCCGGTACGAAGTTTTCTTCGTGAACGACTTCGTGTAGGCCACTGTACCATGGTAAAAAATTCACGTATGTGTCTGAGTACGTTAAAAAAACTTATATTTCTACCTTTCCATATATTGACATCAAATACTTGTAGTCGTTAATTAAATAATGACGACTTTCTTATTTTTGTGCAGGTGTATTTACTAACATTGTGATTAATATTGTCCGCAAAAAAAAATCACAAGTACTTACTTAGTTACTTTTAAAATAGTTCAACATTAAACACCTAACTGATAGTTTGAATGTAATTTATGTGTACAAAAAGTACCTACATGATGCGCCTGTATTGATTCATAATATTATGATGAAGTACTTAAACTTGAACTATGTACACAGGTAAAAGCATGTCTCATAGGGCAGTGGCGTAACGTGGGGGGAGAGTTTTTTTTGTACAAATATTAAAACATCTAAGATTTCCTGTAACTCACTTCATTAAACAGATAATATCCGTTCAAAAAGTTTGTGCATATGTATTTGTTTTTTCATTATCATTTAAAATGTAGTGTACAAATTTGATGTAACGTAGCAGAACAGGGAGTATAAACTCAATAAAATATTATTTAGATAGTGCTGCAGTCAGCACAACTGTCAGCTGCGCACGTTTTACAATGCAGTAAAATGAAATAAAACTCATTAGATATTGATCAATAATAATTACACAGGCATGGTATGGCAATAGTTTGCAGTTATATTGGTAGCATTATAATCGAAGTTGCAAGGATATATTACATTTAAGATTCATATTAAATGTAATCCAATAAGCAGACATGTTTAAGTTCGCGCTTACACATGCCGCATGTGGACTTACAACATAAAAACCCAACCTCAAACGATCATAAGCCTTGCATTTCTTGCCGATCTTCCATGAAAAAGGGGTGGCATTGGCAAAGTGAACCATTTTTTTACAGTTTGAGTGGTCAGCCCCATACCAACCCATAAGTCTAGGAATAGCATGTTTATTACGACAAATTTTGTAAGACCTAATCTAATCTAAGTTGCAAAGGTATGTTATATTGGGGATTCACATTATATGCATTCTCACAAGCAGACACGTATAAGTTCGCGCTTAGGTACTTATGCAGCATGTGAACCTACAACAAATCCAAACTCAAATGAACATAAGCCCTGAATTTGTTGCCGACCTTCCATGAAACAGGAACAAGTGAACCATAGTATGAGTACTAAGCCCCATACCAACCTATAAGTCAAGAAATAACATGTTTATTACTACAGATTTTGTAAGGTAATATTTTTTTTAAAGGAATTTAGAAACATTTACAGAGCAGCTAATCATTTTGTTGAGTACAAAGATAACTTAACCTAGAAAGTCCTTAAATTTCTCGTAAAGATTTTTAGAACAACTCTGTTTGAACCTTCATAATAATCCATAACGTTTGTTTCAAATAATGTGTATGGGTGTGCCAACTGGGTGCAGCCTTCCTGAAAATAACACAACTCTAGCCGCACTGCGGAAAGCAGTAAGGCACCTGTTTTGGTGAGTTTTTTGGATCAACAAAGGTTTTCACATCTACCATAATATCACTATACTATACTGTATTTGACTCTGACTGACTATAAAAAGAGGAAAGGGAATACCGAGAACAGTATGGCTGGATCAGATTGGTGAAATTATGAAAGAATGAGATGTATGGATAAAAAACTAATGTAAAAAAAGGAAAAGTATGAAAAAGGTGATGGATATGAATGAATTGATAGAGGTTATTTATTTATTTAACAAGTATGTACTTACAGGACTGACAGAGAGACACCAAAACGTCACAATACATATATGGCATTGTAAACATAAGCGAACAATACGCAGACGCACAGATACATTATTCTGCGCTTCCATACGTCGTTTTAGTATACAAACAGAGGTATATAAGAATACGAAAAATGAAGGCAAATCTGCAGAGGCTCTAGCTCACCCTAGCGGAATGGCGACAGAGTTACAGTTGCTCCTAAGACTTTATTAATGCATTCCCACAAGCGGACACGTACAAGTTCACGCTACCACATGCAGCATGTGGACCTACAATATAAAACCCAATCTCAAATGAACATAAGCCCTGCAACTCTTGCCGCCGACCTTCCCTGAATCAGGGGTGACATTGACAAAGTGAAACATTGTTTACGATGTTTTGGAATTTACTGTTTGATTTAATTCGCCCATTTAAATGTGAGGTTTATAAATATTGCTTTGATTCCTTATTGATCTTACTTCACCGGCTCGCCATGTTTCTGTTGCGGCGTCAACGCGCCCATTTACCCACTTCATGCTATTATTTTAATACTCGGAGAGATATTTGCGATAACGGCGCTATAGAATTTATAAAAAATCTAATTGGTTAGTGCTGAACTCAAAAGATGTGCACGCAAGCCAGCTGGGCTCCGGTGTACATACACATCAGTTCCGTATCCAGCCCAGCGGGGGCCCTGGTGCGAGGAAAGTCACGGGGCCTCAACCCCTCACTTTTTATTTTAGTAAGTTTATTTATAAATACTGAGAACCAAACGAACTTCAGAACTAACTACGGTGTTTTAACTGAACAATAAGTCATGACATATTTTTATCAGTAGCGTATTGACATGCTAGTTGCAATATTTTAATCAACTGTAGGTATAAGATGAATAAAGTTAATATAACTGTTGACATATATTAACACAATCACTTTACTTACAACATTGTTTCTGATTCGTCAGGACCATTTCAAAAAATCCTGGTAGCTTAGAAATGGGCTGCTAAAATATTTTGGTTGTTTTTTTATTCCTAGTTTACTACTCTATAGCTGTGAAGCCTCCATGGCTGACAGGTACTGCAACTGTAACTAAGCTATACATATAGTGTAAATTCATGCCGCATTATCCCCTAAGGCATCGCATGTGAAGGGGGGGTTCTTCAGATAAAATGGGGTTTCCCAGCTCCCGAGGGGTCTGACACTCATTGGTACTGAGTAAACTTGCCGGTATTTTATTTTGGGTTTGAAATAAACATCGAAACGGGAAACCATTTCTGACACGCTCGGTGGGATTCAAACCCGAGCTATCGGTATGCAATGCAAACACTCTACCTGCTGAGCTATCGACCGGACCAAGAGGTCCCCTAAAAAACTTGTGTTGAAATTCCATTTATTTATTTAGGTCTTTGGCACACCCTTGGACTCGGGGCCCTGCAGCGGTTGCACCGCTTGAACCTCCCTGAATCCTGCCCTGCATGTTCACAGCATACTGTACCCACCTGTACCACAAGTGTAAAACATTACTTTACACTCAACCACAGCGTTCACCAAATATTGTATAGCAACGAAATGAGACTCTGCAGTTAGCGTCATAGATTCCATACATATTTTGTCGAAACGCTATTGTTGAGTCAAAACGTGGAGTTAAATACTTGCCGCACTGTACAGTGTACACCAGCCTCACTAAACTTAACGAGCTAAATGCACAACTTCACTTCTTTTATGGGAACACTTATTTACAAGACGGTCATCAAAATCACACACAATTTGAGATTAATTGATTGGTCAGACACTAGAATCGGTACAAATGGACAAAAAGGTGTGACGTCTCACGGCCACTCGCTTAATAAAAGGCTTATTAATGTTTTTTGGTTACTGAGGACCTTAGTTACCAAGATCTGGACTGTGATTTTGATAGCACCTCTTGGAACTTAGCTGTTACTAAGCGATTTTCATTAGAAAGAAAAATAGACGCGGTGACAGTTAACGTTAATGCAAAATTATGACCGTGTGAGGTCACGTCACATTTTGGATCTTGGCTTTGACTTCTTTCTGTTAAAATTTGTAGTACTTTTACTGGCTGCAGGATATGTTTGGCCCCTGGGAAAACTCGCTGACTGAAAGTAAAGACTGTCACTGGTATTCTTAGAAAAAATACAACCATTTACATTTATGTTTATCCTTGCAAAACATCCAACTTAGATTAGATTTAGTGAATGAGTCTGTAGGGAGATAAGGACTCTCCTGGGGGATAAAAACACTGAAATACATATTTGAGGAGTTGAAACAAGCACTCTCCCACCACCTCCCACCCAGTTCATACAACTCATGCGGAGTTGCTTCACTCGGTGAACAACATTACATTTTTTTTTTCAAATGGCTGAGGGCCTTCCCGATGAAGTTAATCAGCTAGTGTAACTCTATTCGTGTCAAAGAAAAGACAGTCCTCCAGATCAGAGGCTATTGCATGACTCTAAGGAACCCCCCCTCCCCCGAATTTTGATGTTACTGAAGCTAATGTGCCTGACGGGAAAGCCTCCCTGACGGGTATTTCGCGACAGACAATAATTTATAGTTTATTATACAACTAATGATCAATGATAATCAAAAGATCCATTAGTTAGTTTATTGTCATGGATGAGCACGCCAGCTTTAGCGTGAGAATGGGAGACTGAAGAAGTATTTTATAATTCATGGCCCTTCTTGTCGTGTTAAGTGTTTTCATTCAAAAAGTCCTCGACACGTTTATTATCATTAATAAATTATCAGTACACACCGACAAGACAAAGGCTGTGTAGTTATTCAGGTATCTGTAATCTTGCTTTATGTTTCCTTCATGGTTTTTTCGTAAGTTTTTCTTCATCGCAATAAACCCTCGCATTTTCTAGAGATAGAATCTTCAAGTTTGCTAGTCGCAGAAACCTGATATTAGAGTTACGTCTGCGAATGTGAGATGCTACTAATTTTTAATTGTATTCTATGGCATGGAAGGGTGGACACTTCTCCACGGCCTCGAGACTATGATCACTGACTTTGAAATGTGTATGTTCTGTCGGTGCTAAAAATCTTCTATACAGGTCGAGTCACAAATGCTGAGGTTCTTCGTCGTTTGAATACTAGAGTCAAACTCTCGATGCCCATCAAAAAGCAAAAAATGGTGTAGTTCGGCCAAATAATGTGAAACATGCGCTCCCGCATCTCATCTATCAGGGAAGAATTAACGGACGACGGGCTGAAAGTTAAATGAGAACACCTTGGTTGATAAACATGAGAAAGTGGTTTGGTAGAAGCACAAGATTTTTTCATGCAGCCATATCGATCGTCAATCTTCAATCCAATGTGCCAATCAAGAATCACAAGAAGAAAATGCCTGCAAGGAATTTTTCAGAAACGTTTCAGGACTCACCTCTCTGCCCAAATATTATGTTTAAGTATCTTAGCAGAGACATTGTCATTAAAGGCGCTAAACGGTTGTTATAAGAAACTACAAGTCCACCATGTTGTCTCTTGCATGTTAATATTAACCCAAACTGCATTGGTGTCAGTATAACAGGATTTCACCCTCAATCCGATCATCAGGAAATGGAAGGCCACTAGGTGTTTGTGTGAGCCGCGCCTCGCATATATTTTCATCTTCTACTTATGAGATTGCAGAATATTTTCTCATCATTTCTCAACACAACATTAATAGAATACAGTTTTAGTTTTTATTGTTTTGTATAAGTACACTATTGCGAATTATGAATACAAATGAACTTGTTGTGATCAAATATCTTCATTATTTCTTTCTTTTTTCGGTAAAACAAGGACAACAGTCGATGTCAAAACTACGAGAACTTGACGGTTTTACGTTCCTTTGCCAAACTGATATCTGGGCTCCCACCCCAATTTAATCCGGATTTATTCAATAGCAACATCAATCGCCACCTCCTGTCAGTGTCTCAAAACAAAGGCAACACAACACCATTCAGCTGAAACCTTGCTGCAAAGAATCAGGACATCAACTGCCACCCAAGTAGCAACACCTCAACACGTGTCATAGACCTCCAAATTACATGAAATCTGGAGTCTCCCGCATAGGATCCTATCAAAAATAACTTTGGTACAAACTACCAATATTCTTGCAATTTTCATTGTTGTATTTTTAGACGAAATTAAATGTAATCCACTGTTTTCTGTGGTTGCAGGCTGTACGCCTAGCACACTTTATGCATGGTCAGATGAGATGAGGTAGGTGGTCGGTACTAGAACTGATGTTGTGAGGGTAATGGGAAACCAAAACAAACGCTGCTCTGTGCAACACGCGCCACGCGCCAGTGCGCCCATTGTGATCCGCAACATTTCGTTACTTCCTTCGGTGAGATGCTACGTGGTCTATCGAATGGTTTCCGAGTTGCTGTACTCACTAAATGATGGGCTATGGTTTCAAAGACCTGCGTGTGATTTATGCAGGTACCTATATACTTTTCTTATTCGGTTATAGATATGATTTTTAATTTTGCTTTCCGCCCAGAAGTTACTTAAATTGTTTCATTGTCGACTTTCATTTCCCGACTTTCATTTAACTGAAAGAAAATTTAGATCTTTGTGTAATTCAAGCCTCAAGGATATATTAACATTGAAGATTTATGTTTACTGCATGCCTACATGTAGACACGTGTGAGTTCGAGCTTACACATGCTGCATGTGCACCAGCAAAATTAATTATCCAATTGTAAGAACCTATTTCAGGAAGGCGCTCTGAGTATGTAGATAGGATTTCATGAAACTCTGTAGATATGTATTTAGATAATCCATCAATGAATACTTTTTATTGTTTTATTAGATACATAGTAGATTAATACCCTGGTGTGTAAGCAATGAATCATTTAACTAAAATGTTGTAATGTAATAAAGATAAAAGGAAATAGGTTGATTATCTTGCCATTGCTCATTTTTGGAGCACTATCTGTGGAATAGAATGAATAGTTTGTTGATTAGGGAGCAGGCAGGCGGGTCAGCCAGCAGGTGATGTTGTGTGTGGCGCGCACATGTCCCGCTATCTTATCTGCCGCACCGCATTCTTATGTAATGGAAACCGGTGTGAGCGCCTGGCAGTGGCCAGTGGGCACTTGGGCAGGTACTGGGGAGCGCGCTCTTAGCTCTGCCTGCTGCAGCGTCCCGGAGCTGCACAGGCCGCGTGTGCTGCACCAACAGCCTTCCCAGCCAGTAAAAGATACTGCAGTGAGAATAGAAGTAATTCTTCATCAACTTCAAGAAAACAGGCGCCCGACAACACATATCACACATAACAAAACACACCACAAAACGCATCACACATCACAAAACATGTCGCAACACACATCTCATATCACTTCGTATATGCGTCTCCACTTTGTGTCCTTGCAAACTATCTTTATCCTCTCTGCGTTCATCCCTCTTTTCATGCACGCTCTTTTATTTTCCACTCTCCGCAGATTTCAGTCATATGCGATCTCGCTTATTTGATTAACTTCTGATGTTATACAAATTGACGTGGCTTTAGTTCAACCATGGACGTTGTTTCTAAGCCACAAATCCTTTAGACGGCCTAAAGTCCTTCTCTACTCAATCTTTCCTTGCGTGATCAAATGGAGTATGCCGGATTTTTTCTCACTTGTCCAATGTACATAATATCATAAGATCTCTTTTTATTATTGGTAGGAGTACTTTACTTGTATTCATGCATCTTCAGACTTCCTCGTTGCTGACCCGATCACGCCATCATTCAAATTTCGTAGAAAAATAAAGAAAAAATCATATTACATTACACTATTGGCAATGTTACTCTTGTTTCAGAGAAAGGTGGCAAGAGGTGACAAGGCTGATGTACATCTTAAGTAATTTAAGAATACTGCAGCGTATAAAAAATAAAGTAGAACATTGCAACAGAAAGCAAATTTCTGCAAGAAGGTTATGAAAGAAATAATGTGCGATTTCAGGTTTATACGGAATCCATGCAAAACTACAATATTTCTCACGCTGCTTTCTTTTAAAAAAATCTCATCAAAACGTAAATTCGCCATATTTTCTCAAGCTTACTTCTGAAAGTAAAAGTCATAAACAATATAATTATCTTAAGACAAAACTTTGCTCTTTTATACACCCAAAATAAATTCAAACTTTTCACATTACTTTTTGTAGCATGGCTTGCAAGCATTGATATATTAAAACACCTTATAACTCAATGCTTGTAAGACGTACCAATGTTTTAGCTATAAATTTGGGTCACAGGCGCAGATTTAGTCTCTCCATCTTCTTTGGCTTAACAGCTGGCTCCATTTATTGTTAAGGTAATCAATGGATGCCTAATGGATGCCACTGTTCCTCCGTCTTTGAAGGTAGCACACATCACGCCAATCCTTAACCTTTACCACCCTAAGTATCTAAAAATTACACATGGTCCGAAGTGGGGTACCGGAGGACCCCAGCTACTTTTCATACAAAATAATCATAAGGCAGAGAGCCCGCCAGACGTGCGTTTCGCTCCGCATACGCCGTGGGAATGACGCAAGTAGGACAAACTCAACCAGTGTTTCCTAAACGGTGGAAGAGAATTTAAAATAAACATTTTTATAATAATTTTTATTTCATTTTCAATTGTATAATAGTAAATATGCAACATACGAAATTAAAAAAAAAACATAAATAAAGTTAAAATCCAAAAAAACATAATTACAATTTTTCAAGTTATGTACAATAGTGTTGAGAAATATCAAGCGAAGGCATCTTTTATTATCTGGACGTAGTTTATATCTGCAACAAATTAACGATTGGTTTGTTATTTATTTAAATACTCTAAATCTAAATCTAAGATGCAAATATGTATTAAAATTTACAATCCACATCTTACATCCACACCCACAAAAGTAAACATACGTAAGATTTTCGCGCATACAAATACAATTTCAAATGTGTCTACAGTAGGAAATACCGCAAATGACCGGTCCGTAGTCCAGGTGGTAACACTTCGGACTCGTAACTGGAAGGTCGTGGGTTCGAATCCCGGCGGAGCACAGAAAATATACCATTTATATTTTCAAATTTGCTCTTCGCTAGGTTGAAAACTTCATAAACCTTTACCAAAGACCGGTCATCAAAAGGTCCATCCAGCCTTACAACAACTGGGTCTTGCTTGAGAATTGGCGCTTTCTACATCGACGACCAAGCTCGCAGAGGGCTCTTGAGGTGTGATACACACAAAAACAGCGCTCACCAAATAAATCAGCCTAATTTTTTTTTTTTTTTTTTAAATGAACATAAGCTCTGCAACTTTGCCGCCTTTCCTTGAAGCAGGGGTGGCATTGACATAATTGAAACATTTTTTTTACAGTATGCAGACTCAGATTCATCAGACTCAGATTCAATAATATCTCCGACTTCAGAATCACCCGAATTACACAATTCGAATTCTAAGTCACTGTCAATAACTTCGTCATCACTAAAGTCTTGCAATTTTTCTATTTCTTCATAGGTATTTTTTCTAGCCATTTTCTAGAGAGAGAAAAAAATCAAATGGTTGGCACATATCACAAAGGAAAAACAATATACCTATTCAGAAAAAAAAACAACGAACTTACCTTTCTCTTCACAAAAATATATTTATTTTATATGTGTAAAATATTATAGAACGTTTTGGGAACCACAGGAATGACAGGACTGTTCCACTCGCTTACCCAGAAAGACGGAGTAAAGTCGTCAGCGGATAATATAGTTGACTCTCTTCCGCACAGCTGTGACGCGGTAAGCTCGCGTAAAAAAGTGAAACAAGTAGCTTATCTCTGGACCCACCACACACACAATGGCGCGCCAGCCCTTCCCGTCCCTCACATGCTCCAGCGCTCCCCCCGCGAGGGCATAATGTGACGTGTTTCTGACCACGTGATTAGTAGAGTACGCGAATATTTATCAAAAACAATTATTTGAAGACTACATGCTTTGAATACTTAAAAACAAAAAATACAGAAATGTTTCTAAGTAGCTTTACGAAGATTACAAAAAGTTTCAATTGAATTGCTCGATTAATTATTGAGTAATCAAATAAAACGTTTTTTTGGGGTATCTCATATACCCCGCTTAGGCCAGGGAAGGTTAAAAAGCCACAGTTGGATCCCGGTGATCCCTCAAATTATAGACCTGTGTCAAATCTGCCATTCTTGTCGAAGGTGCTGGAGCGGATTGTCTCGCGGCGGTTGGTATCCTATCTGGATGCAAGCGGCTTAATGCCTAAGAGGCAGTCTGCATACCGGAAATATCACTCAACAGAAACCGGTATGCTCATGCTTGTATCGGATATGATATCAGCTGTGGAGTGTGGTAATCTAGCCTTACTGGCGCTTCTTGATATGAGTGCGGCCTTTGACACAGTAAGTCACCCAATTCTTATTGAGAGATTGGAGGTGTCATTTGGTTTGACCGGAGGGGCTTTGGCGTGGTTTTCTTCCTATCTGGTGGAGCGCAGACAGGCGGTGCGTATTTGTGATAGTGTTTCACCTACCTACTCGCTGTCTTCCGGGGTCCCACAGGGCTCTGTGCTGGGTCCGATCCTTTTCATATTGTATACTGCTGAGATTGAGAGTATTGTTGAAAAATGGGGCCTCATCGCACACTCATATGCAGATGACTGGCAAATATACTCTCATTCTCGGCCAGACATGGCTGAGGACCTCAGTTGCAGGGTCTCTGGGTGTATCGCGGAGGTCGGTGGGTGGATGAGGAACAATGGCCTAATCTTAAACATGGATAAGACGGAGATACTCTGGGCAGCCACATCGAGGCGTGACCACCTTCTGGTGAATAGAGTACCACTCTCCATAGGAGGTAAGCAATCCAGCCTTCTGATTCGGTAAGACTTCTAGGAGTCTTACTGGATCGTAACCTGACACTGGATAGGCAAATAGATGCCACAATAGCTTCTTCTTTTTTTTCGCTTCGCCAAATAAAGGCAATAAGAAAATGTCTGCCGTCAGATGCGGTTAAGACCCTGGTGAATGCGTTTGTGATGTCTCGGATTGACTATTGCTCGACGCTTTATAGTGGTCAGCCGAAGAAACAGTTTAATCGCTTTCAATCTGTGTTGAATTCGGCAGCAAGACTCATATTCGGGATTCCCAAATTCGCTCACATCACCCCGCTGTTAAAAAAACTTCATTGGCTTCGTTTCCCGGAGAGGGTGGTCTTCCGTGTTTGTTTAATGGTATATAAAGCCATCAATGGCTTGGCCCCACCTTATCTGGCTGATATGTTTTCACCTGTTGAAATGGGTGTTAGGAGGCAGACACTCAGATCTGCGGGTGATGAAGTAGTCAATTTGGTTCAGCCGCGCCGTCAGATTCGTACAAACTTCGGAGACCGCGCTTTCCGTGTTGCGGGGCCGGTGGAGTGGAACAGACTGCCACCCGGAGTGAAGAACTCCAAATCTGTGGGTGTATTTCGAGGAGCACTCAAGGCACACTTGTTTAGAAAGTCTTATCCATGATCGGAGAGGGCCCTTGAGGTGTGACACACACAAAAACGGCGCTCTCTTATCATGTGTAATTTAAAATAAATCAGCCTGTTATTATTATTATTATTCTTTCCTGCTCTTGGCGTAATTTCTCAAGGTCATTCAGGCCAGGTGCGTGTCTTCTGCTGGTGAACTCCTCTACTATATGCCTGACTTCTGGTCCTCCGTCCCGACGTCGCATCTTAGAAATGGAGCTCATATGTGGAAAAGAAAGTTGCAACGTCTTTGCTTGGTGCGGATCCTGTTTACGAATGTCCTCAGTCCTCTCGTGGGTTCCTAATCCTTAGGGTCAGGGACCCAAGATCCGGGGGTCCTCCTGGTGTAGCTGTAGCCATTACTTCTTGACACTGATACCATCTTAAAACAAATACCTACCAGAGGCGCAACCTCAGGCAAATAGTTTTTGCTGTAGGTACTTAAAAATTACAAAATCAATGATACTGGAGTAGATTTTAACCGATCTGAGCTCGAAGTCCCATCTAAATCTAAGTCTAAGTTGCAAAGGTATGTATCATTTGAGGTTCATATTAAATGCATTCCCACAAGCAAGCCACATGCGCTCACACATTTCGCATGTGGACCTACACTATTAAAATCCAATCTCAAATGAACATAAGCTATGCAACTCTTGTCGATCTTCCCTGAAACAGGGGTGACATTGGCAAAGTGAACCATTTTTTACAGTATGGGGGGTCAGCCTCATACCAATAAGTCAAGGATCACCACCGAATATCGGTAATATTTGTATGAAGACCTGTCAATCCAAGATGGCCGCATCTGAACAGCTGATTAGTCTTCATACAAATATTACCGATATTCGGTACGTAAGAATTACCGTGGTGATGAGACTTCCAACCCTGCAATGATTTAAATCTTCAGAAGACCTGTCAACGTGAAGTAGCACAATTTTTTACAATCATGAATATCTAGTGTTTAAGGAACCGGAAAAATCCTTAGATTGTCTACCCATGCTTGAAATGCTGTGCACGTCCCTGCCAGCTGTCTCCATGTGTACAGCCTATAAGGCCTCAGCTATTCCTGTACAATATCTGCAACTTTGCAAATGCGAGTACAGTACTGTTATTAGTGAAGAATATAAAGCTAGTACGCACCAACACTACAACTCACAGCTGAGTTACTCTCTCTGTGCGCAGAGCTGAAAACTTGGTGCTATAAGAGTGTACCACAACAAGTATGGAAACTGAAACAGCGCCGGGGTGAGTGTTTTAGTTTTAACACATTTATTGTAAAACGCTGTGGCTGAGTCGGAACGTACAGAGCTGCGTGCAGGCCACATAGTATCACGGCTGCTCAGCCAAACATGGCTCCGTTATACAAATTGTCGTTACAGCACTTAGCGTTGTATATAAGGCGAGTATAATATGACAGTCACTTTATGAATGGTCATGGACAACTGATAAGGCCGTGGACAAGACAGCTCGCTATCAAATTTAGCAACTTTGATTATTTTTCGTAAATAGAAACTGATGGTAATCTAATAGAAGTTTTAGGCTTTCACAGCCGGCGATTGTCTAATCCAGCGTTTTTCAACCTGTGGGTCGCGACCCCCTGGGGGGTCGCGGAGCCTCTGTAGGGGGGTCGCGGGAGGTCGAGAAATCTTCAGTTTTTTTTATACAACATATAGTTTGTGAGACTTAAGTAAAAGGTCGATAAGAGTTAAAATTATTATATTTAACAAAGTTTCCCTATAATCAACCATTCAAGTCAGAAAAATGCTAGTTCAAAACATGTTATTACAAAGAAAATAAATATTAAAAATGTGTTTACAAAAAAGGGTAGGGGGGTCGCGAAATATTTTTTGATACTAGGGGGGTCGTGTCATGAAAAAGGTTGAAAAACACTGGTCTAATCTAACCTAATCTAAGTTGCAAAAATATGTTACTGGGGATTCACATTATTATGAATTCTCACAAGCAAACACGTACAATGTGAACCTACAACATAAAATACCACATCTCAAATGGGCATACACCCTGCAACTCTTGCCGTCCTTTCCTGAAACAGGGGTGACATTGGCAAAGTGAAGCATTTTTTACAGTACATGGGTGGTCAGCCGCATACTAACCTATAAGTCAAGGAACATATTTTGTCACTGGAGGTTTTGTTTCCGGGATCTGTCACCGTGGTCCATTGAAATTGGAGCTTCGGGACGTTTCGCCCATGTCTATGATATGCTTGCTCAGCGTGATGATGTTTCACACCGACACTTGATTTTATTTGTTTATTTGTCAGAATGGAGATAGCATAAATGAAAAAAAGACGTGACGTCACACGACCAAAGTACAGGGAAAAGGGCTAGCTTATATTTTTTAAATAAAAAATATAAGCTAAACTAAAACTATGGTCGTTTGACATGTTTGAAAGTTAAAATTATCATTAAAAATAATTAACATTTCGGTTATAAGACAAGCCGTTCTGAAGAACTAACTATAGTCTCGACGTTTTGTTGACATCGTAGCCAACTTCCTCAAGAGCGGCGATCAAGGATGAACTGATTGAATTATAGACAATTTCAAGGTACGTTATTATTCTAGGTTACAATAAAAATAAATTAAATAATGGTAAAAGCGAAATTCTGTCGGTGTTTTTTATTATTATTAACAATTCGGCTGTTAAATTTTAATGGGAGAAGATGAGTATTAGAAAACGCCCATGAATTAATTCCAGTGGATATTTTCATTTCCTATAAATGTACCTTTTAACTTAATTAACCGAGGTTCGTCATGCAGAAACACTTTTCCACAATATTAAAGATGAAAGTGATCACTAATCTACTCCACACTAGCTTTGGTAACCATCACAACTATTAAAAATTACCCTCGATCGCGTAAATAGAAAAAATATAGGAAAACTATTCACGCAGTAGGGGTGCTGTTGTATCTTCTATACATTTTGCACTTGAGCGATCGAGGGAAATTTACGTTATGCTTCATACTCGAAGTAAAGGTTTTTCTCAAATCGATCAAGAAAGGAATTTTATTGACTTAAATAATTAAAAAGAGAAATGTAGTCAATAAGTCGTATATAATCAAAGGCGGCTATCTAGATTATGTTCATTTGCGGTTTGGATTTTAATTTGTAAGTACACATGCAGCATTTGTTATCGCGAACTTCGACATGGCGTATGTTTGTGGGCATGCATTTAATATGAATTTTAATTATATTTTTTGGAAAAAAAATCTAATGAAACACTGTTTCTTTTCACAAGAGATAAATTTATTTTAATTACGTTTTCGTTTTCGATTCAATTTATTTTAGTTAAGTTTACGTTTTCGATTCTTTTTTTTTTTAATATATCCTTGCAACTGAGATTATAGATATACACTTCCATATAAGCCTGTCTTAATTGGAACCAGCGCTGATTTATTTCAAATCTTTTCAGTCAACTTACCACTCGTTCGTAGCCGTGACTCTTGCCTACCACATCATTTTAGTGTCTTTGGAGATCAGCGATTGTTATTATGAATGCTGCTGCTCTAAATAAGCGTGGGTTCTTCAGCCACGGTGTTCAGTTGCCTGTGAATGGCATTCAAGATCGATCGGGTACGTAAGTACGGAAATAATGAGTGTCACCCAAAAGTAAAACAAACGCACGACAATCGGTCGCGGTTAACTCAAGAGTAAAATATATTACATCTGCGGGTCAAGGGTACGCATTCAAAAACGACATACAAAATTGCATGCTAGACTGTCGATGGAACGTCTGTGGGGGGCATGAGGTGCTCATATTTTTTACTGCATGCCATAAATCTTATCAGAGAATCTCAACCTTTATTCACCGCGCTCTCGTAAACCATTCACCTGTGAGACGCGCATAAGTTACTGCAACAGTTTGCAATCACTGCATCGCATGTATTTATTTATTTATCACCCATTGTCTTTCGCGATCACTGCCCCAAGTTTAATACGTTACGTTTAAACACAAACATAGCAATTTACCAAACATATGTATGGGAACTTAAACGCAAACTAGAGGCGCACTTTTAGTTTCAATATATTTTTAAACGTAAGTTTGATACTTGGGGTACTGATTTTTTTCACATAGAAATTAAAGGTGGAGCAGTTGTCGGCTTCCTAACTTATTTATTGTATATTCATTAGAGATAATTTATGTAGATTAACTTATATATTTTTTTTTTACATTATGCTATACACACATATACACACTATACATATCTACAGAGGTCAAGGCCTTTGAGTAATAATTTAAACATCAGAGCCACAACAATACTAAGAAGATTTTCTAAAAACGCTACCTAAAAATAATTTTCAGCATGATTTGCGTATTTGATGGGGGCTATTTTTGTGTGAATTACACTTCAAGAGCCTTCCGCATGCTTTCAATCAAAACCCAGTTGCCGTGCAGAAAAACTATCTTGCAAATGTTCCCCGGAAAGCCTACCAAAAATGAAAAGACAGCTGAAAAGCAATTTGTAACATCCAGACCAGCAGGTGTAAAGCAAAACGATGATCAAGCGCTTCGACTACTATACCTACAGTCATCGCCAGGAGCCAATGAAACTCTAAACTTTTTTTTTCTGTAGATAACCCTGATAGATAACTCATACAAAAATTAATAATCTCTTATGTGCATTTTTTGTTTTGTTGAAATATTTATTTTATAAATTTTACCTAACTTTTAGGTGTATCGATGCACGTTAATTCATACAATTCTCAGTATCTTACAATTGTCACATTATTAAATAATACAAGTATGATAAATAAATCAGTTGTTTTGTTGCTTTGCTTTGTGTTCCTTACTAAAGCAGACAATCGGCGACGCAAGTGATGTGAACTACAGCATGTGAGTACCTGCTTATATTTACTCCATGTTTACTCAGGTACAAGAGCTGATGCTATGTGCAGAGGTACAGTCACCAGCCGTTATTAGAGGCAGGTGTGACGTCACGTATACCAGCGACATGTTGTAAAATGGGAAATTACATAATCCGCGAATGTTTGCATTATCACTCATATCGCTTGTTACCGGCAAATGGAACTTACCTATTTGAATAAGAAAATGAAGCGTTCTGTCTGCAGGTGAATATACGGAAAGGAAGTAGATGTCATGTGGAGATAATGTACCTACTTGCATCAGGCATGTCAAAGTCATTTTAAATTACGGGCCACATTATTCATTTTGTACTAAGTTGCGGACCGCAAAGAGCCGCAAATAAGGATATCGACGTAGGGCGGGATGGGAGGTAGAAACGCACTCAATCTCAAAAATGTCCAAGAGAATTAAAGTGTATTTATCCAAGTCATCACAATAATAATATAATTAAGTCCGGTCGATAGCTCAGTTGGTAGAGTGCTTGCATTCCGAAATAAATGAAAATAATACGGGAAGGGACGGGAGGGTGGGCTCAGGTGTCAAGGAACTATCACCCCTCTAAAGGCCCAAATCGGCCCCAAGATCTCCGAGATAAACATTCCTAAGCATCAAAATTTGAAATTAAACGAGTTAGTAGTTCATACTGTAGCAATAAGTGTACATAGACGGGATCATAGTCCTGTTTTATTATTGTTAAATTACACACTTTAGATGTGTCGTAAAATTAGTAGATTACACTATTTCAGTTATTTACAACGGTTGTAAAATAGTTAACCCCATAAAAAAATATGTTATTTGGTATTTTGGAATGTTTTTGAAATATTTATCTTTAGGATTAGTTCATAGCTAACAGTAAACCTAGTGTATAAGACTGCGCTCTAACTAAATCACGGAGTTCACTAAAAATGTATGGAATCTGAAATAGCGGCGCGTTAGTTTAGATACATTTTCTTGTTTAACTCTACGGTCGAGTTAGAACGCGAAGTTGTTTACTGAGGATAGAGAGTACCGTTGATAAGTCACTACTTCCAGTGGAAATGTATGAACCGTTTAATTACGGAAGCGGCTATCGATGGAACCATGGTCCATGGCCGCCGCCGATACAGCTCGTCATGGCTGCCCGCGCTCTGCGACCACAACAAATTCAGCCTCAATTAAACAAAACTGTGCTGCAATTGGCTAATAATGTCGGTCAACCCTTCCCTGGGCTGGAAGTCTCATCCCCACGGTAATTCTTACCTACCGAATATCGGTAATATTTGTATGAAGACCTGTCAATCCAAGATAGCCGCAAGTTAACAGCTGATTAGTCTTCAAACAAATATTACCGTTATTGGGTAGGTAAGAATTACCGTGGTGATGGGACTTCCAGCCTTGGGGTGGAAGTCTCGATTGCCGTCGGTAGATCTTACCGTACCTATTTGAAGGTAGGATAGGAATAAAACATGGCGGTGGCTGAACAGCTGATCGTTTTTCCATAATATACAATGGATCAGCTGTTGATACGCCACCATGTTTTATTCTGTCCATTCTTCAAATAGGTACGGTAAGATCTATCTATGGTTGTCGAGACTTCCACCCCTGGATGCACATAATATGAAATCCAGGCAAGAGTTGCTTATAATATACAAATAATTGTAGATTCATGATTTTATAGCGCTTTTCATAACTCTTGGTCATCCCATTCCCTCGTACATCCGCACAAACAGTTGCAGAGTTCATGATCTTTTGAGAAATTGGGTTTATATTTTGTAATTACTTACACGGCGCTGCTTGTGGGCATGCATTTAATATTAAACTTCAGAGTTCAGTGTTAAGTTAAAATATCTTTGCAACATAGATTATAGAAGCAAACTGCATATTTCGATTATTTATATTTTGGTACTTAGTGCCTTATCATCCACCATTGAATTAGCCGTATAAAGATGTTTTTGTTTGTATTTTAAATTTCCCTTAAAAAAGAAGCTTCCATTTTTTATATAAATTAATTGAAAAATAGACAACGGCCATCTGTTTGTGACAAAAACGTAGCTGTAAAAAAACTGTGCTTCAAGTATCGAAAAAAATGACAAGATCACTCATAAACACAAAATCCGAAAGCGTTAAATGGACGTCAGAAAAACTGTCTCAAAAATACAAAGGCGAACCAAGGTGAAAAGAAAACAAGGCAGAACCGTGGGAAAATAACAAAGTACGAATAATGTGAAGTTAATTTAGCAGCGTGGTCGACAGTTCGCAGAAAACTTTCTGTGAAACCAATTTGCGAACTAAGATTCGCTGTGAGGATTTGACGAGGCAGCTCTATACTTGTGTGATGTTTTTACCAGCATGCGTTTTTTATTGACTGTCGGCGGAATTTGATGCTCCCAATACGGCATGCTGTGTGTACTACGTGCTCTCTAAAGTCCACTGCGAGCGGAGCTGACTCCGTACGGACTCCGCTCGACTAGCAACAGTAAATTTCATAGAAGTGCTTCCACCGACAGCGAGTCAGCGGAGCGGACTGAGCGAGTACAAAGAGTTACAAAAGTGGTCGCAGAGTTGAGCGAGTTTCCAGCGGACTCCGTACGGACTCCGCTCGACTAGCAACAGTAAATTTCATAGAAGTGCTTCCACCGACAGCGGAGTGAGCGGAGCTGACTGAGCGAGTAAAAATGGGTCCGCTGTGTCATGGTCTCGGCCGCTAGTTTTCAACTGACTCCGCTCCCCCGTGCCCCCCGCGCCAACCCGCGCAGTTGCGTGACAGCGATAAAACACATCATACATGATTTACAAAAACACATCATACATTATTTTATTAATTTGAAAATATTAAAATGTATGTTTTATTTCCAACATCTACTTTTTATGTTTAAAGCAAAATAATACATTACTTTTTATGTTTCGAAACAAAAAAAAACTCTTTTATTAATAATTAAAACGTTTGATCTGGGCGTAGGCTGCAACGAGCTGTCACACACTGCACATCATACATTATATTTGAAAATATTAAAATGTATGTTTTATTTCAAACATCTACTTTTTATGTATTAAAGCAAAATAATACATTACTTTTTATTTTTCGAAACAAAAAAAAACTTTTTTTATTAATAATTAAAACGTTTGATCTGGGCGTAGGCTGCAACGAGCTGTCACACACTAGTTGGCTCCGCTAAGCCAGCTGTAGATGGAAGGCAAACAACTCTTTCATCTGACTCATCTCATTTCCCGCCTAGCTCACTCTGCCGAGCTCGTTGGCTGTGGAAGGCAAATACCATTATTTTTTAAAACTCTTTCGCAATGGAAGGCCAAAACTATTTCACTACGCTCCGCTCAGCTATTTCCCGCTCCCGCTCAGCTATTTCCCGCTCGCAGTGGAAAGCGGGCACGAGAATGTCAAACTTTCCTTACTGTACGGATAACTGTTGGCCACTTTTCACACGATCCGGTGCGGGGCCGGATAGTGAGTAGCGTAGTGTATGCTGATGTGTGTTAGGTTTCACAAAATGTTGCGATCTCATACATTTCGCGATCGGATCCGGGCAGAAACCGGACCCTGCGAACGGAGGGTTGTTGTTACTGTATACATCGCCATTCCACTAGAGGTGATCTCCGCGGATGCGTCTTCACTTTGCTCTGTCCTAGCACACTTATTTCATCCCCTCAATATTCACCACTCTCTTCATGCATGCACTTCTCTTTTTTTCGCTCTGCAGATTCTAGTCATTTGCAATCTCCGTTTTTTTGCTCGTTCCATTCTTTCTTCTATCTTTCTCCTCGGGGCGTTACTTTGTTATTCTATTTGTAGATTATATTTGTGAATCGTTCATCCTACATTGTTTCTAGATGTCCTAACAATACCATGGTTCTCCTTAATTGATAAGCCGAAAAAACAAACTCTTCCTATCTTATCTCTTCTACCATTAATTGTTATGCAAACTGCTCTCGTTTTGTTTGTCATCTTGTCTCAGCATACGATCCGTTTTGTCCAGGTTATTTCTGAGTTCTATTAGAATTTCCGTGTTTGTTGGTTCTGCTGTGTCTGCCTTACCAAGTGGGGGGGACCACTGATGACCCACAGTTTGTTGGGCCTTGCTCCACAGCCTCGGGGACCGGAAGAAATGCGACCGTAAAAAGTCAAACATCTGGCTCGTGTTGGGTCTAACTGTAGTGCATGTAAGTCAACACTCACAGCATCTTCACACCTGATCTTTACAATCTACAAGATGTTCCGGAATGACGTGCAATATGAAAACCTGCTCCTCGTCTTGTCCTCCCACCCCCTACATAGGTACGTTCTTTTAATATTGCTCATCCATCAATGGCGTCCGCGTATGTTTTATCATCTTTGTTAACCCTTTTTGTTCTTCAGCCTTTTTCAGGCCACTCCTGCACGTAGGCCACCTCCATTTTTTTTTAACTCGATGTTTAGTCGCAAGGAGTCACTCCTTTTGTCAGACGGGTTGGTGACTACATGTCGGTGAACGAGGACTATTTTATTTCACCCCCACCCTCCAGGTTAGCCTGATGATTCCCCCATCCGCCACCTTGGCGAGGCGTTGTCTATGTATGTAGGGGTACAGGTTCATCTGATACTGAAGTACCACAAACAAATATTACAACTGTTTTCCTTTTCGTATGGCTCTGCAAGATTTTAATAAAATAACCTACGCTTAGTATTACAGCGCTTCTATGTGTTTTTTATGCAATGATGTCATAGATTATATTATCTTCTTAGGAATATCAGATAAACTTTACTTCATCGAATAAACTTTACTTTCGTTATAATGATTGTTTAACTAGAGATTCCACATTACGCAAATCAGATACGAATGTTTAGGTATGCTGATAAGATACTGTGATATCATATTCATATCAATGCGGCGTAAAAACATTAAGGTATTATATTTTCTTTTCCTCGTTTTCTGATTTAGTTCTTCCGATCTGTGACCTAGAGGGAGCGAACTCAAGAAGAACTAAAATAATGCTCATCTAATCTAATCTAAGCTGCAAAGATATATATCATTTAAGATTTATATTAAATGCATTCCCACAAGCAGACATGTATAATTTCGCGCTAACACATACCGCACGTGGACCTACAATATAAAAATCCAATCTCAAATGAACATAAGCTCTGCAACTCTTGCCGTCCTTCCCTGAAACAGGGGTGACATTGGCAAAGTGAACCATTTTTTACAGTATGGGTGGTCAGCCGCATACCAACCTATAAGTCTAGGAATGGCATCACTCATGGCATCCGAAATGAGAGTTCTTGAAATGATTACAGGCAGAACATTACGAGATGGCATCCGCAATTTTTTAAATACGAAAACCTTGTGAAATATAGGGCGTATTGAGATGGAGCAGATCCAGGGGGTGATTTTGGAGAAATCATGTCTCCAGAATGAGTCATCGAAGACTTGCACACATCGTAGCTAATGAGATGCCAATGGGAACATTTCAACGTCCAGCTGGAAGACTTGCTCAAGATGGAAAGATAGCTGGACATCTCTGGATGGTAAATCAAAAGATCTCAATCAATATAAACAAAACGCAGATCTGTGAGCCACAAGAAAACTTAATACCAGCTAATCTATCCTGCCGTGAAGATATCCAGCCATCTTTCCAACTTTCAGGGGCCTCTATGTTTTTTTCCATGAATCATTCACAGTCCAAAGTGATTTTTAATACAAAAAAAAACGATGATTCGTGGAGTCTTTTATGGATTAAATGGTACAACACCCTAAGCACAAAATTGAGTAACGTTTTATCATAAATAAATTTAAACTAAAACGCTTGCTAGAGGTGCAGTTTTAGTTCCCATACGTTTTTGTAAACGCTAAATTTGAGTTTAATTGTAGGTACCTATACTTGGATAAGGAATAGCAGTGAATAGTGTGCCGTCGAGCGGTACCTGCCCCCCCCACCCCCCAAAGAGGCTCTGCCCCTCCCCCCCCCCCACAGAGGCTCTTCTCCCCCTCCCCCTCCCCCTGGCACGGTCAGCGACCGCAGCCGCCTTGACCGACGCAACATCTGCACCTTCAACTCGCCAGCGAGGAATAAACATTAAACAACATTAATCTCACTCATAAACTCGGCATTCACTCATCATGAGGAAGTATGGAATGTAAAGAGTGAAGGAATGTATGAACGGAATACGGAATAATAGAAAGTAAGTCAAGGTATAAAGGAGGAATCGCATGAATACAGTGGATGGTGTAAGACAGGCTTCGGCAAAGTTCGTCTCTCCACGGTTTTAATTTGATGGTCGCATTTTTGAGATTGAGTTCATAAGTCCATACAGTAGTAACTAGTAATGGACTACTTAAGAAGTATGATTGGGAAAAGACAGAGTGATAGGGTGAGGAATGATTTTGTTAGAGAGGAATGTGGTGTAAGAGAAAGTGTGAAAGTAAAGATTAAAAGAAGTATACTTAGATGGTTTGGACATTTGGAGAGAATGAATGAGGAAAGACTGACGAAGAAAGTGTATGCTGCGAGAATTGATGGATGTCGTGGAAGAGGAAGACCGAGAAAGGTATGGATGGACCAAATTTTCGAAATAGCGAATGAATGGGATATCCAGAGTCATAATAAAAGGAGAGCTTGTATGAAAAAGGTTATGGCTCTGGATGAAATGAAAGAAGTATGCAAGGATCGAAAGAAATGGCGGTTGATCTGTAATGCTGGCGGTTAAAGCTGAGGCTTTTAAATTTAAAATAATATGTTTTGTAGTTTTTAATTTTTTTACTGTTTAATTGTTTAGAGTTTATTTGTTTTATATATTTGATTGTATTAATTGCTTGTACTCCTTGACTGATAGGTTGGTATGCGGCTGACCACCCATACTGTAAAAAATGGTTCACTTTGCCAATGTCACCCCTGCTTCAGGGAAGGTCGGCAAGAGTTGCAGGGCTTATGTTCATTTGAGATTGGGTTTTTTTTATATTGTAGGTCCACATGCGGCATGTGTAAGCGCGAAATTATGCATGTCTGCTTGTGGGAATGCATTTAATATGAATCTCAAATGATACATATCTTTGCAGCTTAGATTTAGATTTAGATTTTAGATTAGAGTTGACTTATAGGTGGTTATGCGGCTAACCACCCATACTGTAAAAAAAAGTTCACTTTGCCAATGTCACCCCTGTTTCAAGGAAGGACGGCAAGAGTTACAGGGCATGTTCATTTGAGATTTGGTTTTTATATTGTGGGTTCATATGCGGCATATGTTAGGACGAACTTATACGTGTCTGCTTGTGGGAATGCATTTAATATGAATCTCAAATGATATAAATCTTTGCTACTTAGATTTCGAGATTGTGTTTTTCTAGCAACCCTCCCCCCCCCCCTCTTCTCTCCCATCTTATCGAAAATTAATAATTTTAAGGTCACATTTTTGACATGAAGTTTTCATAAATCGTAGCCGGTAAATAGCCCAGTTGGTAGAATGCTTGCATACAGTGCCAGCGGGCTAGGGTTCGATCCTCACCAAGTGTCCCAGAAATGTTTTTCCGTTTCGGTGCTTACATCAAACCCAAAATTAAACTACCGGCAAGGTTAACCCAACCTTCACAAGAAATGAAAACCACTCCTCTTGGGAGCTGAAAACCTTGCTGCTTTTCCTGTGAAAATGAATAGGTTCCACGCGCCACATGCGACCTCTTCGCAGAAAAAAGCGGTGAGACTTTGTCCTGTAATTTTAACCTTTGTTGGGATGCGTTTGCAGTGGACTGTGGACTTGGTAATATCGTAGTTCGCAATACAACTAGACCTGAATCTATGGCAGTTCGTCTCCCCTTAGTGCTTGTTTATCTAATCTCCATCAGAAGTAATTTTACATGAGCAATCTTTGTATGTGTACTGGACCTATGTGTCTTATGAAAACTAGAAATTGATTTTTTTAAATATTTCAAACAACTCTTACTCTATCGCGTTTTATATTTTTTCTCAGCTCAGATTGTGTAGAATGTGATTCGTAAGACAGTTTCATTGAAAGGTCATATTTGAATCAAATGGCAGATAAGCCAAACAGGCACTGGGCGAATATTCAAGTTGAAGGTCCGCCGCGTCGTGACGTCAGAACAGAGCCCATTGAAGGCGCGATGTCACTCCGTTTCCTTTCATTTGCATTTACACCGCCACACAAATAGACAAATAGACGGCCATTCATTGTGGACATCTACTCACTCTTTATATTCAAGTAAAAAGTGTCTTGTTAGCCCAGCGGGAAACTTTTGTAGTACTTCATCCATTTTTATCGGTTTTGTTAAAATGATCCGAATGCAATGAAAGAAGAATGTAACGGTTGATCTGCAATGTTAGCGACTGAGTCTTTTAAATCTTAAAGGTAAACTTTCAATGTTGTAACCAATGTTGTTTTTCATAGATTTTTTCTATGAAGTTACATAAATGTATCGTGTAGTTTTTGTCCGTCGGCTTGTATGCTTCTCTAAAAAAACGCAACTAAGCTGCACTTATGGGGGTTCTCATTTATTGTGAACCTATTTATTTTTACAGGTAAGGGGGCCGGCCTCACGCCGACCACTTCAGTTAAAATGGGGGTTCCCTACCACCTGAGAGGATTGGTACTCATTTCTGGTGAAGGCTGAGTAAACCTTGCCGGTATTTTATTTCGGGTTTGAAATAAACACCGAAACGGGAAGTCATTTTTGACACCCTCGGTGGGATTCGAGCCCGAGCTTTAGGCATGGAATGCAAGTACTCTGCCAGCTGAGCTATCAACCGGACTACTAAAAATTATAAACCGTGCACCTTTGTTGATCGGGACGCATAATAAGTGTTGTCATGGTGCCCCTTGATGAACTCCCGCCATCCATGAAACCCTTTAAGTGGAACTGGTGCGTAGGTTTTATAGTGAAGGTTGCCGCGGTGCTTCCCTTTCTTATCTTGTGGGGCTTCTGCGGTCAATAATAGCCAAGGGGCTACTGGCGTAATCTAGTGCTTTTCCTCAAAAAGTACGTGGCTCGATCCCAGGTGGATCAAAAAATATAATGCAATCAAAAAATAAAACCCGTCTTCAGAAAGGTTCAGTCATGCATAGAGATAATAGAATACCGTTATCTAGCTTTATAATACGTGAACATGATGCTTCAGGTAAACTAAATTATGGACAGTACTTTCTTTTTAAGGCTTCCTTTCTAGAATTTCGAACTCTCTCTTCTTCGTCTTATTCCTCATTGCTGATGGTTGTGATCCTTGTGGAAACAATCACTCTGCTTGCAGTGATATCTTAATTGCACTGCCCGCAGCACTTCAACTTCCGAGGCACCTGCTGCTGCCTTCACTTGATTGGTCTATCGTGTGGTTTATCAACTACGTTTTCTCTCTTCCCTTCAAAGCCACCAACCAGTCGTTCCAGATTATCCTCATTGCCACAAGCAACCTGTCCGAAAACTAAGAAAAATGTAAACTTTTTGTCCATCCTAATTTCCCATTATTTTGAGTCGGCTTTCATGATGTTGTTTTTTGTTCAAGCTACCCGTCTGTCTAGTCTTTTTTCAATTTCGCAAATTAAGGTCGTTCCTGACCTCAAACAGACAAGTTTCATGACTTGTGTGTTTCTTTTATCAGATATTACTTTAAGATCTTCAACTTGTCACTGTCCCAACTTCTTCCCTCGGTAGGATTTTGAGGTCAGATCTCTTCGTCTTGAGGCGATATCTTGGTCTTTTACGGCGCTTCTTCGGTGATTTGTGCTACCAAGGACCTATTTAATCTTTCTCTGCATGGTGGGGGAGTAATGGTCACAGGTATCGCTTGATTTGCCATAATATGGTGCTCTACGTCTTTACTGCAAAATGCTGGAGTTCTCAAAATGTTTTCAATTTTTTTATGAATAAGTGAAAAGTAAATATTTACCAAAAAGAAAACATTTGGCATTTGACCCGTTTCCGCAGCCCACTGTCTGTGAATATTTTTCGTATATTTTGGGCAAACAATGGTAAAGTCTAATTTGAATAATAATGATGAAGTAGTGCAGCAAATTACAGGTAATCTCGTGCAGTTGGCTATCATGTTTACTTAGCCGTGAGAAAACAAGAGAGCACAAAGGAAACTCCACCCCGAGTACAGAACATCGCGTTAACTGACAGAATGTAAGAAAACTAACACTCACTAGGTGCGCTGTTGTATCTTCCCTACATTTTTGTTCTGTTACGCGATGTTTGGGTATTTCCGCAATATATTTTTACTTGCGGTACTAAACACGTAAACAAAGAGCCGTCAAATTACTGCAACTTTTGATAAACAAATTATGTTTTCTTTTTTCTACATTTTATTGTCTTCGTGTTTTATGTTGCTATCAAAAGAAATGTTATAGGTAAGCGTGAAAGAGGAAGACCGAGAAAAGAATGGATTGATCTTTCCATGATCCATAATCTAAAATGTCAATGTAAAAGATACATTGACATTTAAGTAAAGTTATGTTTAATGTATACCCACAAGCAAACACGTGTGAGTTGGCGCTTAAACAGCTGAATGTGTATTAACTGAAACCTCAAATACATACTCTGCGACTCCTGCCGTGTCTTCCTGAAACATAGGCATTGACAAAAAATTAAAAAAATACAGCATGGAGAATCTGGTAAAAATATAAATATAATAAAAATAACCACGCGGTTTCCAACAGTAAGCGAACACGAGACCGTCACGTCGCTTTGATAACCAGCCTTGAAATTCCTTTCTGCTCTTGAAAACGAAAATTTGTCAGATGAAAATGCTGTGAACAAAACATGGCCTAACCAGAACAAATTCAAAAGCCATTTGTCATCTCACGTCGGACATGACAAGTCTTGTCTTGTATCCTGTCGCCATTCCTCTAGGGGTGGCCGGTACCTCCACACAAGTGCCTCCACTTGACTCTGTCCTTGCATACTTATTTCATCTCATCTAATTTCATCACTCTTTTCATGCATGCTCTTGTTTTGTTTCCACTCTGTAAATTCCATTCATTCGCAATCTCATTTATCTGATCAATCCATTGTTTCCTAGGTCTTCCCCTTCCACGCTTACCTATAACATTCCCTTTTACACACTCTTTTTGTCAGTCGGTCTTCATTCATCCTTTCAATATGTCCAAACCATCGCATCACACTTCTTTGAACTTTCACTTTCACGCTTTCTTTTACTCCGCATTCATTCAGAACCCATTCGTTTCTCACTCTATCTTTCAGTGTTTTTCCTGTCATACTTCTCAAATGAGCCATTTCTACGGTGCATACCTTATTTACTTCTCTTTCATTCAACGTCCATGACTCGCTTCCATACATCAAGTGAAAGTGTAAAACTTTACTTGATTGAAAGTAAAACTGGAAAAACGTTATAAATAAATTATTCTTGTCCCTATAAGTCCCCGAAAGTAATAAAAATGGTCCCTGGTCGTAAAGAAACAATCAAAATGATCCGTGGGTGAAAAAAGTTGAGAAGCACTTGTGTATTTGAGCCATGTACAGTAATTTCATAGGATAGATTTTATGTTGATGTAGAGAGATGCTTGAATATAAGAGGAAAGGGCTATTCCAAACAATTGCTCCATATCCGGTCCAAGCAGGGAGTAATTTAACAAACTAGACAATACTGTGGATATATTATGTAACTACTTAAATATTATTATTATCTTATGAACGCACAAATAACTATTTTAATACAATAAATTATCAACGCCTTCGTATACAAAGGGCTCGTGGTATAACAAATTTACAATCTAAATTATTTGTAAAATAACAAATACTATTAAAAAAAACTTTTTTTTAATCTACTGTGACTAAGCTATACACCGTATCCACAAACAATGCTATGAGAAGTGACAATACTATGGATAATACTCTTACTATGAATCCCAGCTAATGATTACCTATTGCTTAAACTTCCAGGGCCAATCAAACATTTATTGAGCTTTCTAAACGGGAGAGATTGGTTTGTCAAACACGATTAATTCAGTGGTTTTTTTTAAACACAGGTGACAATACCGGAAAGGTTTACTCATAAAGTCATAAAGCCTCAGGAGCGCTTTATTTTTTTGTGTCAAATTCTAGAAGCGCTTTCTCACTTTCATGCAAAAAAAATATACTCATTTCTTACATTTTTTACGTACGGCGTACACTTAGCCCTGTTTGGAGGGAAATAAGCAAGGCAGAATGTCAACACGCTACTTCCACTGTTCCTGCTCATGCTACACGCGCTGCCCAGCAATCCGGGTTCAGTCGATTTTTGGGGGACTTCAAATGACCGATGCAAGAAGGATTGCTTATGTTGCACCGCCCAGTGTTTCCCGCAGTGGCAATAGCAGCGGCAGGAGCAGTACAGGGGCAGTGGCCTAATTTAAGCGTGGGAAAGAAAGCTCACGGTCCTTAAAACTCTCATAGCATTTTTTTGTGAATATGTATGTGTGTATGAGACGAACGCTGGTGTGGTGATGGGTAATCAACTAACAACGTAAATTTACGATTTTTAATGACACTCTGGTCATGGCCGTTTGTTGTTTATTTGTTGTGAATGTCGATGTGATGCTAAACCTGACACAGCGCGCCGATATAACGGATGGCGCGCCATGACAGCCTGATAATGTACAGTTCAACTTAACAGTATGCGCGGCAAATTCACGGAGTTCTAACATGACGCAGAATACCGTAAACCAAATAATCTAACACAGATTCATGATGAAGAAAGTCACGTCGGGGTCACCTGTATTCATTTGTAGAATTATGATTGAGTTTGGAGAATTACCGCTTCCGAAAACCTTTTTTCACATGGCCCAGTTTTGGTCCGATGTAACTAAATGTATGTGATCGCCGGACAAACGACGTCGGATCGTGTCAAAGTTTACATATATCTCCTCACCTTACCTCCTCACTTATAATAATCCTCACCTCAATCGCTCTGAACTTGTCCTCACACATTTTGGAATGATTTTGATGTAAATTTGACTTCTATTTTAAAACAATCATAAACGTATTCCTACAACCTTTCTGAAATGAAAAATAAATTACTTTACTCTCACATGTAAAGCTATATTTACAAATAAGAGGATTATCTGGCCTGCACGTGCAGCTACTGGCCCTCTCATCTTTAGTAATCTCTGGTACAACTGCCTGAAAGTGGTCGACAAATAGTGGCTCGCGAGCGACAAGTGGTTTTTTCGCCCCCAGAGAATGTGGCTTACGACCACGTGCAGGTCTCATAATTTTTGCTTGTTTAATATTGCTTCCATTTAAGTTGTTAATGACTTATAGATTTAATATAGAATAAATTTAGTTTGTGAAATAAAAGTGCAAAATTAATCAGCATTGCAAAATTTTGCCACTTACTACCTGTGGTGCACATACTTTTATCAGAGTATTCAGCTTTATTAAAGAAAATTATAATAGACAGTACAACAGAAATCACATATTATAAGAAGACAATTTTCCTAGTGTTTGAAACAAAAGAACATGAAGCATAAACAATAATGTTGTGGTTGTCAATAAGTTTCCCTAAATGTATGATTTATTTCCAACACTCCCTCTAAATCAAACACTTATTTCCTTTAGTCCCACAGCATCACTCAACTTAGTGTGACGAGGTCGTGGTAGGGCTTTTGTCAGAAGATCTGCCAGCTGCTCTTCACCTTCCACATGTTGAATATCTAATTCATTGTTATTGTAACACTCCCTTATGTAGTGGTAACGTACTGAGATGTGTTTACTACGTTTATGGAATTCTGGGTTTTTTGAAAGCTTCACTGCACCAGCATTATCGATCATCAATACAGGTTTTTTATCCTCAGTCAACTCACTGAACAATCGTCGCAGCCACACTAGTTGCTTTGCTGCTTCACTTGCTGCTATGTACTCAGCTTCACAGGTTGACAGCGAAACACTATTTTGCTTTTGACTAAACCAGCTCACTGCTCCTCGGGCATACATACATACTGTGCCAGTTCTTGAGCGACGATCCGCAGCTGCTGCGTAGTCTGCATCGCTATACCCAAGCAATGCTCCTTCTACTCCCCCATACTCCAGACCTTTGTTCATGGTTCCACGCAGGTATCGAAGTATCCTCTTGATCTTCTTCCAATCTTTGTTAGATGGCGCTTGAACATTTTGAGCAGCCATGCTCACAGCATACGCTAAATCAGGTCTAGTTGCGGTTGCCAGATACAAAAGACTTCCAACAGCCTCCCTGTAAGGAGTATTTTCATTTAGAAGTTCATTATCTCCCTCTTGCTCCATGCAGCCAACTTCGGCTGGCGTTGAGACAGGAGTCGCTTCAGCCATACCATATTGTTCTAGCACCTTTTTGATGTACTCTTTCTGATCTAGTGAGATTTGTCCATTTTTCTGTGTGATTTGAATGCCAAGATAAGTACTAGGTTCATTCACCTTTACCTTAAATGTATTTTGGAGTTTTCTTACAAAGTCGTTTATATCCTCTTGACAGGAACCTGCTATAAGACCATCATCAACATATGTAATGACGAACAGTTTCTTTTTGCTTTGATTTCTAAAGAAAAGACACGGGTCGGCTTCGCTTACAATCAAGCCTTCTTTCAGCATGAAGTCATTCAATGTTTTATTCCAGCATCTAGGACTCTGCTTCAGACCGTACAGGCCTTTTTGTAATTTCCACACTTTGCTTGAACCATCAGCATATCCATCAGGTTGATCCAGATAAACTTCCTCCTGCAAATCTCCATTTAAAAATGCAGTAGATACATCAAATTGTTTTAGTTTCAATTTTTCCACAGCGGCAACAGCCAGCACCGACCGGACTGTGTCAAACCGCGCCACTGGACTGAATGTTTCATCATAGTCCAGGCCGTACCTTTGCGAGTACCCTTTTGCTACTAAACGGGCTTTGTGACGTTTCCCACCATCTTCATTTTTAACTTTGAAGACCCAGCGACTGCCTAAAACTTTACAGTTTGGAGGCCTCTTGACAAGTTTGTAAACTTCGTATTCTTGCAGGGCTGCAATTTCTTGATCCATTGCATGCTTCCATTTATCAGAGTCGTCACTGGATATAGCTTCTTTGAATGACATTGGACCACCTTCGGCTAACATTACAAAGTCCTTAAGATGTGCAGGTTTCTGCACTCTTCGTTTTGGCCTTGTGTCATTCATTCCATTTTTCATTGCGTAGTTTTGTTTAGTTTGATGTAAGATTTACGCATGCCATGACGGCGAACCAAGTCCTCTATATAGCTCCCTAAATATGAAAGAACTTATTTATTTCCCCTTACCCACAAAAAAAACCTGCGGCCTCTAATTTGCTATACAGAACTACCTAAAATCAATTCTACAATCGAAGTTGCAAAGATATATTTTTAACATTTAAAACTTATGCTAAATGCATGCCCACAAACAGACACGTGTACAAAGGCTGCATATGTACTAACAAATTAAAATCTAAGCCTCAAATTAACCTAAATCCTGCAATTTTGGCCGACCTTCTCTGAAACAGGGATGGCATTGGCAAAGTGAACCATTTTTTACAGTATGCGTGGTCAGGGAATTGATCTCTCAAAAATAAATAAACCTCTACCCCTTATTTATAACATTACGGGAATTCTCCACCATCGAGTAAATGGAAAAATTTATAAACTAAAAACAACAGCACCCCTAACGAGTGATTTCATTTTCTTTTATATCTACGCGACATTTTAAACCAGGTGTACCAAAGATTTTCGTAGATTTTGTCCTGTCAATTTCGGGTAGTTTTTGTATCGCAGGGTTACCGACCACTGCCCCGGCATCTCCATATCCCCTCATCGTATGCGCCGCCACGCTTCTCACATCCTGATAACTGACCCGCGAGGATCTGGACAATCCAGTTCTCTCCGTGCCACACTTGCAACCACGCGGAGTGGACGCACGCCTTGTTAATGTCGCCGATACTTTATTTCAAAGGTTAAAGTCCCGAACAGGCGATTGCGTCAACCCAATCGAAAATTTGCACCGAAGTATAAAATAAATACTTTCATCTCAATCGTAGCGTCTACCAAAAATCTATGATAACTAGAACCGCGTCTCTAGTAAACGTTTCAGTTTCCATACATTTATTTGGTAAACGCTTTGGTTCAGGTAGGTACTGTTTTAGTTGTAAGAAGTGTTGTGGGTGTTTTTTGACATTTGGTTGAAGTTACATGTCACCTTAATGTGCGCATGATCTGGATTTGGATGTTTTTATGGCGATCGCGTCTATTGTTTCATTTGATCTGATTTGTATCGCCATTGAGTAATAAGTATCCCGAGTATAAAACATAAATACTCTACTATCGCGTAAACAGAAATAAATGTAGGAAAACAAGACCTGTTTATTTTAGTCTAATGGTTGACACTACGGGCTCGTAAGCGTAAAGGTCGTGAGCTCAAATAACGGCGGACCGCAAAAATACCAATTCATTTTCAAAATTTTCTCATCGCTTGGTTTAAAAAATATTTTTTTTTACCAAAGATTGGTCACCAAAAGTCCATCCAGCCTTACAACAACTGAATTTTGCTTGAGAATTTGCGCTTTCCATAGCGGAGACCAAGCTTTCAAACTCGAGTAATCTCTTCAGATGTAATTCACACAAAGACAGCGCTCACCAAATAAATCATCCTAATAAGATACTTCAGGGGCGATGTTGTGCATTTCAAATACCTTTTAGTTTACGTGATGTTCTTGGTATTAACGCAATGTTTTCTCTTTAGGGGGTGAAGTTTACAATTTCTGATTGGTATTTTATTCATCATAATTCATATTTATTTTATTGTTTTTAAATATTTAGATTATTTATATTTAATTATTTGTTTTCAGGTCTCTCTGATAACACCCCGCGCATGTAGCCGCCGCCAACATGGTGATCGTCACAAGGGTGAGCTTACATCTTGTGTAATTCATTAATTAACGTTCTTTATTCACACACAGCAAATCCATGGCTCATCCGACACCTAAAACTAATTCTCCATATTATAACAACAAAAAATGATTCCCGTCGCAGCAAAACACAATTATCATTTTTCAGCAATTGCTCTTCACGGGGTTGCATAATTTATGTGCCCTTACCTAAGTAAAGTAAAGAATAAGTGACATATGAAGGTAACGTCTGTTTCTCAGATAAATGCACCTTTTCTCCTAATTTCTACGAGAGAAAACACTACAAAAGTGTAAGCATTCTGTAGTTTATAAGTTTGACTAATAAATTACAGAATAATTTAATTAGTTCAGACATTAAAATTAGTTCATTTACTATGAGAAGTTACATTCAATGGAATTTTCATCCACGATTTCTCAAATCAATGAATCTGCACTTATTCAGTTTCAGTCAGAAAAGGTGACCTTTTCGCCTATTTTTTACGAGAGAAAACGCTAAATAAAGTGTGAGAATCCTGTAGTATATAAATTTTTCATGAGCACGTCCTTAAAATTAGTTCACTTATTATGAGAAGTTACACCCAATAAAATGTGTAACCCACGATTTCTCAAATCATTGAATCAGCACTCAGTTTTACCTTTAAGGTGGCGATACAGTCTTAAAGCAATTGGTTTTTGCTTGAATTATTGTCACTTCCTATAGCGACAACCATTAACATAGACAGCTCTTGTGGGGCTTCCACACGCTTGCCAACCCATCACAACCCAAGCGCACAGTGTGTCGTCTGGAACATGCTAGCTGGACAAAATTAGTCCATTAGACAAAAATTTGTCCAGCTAGCATGTTCTAGACGACACACTGTGCGCTTGACTTGAGATGGGTTGGCAAGCGTGTGGAAGCCCCATTGAAATGTAATTCACACAACAGCGCTCACAAAATAAATCATCCGAATATTTAAAAAAAAAATGCTTTTCTATGTGAGAGATTTTTAAAGGCACTCCCAATTGTCCTAATACATTCATGGCAAATACCTCCAATAACCCAATCAAACAATACGTCACAATAGTGTTTAACGATTGTTTAGTAGTCCATGGTTGTGAGGAGGAATGACCACGGCCTTTTAGATCGTCAGCCATTATAAATTCAAATCGGTTCAAAAACAGGAAGCCCCGTTCAGTTCCGTTCCGGTCCGGCGGACTGCCTCCATATTTCACGCTGCCGAGGTGCATGTACCGCGCCCAAGTACTGAACAAAACGCGCACAAATGAACAGACAATGAAACGTTCTCTAGAGGCGCTGTTGCAGATTTCATGTAAGTGCTACGGTTGAGTTTACACGTTGAGGGGTACTGGCCAGGCGAACAGGTGGGTCTACCTCTGGGAGACTTGCAGCCTCAGCTCGCCAGCCAGCCGTCTCGCTGCACCAAGTTTTTATGCGCCTGCAGCTATGCGCACTGCCCTCCACTATTCCATCATATTTTCAATTATCGCGGAATGAAAATGCGTTAGCAGAATTGCAAGTATTTTTTTTAATTCAGGTATTTTAAGCAATTTAGATTATTCATTGCCATTGCTATCCCTTTGTTAGCATTTAAGGCGTGTTATAAAGCTAAATCTGCCATTTTTGTTTCTTACACTTTATGGTCTTAGCAAAATAGTTACAGTAATAAAAAAAATCAAGCATGTTTATTATTTTTTATCTTAATTATAAAGCTTAAACAAAATATATAACTTAAGAATTGCCCCCACAAAAAAATATTTAAAAAAAACGCGTTTTTTTTTACATTTTTAGCTCTTTTTTCGTGTGTGCTGTATTTTGGAATTTTGTTTTGCTTTTTAATTACAGAACTATTGTTCAGGTTCCATCCTTAACATTTTTTTTATAATGTCAATAGTTTTTGAGTAAATATGGAAAAACTGTGTTCTTTGATTTAATTAAAATTTAATTCATTTAGTATTAGTTTCAGTTTTTCCATATTTACTCAAAAACTATTGACATTATAAAAAAAACTAGGGGCGTTGACCCTGGCTGCTACGCAGCCCAACCCCTTAACATTTGGGAATGTGTATATTGCGCATAGTTTCCTCACGTTAAAGTTCGTACTATTAGAAAACATGTAAAATAAAAACATGCAGTCTTTGTAAAAGAAAATTTAGATTTGTTAGGCTTCGATAAAATAAATTTGTAAAAAAACACACTGGGAATATCCCGCACTGTAAACGGTTATACATTAATATAATATTTAATATTTGACCGGTCCGTAGTCCAGTGGTAACACTTTGGACTCGTAAATGGAAGGTTGTGGGTTCGAATCCCGGCAGAGCACAAAAAATATACCATTTATATTTTCAAATATGCTCTTAGCTGGGTTGAAAAATTCATAAAACTTTTAACAAAGACAGGTCACTAAAGGTCCATCCAGCTTTACAGCAACTGGGTCTTGCTTGAGATTTGGCGCTTTCTACAGCAACGACCAAGCTCGCAGAGGGCTCTTGAAGTGTGATATACACAAAAACAGCGCTCACCAAAAAAATCAGCCTAATTTAATTTTTTTTAATAAATACATCGATAGTGTATGCAAATATTGAAATTTTTGACTTGTAGGTTGGTATGAGGCTGACCACCCATACTGTAAAAAAAATGATTAACTTTGCAAATTTCCCCCCTGTTTCAGGGAAGGTCGGCAAGAGTTGCAGGGCTTATGTTCATTTGAGATTGCGTTTTTATGTTGTAAGTAGGTACACATGCAACATATGTAAGTGCGTGTGCGCTTGTGAGAATGCATTTAAAATTAATCTCAAATGTACCTAATATATCCTTGCAACTTAGATTATAGAACTAAACAAAATAATTTCCTTGGCTTATAGGTTGGTATGTGGCTGACCACCCAAACTGCAAAAAATGTTTCAGCATGCAAATTTCACCTCTGTTTGAGGAAGGGTCGGGAAGAGTTGCAGGGCTTATGTTCATTTGGGATTAGGTTTTTATGTTGTAAGTCCACATGAGGCATGTGTAATCGCGTACTTATACCTGTCTGCTTCTGGGAATGCATTTAATATGAATCTCAAATGAAATAAATATCTTTGCAACTTAGATTATAGAACAAAAAAACAAATCCTTGACTTATAGGTTGGTATGAGGCTGACCACCCATACTTTAAAAAATGGTTCACTTTGCAAATTTCCCCTCTGTTTCAGGGAAGGTCGGCAAGAGTTGCAGGGCTTTTGTCATTTGAGATTGGGTTTTTATGTTGTATGTCCATATTCGGTGGAGGAAGAGGAAAAAAAATACAATTTTGTTAAGACATTCCATTATATGTAAAATCCTCTGCTGCCTTTCTAAAAACTGCTATTTCTAAAAAAAAAAAAAAAATGGTTTGCGTCCCGCTATAATTATTAATTATGTATGATTACTCCTGTTTCTGATCAGGCAAAATAAATCGATGAATTGCATTCCACGCAAATTTATTGAAAGTAAAGGAAAAAGAAAAAAAAAAAAAAAAGAAAAAAAAAATATTACCTGGGATCGAACTCACGACCTCTTCATCAGAAGTCAGACGTTATCCAATCCAATAATCAGAGTTTGTCCTCTTTATCTCTCGGTGGTTTGTTAAATACATACTTGTTTATAGTCATTTTAGTAATTTTATTTTTTATCATGTTTTTTATTATGCTTTCTTTATAACCGTTGTTAACTGCTATGTTTAGTATTGTTTTTTCTTCTTTGATGTAGTTAATAATGACTTCAAAAATATAAGAGAATTTGCGAATTATATTAAAAATAATAATTGTGTATGCACCAAAGCTGATAAAGGCAGCAGCATTGTGATTCTTTATAAAAGTGATTCCGTCAAAAAAATCCATACTATTATTGACGATGAGTCGTCTTTCTGTGTATTACAAATCAGCATTGCAGATTAGCCGCCACTTCTTCCTGTCCTTGCATACTTCTTTCATTTCATCCAGAGTCATAACTTTTTTTTCATTTTTGACGTCATCCACAGTAAATGAAAAAAGGACTCCTGATAATCACCATTTTTTTTTTCTAGTTCACAGTTGGCACAGTTGGCAGTAATACTAATGAAATGGTGCACTTTAGTGTATTTTCAAACGGCCTACATTACACATGCAGCATGTGTAAGCGCCAACTTACAAGTGCCTGCTTATGGGCATGCATTAAATATGAGCCTTAAATGTTAACATATCTTTGCAACTTAGAATATATATTATGATGAAGTTATGAAGCTCTGTACTCTGTTTATCCCAGCAAGGTGGCATTGCATCTATTCCCCAAATTTCAATTATTCTGAGTCCATGAGATGAGTCCTTATTCACTGTATTGTTTGTGTTCCAGGGTGATTACATCTGGATCGAGCCGGTGTCGGGGCGAGAGTTTGATGTGGCGATCGGGGCGCGGGTGGTGTCGGCGGAGGGCCGGCGCATCCAGGTGCGGGATGACGATGGTAATGAGGCCTGGCTGGCCGCCGAGAGGAGGATCAAGACCATGCACGCCACCTCCGTGCAGGGCGTGGAGGACATGATCTCCCTGGGAGACCTGCACGAAGCCGGCATCCTCAGGAACCTGCTCATCAGATACAACGAGAATCTCATCTACGTAAGATATCACTTTTCAAATTAAGCAAACATTATAAAGTGTACTTAACAAAATATGTGGTACTTACATCAAGAAGTCCTAAGAACTTATTTCCCTGTTTAACTAAACCCAATTTTAATTTTAAATTATTGTCTACCACTCCATGCCCTAAATTCTTGTGTTTAAAATTTGCCCTTTTGTTATTTTCAGACTTACACTGGCTCAATATTGGTCGCAGTGAATCCGTATCAAATCTTACCAATCTACACGGCAGATCAGATAAAGCTGTACAAAGAGCGTAAAATAGGAGAGCTGCCCCCGCACATCTTTGCCATCGGAGACAACTCTTACGCTCACATGAGCCGGTATGGACAAGACCAGTGCATTGTCATCAGCGGGGAGTCTGGGGCCGGAAAGACAGAATCCACCAAGCTCATCCTACAGTACCTAGCCGCCATCAGTGGAAAACATTCTTGGATAGAGCAACAGGTACTTGAATGTATTTATTTCCCTTGCTTACTTGCTGTCCGTGCCCGGGCTATCAATCTCTAGTGACTGATATTAGTGGCTCCATTGACATTTGCTTGAAGCAAGCTCCTCAATGTTTGTCAGCATACAAATACAGCTCCTATCTCGTTGCTGAGAGATGATGAGTCTTGATCTTGCTCAATCGCCCCGAGTGTCTCCTGGAAATCTATCCTTTTGTGATTTTCTAATGGAAAACCTTTTGCACATTTTGCAGAGGACTATCAGCTAATTTACACTTTACGATATAAAAATACAACTAGCATAAATATTTGTAAATAGCATTGACGGGAAAGTGTGAAAGTGAAGATTAAAAGAAGTATGTTAAGATGGTTCGGGCACATGGAGAGAATGAGTGATGAAAGATTGACGAAGAAAGTATATGTTGCTAGAATAGATGGATGTCGTGGAAGAGGAAGACCGAGAAAGGTATGGATGGACCAAATTTTCGAAATAGCGAGTGAATGGAATATCCAGAGTCATAATAAAAGGAGAGCTTGTATGAAAAAGGTTATGACTCTGGATGAAATGAAAGAAGTATGCAAGGACAGGAAGAAGTGGCGGCTAATCTGCAATGCTGATTTGTAATGTTGGTTTATTAGTTTGCTACATTTTTTTGCATAAGAAATTTTTGACTTTTTTTGTATAGATTTATTTTTAAGGTTTTGTTGTTTTTTTTTTTTTTTTTGTAAACTTAAATGTCATTTATTACTCGTATTCCTTGACTTATAGGTTGGTATGAGGCTGACCACCCATACTGTAAAAAATGGTTCACTTTGCCAATGTCACCCCTGTTTCAGGGAATGTCGGCAGGAGTTGCAGGGCTTATGTTCATTTGAGTTTGGATTTTATTTGTAAGTACACATTCAGCATTTGTAAGCGCGAACTACACGTGTTTGTTTGTGGGCATACATCTGAGAGCTTTAAATGAATATATGCTTGCAACTTAGATTATAGATTATAGATAGATAGATAGACATATAGGTAATACAATGGACTAGAAACTGGCATATTATCACCCGTCTTGTAAACATAACACTGATGTAAACTTGCAAGATAAGAAACTGTTTTTTTTTTGTGAAATTCTTAAAAAATATTATTTCTGCTACACAAATAATAGAAAAATATTTTGTTAAATTTATTTGTTTTCAATAAACCCATTTGATTTCTAATAAGTTAAATAAAAGATCAGGTTGGCCAACACTACTGCCTATTATTTGCTTCTCTGTTTAAAGTGAAGTCACCCTGTGAACATTTTTGTCCTATTTCCAACTTACCTAAGACGATTTACATTAATGTACGTTGAAATGGAAAAAGCATCTCCTAACATCATTTAAACAATTTCCAGTTCACTGTATCATCATTTTCATCAATTTAAGCCAGAAAAACCTCTCAAAATTTGAAACATTCATCTTTCTCTGCATTTAATATGAATTGACTTATTTATTTCATTTCAGATACTGGAGGCCAATCCAATTTTAGAAGCATTCGGAAATGCCAAAACTGTCCGCAATGATAACTCATCGCGTTTTGGAAAATATATTGATATCCATTTCAACAGTGGTGGTGTCATCGAGGGAGCTAAGATAGAACAATACCTTCTGGAAAAATCAAGAATTGTGTCACAAAACCCAGATGAAAGAAACTACCATATATTCTACTGTCTGTTGGCTGGATTGTCACGAGAAGAAAAACAAAAGCTGGAACTCGGTGATGCGTCGGAGTACAGATATCTGACTGGGGTAAACTCAATGCTGTGTCTTTTCTAAAAGTGTTTGTTTATTTATTAACCTTTTCACTTCTGAATATTCTGGCTATATGAATACCCCCAGTACGGAATACTATTCAAAACACATTTTTAAAACATTTATTGTTTCCTATCTTAATTGATTGACGACACATGTGAACAAACTATGTGCATAGTCACATGCATTAGTTGTTCAAGGACAAAAATCACAGAGGCTTAGCACATTTAACTTGCAGTTTTTTGAATTCTTGAACATAGATGTCAGGGAAAAGTTCTAAGTTGGATGACGTTTATGATTGACAGCCGCACTGTATGCAAGTTTACACATGATGCCTATTCGTGTCACCTGCAGTTAAAAGTAGATTTAAGAATTACCATTTTTATCATTTTCTAATGTTGCCACTTTTACGAAGTGAAAATTATTTTTAAAACTATTTAAGTTCTTAAAAAACCTATTTTTATTTTCACTAATTTGGATATATACCTAATATCCCAGTGCTTTCTGTCTTATTCAGTTATTGTTTGGAGCTAACTCAAGTAACAATAAAAAAAGGATGAGAATTCAAGATGAAGACAGGGAAATTTCAGACATGTAAATGCGTTATTGATTATTTCAGGGAGGAGGAATAACTTGTGAGGGTCGGGATGACGCAGCAGAGTTTGGTGATATTCGTTCTGCTATGAAAGTTCTTCTGTTCACCGATCAAGAGATTTGGGAGATTTTAAGGCTGCTCGCTGCGCTCCTACATTGCGGCAACATCAAATATCAGGCCACTGTCATAGACAACTTAGATGCCACAGAAATAACAGAACATGTCAATGTGAAGAGAGTGGCCAACTTGCTGGGAGTCCCGGTGCAGCCGCTGATAGATGCCCTGACCAGGAAGACCTTGTTCGCCCACGGGGAAACCGTCGTGTCCACTCTGAGTCGGGAGCAGTCGTGCGATGTGCGGGATGCTTTTGTGAAAGGAATATATGGAAGACTCTTTATCCTCATTGTGAAAAAAATAAACAATGCAATATACAAACCCAAGGCCTCCGCCCGAAGTGCTATAGGAGTGTTGGATATTTTCGGTTTTGAAAACTTTAATCATAATAGTTTTGAACAATTTTGCATTAACTACGCGAATGAAAACCTTCAACAGTTCTTTGTTCAGCATATATTTAAGTTAGAGCAAGAAGAGTATAATCATGAAGGGATAAATTGGCAGCATATCGAATTTGTTGATAACCAAGACGCATTAGACCTCATCGCCATCAAGCAGCTGAACATCATGGCGCTGATCGATGAAGAGTCCAAGTTCCCCAAGGGAACTGACCAGACTATGCTCGCCAAGCTGCACAAAACCCACGGCTCCCACAGGAACTACCTCAAACCAAAATCAGATATCAATACAAGCTTTGGACTGAACCATTTTGCGGGAGTTGTGTTCTACGATACTCGAGGATTTTTAGAAAAGAACAGAGATACGTTTAGTGCAGATCTCTTGCAGCTTATTCATATTTCCAACAACAAGTTCTTGCAGCAAATCTTCTCCGAGGACATCGGGATGGGCTCAGAGACCAGGAAGAGAACTCCAACTCTGTCGACTCAATTCAAGAAGAGCTTAGACTCTCTCATGAAGACATTATCCAGCTGCCAACCTTTCTTCATAAGATGTATAAAGCCAAATGAAAACAAGAAACCGATGCTGTTTGATCGCGGGCTGTGCTGTCGGCAACTGAGATACTCCGGAATGATGGAAACCATAAGGATAAGACGAGCAGGATATCCCATCAGACACAGTTTCAAAGAGTTTGTCGAGAGATATAGATTTTTAATATCAGGAGTTCCACCTTCACACAAAACTGACTGTCGAGCTGCCACAGCAAAGATCTGCTCCACAGTGCTAGGAAGATCTGACTACCAGCTGGGACACACTAAAGTGTTCCTCAAAGATGCTCATGACTTGTTCTTCGAGCAGGAGAGAGATCGGGTGCTGACCAGGAAGATTCTAATTCTTCAGAGGTCTATCCGTGGCTGGGTGTACAGAAGGAGATTCTTGCGGATGAGGAAGGCCGCTGTTATCATTCAGAGACAATGGCGGGGGAAGCTGCAGAGGATGAGATATGTGCAGATGAAGGTTGGGTTTGCCCGCCTGCAAGCTCTGATAAGGGCGCGAGTGTTGGCGCACAGGTTCCGCCATCTGCGTGGACACATTGTATCATTGCAGGTAAACAATCATAACAAATATTTTGTGTTGACCTTCTGATATTGACTGATGAAAATATTTCCCGAAGAGCTGTAAAAAACTTATGATGTAACATAACCGGTACATTACCGGTAACATAACCGTATACCGGTAACATAACCGTAACATTACCGGTCTGGGTGCTCAAAGAATGCATTTCACAGCTGGCTCCATTTATTGTTAAGGTTATCAATGGATGCCTGATGGATGCCACTGTTCCTCCGTCTTTGAAGGTAGCCCACATCACGCCAATCCTAAAAAAGCCACAATTGGATCCTGGTGAACCCTCAAATTTTAGACCTGTGTCGAATCTGCCATTCTTGTCAAAGGTGCTGGAGCGGATTGTCTCGCGGCGGTTGGTATCCTATCTGGATGCAAATAGCTTAATGCCGAGGAGGCAATCTGCATACCGAAAGTTTCATTCAACAGAAACCGGTATGCTCAAGCTTGTATCGGATATGGTATCTGCTGTAGAGTGTGGTGATCTGGCTCTACTGGCGCTTCTTGACATGAGTGCGGCATTCGACACAGTAAATCACTCGATCCTTATTGAGAGGTTGGAGGTGTCTTACGGTTTGACCAACGGGGCTTTGGCGTGGTTCTCCTCCTATCTGGTGGAACGCAGGCAGGCGGTGCGTGTTTGTGACGGTGTCTCACCTACCTACTCGCTGTCTTCTGGGGTCCCACAGGGCTCTGTGTTGGGTCCGATCCTTTTTATTTTGTATACTGCTGACATTGAGAGTATTGTTGAAAAATGGGGCCTCATCTCACACTCATATGCAGATGACTGGCAAATATACTCTCACTGTCGGCCAGACATGGCTGAGGACCTCAGTTGCAGGGTCTCTGGGTGTATCGCGGAGGTCGGTGGGTGGATGGTGAACAATGGCCTAATCTTGAACATGGATAAGACGGAGATAATGTGGGCAGTCACATCTAGGCGTGATCACCTATTAGTGAACGGAGTACCACTCTCCATAGGAGGTAAGCTAATCCAGCCTTCTGATTCAGTGAGACTTCTAGGAGTCTTACTGGATCGGAATCTGACACTGGAGAGGCAAATAGATGCCACAATAGCTTCTTCTTTTTTTTCACTACGCCAAATTAAGGCTATTAGAAAGTGTTTACCGTCAGATGCAGTCAAGACCCTAGTGAGCGCGTTTGTGGTGTCTCGGATTGACTATTGTTCGACGCTTTATAGTGGTCAGCCAAAGAAGCAGTTCAATCGCTTTCAATCTGTGTTGAATTCGGCAGCAAGACTCATATTCGGGATACCCAAATTCGCTCACATCACTCCGCTGTTAAAAACACTACATTGGCTTCGTTTCCCAGAGAGGGTGGTCTACCGTGTTTGTGTGATGGTATATAAAGCCATCAATGGCTTGGCTCCACCTTATTTGACTGACATGATGTTGCCTGTTGAGATGGGTGTAAGGAGGCAGACACTCAGATCCGCGGGCGATGAAGTAGTCAATTTGGTTCAGCCACGCCGTCAGATTCGTACAAATTTCGGAGACCGCGCTTTCCGTGTTGCGGGTCCGGTGGAGTGGAACAGACTGCCACCCGGAGTGAAGAACTCCAAATCTATGGATGTATTTCGCGGAGCACTCAAGACACACCTATTTAGAAAGTCTTATCCATGATCGGAGAGGGCCCTTGAGGTGTGACACACACAAAAACGGCGCTCTCTTATCATTTGTAATTTAAAATAAATTAGCCTGATATTATTATTATTATTATTATAACAGTAAAGTGAAACCTTTGGAATAAAAAAATATATAAAATGCAATTTTGACTGACTAGCTCCAATAGTTATTCTATTTTAAAATCAATTGATTGCAAGAATGAAAAATATTCCAGAAAAAATGGAAAAGAAATATAAAATGTATGAAGCTTGCATTAGCGTCTTGTAATTTAATCTCATACTATAATCTATAATCTATAATCTAAGTTGCAAGGATATATTCATTTAAAGCTCTCAGATGTATGCCCACAAACCAACAAGTGTAGTTCGCGCTTACAAATGCTGAATGTGTACTTACAAATAAAATCCAAACCTCAAATGAACATAAGCCCCACAATTTTTGCCGACCTTCCCTGAAACAGGGGTGACATTGGCAAAGTGAACCATTTTTTACAGTATGGGTGGTCAGCCTCATACCAACCTATAAGTCAAGGAATATGAATAATAAATTACATTTAAATATAAAAAAGAACAAAACCTTACAAAGAAATCTATACAAAAAAAGTCAAAAATTTCCTATGCAAAAAATGTAGCAAATGAATACACCAACATTAGAAATCAACATTGCAGATTAGCCGCCACTTCTTCCTGTCCTTGCATACTTCTTTCATTTCATCCAGAGTCATAACCTTTTTCATACAAGTCCTCCTTTTATTATGACTCTGGATATCCCATTCATTCGCTATTTCAGAGATTTGATCCTTCCATACTTTTCTCGGTCTTCCTCTACCACGACATCCATCGAGTACACATCGAGTACGACATACGAGTATTAATAAAATGTAACAGATATTTACGTAGCTACACGATGTTTACATTTCCACCTTCATGTTTCCAGGCTGCTGCCCGGGGCTATCTAGTGAGGAGGTCATATGGCCATAAGATGTGGGCCATCGTGAAGATCCAGGCCCACGTCAGGCGACTGATCGCCATGAGGAGATACAAGAGGCTGAGAATAGAAGCCACACAGCACCGAGAGGCCCTCAGGATCAGGAAGCAAGAGGAACAACGGCTGAAGCATCAAGGCAACACAAGGGCTAAAGAAATAGCTGAACAGAATTACAGAGTAAGTCTTCAAAAGTTGTATTATCATGTGAAATTGATTTACAGGAGTTACACACACCTGAGTAACTAATTTAATTGTATTATTTCATCTTAACAGGATCGGATGCACGAACTAGAAAGGAAAGAAGCGGAACTTGCTATCGAAGAAAGAAGACAAGTTGAAGTCAAAAATAATCTTATTCAAGATGCTGCCCGGAAGCAAGATGAGCCTGTTGATGATTCCAAGTTGGTGGAAGCCATGTTTGACTTCCTCCCTGATTCCAGCAGCGAAGCACCAGCTCCCAGAGAGACTTCTGTCTTCAATGATCTGCCGCAGCCTAGAGCTGATCAGCAAGAGGTAGCATATTAAACTTTTATTTTATTGCATTACATAAACCTTTAAATTGTAAAAACATCCTAATGAATTATTTTCACTTTCAGATGATAACTCCGATGCAAACTGCGTCGGAAGATGAGGAAGATCTGTCAGAGTTTAAGTTCCAGAAGTTTGCTGCGACTTACTTCCAGGGCAACATCACTCATCAGTACTCCAGGAAACCACTGAAGCATCCGCTGCTGCCGCTGCACACACAGGGAGACCAGCTGGTAAATATACTCATGACATTTCTGCCCTGCTAATTGTAAACGCAGTACTTGCAAAATGACAGTTTGGAGATAAACGAATGCTGCAGATCCTGTGTGTTAGTACTGCGTTTTTTCTTAAATAAAACACATAGTTCTAATATGAACAAACATGGAAATTATTTTTTTATATATGTATTAAGCCCAGGAGATGTCATTTTTGCAAAAAAGTGAACATCTCAAAATGTCGATTACTGCGGCTTTATACTGTGGTCTATTTGAACATTAATTAGATGTTTGTCGCCATCTCGCTGCCTCAGTTCTTGTTTATCGTATACGCCAATCTTGTCAAATATGACTTTTTCATGCAGTTGTCTTATGAATCAAATTCTACACAATCTGAGCTAAGAAAAACCGTAAAACTCGATAATGTGAGAGTTCTTTTAAACATTTTTTAAATAAATTTCTTGTTTTCATAAGACACATTGGTTCAGTACACATGCAAACATTGCTCATGTAAAATTTTCTCAATGGCGTTTACGATAAACAAGAACTGAGGCAGTGATCTGTCAAGAGGATCTTCATAGTGATGCTGTAAGTTATTCTACAACAGCTGTACAATGGGCAAAGCATACCTAGCAATCTTACAAATTCTGAAGAAAAAACAGATAGGTTATTATATTTTGTATTGTTTGTGTATTAACACATAATATAATTATGGTTCATATGATGCATGTTTGTAACAGGCTTATTTACTTCTAAATTACACATGATAAGAGAGCGCCGTTTTTGTGTGTGTCACACCTCAAGGGCGCTCTCCGATCACAAATAACAATTTGAAAAAGGTGTGTCTTGAGTGCTCCAAGAAACACCCCCACAGATTTGGAGTTCTTCACTCCGGGTGGCAGTCTGTTCCACTCCACCGGACCCGCAACACAGAAAGCATGGTCTCCAAAATTTGTGCGCGTCCAACGGCGCAGCTGAACCAAATTGATCACACAATCGCCCGCAGATTGAGTGTCTGCCTCCTCACACCCATCTTAACAGGCGAAATCATGTCAGTCAGATGAGGTAGAGCCAAGCTATTAATGGCTTTATATACCATCAGGCAAGCACAGTAGATCACCTTCTCCGGAAGCCAAGCCAATGCAGTTTTTTTTACAATGCAGTCATGTAATTGAATTTGAACATCCCAAATATGAGCATTGCTGCCGAATTCAACACAGATTGAAAGCGGTTGAACTGCTTCTTCGGCTGACCACTATAAAGTATTGAGCGATTATCAATTCGAGACATCACAAACGCGCTCACCAGGGTCTTTACCACATCTGACAGTAGACACTTTCAAATTGCTTTTATTTGGCGTAGGGAAGAAAAAGAGGAAGCTATTGTGGCATCTATTTGCCTTTTCAATGTCAGGTTCCGATCTAATATGACTCCTAGAAGTCTCACCGAATCAGAAGGCTGGATCAGCTTACCTCCTATGGAGAGTTTCACCAGTAGATGGTCCCGCGTAGATCTGGCCCCGCATAGCTTTTCCGTCTTATCCATGATATATATTTCTTGTAGTTGATATAACATTATGTTGAAGAATATTGGTGGTGTGTAGATAAGGTCTAATATGTTATTCTGTACTTTCAGGCTGCTCAAGCGTTGTGGGTGACCATCCTCCGGTTTACTGGTGACTTGCCGGAGCCTCGCTATCACACCATGGACAGAGACAACACTTCTGTCATGTCTAAGGTCACTGCTACTTTGGGAAGAAATTTCATCCGATCTAAAGAATTTCAAGAAGCCCAGATGATGGGACTGGATCCCGAAGCATTTCTGAATAAACAAAAGCCGAGATCCATCAGGCATAAACTCGTCTCATTGACACTGAAGAGAAAAAATAAACTTGGAGAAGATGTGAGGAGAAAATTACAGGTAAGAATAAATTTGTGTTATTTTTAATTAGTAAATTGTGAACAATTACAATTCAAATGTTTTATTATGAATTTTCCTATTTTAGGATGAAGAGTACACAGCTGATAGTTATCAATCTTGGCTGGAGTCAAGGCCGACTTCCAACTTAGAGAAGCTGCACTTCATCATTGGACACGGAATCCTCCGAGCTGAATTGAGGGATGAAATCTATTGCCAAATATGCAAACAGTTGTCTAATAATCCCTCCAAATCATCACACGCGCGTGGCTGGATATTATTATCATTATGTGTGGGTTGCTTTGCCCCTAGTGAAAAGTTTGTGAACTATCTTCGAGCTTTCATCAGGGAAGGACCACCTGGCTATGCTCCATATTGCGAGGACCGACTGAAGCGCACATTCAACAATGGAACCAGAAACCAACCTCCTTCATGGCTCGAGCTGCAAGCTACCAAATCTAAAAAGCCCATAATGCTTCCCATAACTTTCATGGATGGGAACACTAAGACGCTGTTGGCAGATTCAGCTACGACAGCCCGAGAGCTGTGTAATCAGTTGTCTGATAAAATAGGTCTGCGAGATCAGTTTGGATTCTCTCTTTACATCGCTCTCTTTGATAAAGTCAGCTCTCTAGGAAGTGGGGGAGACCATGTTATGGATGCCATTTCACAATGTGAACAATATGCCAAAGAACAAGGAGCTCAAGAGAGAAATGCACCGTGGAGACTCTTCTTCCGGAAAGAAATATTCGCTCCTTGGCATGAGCCCACAGAAGATCAAGTAGCAACCAATCTGATATATCAGCAAGTTGTCCGAGGAGTCAAGTTTGGGGAATATCGCTGCGACAAGGAAGAAGATCTCGCCATGATTGCCGCTCAGCAATACTTCATCGAGTACGCCATGGACATGAACACCGAGCGCCTCTATACTCTGCTGCCTAACTATATTCCTGACTATTGTTTGACCGGCGTGGAGAAGGCAGTTGATCGATGGGGAGCCTTGGTGGTGCAGGCTTACAAGAAGAGCTATTACCTGAAGGAAAAGGTTCCCGCTCTTCGAGTCAAGGAAGATGTTGTCAGTTATGCTAAATTCAAGTGGCCTTTATTATTCTCCAGATTTTATGAAGCTTATCGCAACTCTGGCCCCAACTTACCCAAGAATGATGTCATAATTGCTGTTAATTGGACAGGAGTTTATGTGGTTGATGATCAAGAGCAAGTTTTATTAGAATTGTCTTTTCCAGAAATAACAACAGTTTCTAGTCAGAAAACAAACAAGGTGTTTACCCAGACCTTCAGTTTGGCAACAGTAAGAGGAGAAGAGTTCACCTTCCAGAGTCCCAATGCAGAAGATATCCGGGACCTGGTTGTTTATTTCTTAGAAGGATTAAAGAAACGATCTAAGTTTGTGATTGCTCTACAAGACTACAAAGCTCCCGGGGAAGGTTCCAGTTTTCTTAATTTCCTCAAAGGTGATCTTATCATCCTTGAAGAAGATAGTACGGGAGAAACAGTTCTTAATAATGGATGGTGCATTGGCCGTTGTGAAAGAACAGTGGAGAGAGGCGACTTCCCTGCAGAAACTGTTTATGTTCTGCCCGCTCTCTCCAAGCCTCCCCCCGATGTCCTGGCATTGTTTAGTCTGGAAGCAGCTTCCCATGGAAGGAGGTTGTCATCCGCAGTAACCAATGGCACCGAGCCAAGAGATCGGCCTCATAATTTAGCAGAATATGGATTGGACCACTTTAGAATACCACCAAAAAGAACAGTCTCGAAGGCTCTCACTCTTACAACAGCTCGGCGAGGAAGTCCAGATGAACTGTGGAGGCACTCGAGGGATCCTATAAAGCTGCCTTTATTGAAAAAATTGATTGCAAAGGAAGAATTGGCTGAGGAAGCTTGCTTTGCATTTGCTGCTATACTCAAGTACATGGGGGACTTGCCTTCTAAGCGACCTAGAATTGGGAACGAATATACAGATCACATTTTTGATAGCCCACTTAAGCATGAAATATTGAGAGACGAGATTTACTGTCAAATCATGAAACAGCTGACAGATAATAGAAATCGCATGTCGGAGGAACGAGGATGGGAGCTGATGTGGCTAGCAACAGGGCTGTTTGCCTGCAGTCAAAGCCTGCTTAGAGAGTTGACTTTATTTTTGAGAACACGGCGACATCCAATATCGCAGGACTCCTTACAAAGGCTGCAGAAAACTTTAAGAAATGGACAAAGGAAATACCCTCCTCACCAGGTGGAAGTGGAGGCCATTCAGCACAAAACAACACAAATATTTCACAAAGTTTATTTCCCAGATGACACGGATGAAGCTTTTGAGGTGGACTCTTCCACTAGAGCCAAGGATTTCTGCCACAATATTTCCCAAAGGTTAAACTTAAGGTCCAGCGAAGGCTTCAGCTTGTTTGTGAAGATCGCCGACAAAGTGATATCAGTGCCAGAGGGAGACTTCTTCTTTGATTTTGTGCGACATTTGACAGATTGGATCAAGAAAGCCCGGCCCACTAGAGATGGAGCCACACCTCAGTTCACATATCAGGTTAGTACGTGTTCATCACATTTCATCTGTAGACAAAGATCAACACTATTCTTCATTCAAAATTGACAATTCAGGTAAAATGCATGGACTAATAATAATTTAAAGTTAGTGAGTTTGATCCCCAGTTGATTGCAAAATAATTATAATTTTGTATTAAAAAATGAGGGGAAAAATTTATCTTCCTTTATCATATGACTGATCTCAAAAGTTCTTCCAGTTTTACAGTAACTGGGTCTAGATTGAAAAATTGATGCCAACTAGCAAACGTCCAAGCATGCAGAGGGCTCTTGAGGTATGATTCAAACAAAAAGAGTGCTCACCAAATCAATCTGTGAATAAAATAAGACGTTTTTGTGGTAATATTTCAGGTCTTCTTTATGAAAAAGTTGTGGACGAACACAGTTCCGGGGAAAGACAAAGCAGCGGACCTGATCTTCCACTTCCACCAGGAGCTGCCCAAGTTGCTGCGTGGCTACCACCGCTGCACCAGGGAGGAGGCCGCAAGGTTGGCAGCCCTGGCCTACAGAGCGCGCTGGGGGGAGAACAAGCAGGAGCTGCAAGCCATACCGTAACTACATTCATATTTTAACTTATACCTAACTTAATATTTTTGCAATTCTTGTATGTATCAAATATTCTAAAATGGACTAGACTGGAGCACAAATTTTCATGTAGATCTTTTTCTTGGCAGGCATACGCTTTTATATAGGAACCAAGGACTGCTGCACTAAGCAACCAAGATTTTTTATTTTTTTCCTTTTCCCTAGCAACCTGGTCATCTGAAATCGCAATTTTTATCTTTGTCAATTCATGTGCGGACCTCAATTGCTTACTGGCAAACATGTCGCAAATGTTTTATCATGTCACATTTATTGCGCATTTTTCCTTTGACAATAAATTAATTAGCCAAACAGTTTATGAGGATTTTGTTTCAAATATATTATGACCCAAGTTTTAATAATGTACAACTAAAAGTTTTTCTTCACAAGTTGGATTATTTTCTTGACCGCTTGCGGTGTTGTCACACAATTTCGAACAAATCTAAAAAAACAAAAGTGAAAACTAGAGAAAGGCGCTATTAGAGAAAGTCGCTAAAGGAGCTATGGTGGGGTGAGAGAAGGGGTAAACATAATGTTTAAAAACTACAATAGGTGTTCAAGAGAAAGTTATAAGGGGCGGGGCTATGATGGGGTAATTAGTAGGGGTGAAGCTGCAAGGATTTGTATAGTTATAATGCTGCCGTTTTGTAGAATATCACAATAAAAAATTATAAACATTAAAAAAATAAAGATGAAGAAGAATTATACTCGGCATACAGATTAGGTATCATGTTCATTTCCATTTCTCCAGTTCACAAGCCTTGAAGGTTCAGCGCTTCCCACACCATTATCATCCAGGATTCTCAGTGTTGTGCTGCTTCCCTCCATGGTCCCCTGCAGGTTACAATATCTGAATTAAAAACTTGTTTGGTATTTTTTCAGTCAAATGCTACGAGAGCTTGTGCCATCTGATTTAATAAAAGTTCAAAGTTCTGCGGATTGGAAGCGGGGGATAGTGGCCGCCTACAACCAGGGAGCTGGCATGTCACCAGAGGAAGCCAAGATCACTTTCCTGAAGGTCATCTACCGCTGGCCCACATTTGGATCGGCGTTCTTCGAAGTGAAGCAGACGACGGAACCCAACTATCCTGAGATGCTGCTGATAGCCATCAACAAGCACGGAGTCAGCCTGATACACCCACAGACAAAGGTAGGAATTGTTCGGCCCTACGATTACAGCAATCAATATGTGTCTATCCTTACCTTCAGGGGAATCCCACAAAACTCAAACTAACTAGAAAAATGATATAGTTTGTCTCGGGTTAGACCATGTTCTATTAGCAGTAATTTTGTCTGCCGACGTTTCATTCCCTCAAGCGGGGAACATTTTCAAGGCTCGAAGCAACGGGGCACCTTTATCCTCCGTTTGCTTTTGGCAACTGGCCGCCGTGAAACCTTTATTGAAATTTGCAGTGGATAAAGGTGCCCCGTCGCTGCGAGCCTTGAAATTGTTCACCGCTCGAGAGAATGAAACGTCGGCAGACAAAATTACTGCGAATAGAACATGGTCTAACCCGAGAAAAACTAAATCATTTAACACCGACCATGAAAGTGAAAGTTTAAAACTTCATTTAACCAGATGAATCTTCTCAAGCATGTAAATATACATTCTTTATTCAAGAAAGAAATTGCTCAGTAGATGTAAAAATATTAAAGATTCTAATAAATTCTTAATTGCACAGATATTTGAAATGTTCACAGCTGGGCAGCAGTCAGACAATCAACTGTGACTGTGAACTGCTCAAACTACCTACCCAACTACTTTCCTACCATTTCTATCTACAATAGCAGAGTTTTACATACCAATAAAACTCATATTATGTGTGGTCCTGTCTGGAATGTTCCTCATTATTTGTGAGAGAAGACGCTCCTTTTTCCCCCAGAATGATGATAATCCTTTCCATTCAGTTCATTTATTTCCAACTTTGGGTTAGGTATTTGATGTTATTTGGTACTGGTCATATTTTTGGGTTGGCCACCCTCATCTCACCAGGCAGGGAATGTTTCCCCTTCAGTTGTACTCTCACGAGGCAGTAATGTGGTATACATTCCAGACAGGACCACACATAATATGAGTTTTATTGGTATGTAAAACTCTGCTATTATGTATTAAGGTCCTGTCTGGAATGTTCCTCATTATTTGTGAGAAGTGTTTGTTATCGCCGGTGAGATGCCAGTGTTGATATTATGTCAATTGTGATGTCTTGATGGATGGGTGCAGATAGATAGGCCAAGGGTGATGATCGCTTGGCATCTATGTGATGTCTTAATGGATGGGTGTAAATAGGTTGGCCAAGGATGATGATCGCTCGGCCTCTAGGCTTTTATATAGTTCTCGTTTGTAAAATTTTGAGAATGTGTTTTCACTTTTCCAATTCCCTCTTGCCAGTATTGTTTCCACGGGACAGTTTTCCATCCAACTGAGAGAGGCTACGGCTGCTCTGCAACTGCCGGGACTGCTGTTGATGCCCGTGTCTTTTAACACTGATTTCACCCATCCGCCGATGATGGTCCTTGAGGCCGCTTTAGGTATACCATTCGTTGAGATGAATAAGGCTTTTGGATTTCCCGCGCTTTTCCTTCTATCTTCCGATAATGTTGTAACTTTTCGGAGCCAAAATAGAGGATTCACATTTTCATTTTCTGCTTGGCTTAGTTTCCACCCTGATTGTTGGTGGGTGTTAGAGTCCGTTTTGGATCCAAACTTGGGCCACAGGATAATATTATCTTGGTTATCCACGAAGCGATCAGATGAATATTCCAGTAGAGTAAGGTCGTGCACTCTCCGCCCCGATGCTAATAGGAGGATTACAGCACATCTGCGTGATGCTTCGAACAGTGTTATGGATTCCGGAGTTAGAGTATTATCCTTCAGCCAATTATATACAAGTCTAGGATCCCAGATGGGGGGTTTGTCTTTTTTAGTTGCTGTGTTATTAATTCCCTTGAGGACTTGTTTGACCAGAGTATGGTTACTAAGGCGTGACTCTGTATTTGGGTCAACCCATGTTGCTATGGCAGACTTGTAGAGAGCTATGGTTCTGGGTGCCAGCTTCTCTTTTATGTTTAAGTAGGCCAAGAACTGGGCCAGCTCAGATCCTGAGGGATTTTTAGGGTTGATTTTATTCCGTATACTCCACTCCCACCACTTTTTCCAAGCCTGTTTGTAAGCTGCATTGGTGGACTTACGCCAGCTTGCATTGAGCAGAGACCTTTCTTGGTTGGTCCAGCCAACTAATGCTTCATCCCAGCCCCAACCATCCATACTTGAAGCTCCAGTTTTTGTACTTGTGGAGGGTGGAGTCCTGTTGTTGTGTCCACCAGGTTGCATGGTAGGTTGTGAATTGTTATGGGTGGACACAGGGCTCGGCTCTTCAGGTCTGGTAGCCAAAACACCTTGATCCATTTGGGTGCTACCACAAGGTATGTTCCCCTGGATTGGTTCAGATGAGTGAGCACTCGTGGAATCAGACATGGAGGAGGAAACGCCCAGGCCAGCGTGAAGTTCCATTTCCTGCTGAACGCGTTGTGAAATAGGGCATTCTGATCTTTGACGTTTATTGAGACATACTGGTCTACTACATGAGCTGTTTCTGATGCAAACAGGTCTACTGTGGGTCTGCCCCATTGCCGAAAGATCTTGTCTGTCACTGCCCTTTGCAGGTGCCATTCGGGTAGCAACTTTCCTCTTGATAGATGGTCTGCCAGTCCATTGTATCGTCCTGGGAGGTAATTCATTTGTAGTTTTATGTTGTGCATGTCTGTCCACTGAAAAATCTTGAAGGTCATTTGGAGGAGCTTTAGAGACTTTGTTCCGCCTTCGTTCCTCAAGTAGGCTATCACGGTCCTGTTGTCCGACTGGATGAGACAGGAAGAATTTTTCAAATATCTGCTCTGATACCTCATAGCCTGCAAGATGGCGTACATCTCTTTCATATTGCTGTGCCACTTTGTTTGTTCGAGGGTCCACTTCCCCGCTATGGGTTTGTCGTCTACTTGAGCTCCCCAACCGTGATCTGCTGCGTCCGTCACGATGAAGTGTGATGCTCCTGGCGGGTGTATGACATTGGCGGTGTTCATATTCTGAATCCACCAAGCTAGATCTTCTAGTACTGCATGTCTTATGGGATGGTATCGGTGAGGTGTCTGCACGCTCATTTTGTGAGCTGCTAACTGCATCATCCGACAGTGAAGACGGCCTCGTGGAATAACGAAGGTGGCAAAGTTGAGCCTTCCTAGAATGCTTTGTGCCTCCTTTAAATGCCACTTCTTCCTCTGGCGAAGGGCTTTTAAGCACGCGACAAGGCCTTGCTTTTTGTTTTCTCCCAGGGTCATGTGATTCAGCTGGGTATTCCATGTTATTCCCAGATACTCTATGGACTGCGTTGGCTCCTCGATATATTTTTGTATGTTTATTGTCCATCCCAGTTTTTGAAGAAAGGTGAGTGTGTCTCGTGTTTGTATCCGGAGGGTTTCTTGGTCTTGGTGAGCCAGTAGAAAGTCGTCGAGATACACAATAACTCGGATCCCTTGATTGCGAAGTGTTTCGGCAATCCAGTTGGTTATTGAGGCAAAAATCTGGGGCGAGCTGCTCAGTCCTTGGGGCAAGCATGTCATTTGTAGGAGACAATTGTTGTAAACCAGTCTTAGGAAGCGGCGATGAGATTTGGCTACTGGAATGTGGAAGTATGCCTGGGAGATGTCGATTTTTGTCAGGAAATCGTTTGGTTGGAGGAATTCTGGGACTTTGTAGTGGGATATCAAGGCGAATTTCTTTGTATTTACGAAGTCGTTTAGGACTTTCAAGTTGAATATTGGCCTTTGTGTTCCGTCCCGTTTGGTCCGTAGGAACATTTGAGACAGATATCCCGTGTTGTGTGGCGCCGGCTCCAGAATTCCTTCTTGCAGCATTTCCCTGATGGCTTTTTCCATTCCTTGTGTCCTTCTTGTAGCAAATTTTCTCATTTTGTCGCTTGATGGGAGAGACAAGGGAGGCTTCGTGATGAAGGGTATTCGATAACCCTTGATTATTTTTCGAATGGCAGTGGGAGCATTTACATTTTGCCATTCTTTGTAAAAACTCCCTAGCATTCCCGCCCGAAATGGAGAAGGCCGCCAGTCATCTGTCCCCTTGGAACCGACGGCGGGAAGTTTGTCCGCGCCTTGGTTTTGGCGCTCTTCCTCCCTTTTTAGGACCGGAGGTGGGATGCCTGCCAGTCTGAGGGGCGCGAGTACCATGGACTGGCCGATAATACTGCCCCTCATGAAAGGGTTTGCTTGGGGTTCGTTTCGGCGGAAGGCGTTTCTGATCCCCATTTTCATGTGACGTGGAAGGTCCAGCGTGCACCTTGAGGGGGTAAATAGGCTGCGGTGTTGTGGTGGGACGGAGCACCTTTGCGAAGCCTCCCAATTTTTGTAGCTGGGAATTAAGGGCTTCTTCGTCGAAGAGATGGCGGCTTGATGGAGGGATCTTGAGGAGAGCTTGCCTGTCGAACTGGTTTCTGCAGTGATCCAGGATTCGCTCGCGGCGAAATTCGATGACCTCCGCCCTCTTCCCGCACGAAATCTGCAGCAGATCATCACTTGCCTTGGTGACTGCTGGTTGGCAGAATATTTCCTTTATTTTCACCTCTAGGGCTTTGGGTGACAGTTTGGTGCCCTCGCTGGTTGCCCAGCTTAAAAGGTTTTGCAGGCCCTCTTGCATGGCGTTCCGCTGCTGCAGGGCGGCGTGCGTTATGGCCGCCAGGGTCCGCTCCATGCCAGCGAGTTGGGGAGACGAATTGCCGAGCACCTGGAACTCGGGGTTCACCTCCAGGTCTTTAAAGCCTGGCTCTGCTACATACTCCTTCAAGGTTTTCGTGTACCTCACGTTTGCCCATGTATGTGTGTTAAAGCCTTGAAGACGCTCCAAGGTCTTCAGCGCGTGGGATGATGGCGCAGGGAAAGCAGACTCCTTGAGGGCCACCATCGGCTCAGGCATGAGGAATTCCGCTAGAGGCGCTTCGGCAGGTGGAGAAACTTCGGTAGGTGGGGGCACGAGCACATCTTCAGCACGTGGAGGCAAGAGGGTGTCTTGTGGCGATGCAGGTGTTTCCCTGCCGCTTTCAGACATGCTGCCTTCAGCTTGTCTGAAAACGAAGTGCTGAAGCGCAGTCAGCTGCTCTGATAGCCTCTTGATGGCCTCCTCTGTCTTGGAGGGCTTGCTGCGCCTCCTACGGCTTCTCTCCCTGTCAGAGGAACTGGAGGAGGAAGGTGCGCGGCGTGCGCCTTTTTTCGATTTTTGGTTTTTTCCCGAACTTTCTTGCTCCCCGGACATATTGCAAAAAGGCACGGAAAAACACAGAAACAAAAGCGGAAACACAAATCTCGGAGAGCAGCTCTAGTGTTCGCAAAAATAAAAAGTTGGAAACACAATACGAAAGAACCAAGATGGCGTCCCTAGCCTTTTCCTTGGGATTTAAAAAATCGTATTGTTTTGACACTTAAAAATGTTTTTTAGTTAAATTATTTATTCGTGACACTTCTGTGTGTATTGATACACGGTTTTTTAATACTGAACGGAATTTTATTCCACGGATGGTGTTGGTAATAGTCGATTATATTACGACCGCACCATTTGGGGTGAAAAATTACGTACAATTGTAGGGGAAACATTCCCTGCCTGGTGAGATGAGGGTGGCCAACCCAAAAATATGACCAGTACCAAATAACATCAAATACCTAACCCAAAGTTGGAAATAAATGAACTGAATGGAAAGGATTATCATCATTCTGGGGGAAAAAGGAGCGTCTTCTCTCACAAATAATGAGGAACATTCCAGACAGGACCTTAATACATAATAGAAGTTGCAAAGATATATTAACATTGCATAAAAAAATGGAACTATACTATGAAATTTGTTTTGAAATATGAAAATCATAATAAAAGTCATAAAAAGACCCTAATCGGAATACAATGAATCTTTAAGTTTGTTAAAGAAAATCAGGTCTGAAAAGGCAAGCATACTTCTTTACTTTAAGTATATGTAAACAAGTTTGTTCTTGTACAGGATATTCTGGTGACGCACCCCTTCACCCGCATCTCCAACTGGTCCTCTGGCAACACCTACTTCCACATGACCATCGGCAACCTGGTGAGAGGCTCCAAGCTGCTGTGCGAGACTTCCCTCGGCTACAAGATGGACGACCTGCTCACTTCCTACATCTCCCTGATGCTGACCAACATGAACAAGCAGCGCACCATCAGGGTTAAATAGAACACAACATCTGATACTTCTCCTTTCCATGAAGGTTAATGGACTGTTCCAATAAAGCAAGTGAAATTATGCAATATAACTCAACAATAAAGTAGTAAAAATGTTTATCAGTCGTTGTTACTTAAACCCGCAGCAATATTTATTATAATCTATACCACGAGGTCAGTTATCATGTATTATGTCCTAAATATGGATCAGGGTTTATTGTTTATAAATATAGTGTTTTTCATAAAACAAGACTTAGTTGTAAGATGATTTAATGTAACCTATGCTACTTGAAAAGATGTTATTAAATAATCTAATTAATCAGTCATTATTAAAGTTAAAACTTGAGTTGAAATAATATGTTGCGCACAAAGTTTCAGGAAATGTAATCTCAGGTATGTTAAGAAACGGGAACAGTCTCAGCATAATGGGGAGGCAGGTGGGGCAGGGGAGGCAGGGGAGCTGAGTAGATGCGAGACTAGTGTGGGAACTTCCCACGCTGGGTTAATTAGAATCTCTTACGCTGGGCCCGCGGCGGCTCTGCCCGTCTCCATTGTGCTCAGCAACACAGGAAGTCGCCTGTACAATCACCGCTGGCCGGAATCTTATCTTTACACTAAAATTCCCATCATATTTTATACAATAAGCTGTTTGTGTGCTCTACACTCACACACACGTCCACAAATGAAACAGATAATTTTGTTACTTTGTTGTATTTCAAAACGACATCAAAATGACCGATTCACAAAAGCAAAAAAATGTCCTAAAATTATAAAGCAAAGATTGTAAAGAGACAAACGTGTTTGTTCTTTCCCTCCTTGTCTCTTGAATACATAATAATTGCGATTGATATTAAATGTCAATATGACATTGATATGTATGTATATTTTCATAATACTAAGATAGTACATTAATTTATTTGGGCTTTGTTAATATTAAGAAACATTCAAGTATACACAAAACCTTAACTCCTAGCCGATACTTCCGTATTACAATGTAAACTTTCTAATTTTGTAAAAAAATAAGCTGCCTAGTATTGATGAAGGCATATACTTGTATGAACCCAAGATCTTCCCTCCTGCAGGAGCCAGCATGTTATCTTCCTTATCCCCTTGGTGTTGTGGCATGAGAACTCCACTAGTGTGTAATTTATTCAACAGAGCAAGTGTGCCTAGCAGTGCTGGTGCCCAGGCAGGCAGGTACCTGCAGCTATAATATTACAGGGTACACTAATGAGTTCATTGTTCCATCACGGTTCTCACACTCAAAATATAACTTTTTATTATCTTCTTTTCCCACACAACTAACAGAAGTGGTGAGGTAAACCATGATTTATTATACATAATTGATTTCACAGATAAATGGTCATGATTTTACAAATGCGATTCACAACAAGGAAATGGAGTATCATCAAAGTAGCAAAATAATACAGGAATCATTCAATTGACACAAGGCTCAGTCAACGTACTTAAAACTTTACATTTCTTTTATATTCCCTACATATAAGTTTATGATAGTTTTGTACACTTATGTATATATTTTATATACAATATACTTTTACACTGTGGAGAAACAATGTAAGCAGATCTGGCTAATTTATAAAAGCAAATAATTATACATACTTATACTTCCTTATGTCTATGTTGTCATGTGTTTACGTATTGTATAATGGTCCGTCACGTTTTGATGAATTTCATTTTATTAAGAGTGAATGTCTCCTTGGGAATGTTTGAGCATTTCGTGTTTGAGATTGAGTTGTATAGAATGCGCTGATGATTCTGATATTTTAAATTATTTTATATTGTACCTATTTAATGTCATTATTTAATAATAATAAATAAGTTGATTATTCATTGGATTTTTACTTCCCCCGGAGCCCTCTCGGTGATCTCGTTGAGCTACCTAAATGCATTCACAAGGATAATCAAGGATTAAAGTATAAATGCCCTAAAAATGTGAAACATTATGCCTAGAGCACTACAGGATAAAAATAGGATGGCGTTTAGCCTGTTTAAGGTCAGAGCAGAGTGTAAAATGCTCTACTCTGGAATACTTTGGCTTTGCTTAAATCCAAAGAACAAAATACTTGTCAGCGGGACTTTTGTTCACGTTGTTGGTGCAGCTGGAGCACGAGACAGGTCTAGCAGTGCAGCATCATAGTGTTGCTATATTTCTGCAAGTTCCTCTTTCCTCAACACATTCACTTTACACATCAATTTAACTTAGTTCACTGCATCAGTCAATAGGCAAATCAGTAATATTGATTCATTCCTAACACAAATCCTTCATTGATTTTCATTTCATATTGGCAAAACACATATGGAAATGATGTTTTTCATTCCAACACCAGGAATCAGCAAGTTTGCTAGACTTCATTTCATGTTGAATAGTAAAAAGCTGACTCTTAAAATAACTAAAACCATTAAAATATAATTACATTCAAATCTGGCAACTGAGGATACAAAAATTATACAAGGGCAAGCGTAATATTATGCGTGTTCACATGAGCAAGTCCACATTTTGTTGGAATGTTAAGACAATATTTTGATGAATACTGCAAATCAAAATACACAGGATGAGCAAAAAAGTGTTGAATCTCATTGGGTAAGGAGTGGGGTGGGGTGGTTGTCTTCACCGCAGGGCTCCGGGCTGGGTCCAGCTGGGGAGGGGGGGGTCGGGGCGCATCACGTCGTCCACCGTGGCGCAGTGGGGGCGCGGGCCGTGCTCCGGGGTGTATGTGAACGTCAGGCCAGTAGCGTAGATTATTCCATCATTACGCACCAAGGAAACAGGCACCTGCGACAACAATACATACATCACTTATTTAACAACAACTTACTCTTTAGTTGGTATGTATGCTTATAGTGCTTGGTTTCATTAAAAAAATACAATTATAGAATTTGTTAAAATAAACAAACAAATAATGAAGAAAAGTAATGTAACTTAGGCCAGATATTTTCAACATTGGCATTGCAACTTCATAAATCATAGTGAATGAAAAAGATGCACTTATTTCTATTGTGTGTTTTATCCTTTAAAGTCATGTAAGCTAACATCGAAAATAGCGGGCCTTAATGTGTAAATAACCGGGACTTAAAGGTTGATTTGCGGCTGACCACCCATGCTGTAAAAATGGTTCACTTTGCCAATGTCACCCCTGTTACAGGGAAGGACAGCAAGAGTTGTAGGGCTTATGTTCATTTGAGATTGGGTTTTTATATTGTAGGTCCACATGCGGCATGTGTTAGCGTGAAATTATACATGTCTGCTTGTGGAAATGCATTTAATATAAATCTTAAATGATACATATCTTTGCAGCTTAGATTAGATTAGAATGTATCAGAATGTCAGGGAAGTAAAGCATTTTCCAATACAATATTAGAAAGGTATATTTATGGTATAAGATCAATTTTCACTTTACAACCAGAAAATACAATATTTCACATCAAAGATTTCATTCCTTTTTTAACATTGGTTGGGCCAAGATATGAGTAGGTATAACTTCACATAAATATCTATGTGGCGAGGAAGATAATAGATGTATCATCCTTCTCTAGCTGCTATTTAAACAGTTTGTTAGCCACTTGTATACATACACATCTCTTGATGAATGAGTGAGGCTCCCACTTGCATTTGTTCCTGCCCTTTCTCTAGAGCAGGGGTCGGCAACCTTGTGTTGTAAAAGGGCCAAATATTTTACGTGGGATTTAGTGCAGGCCGCACTTGGTCAATGGCGGATCTAACGGTCAGCATTTCAGCACATTCTGACTATCCCCCCCATCCCCCACCGCGTCATATACCCCCCATAATAAATCTCATATTGTAGAATTCCCGCCAATTCATTTTGGGAATCCTGCAATTCGGGGAACTCCATGCAAATCGACACCGGCCTACATAAAGAAATCTACCCACAAATTCTACTCCCCCCTTTGGATAATTTTGACCACCTTTCGAGTCTAAGATCCGCCCCTACGCTTGGAGTACATGTCATTGCCTAAAATATTTGTATACAAATATTTTAGTTGTATAAAAATATTTTAGTTAAAAAAATAAAACGTTTTTTGTCCATTTTTACGACATTTGTTGTATTTTTTTTTGACTCCATTTATGTACTTATGTGTATGATATCGTCCGGCACATGCGTTGTGGCGGATATCTTGCGGGCCGCAACAAGACGCCTCAAGGGCCGCATGAGGCCCGCGGGCCGCAGGTTGCCGACCCATGCTCTAGAGTTTCGTAGCCACAACATTCTTCTGTCTCATATTATTTTGCTCTTAAAACTATTCATGTGTTGACAGTAGTAACTGGAATTATACCAATCTGTAGTCTAGAGGTTAAAGTTATGGATTTGTGATCAGAAGGGCATGGGTTTCATTCCTGGTGAAGCACAAAAAAAATCATTTAATTTTCAAAATATGCTCTTCCCTAGATTGAAATATTTATATACCTTACCTAAGACCGGTGGTCACCAACGATCCAATACAGCCTTACAGCAACACTGTCTTGGGTAAATGGCGCTTTCTTTAGCACCGACCAAGCTCACAGAGGAATCTGTGAGGTGTGATTCACACAAAAAAAACACTCTCACCCAATCATTCTCATATTTCTTTATAACATTTTATGTTTCTGGAACTAAAAAATAATCCAAACCTGTGTGGGCTGTCGCACCCAGAGCCACTCTCCGCGGAACTGTGATATGTCCGGCACAACGCACAGCATGGACTCGGTGCAGCGGTACATGGTCTCGGCTTCCACGTCCCCGAACCACACCTGCAGGGACGGGGTGAAGTTGTCCCCGGCCAGCTCCAGCATGGCCACGTCTCCGCCACCGTTCAGGTTCAGGGAGTGCACCAGGGGAACGGGGGTCACGGGGGACCTGCAACCAACAACATCACACGTCATGTCAATACAGGATGATGAAATGTACTGAAGAACCTAATGTTGAAATGTACACAGATATGTAGACATTCATGATGCTTGCTTAAAGTAAACACACATTTACAGAGATGGTTTAACCTTTTCGCTTCTGAATATTCTGGCTATATGAATACCCCCAGTACGGAATACTTTATCTAGCACATTTTTAAAACATTTATTGTTTCCTACCTTAATTGATTGACAACACTTGTGAACAAAGTGCACAGTCACATGTATTAGTTATTCAAGAACAAAATCACAAAGGTATAGCTCATTTCACTTACAAACTTTTGAATTCTTTAACACAGATGTCAGGGATAAGTTCAAAGCTGGATGACGTCTATGATTGACAGCCGCACTATGTGCAAGTTTGACACCTATGTGTGCCACCTGCAGATAAAGGGTTAATAAAGAATCCTGACCGTTAGACGAGATTAAAGCAAGGCTTCTAATTAGAAATTGATATTTAGTAAATTACCTCATTTAATTAGAAAGAGAAAAGTGGGAAGACCCCGACTGAGTTAGGAGGACTGAAGGAGAGGGGATGCAGCGCAGCTTCTCCAGGTGACAAGGTGGAAGTTGCCACTGACGACAAGAGGAGCTAGAGGAGAGTGCTGCAGGAGGTCAAGGCTCCATCTAGGCTGCCGCGCCATCAGATGCTCATTTATGCAAGTGTCTTTGATAATTATATAGTTCACATTTGAAGTCTTAATCACGTAACTAATCAAGAAAGAAGAAAGCATTCATATCCATTTTCAAACGTTTCAGTTTGTCCAGGATCTCAGCGCGCTATGATAATGAAGCTTATGAAACTTGTAAAGTTAAGCAAAAACCTTACGTAAAAGTATTAAATCATCAACTGACAAAAATTGGATAAAAAATACATGACAACGAATATCATTCTCTAGATTCCAACATGTATTTGAAAAGCCTATCATTGTACTAGTGCCGATTTTATTGGTTTACCTCACAGGGCCCATTCCTTCAAAGAACTGATATTCAGCCTTGTCGGTGGAGATGATGGTCCAGCAGGCGCCATCGTTGATCATCTCTTTGTTGGGTTCTTTGGGACACGGCGTGGCCTGGAACTGGATGATCCGCTCCTGAGAGAGACAGAGGTACATCCTCTCCGTGTCCTTCATGTAGAACGCGCACTTGTGCAGCTGGGACACGGGATCATCAGCTTCCAGCAGGGCCATCTGCTTGTCCACCTGGTCATCAAGCAAACACCAACAGAACATTAAATCTTATTACACGACCACACAAAATAGCATCAAAGGAAGAAGAGAGCAAGAAGAAGGCGAATCCATTGGCTACGGAATGTATAAGTTTCATGCAGCATGTGAAAGCTTGAACTTATAGTTTATTGGGAGTGTTCATTACTTAAATGTCTTTACAATTTAGATTAGATAGATAGATCGCGACGATGGGGCCCGGATGCTGATTAAGTTGAATTTGTAATCTCCAGTGCAGGGAGGCATATACACTTTTGTTTTGGCAATAGATTACAGGTTTCAAAACTCTTTTGAGTTGAATATCCTTGATTCACAAAAATTATCATATTTTTGTATCAAGTTTGAAAATAAGAACATGCAAGAAATGGATTGATACCCAATCTAATAATATTTCAATATTTTTTTTATCATATTATTATTATTATATCATCCAAGGCCCAAGTTTTCCGGAGTCAAGACACCAAACACCAGGTGATTGTGAGAAACATAACAATACCATCACTTCTCATTCAGTTAAGATAATATTAATGTATTAACTAAAAGAAGATTCGAAGGTGCTTTTTTAAACTAAAATGACGCTTTGAAACTATTTATTTTCACAGATAAGGGGGTCGTTGATCATTCTTGACACTCGACGGGGATCAATCCCTAGCCCCTCTGGCATGGAACACAAGCATTTGTTGAGTGAACGGAATTGATATTTCATTTCAAGAATGGGGTAGTAAATCCAATCAAAATCAGAATGCTTCTCTTCCATTGATGCAAAGCTGAAGCAGGACAACCACAGTTTTTAATTATTAAACTTTCATAATTAAGTGATAGGGCAAGTGGTTTAGTTTTATACATTTTAAGTAACTTAGGACCTCCACTGTTACAGATCTAAAGATACAAAATTGGTGAGAAAAAGTCTTGCTTGAAGTGTAAGTAATCCATTTTATGGTAAAATCATTAATATAAACCAGTTCTAAAAGGAGGGTGCATTGTTTAAAAAAATTCTCACGCTGGTTGGATGGAAGATAATTGTTTTGCCAATAAACATATTTTTTAATAAGAACTTGGTATAAGGATGTGGATTTGACATCAATCAATATGTTTTTACTTATATGGAAAACAAATTTATTTACAATAATAATAACTACACAGTTTAAATATGTCAAACGACCACCGTAATTCCAACCTAAACCTAATAATGGAAAACAAGATCATACAAATAAAATTGTTTGGTCAATAATTTCTTGAAATTAAATAAGTACAGTTAAATATATAATAATGTTAGCATTTCACATGGACAAATAATTATTGTATGAAAAAAGACAAGAAAACATTAAAAGAAAAATACATCATCATGACAGAGCGAATATGAAGCCATGGAATGCATGGGTTCACTAGCCTCACTATTCCTCCTCGTCTACCCTAACACGGCAAAAACTCAGTATTCTAGCACTGCTCAGGGTGCAGACTAAGTATGTGAAATGGGAAATGTAAGTCTGCATACCTTCCTGATGATGAGCCTGGGCAGAGCCATCCCCGTCACGGAGCACACCAGCTTGACCGTGGAGCCGTAGTGCACGTAGCCCTCCCTCACCTGGAACTCCTCCGACTCACTCTCGTTGTCATCCAGCAGATGGATGGTGAAGGCGCCCCACTGCGTGGAGGAGGCGTGGAAGTTCCCGTTCTCCACATGCAGGTACCGAGTGGACACAGTCTGAGATCTCAGCCGGTTAAACAACGCCACTTTAGTTCCACTAGCGATACACAAGTCCGCATTTTTTAAGGATTGTTTCTTTTTAGAAGGTTTCGATATAACTTTGATTCTCTTGCTATTGAACACGCCGATGTCGTGTCCCGATCCATAGAACATCTTCACGGAGAGCATAAAGTGTTTTCTTTTATCGGAGTCGGAGATGTAGAGGGTCTTGGCTGCGCAGTACTGCTTGCCGTTGTTGAGGTCCAGCTGCTGCATGTCCTGCTCGGAGTTGCCGATGCCGATGAAAGCGCACAGCTGCGCCGCCTGCTCCGTCTCCCCCTCGCGCTGCATTTGCTCCTGCCGCAGTCTCCAGCCGTCCCCGAACAGGTAGATGCAGGGCGGCGGGCAGAAGAAGCGCTTCTCGTTGCCGTACGACTTCTGGGCCACCTTGGCGTGCAGGATGACCATGACCATGTCGGAGCGGTCGCGCAGGTAGCGCTCCATGGCCTCCCTGGTGAGCCTCTGCTCCTCGGGCCTGTAGGCGCCCGCCCCGGGGCCCGCGGCGCTGGCGAAGCGCGGGTACAGGGCGCCGTGCTGCAGCGGCGGGGAGGGCGGCGACTGCGCCATCCCGGGCAGTCCATACTGGTGCGGCATCTCTCCTGGCTCCCCCCGGCTGTCACAACATCGTCAATGGCTAACTTTTCACGACACTTGACAACTTTCGAATAGTTATGTCAGTTTGACAGAAGACCGCGTCAACAGCACAGTTGTAGATTGGGTAAAGCCGTGGACACACACACAGCGAATTCTCCCCGAGCACGAGTGGCGAGCGCACGGCTTCTGTTCGACACCATCACTGTGATCACTGCCACCGCTTTCCCGACAGTCCGCCCGCTAACAACACTGAATACACTTCAGATGATATTATTATGTGAGTACGCTCTACACAATTATTATTATAATGCGGTAATATTATTATTGTGATGGCTTACACCAATCACCAATCTACGCGGCTCCCATCCCATTCAAAAAAACACCTGTTCACTTCGTACATTTTCCGACAGTGCCGCCAACAGAAGACCGATATTAAATTGTAAGTTTTGTTTAACAATATTTTGATTCATAAATTATTATTATATCACCACAGTAGATCAATACAGTATTTGATTTCGAACTCAAGAAGTGCTTGAGTAACTTGTTACAAATCTCACATCCGACGCTTGTTACATTTTTGACAAGAATGTTTTGATATGCATCATGTTTGTTTCTTCTCAGTAAATTTCGCTGTACGTAATGTAGTGCTGTGCAAAGTATATTTAAAAATCCCTATACTTCTCGTACACGTGCATTCCCGAGATGGCCTTTTCAGACAGCGCAGAGAAGAAACTAGATTACGGCATTGATACATACTATATGGCTCACCTGTCAAACACCACAGAATGCTAAATAATCCGTTTTTAACCCTTAACTTGGCAGAGGCAAAAATTCATATTTTTTTTTGTTTTTTTTATAAAATTTGTCTATAAAAAAATCAAAGATTTCGGGAAAAATAATACGGTTTCTTGCTTTCTCCATTTTGTGTTTCGAACCCCAATAATTACACTTGCCATAGTGTCTTAAAATAATGTTTTTTTTCTTTAAATATTGACAGTTTTACCCAGGCTCGGATTAAGACCACTGGGGGGCCCTGGTGCGGGGAAAGTCAGGGGACCCCAACCCTCTACCCCATCCGACCAAGACCACCAGCGCCAACCAATAAATGTATACTTATTGCAAACCAAAACGATTACCGACGGCTCTTTAAGTTTGTTTTTGGGAAACCTCTTCGGGAGATCTATGACATTTGTTAGATCAGCTTGGTCTTATTCTTTTTGTACAAAAATGTAAAACAAATTTACTGTCATAAAAACAATTTATAAATTCAAAATGACTTACAGTTTTCTGAAACCGCCCCTGGGGCACACCATATACTTAACGCGATAATTAATAAATGGTTATTTACATGTGTAAGCGCAAGTTCCCGGCTGCTGCTCCTGTCTTGACTTTCACATGGCACTTTATTTTATTTCAAGTAATCCATTGAAAATAATTTTGAATACACTTAATTCCCTTCACTTTGATTTAGGATATAATATATTTTATAGTTTTACAATATTAATATCGCATTTTCTGCAGGTTTCCTCATGGTTGTGCTTAGTTGAATGAAGAAGAAAAGGAAGAAAACGGTGCAATGCTCACATTTTTTTAATGGGACACTTATTTTAAAAACACAAACGTGATATATGTGAATAGTTAAATAATCAATGGTGCAAATCTAGTTTTACCCCCCCCCCCCCTTTTTTTTTTTTTTAAGAAATCCTGTGCGAGAGACTCCCTAGATTCTAAAGACTCTAGGGGTCTATGACACCTGTTGTAGTGCCGCAGAGGTGTACGAGCTTGGTCGTTGCTACAAAGCGCCAATACTCAAGCAAGACCCAGTTGCTGTAAGGCTGGATGGACCTTTGGTGACCGGTCATTGGTAAAGGTTTATAAATTTTTCAACCCAGCGAAGAGCACATTCGAAATATAAATGGTATATTTGTGTGTTCCGCCGGGATCCGAATCCACAACCTTCCATTTACGAGTCCGAAGTGTTGCCACTACGGACTACGGACCGGTCCCCCCCCCCCTTACCTTTATAAATAAAAAAAAGTTCAATCGCAGTAAGAAATTCCGCTTAATCTGTAGCTTAGTTGTTTTACAAAGATGTGATAAGTAAATTATTTCTGTATTTTTTATTTGATTTTAAAAAAAAAACCTAAAATGCTGCATTTGTTGCCATCTACGACTCATTCAAATTTTGTTTTGATTACGTTCAGTAAAATTATTGTATTAAAAAATACAGCGACGTAAGTTTATTTCAATTTCTTATATTTAATTTGATTTATTGTTTACACTTTTTAATTTTATATCACTTTCAAAATTTCAAAAAACTTGTTAAAAAATAATTTACATTCACCCGCGAACTTTAAATTTACGAAATCGAGTGCAAAAACGCTGCGCACTTGCTGACATACCGTCACTGACTGCTGGTAAGGCGATCGAGATTCAATTTAAGTACTTTCTCTTGCTCAACGACTTTCTCTCACTGTGGTTGGTTGGGGGCGTGTCTTAATGAGTTGGGGGGTGATATCCCAAATGGTGGGGGAGTTTTAATTTGTCATTGCTACCCGACAGAGGGCTCGCTTACTTATTTCAAGCTGATCAAAGAGATCGACAGCTGATATCGTCCCACTAAAAAACCAAAGTAAGTTGTTTGGCACAACTACCAAATTTATTTTCCTTGTCACCGAACTCAAAGCACAAATCATCTCGGTGATACGAACACTTCTTAGCCACACATATAGCGTAACTTCTTGCCGCGTTCTCCTCAAAGGGGTCACATGTGGCGAGTCGAACCTATTTATTTTTATAGTTCAGTTGAAGTGGGTGTTTCCCAGCTCCCGGGGGGGCTGGCACTCATTTCTTGTGAAGGCTGTGTAAACCTTGCAGGTATTTTATTCTGGTTTTGAAATAAACACCGAAACGGGAAATCATTTTCTGACACCCTCGGCGGGATTCGAATCCGAGCTCTTATGCATGGAATTCAAGCACTCTACCAACTGCGCTGTCGACTGAACAATCAATACAAAGCTAAATTGATAAAATCTAGAGCCCTCTACATGCTTGATCATCACTGGTCGGGCATATTTCTCAATCAAGACCCATTAGCTAACATATAAGGCTGGTCTTTCAAAAAGTACAGCCAGGCCCGGATTAAGATTACTGGGGGCCCTGGTGCAGGGAAAGTCATTAGGGACCCCAACTTTCTTTTCCCCTACTGTGCGGGCCCTGGTTTGGCTGCACCGCTCAAACCGCACTAAATTCGGGCCTGGTTTTACCGACCATAACAAAACACTTATAACATGTGTGCATAGCGTTTGCGCAGGCCTGAATTCAATGCTGCCAAGCTTACTCTGTGCTGCCAAGCTTATGGAAAGATTTTGTAGCTTCCCCGGAGTTTTTTTTTTACAAGTAGAGTTCCGGGTGTTCTGAGCTTTTGCAAATTAGCAATCAATCACAAAACTAATACATCTTTAATTATTTTTAATTTTCCTTGACTCATTCATTGGTATGAGGCTGACTCTCCATCCTGTTAAAATTTGATTCACTTTTGCCAATGCCACCCCGTTTAAGGGAGAGGCGACAGGACTTGTAAAGCTTATGTTCAAGTGTAGATTGGTTTATTTTGCATGTATACCTATATGCAACATGTGCAAGTGTGAACTTACATGTGTCTACTTGTAGGCATCCATTAATTATGAGCCTTAAATGTCAATATATTATCTCTGCGACTTAAATTATAGATTATAGTTTTCTAAGGACTCTAGTCACTAAGACATTCGACGTTTGCCCGGCGAGAGGAAAATTATATTTTTATTTTTTTTCTGAGAGCATTCCAACGTTTTCTAACACATAAACTCATTTTTGTTAAATACTGCATTTTAGTTTGTTATGCGCATTCAATAATTCCATAAATGTAGGGATTTAGCGTGCAGCTCACATGCTTGACGTTTCTGTAGAGCTCCCCTCTCCCCAAGCTCGCGGAGTGCGGACCATCAAAAGGATGTTGGGGTTATGCTCGGGGCGTGGGAAAACACGGTGTGGGAAAGAGTGGGTGGCCCCTGCGCTTCTAAAACATTTGATACGACGCTGGATGTTTTATGCCACGCTATAACGAGGTGCCACGGTAGTTAGTTACTCCAATATTCATAAAGCGAGACGGGCGGACTCTGTTTCTGACGTATCGGGGAGAATCTCGTGGGAAAGCGATCTCGGTATGCGCCACCGGTCTGGGAAGGTCGCTCGAACAATAACAGGAGTTGATTAGATGCGATTTCAGATTTGATGGAGAGAAGATAATAATAATTATGGGAGTCACTGGCCTGTGGCGGCTCTTGGAACCTGCGGGGAAGCCGGTGCCGCTGGAGACGCTAGAAAATAAAATCTTAGCCATTGGTATGACCTTTTTAATTACTTTTTTTTACTCACGTAAAATTATTTTAACTTTTTTTTTAAATATGAAACCAAACTAATAAAGGCTACAATTATTTGATTGAACAATTATTATTATAAACAAAAAAACAAGCTTTTGGAGGTTATTTACTTCACCTATCATTGTTTCTCAGATGGGGGATTCCCATTTGTCCAAAGGACCACCACATAAAAAATAAATATTTGTAAAAATAGTTTTAAAGGCAAAGGTGTATCCTGAAAAGAAAGCCTACATTGGGATTTTTTATGGCACTATGCAAAAACGCAATGCAACTAAGCTACACATATAGTGTAACTTCTTGCCGCGTTATCCCCGAAGGGGTCGCATGTGGCAAGTTGAACCTATTTATTTTTACAGGTAAGGGGGCCGGCCTTACGCCAACCACTTCAGTTGAAGTGGGGGTTTCCCAGCTCCCGAGGGGGCTGGTACTCATTTCTTGTGAAGGCTGAGTAAACCTTGCCGGTATTTTTATTATGGGGTTTGAAATAAACACCGAAATAGGAAATCATTTCTGACACCCTCCTCGGTGGGATTCGAACCCGAGCTCACGGGGTAGAATGCACGCACTCTACCAACTGAGCTATCGACCAGACTTTTGGACTACATTTTGAGTATTTTGCTAGATTATTCAACACTTGATATTTTTCTGGTACAAACCTTTGCCATTATTCTGGCTTTGCCAATACATAGTATTGTGTCGTCGCGCGGCCAGGTTGCTAGTGAAAATTTATACAAATATTTTGTTGTTGGTTGTTAAGGACTGCAGTCTCATACAAGACTGATGTTTTCTTGCCAAGAAAATAATCCACTCTTAGCTAAAAAATACTCCATTATCCAATTAAATAAAGTTTTAAACTTTCAATCCGGCCCGCGACATCTAGTTATTGCGCAAAATGTTCTTCATCTATTTAATTTTTTTCAAATTGGGGGGAGCGATTTTTTTCTGCGAAGATTGAAATTGCGTGCGTACCCCCCTTCCCCCCCGTTGATAAAATTATTATGGACAAAATGAACTTCTAAAATTGCATGCCTACCCCCCCCTCCCCTCCGTCAACTAAATCCGGCCTAACCTAAGAAAAACTATATCACTCCATTATCCACTTTTCCTTTTTAAATACCAATTTGTTTATGAAATACAATGGATTTGACGCATTCAAAATGTGGGGAAAAAATGTGATGCCAATTGGCCGGGCAAAAGCCAGGACAGACAGGCATAACTTCAGAACAATATTATATTTAAAAGTACAATAATATATTCTGCAACATTACATATTTCACAATTTTGTACAATAATAAAATATCTGATAATCCGTATCATTTACTATGAGCGATGTCACATAGCTGAGGAATATTTTGAATGTGTACTCCATTCAGATTTCACGAGTACCTTGGGGTGGTTATTATTATACCAAAATATTTGTTAATTAAGTAGAGAATTGCAGATAGGAACCAGAAAACCCTGGGCTGGAAGTCTCATCACCACGGTAATTCTTACCTACCAAATATAGGTAATATTTGTATAAAGACCTGTCAATCCAAGATGGCCGCAAGTGAACAGCTGATTAGTCTTGATACAAATATTACTGATATTCGGTAGGTAGGATTTACCGTGGTGATGAGACTTCCAGCCCTGATGTCTATCAGTAGATACATTTACATATTTGTTTTCCTATTTGTAGATATCTCCATATGGCTGCACCAGGTAGTGAAGGGCTACCAGGACGCCAGGGGGGGCTCCCTCGCCAACGCCCACCTGATCGGCTTGTTTCAAAGACTCTGCAAACTCCTCTACTACAGAATAAAGCCTGTGTTTGTTTTTGATGGAGGCTGTCCGGCTCTCAAGAAACAAACCATTGTAATACAGTTTACTGCAATATAATTTATTTACTAAAATATTAAATTCCAGGGCTATTCTAAGACATTTTATTCGTCGGTTGAGCCCACACTTTGACAAACAAATGGTGCTAGGTCTGAAAATTTCATCACCACGGTCATTCTTACCTACCGAATTTTGTTATATTTGTATGGAGACAAATCAGCTGTTAACATGCGGCCATGTTGGATTGACAGGTCTTCATATAAATGCATCATTAGTTTGTCAAAGCGTGGGCTCAACCGACGACTAAAACGTCTAAGAATAGCCCCGATAGATTCGAAATTTGAAATCAGCAAGATTATCTGATTAATTTATTTTTTGTGATGATATGCATCATATAGAATCAAAAGCGGCAATCTAGGATATTTTCCAAGGCAACTTTAATGTATGGAAACACAGAGAACCATTTTCTCATTATTTCCATGTATTTATCTTGTGAGGGTTTTTCCTCTCTGTCCTGCTGATTGACACAATTAATAATATAACAGCCACTTTAATATGTTTACTTTTATTTCTTTCACAATGTATACACAATTAGCGCTAGTTCAGACACGGCGGGAACCACGCGATTATAGAATCGCATGGAAATCGCGCGGGTCTTATTTATATGAGTAAGTTAGTAATCGTTCAGACATAACCGCGCGGTTAATCAAGCCGCGCGGTTACCGCAACCCAACCGCCAGAAAATAGAATCGCGCTGCTCCCGCGCGTTTCTATTACTGTGGAGTCTTTACTTCGCGTTCAGTTGCGTTGCGGATACCGCGCGGTGAGCACGTCACTGTTCGTGAGTTCGCCATGGATCGTTTCGACACTGAACTATTTATTGATGAGGTGGAGAAGAGACCTGCAATATGGGACATTCAGTGTGATGATTACTCAAATAAAATTATCAAGAACCGAGCTTGGCAAGAGTTGGTGGAGATATTTGGAAATTGCGAAGACACTCCAAAAAAAATGGAAAAACATACGAGATTGCTACAATAAAGAATACAAAAAAGAAAAAACAACTCCTTCTGGTTCAGGTGCTTGTAAAGGAGCCCGATACATGTATTTTTCAAGATTATTTTTCCTGCAGAATAGTGTAAGTAATAAAGACACTACAACTAATATTGAAGAACAGAATGAAAGGCAAAGTGAGGAGACAAGTGAACTAAACGCCAATGCAACCGAAGCCACTGAAAAACGTCCCCCTAAACGTAAGAAAACACAAGTGCCAGAAGAAAAAATAGCTGTTTTAATAGAAAAAAGTATCGAGTCACGAAAACATTTTCAGAATGAACTTCAAGAAAATAGTATTACCAAGCAAGATGACGACAAACTCTTTTGTTTGTCGTTATATAAAGAACTCAAAAAAGTACCAGAAAATAGGCGTTTAGCAACCAAAATTGAATTACTTCAAGTGATACAAAAAGGACAAAGCTTACCACCCCCTGTTCGCTACAATACTCAGCAGATCACACCTACGTATTGGCAAGGACAACAGTATACAAGCCCGCAAGGATATTTTACTACATCTGGATCATCTTCTCCTGTTCCGGCACCGTCACCGTCACCATCGCAATTTAGTTCTGGCTCTCAGTCCTCTACAGTTATAGAAAATATTTATGCTGATTTTGAAGAACAATAAATAAATCTTACCTTAAAGTTATTACGAGTTTCTCTTCCGGTGACACGCTTGGCCTCAAATGCGTTTCAGAGCATGAAATATCTTGCCTGATCAGTTCAATTAGTTCATCAAAAGATTTTATTGACATTCTCAAATAGTCAAAAAATTTGTTATCATACATTCTTAATTTGGGATATAACGTTACGAACTGACCATGTACTAGTCGGTCACGTAATATTGGATGCACCCAATACCGCCTTTTTCTTTTCTTTTTTTTAAGGAGCAACCACAGTAAGCACACTTCTTCGTCGACCTCCATTTAGAAACTGACGAATCGCATACTAACCGCGCGTGTCTGAATAGCATCACAATTTTGCGGTTTGAAACCGCGCGATTCGTAAACGCGCGGTTCCCGCCGTGTCTGAACTAGCGCTTAACCACAGCACAATAATATTCTTTATTCTTAATTACACAGGCTTGTGGCTATCCCGCCAGGCAAGCTTCTTCTCCCTTTCTGCCTTCCTTTGTTTTCCTTTTCATTCAAATTCAAATCTCATGTTCCATTTTACCTAACAAACAAATCCATCTCGTTACAATACACCTCCTTCCTCTCATAAAAAAAAACATTCCCAATTTTTTTTTTTTTTCTTTTACAATGAGTAAATAATGTATCATAATGCTCAGCCGGCGCCACATATTTTGTTTTATTTTAAGGATAAATTTCAAAAATATGAAAATAAAAAAAAAACCTGTTTCTGATACATTATTCAGTCATTAATACCTTTTTTAACAATACCAATTATTTTCATACTAAAATTAATATAATTTTTTTTTAACACAAATTTCATATTCAATATTATAAACAAATATTTGTTTTTTTTTTTTTAATACTTAATTCAACAATTCAAAATAATCAAATAACAATACATAATAAACATTCACCAGTTAATTAATCAATTCATTAAAATAACAGTCGATGTCTTCACTAGCTTTTAAACGTGTTGATGCTTTCACAACCATAAATCTGTCCAATTTTAATCATTTCATATATTGTATTGTTTTCAATGTCATTTGTTGAAATTGACTGTCATTTGTTTTTGTTTGTGAAAAATTTTCTTCATAGGAATTTCATGTACAGATTTTTTCTTTTACGTTGGGCGCCAAAATGTGAGGGTTTTTCCTCTCTGTCCTGCTGATTGACACAATTAATAATATAACAGCCACTTTAATATGTTTACTTTTATTTCTTTCACAATGTATACACAATTAACCACAGCACAATAATATTCTTTATTCTTAATTACACAGGCTTGTGGCTATCCCGCCAGGCAAGCTTCTTCTCCCTTTCTGCCTTCCTTTGTTTTCCTTTTCATTCAAATTCAAATCTCATGTTCCATTTTACCTAACAAACAAATCCATCTCGTTACAATCTCATTCTGAAAACAATCATAGATTGCCACTGTTGGTTCTATATGACACATGTAAGAGCATTCCCGTTGTCCAGTTAGTAGCTCAGTCGGTAGAATGCTTGCTTTCCATACCAGAGAGCTAAGGTTTGATGCCTACTGAAAGTTGTAGAAATCATTTCCCGTTCTGGTCATCATAAGAAATGAGAACCAGCCTTCCCGGAAGCTGGAAACCCCCACTTCAAGTAAAGCAGTTGGTGTAAGGCCGGCCCCTTTACCTGTGTAAATAAATAGGTTCCACACATCACATGTGACCCCTTCATTGTAAGAAGCTGTACTTAATGTGCAGCTTTATTGTTTTTTTTGCTACTACAATCGGTTATACGTTTTCCACTTATGACAATATTTTGTATAGTCCATGGTTCAGTGATTGAAATAACTGACTTGTTTTCTAATTTATAAACAGTTGTCAACTAAAGTCAAGTAAAGCTGGAACAATATACTTAATTGTTATTCTCCAAATATTGCATTAATTAACTAAACTTTTGCTCTATAGCATTGGCGAACCCTTCAGGTGTGATTTCCACATGGATGATTTAGCCAACTGTTTGCAATATTGTTTCCAGATGAAAAGAAAAAGTCAGAAGGCCCAGATGCACAGTGATGTGGATCGTGTGAGGCGGCAGCTGCTGGAGGTCCTGGTTAAACAAAAGGCTGTAAAGAACGTCCTGTCAGAGAAGAAATCATCTCCGACTAAAAAATCTCCAATCAAATCAGCCAACACTACAGTGGAAGAGGAAGAGCTCTTTAAACTTCCTCCCATGGCAAGTGATGGCCTGGAAACCAAAGAAGAGACATCTAGCGATGAATCGGAGTATGTTGTTTTTGTATTTCATTAAATGACCAATAGAGAACTAAAGGTATTGGGGATTTTTTCCAAAAATTAAATAAATACAGTAGGCCCTCGTTAATCCAGGGATCACTGATTTGACATGTGCAATATATGTAGTTTTCCTCAGCGCCTAAAGAGATGCTGGATTACAGAGTGCGGTTCACTGTTCATTTTCGTTCTGCAGTCCGGTAGTTGACATTTACTACAGAAATCCAATAATTCAGCATAGTTAAAAAGTCTGAGATTGCCAACTTTGAATCTATACAATATACTACACTATAATGGTAATTACTAATGATAAAAATCCACTTAATACTTTGGTGGTAGGTATGGAATATTTTTTAACAGCAATTTCCATACTATTTTAGAGATGAAGATGGCCAGCGTGTAGATTTGCATTCACTTGATGTAAATTCAGAATATTTCAAGAGTTTGACACCGAGGGAAAGATATGATTTGTTAACAGAACTGAAAGAAACCCGCAAGCAAAACTCATGGGGACGTCTGCATGAATTACCTGCCAATAGCGATAACTTCTCCGAGTATCAGGTGAATATTCTTTACTTAATTTCTTTAACTTTTATTTTTTACGCATTAACTCATTCCCATACCTCCTCATTTTTTTTCACAGATGTCGAGGCTTTTGAAAAGGAGGCAAGTTCAAGTGTCGTTGGAAGAAACTGAAAAAGAGATTGGTGGCCATTTTCTATCCCTTAATGAGCTGGAAGTTTTATTGAATGAAGAAGGAATCAACACAAAAATAGATAATATTACCACTCGGAGAATTGCATCTGATGAGAATACTAGATTTGTTTTGATAACAGATGTTAAGGAAGCTTTGGAATCTGCTAATAAAGCAAAAAATGAAATTGAGCAAAATAATAGTGAACCTGCGCCATCAACAAGCAAGGAAACTGATCAAAATGTCACCGATGAACTAGGGGATGAGTTTGATGATGACCTTAAGGCTGCAATCCAACTATCACTTCAGTGTGACCCTAAAGAAATAGAAAACACTGAATCAAAGGAACCAAAGTCCAGTTCTGTGGATCTTACATTTATTGGTTCTGAATTTGTGAGTGTTAGTGACAGCGACAGTGAATGGACGACAGATGATTCAGATGTAGATTCTCGCAAACTAGCGGCGGCCGAGCTTGCACTGGCAAAAGCATACATGTTGGAAAACAGTGGTTTGTCAGAATATGAAATAATGAGGATCCTTGGTAGTCGGATTGGAAAGAAAAAAAGGTACACTAAAAAGAAAAATATATCCCCTACAATAAAAGCTGCGGCTGTCAATTCTGTCAATATTCCTGATTTATCTGAACCTAAAAATATAGAGGTAGATCAAAGAAATACTGTTCAAAATATAACAAATAATTCAAAAGTATCTCTTGATGAATCAAAACATGTTTTGACAACTGATGAAAGTATTGAAATTGCTCAAATCAACCCAATCTCTTTGCACGATGACACCATCAGTCTTGATTCTGACAGCAGCTTTGAAGAAGTGCCAGAAGCTTCAGCAACTAATGTAATTGCTCGTATTGAACCTAAGCCTACCGTGCAGTTAATCTTGCAACCAAAATTTGAATTGAAGGATGACATTTTTGCTGACATCTTTGAATCAAAAGATCAAACATCAGTAAAAAATACTGAATCCAGAATTGAACAGCTAAGTGATGTCAGTTCAATGCAACAGAAAGTGATTAGAAAGGAAGAAAATATAATTGAAAAAAATGAAGTTATCAGTACGAAGGAAATGATTAAAATCAGTTTTGAGGCAAAGAAAATCCAGGAAGAAACCATAAATTTGGAAGCTGCATTGGATGCTGAGACTTTATCTACTGCGGATGAATCAAATGAAGTACGCGATCATCAATTGAAAAATAAATCTCCCCAAAAAGGAACCAGACTTTCTGAAATTAAAAATATAGTAACACAAAAAGATTCTCAAGATACCAATAAAAGTGAATCCAACGCAATTGAAAAACCAACTTTATCCACTGAAGAGCTGTCTTCATTAGCAGATGATTTAGGCATTCGAAGAGAAGAGTTAGAAAGACAGCAAAACAAGTTGGACAGAATGGGGCGAGATATATCTCATGAGATGACCGAGGATGCTCAGCAGCTTCTGCGCTTGTTTGGCATTCCTTACATCATTGCTCCCATGGAAGCTGAAGCGCAGTGTGCGTTTTTGGAGTCAATAAAGTTAACTGATGGCACAATAACTGATGACAGTGACATTTGGTTGTTTGGAGGACGGACGGTGTATAAAAACTTTTTCGATCAACAAAAGCATGTCTTACAATTTTTATCCGAAAACATACAAAATTGTTTCAGTAAGTTACTTGTATATAACTCCAATGATGATTCTGAGGTATTGTTAGTTCTTAATGAGATTATTTTGATTATTGTGTTAATTTCAGAATTGGCTCGAGAGCAGCTCATCCTTCTGGCCCTCCTGGTAGGAAGTGACTACACTACAGGCCTTTCAGGAGTTGGTCCTGTCACGGCTTTAGAAATCTTAGCCGCCTTTCCAAATGAAAATAAAGAAACAAAACCCCCATACATTACTCTCTTATCAGGACTAAAGAAATTTTCTAGCTGGTGGAATTCTAGTTGTCGAATATTGAGCCACAAAGGACTTCGCAATAAATTGAAAAACATTTCACTTCATCAAGGATTTCCTTGTTACAAGGTAACAAATTTCATGCATCACTAAAACTATTACTCTGCATTCTTCTTTTCTTAATGAGCCTTGTATAAAACTTGTATTTATCAGTTGTAATCCTTTGCAGGTGGTAGAAGCATATTTAAACCCAACAGTAGAATCCAGTCAAGAGGAATTCAGCTGGGGTCGGCCGGATTTGACGGCGTTGCGAGATTTCACCCGGAACAAATTTGGCTGGACGCAGCAAAAAACTGATGACATTCTATATCCTGTATTGAAAAGAATGGATTCAAAGATATCTCAACAATCAATCAGATCATTTTTTAGAACAGATGTCAAAGTAAATGTAGCAAACGAGAAAATGAGTAAGCGAGTAAAAACCGCTGTGGATAGAATAGGCGGAGATATTGTTGACAGTGATGAAGGCGATCTTCCCAGTAAGCCTAAGAAACCAAGGAAAGCTAGCAACACTAAACTCAAAACTAAACAGGCCAAGCATGGAGCTGAAATATTAACAGAACCTACAGCCACAGATGAAACAAATAATCAAACTATTGAACCGTCTGCAAGTTCAACAAATGTTGACGACAGTAGTTCAAGTAAAAAAGAAATTCCTGGTGGATTCCCTGAACGGTATCAAGAGACCATCCCGCAAAGAGAGCTTGATAAAAATATAATGATGAAAAATAAAATGAAGGCGATTGAGCTGTTCCGAACATCGAGGAAAGGGCCCGGGTACATTAGGAAGAAAAGGAAGCCAAAGCTGCAGCCTAAACAGGATGCAGGGCTGTCAGAAAGCAGCAGTGATTGAACAATACCTACCTACTGTGATAAATATTGGAGGAATTGCATGATAGATTCACAATTTAATGTAATTTTTAATTTATAATTACTATCAGGTTTATATTGTTTTTATTTTTATTTATAATAATGAGCAGGTTAACTTAATGGATACTAAAATAAATGAAATGCCTTAAGTCTCCAAAAATGTTTTTTTTAATAGATTTGTGAAGAGGGAATGCAATTCACCAACTTATTTGCCTGGGCAGATGTCTTAATTCGAAAGCAGAAGTTTGTGTGTATAAAATGACATCTGTTGAAACAGGGTCGAAGTTATGGTCAAAGGGCCAAGCAAGCGTCATTCCAACCAACGTTATTCTGTTCCAAATACGCAGTCAAGAGAAGTGACTTGATCCTCGGCCATAACGAGATTTTTTTAGATTATATGGAGAGATATATATTATGTAGATACAACTTTATCAATTTTGACTGGAAAACCCACATCACTGAAGGATATGGGTATTTTACCATACTTGTTGCTAAAGATTTTAAATATTTTGTTACAAGCAGTGGGGATTTTTTTTCAGTAATCGAAGTACGGGTATTTTTGTATTTTATTCGGCACGAATGATCAAGGACATCTATTTTTAAGTTTATAGTAAATTTAAGGGAAAATATTTTTCATTTAACTTTTACCTAACTGCTAGTGCTAAGAAAAAATCCTTAAGTTTGTACACCTTTTTCACTATGCTGTCAAAGTTCATACCGTAAAATATCCTATATGTGCGGAAAATTTATCTATTTTTTTTAAGTCTGGACAATTTTCATGCATGTTGGGTGGAATGACGTTAAAATAAAGTAAAAAAAAGTATTGTCATATTTTATTTATTTGTCTGATGAAGCAAGTTTTTATTCAAATGTAATATTGCTTATTTACAGTATTTTATTCAGCCAATGTTCACAGCACTCCTTCATTTCCCCACTTGAAAAATATATTGCACTATACTGTTTTGATAAAAAAGTATTTATCTTGCTGATGTGTTAGATGACGTTTTTAGAAAAGCATTGATGTGATACTACAATTCAGAAGTTCATAAAATGTTAAGAATAATGCACTAGATCTGAAATTTACACAACTCGAGTGATTTATTGTAAACAGTTACTTAATATTGTGCCGAGAGACAGTCTGGAAGTGACACAGAATGACGTTTGTGAGAAGTGTTGCGGGCTTAGCCCTCTTGTGTGTGATCCACACGGCGCACAGCTTTTATTTACCCGGATTAGCGCCTGTGAATTATTGTAAACCGGGAGATGGGACTTCTTCTTGCAAGGTATGATGTTTTTTACGTTTCCGCCTATCCACATATAGCTACATAAGCTAGAACATTGTCGGCTTATTGCATTACCATTCTTTTGTACACTAAAAATTCGCGCTTCATTAAAAAATGATAACATATACTTACTTATAACAATTTTTTTTTATAATTTTACAAAATTTCATGTTCCATAGGAATGGGCTCAATGTATTCTACATGCAAGTTCCAAATTTGAATGAACTCTAACGAGTTTGAATTTAGAACTTTTTCCCGGTGAGCAAACGTCACATTGGTATGGGACAACAACCAATAACAAAATATTTGTTTGCGTTTTCCCAAGCAACCTGACCGTGCTACGTCACAGAGTCGTCGATGTCAATTCAGTCTCGGCTTGCAAACATCCCAGGTCCATGTAACCAGAATCCAATAATAAAGCATAAGTAAGCCTTAGCGCCCTTAGCCCAAGCACACCGGCCATGCGACGTCACAACTTTATGTCAATGTCAAATTTTGTGGACTGCACTGTGGCACGGATTGTAGAGGAAAGTTTCAAGCCTTGTGCAATCTTTCTTAACCCTGAAAATAGTCATATAAGATTGCAGATGAACATTATTTAACAATGAAGGAATTCATTTATTTATTTAAGAAGAATAAACGGCTATATAGCCTTTTACAACATTGCGATAAATATAAATATGTAGGTACATAAGTAGGTACTGTATCTATAGGTATAAAACTAATATCTTAAAATATAACACAAATAAATGACACATAAATAATATACAAAGATGTAAATATACGATGGTTATAAAGCAATAGAACTAACAATTTAAAAATAATAACAATAAACTTTAAAAATAATAATGCAAAAACCATAAACCAGTGTAAGCAATTGTTGTATACAAAAATTGTTGTAATAACAACAAATCTTCATTATTTGATCAGGGTTGTCACAAACATAATATACTAAATCAGGTGTAAAATTTGCTAAAATTAATAGAATAAACAAAAGATCATTTAAAATTTCAAGGATTTTTTTTATAAAAAAATTTCATACAATGCAATACAACATACAATTTACAATGTGTTGTGCAAAGAAAGAAAGAAGATGTGAAACTAAAGGTACAAAAAAAAAAAAAATGTGTTGAGATGGCTTGGGCCTGTGGAAAGAATGGATAATGAGAGACCGACAAAATGCGGATACCTACATACTATTTTTTTTTTTTTTAAATGTATAGAATCCCGTGGAGAAAATATCAACCTCCAGCTTGTTCGCCTCCCTGGGCAGTCGCTGAAAAGGCGAGTAATACTGGTAGTTCACGGCACAGTCTGCCACATCAAAAGTATCCACGTTACGCGTGTTCCTTATTGGGACACGGAAATTAATTTTTGATAGGAGTTGGGGCGCGTCGGTCAAGCCATTAATGAGTTTGTATAGAAAAACCATGTCAGCAGCACTTCTCCGAGCCGAGAGCGGTGCAAGTTTATACGATTCTCGGAGTTGGTTATAATTGATATCCGAGATGGGTATTCCGAGTTTGAAGTTGATAAAGCGAAGTAGTTTGTTTTGTACCTTTTCTATACTACGTATATGTACCTGGTAGTGAGGAGACCACAACACGGAGTTATACTCCAGCAATGGCCTCACCAAACTTGTAAAAATATAAATAAAGGTGTGCACGTTATAAAATTTTTCACACAGTCGTAAGGAAAATCCTAATGTTCTGAGTGCCCTATCCACAGTTGCCTTTATGTGTGGTACAAATGTTAATCCCGCGTCCAACAATACTCCCAAATCTTTGATTTGCGCAACCGACATAAGCTGTGTACCATCAATCGAGTAAGGGTACACCGTGGGATTCTTAATTTTGTGGAAACGCATTACTTGACATTTTTCTATGTTTAAAGTTAAATCATTCTTCACACACCAGTCATAAAGCACGTCAATATTTCTTTGTAATATCTCGCAGTCACCAATACAGTTAACCACTCTGTAAATTTTCAAGTCATCAGCAAACATGACAAATCTCACCCCGTCAAACCCGCTCAGGAGATCATTGACAAATATATTAAACAAAATGGGTCCGAGATGTGAGCCCTGCGGCACACCGCTCTTCGCCAAAAAAGGAGATGAAACAACGCCCGACACACAAACCCTAAGTTCCCTTTCAGCAAGATAGCTCGAAAACCACGCAAGGAGTGCACCATCAATACCAAGAGAAAGAAGCTTTGCCAACAATATTGTATGGGAGACGCGGTCAAACGCCTTGGAGTAGTCTGTATATACACAGTCCGTCTGACTCCTGGTAACAAAAGCATCCATGATATCACAATGAAATTCCAAAAGGTTTGTCAAGGTCGATCGGTTTTGCATAAAACCATGCTGTTGGTCCGATATAACGAGTGCTAAGTCACTCTTAATCTTACTGAGAAGAATACATTCGAACAACTTCGGTATGCAGGATTGTATACATATTGGGCGATAGCTAGTGACATCAGATTTATCTCCCTTTTTGAAAATTGGAATAATGTTGCTAGATTTCCAAGCTGTTGGAAAAATTCCCGATTCAATAGATTTATTAAATATTTTTTGTAAAATCCAACACATAACATTTGAACAATTCTTAATAAAAACAGGCGGCAGTTGATCAGGACCTGCAGATTTATTAGTATCCAGCGAATCAATACCACGCTGCACGTCCGACACGGAAAATATCACACGCGCGATATGAACTCGATCAGTCAGCGGGAGCGCCGGAGTGTTGACACCCATGAGAACGTCCTCGTAGATTGACAGGAAATATTTTCTAAATAAGTCCACTACATCACTCACGCTATTGGCAGACCTGTCATTGAAATACATTATTTTCGGGTAATCGCTATGATCGTCTTTTAAAGATTTGGCAAGTTTATACAAATTCACGGAGGTTCCTGGTAACTGACTCTCTATGTTTCTATAAAATTCACGTTTTAGCGCTGCTGAAAGCACCTGGCACTCCTTTCTTACCCTACTGAATGCTTCGTAGTCACTGGGGTCCCCAGTTGCCTTATACTGGGCATGCAATCTTTTTTTCAAACTAATCTTATCAACAAGTTCGCGTGTGAACCATTTGGGGTAGTTCCCCCATGGTGGCCGTTTGATAGGCACAAAATCGTGAACGGAACTATTTATAACGTTGTAAAATTGTGACACAATTTCATTTACGTCGGTATTTGTATCAAGGAAAGACCAATCAACCTCATTAAGATGGTTATTTATGACGTCGTAGTCACAAGTTTTGAAGTTTTTTGTAATTCTTTCCGGCAAGGACTCCCTTTCATAATTCACAATAAAATCTATCTCTAATGGGGGGTGATGGGCATCAGCCGGCAGGATGATCTCCGCGGCTGTGGAAACATTAAGACCATCAATATCTGTAAATATTAAGTCCAGTAATCGGTTTAAACTGTTACGTACCAGATTACACTGAACCAAACCAAGGAACGAGGACATGTTTTTAATTTCGGCGGTACACTCATCATCTATCACCGCATTGGCCTCACACTCACACCATTTGGCACCCGGCAAATTGTAGTCCCCAGCAACCAAGATTTTAGCGTCTGGATATTTAAAACGGATTCTTTCCATATCTTTACAATGATTGGAGTAGGATTCAGAGTCTGAACCTGGCGGAATATATACGCAAGCCACAATTAAAATTCCAATCGGGAGAATGATTTTAACAAATATTTGCTCCAATGAAGTGTTCAGACATTTTATTATACAGGACCTGAACCTTTTGGCAACGCAGATCATAACACCTCCTCCCCTGGACTTGCCACTATCTTTACGATCACGATCTCTCCTATACACACAGTAACGGTCAAAACCAAGCTCTCCGTCACGCACACCTTCATTCAACCAGGTTTCTGTAAAAAACAATATATCATATGAAGTTAAAGATGCACTAATAGATAATTCAGATAGTTTTGTGTTTACTCCACGGACGTTCTGATAGTAGGCAGTTGCGCCGATTCTCCTGGTAAGTTTTTTCGGAGCTTTACAATCTTTGGAATTGAATCGAAAAATTTCACCGTCAGCTCCTCCTCACCAGCCATTCGCCTCTCCTCGACTTCATTCCATAGACCCCGTAGATGTTCCCTCTGTGAGAGAGTCAGATCAGCTTTAGCTCGCACACCATCGCCAAGAAGCCTATTATTACGCAGCACATATCTGGCCTCCGAAGAATCAGCAAAGGAAACTTTAACAGGCCTTACTTTGTCAGCCGCCACTCTTCCAACTCTGGATACCTTGATACAATCCGTTTTGACTTCATCGAACTTACTGACGATATTCATGACAGTGTTGCGGTCATCATTCAGTCGCTGCACCTGGGTAGAGGCCGCGCTTTCTGGAATATTCATCAACATTACATTCTTAGATTTTTCACGTCGTTCCTCGAGTTCGCTAATCGCATCGAAGATAGAATTATGCTTTGAGTCCTCCGACTCGCCCATTGAAATGGGCTTACTCTTGAATGTCTGCAATTCCCCTTCCATTTTGCCGGTTAAAACTCCAATCAGGGACATCGTTCTTGCCAGTCCCGCCGTCGTGGGTAGCAATTTAGAAGTCAACTCCTTAACTGCCTTCACTGCAGAATTATTGCCATTTATTAGCGCCAGTTGCATGGTATTCAAAAGGTTTGATGCCTCCGTTATTAGTTGAACAACGTTTGATTCCATTGTTAAAAATCGTTGGACAAGAGGAAAAAAAAGAAGTTACTTGTAATTATAATATATATTTTTTTTTCTCACGGGTTATTTAAGTTTTATATTATTTAAGTATAATATTATTGTTTTATGTCACAGGTACAATTTATTTGATTATTGTGTTTATTTTTATTTATCCCAATTGCAGTGACAGCCCTGCTACAAAGTCTTCAGCAATAATATAAGCAATTATGTTTATTGGCTGCAATTTATTGGACAGATTTGCAAAAATAGTCCTTATTGATATTACAAGCGATGAAACATTTATTTTTAATTTGAAAAAAAAACACACAAGCAGCAGTCAGAGAGAACCGCGAACAATTTGTGATAAAAAATTGAGTTAGCTTTACACTGTAAACACCAATATACTTCACGCAATTCAGTTATTACAGATATTTTTAATTATTTATTAGCCAGCAAAAATTTGGAGTGCACTACTTATGATATCCAATGTATCACATTTATCACATTTATGGTCACATCTAATCTAATCTAATCTAATCTAAGTTGCAAGGATATGTTACATTGGAGATTCACATTACATGCATTCTCACAACCAGACACGTACAAGTTCGCGCTTGCACATGCCTCATGTGAACCTACAACATAAAAACCAAATCTCAAATGGACATACACCCTGCAACTCTTGCCGTCCTTCCCTGAGACAGGGGTGACATTGGCAAAGTGAACCATTTTTACAGCATGGGTGGTCAGCCGCATACCAACCTATAAGTCAAGGAACACACACACACGACAAATTACATTTTACATTTCAAATCACACACATCACATCATCAAATCAATCAATCAAATCAAATGTAGAATTTTTCTGTAGCGCCTTTTTCGTGACTATAGTCACCTCAAAGGCGCTTTGTGCGTAACAGATTGGGTTTTTCTCCTAAGAGGCATGGTATGATCCTGGAAATAGGTGTGTCTTGAGGCTTCTTCTGAATCCTGCTTCTGTCGGGGACTCCCTCAGATATGCGGTGTAATGACCACTGAAGGCGCTCCACTACAGGCGCTCCATGGCGCTACCTGGAAAGGCAGACCATTTTGAGGTTAGGATTCCGACAACGGACAGGGGGCTCCTTTGAGGTTAGGTTGCGCGCTTTTGCAGTTGCCCGGCTAGCACAAGACTCCTCAGGGTGGTGTTCAGGCCCAACACCTTGCTCGCTTTCCACTGATGCTAAAGAGGTTCAAAAATATAGGTGATGGAGAGAAAAACCGGGTAAAGGAAAGACGGGATTTATTTTAAATTATGAGAAATGAGAGCATCACCACGCTAAACTGCACGACTGACTGGTTCTAAGTTTAATTAGATAATGTATTTAAAGGGTTTGATTAGCTCACGAGGACGGAGAGAAGTCTTGATGCTGGGATGCGGGTAGTCGATGCTGGGGCGCCGGCCTCGGGCACGGCAACGCTTTTGGCGGGATGTCGGGGCTCCACACTCCGGAGGAATTGCGGCACGGGGCTCAGCCAGCGATAAGACGGGAGCGCTCGGCTGGACGGGGCAGGCGCTCCGTCCTCCTGAGGAACTTTGGGCACGGGGCTCCGGATATCGAGTAGCCAAGCGGGCGCTGGCGATGGGTAGAAAGCAGGGGCTCCTTCCTTCCGAGGAATCCGCCACGGGGGACCCAGGCGCGGCCAGGGGCTATGTGGTGCAGGCAATAATGGCGACTCAAGCCTCCGCAGATAGATGTTTTTGGCCACGCCTGGTCAGTGCTATTGGTTCAGGTGTTGAAGAGCTTGTGTCCTCGATTGTGGGAGGTCGACGCCTTTTATAAACTCCCTACCAGCGCGATGCGGAGCTTAACGGGGGATTTTAAGTGTTTCCCTCCTAACTGTCAATCTCAGCCTGTCTTCTTCCTCTAATCTTGATCCGGCTCAATTTCTGTGGCTAAAGATGCGCCTCAATTTCTTTCAAGTTGGTAATGACATTATTTTTCCTTTGATAGGTATAATGTTTGACAGATCATGTCTTCTTCTTCTTCTTTTTTCCACAGGTAGCTATCTGATATGCTAGCTACCTGACAGCGGGCAGCGCGTTCCAGGCCAGGCTGTGCAAAAAGCACGGTCTCCAAAGACTGTCCTAATTGATCTTTTTGGGATCTGGAGGAGAGTCTTGCTTGAGTCTGATGATGGGAGAGTCTGCCCACGCGCTGACACCACCGCATCATCATGTTTTAAACAACTGCATAGTATAGTAGTTGGAGATGTTTACAAACTCGGGATATTGATCAAACCATTCTTGGAAAACTGACTTTATTCCTGACGTTTAACGGGTATTGTCATGCTCACCGTACAACAAGGGTGTCTCCTGAGGATGTTGGTTGCAATACCCATCACCGTCAAGAATAAAATAAGTTCTCCGAAACCAGTTTGTCTAAAATCCTAGATCTTCAAATTAGTTATACGAGGGTGGGGTGAAAAGTTTCTGGCCTGACCAAGAGATGGCGCCACTAGGTCTACTTTTGGAGCGGCGTCCTACAGTATCATTCCTACCGAGCTTGTATGCACAGGTTCAGCCCAATCGCTACGTTAGTTTGCGTTTGAGAGCACATCGCGCGAGACGCTTCCGTTGTTTACCTTAAAATGGAGAAATTGGAAAAAGGTGCTGTCATCAAATACTTCTATTTGAAAGGTTTTACACCAAAAAAAATAAAAGAAGAGATAGATTCAACACTAGGAGACTCCTCCCCATCATATTCAACTATTAAGCAGTGGGTTTCTGAATTTAAAATGGGTCGTGTGAACACCTCTGACAACCCTCGCTCAGGACGGCCCGTTGAGGTCACAACCTCAGAAATGATTGAGAAAATCCATAAAATAGTGTTGGAAGACCGCAGGTTGAAAGTGCGTGAGATAGCTGAGACCTGTACGATATCAGATGAACGTTTGCGAAATATTTTGCATAACCATTTGAACCTGGAAAAGCTGTGTGCAAGGTGGGTGCCGCGTTTGCTAACGTTAGACCAAAAACTGCTTCGAAAAACCATTTCTACCGACAATTTGGCGCTGTATAGGCGTAATCCAAACGATTTTTTGCATCGATTCATAACTGTCGATGAGACTTGGGTCCACCACTACACTCCTGAAAATAAAGAACAGTCAAAACAGTGGGTTGGAAAAGGGGAACCATCTCCAAAGAAGGCAAAAACAATTTTATCGGCTAACAAGGTTATGGCTACTGTTTTTTGGGATGCGAGAGGAATTATACACATTGATTACCTTGAAAAGGGTAAGACTATCACTGGTCAACACTACGCAGAGTTATTACAACGTTTGAAGCAGGAGGTACAAATTAAACGACCTCATTTGGCGAAGAAAACAATTTGGTTTCATCACGATAACGCACCAGCGCATTCGTCGATTGTTGCCATGTCCAAAATCCACGAGTTGAAGTTTGAATTCATGCCGCATCCTCCCTATTCTCCAGACTTAGCCCCCAGCGACTATTACCTGTTTCCTAACCTCAAAAAATGGCTTAGCGGTAAAAGATTCAAGAACAACGAAGAAGTTATCGAAGCTGTACATCAGTATTTTGAGGAGCTTGACGAATCTACGTTTAAAACTGGCATAACTAAATTAGAACACCGTTATGAGAAATGTATCAGTGTTGATGGAGATTATGTTGAAAAATAAAGCATGGTGATATCATCATGATATCATAGCAGTCAGGCCGGAAACTTTTCACCCCACCCTCGTATAATGATAATCAACGTCGAATACACCAAAACAAGCTGTCCTAAGTAGTGGTTGGTACTTCATCTATTCTTTTATTTTTTATATTTGCCATAATTTTGTTGATGTAAAAAATGGGTAGGTTAAGTATATTTTCAACTGTAAACTAAATGTAAAAAGTATGTAAGTACAGTATTTGTTCACGTGTGAGTAGTTGGAATAAAGTGGGACTCTCAAGTAATGTGCCCACTTACACATGAGGCATTTGGAAGCAAAGGCGTCCATCTAGGCTTGCTTTATGAAAATGTGATAATGTATGGAAATTATGAGAAAATTACTCTGTGTGGTTCCATATATTTATCTCACTTTAAAGAATCTACATTGCCGCCTTTGGTTGTATAAGGCACATAAACCATGTGCTCTTATCACGCTGAAATCCCAATTTTTATTGTGCCACACGTATTATTATCTACATGCATGGTTCAAATGCTGATAAAAAATATAATTAAAAGCCGTATAAAATCTACAAAATGCTTTCTGTATCCTAATCCAGTTTGATGAAGAAATATTGTGTGCATAATATGCTGGCATGCTTGTAGGCAATCTTATCTCCAATTATGAGCTGAAGATCGGCTGTTTTCACTTTTATGTTGCAGCCTGGGAGTGTAATGCATTACACCAAGTCGCAATCTAAATGCCAAGCCATTATGTCGTTATGGTTAATTGAATATGAGGCATAACAAGACACATATTTTTTTGCAATGATGAGCAGACTGAGGCATTGAAAGCTATCTTGGCACGTATGAGAGTTTTTCTGGTTGAATAATGGTGGTCTTGAAAATCCATCTAAGGAGTTGGGAGTCGAAGTACCTGTACGGATTTAGTGATCATATAGGCCTTTTAGTCTTTGGATGATTTCTTTAGCAAAATTTGCATTTGTTTTCGATGCCTTGAAAAGAATATGTTCAAAGGAGAAAAGTGGGATGACACAAACTGAGGTGGTAGGATGGAGGGAGAGAGGATGCTGCACAGTTTCTCCAGGTGACAAGGTGGAAGTCTGTCGCTGAGGACAGGAGGAGCTGGAGGCAAATGTCATAAGAGGTCAAGATTTCATGTGGGATGTAACGCCATTGCAAGAAAAAGAAGAAGATTATTTTGTATTGTAGAAAGCTAATGCATTTTCCTGACATTTTGATAAATAAATATCAATAAGTAATGATGTTTTCTTTTCAGTCTGAGGTCCCGCTATTCGTTAACCGTCTCAACACCGAAGAGTCTGTCATCCCATATGAGTACCACCACTTTGACTTCTGCTCGGTGGACGAGTCCAACTCCCCCGTGGAGAACCTGGGCCAGGTGGTGTTTGGGGAGCGCATCCGGCCCAGCCCCTACAAGCTGGAGTTCATGCACAACATCCAGTGCGCCGAGGTCTGCACCAAGCGCTACGTGGGCGGCGTGGCCGACTCCGACAAGAAGCTGACGCTGCTTAAGAAGGGGATGGCCCTCAACTACCAGCACCACTGGATCGTGGACAACATGCCCATCACTTGGTGCTACTTCCTAGAAGACGGCAGGCAGTACTGCAGCACTGGCTTCCCCATGGGATGTCTTGTCAGGAATAGTCAGGTATCTTACACTCTGCATATACTGGCTTCAGAAGCCTAGGAACCTGGCACATTGGACCCCTTATGGTGCTCTCTCATGAAGTTGTCTACAGCTTAATAGGAAGTCTCACGCTGTTGGAGAGTTACATGTTGTATATAAATAATGTATGTAAATAAGTCTAATATAGACATTTTTGAGTGTAATTTATTAACATCTAAAAATCTTGCAATAGAGTTCCTCCCAGCGTGTTGATAGCTGTGAGGGTGCACTGTAATAAGGGTGACCTGTTGTGCACAATTAAAAAAAAAAAAAAAAAAAAATGTGCCTGACGGTTACAGCTGTGGGCGAGGATATGACTTATTTTATGTACCGAAAAGCCGTACCAATGTTGTGGCGCAACATGTGACTCAGGACGTTTTTGATCATAGTTTAAATAAATTTAACTACAGAGTTCGTCCCAACGTGTTGTTCGCTGTGAGGGACACTGTAATTACTTTATCAATTTTGTTTATCAATATGGATACTAAAATATTTTAGTTTTTATGGGATTGTGAGTAATTAAGGAAGTAATGATTGTTTCAGTCGGATTCATGTGGGCTGAGCTCCTCATACGTCAGCAAGCCTGGTGTTTACTACCCATACAACCACGTAGACCTCACCATCACCTACCACAGTGGGGGGCAGGAGGAGAGGGGCAGCAGATTTGGTGACAACGGTGGTAGAATTATATCCGTGAAGGTAAGCATTTCAAAGCCTCATTAAAAGAAACATTTTACCAACTAGGGTGACCAGGATTCCAATCTGTGATGAACTCGGCAACACGACTGATTTTCGGAACATCAAAGTACTCCCATATCACGCCAATTATGCGGAAACTGCACTAACTTAGGTTTCAGAAAGAGTGCGGTACAGACTGTGTGTCATGTTAAAAGACATCCTAGATGGACAGGCACCAGAATACCTTAGAGAACTTTGTCAAATGCAGCAAGCTACAAGCATCAGGACTCTAAGGTCAGCTGATGTAGGCTCTGCAAGGCTGAGCTTGCCCCTCAAGGCAACCTTAACCAACTTCGGTGATCGGGTATTCTCGGTGTCGGGGCCAATGGCTTGGAACGAGTTGCCGGTTGAGGTTAAGAAGAAAAGAGACAGGGAAAACTTCAAGAGGAAGCTGAAGACGCACCTGTTTGAAAAGTCATACCCAGGAATACAAGGGCCCTTGTGATTAAATTTTCATGAAAATGTCGCTTTAAAAAATAAACTCAATATATATATTGTAAATTTTTATGATGATTTGTTATTTCCAGGTTATTCCATCGAGTATCAATCACCAGGATCCCAAGCATTTGGATTGTTTCAACCGGCAACCTCTCGAGATCCCGCCCAGCCCGCTTCCCAACGGGCAGACCCTGAACATCACCTACAGCTACTCTGTCCAGTTTGTGCAGAATGACACCATCAAGTGGTCTTCCAGATGGGACTACATTCTGGACTCCATGCCGCACACCAACATCCAGTGGTTCTCCATCCTCAACTCTCTAGTGATTGTTTTGTTCTTGAGTGGAATGGTGGCCATGATCCTGTTACGTACCCTCCACAAGGACATTGCCAGATACAATCAGATGGAGTGCGGGGAAGATGCTCAGGTTATTACTATTTAAATGTATTCTTTTGATTTATTTACTTCGTCAAGAATAAACAAAATGGATTTGAAATTGCCAGTTTTCTAATATTTTTAATATTTGAAACAAAGATTGATCATAATAATAATAATAATAATAATTGGACAATTTGTATACAGCGCCGTTTAGTGGCACTAGCCACCCCAAGGGCGCTTAAATGTGTGGACTACAATGTGAAATTGATTTGTAAGCAATACTTGCATCCCTTGTATGTTACCTTTAAACTCATTGTAACATGGCTATTGTATCTTGTATGTCTCCAGGAGGAATTTGGTTGGAAGTTGGTGCACGGAGACGTGTTCCGCCCTCCCCGCAAGGGCATGCTGCTGGCTGTGATGCTGGGCTCCGGGGTGCAGGTGTTTGGGATGACCGTGGTCACCCTCGCCTTTGCCTGCCTTGGCTTCTTGTCCCCCGCCAACCGTGGGGCCCTCATGACCTGCTCCCTGGTGGTCTGGGTGTTGCTTGGTACTCCGGCTGGATTTGCTTCAGCCAGGATCTACAAAAGCTTTGGCGGAGAGAAGTGGAAGTCTAATGTCTTGCTGACATCTATGCTGTGTCCTGGGTGAGTGAATTTATGGATTCTCTAATTGAAAAGAAAAACATTACAAACCCAAAACTGAACTGTTTTTTAACAAAGTAAACTGAGTTAACAGGTGATTCAGCACAAATTTGGATATATATATATATATTTCTCAGTGGGCAAGCATCACACCTCTATGAGACTGATCCTTAGCAATCAATAACAAAATATTCCTGTTCCCTAACAAGCCGGCCATGTGATGCCCAATTTGGTTGTCTGTTATTTGTTCTTTAATTATTAAGTCAAATGACCTGTGTAATTTGACAGAGATATTTTTTTATGGATGTATTTAGGACCTGCTAAAAGGTGGAACGCTAGCTGCATATCCTTATCTTCAAGTCCATGATTCAAAGTTATTTTTTTGACACACAGATTGAAAGATAGACATTAAGAAAAAGAGATGAAAAGTGTTCAATGTATATTTTTTTCTAGAGTTGTGTTTGGGCTGTTCTTTGTGATGAACCTGGTGCTGTGGGGAGAGGGCAGTTCCGCAGCCGTCCCCTTCTCCACCCTGGTCGCTCTCCTCGCTCTCTGGTTTGGAGTCTCCGTTCCTCTCACATTCATTGGAGCCTACTTTGGATTTAGGAAGCGGGTAAGACCTCTTGCTAAACACCATCAGTCAAAGTAACGATAATTTGTGCCACTTTGTATTTTTTACCAAAATAAAGTACATTGACTTGTTTACGTTACGCAGGCTGTATAGTTTTATGTTTGTATGCATCATCATATTATATAATAACAAGAAGTGTGAGACAACAGCAGCCCAACCTGAGTAAACAATTTAACTATCGGCTGCAATAAATAATAAGGTGTCACAAAAGTGGCTGCAGTTTTATTGAAACTTTCTGAAAATAAGCATTTTGAAAAGTACTTATTCATAATGTGTTTTAAAAAATGTAATTAGATCTCAACTCATAAAATACATAATTTGATTGAATCTTTAATGTCTTGTCTCTAAAGCACATAAATATACTATTATTTTTGATATTTCCAGTGTCTCGAGCACCCAGTCCGCACCAACCAGATCCCGCGGCAGATCCCTGACCAGTCCGTGTACACGCAGCCCATCCCCGGCATCATCATGGGCGGAGTCCTGCCCTTTGGGTGCATATTCATACAGCTGTTCTTCATCCTGAACTCTCTATGGTCCAGCCAGGTGCTTACACGTCTTGCTATTTATTCTGCTCATGTTAGACTTCAACTGGAGCCAGCAAAAACTTTTTGATGTATAAGTTGATTATTCCAGAGGTATTTAAGAAACTGATCTTCACATGCAGTGCAACTTCTGGTCACTGCATGGGGCGAGTGGAACTTGAACTGAAACTTGTTGCTCAGTGACAATTTTTGGTGTATCATTTAATTCTTATTTGATGCTGAAAAGCCGTACCTGGGTAACAGCTTAACCCTTGGGACGCCGGAACGCAGATCTGCGCTGTCCCCGTAGAGCGCCGGAACGCAGATCTGCGCTCGAAGGACATATCGCGATTTTTATTTTTTTTCTTTAGTTTTTGTGTAGCAATAAGACTGAAAATCGCTCAACATGTTCCTATTGGGTGAAGCCATCAACTAATCAAATCACGGCATTCATTTCGGTTATGAAGGGCTTGTGGAAAATATTCAAAAGTTCGAAAGTTTTCGCCGTGAGTGGACGTGCATTGGACCTCAAAGTTTACGGATTATAAATACATCATTTGAAAAACGTAAGTAAAGTCTATATTTTCTATATTTAGATCATTATCCTAATAGCATTGAATAAAAATATTACGAATAAGTAAGTAAAATCATTTGATAAATCAACATAAACTTTGATACTGACTGTTAGTCAGAGCAACGGTACTTTTGAATATTTTATTTCTTCATATTCTTATTCTACCGTGAATATGTTTTATACACAGTTTTGAAGATAATTTTGTAAGCATTTTGTTGAAATACAACAATAGAAGCAAGCTAGAGTATTTTTTTCTAAATTCTTGTCGAAACTTGTAGGTAGCCGTCAGAGCGCAGATCTGCGCTTCCGGCCGAGCGGTTTAGAGACAGGCTGGTTCGAAACATTTTGACCCTTGTATGCCCAAACGTATTTCCGTCAAATATTTGTTAAGTAATGCATTAAAAATTAGTAAGTGGTAAAATATGACACAGTGTGCACAAAGCCAAAAGTAAGTTTTATACAGACTAGATCTGTTCTGAAATTGTGTTTTTATTATTTCGTCTTTTTTTTCTATTGCACTCGAAAGAGGCATAAATTAAATTACGTTTGAGGGTGAATTTCGTATGTATTTCGTCTTTTTAGATTTTCTTAAATTTTTTTTTTACCTGCTTTTCACCTGCACTTTAGAGAAGCAAAAAAGAAATTTAATGTTGGCGTGAAATTTGTACAGACCAAGTCTTTAGTGTTTCTTAAATTGTGGTGTTTTTTTTTTATTTTTTTTTATTTTTTTTCACTTTTTCCAAAGAGGCTGAAATTAAATCATGTGTAAGCGTGAATTTCGTATATACGTTGTAGATACTAGATCTATTCAGACTTTCTTAAATTGTGTTTTATTTTATTATTTCCCTTTTCTCACTTGCAAATGAAGATTATTTTTGTTATTGTTAAAATAATAAGAAGCAAAGATATTTTAGTAGTAAAGATATTTAAATGAAATAAAAACGACTGCACAGAAAACAAGACAGCATCTCATATTATTTTGCATAATAAAAAAAATGCTTTGCTATTTTTGAAAAAAAAAACAATTTAAAACATTAATATCTCAAAATAAAAATCGGTTCAAAATATATTATATGTAATAACCCTGTATGCATTATTGCTACTTTATGTCCCACAGAAACATCTACGATCTGCTAACATATTTTATTATTTTTTGTAGATGGATAACAATGTGAAGATGGCATACCCGGTGATGCGGTCACCCGAGGGAACCCTTCAGGTGATACCTGAGGAGGGTTTCCCGGTACGATCAGTGAGATGGAGCTCCGGAGCTACTCAGGTAACAATTTATTTCCATTCATATTTTCAAAACCGAAACCTTTGCTTATTTATCGTCTATCGGCTTTGCAAAGATATATTAATATTTAACCTATCTAGCCCCAGCAATTTTGTAAAAAAGCGCCCAGAGCAGAGGGATTTGCTTGAGATTTTTTGGATAAATACCTGAAGCAACAATGTCTTTCAAAAATTTGGTACTTAAATCAACGTATTTGTTTATACAACATTCAAGCTAAATAAATTAGCTTGAAATAAAAACAAGTAGAAACTAACAAAAAACGTGACTTAAATATTAGATTTTTTGGTTATGAGAATATTTTTTCCCTTTGGCTTAATTTTTTGTGTCAGTTTTTGTGTTTCAACATTTCATTTCAACACTAAAAGTTTGTAAAATATGTAATTGTACAGAGAATTTATCCAAATTACATATAAGTTTGATGTGCTTTGAAGCATTCTAAAGGTCCGATCGCTACTCTTTAACTTCACGGCCCCAAAATTAATTCTAGCATTTTTATTTGTTTCAGGTTGTACGAGCGTACGACAAGTGGTATATGAAAGTTTTTAAGCGCTTGCTCAACACTAGTATCCACAATAGCTATGTAATCTATAGGTGCAATGATACTAGCATGAATAATAGGCAATTTCGATTAGCCTTGGCGAAGGCCCTTTCCCTGGAGGGTGAGCATACTCAAAGAATTAGGCCCGCTACATCCTCAAGCAACCTCGCAGAACGGTATAATCCAGGCAATCATTTCCCAGCATGTGTATTGAACGAGAATGCAGCAAATAGGACTAATAAAAAAGCCACTAAGTACAAGAGGGGGCGTTGCATGCATTGCTTGTCACTTCAACGGAGAACCGACACAAGTGCTCAGTGCACTACATGCAATGTCTTCCTCTGTCTTGGTCAATGTTGGGTAGATTATCACACCCCACCTAACCAATAGTGATTTACTAAATGGTGTGTGAGATCTTAAGTAGTGTTTTACACACCCCAGTTTTTTTCCCGGTGAAGTGTGGTATCATGTTTGTTAACTTGCACGGCTTACATGATTTAACATTTTGTCGACTGAAAAACCGGGGCGTTTGAAAAAAAAACTTAGAGGATCTCACACCCCACTTAGTAAATAGTGACTAAAAACTAGATGGGGTGTTAGACGCTCTGGTTTCTTCCCTGGCGATTTGAATGAGCATGTCGTACTTGATCAACACGTGGGGGAAGAAATAAGGGTGTGTGAAATCAAACATTGTTTATCTATCTGTATTTTTTTTTTTTTTTTTCCACTTGCACTCACTCATTTCACTTTCACTTCAGTTTCTTTTGTTTTGTTTGTATAATTTTTCCTTTTTCTTCACTTTTTTCCACACATGTTGAAATTAAGCTATGTTTCGGCGTGAATTTCGTATAAACTTTGTAGATACTAGGTCTGTCCAGACTTTAATATTTTTTTTTCACTTGCACTCTAGAGAACCTAAAAGTGTGCTTCATTTTAGCGTGATTTTGTACAGACTTAGGTCTGTTCAGACTTTTTTGAAATGTGTTCTTATAATTTTTCCTTTTTTTCACTTTTTTCCACACATGTTGAAATTAAGCTATGTTTCGGCGTGAATTTCGTATAAACTTTGTAGATACTAGGTCTGTCCAGACTTATTTTTAATGTTTTTTTTTCACTTGCACTCTAGAGAACCTAAAAGTGTGCTTCATTTTAGCGTGATTTTGTACAGACTTAGGTCTGTTAAGACTTTTTGTGAAGTGTGTTATAATATTTCCTTTTTCTTCACTTTTTTCCACACATGTTGAAATTAAGCTATGTTTCGGCTTGAATTTCGTATAAACTTTGTAGGTACTAGGTCTGTCCAGACTTTAATTTTTTTTTTTCACTTGCACTCTAAAGAACCTAAAAGTGTGCTTTATTTTAGCGTGATTTTGTACAGACTTAGGTCTGTTCAGACTTTTTTGAATTGTGTTTTTATAATTTTTCCTGTTTTTCACTTTTTTCCACACGTGCTGAAATTAAGTTATGTTTCGGCGTGTATTTCGTGTAAACTTTGTAAGTACTAGGTCTGTTCAGACTTTCTTTATTCTTGTTTTTAATTTTTTGTTTTTTTTTTTCACTTGTACTCTAGAGAACCTAAAAGTGTACTTTATTTCTGTTCAGACTTTTTTTGAATTGTGTTCTTGTTATTTTTCCTTTCTTTTTCACTTGCACCTCAAAGGGGCTAAAATAAGTTATGCTATATTAAATTAACCATGATGGAAAAAGTGATCAAATTTTTAATACAACAACTACCTAATCTGGTCCATGATTCTAGCTAACATACTTATTGTGGCTTCATTGAAGCAAGAAAATCGAGTGCAGTTACATTGATAATTAATTTCTCTAAGCATTGTTTTGACCTTATGTTTTCCTATTATCTTCTTTTTAATTAATTATTTGTATAATCGAAAATTTGTATTTGTCATTTTACGTACTTTTGTGTGTAATAAAAGAAAAATATATTGAAAAACTGCATGTGACTTATTTTATTTAATGAAAAATTTAATAAGTGTAAAACATTTCCTATCCACACTGTACACACTCCCAAGTAGGTACACAAAAAAATGAAGGTTTTATTTACACAAAGATGCACCCCTAGTTGTAAACATCCACCTACCTGCTATTATTCTCCTAGCTTTTGGCCTACGTGACAACTCAAATGTACACCTGCTGCAGGTAGGTACAGGTTCTTGACATGGGATGACTCATCATGGTTTGTAAAATTTTTGTAAAATAAATTAGGAAAAGAATATTCCTTATAAACAATATACAAACTTTTTATTATAAAGAATTATAGCTTGCCTTAACTTTTCTCATATTCTATCTCAAACACCCAGTACAGGTCACGTGCGCGGACAATAATGTGGCCTTGAAAATACTCCAAAAAATGACAATAGTAAAACTCGTTTTTTTTCATTTTTCTTCATCAGCCAAAATCATTTTATTATGTAATCAAGTTCACAATATATCTAAGGATATGATAAATCCAGAAAAACTTAAATTCAAGTCACTGCTTTTATATTACAGGACTTTTTCCAAAGTACTATGATTTTTTTCCGATTCATAAGATATAATGCCTTGTAGTAAATACACGACTGATGCTGTTTTTGTAAATTATATACCAATAAAAGCATTATTTCACTAGCTTTTAAAATCAATAATCCAAAATGAGGTAAGTTTTATATCTTTCGAGATATTTGATATCAAACACATGACCTGTGTTGCTGCATTACTGCTGCAAATGGCTGGCACACAGAGGTAACAAGATTTCGCCACTAGGGGCGCTCGAAGGGTTAATTGTTTCACCCATTCCGGACATTTTACCCATGTCGCAGAATGTCCGGAGCTCCAAATCCGATAGACCAAGGCAACAGAAGTGCTCATAATAAATTCAGTTCAGTCAAGAAGCAGGCCAACTCATGGATCTGTTAGGTTAATCAAAGAATGCATTGCTGTATAGTGTGTGATATGTTTTGTGTTGTGCACAGATGTACTACATGTTTGGGTTCCTGTTCCTGGTGTTTGTGATCCTGGTGATCACGTGCTCGGAGACGACGGTGCTGCTGTGCTACTTCCACCTGTGCGCCGAGGACTACCACTGGTGGTGGCGCGCCTTCCTCAGCTCGGCCAGCACGGCCGGCTACCTCTTCATCTACTGCTGCCACTACTTCGCCACCAAGCTCTCCATCGAGGACGCGGCCTCCACCTTCCTCTACTTCGGCTACACTCTCATCATGGTTTTCCTGTTTTTCCTCCTCACCGGCACAATAGGCTTCTTCGCTTGCTTCTGGTTTGTCCGTAAAATATACAGCGTAGTCAAAGTTGACTAATTTCAAAACAGTCTTTCATTTCCTTTCCTCTGAGTACAAACATACAACAACTTTTAAGATAAGTACCTGGAGTATAAAACATTGTGCAAAATCCCCTCCATTGTGTAAATATAAAAAATGTATAGAAGAAACAAGGACACCCCTAGGAAGTGGTTTAATTTTCTTAAACTTTTTTATATTTACAAAATGCTTTACATTTGGGTTACTTGTACAAAATGAGTATTTAAAGTTACGTATGAAAAGTTAGAGATGCCATCTCACTCTTATACAAAACTTGGAATACTCCCTAGGTACCTTACTTAGTCAATGTTCTTGCGCATTTATACTTGGGGGAACTGTCAGACAACATAAAAGTGTAAAGAAATGTGTGACTCGTCTATTTTATCTTTTAATTTAAATTGTTTTATTCCACGCTGGGAATTTGATTATCTTTTTGAGAGATGAATGCTCTGGTTTGATTTTGCTGTAATGCACAATGTAATTAATTAGATTTGTAGATTACGTGAGACGATGATGTCAGCGGAATCCTTCAGGTTGAAGTTTGTGTGGCGCTCCTACGTGGTATATGGTTGTCTATGCACACTGCACCGTCCTGTTACTATGCTGAGTGTTGAATACAAATATATCTCATCGACTTACCAATTGTGGGTGAATGCGTGTGTGTGATTTCACTGAGGGACATCAGACCAGTACCTCAAGTATGAAACATTACGTTTATACTGAACCATAGCATAGTGTTAGTATGGTTGGTGAATATGATGGTTTAGTGAGCGATTTATTTTCTATTAATTTTTTTATTAAATGCTATGAATCTAATCTAATCTAATCTAAGCTGCAAAGATATATATCATTTAAGATTTATACTAAATGCATTCCCACAAGCAGATATGTATAATTTCGCGCTAACACATGCCGCATGTGGACCTACAATATAAAAACCCAATCTCAAATGAACATAAGCCTTGCAACTCTTGCCGTCCTTCCCTGAAACAGGGGTGACATTGGCAAAGTGAACCAATTTTTATATTATGGGTGGTCAGCCGCATAACAACCTATAAGTCAAGGAACATACATGACAAATTACATTTTTTAAAATCAAAGAATAAAAATAACAATATATACATGGACATAAAAAACTAAATCTAATAAGATTGTAAGTAATGTTTTATACCTAAGGGACTGGATAATTGTCCTAAGGCCCGGTACTTTCAATGTCAGTATAGCGACTTTATACTGAATGAAAAAGACGCACTTATGCCAATCGTGTGGGTAGTTTTTTTTTTATCAGCTTGAAGTCGCATATGCTAACTTTGAAAATACCGGGCCTAAAACATTAAATTTGTAGTCTGAGCTGGGCAATCTTTTATAGCCTAGCAAGACAAATGTATTTGTAGATAGATAGGTGTGTAACAAAGTTTCATCATTCTCCTGATATTCCTGTGAAAACCAGGAAACTCTGAGTATAATATGGGCTAACTCTCATCAGAGCTACTACTAAAGCTGCCACTAAATATGTGCTGGAATGGGATATTTTTTTAAATTGTAAATATAATCTGTGGTCTCTGATTGCCGATCTACTGAATGGAGTCAGCACATTAAAAGCGCCCAAGTTTGCTGCTTGTGATACGAGTAGGTTGAATGATTGCTAAGGGCCTTAGTTCTGAATCTGACCGCCTTCCTGGCGCTGTCTACCATACAAAATAATATATCACGCTTGAGACAAAACATACCATTATTTCTGTAATACAATATTATACAGGTAGATTGCAAGACGCTAAAGTGTTATTTACTGTATGTATCATATTTGTCGTTAAATGGCATTTTACAGGTATTTCATAATGCTACAAAATAAGCATAAAATCCTGATTATATAAACGCAGCCAAGCTAGACGTATAGTGTAACTTTCTGCTGCGTTTTTCCCGACAGGGTCGCATGTCATGCACCAATGTCGTAGCGCAACATTCTGTGACTCGGAGTGTAAAACTCATAAACGAGTCTAAAATAGTCATTTTTTATTGCAATTTGAGTATCTTAAAAAACTAGCATTAGAGTTTCTCCCAGCGCGTTGATGGCCGTGAGAGTGCGCTGTAAAAAGGGAAACCAGTTGCGCACAAAACAAAAGTGGCGAGTGGCGACCTTACACCGACCACTTCAAGTGAAGATATGGAATTCAAACTTTTATTTACTCTGGGCGACAACTTGTGATGTCATCCAGCGAAGGGCAACTTTAAATGTGCAGACTCCATCATCAGTATTTTAACCAAATAACTAGCTGTGTTTAATAATTCAGAAGCTTGCTTGTAATGATGTATGGGGGGATGTATAATGGTGTGAGGCGGTGAGAGGAGTATTTAACAGAAGAGTAGTGCCCACCATCTGGAGGGCGCTGAAGACAATGTTTGTGTGGTATGGTGCTCATGCGTTCATGGAATGCACCAGCAGTGTATGCTAAGTCTTGTATCATCATAATGTTTCTAGCGATTTCTACTATCATACTTTATTTATATTTGAGGAACTATATGTATTTGTAACGTAAATGTTTCACGGTCGTGTAGAATCAAAGGTACTTAATTTTTTTTAATGAAAACACAGGCAATCAATTTCTTATCATTTTCAGGGTGAGAAGTCGTCAAGTCTATCGATCATATAGGTAAATAGAAAGCGATAATACATGCCCACGTGTGAACAGCTTATCTCACTTTAAATGGCCATGTTTTATCGCTATCTATCTACCTATATCATCAGTAGATATATCGAGACTTCGGGAGCTGGTATTAATTTTTTTTAATCCTAGATTGCCATAATAATATTAGGATGATTTATTTGGTGAGCACTGATTTTGTGTGAACCACACCTCAAGAGCCCTCTGCAAGCTTGGTTGTGGCTATAGTACGAGTAAGTCAATTCTCAAGCAAGACCCAGTTGCTGGATAGACCTTTGATTATATACGACTGACATATTAGCCATTTGTTTTTTTTATCTACCTATATATAGCATTACTTTTATATTAAATTCTTAATACACAATTTGTAAATTTCTGAATCTTCCCAAAGAAATTCTTCAAATTAAAAAAAAGTAATTGAATGGATGTAAACTCAGTGATGAGCAGGTGTAACAGCCAGGCTGCATTACAAGCATCCTGAGGGGCGGAGCCCTGTGGTTATCTGTGGACTAGAAATTATTTTAACGAAATAGACAATATATATCTGTTTCAAACTACTTATGAAAATGGTCATTAGTTAGAAAGAGAACCAAGAACTTCAGAGTTGCATTTCCATGTTTACAAAAAAACTCGGTCGAATGTAAAAATCTTTCTAGAAAGGTGGAAGCATTGCCGCGTGCATACTATGCCGGGAGCAGTCCCAACATAGACGCATGCGGTTTAAATCTTGTGATCGATAAAATTTACAAATTTTAAAGGAAAAGGCATTACTTTAAGACATGATGGTATGTGTTGTAATTGGGTGTCAAAACACAAAATGGAGAAAGCAAGAAAACATAAAATTTGAAACGTAAAAACATGTTTTGTGTGACTACACAACTACAACGTTTGACAGGACTGAGACAAGGGTGGTAGATAGTATGTATCAATGCAGTAAGTTAGTTTCTGCTCCTCTATGTTATTACTCAATGGGTGGAGTCAACCCTTACTTGGGGTTCTTCTTATTTTTTTTGTTCCACTTCTATCGAAGATCAGCGACTGGGGTTCTCTGTTGGGTTGACCCTCAGGAATGCTTGTAAGTGTGACCTCTAGTACTTAGGAAATCTGGGTGTTATTTGTGTATTTGCATGAATTAATAAATTCATATTAAAAAAGTCCAATGTGCAATGGACTGTATAGGGTGACGTATTTAGTCATTGACCACTTCATTGAAAGAAATTACCATGAAGAATTCCTTACAGGGTTATTCACGACACGTTTAATGCATGGCTGATCCATGGATTGTTGTTTTTTTTGTATGGGAAATTCACGTTAGGTGGCGGTTGAGCCATGGATTTGCTGTGTGTGAATAACCTCATCTTTGTCTACTTATTACTGCAACACAAACGCAATTTACCTTGCATATGAATTGATAGAACTAAACCGCCAACTTAGGTTTTTTTTTTAATACCAGATTCCTTGACTTATAAGTTGCTATGAGGTTGACCACCCGTACTGTAAAAATTGGTTCACTTTGCCAATGCCACTTCTGTTTCAGGGAAGGGCGGCAAGATTTGCAAGGTGTATACTCATTTCAGATTTGAATCTTAAAAGATAAAGAAGTAAAAACAACTTTGGTTATGATTACTTTGAGTATATTGTAATTCCACAACCGGTTTCCTAAACCTCAAAGTAATCGTAAACAAAGTTGTTTTTACTTTTTATCTTTGAAGATGAACGATTACAAAGTTACTGCCTCTACAATCAATAAAATTGAATCTTAAATGTTAAAATATGTTTATACTTGTGTTATAGATTAAAGTATGGAAACACAGAAAATAGCATTCTCCATGTTTCCGTTTATGTAGGTCTTTATCTCATTTACAAGAAAAGTCTTAGTTGTCCGCGTTTGGTTCTACACAACTCATGGGAGAAGCAGAGATAGAGGAGTTCTTAAATGAAATGGCCAGTAAATATATTCGTCACCACACATAATGTTTTGTATCTTTACATGGTTTAATGAAATGTAATACAGTATAACAAAATATCAATCAACATTACTACCTATGTATAAACTTATAAGCTGTAGTGTAACATTTAAAAAATAAAATAATAAAAAAACAATGATGTTTTATTTAGAGTTTTACATTTTTTTGAAAACATTCTTTACCCTCTGGGAAAATGTTCCAGATATCCTGATAAATGTGAATCTCAACATAATGGAGATCAGGACTGTGAGAAAGAAGAAAATATAGAACATCATTAAATGTAAGGTGGATCTATCCAGGATCTGTTGCCGGGGTTTATCAGAGGGGGAGCTTTCGGACGTTTCGCCCATATCTGCGTGCAATGATTATGAGACACTGATGAAACTATTGCATTTTTCTTCACATCTTGGACCAGTCCGTAGTCCAGTGGCAACACTTCGGACTCGTAAATGGAAGGTTGTGGTTTGAATCCCGGCAAAACACAAAAATATACCATTTATATTTCCAAATGTGCTCTTCGCTGGGCTGAAAAATTCATAAACCTTTACCAAAGACCGGTCACTGAAAGATCCATCCAAACTTACAACAACTGGGTCTTGCTTGAGAATTGGCGCTTTCTATAGCGACGACCAAGCTCGCAGAGTGCTCTTGAGGTGTGATTCACACAAAAACAGCGCTCACCAAATAAATTATCCTAATATTATTATCCAATGTAACATATCTTTGCAACTTAGATTAAATTAGATTAGATATTATCATGCTATAGATGCCCATCGCAAATATGGGCGAAACGTCTGGAAGCTCCAGCTCTGATTAATCATGGCAATAAATCCTGAAAGATGCTCCATGGAATTTCATTCTCAGTGCTTCCATGTATTTATTTCATTCCCGATTTGAATAAGTCCTAGATCCTTGAATCTATAGAAATAAAGTATTACCCACTGCTGTTGACAAGTTCCAGCCTACTCATGCTACATGTGTGGGTTACAAAAGAAAACCTAGTCTCACACTAATACCCATATTACTTTAGGAAATTAGTAGCATGGGGTTGTTTGGTTTATTTGGTGAACGCTGTTTTTGTGTGCTAGAAATTACCTATACATGTCGTATGACTGGCAAGCGCAAATTCCTTGGCCATTGCGGGCCGCGTCAGAGGCGAAGATCCAAGCCCTCCATCCACTTCCCTGCTCCTGGAGTGGCTTCATGTAGGTCTTTCAGGCTAGGAGCGTTTCTTCTGATGGGACACTCCTCCACCATGAGCCGGACAGTCTGGTTCTCCGCCCCACAGTCACACCCTGGAGATGGAGCTAATCCCCAGCTAGGTAGGTATATCATTCGTGGTTTTTTATTTTTTCTCCTTCCATAATTAACTATCACCTACACCTCATGAGCCCCCTATCTATAATTATAGATTATAATCAATCTTTAATCTAAGTTGCAAATATTTATAACATTTAAGATACAAATTACAAGCATATCCCATAAGCAGACACGTATAAGTTCACGCTTACACATACCGCATGTGAACTACATAAAAACCCAATCTCAAATGACCATAAGCTCTGCAACTCTTGCCGACCTTCTCTGAAACAGGATTGACATTGACAGAGTGAACCATTTTTCTACTTTCAAAGAAATGAGTAAATTAGCTAATTGTAATCAATGGCTGAATTATTTTCATATTTATCTTAATTTCATGTAAGTAGAGTTCCTAAACAAAAAGATACATAAAAACTCTGCATTAGCCTCATTGTGGTCAAAAAGTGCCGTTGTTGGAAAACGAATTTCATCAATCACAGAAGAGGACAGCTCTTCGAAGGACGTGTGTGAAAATAAAATAAAACCTTGAACATTCAGGACTTGAGCTTTCATGCCAGGCGGTTGGCAAGTGTGACGAGAAAAAAAATCATGTAAATATCTAATCTAAATCTAAATCTAAGTTGCAAAGATATAGTATCATTTGAGATTCATATTAAATGCGTACCCACAAGCAGACACGCATAATTTCGCGCTCACACATGGCGCATGTGGACCTACAATATAAAAAAACCCAAAATCAAATAAACATAAGCCCTGCAACTCTTGCCGACCTTCCCTGAAACAGGGGTGACATTGGCAAAGTGAACCATTTTTACAGTATGGGTGGACAATATATGATTATTTTGTTGCTGCTTTTATTTCGTTATTAACGTGTTTAGTCGTGAATTCTTCAAAAATTGTCCAAAAAATATAAAAGTCAATTATTATTTTCGAGTCTTTTAAATCAAAGTGAAAAACTTTTGATTAGACTTTCGTAATTTTTTATGAATCCTCAAAACTCCGATCCTATTCGAATAAATTTCGATTTGTAAATAAACATGGTTGAGCTGAAAAGATTGGGGGGCAAGGTATTTTTAGTGTTTTAAAACAATTAAGATTAATTTATTTTTATTTGTAGTTAATTTATTTTACATTATGATTGAAATTATATTTTATTTTTGAATGAAAGAAGTATGCAAGGACAGGAAGAAGTGGCGGCTGATCTGCAATGCTGATTTGTAATGTTACTTTATTAGTTTGCTACATTTTTTGCATAAGAATTTTTTGTATATATTTATTTTTAAGGTTTTGTTGTTGTATTTTTTTTTTTTATACTTAAATGTTATTTATTACTCGTATTTCTTTGACTTATAGGTTGGTATGAGGCTGACCACTCATACTGTAAAAAATGGTTCACTTTGCCAATGTCAGCCCTGTTTCAGGGTATGTCGGCAAGAGTTGCAGGGCTTATGTTCATTTGAGGTTTGGATTTTATTTGTAAGTACACAATCAGCATTTGTAAGCGCGAACTACACGTGTTTGTTTGTGGGCATACATCTGAGAGCTTTGAATGAATATATCCTTGCAACTTAGATTATAGATGATAAATATTATTTTGAGTTGGTTCTCCATTGCAAATGATGTGATGCCTTTGCGTACGCGGGATTGGATTATTCAGTTAGGCACACAGGGCAAGAACAAATCAGGTTTGCGTGTTATTTGTTGAGGTCGGTGACAGGATAGAACAGCACTGTGACAAAACAACACATGACACAATATCACATGGCAAAATATCACAACATGATAAAACATCACAGAAAATTACAAAACAACACAATAAGGTATGCACCGTAGAAATGGCTCATTTGAGAAGTATGACAGGAAAAACACTGAAAGATAGAGTGAGAAACGAACGGGTTCTGAATGAATGCGGAGTAAAAGAAAGCGTGAAAGTGAAAGTTCAAAGAAGTGTAGATGCGATGGTTTGGACATATTGAAAGGATGAATGAAGACCGACTGACGAAAAGAGTGTATAAAGGGAATGTAATAGGTAAGCGTGGAAGGGGAAGACCTAGGAAACAATGAATTGATCAGATAAATGAGATTGCGAATGAATGGAATTTACAGAGTGGAAACAAAAGAAGAGCATGCATGAAAAGAGTGATGAAATTAGATGAGATGAAAGAAGTATGCAAGGACAGAGTCAAGTGGAGGCACTTGTGTGGAGGTACCGCCCCCCCCCCCCTAGAGCAATGGCGGCAGGATACAAGACAAGACAAGGACATAACATCACATGGCAAAAACTCTCGTATCTAAAACATATCGTACCATTTACGGCACATGAAAAAACATCACATGACCAAACATGTGATGTTTTGTCATTGTGATATTTTGTCATGTGATGTTCTGTCGTTGTGATGTAATGTTTTATCATGTGATGTTTTGTCAATGTGCCGTTCTATCATGGAACTGTTGGGGTCATCTTTGCATTTTACAAAGTATGGACATTATCATGGGCGTACCCAGGAAGAGCCAGGGGGGGGGCAACTGCCCCCCCCCCCCCCCCTTGGAAGAAAAAAATAAGGTAAATTATCCAAAATTGTTTTGTATTGCAATTACTAAAATGACCATTATTCGATTATATTTTGCCCCCCCCCCCTAGAGGAAATTGCGTGCCTACCCTCCCCACCCCCGCACCGTCGGCCATATATTTTGGTGACGATGATCTTCAATTTTCCAAAACCTGCTCCCCCCTAGCTTTGATCCTGGGTACGCCCATGGGAATGATGCTAATCAGATAATGCATGCGATGTATTGTCATTGTGATGTACCTAATGTCATCCGATGTTCTGTCATGTGATGCAAGGTCATGTGTCGTTATGTCATGTGTAGTTTTGTCGCTGTGCTGTTCTAACGTGGAACCGGTGAGGTCATCTTTTCATTTTACAAAGTATGGGCATTATGCTAATCAGATTAATCTTTATGACAAGCAAGAAACTGGAGGTTGATGGAGATCAAGTAACTGTATCTCGAACTTGAGGAGATTACTGCTAAATCTAGTATAACCAGATTGTGCACACGTCGGTCAGCTGTTGGAGGTGCTACTCACGGCATGCTATTGCTTCAGTTCCTTGCTGGAGACGGCTCGTCTGGCACGTGAACCCAGGTCTCCTGTGCGCGCAGGCAGCCTCACACCTACTCCGCAATGAAGACATCTACTCTCTTACTGATTTTCTCGTTCTTGAGGTAAATACCCTCTAATTATTCATCTTTTGAATTAACTAACGGATGATTTCTTAGGTCATCGCTATTTTGTGTGAAGTACACTTCCGCAGTCTTCCGGGAGGTTGGTTAACGTGACTAAGCTACTCATATAGTATAACTTCTGACCACGTTTCCCCCGAAGGGGTCGAGTGGAACCTATTTGTTTTTACATGTAAGGGGGCGACTTTACGCCAACCACTTGAAGTGGGGTTTTCTCAGCTCCCGAGAGGGCTGGTACTCTTTTTTTGTGAAGGCTGAGTAAACCTTGCCGGTATTTTATTTTTTGGGTTTGAAATACGCACCGAAACGGAAAATCATTTTTGACACCCTCGGTGGGATAGGAACCCGAGTTCTCAGCATGGAATGCAAGCATGCTACCGACTGATCTATCAACCGGTTTTCGCTAAGAAATTGCCAATGCTCAACCAAAGACAAATGATTTTTTCAACCCAGCAAAGAAGCAAATTAAATAAATTAAATTATATTTTTGTATGCTTCGCAGGGATTCGATCCCACAACCTTCCAAAAAGTCATGTCACTATCATGCTTTGATCTTTTTCTTAATCATCTTCCTCATCCTGCTGGCTTATCTCTATGGCTTTTTGTATAAAGAAGTCTGCCTAATGAAACCAAATCGCCTAAAATATGCACGAAAGAAAATGCTGAATTAGGTTACTTCTGTAGTGTTGCCCGGTCAGCTGAGAATGATGCTGAGGATCTATACGAGCAGATCTTGCTGGCGCGGTTCGGCGTGAAGGGCGTGAGTCCCTCCAGGAGCGCAGCCGGAGAGCGCCTCCACCTGTCTCCATACATCAAGAGCGGCAGCGTGGAGAAGGGCAGGGAGCTGTCGAGCGTCAGCACCGAGCACATGATAGACGGCATCCCCAGCCACGCGGGCTACATCACTGTACAAGAGCGCCACAACTCCAATCTGTGGTTCTGGTACTTCCCTGTGAAGGACGCACCTGTGGAGGAGAAGCCGCTGCTCATCTGGCTGCAAGGAGGCCCGGGGGCTTCCTCCCTGTTCGGGCTCTTCACCGAGCTGGGGCCTTTCAGAGTGGACAGCAACAACACTTCCAAACTCATGGGTGAGCGTTTACACCAGTACAATATAATATATTCTAATGCAGTTTATATTCTAATTACTCCAGGGATTCATAATCAAATAGCAAGTAAATTAAAAACTTACTTTACTTTGCGTATGGCCGGCAATTAAATTAAAAATAATGAACAAGACGGTAAACACACAAGAAAAAATAAGTAAAAACCGTAAAATGGAAAAGTTGTTTTTATTCTTTCTTTTATCTTCTTTCTTCGTTGTGTAAAACGCTACACTCCGCAGGCCGGACAGATCCTAAGATGATCCATGGACTGTTGGGCTCCGCATTCGCAGAGCTTGGTGTCATCCTGATGCAAGATTCTCCAGTTCATTATGTTACAAAGAGCTCTGCCAACACCCATTCTCAGCACCTGTTTTTTTCTATTATTCTTTACGATTATACTTTCGTCCACAATCTACTCCCCAGCATAATTATGATCTGCTGATGTGATTTTTTAGAGAATCCTCACTCCTGGCACAACAATCACTCCATGCTGTTCATCGACAATCCTGTTGGCACAGGGTTCAGTTACACAGACAGCGAAGATGGACTAGCAACGAATCAAACTCGAGTAGGTGATGGCACAATTCTAAAATACCTGAAAAATGATTGAACATCGTCCTGATATAACATGTGCATTTGCAGATTGGCGAGCAGCTGTACACCTTCATGCTCCAGTTCCTGCAACTTTTCCCAGAACTCCAGGAAGTGCCACTTTACATAACGGGGGAATCCTACGCTGGGAAACATATCCCATCCCTGGCATACCAAATATACAAGAACAATCCTAGCGCAGACCTCAATATCAACCTACAAGTATTTTTTATATGAACATTACATATTTTAACCGAAGTCTTTTTTTTTTAACAGATTGTAAATCTTAACAGTTTGCAGAGAATCCTGGATTTTACGATCATTACATAGTGGTAGTTTTAGTCTACAGAGAGCCCGATGTGATTAGGCCCATCACAGCAGATCGCATGCAGTGGGCTGGTCACACAATTTGGAGAGCAAAGGCGATGGACAGCCGAGAATTGTGGAGAATCTTGGAACCCAAAAAATCACATAATTTAAGGTCCATTAAAGGTCGGAAGCATATGTGGAAGAAGATATAGCTCTGAACTATATGCACTGCACCAACGCGTTTATGTGGTTCGGTCAATAAGAGTCAATAGACTGCATTGGTTGAGTCCATTGGCTGAGTCACATCTAGCGAATGGACCATCAGAGCACAGGGAATACCCAGATGAAGGTGACAGACTGTCGTGCGGTAGTCAGAGTTGCAGGGTTTTGTTCATTTGAGGATTGAGCATTTCCGCTTGTGGGCGTGCATGAACTATGATTTTTTAATCAAAAATATATCATTGCAACTTTGATTATGCAGAATCTATGTAAGTATGTAAATATTACACTTTTAAAAAATGGGTGCTTTAAAGCGACTTTGTACTGAATGAAAAGGACAAATTTATGAGAATCGTGTAATTAGAGTTTTTTAAGCTAAATTATTTTCCAGTTTAATTATGTTTTTAATTTCTGTTCGTAGCTTCCTTGTTGACTTAGGTAGACATAATTTTTCATTGATGATAACAACAGTTTATGTCTTCCTGTAAGGGCCTGGCCATAGGAAATGGTTTCATTGATCCCGCCACCATGATGGACTACAGCACCTACATGCACCAGGTGGGGCTGGCTGATGATGCGCTGGTCTCCAGGATGCAGAAGTACGAGAAGCTCACCGAGGCCGCCATCGCTGGCAACAACATGACAGAGGCTTTCAACGTAATGCCCAACATTTCATTCTACTGTAACTGCAACTCTTTTTTTTCAATATTATTTGGATGATTTATTTAGTGAGCGCTGTTTTTGTGTATATCACACCTCAATAGCCTTCTTTGAGCATGGTCGTCGCTGTAGAAAGCGCCAATTCTCAAGCAATGCCTTTTTAGGAACCGGGCTGTTTGACGTCACAATCTGTTGCCTATTTAATTTATTCCGAGGGCATTCCCTTCCACGATTCCACGAGGGATCGCCAAAGCCTCTGCAGAGTTGTCTCAAACCATATTTTTTCAGTCTTTTCTTTCCTCTTGTTTCTTTCATTCTACTTATTGTTTTTTTTTTTAATTGATAGATGTATTTAAAAAGTATTACAACAAATCCACGCATTTTACAATTATTCAAGAAGGAACTGTTTTGTTTTTCAGAATTTCGTTAGAACTCTGACCGTCTTTGTGTCCAAATCAGAAATAGACAACCTTTACAATTACGTGTACGAGGACGACACGCGATTGGACGGGAGCTTCACAGACTTCATCCAGAGACCAGAGATACGGAAGGCGCTGCATGTGGGGCAGACCAAGTTTAATTCCATCGGAGCAGTTTACCAGAAGCTCATCCCGGACTTCATGGGAAGCGCCAAGTCCTGGGTGGAGGAGCTTCTGGAACATTACAGAATCATGGCTTACAGGTAAACCAAACCTCCTACATCACTAAAGGTCCATCCAGCCTTACAGCAACTGGGTCTTGCTTGAGAATTGGCGCTTTCTATAGCGACGACCAAGGTCGCAGAGGGCTCTTGAGGTGTGATACACACAAATTAGCGCTCACCAAATAAATCATCATAATATTATTATTATAGCTATTGATCATATAACTAAGTACATTGGATTAGATTATTTTATCTTCTCAATTGTATTCCAAAAAGTAAAAAGGTTGGTATGAGGCCGACCTATACGGGCCAATGTCACCCCTGTTTCAGGGAAGGTTGGAAAAAGTTGCAGGGCTTATGTTCATTTGAAGTTTGGATTTTAATTTGGAAGTACACTCATGTAGCATTTGTAAGCACGAACTTACGCGTGTCTGTGGGCATGCATTAAAAATGCATTGTAAATGGTAATATATCTTTGCGATTTAGATTATACAGTATGTATGTACATAAATGTATGACCTCACAAACAAGTTGAAAATATTATACAGGAAATACAAAAAATAACATGATGAATCTATCTTCTTCTAGTCTTATATATAAATTCAAACGGATGTATGTGTGTTTGTATGTTTGTCCTGTATGGACTCCTAAACTACTGAACAGATTACGATGAAACTTACATGAGTAATTCTTTACATGCAAACTTGGTCCTTTGTATTAAAAAATGAAGTTATAAGGGAAATGAGAGCAGAAATATGCTAAAGCTACTTTCTCCTCATGACCGGACCGGGGAATTTTTAGGCTAACAAAAGTGCGCAAGGACACACCACAGTAGAGACGCATGTGCGGAGATACTGGCCATCCCTAATAAAATGGTGACATGATAACTATAACTAGACGAGCTACCACAAGATGTGGTGGGGTACAGCTAGTTCAAAGTAAATTATTAAGATTCACAATAAAAAAAAATGCACAAAGTACACAAATACAGTATTAAAATTCGCATATCCAGTAATACGCTCTAGGGCGATTACTCCCAAGGGGCTCCATCCTCGAAGTATTCATTTACAGTTCCACATCCACCTGAATACAACCTTTTCTTCACAATTGACCTCAATCGTACCACCGACAGGTTCTGAATATTCGTTGGAACAAATAATCATCATTTGAAGGTAACAAAATATCATGTGGAATTATTTCAGCGGGCAGATGGACATCATAGTCGGTTATCCTCTCTCAGTTCGTGGCTACAGATCCATGAACTGGTCGTGTTCGCAAGAGTACCTGGAAGCAAAAAGGAAGCCGTGGTACTATGAAGACACACTAGCAGGGTAAATACCATTAAATCGCTAACAAAAGTGTAATCAAATATTCCATCAGTATTATTCACGGCAAATCCATGGCTCATCCGCTCCCTAAAAACTTGATGATTTGTTCATCAAATGCTTTGTGAATAACACTGTAAGGAGGTGTTTTTGTGAACTTTATTAATAATTATATTTGCTGCAGGTACGTGAAGAGAGCCGGCCTGTTCTCCGAGGTTCTAGTGCGCAACGCAGGTCACATGGTGCCTACAGATCAGCCAGCTCGCTCCCTGCAGCTCATCACGGCCTTCACTCACAACCTGCCGCTGCCTGAAGAGCCCAGCGGGAGCGATAACTAAACAACCCAGCGGGAGCGATAACTAAACAACCCAGCGGGAGCGATAACTAAACAACCCAGCGGGAGCGATAACTAAACTACCCAGCGGGAGCGATAACTAAACAACCCAGAGGGAGCGATAACTAAACAACCCAGCGGGAGCGATAACTAAACAACCCAGCGGGAGCGATAACTAAACAACCCAGCGGGAGCGATAACTAAACAACCCAGCGGGAGCGATAACTAAACAACCCAGCGGGAGCGATAACTAAACAACCCAGCGGGAGCGATAACTAAACAACCCAGCGGGAGCGATAACTAAACTACCCAGCGGGAGCGATAACTAAACAACCCAGAGGGAGCGATAACTAAACAACCCAGCGGGAGCGATAACTAAACAACCCAGCGGGAGCGATAACTAAAGAACCCAGCGGGAGCGATAACTAAACAACTCAGCGGGAGCGATAACTAAACAACCCAGCGGGAGCGATAACTAAACAACCCAGCGGGAGCGATAACTAAACAACCCAGCGGGAGCGATAACTAAAGAACCCAGCGGGAGCGATAACTAAACAACCCAGAGGGAGCGATATCTAAGCAACCCAGCGAGAGAGATACTCCCAATAAAAAAAAATACACACAATTTCTGATATCATCACTAAATCAAATATATACACGATTTCTGATATCAGCACTTATTCAGATTTACCTTTAAGGTGATGATATGTCTGCATCTTTCATTGTTGATGGGAAATTTTAATGGAAAAGTTTAATGAATAAGAATGTCCTCTTCCACCATTTGTACCTATAAAGTGATTTTAAATACCAATTAAATTACTTTGAAATAAATCATCTTTTAAATATTTATTAGCATATAATTATAAATATGCGATTAAAATTTATCGACATTCTGTGTAAGTCACTTAATGTGATAACATTTAATACTAGTGGTCACCAACTGAATATGAATGGGCATTTACTGTTAGTACCCACACAATATACAACGAGAATAATGACGATTTTCCGGAAAATGTCCCTAATACACACTGTACGCCTTTGGATTTATGTTTGGACAGAAGTATACCTGTCTCTACTGTTCCATAAAATCTGTTTGTACACGATTTTCTCGATAAGATTGAAGAATTTGACTTCTCTGTAACTAGAGGAGAGCGACACTTTTCACACACTCATCTTTTTATACCTACGAACACACTTCCAAGATTTTAAACTGCGCACACTGCTCTCACTGCTCTCTTTGTAGAGATCCGACCTACTAACCGACCCACATATGTAGTTAAGCTTGTTCAAGCCCCACAGGAGAATGAGGCTGGCTACTACATCATGCGATGCTGGTGCTGGACACTGTTCAGGAGATCTTGCTCGTCTGTTTTACGCTACACGGTACAAAGTAACAATCTTCTTAAACTGCCATGGTGTATACAATAAGAAAATCGCAAGTAAATCAATTCAAGATGAACCAAATTATTTCATCCTTTCTATAATATAATACTTCAAAAAACAAAATAATCTTTTTTGAAACACTGTTTTCCTTATTTTCGTATTTCACTTTATTTTATTTTTAAAAAATTATCTTCTAGTTATTTCCAATAATAAAATAATAAAAGTCATGTTGGTTTATTAGTTTGCTACATTTTTTGCATAAGAAATTTTTGACTTTTTTTCTATAGATTTATTTTTAAGGTTTTGTTGGTTTTTTTTATACTTAAATGTTATTTATTACTCGTATTCCTTGACTTATAGGTTGGTATGAGGCTGATCACCCATATTGTAAAAAATGGTTCACTTTGCCAATGTCACCCAGGGAAGGTCGGCAAGAGTTGCAGGGCTTATGTTCATTTGAGGTTTGGATTGTATTTGTAAGTACACAATCAGCATTTGTAAGCGCGAACTACACGTGTTTGTTTGTGGGCATACATCTGAGAGCTTTGAATGAATATATCCTTGCAACTTAGATTATAGATTATAGATCTTGAACACTTCCTCCAAAATCATACTGCTATGTAAATATTAAAATAAGTATAGGTATGGCCAGGAAGGTGCACGAATTACTAGTAATGATATGGGAACAGGAAACTATCCCCGAAGAATGGAATGTAGGAGTAATTGCACCTATACACAAAAAGGGGTGCAAAGCAGAATGCACAAACTACAGAGGTATTGCTTTGCTGCCAACTTGCTATAAAGTACTGTCGTACGTATTACTACTGCGAATTACACCTTATGCAGAAGACTGCTTGGGAGAATATCAGTGTGGCTTCAGGAGAGGGAGAAGCACGACAGATCAAATTTTCGCACTCCGACAAATGTTTGAGAAACAATGGGAATTTTCCAAAGAGGTCTTTAATTTGTTCATAGACTTTCGACAAGCATATGACAGCGTGAACCGACTAAGTCTAGAAAATACAATGCTTCTCTTTGGTATTCCAAAAAAGCTAGTGAGACTTACAGAAGCGTGTATAAAGGGTTCGAATGCAGCAGTCAAAGTGCAAGGAGATGTCTCGGATACTTTCACAGTTGGAACGGGCTTAAGACAAGGCGACCTACTCTCTCCAGTGCTTTTTAATATTGCATTGGAGAGTGTGATACGCAGCATAAATAACGTATCAGGTGGATCCATTTTTTTTTTTTTTTTTTTTTTTTTTCATTTGGGAGTAAATCATAAGATCTTTGGATATGCAGATGATTTGGCATTGGTAGCTAGTAATCACCACGAACTGGACGAGATGTACTCGACAATCAAAAGTCGTGCAGCCACAATGGGATTGAAAATCAATGTTGATAAAACAAAGTTTCTTTACTTGTCCAAACTCAACTATTTCAGAACACCACCATACGGACATATTACTTTTGGTGAAGACAGTATAGAAGAAGTGCTTAAATTTACATATCTGGGTAGCATTTTCACAAACACTAATGAAATGAGTGTAGAAATAACATCTAGAATACAGAGTGGCATAAGAGCAGCGGCGGCCCTGAACAATCTCCTAACAACTAAGTCCTTGTCCAGAAGAGTGAAACTTCACATATACAATAGCCTCATTAAACCAGTGGTCATCTATGGTTCGGAATCTTGGTGTATGACCCTAAACGACCAACAAAGACTTCTGTCTTTTGAAAATAGGATTCTAAGAAAAATATTGGGTCCACGACCGGGTATTGCAGAAGGAACCTGGAGGCTTAAAAGTAATGAAGAAATTCGCTCCACAACTAAACAACCTTTCATCACAAGTGAAATCAGATCCCGAAGATTGGCATGGATTGGCCACGTCGTTAGATCCGGAGAAGAAAGGGCCACTAAAGGTATTCTGCAGGGTATACCCGAGGGCAGGAGACCGTTAGGCAGACCAAGACAAAGGGTATTAGATAACATCAACCGAGATCTGGAGGAGCTCAATGCTAAAGACGACTGGCAGTCCATTGCTGAGGATAGAAAGGCTTGGAGATCTATTGTTTCGGAGGTAAAGGTCCTACAAGGACTGTTCGGCCATCGGAAGTAAGTATTAGTTATAGCTATGTAATAGGAATCCTCATAAGTATGTGTGGGTAGGAATAATTAAATAAAGTACTTGAAGCGTCTAGAAATAATGATTACTACGTACCTACTTGAATCTTTCCTTAATTCTGGAACTGTCTAGCGAATATAGTTTCTAGATAATACTGTTGTGAAGAGTATATAGGACGCTTGTTGCTTGCACTAGAGTCAGTCATCTGTGAGCTTCACCCATACAACGAATGAATTCGACCAGTGAACTCAAACCAAGTGTAATGGAATAATCGAGACTGTCTTTGTTAAAATAAATTTAAAAGTGTAAAATAAATAACTGTAAAAGAAGACCAGTGTTGTCAATTGAAAGACTTTCGAACCCCAAAAAAATCGTAACAATACATATACCTACCTAACTAATTTTCCTATATCGCTAAGGAAAATGTTTTTGTTGGTTTATCATTTCCCTCACAAGTTCATTTGAATCAAGGTTTTATTTAACAAAGCGCTTAAAACAAAAGTAACCTTGTAGTGCAATTCTTTTACAAATATCGTCTTGGTGAAAGAAGAAATGAAATGTGTGCTTCTGATAGAGTCAGGAGAAACTATTCTTCATATTAATGTTTAAATGCCTACACCTGGTATTTTATAAATGGTTGTACGCCCCTGTGTATTGTTATTTTTATTGTGTGGATGGATTTATAGCTCATCTTTTGAAACATGGATCACTTATTGGTAGTTCATAGATGGTAACATGCTCAAGCACTATACTGCTCTATTCAGTTAACTGCTGTAAGTAATTTCAGTTGATTTTTTTTTCACAGTGAATGTAAAAATTCGTTTATATTTTTCGTAAGTTCTTAAAAGTTGAGTTGATCAATCGTGAATTGAAAAAATAACTAAAAGCGTGTTGGTTTTATCACAACAGAAATTTTAAATAACTCAAGATGAAGTTTTGTGCTTTGATATTTATCCTGCTCTACGTTAAGTAAGAAATCTGAAAGCAATATCTTCTGGGTTAAATTTATAAGTTATTGAATTACTTGCAATCTGTTCCTGTAATTTCAGTATTGTGGGGGCGGACAATGGCTCCGCTTCCGGCTTGACGAGATCGTTCCCTCGGTTTGGCGTGAAGGGCGTGAGTCCCTCCAGGAGCGCAGCCGGAGATCCCCTTCACCTGTCTCCATACATCAAGAGCGGCAGCGTGGAGAAGGGCAGGGAGCTGTCGAGCGTCAGCACCGAGCACATGATAGCCGGCATCCCCAGCCACGCGGGCTACATCACTGTACAAGAGCGCCACAACTCCAATCTGTGGTTCTGGTACTTCCCTGTGAAGGACGCGCCTGTAGAGGAGAAGCCGCTGCTCATCTGGCTGCAAGGAGGCCCGGGGGTTTCCTCTCTGTTCGGGCTGTTCACCGAACTGGGACCTTTCAACGTGGACCCCAAAAACTCTTCTCGACTCATAGGTAAGCACGTTTTTTCTTCTATCTTTCAATATTTATTACTTTTTAAATATTTAATTATTTGAACTTTGGTAACTGATTTCAGAAAATCCATACTCTTGGCACAATAACCATTCAATTATTTTTATTGACAATCCTGTTGGTACTGGGTTCAGTTATACAGAAAGTGATGACGGATTTGCATCAAACCAAACTCAAGTATTTTTATTGTTTCTCCTACATCAAAGCTATTCCAATTTGAAGTTCACCTTCCGTTGATTTTTGATTCATAACCCGAGTGTGAACATTTCGTAGATTGGCGAGCAGCTGTACATCTTCATGCTCCAGTTCCTGCAACTTTTCCCAGACCTCCAGGAAGTGCCACTTTACATAACGGGGGAATCCTACGCTGGGAAACATATCCCATCCCTGGCATACCAAATATACAAGAACAATCCTAGCGCAGACCTCAATATCAACCTACAAGTAAGTTACCATTTATATTTTTAAATATTTACTACAAGTAAGTTATTCACGAGTATGATACTTTCTGATATTAAAATATTTTCATCCAGTCATCATTTCTCTTAAGTTGCAAATAGCCTACAACGCTACAAACGTGGAATCCCATTATTTAGTGACCAATGATTATGCCCTATTAAAATGAGGTTTTATTTAGAAATCATTTTTTTAAATAATTTCAGGGACTCTTCATTGGGAACGGCTTTATAGATCCTGCGACAATAATGGACTACAGCTCTCTGGTGCTTCAGCTTGGACTTGTAGATGATGACTACGCCATGAACATTAAACAAAAAGAAAAACTAACAGAGAAAGCCATCGCTGAAAATAAAATGCTGGAAGCGCTTGATGTAAAATATTTTTCGACTTTCTTCAGAACATATTTCCATGACAAAATCTGTTTTACAAATTGAAGTTTTTTTCAGCTCCGTGAGAATCTTGTTCAGGACTTTTTGAATGTTTCGGGAATAGCGAATATTTACAATTATGTTTATGATCACAACCCAGGAATGAGTTTTTATGAAAGTTTTATCAAAAAACCTGAAATGATGCAAGACCTTCATGTGGGTAATACTCAGTTTGGATCACATAATGCAGAAGTGAATTTAAAACTCCGTCCTGACTACATGAACAGTGCTAAGCCCTGGATAGAGGAACTTCTCAACAACACCAGCTACAAAATAATGAGCTACAGGTGAAACATCATTCCAGACCATTTTATTTGTAGACAAAGTTTGATATTCAGTTTTACTTCTCCAAATAAATGTCGTAAGCTTTTGCTTTGTTTGAGTTTCAGTGGACAAATGGACATCAGAGTCGCCTACCCTCTCACAGTCCGAGCTTATCGCTCTATGAAGTGGAAAGGGTCTCAAAAATATCTTGAAGCCGAAAGAAAACCTTGGTACTATGGAAATGCCCTGGCTGGGTGAGTGCAAGTTGATTATTAATTTCAGAAGAAAATTTGGTCCTTACGGGTATTTAAAAAAAAAACAGTTGTCTCCCTGTATATAGTAGCAGTGTTTGTATCAGTTTTGGTATTAATTGAATAAATTATATTTGCTGCAGGTACGTGAAGACAGCCGGCCTGTTCTCCGAGGTTCTAGTGCGCAACGCAGGTCACATGGTGCCTACAGATCAGCCAGCTCGCTCCCTGCAGCTCATCACGGCCTTCACTCACAACCTGCCGCTGCCTGAAGAGCCCAGCGGGAGCGATAACTAAACAACCCAGCGGGAGCGATAACTAAACTACCCAGCGGGAGCGATAACTAAACAACCCAGCGGGAGCGATAACTAAACAACTCAGCGGGAGCGATAACTAAACTACCCAGCGGGAGCGATAACTAAACAACCCAGTGAGAGCGATAACTAAACAACCCAGCGAGAGTGATAACTAAACAACCCAGCGAGATTGATAACTTAACAACCCAGCGAGATTGATAACTTAACAACCTAGCGAGAGCGATAACTAAAAAACCCAGCAGGAGTGATAACTAAACAACCCAGTGAGAGCGATAAGTAAACAACGTAGTCAGAGAGAAGTGAAATGGAATACCGAAAACCTCCGTTATACTTATATAAAATAAAATAAATTTGAATCAAAAATTGTTGAGCCCCAAAATCCTACCCTGCAAATGGTTATTTATGTTTCAGGTTTATTTTATAAGAACGCATACAACAAATACAATCATGAACATTTGCATCCTTGCATGTGTATTTGCATTAAGTGTGAATCTGTAATGTAAATATATCGGTACCTTCAAGGTTTAACTGAATAAGCCAACATGTGTTCCTCAGATAAATACACGTTTATCCCAATTTTTTTACGAGAAAAAACATCAAAGAAGTGTGAAAATGATGTATTTTATAAGTTCTTATTCTGAACTTTTTTATAATTAGTTCACTTACTGTGAGAAGTTACTCCCAACAAAATGTTTTATCCACAATTTCTGCAATCAGTGAATCAGCATTTATTCAGCTGGCGGTATGTTTGCATATTTCATTATTGATGGGAAATGTTTTATAATGTACTAGTTGTACCCTGCCCCCCCTTGTGGTGGCTCGTTTTGTTACAGATACTATATCGTGCCACTTTGGTTCAAATTTACCAATACCACACCGCAAAAGCAGCAGCAGTTGTTCGGTTTATTGTTCGTGTGGGGGTTGGTTTATTTTGTAAGTACACATGCAGCATTTGTAAGCGCAAACTGAAATATGACTCCTTTCCTTTAATTGCTCCAGTTTTTTTTATACAAAAGACTGAGTTGGCATGTAAAGAATTACTCATGTAAGTTTCATCGCAATCTTTTCAGTAGTTTAGGAGTCCATGCATACATCCGTTTGATATAATATAACAGAGAAGATTTACAGCAATAAAACATGAGTTTAATGTATAACGATGACCTTTTACACCATTTGAACCTATAAAGTGTTTTTAATGCCAATTAAATTACATTGAAATCATCTTTGAAACATTTATTGTTTCTTCTACACACGGAAGTGAGATGGCTTTCCAGGGGAAGGGTTTTAACCAGATTATACGAATTGCGCGATGAACTGAAAGTTTTCTCACAGACCCTCCCTTCGCCTGCAAGTGCTAGTTATCTCGAACTGTTGCGCGACGAGCGATGGTCAGTGAGATTGGCTTATTTGGCCGATATATTTGATAAATTGAACATAGTGAGCAGCTCTCTGCAGGGAAGACAGATAACCATGTTTACAGTGAGCGACAAAATATCTTCATTAAAAGGGAAAATCGCCTTCTGGATTGAATGTCTTGGACAAAAGTGTTATGACTGCTTTCCGCTACTCCAGCAATTTCTCGAAAAAATCATCTTCAAATCGCTGCAGACGTGGAAAAAAGTATACGTGAACATTTGACAAACCTGAAAAAGTCTTTGGACGAATATTTTCCAGAAGAAAAGTTACAGTTACAGGATATCGAATAAGTCCGAAATCCATTTAGGATTCATACCAAACCTTCAACATTGACTGTGTCGGAGTATGAAAATTTAATTGATATTAAAAATTCATCCACACTCAAACAACTTTTCGAATCAAAAGCTACCACGAACCCGAGCCAATTTTGGTTTGGCCTGAAAAACGAATACCCGGGCATCGTCGAAAAGGCTATCATGGCGTTACTTCCATTTGTGTCAACTTATAGATGCGAGGCTGGGTTTTCAGCTTACGCCTACACGAAAAATAAGTTTAGGAGTAAGCTGAATGCTGCACCAGACCTCCGAATCCAATTGTCAAACATAAAACCTGACTTCAATGTTATTTTGTCAAAAACTATGAAAAGATTTCATTCTTCACATTAAGTTCATCTAACTAAAGTAAATATCTTTTTGTTATAACTAAATAAATATTTTTATCTTAAAAAGTCTTTCTTTTAAAGTCAAACTATACTTACAAGATGCGAGCACCAAGCAAAAAAGCCTCAGTAGGGTGTGATCTCACTTAAAAAAACAATGGTACAGTTAGTTTACTTCTTACTTGAGCTCTAGGTCCTACTAGACTCTAGGGCCTAGCTAGGGTTCCGCAAAAAAACGGTGAGCTAAAAAGGGTTCCGTAGCCAAAAGAATTCGGGAACCGCTGCGCTACACGGTACAAAGTAACAATATGCTTAAACTGCCATGGATATATATAAGAAAATCGCAAGTAAATCAATTCAAGATGAACCATATTACATATTTCACTTTATTTTAGTTCAAGAATAAATATCTTCCATTTATTTGCACTATTAAAAATCATCTCGAACACTTCCTCCGAAATCTTACATATATACGAGTATGACTAATATTATATTACTGTACTAAAATTTTTTTTTTTTTGGTTACTGATTTCCCTCACAAGTTTATTTGAATTGAGGTTGATTACGACGTAGCACTTACAACAAAAGTTACTTTATTGTGCAACGCTTGTAAAAAGATGGTCTTGGCGTAAGAAATAGCGAATTGTGTATTCTGATTATTCTGACGTATTTTGATGGAATTATGTCAGTAGTAACTAGTTTTTCACGTTATTTGGAAATGCCTACACCTGGTATTTTGTTCATGGTTTGACGCCCCTGTGTATTGTTATTTTTATTATGTGGATGGATTTATAGCTCATATTTTGAAGCTTGGATCACTTATTTGTCGTTCATCTGGTAACATGCTCAAGCACTATACTGCTTTGTTCAGCTAACTTTTATAAGTAATTTCAGTTGATTTTTTTCGATTGATTGAAAAGTTTTTATACATTTTTCATTAATATAAAATAAGGTGATAGGATATCCTACGCATTTTTTGTTGTTGATATCAGTACCCTTAGTACGAGTTGCAAAACTTGAAAAAAGTTAAGTTTACGGAAAATCTGCCGTTTTTTGTTTCTTACACTTTATGGTCTTAGCAAAAGAGTTACAGTGATGAAGAAAATCAAGTTCAAACAAACAAAAACGGCAGATTTTGGGGGAAATCACTCTTTCATAATTGCCGTAAATTTTACATTACTCAAGTTTTGCAACTCGTACTAAGGGCACAGTACCCTGAGTATAAATCATTGCTCAGACTCTCCTCAATCGCGTACATAGAAAATCAGCGAATGATTTAGTTTTCATACATAATGTTGGTGTATTAATTTGCTACATTTTTTGCATAGGAAATTTTTTACTTATTTTGTATAGATTTCTTTTTTAAGGTTTTTGTTCTTTTTTATATTTAAATGTAATTTATTATTCATATTCCTTTACTTATAGGTTGGTATGAGGCTGACCACCCATACTGTAAAAATGGTTCACTTTGCCAATGTCACCCCTGTTTCAAGGAAGGTCGGCAAAAGTTGTGTGACTTATGTTCATTTGAGGTTTGGATTTTATTTGTAAGTACACATTTAGCATTTGTAAGCCCGAACTACACGTGTTGGTTTGTGGGCATACATCTGAGAGCTTTAAATGAGTATATCCTTGCAACTAAGATTATAGATTATATCTATCTATAGATTATATCTATGTTACTCGAGAAGAATGTATTCTTTTATCTGTTGTGAGATTTCAGCAATCAGAGGCTGACCACCCATACTGTAAAAAATGGTTCACTTTGCCAATGTCACCCCTGTTTCAGGGAAGGTCGGCAAAAGTTGTGGGGCTTATGTTCATTTGAGGTTTGGATTTTATTTGTAAGTACGCATTCAGCATTTGTAAGCGCGAACTACACGTGTTGGTTTGTGGGCATACATCTGAGAGCTTTAAATGAATTATCCTTGCAATTTAGATTATAGATTATAGACATTATGGTAATTGGCAAGTTGAATTTAATCTAGATGCCGGGAAACCTTCAGCATCATCAGCCGGCCGTGTAAGCTAAGTAAGTTCTTTTTTTGTCAATACACATGCCTTACTCTTATTTAAACTTTCCTTTTTAACTTTTCGCAATAAAACGCATTGAGAGCCAGTGCTGCGAGTTACACTGTAAGAGCTGCCACCAACTCAGGAGATGGCTTATTACTCCATTATCATTGAGTAGACTTCCCACGCAGGCGTGATCACTGATCACTGCTAACTGATCACTCCTGCTGAGGTCATTCACTCAATAACGCTCCGCGCCGGCATGTAATGCAATTCCAACTTATCAGAGGTACAGCATTGTTCGAACCAACGCAAACACAAGTGAAAACCTGAAAATAGCAACATTCATCAGCTATTATATTATTATTATTATTCAATATTATTATTATTTGATAGCCTGATACACAGTAAATTTAATAGCTCGTTTTTTTTCGTAGGTTCTTGAAAGTTCAATTGATCAATCTTGAATTGAAAAAAAAACAATAAAAGCGTGTTGGTGTCATCATTACTGATATTTTCAATTATTCACCATGAAGTTTTGTGCTTTGATATTTATCCTGCTCTACGTAAGGTATGAAATCTGAAAGCAATATCTTCTGGATAAGATTTATTGAGTTATTGAATCACTTGCAATCTGTTCCTCTATTTTCAGTATTGTGGGGGCGGACAATGGCTCCGCTTCCGGTTTGACGAGATCGTTCCCTCGGTTCGGCGTGAAGGGTGTGAGTCCCTCCAGGAGCGAAGCCGGAGAGCGCCTCCACCTGTCTCCATACATCAAGAGCGGCAGCGTGGAGAAGGGCAGGGAGCTGTCGAGCGTCAGCACCGAGCACATGATAGCCGGCATCCCCAGCCACGCGGGCTACATCACTGTACAAGAGCGCCACAACTCCAATCTGTGGTTCTGGTACTTCCCTGTGAAGGACGCGCCTGTGGAGGAGAAACCGCTGCTCATCTGGCTGCAAGGAGGCCCGGGGGCTTCTTCCCTGTTCGGGCTTTTCGCGGAGCTGGGGCCTTTCAGCGTGGACCCCAAAAACTCTTCTCGGCTCATAGGTAAGTACGTTTTTTCATCTATCTTTCAATATTTATTACTCCTAAATTAAACTATTTGTAACTTTGGTAACTGATTTTAGAAAATCCATACTCCTGGCACAATAATCATTCAATTATTTTCATTGACAATCCTGTGGGTACAGGGTTCAGTTACACAGACAGTGATGACGGATTTGCAACAAACCAAACTCAAGTATTTTTATTGTTTCATTTGCATTAAATCTATTTCAATTTGAAGTAGCCTTTCCTTGATTTTTGGTTCATAACCCGAGTGTGAACTTTTCGCAGATTGGCGAGCAGCTGTACACCTTCATGTTCCAGTTCCTGCAACTTTTCCCAGAACTCCAGGAAGTGCCACTTTACATAACGGGGGAATCCTACGCTGGGAAACATATCCCATCCCTGGCATACCAAATATACAAGAACAATCCTAGCGCAGACCTGAAGATCAACCTGCAAGTAAGTAATTCACGAGTATAGCACTTTCTGATGATAAAATATTTTCAACTATTCTTCTTCTCTTTTGTTGCAAATAGCCTACAATGCTATAAAATTGGAATACCATTATTAAGTAAACAATGATTATGCCCCAATAACAGGAGGTTTTATTTAAAACTAGCTGACCCCGCAGATGTTATCCTGCCTTTTTTTTATAAATGAGATTCAATAGTTTTGTGGATTTGTAAATTTGGGAATGGCTGTTCTTCAGAAAATGGAAAAGATGAGCGAAGAAATCTTATTTTGAAGTGATAATTGTAACTATTATAGTGAGACGGCATCGCCCAATAACTTAAACAATTGAGCGTGCATAATTTCATGGACATTATATCAAATGAAATTGGGCTCATTTAAAGATATTGAAGTACTATGGATTGCAGTTATGAAAGATGTTGTAGCCTTTAAAATTTCAGGAGGTGTATATGAAAGTTTTATATCTTTTGTCATTTTCACACTGTAATTGGTATTTCAACCATAATTTTATTGCTTAATACCAATAAAATAATGCTGTCGTTCTATTGGGCAGAAGGAAACGTTTTCTGTGTACATCTCAAAAATAATGAAATTATCATCTATAGGTTTTAATGATGCTTTAAATAAAGCTAGTGGCAATCGTTGATGTATAGTGTATACATATTGATTGATATTAGAAGAAATAAAATCAATAAGATAATTTAGGGTAGATCATTGTTTTGGATGTCCATATTATTGTTTATTGATTTTAAAAACATAATTTATTGTGAATGTTCCTTGACTTATAGGTTGGTTTGCGGCTGACCACCCATGCTGCAGAAAATGATTCACTTTGCCAATGGCACACCTGTTTCAGGGAAGGTCGGCAAGAGTTGTTGGGCTTATGTTCATTTCGGATTAGGTTTTTATATTGTAGGTCCACATGCGGCATGCGTTAGTGTGAAATAATGCATGTTTGCTTGTGGGAATGCATTCAATGTGAATCTTAAATGATACATATCTTTGCAACTTAGATTAAAAGATCATTGTGTTTATGCTCCTTAACTTATAGGTTGGTATGCGGCTGACCACCCATACTGTAAAAAATGGTTCACTTTGCCAATGTCACCCCTGTTTCAGGAAGGACGGCAAGAGTTGCAGGGCTTATGTTCATTTGAGATTGGGTTTTTAAATTGTAGGTCCACATGCGGCATGTGTTAGCGCGAAATTATACATGTGTGCTTGTGAGAATGCATATTTTGTGAATCCCCAATACCTTTGCCACTTATATTCGGGAAAAAAAAAATCCTTTTTTCACGATCTATTGATGATACAAAATTAATATTCTCTTCATGTTAGCTTAGATTTGTTACCTCGTATGGACGATTCGAGCTCAAGTTTGCATATAGAAAATTTAATATTAAGTAAGAAGATCGAGTATGTAGTAAAACTTGGTTCACTTTTGCCAATGCCCTCCCGGTTTCAGCGAAAAAGGCAGGAGTTTCAAAGTTTATGTACACATGCAGCATGAGTAAGCATGACCATACTTAAAAAAAAGGATTGAACCTGTTGTCCAAATACTACAAAGAAAACTACCTTAAACCTAACCCATCAAAAACCCAGGTCTCCTACTTCCATCTAAAGAATAAGTTTGCATCAAGGAAACCAGTAATCAGATGGGAAGACCAAGTGCTGCCTCCCAGCGATAACCCCAAATACCTGGGAGTTACCCTTGACCGGTCGCTCACATATAGAGCCCACTGCAACAACACAAAAATGAAAGTGGCTACCCGTAATAATCTACTCCGGAAGCTCGTGGGCACCAACTGGGGTGCGCAGCCACAAGTAATACGTGTAACTGCAATGGCTTTGTGTTTCTCAGCCGGAGAGTACGCAGCCCCGGTATGGGAACGCTCCGCACATGCGAAGCAAGTTGATGTCGCGCTGAATGATACCTGCCGTATTGTATCAGGATGCCTCAAGCCAACGCCCACGGGGAAGTTATATCCTCTTGCAGGCATAGCCTCACCCCACATCAGACGCAAAGTGGCTTCGAGAGTCGAGAGGCAGAAGGCTCTAACGTGCACACAGCACTGCATTTACGGAAGTGGCTTTTCATCACAGCAGCGCCTGAAGTCGAGACACAGCTTCCTTAGTTCCGTGCAGCCCTTGTCTTTGGATCCAGTGGCGGAGAGATTACAAATGTGGAAGGAGGAATGCCCGGAGAGCTTTGTGAAGCCTTCAGGGAGCCTCCCTCCAGGAAAGAACCTCGAGTGGCCCGTATGGAGATCCATTAACAGATTGAGGACCAATGTTGGAAGAGCCCGGGCCAACATGCTGACCTGGGGATTTCTGGGACGGGAGGACTCTACACTATGTGAGTGTGGAGCTCAGCAAACAATGGAGCACCTGCGGTGTTGTCCCTCCTGTCCGACAAACTGCTCCATGGATGATCTCTTTGCGGGAAACCAAAGAGCTGTAGACATTGCTCGTTACTGGGCCAATACGGTGTGAAGCTGACACGAAGAAGAAGAGTAAGCATGAACTTACAATGTGCTTACTTTTGGGCATGTATTTAATATGAGTCTAAAATGACAAATTTCTTTGCAACTTAGATTATATGTTTTGAAATGTAATTTGTCGTGTATGTTCCTTGACTTATAGGTTAGTATGCGGCTGACCACCCATGCTGTGAAAATGGTTCACTTTGCCAATGTCACCCCTGTTTCAGGGAAGGATGGCAAGAGTTGCAGGGTGTATGCCCATTTGAAATTTGGTTTTTATGTTGTAGGTTCACATGAGGCATGTGCAAGCGCGAACTTTACGTGTCTGGTTGTGAGAATGCATGTAATGTGAATCTCCAATGTAACATATCTGTGCAACTAAGATTAGATTAGATTGGACGGATCTAAGAAATGTTGAAAGAGCCACCATATGTTTTTATGCAACTTAGATTATAAATCCTCGACTTGTAAGTTGGTGTACAAATTGTTTCACTTCTGCCTGTTTAAAGTTAAGTCAGCATAAATTGCACCGTTGTTATTTGGGATTCGCAGTTGGGTCTTATTTTGAAAATATACATTCATTATGTGTATGCACAAACTAACATGTGTTTCCTTTTGGGCATCCATTCAATATGAACCTTAAATGTGTGCATATATTTGTAACTGAGATTAAAGACTTATTTATTTAACCTTGAACGCTTTTAATGACTTTGACAGTTGAAAAGCTAAATTCCATTTTTTAAAAAAGAGTTCTGTTTGGTAAAGGCTGTTGATGAATAATGTGATTTTTTATTCCATTTTCAAATTTTGTACCTACCAGTTTATTTTATTAATTTGATTTTGTTCAACCTCTCACAATATTTCAAACCGAACACATTTAATGAAATTTGAATATGGAACAAAAATCTGTCAATTAGATGAAGTTGGAAATGATCAATTCCCATATAAAAACGACGTTCAGCATTTCACAAATTCAAACAGGTTCTGCGTTATTTTATCAACTTTTTTGTACGCTATAACCCTTCTCAGATTACGTACTTTATTCTGAAACGAAAGACAGCCAAAACCGTCGAGTCCTTCACCATTTTATCGCATTACCAACGAACGCTTTTTTGGTTTTATAAGTATAGATACAAACAATTTCAGGAAATCATTTTTTTTAATAATTTCAGGGACTCTTCATTGGGAACGGCTTTATAGATCCTGCCACAATAATGGACTACAGCTCTCTGGTGCTTCAGCTTGGACTTGTAGATGATGACTACGCCATGAACATGAAACAAAAAGAAAAACTAACAGAGAAAGCTGTCGCTGAAAATAAAATGCTAGAAGCGCTTAATGTAAAATATTTATTGTCTTTTTTCAGAACATACTCGTATTTCCATGAACAAACCTGTTTTACAAATTGTTTTTTTTAGCTCCGACAGAATCTTCTACAGCATTTTTTAAGTGTTTCGGGAATAGTGGATGCGTACAATTATGTTCACGATTACCACCCAAATATCAACTATTATCACAATTTTCTCAATAAACCTGAAATAATGCAAGACCTTCATGTGGGTAATACTCAGTTTGGATCACATAAAGCAGAAGTGAAATCAAAACTCCGCCCTGACAACATGAACAGTGCTAAGCCCTGGATAGAGGAACTTCTCAACAACACCAGCTACAAAATAATGTGCTACAGGTGAAAAATCATTCCAAACGATTTTATTCGTAAAAAAAGTGAAAATATCAAGATTACTTCATTATAAATAAATGTAATAAAATGTTTGCTTTGTCTGAGTTTCAGTGGGCAAATGGACATTAAAGTGGCCTACCCTATGTCAGTCCGAACTTATCGCTCTATGAAGTGGAAAGGGTCTCAAGAATATCTAGAAGCTGAAAGAAAACCTTGGTACTATGGAAATGCCCTTGCTGGGTGAGTGTTAGCTGATTATTACTTTCAGAAGAAAATTTGGTCCTTTGGTGTTATTGTTTTTAAATCGTATTTATTAAAATCAATTGTCTCCCTATAGATTTGAATAAAATATATTTGCTGCAGGTACGTGAAGAGAGCCGGCCTGTTCTCCGAGGTTCTAGTGCGCAACGCAGGTCACATGGTGCCTACAGATCAGCCAGCTCGCTCCCTGCAGCTCATCACGGCCTTCACTCACAACCTGCCGCTGCCTGAAGAGCCCAGCGGGAGCGATAACTAAACAACCCAGCGGGAGCGATAACTAAACAACCCAGCGGGAGCGATAACTAAACAACCCAGCGGGAGCGATAACTAAACAACCCAGCGGGAGCGATAACTAAACAACCCAGCGGGAGCGATAACTAAACAACCCAGCGGGAGCGATAACTAAACTACCCAGCGGGAGCGATAACTAAACAACCCAGAGGGAGCGATAACTAAACAACCCAGCGAGAGCAATAACTAAACAACCCAGCGAGATTGATAACTTAACAACCTAGCGAGAGCGATAACTAAAGAACCCAGCAGGAGTGATAACTAAACAACCCAGTGAGAGCGATAAGTAAACAACGCAGTCAGAGAGAAGTGAAATGGAATACCGAAAACCTCCGTTATACTTATATAAAATAAAATAAATTTGAATCAAAAATTGTTGAGCCCCAAAATCCTACCCTGCAAATGGTTATTTATGTTTCAGGTTTATTTTATAAGAACGCATACAACAAATACAATCATGAACATTTGCATCCTTGCATGTGTATTTGCATTAAGTGTGAATCTGTAATGTGAATATATCGGTACCTTCAAGGTTTAACTAAATAAGCCAACATGTGTTCCTCAGATAAATACACGTTTATCCCAATTTTTTTACGAGAAAAAACATCAAAGAAGTGTGAAATGATGTATTTTATAAGTTCTTATTCTGAACTTTTTTATAATTAGTTCACTTACTGTGAGAAGTTACTCCCAACAAAATGTTTTATCCACAATTTCTGAAATCAGTGAATCAGCATTTATTCAGCTGGCGGTATGTTTGCATATTTCATTATTGATGGGAAATGTTTTATAATGTACTAGTTGTACCCTGCCCCCCCCCCCCCCTTGTGGTGGCTCGTTTTGTTACAGATACTATATCGTGCCACTTTGGTTCACTTTTACCAATACCACACCGCAAAAGCAGCAGCAGTTGTTCGGTTTATTGTTCGTGTGGGGGTTGGTTTATTTTGTAAGTACACATGCAGCATTTGTAAGCGCAAACTGAAATATGACTCCTTTCCTTTAATTGCTCCAGTTTTTTTTATACAAAAGACTGAGTTGGCATGTAAAGAATTACTCATGTAAGTTTCATCGCAATCTTTTCAGTAGTTTAGGAGTCCATGCATACATCCGTTTGATATAATATAACAGAGAAGATTTACAGCAATAAAACATGAGTTTAATGTATAACGATGACCTTTTACACCATTTGAACCTATAAAGTGTTTTTAATGCCAATTAAATTACATTGAAATCATCTTTGAAACATTTATTGTTTCTTCTACACACGGAAGTGAGATGGCTTTCCAGGGGAAGGGTTTTAACCAGATTATACGAATTGCGCGATGAACTGAAAGTTTTCTCACAGACCCTCCCTTCGCCTGCAAGTGCTAGTCATCTCGAACTGTTGCGCGACGAGCGATGGTCAGTGAGATTGGCTTATTTGGCTGATATATTTGATAAATTGAACATAGTGAGCAGCTCTCTGCAGGGAAGACAGATAACCATGTTTACAGTGAGCGACAAAATATCTTCATTAAAAGGGAAAATCGCCTTCTGGATTGAATGTCTTGGACAAAAGTGTTATGACTGCTTTCCGCTACTCCAGCAATTTCTCGAAAAAATCATCTTCAAATCGCTGCAGACGTGGAAAAAAGTATACGTGAACATTTGACAAACCTGAAAAAGTCTTTGGACGAATATTTTCCAGAAGAAAAGTTACAGTTACAGGATATCGAATAAGTCCGAAATCCATTTAGGATTCATACCAAACCTTCAACATTGACTGTGTCGGAGTATGAAAATTTAATTGATATTAAAAATTCATCCACACTCAAACAACTTTTCGAATCAAAAACTACCACGAACCCGAGCCAATTTTGGTTTGGCCTGAAAAACGAATACCCGGGCATCGTCGAAAAGGCTATCATGGCGTTACTTCCATTTGTGTCAACTTATAGATGCGAGGCTGGGTTTTCAGCTTACGCCTACACGAAAAATAAGTTTAGGAGTAGGCTGAATGCTGCACCAGACCTCCGAATCCAATTGTCAGACATAAAACCTGACTTCAATGTTATTTTGTCAAAAACTATGAAAATATTTCATTCTTCACATTAAGTTCATCTAACTAAAGTAAATATCTTTTTATTATAACTAAATAAATATTTTTTATCTTAAAAAGTCTTTCTTTTAAAGTCAAACTATACTTACAAGATGCGAGCACCAAGCAAAAAAGCCTCAGTAGGGTGTGATCTCACTTAAAAAAACAATGGTACAGTTAGTTTACTTCTTACTTGAGCTCTAGGCCCTACTAGACTCTAGGGCCTAGCTAGGGTTCCGCACAAAAACGGTGAGCTAAAAAGGGTTCCGTAGCCAAAAGAATTCGGGAACCGCTGCGCTACACGGTAAAAAGTAACAATATGCTTAAACTGCCATGGATATAATTATATAGGAAAATCGCAAGTAAATCAATTCAAGATGAACCATATTACATATTTCACTTTATTTTAGTTCAAGAATAAATATCTTCCATTTATTTGCACTATTAAAAATCATCTCGAACACTTCCTCCGAAATCTTACATATATACGAGTATGACTAATATTATATTACTGTACTAAAATATTTTTTTTTTTGGTTAATGATTTCCCTCACAAGTTTATTTGAATTGAGGTTGTTTACGACGTAGCACTTACAACAAAAGTTACTTTATTGTGCAACGCTTGTACAAATATGGTCTTGGCGTAAGAAATAGCGAATTGTGTATTCTGATTATTCTGACGTATTTTGATGGAATTATGTCAGTAGTAACTAGTTTTTCACGTTATTTGGAAATGTCCACACCTGGTATTTTGTTCATGGTTTGACGCCCCTGTGTATTGTTATTTTTATTATGTGGATGGATTTATAGCTCATATTTTGTAGCTTGGATCACTTATTTGTCGTTCATCTGGTAACATGCTCAAGCACTATACTGCTTTGTTCAGCTAACTTTTATAAGTAATTTCAGTTGATTTTTTTCGATTGATTGAAAAGTTTTTATACATTTTTCATTAATATAAAATAAGGTGATAGGATATCCTACGCATTTTTTGTTGTTGATATCAGTACCCTTAGTACGAGTTGCAAAACTTGAAAAAAGTTAAGTTTACGGAAAATCTGCCGTTTTTTGTTTCTTACACTTTATGGTCTTAGCAAAAGAGTTACAGTGATGAAGAAAATCAAGTTCAAACAAACAAAAACGGCAGATTTTGGGGGAAATCACTCTTTCATAATTGCCGTAAATTTTACATTACTCAAGTTTTGCAACTCGTACTAAGGGCACAGTACCCTGAGTATAAATCATTGCTCAGACTCTCCTCAATCGCGTACATAGAAAATCAGCGAATGATTTAGTTTTCATACATTATGTTGGTGTATTAATTTGCTACATTTTTTGCATAGGAAATTTTTTACTTTTTTTGTATAGATTTCTTTTTTAAGGTTTTTGTTCTTTTTTATATTTAAATGTAATTTATTATTCATATTCCTTTACTTATAGGTTGGTATGAGGCTGACCACCCATACTGTAAAAATGGTTCACTTTGCCAATGTCACCCCTGTTTCAAGGAAGGTCGGCAAAAGTTGTGGGACTTATGTTCATTTGAGGTTTGGATTTTATTTGTAAGTACACATTTAGCATTTGTAAGCCCGAACTACACGTGTTGGTTTGTGGGCATACAATATCTGAGAGCTTTAAATGAGTATATCCTTGCAACTAAGATTATAGATTATATCTATCTATAGATTATATCTATGTTACTCGAGAAGAATGTATTCTTTTATCTGTTGTGAGATTTCAGCAATCAGAGGCTGACCACCCATACTGTAAAAAATGGTTCACTTTGCCAATATCACCCCTGTTTCAGGGAAGGTCGGCAAAAGTTGTGGGGCTTATGTTCATTTGAGGTTTGGATTTTATTTGTAAGTACGCATTCAGCATTTGTAAGCGCGAACTACACGTGTTGGTTTGTGGGCATACATCTGAGAGCTTTAAATGAATTATCCTTGCAATTTAGATTATAGATTATAGACATTATGGTAATTGGCAAGTTGAATTTAATCTAGATGCCGGGAAACCTTCAGCATCATCAGCCGGCCGTGTAAGCTAAGTAAGTTCTTTTTTTTGTCAATACACATGCCTTACTCTTATTTAAACTTTCCTTTTTAACTTTTAGCAATAAAACGCATTGAGAGCCAGTGCTGCGAGTTACACTGTAAGAGCTGCCACCAACTCAGGAGATGGCTTATTACTCCATTATCATTGAGTAGACTTCCCACGCAGGCGTGATCACTGATCACTGCTAACTGATCACTCCTGCTGAGGTCATTCACTCAATAACGCTCCGCGCCGGCATGTAATGCAATTCCAACTTATCAGAGGTACAGCATTGTTCGAACCAACGCAAACACAAGTGAAAACCTGAAAATAGCAACATTCATCAGCTATTATATTATTATTATTATTCAATATTATTATTATTTGATAGCCTGATACACAGTAAATTTAATAGCTCGTTTTTTTTCGTAGGTTCTTGAAAGTTTAATTGATCAATCTTGAATTGAAAAAAAAAACAATAAAAGCGTGTTGGTGTCATCATTACTGATATTTTCAATTATTCACCATGAAGTTTTGTGCTTTGATATTTATCCTGCTCTACGTAAGGTATGAAATCTGAAAGCAATATCTTCTGGATAAGATTTATTGAGTTATTGAATCACTTGCAATCTGTTCCTCTATTTTCAGTATTGTGGGGGCGGACAATGGCTCCGCTTCCGGTTTGACGAGATCGTTCCCTCGGTTCGGCGTGAAGGGTGTGAGTCCCTCCAGGAGCGAAGCCGGAGAGCGCCTCCACCTGTCTCCATACATCAAGAGCGGCAGCGTGGAGAAGGGCAGGGAGCTGTCGAGCGTCAGCACCGAGCACATGATAGCCGGCATCCCCAGCCACGCGGGCTACATCACTGTACAAGAGCGCCACAACTCCAATCTGTGGTTCTGGTACTTCCCTGTGAAGGACGCGCCTGTGGAGGAGAAACCGCTGCTCATCTGGCTGCAAGGAGGCCCGGGGGCTTCTTCCCTGTTCGGGCTTTTCGCGGAGCTGGGGCCTTTCAGCGTGGACCCCAAAAACTCTTCTCGGCTCATAGGTAAGTACGTTTTTTCATCTATCTTTCAATATTTATTACTCCTAAATTAAACTATTTGTAACTTTGGTAACTGATTTTAGAAAATCCATACTCCTGGCACAATAATCATTCAATTATTTTCATTGACAATCCTGTGGGTACAGGGTTCAGTTACACAGACAGTGATGACGGATTTGCAACAAACCAAACTCAAGTATTTTTATTGTTTCTTTTGCATTAAATCTGTTTCAATTTGAAGTAGCCTTTCCTTGATTTTTGGTTCATAACCCGAGTGTGAACTTTTCGCAGATTGGCGAGCAGCTGTACACCTTCATGCTCCAGTTCCTGCAACTTTTCCCAGAACTCCAGGAAGTGCCACTTTACATAACGGGGGAATCCTACGCTGGGAAACATATCCCATCCCTGGCATACCAAATATACAAGAACAATCCTAGCGCAGACCTGAAGATCAACCTGCAAGTAAGTAATTCACGAGTATAGCACTTTCTGATGATAAAATATTTTCAACTATTCTTCTTCTCTTTTGTTGCAAATAGCCTACAATGCTATAAAATTGGAATACCATTATTAAGTAAACAATGATTATGCCCCAATAACAGGAGGTTTTATTTAAAACTAGTTGACCCCGCAGATTTTATCCTGCCTTTTTTTTATAAATGAGATTCAATAGTTTTGTGGATTTGTAAATTTGGGAATGGCTGTTCTTCAGAAAATGGAAAAGATGAGCGAAGAAATCTTATTTTGAAGTGATTATTGTAACTATTATAGTGAGACGGCATCGCCCAATAACTTAAACCATTGAGCGTGTATAATTTCATGGACATTATATCAAATGAAATTGGGCTCATTTAAAGATATTGAAGTACTATGGATTGCAGTTATGAAAGATGTTGTAGCCTTTAAAATTTCAGGAGGTGTATATGAAAGTTTTATATCTTTTGTCATTTTCACACTGTAATTGGTATTTCAACCATAATTTTATTGCTTAATACCAATAAAATAATGCTGTCGTTCTATTGGTCAGAAGGAAACGTTTTCTGTGTACATTTCAAAAATAATGAAATTATCATCTATAAATAAAGCTAGTGGCAATCGTTGATGTATAGTGTATACATATTGATTGATATTAGAAGAAATAAAATCAATAAGATAATTTAGGGTAGATCATTGTTTTGGATGTCCATATTATTGTTTATTGATTTTAAAAACATAATTTATTGTGAATGTTCCTTGACTTATAGGGTGGTTTGCGGCTGACCACCCATGCTGCAGAAAATGATTCACTTTGCCAATGGCACACCTGTTTCAGGGAAGGTCGGCAAGAGTTGTTGGGCTTATGTTCATTTCGGATTAGGTTTTTATATTGTAGGTCCACATGCGGCATGCGTTAGTGTGAAATAATGCATGTTTGCTTGTGGGAATGCATTCAATGTGAATCTTAAATGATACATATCTTTGCAACTTAGATTAAAAGATCATTGTGTTTATGCTCCTTAACTTATAGGTTGGTATGCGGCTGACCACCCATACTGTAAAAAATGGTTCACTTTGCCAATGTCACCCCTGTTTCAGGAAGGACGGCAAGAGTTGCAGGGCTTATGTTCATTTGAGATTGGGTTTTTAAATTGTAGGTCCACATGCGGCATGTGTTAGCGCGAAATTATACATGTGTGCTTGTGAGAATGCATATTTTGTGAATCCCCAATACCTTTGCCACTTATATTCGGAAAAAAAAAATCCTTTTTTCACGATCTATTGATGATACAAAATTAATATTCTTTTCATGTTAGCTTTGATTTGTTACCTCGTATGGACGATTCGAGCTCAAGTTTGTATATAGAAAATTGAATATTATGTAAGAAGATCGAGTATGTAGTAAAACTTGGTTCACTTTTGCCAATGCCCTCCCGGTTTCAGCGAAAAAGGCAGGAGTTTCAAAGTTTATGTACACATGCAGCATGAGTAAGCATGACCATACTTTAGAAAAAGGATTGAACCTGTTGTCCAAATACTACAAAGAAAACTACCTTAAACCTAACCCATCCAAAACCCAGGTCTCCTACTTCCATCTAAAGAATAAGTTTGCATCAAGGAAACCAGTAATCAGATGGGAAGACCAAGTGCTGCCTCCCAGCGATAACCCCAAATACCTGGGAGTTACCCTTGACCGGTCGCTCACATATAGAGCCCACTGCAACAACACAAAAATGAAAGTGGCTACCCGTAATAATCTACTCCGGAAGCTCGTGGGCACCAACTGGGGTGCGCAGCCACAAGTAATACGTGTAACTGCAATGGCTTTGTGTTTCTCAGCCGGAGAGTACGCAGCCCCGGTATGGGAACGCTCCGCACATGCGAAGCAAGTTGATGTCGCGCTGAATGATACCTGCCGTATTGTATCAGGATGCCTCAAGCCAACGCCCACGGGGAAGTTATATCCTCTTGCAGGCATAGCCTCACCCCACATCAGACGCAAAGTGGCTTCGAGAGTCGAGAGGCAGAAGGCTCTAACGTGCACACAGCACTGCATTTACGGAAGTGGCTTTTCATCACAGCAGCGCCTGAAGTCGAGACACAGCTTCCTTAGTTCCGTGCAGCCCTTGTCTTTGGATCCAGTGGCGGAGAGATTACAAATGTGGAAGGAGGAATGCCCGGAGAGCTTTGTGAAGCCTTCAGGGAGCCTACCTCCAGGAAAGAACCTCGAGTGGCCCGTATGGAGATCCATGAACAGATTGAGGACCAATGTTGGAAGAGCCCGGGCCAACATGCTGACCTGGGGATTTCTGGGACGGGAGGACTCTACACTATGTGAGTGTGGAGCTCAGCAAACAATGGAGCACCTGCGGTGTTGTCCCTCCTGTCCGACAAGCTGCTCCATGGATGATCTCTTTGCGGGAAACCAAAGAGCTGTAGACATTGCTCGTTACTGGGCCAATACGGTGTGAAGCTGACACGAAGAAAAAGAGTAAGCATGTACTTACAATGTGCTTACTTTTGGGCATGTATTTAATATGAGTCTAAAATGACAAATTTCTTTGCAACTTAGATTATATGTTTTGAAATGTAATTTGTCGTGTATGTTCCTTGACTTATAGGTTAGTATGCGGCTGACCACCCATGCTGTGAAAATGGTTCACTTTGCCAATGTCACCCCTGTTTCAGGGAAGGATGGCAAGAGTTGCAGGGTGTATGCCCATTTGAAATTTGGTTTTTATGTTGTAGGTTCACATGAGGCATGTGCAAGCGCGAACTTTACGTGTCTGGTTGTGAGAATGCATGTAATGTGAATCTCCAATGTAACATATCTTTGCAACTAAGATTAGATTAGATTAGACGGATCTAAGAAATGTTGAAAGAGCCACCATATGTTTTTATGCAACTTAGATTATAAATCCTCGACTTGTAAGTTGGTGTACAAATTGTTTCACTTCTGCCTGTTTAAAGTTAAGTCAGCATAAATTGCACCGTTGTTATTTGGGATTCGCAGTTGGGTCTTATTTTGAAAATATACATTCATTATGTGTATGCACAAACTAACATGTGTTTCCTTTTGGGCATCCATTCAATATGAACCTTAAATGTGTGCATATATTTGTAACTGAGATTAAAGACTTATTTATTTAACCTTGAACGCTTTTAATGACTTTGACAGTTGAAAAGCTAAATTCCATTTTTTAAAAAAGAGTTCTGTTTGGTAAAGGCTGTTGATGAATAATGTGATTTTTTATTCCATTTTCAAATTTTGTACCTACCAGTTTATTTTATTAATTTGATTTTGTTCAACCTCTCACAATATTTCAAACCGAACACATTTAATGAAATTTGAATATGGAACAAAAATCTGTCAATTAGATGAAGTTGGAAATGATCAATTCCCATATAAAAACGACGTTCAGCATTTCACAAATTTAAACAGGTTCTGCGTTATTTTATCAACTTTTTTGTACGCTATAACCCTTCTCAGATTACGTACTTTATTCTGAAACGAAAGACAGCCAAAACCGTCGAGTCCTTCACCATTTTATCGCATTACCAACGAACGCTTTTTTGGTTTTATAAGTATAGATACAAACAATTTCAGGAAATCATTTTTTTTAATAATTTCAGGGACTCTTCATTGGGAACGGCTTTATAGATCCTGCCACAATAATGGACTACAGCTCTCTGGTGCTTCAGCTTGGACTTGTAGATGATGACTACGCCATGAACATGAAACAAAAAGAAAAACTAACAGAGAAAGCTGTCGCTGAAAATAAAATGCTAGAAGCGCTTAATGTAAAATATTTATTGTCTATTTCAGAACATACTCGTATTTCCATGAACAAACCTGTTTTACAAATTGTTTTTTTTAGCTCCGACAGAATCTTCTACAGCATTTTTTAAGTGTTTCGGGAATAGTGGATGCGTACAATTATGTTCACGATTACCACCCAAATATCACCTATTATCACAATTTTCTCAATAAACCTGAAATAATGCAAGACCTTCATGTGGGTAATACTCAGTTTGGATCACATAAAGCAGAAGTGAAATCAAACCTCCGCCCTGACAACATGAACAGTGCTAAGCCCTGGATAGAGGAACTTCTCAACAACACCAGCTACAAAATAATGTGCTACAGGTGAAAAATCATTCCAAACGATTTTATTCGTAAAAAAAGTGAAAATATCAAGATTACTTTATTATAAATAAATGTCGTAAGCTTTTGCTTTGTCTGAGTTTCAGTGGGCAAATGGACATTAAAGTGGCCTACTGTTATGTTTTGATTGAAAGGTATCTTCAGGATACTTACATCCGGCTAGCTCTCATCAGCATCACTCTCAGGGCGTGGGGGTCTTTCTTTCGGTTGCTCACTTGTACTTTGGGAAGGGTTTTATAATGAAAAGATAAAGTTAACATGAACAAATAAGGGTTTATTACTGTACTAATATGGGGGGGGGAAAGCGGAAATAAGGGATTGGCCAGACCTACAGGTTGTCACTAGAACACTCCCTATTCCGTTGGCTGGAGTTCTAAACGGAAGGCCTGGGGCAGCGCCCCAGGCTAGCGGCGGTTCACAAGGCGGACGCCTTCACACGTTGGAGTCCCTGGGTGGGCGCTCCTATGCCTCTCGTCCACAAGGCGGGTGCCTTGCTGGCAGGAAATCCAAGTAGATGGGGGGGGAGGGAGCTCCATTGTAGTGCCCCCTCTTGCACCGCTTGGTGCTTGGTCGCTAACGTCTTAATCGCTTGGCATCTTGCCGGGAACTAACGATGAACTCACGAGCGTGGGCCGATTGATTCGCACGGCGCAGTTCGGCCGTTTCCGTGACCGTTCGGCCCACAAACAGACACTGCACACTTCGGGATTGTTTTTTTTATAATATGTTATTTAAAATAACATAACATTCCCCTTTCTCACAAAAATAAAGAAAGAAAACCAGGAGCAACACAACAGTCTTCACACACAACACCAGGTCTTTGGCCATTAAGAAAATTGAAAATTTTATGGGAACACAAAAAGGAAATGGGGATTTACAGGAACATCCTTCTGTCCTATCAACACACCAGAAAGAAGGAAGAAGAAAACTGGTGGCTGTGAGAATTATCGATTTGATTTGGGAAATTTCAAGGTGGTTCCAATAACCGACAAGACGCGGATTAAAAGCGATCTTGTAACAAGGCCTTTTTTCTTCACCAAAACATGTCGAAAACTCTAAACAATAAATAATAATCACAGCAATCAAAACATATTTTACACTGGTACTTATATTAACCAAGTCATAACTCGTTACAGGAGTCGACTATTATATAACAATACGTTCTGAGCTGAATACAAAAAAAATACATACAGAGACAACATCCAAAACTCGCTCAAAATATTTAATATGTTAGTGCGTGAAATCCACTACGAACTCACTCGAAAAAAGAGTGGAACATTCCATATAAAACATCCTAAAGTGATAATGGAATACACAAACAAAATATTACAAATACACCAGCTCTTTCGAGCCTCAAACACGTCTGTACTCACAGACATTTTCCCCCTTCGACAAAATGAACAAGGCTTTAAGTGTCATCTTATACACAAAAGTGCATATCAGATCCCAGATTTACGAAACGTAACATCTCAAGAAAATGCGCTCCCTTTTCCAAGAAAAAGGCCAGCATTTCTTCCCCTTACATCAATTTCCACTCAAAGCAGTGATAATTTCATCCCTACATCAACATACCGTGGAAAATCCACACACGGACCTACGAAAGTAGAATCCCGGAAAACGGCTTCCCTTGCCCAAAGGACCACGTTTTCCCACTCTTTCTCAATGGCGCCACTTCATTTTTTAGAAGAATAAAGAAACTTCATTATTCAATCTTTTTCCAAAGGGTTAATTCGGAAAACCATTGAAATCTTACACAAAAAAAACTGTTGAAGATATTTACATACATAAAAACAAATGTAGTCAAGAAATCCTAATTCTAACTAAATTACCTATTTGTACACTATAAAACAAAATTTCTCCGATGTTTTTTGAGAACCGTTCAAGTTTAAATCTCCAAGTGACCCGTATATCAGTCAAATATCGCACAAAAGTGATATGCTATTGGCTTGCAAGAAATAAAACCATCGTAAATATTAAACTAAAATGAATCCTAAGCTATTTTTTACAAAAATTACAATCCTCTATCGTTTTTTGAGGGTTCTTGGAACGATTTCAATGTTCCCTGACAACACACAAAAGTACCTAAAGCTAATCTATAAAATTATTTACAATGGCAGCCAACAGAATAGCCATAGTTCGTAGTAAATTTCCGAAAGGACCTAATCACCAGTTTACCCCGAAAAAATAAATATTGTAAAATGTTTTTGAGAATAGCACATTAAAAAACCAAATGGGGGAAAAAACATCATGAATTACCAAACACTTAATCCTTACATTAAATAAAATACTTCTGAGAATCCTTTAATGTGGAAAAAAGTTTGTTAAAAGCTTTTATGAAAAAAAACATAAAGTGAAAGTTTATTTGCCTAGCAACAAATAATGCATCAATTTCAAGGTAGGTACTTATGTAAAATAAACAAAGCTAGATCTCTGTGAAAAAAATAAAACAAAATAATGATGCTTTCTCAAATGAATTCTCAAAAATGCATGTACATTTTATTGATATTAAAATTTCACAGAATTTTAAATCGTCAAAGCACATTTACGCAAATGCAAAAAACAAAAAGGAAGCGACCAAAATAGTGTTAGAATCAAAATAGACAGAAATACTAAATGTTGAAGAAAAAATGAAATTTGGCATAAAAAATTAAAATATGACGAGGTTTCTAAGCAAATGATAAAAGATTTAATGATCTATTTTTCAGGCTTCTCAAAGATTGCATGTCAATTTATATTGATATAAAAATTCTATCATAATTTTTAATCGTCAAAAGGACATTACAGCAAAATGCAAAAGCAATCAAAACAAAAACAATTCATTCTAAAATCAAAGCAAGAAAACATATGACGTCACAATGAAAGCAAAAAAAATACACTAAAAAAAACAGAGCTTCACAAAACAATTCCCAAAATAAAAGTTCGCAATATCGAAAGAATCCCAGTTGGATGCGCCAGTGTTATGTTTTGATTGAAAGGTATCTTCAGGATACTTACATCCGGCTAGCTCTCATCAGCATCACTCTCAGGGCGTGGGGGTCTTTCTTTCGGTTGCTCACTTGTACTTTGGGAAGGGTTTTATAATGAAAAGATAAAGTTAACATGAACAAATAAGGGTTTATTACTGTACTAATATGGGGGGGGGAAAGCGGAAATAAGGGATTGGCCAGACCTACAGGTTGTCACTAGAACACTCCCTATTCCGTTGGCTGGAGTTCTAAACGGAAGGCCTGGGGCAGCGCCCCAGGCTAGCGGCGGTTCACAAGGCGGACGCCTTCACACGTTGGAGTCCCTGGGTGGGCGCTCCTATGCCTCTCGTCCACAAGGCGGGTGCCTTGCTGGCAGGAAATCCAAGTAGATGGGGGGGGAGGGAGCTCCATTGTAGTGCCCCCTCTTGCACCGCTTGGTGCTTGGTCGCTAACGTCTTAATCGCTTGGCATCTTGCCGGGAACTAACGATGAACTCACGAGCGTGGGCCGATTGATTCGCACGGCGCAGTTCGGCCGTTTCCGTGACCGTTCGGCCCACAAACAGACACTGCACACTTCGGGATTGTTTTTTTTATAATATGTTATTTAAAATAACATAACACTACCCTATGTCAGTCCGAACTTATCGCTCTATGAAGTGGAAAGGGTCTCAAGAATATCTAGAAGCTGAAAGAAAACCTTGGTACTATGGAAATGCCCTTGCTGGGTGAGTGTTAGCTGATTATTACTTTCAGAAGAAAATTTGGTCCTTTGGTGTTATTGTTTTTAAATCGTATTTATTAAAATCAATTGTCTCCCTATAGATTTGAATAAAATATATTTGCTGCAGGTACGTGAAGAGAGCCGGCCTGTTCTCCGAGGTTCTAGTGCGCAACGCAGGTCACATGGTGCCTACAGATCAGCCAGCTCGCTCCCTGCAGCTCATCACGGCCTTCACTCACAACCTGCCGCTGCCTGAAGAGCCCAGCGGGAGCGATAACTAAACAACCCAGCGGGAGCGATAACTAAACAACCCAGCGGGAGCGATAACTAAACAACCCAGCGGGAGCGAAACTAAACAACCCAGCGGGAGCGATAACTAAACAACCCAGCGGGAGCGATAACTAAACAACCCAGCGGGAGCGATAACTAAACAACCCAGCGGGAGCGAAACTAAACAACCCAGCGGGAGCGATAACTAAACAACCCAGCGGGAGCGATAACTAAACAACCCAGCAGGAGCATAACTAAACAACTCAGCGGGAGCGATAACTAAACAACCCAGCGGAAGCGATAACTAAACAACCCAGCGGGAGCGATAACTAAACAACCCAGCAGGAGCATAACTAAACAACTCAGCGGGAGCGATAACTAAACAACTCAGCGGGAGCGATAACTAAACAACCCAGCGGGAGCGATAACTAAACAACCCAGCGGGAGCGATACCTCGCGAGAACGATACCTCGCGAGAGCGATACCTCGCAAGAGCGATACCTCGCGAAAGCGATAACTAAACGAAACTCAGCGAGGGACAACTAAGCAATACTACAAATGTATTAATATTTTTAAAGCTTTTTAAGTGTTTATTTTAATTTTTGTAACATTGAGCTATTTACTTTTTGTAAAAATATTTAAGAATGGGTTGTACGCTAAATCTGCCGTTTAGGTATGTTTCTTACAATGGATTTTCTTAGCAAAAGAGTGTCAGTAATTTAAAAAATCTGGCGTGTTCATTATTTTTTTATCTACATTATTAAGGATAAAAAAATATACAACTTAAGAAATATCACAACAACAAAAATATTTACAAAACTATTGACGTTATAAAACAAATGCCTATAGGACATGAAATAATAAAAATAATATTTCCAAAATATAATATAATTAGTGTAAAAATGTGACAAAAAACTTGTCTTTTGAAACATTTTTTTGTGGCGACAATTTTTAAGTCATATTTATTTTTTAACCTTTATAATTTAGATTAAAAAAATATAAACACGCCTGATTTTTTCCATTACTGTAACTCTTTTTCTAAGACAATATTGTGTAAGAAACAAAAACGGTAGATTTTGGGGAAAATCACTTTTTAATAATTTCCTTAAACTTTACTTTACTCAGGTTTTGCAACTCGTACTAAGGGTAACGTTACATAAACTTCCCTCAACAGCGTAAGTAAAAAAAATGAATGAAAAGTAAATCACTCACTAGGAGTGCTGTTGTATCTTGGATACATTTTCTATTTACGCTTCCGAGGGGAGTTAATGAGATACTCTTTACTCGGGGTACTTGTTGAATCGACTTTTAACGTACAGTTTAAATAATAATAATACGAATATTTATTTGGTGAGCGCTGTTTTGTGTGAATCAGACCTCAAGAGCCCTCGGCGAGCTTGCTTATCGCTATAGAAAGCGCTAATACTCAAGCAAGACCCAGTTGCTGTAAAGCTGGACGGACTTTTGGTGACCGGTATTTGGTAAAGGTATAGCTTATTTAGTTGAAGTGGAGCTAGGAAACCTCCACTTCAACTAAAGTGGTGTGTGTAAGGCCGGCTCCCTTACCTGTAAAGATAAATAGGTTCAACTCGCAACAAGTTACACTATATGTGTAGCTTAGTTGCGTTTTTTTTTTTTGCGATGAGCATATTTGAAAATATATCTGGTATATTTTGTGTGCTCAACTAGAATTTGAACCTACGAACATACATCTACGAGTCTGATGTGTTAACCACTAGACTACGGACCGGTCTATGCTCGGGGTCTACGCTACAACCAAAAGTAGGGGCGCAGGTCAGGTTGCCGACTGCGCACGCGCCAGAGCTGGAAATTAATCAATCAGAACAACAGGTCCGGCCAGAGTCACCGGGCATAGACGTAAATACACACACACGGACACCAAACACAGGTTACATCACTAACCACAACAAACACCGCTCTAGAGTGCCTCCCAGGACTGTGGACCTCTGATATCCTGGGCTGAACAGTGAACAAAACCAAAGAAAAGTGAAGAAAACCATGGAATACTTTGGCAGGGTAAGTGAGACCATGGCCTTTTCAAAGGATAAACACTTGTGTGCTAACAACAATCTATACTCATTGCTTTTTACATTAACGAATAGATAAGTAGAGATATTAAATTGAATTCTAAAAGATCTACGATATTCTGTAAAAATTACTCGTATCAATAATGTGGCGTAAAATAAAGTGTTCTTTATTGTAAAATAATTTTATTATCTTAAAAAAAAAACATGTATTTATTATAGTCAATTAAATATTATCATTCCGTCTTACTTCATTTTTATTGTAAAGAAGAGGAATCCCAAAAGAAAAGAAGAAAATCCGTACTTACTTCCATAATCACTTAAAAGATAACGTGAAATGTCTTTATTGCTGATAAGCTTGCAACGTTATACGAGTAGTCAGACATCCTAGGGATTCCAGCCAAATGATTTTTTTGGGAAACATATGGCATAGTCAGACATCCTAGGGAATCCAGCCAAATGATTTTTTTGGGAAACATATGGCATACGACTGTGAATTGCTTAATGAGGATTTAAATAGATTACATGATTATTGTTTTAATAATAATTTGTTTTTGAACCTCAATAAGTGTAATTTAATTACATTTACAAAAAATAAAGTGAAAATTGACCACAATTACAAAATAAATGGCAACAGTTTATTGAGGGTTCATAGGATTAGGGATTTGGGTATCACATTTGATTCTAAACTTAACTTCGACGAACATGTAAATAAAATCACTGAGGAAAGTAATAAATTACTGGGTTTCATCTTGAGGACTACTAAACCTTTCAAATTTGGTGAATCTTCTTTGTTTTTGTACATGTCACTTATTCGTTCTAAGCTTGAATACTGTTCGACCGTGTGGAATCCACATTTTAAGAAATATATTGATCAGATTGAAAGAACTCAAACACGTTTTATTAAATTGATGAAGAAAAGACTCCCCAATAGTACTTTATTTGAAACACTACCTAAACTTGAATCAAGAAGAACTTTGATAGATGTTTGTAATCTCAGAAAGGTGTGTGTATCTGAGTTTGACGCGCCCAATATTTTAAATAAAATCAATTTTAGATTACCTAATCTCACTAGGTCTTGTTTTCCATTTTATCTCCATAAAACCAATACCTTTGCAGGTTCGAGAAATCCAACCTATAGAATGTGTGATGTTTATAATAAGAGCTTTTCGCAGTGTGAACTATTTGAGACCACTAAATATAAATTCAAAAAACAAATACGTTTACTTATTTTTGGATCTGATATTGTTTCTGGGGTGGGTTGAGTATCGGGCTATTTTTCTATTTTCTATTTTTTATTTTTCATTTTCACTTTCTATTTTTTTTTCATTTTCACTTTCTATTTTTTTTTTTTTTTTTTTTTTTTTTTTTTTTTTTTTTTTTTTTTTTTTTTTGTTCTTTTTTTTTAATTGTTTGGGGGCAAGTGACAAATTTATGTGTGTATTAGATTTATTTTAAAGAAATATTGTAATGGTGTGAATGCTGTGTATGCTTCTAGTGTTGTATAGCTGTGATTGCCTGCGTGATGTTTGTGTGAAGATGTATGCTTGTGTCTATTGATGTAGTGTGCATAGTTTGGATGATTGGTTATTTGTGTTACTGTTGCTTATTTTTTTTTTTTATTGTTTATATGTACTAATTGTCTGTATTGCACCTCTTCTATAATCTATAATCTATAATCTAAGTTGCAAGGATATATTCATTTAAAGCTCTCAGATGTAAGCCCACAAACCAACAAGTGTAGTTCGCGCTTACAAATGCTGAATGTGTACTTACAAATAAAATCCAAACCTCAAATGAACATAAGCCCCACAACTTTTGCCGACCTTCCCTGAAACAGGGGTAACATTGGCAAAGTGAACCATTTTTTACAGTATGGGTGGTCAGCCTCATACCAACCTATAAGTCAAGGAATATGAATAAAAAATTACATTTAAATATATAAAAGAACAAAACCTTACAAAGAAATCTATACAAAAAAGTCAGAAATTTCCTATGCAAAAAATGTAGCAAATTAATACACCAATATTAGAAATCACCATTGCAGATTAGCCGCCACTTCTTCCTGTCCTTGCACACTTCTTTCATTTCATCCAGAGTCATAACCTTTTTCATGCAAGTCCTCCTTTTATTATGACTCTGGATATCCCATTCATTCGCTATTTCAGAAATTTGATCCATCCATACTTTTCTCGGTCTTCCTCTACCACGACATCCATCTATTTTAGCAACATATACTTTCTTCGTCAATCTTTCATCACTCATTCTCTCCATATGCCCGAACCATCTTAACATACTTCTTTTAATCTTCACTTTCACACTTTCCCTTACACCACATTCTTCTCTTACAAAATCATTCCTCACTCTGTCATTTCGTTTTTTCCCAATCATACTTCTTAGATAGTCCATTTCTACTGTATGGACTTTACTAATTTCCCTTTCACTCACCGTCCAGGCTTCACTTCCATACATCAAGGTTGGCACTAGTATACCACCGTGCACCGCCAATCTAACATTTTTTGAGAGATTCTGGTTCCTGGCGATGCTAGCGGTAGCACCCAGTACGCACCTGCCTTTCATTATTCTTCTTTCAAATTCACCGGTCATTCTTCCATCCTTTTCAAACTTACTTCCCAGGTATACAAACTCATTTACGATTATTTTACTTTATTTATGTTTATTATTTTCTTAATAAATAAATAAATAAATAGTCAGACATCCTAGGGATTCGAGCCAAATGATTTTTTTGGGAAACATATGGCGGGTTCAGAATCTTAGACTTCCGCCTATCTCATCACCATTAGTAAAATAGTAAAAAATAACTCGTTTGTATAAATATTAATTTTGTTTTTTTAGCAGTTTATTTGTTAACGCTACGCTAAAGAACGTTACTAAGCTACACAGATTTTCACGAAGGGTGTCGCATGTGACAAGTGGAACCTTTTTATTTTAAATGTAAGGGAGCCGGGCTTACGCCAACTACTTCAGTTTGTTGAAGTTTCCCAGCTCTCGAGGGCGCTGGTAATCATTGCCTGTGGAGGCTGAGTGAACATTGCCGGTATTTATTTTGGGTTTGAAATAAACACCGAAATGGTAATTCATTTCTGACACTCTCGGTTCGATTTGATCCAGAGCTCTCGGCATGGAATGCAAACACTCTACCAACTGAGCTATCGACCGGACTGTTACTTGTAAAATATTTTCCCTTTTACGTACAAAAAGTTTTTCTGAAAATCTATACTTACCAGGACCACGATTAAAACTCAGGTTTTACTAAGGGTGTGTTTCTTCGTAGTTTTATGGGTTTGTCATTTAAATTTCTTTATGTATTGCTTAACTTAAAATTACTGCGACTTTGTTATTCCTTTTTGAAGACAAAAACTCATTAAGTGTAAAGCTGCATGAACCTTTATTTGTGCAATTTATAAGTGCAGATCACTTTCTTAATATTTTATTAAGAAAATAAACAATTTTAAGAACTTGTAGGGTTTGTGTATTCACACAGTGAAAATTTTTTTTTTTTTTTAAAAAAAGCTATTTTTTGTTTAACGTAGTTTATTTTCACAATAATATTTTATATCTCGAGCACTTTCGACCATCAATCTTCAGGTCATTATCAAGAGTATTGATGGTCGAAAGTGCTCGAGATATAAAATATTATTGTGAAAATAAACTACGTTAAACAAAAAATAGCTTTATTTAAAAAATTATAAGAACTTTTAATAAAAAAAACTTAGTTCTTTTCTTAGATACTACAACTAAATAATAGATAAACTAAAGATGGAGAGGTACATATCTCTGAAAACCTTTTTTCGTAAATAATTACTCATTAAAATCAGTGGAAAAAACAAAGTTTTTTTAATAAAAAGGTATTAATTTTTTATTCTTTTTTAATCAAATAGTTAAAATGGAATTCCACAATGTATCACCAAAACAATTTTAAATGTTGCTTTCTTAAAAGGTTTTGTTAAGTCAGTTGAGGAGAGGCACCTTTTCATGAATATAAAAAAAACAATAACTATGTACCATTCTATAACAGGTCATATCACGATTCACGAGTATACTATTTTATTTTCTTTTTACTGTTTGCAGGATCCTGTAGATTCAGCAGGCTCGGGGAGAGTGAGTCCCCCTCCTGGTGCTGATGCAGGTGGCTCACCTGGGAGAGGCCAAGGCCACCAAGGTGGCTTCCCCTGGGCCTGGGCCAATGAGAACGAGAGGGTGGCGCCAACGTCGTGCGAGAAGCACAGGCACATGCCGCCACATCCCAACTTGTTAGTAGCACACCATCCTTCTTCTGTCTTCAGTGAACAAGACATCACAACTGAAAAACCTTCCGCAATCACCAAATTCTTGTTTCGAGCCTCCAAGCATCCAAGGTCGCCATAATGATCGCCGATCCTCGATAAAAGTGCCACCTAAATAAGTAGAAGACTAATTTTATATGGGAGATCATCTCTGTGATTTGTGCAAACACTGATCTAAAACAATAAAACTGAAATCTACAAAACATCTATAAAAAATGAGAATTGAAAACTTCACAGCTTTAGCCTTAACATTACAAAATAAATAGTCTACATTACAAAAAAAGACACCTTAATGTATTCTATGATTTTCCTCAATTTCATCAATTTCTGGTTCACAAATCAATCCATGTATAACACAGTCCTGCGCACCGTGAACGATATTACTAGTTAAAATACGTGTACAATAGGTAACTCGCCTACCTGCGTTAAATACGTCTACTATACTTTTATTTTTTGTTCAGATTATTATAAAAACACAAAACGCATCGGTTCATGGATCCTGAGATGGGTCGTACACAGTTGGTCGTACTGTGGAGTTGAGAAAACTTAGATACGAATATATTATGTAGTTTAACCGGGAAATGTTTGTTGCTTCCAGCTTCACCATAGAGATCACCACTGAGAGCAGGATGGGCGCAGCACCCAGGGAGCGCCCCTCTTCTTGCTTCGGTTCAGCAGCTCCTACTGGTCTTGGTGTCATGGGAGAATCCATCGAAGACACTCTGTGAGTTGTATACCAGTTGAACAATTTGATCCGAAATCGCTGCTATCTAAGTTTTTAAACCTGTTTGTACCTCATTTAAAATCTCAATTTTCCATTGTACTCAATTTTAAAAGTCAAATTGTAGGAGCCTATTCAGCGAATTGATCACAGGACCTGAATGAATAAATAAATTCATCTCATAGTTTCACTTCTATCAAAGATTGGCATGGCTGAGTAATGAAAAAGTATACCTATTGTGGCGTTTTTACTGAGTTCTCTTATTATTTAACTGCAATTATTTATTTTAACACAATTTTGTTCACAATTTAAAACAATTGATTTCTAGAATGGCTTTCGAACTTTACGGCTGAATGTTTTATCGACACTCTGGCCTGCACACGATTTCGGCTTACATTTATACTCGTTCATACGGACGGTTTTCGACTGTTCTCGAACATAGAGGATGATTCCAATACCAGAGCGTTCCACCAGCGTGATAAGGATCAAGTATGCACTAATACTACCATGTATCATACTAGTGCCAGACTGTTCTATGTATGCATGTACAGTTGCACGCAGGTACTCCAGCTTCGTAACAATATGATTGCAATACTTGTGGTTGCAGGTTCCGCACCCGCAGCCAGGCCATGGCACGTGAGCGCATGCGCGACCTGCTGCACCGCTTCGCAGAGCGTGCCGCACGCACCAAGGAGCAGATGCTGGCCTCCTCTCCCAGTCCCCAATCCTGCCCAGAGCCCGGGGAGGCGCAGTGGGGCACCTCTGCTGCGGGACCTGCTCAAGCCAACACTAACGCGCAGTACTCATCCTGCTATTACATACTCCGAAGCCTTCATTGTCACCACTGTGGTACCAGATAGCTTAGTTGGTATAGTGCTTGCGAATCCCACCGAGGGTGTCAGAAATGGGTTTCCTGTTTCGGTGTTTGTTTCAAACTCAAAATAAAATACCAGCAAGGTTTACTCAGCCTTCAAAAGAAATGAGAACCAGCCATCTCTTCAACTGAAGTGGTTGGCGTATGGCCTGCCAGCTTACCTGTAAAAATACATAAATAGGTTCCACTTACACATGCGATCCCTTCGTGGAAAATGCTGCAAAAAGTTACACTGTATTTATATCTTAGGAGCGTTTTTTTAGCGTAGCATAGTATGCTTCAAAAGCCAATGTTGAACTACAAAGAACAGTCAAATATAAATAATTAAAAGAAACCTACATAATTATCTCAGCTCTCGTCAGTCTACTGCTACGTTTGAGCGCCATCACTTTACCTCAACATGTGCAGATTGTGTACTTTTTGTAACCAAACGCTCCTTCGACTTTGGCCAGGAAATCTGTCTGAGAAGGCTTCGTTGGTAGAAAATTTGGTTATTTTGAAATCGCTGGAGATGAAAGAAGGAAATGCATGTAAAACGTGATGAATAGTAATGAATTGAAAGTGGTAAGGAAAAAATGGAGGCAAATCTGCAAAAGGCACTGATTACCCCATCGGAATGGCGACTAATTTACAGTTGCTGTATCTCTTGGTGATTATTTTCAGTTATCAGATACATGTTTTATTTTTTATTGACACAATTCATGGAATATTTTGGCTGGATATTCTTCTCCCCGGTCTTGACTTTAGTCCATTGATCATCAAAGGGATCCGGGAGAAAATATCTAATCTACCCTCTTAAGCAACTATTATGTCAAAAACCAAATCAGCTTATGCAGTATTTTCTTAATACATATTTTTTGGAAATATTTTCAGGACTTTCGATCTGAAAAAGCGCGTTGATTTCAACTTGGCAATGGCAGCAAAGCCTAAGAAGACCTCTTGCTACAGGTGGTGGGATTTCGACAACTGCGACAAGGTTTTTGATCCACAAGGTACAAACAATGCAATGCCTTCCTACTAATTATCAATTGCTAGATGTATTGGAATTTTTATGAACCATTCAATCGTTTACTTGCAGGCACTTTCTACGTGACTTGGTTGTTTATGGTGTCATTGTGCTTCTGCTACAACGCCGTCGCCATTCCCTTGCGCTTTGCGTTTCGTTACCAGACGGACTCCAACACCAGAGTGTGGCTCAGCTTCGACTGTCTGTGTGACATCATTTATTTGATCGATGTCGCCATCGTCAAACCTCGGGTGTCGTATCTCTACGACGGCCTGTGGGTCGTGGATCCCAAGCAAACCAAGACCAACTACTTCTCTAAGTATCAGTTCAAGGTGAGGCATACTAAAACATTCACCATGTATTTATTTCATTACCTATTTCATCTAAGTGCGTATGACTTTTTTTATTTATATTTTTGTTGTTTTTTTGCAGCTGGATTTGGTGTCCCTGTTTCCCGTTGAGGTCTTGTACATGTACTTTGGTACTGGAGCCGTGCTGCTCCGTCTCCCTCGTCTCATGAAATTTCAAACTTTTTTCAGCTTTTCTGCATATGTAGACAAGATAATATCATCTCCGTTTTCCGTAAGTAAAAAATAAAATTATGAAACAGTAAATGTCATCAAGTTAATCGATTAATTGTGGTATTTCTTTCAGGCAAGGATTGGTCGCTCTCTCATGTACATGTTTTACCTGATCCATCTCAACACGTGCATGTACTACAAAGTGAGCGTGATCAAGGGCCTTGGCTCCAATGGCTGGGTGTACAACGGTGTTGGCAACAACTACCTCAGGTGCTTCTACTTCGCGCTCAAGTGCGCTACGTCGATTGGGAAAAATCCCAAACCAGAAACCGAGTTTGAGTTCATGTACATGACGTGCTCGTGGCTCATGGGCGTGTTTATCTTCGCCCTGCTCATCGGCCAAGTGAGAGATATCATTGCTACGGCAACCCGGCAACAGGTAACTAATTGTTTTATAATTTATCTTTATTTTTATACGGAACCAAAGTACGCGTGTTTAGCATGATGTGTATTGCTTTTACAGAATGAATACAGGAAGCTGGTAGATGAGACTTCTCAGTACATGCGACAGTTGAATCTCCCTTCAGACCTCCAGCACCGAGTCAATACTTGGTTCAGATTCACCTGGGATCAGCAGCACACCCTAGGTAGAAAATTAAGCAAAGAGATTATTTTCAAATGAGCGTCCGCTTCCTTACACATTATTTTTCAACTTCCAGATGAAACGCAAATAATAAACGAATTGCCCATCAACATGAAGACTGACGTGGCCATCAACGTGCACATCCAGACTCTGAGTAAGGTGCAGCTGTTCAATGACTGTGATGAGGCCGTGCTGAGAGACCTGGTGCTCAAGCTGCGCTCCGTCATATATCTGCCGGGAGACTTCATCTGTCGCAAGGGGGAAGTTGGGAAGGAAATGTATATTGTCAAGATGGGAGAAGTTCAGGTAAACACCAAATATAAAAATAAAACGTTCAGGTATTGAATTTCAAGCATTGAAATATGTTTTCAAAATTGTAGGTTATGGGAGGTGAGAAAGAAACAGAAGTCCTGGCAACTCTATCTGAAGGAAGTGTCTTTGGAGAAATAAGCTTACTGGCCATAGATGGTGGAAATCGTCGTACTGCAGACGTCAAGTAATTATAAAACAATGTTAACTTAAAAATAATGCCAGAGATGATTACAAAATGATTTTAACATTCTCGGAATTTCAGGTCGAAGGGATTCTCTAATTTGTTTGTTTTGAGTAAAGACGACTTGAACGCGACTCTGGCTCATTACCCGGAAGCAGAAAAGAAAATGCTGGAGAAAGCTAAAAACATCATGCGGAAGAACAAGGAGGAAACAAAGAAGAAAACAGAACCCGAGATAATTATCCAAAATCCCGCGTCGCCAGAAAAACCATCCAAATTCTTACAGACAATTCTAGAGGCGAGCACATATTACTTGGCTACACGTGTTAACATGCAATACCTTTGTATGGGGAAATATTGTATTCTAAATCAAACATTTGTGTTTCAGGTTATACCTGAGAACTCAGGAGCAGGTCAGCTTTTGCGTAGAGGATCCAGAGCCAGTGCTAAGCGCAAAGAAGCCAAACGTTACATGGGCTCGCCCAACTTCCCTGTCACTAATAAAGGAAGAGATGCCGCCATGCTGGATGACTCCAAATGTTACTGTGACAGACTCAGGAGGAAGACTCTTCCCAAAACCCTGCGCCGCAAAAAAGTCCCGCTCGCCGGTCAGCAGAAAAACCTTTTTGAAACTGGCTTGTACGATAAAAGGAATTGTTCGTCTGAAATCAATCTTGATAAACATGTCTGTGATTCAGGGGAAGGCTCCTCATCAAAGGCATGCTAAGAATACTAGTAAACTTAAAATCTTGTTCCTTCACGGCAACGTTTTGATGAACATCGATACAGGGTGAAACCTTTGCAAAGAATGATAAAATCAATGTAATCTGTTAGTAAGAATTAATCATTTATTTAACTATGCTAGTACTAACATACTCGATGTTTTGTTTTTGGTGTTTATCAATGTATGTAACGGAGCACGATGTTTTCCGCTCATTTGTAGCCAAACTTTGTAATATATATTTTAAACTGTTTTCTAATGGGGAGAAAAATTTAACGTCTGATGGCTGAAATGTGGGAAACAAAGAAAGTGTAAGACTGAAATTTTATAATGGTATTTTAATCCTTTGATGGTACTATCTTTGAGTCGTAGAATGACAGAAAATGGGCACAAGTTGACGTTTTGACTTTTGAATAGAGAATAGGTTTATGAAGCGTAACTGGACTTAAATAAAAACTTTATTTTTAAAAAGAAATATCCAATTAGAATGAAATTGAAAGAAAAACATGGAAAATCAATAATGGCTGCATATGAACACTTGTGGAGACTTTTGCCTGGGGTTCTCGAGTCGAGAGCACATCGGGTATCTACACAATATGTAGTTGCGTTCCCTTTACTTTTATGCACAAGGAGCACTTCAGAAACCCGACCTCAATCAGGAAACGGATAAATGAGACGAGGAAGAGCGAAGCTAATTTCTCTTTAATAAAATTGATTTGCACTTCCAATACAAATATTTTCTATTTTGTATGGTTTGTGTATTGACACTTTGAAAATTAATATTTTATCTTTAGTCAATTTTATAGTACAAAACCAGACCCCTTACCTATTCCATTAAAGCACTGTTTAATTTATTGATATACTAACGTTTTCGATCATCATCAGCATAGATAAGTATACTATAACACTACGTCATCAGGTTATAATGGTAAGTACGAGTACATGATGATGACAGCAAGTTATCGAAATCGTTCGTATATTAACAGTGTTTTAATAGAATAAAGACTCATCCGGTTTTGTACTACAAAATTTAATAGAGATCAAAAATATTTCAATTGAAAACAAATCGACATTTGATAAATACTTTTGTTTTCAATAAAATTATTTGATTACAAACAGGTTCAACCACCAGGCGTTCAGGATGGACAACATTGCGGTAATGAAATGAAATGTACAATTTTTCTATGGCGCCTTTTCCTGACTATAGTCACCTCAAAGGCACTTCGTGCTTAGCATAATTGGATTTATTTTCCTAAGAGGCATAGTATGATCCTCGAAATAGGGATGTCTTGGGGCTTATTCTGAATCCTGCTTCTTTTGGGGACTGATTCAGATTGCGGTGTCTTATTGTTGCTTCTCTGTTTATAATGTAGTCACGCTGAGAGCACTTTAGTTCTCTTTCTAACTAAGGACGAACCGCGTTTATTAATTATTAATTTGAACGGATGTAAAATTTATTTACATTTGAACAACTTCCAGTTCATCGTTTTATATTTAATGCTACAAATTATTTATCGGGATGTCTCGCCGAGTGAACAGTTGGCATGACATTCTTTACCTAAACTTGATAGTACTTTTAGAAAAACGAATGCCGCTTCATATGATTTCCCAGATTCCTAAAGGAGTCTTTAAGAGTAAGAATGTGATATTTGCTTCTCAGAACTATCCTTGGCTTAAACCCAAGGAAAGGAAATATTTCTCCATCTTTTACATATCAGGGAAGGTACATATTTAACCCAACAATCATTCCCAAAAACGTAATTTTACAGTTACGTTTTCTATTTTCCAAAAGTAGGTATATACTCGTACATCATATTGTTATAAAAAAATTAGACGCACCGAATCAAAAACGACTATCTAGGATTTTTCAAAAAATAATTAAATATATGGAGACTTAAACAAATATTTCTCTGTCTTTCCATGCATAGGTAAATATTTGTACTAAAATAAGCCAACGCAACGCAACTAAGCTACACATATAGTGTAACTTCTTGCCGCGTTATCTCCGAAGGGGTCGCATGTGGCGAGTTGAACCTATTTATTTTTACAGTTAAGGGGCCGGCCTTATGCCAACCACTAGATTGTCGCATTTGATTCCATACGGCTAAATAAGGTAGGAACATATTTAAATTTGGAACTTTTTTCTAGGCGAGCAAACGTCAGTCTTGTAATCAATCCTTAGCAACCAAAAACAAATTATTTGTTTTCCTTTTCCCTGACAACCTGGCCGGGAGTCGACACAATATTCTGTACCTATGTCAATTCATGTGCGGACCTCATTCGGCTATAAATAAATAATATTAGGTTGATTTATTTGGTGAGCGCTGTTTTTGTGTGTATCACACCTCAAGAGCCCTCTGCGAGCTTGGTCGTCGCTGTAGAAAGCGCCGATTTTCAAGCAAGACCCAGTTGTTGTAAGGTTGGATAAACCTTTCAGTGACCGGTCTTTGGTAAAGGTTTATGAATTTTTTAGCTCAGCGAAGAGCACATTCGAAATATAAATGGTATATTTTTGTGCTCCGCCGGGATCCGAATCCACAACCTTCCATTTACGAGTACGAAATGTTGCCACTACGGACTACGGACCGGTCCAAGATGCCAACGACACGCGGTGTACCTGAGCGGTTACCCATCCAAGCGCTGACCACGCCCAATGTTGCTTAACTTCGGTGATCTATGGGAACCGGTGCTTTCAACATGGCTAACGTCGTTGACAGTGTGTGCGGACCTCATTCGGCTATTAGGTACTCTGATTTCCCGCCAAGCCTTTCGCATTTCAGGAATCCCACCTGTTATGCAACATCCATCATTACATTACATTTACTACAATACCCTTAGTACGAGTTGCAAAACTTGAGTAATGTAAAGTTTACGGCAATTATTAAAGAGTGATTTCCCCCAAAATCTGCCGTTTTTGTTTGTTTACTAGATTTTCTTCATCACTGTAACTCTTTGCTAAGACCACAAAGTGTAAGAAACAAAAACGGCAGATTTTGGGAGATATCACGCTTTAATATTTTCCGTAAACTTTTCTCAAGTTTTGCAACTCGTACTAAGGGTACTGATTACAGAAATAAATGTGTCACTGAGAATAGCCATTTAAGCCATTACACGAATTTAGATGTTGTGGAAACTTACACTCATGGATGTATTATGTAACGACTGATCAAGTTAAAAAATATCATAACAATAAGAATTAATAAGAGTTTTAGGTTTACACGGCCGGCTGATGATGCTGGAGTGATGTTTTCCGGGATCATCTTCATCATCATACTTCACGCTGAAGAAGCCCATCGTAGAAATGGGCGAAACGTCCAGAAGCTCCAGCTCCCACAGACCACGGCAACACATCCCGGAAAACATCACTCCAGCATCTATAATCTATAATCTAAGTTGCAAGGATATATTCATTTAAAGCTCTCAGATGTATGCCCACAAACCAACAAGTGTAGTTCGCGCTTACAAATGCTGAATGTGTACTTACAAATAAAATCCAAACCTCAAATGAACATAAGCCCCACAACTTTTGCCGACCTTCCCTGAAACAGGGGTGACATTGGCAAAGTGAACCATTTTTTACAGTATGGGTGGTCAGCCTCATACCAACCTATAAGTCAAGGAATATGAATAATAAATTACATTTAAATATAAAAAAGAACAAAACCTTACAAAGAAATCTATACAAAAAAAGTCAAAAATTTCCTATGCAAAAAATGTAGCAAATGAATACACCAACATTAGAAATCAACATTGCAGATTAGCCGCCACTTCTTCCTGTCCTTGCATACTTCTTTCATTTCATCCAGAGTCATAACCTTTTTCATACAAGTCCTCCTTTTATTATGACTCTGGATATCCCATATAAGAATAAATGTTCACACTCAAAAGTAATTAGATATACTCACGTACAAAATGTAATATCACACATACATACATACATTACTCATTATCAAATCGTCCACCCAGTGTTTGTTTGGCTTATCTACTATTTGATTCAAAGATGACCTTTCAATGAGATTTAATTTAATATTAGGATGATGTATTTGGTGAGCGCTGTTTTTTTGTGTATCACACCTCAAGAGCCCTCTGCGAGCTTGGTCGTCGCTGTAGAAAGCGCCAATTCTCAAGCAAGACCCAGTTGTTGTAAGGTTGGATGGCCCTTCAGTGACCGGTCTTTGGTAAAGGTTTATGAATTTTTCAACCCAGCGAACAGCACATTTGGATATATAAATGGTATATTTTGTGCTCCTTGGGGATTCGAATCCACAACCTTCCATTTACGAGTCCGAAAAGTTGCCACTGGAATACGGACCGGTCCAAGAAATTGTCTGAAGAATCACATTCTACACAATATGATCTAAGAAAAAAACGTAACACACGATAATGTAAGAATTGTTTTACAAATTTTAAATCAATTTCCAGTTTTTATAAGACAGTTTGGTTTAGTACACATGCAAACATTGCTCATGTTAAATTACCTCTGATGGAGATAAGACAAGCAAGCACTAAGGGGACGTAATATTTATTGGTGTCTGCATAATGAATTAAATATCTTGGGCTGGTATTACCTACCTTTCTAAGCGTCAGATTCCATGTATTATATATATTTTTGAAAGTATGGAGTTTGAAGTTAAAGTATGCTTATAATGCCAGTACCATACCTAAGACAAATAGATGTATTATTTTATTGATGTTGAATAAAAATGGAAATAAATGTTGTTGAATCGGTTTTTATTTCTTTTAATTTCTCCCACATTTTCGTTACAAAATAAATCGATGCTCATATTATCTGAAGTATTTGTTATCTGTTATTCCAGACTAATACAACAAAATATATTATTTCCCAGGAAAATAAGCTTTACACTCTTCACAGACAGTACATTTATAATTGCAGTGATGTTTTGAACAATCTAAAACATTTACAACTGCGAAAAATTCTGCCTTCCTTGTTTTGGTAAATTAAGATTGTACTCGTAGCATGGATGCGAAATCTGATGCTTGGTAATATTCCTACTTCCGCTCTATTATCCATAAATGTTGTCAAATTGACAATTGAGTCGTAAGAACCAGAGGTGGCGATCTGGGAGTTTTTTTCAAGAATTGAGATAAATATATGGAAAGAATTTCCTGTGTTTCCATGTGGATGCATTTTTACAAATATCCCAAATCACTGCATCTGGTTCACATGACCCAATAATAACAGCCAAATCATACGCTAGCTATATAAAATAACAGACTTAATCGACTAATGGAGTCGGAATAAAATTCCCAGTTAGATTTTGTCTCTGTTTTTTTTTGCCGACGCCATTAGAAATGTTCCAACGGTTGTTTTACTGACGGAGACTGCTAGGTTTCTTATTGCCTGCTAGCGTGATGGGGTTGTAGTCATTCAGGGTAATGGTGTACTCGGATCCCACAGATGACCGCACTCTTGCTTCTCCTTTGGGATCGATGATGGGACCATCGCCAATGGGCTCGTTGATTTCGCTGCAAAAAAGAATTGCAGAATTAAGGACACTGGAGACTGAAGAGTTTCTTACCGGGTTCTGAGACTTGGTATCTAGATATTTAAAGGTAGCAAAGTTACAAAGTTACTAATCATTAAAGTAGACCTATTATGACCTAGAGAATACACAAGAAGAATCAACAGGACTACTCAAAATCTAAGAAATGAAAGTTCTTAGAATAAACACAGGCAGAGCAATGCAATCTTCTCATCCATAATGACTACACAATGAACAGCCTGTGAAATAGAGGACATAATGAACAGCCTGTGAAATAGAGGACATAATGAACAGCCTGTGAAATAGAGGACATAATGCGATTTAGTAGATCCAGGTCTTGAAGTAGGAGAGATTGCGTCTCCACACATCGTAGCTAATGAGATGCCAATAGGTCAACGTCCGCTGGAAGACCTGTTTAAAGATGAAGAGATAGCTGGGCATCTTCATTTTTTGGTGAATCACTCATCGAAAGATACAAATCAGGAAAAGGAAGAAGACAAATAATAAGCTACGAGTAACGCGGTAGATCATGTTTAGCTGGTGTTGTTGAAGGAAGACTTCTTTGTTGAGAACAAGACTTACCAAATGTACAGATATGAGAAATGACACATTTATTAGATAAACAAGGCTACAAATAGTATGACCATCTTGTATATGACTTACTTGACCACCCTGTACCCGTTCTGGTCGGCCACGTAGTGCACCGTGCGCCTGAAGAAGCCGTCGCTGTAGGAGTACATGCCCTCCACGGCCAGGCCGTCCCTCTTCTCCGTGCGCGCGTGCGCGTGGCCCATGATGCCGTCATCCACAAACGTGGAGAAGGCGTAATGGGCGCTCTCGGCCTGCTTCTGGAACTCGGCCTCCTCGGCGGTCTGCAAAGCACAAATAACCTTCACAACCGAAGACAAGAGGCAAGTTACACCTGCATCACCAGGTCTAGAGAGCGTCTCAATGGAATTTCGATCATCAGCAAATTGGTACACACGATTTGCTCTTAGACAATTCACAGTACCTTTCAATTGAGTCGTTGATATAGAATTAAGGTGATAATCCAGATTTTTTTAGAGGAGATAAATATGTAAATTGAAACACAGGAAATCTTTTCCGTAGATTTTGAAATTTTTTTGAGATTTTCAAATCTTAGATGGCTGCTAAGTTGACGCCTTTCTTGTAGCCCATGGGTCCAAAAATTTCAGGTATTAGGTAATAATTGATGGCGTCTATGATTGAAAGTTATTAAAATAAGTTGTTTTGATTTATAATAAGTTATTTAAGTACGAAGTATAAAAGATAAAAATGTTCAAAGGTTGACGTATTTGAAGCACTGAAAAATTTCTGGAGCTTTGGAAATGATTCACACTCGTAATTACAAAAAATGGTAGGGAGTGCATTGCTGTCTGTAAGAAAAAATGATTAGATAACTACCTGACTCCTCAACGCAGCCTGTTGGTTGTTCCCCAACTGCTGCTGGCTCTCTGTCCTGATGAAAGCCGCCTGGTTAACTGGCTTCACATCCTTGGCCTGGATGGAGGGAGCTGAAGGAACTGTGGGTCTCGCGTGCTTCACAGGAGAAGCGACAGCATGGTGGCTGACAGCCTGAGGAGCTACAGGAGCTGGGGACACGTCAGACTGGTAGAACTCCCTGGCCAGGGAAGGCCTGATCTCCGGACGGACTTCTTGCAGTTGCTGGGTTCGCTGTTGTGGCTGCAGTTGGAATTGGGGTCCAGGGCCGCTGCCGAAAGGGCGAGATTTGGCTCGGAGGACGTCGTTTTGTGGAGCACCTTCTCCCAAGGCTGCCATGGACAGCAGGGTAAGCAGAATCACGTCTAGTAAAGCCATTGTTGATGTTGAATTGGTGAATGAAGAAAGCGTGATGGGTGATTGTGGCTTATATAATTATTCGTGATTGATCTTGTAAGTGATAACTCGTTTTTAACAGGGAAAATAAACGCACGGTCAGCAGACATCAAAATCAATGTTTCATTGGCTAAATAAAGTAAGATACAAGCAACTAGAAAGAAATCTGTAAAAAACTAACTGTGTTGAGGCATTGGCTTCCCAATCATTTATTTAAAAGCACTTAATTCATTAATAATTAACTATCAAAAACTACCTATGTGAGTTTTATTGTGTCTATCTGTAATCTGTCTTTTTAAGAAAATCTGAACGATTTGTGGAAATTAAAAGCTTTCTCCGCAAAGAAAGCATCAGAAGATATGCTTTTTGCATTTTAACATCGTGCAAAAAACTTTGCCCATACTTTCACAAAAACTTCAAAACTGTGTACTTTGGCTGTAAGCAGTAATTTTTTGCCATTTAGCTAAGGGTGAACAGTGCCTCTGCAGAGTTGTATCCAATTCATAGTTTCCTTGCATACCTCTTTCATTCACTCATATGTCATATCCATCGCCTTACCATACATTTACATATTTTTATTTACTCTATATACCCTATGATTTTAAATATTCACAAATCTGATCAAGGCATACTTCTTTCAGGCTCCCTTTTCTTTTTCCCTTCACATTTTCTTTGTTCACCAATCTTTCATCATACGTTCTTTCTACATTTCCAAACCATCTCATTACATTACTTCGTGCCTTTACTTTCTCATCCTCCATCCTCCTACAATCAGGAGCTTTCGTCAACTAAAATTAATGAATATTATATATTGTTTGAAACGCCTGAGATAATAAAAGCATTATTCTAAATGTGCAACTGTTTTCCATAAGAAGGTATTACTTCAGGGATCCCTAGAGCGTTCATTGCGCCATTTGCATTTGAGACATTGGTCATCACCTCATTAGCCTATTGTAATATTGTGTATATGTCACTTCCTAAATCGAAAGGCAGTCCCGGATTAACATATCTGGGGGACCTGGTGCGGAGAAAAGCTGGAGGCCCCCACATATCCCCCCCCTATAATTCCCCCACGCTAATCTTATCTAAGTTGAAAATATATGCAAAATTAAAAATTCACATTATATGCATTTTCAAAAGCAGCACGTATAAGTTCGCGCTTAAACAAGCCGCATGTGACCTTACAATATAAAAACCCGAATCTCAAATGAACATACACTCTGCAACTCCTGCTGACCTTACCTGAAACAGGGGTGACATTGGCAAAGTGAACCATTTTCTACAGCATGGGTGGTCAGCCGGAAAACCCCCTTTTAAAAAAATCCCCCCACTCATTTTTTTTACAACGCAAAAGATACGTTTTCAGAAAATATTAATTGAATGGTTGAATAAAAAAGAGACTAAATACATAAGAAGTTGCATATAATATAGCGCTATTGGAGACTTCGAAATTTTCGGAGCCCTATTCAGGTCGATTGGGGCCCCCAAAGGTTCCGTGTAAGAACCATTTATATCTCAACCAATGGTGTCTTTGTCTGTACAAAATGTGACATTTGGAGTCAAAAGTGATAAAAATTAGTCCATTACATCATTTTTCAGTTTTTTTTCTTGGGGGCCCCATAGGCGCGAAGGCCCGGGCAAGCCGCACTACTCGAAGCGCCCTTCATGCGGGTCTGTCAATAGGTGACAGGTTTATCAATTACGTATCCAAAGCAATAAGCATTTCAAAACCTCAGAGGTAATTATAATACTAATAATGTGTAAATATATGTAGGTGAAATAAAATAATGTTTCATAATCCATAAAAAAAAAACTAACATTTGTAAATGGTTTAACTTTTATTATATTTTTTATTTTTTATTTTACTGTTTAGACAGTTGCAGGGTTTACGTTCACTTGAGATTTGGGTTTTATTTTGTGAGTAGGTAAGTACATATCACCACCTTAAATTACAAACTGAATAAGTTCAGATTCACTGATTTGAGAAATCGTAGATAAAACAATCCATTGGGTGTAACTTTTCATATAGTCTAATCTAAATCTAAGCTGCAAAGATATGTATCATTTAAGATTCATATTAAACGCATTTCCACAAACAGACATGTACCTATAAGTTCGCGCTAACACATGCCGCATGTGGGCGTACAATATAAAAACCCAATCTCAAATGAACATAAGCCCTGCAACTCTTGCCGACCTTCCCTGAAACAGGGGTGACATTGGCAAAGTGAACCATTTTTTACAGTATGAATGGTCAGCCTCATGCCAACCCATAAGTCAAGGAATGTAAATGAACTAATTATAAAAAAAAACGCTCGTGTCAAATTTATAAACTACAGGATTTTCCCAATTTTTAAGTGTTTTCTCTCGTAGAAAATAGGAGAAGAGGTGTATTTATCTGAGATTATTCAGTTTTAACTTTAGGATATCGGTATTCTGCATGTGTTAGCACGAGCCTACACGTGTCTGCTTGTAGGCATGCATTAAGTATGAATATGTATACACATTTGCAACTGAAATTATAAATGCAGTATTTTCACAGAAATGCATTTACTTTTTGACAAATATTAAAAGTTCTATGAACAGACAGCTAGTTTTAGTTAAGAATAGTAGAGATGGAGTTTTCGGTTGTGCTGACAGACATTTGACAAGCATAGTTCCCTAATTGATGTCTGATGTCTCACGAGTTTTGTGTTTCAATATTACGCCGGTGAGTATAAAGTTTCACGTCATAGATACCAGGGATTCTCAAATGTTTGTGTCTCATGTCAGGCAGTATCTAAAGATGAAACAAAAGAATGCTTGGGTGGAGACGTTTAAGGATATAACAAGTAGAATAAAGCATCTAAAAAGGATTAGTGCTGACTAAAAGTAGAAAAACCTGGATAGAGAAGCCTGGAGAGGTATAGGGGAGGCTTATGTTCAGCAGTGGACAAGAACGCCTGACTAAGGCCCGGTATTTTCAAGTTTAGTTAACTCACCGAATTTCACCAGGTAATATTTACTTTATTAACTAACGATTTTCAAAGCAGCGTCGTCTTCACTGTCTTAAGGATACATCAAAGTTGCTGCAAACTGAACATTTTTTGAGTCGTTTTCCAGCTTAATAAAGGTTAGAAATTTAATTTTTATGACCAGTTGTTTTTTTTAAATCATTTTTAAGATTTTGGGGCGAAGCTTGTCACATCCCGAATTTTAGGTTTTAGTTAACTTAAACTGGAGTAGCTATTTTGAGTTATAGCTAAACTAATAGCTAACTGAAATATAACTAAGCTCGAAAATACCGAGCCTGAGTAAAGAAAACTACTTTTTTGTAAGACATCGCTAAGCAAAATTAGTCAAAACATGTTTTTGAAAATGAGAGAAATTATAGGTTGTGCAAAAAAAAGTTATGTAGAAACTTATGTACTTTAAATATTTCATATTTTATTCGTCAGTTAAAATTGCAAATTGCCGTTTGAGAACAGTCTGCAGAAATATGCCATGTTTCCGCTGATCACGCGACGTCGTCATAGCCTAGTAGTTTTCTTAAATCCCTCCACCCTAATATGGGGCATTTTCTGATATCGTGATTAAACGCGGAAAATTCAGCCCGATCCGATGTTTGCTCAATACTAACCCATCCAAATTACAAAGGAAATATATTAATGCTACGTAAAGTATTGACGTATTTTATTAACAAGTACCTAAGTACCGATACAAATGGGCTCACTCAATATAGCGGCAACAGACTGAGAATTTGCCAAAGGGCCATTGAAAGGAGGATACTGAGAATCAGCCTCAAAGAAAAGGTTCCAAACCAGGAGATCCGTAGACGCACTGGTGTCACTCATGTTATATAGTGAGTGGCCTGCTTTAAGTGGCGCTGGGCAGGACCATGACATGAGGCATAAAAAGATCATCCAGTGGTGGCCCAGAATGTCGAAAGGCTCAACAGAGGTGGCTGGACGACATCAAGGGATCTGCAAGCAGAAGATGGCTGAACACAGCAACCGATAGACAAACATAGAGAAGATTGGAGGAGACGTTCAGGATTGGACTAAGAAAGGCTGAGGAAGAAGAAGTACCTATATTTTTGAATCGCAACTTTACAAAACTGGATGACCTTTGAAAAGTAGGCTCGTTGCATAATTCATAAAGCGAAGATTATTGAAGTTAAATTCTGCAAGAACTGGATCGAGTTTTACGTTGTACTTACTAATTTTAATGCCTCAGGTCAATATTGTTGTACACCTTCTGATGCAGGTTCCCGCAGCTAACAGGTTCAGAGAAATGGGGAAGGCGCTGCAACCTTCGATGTGCAGAAATGCTCATCAAAGGAACAGTGGGGGGCTGAGACTTCTGCAAGGTCTCATACCGCATTAAATTGTTCACCGTGCAAGTCGCTGCACTCGCAATTTTACCTTCAAACAAGATGATGTCCAGCAAAACAGTGAGTCTCTACAATAATTATTTCTTAAAATATACACGTTTAATGAGTAAAATTTAACACATCGAAAGAAAACATTGTCTATCAAATATCTATTATCCCTTGACTTATAGGTTGGTGTGAGGCTGAACCCCCATGCTGTAAAAAATGGTTCACTTTGCCAATGTCACCCCTGTTTTTAGAAAGGTCGGTTGCAAAGCTAATGTTCATTTGAGGTTCGATTCTTTCGCAAGCGCCAGCAAACTCCGACTTGGATTGATATCCCAAGTGTAAGGAATTTAGAAGAATAGCGCTTCTGGCATCGTTTAATCTATCTGTTTCATGAACTGTGTTTTCCAATCCTTGCAGACAATCCTTCTACTGGTGTCCATCTGGGCTCTGGTCTCCTCCCTGCCGGTCAGCCGTGACGAGGAGTTGGCCATCCTGGAGCGGGAGGAAGCTGCAGGGGCCAAGTACCGCTTCGCATCTGACGTCCAGGACAACATCAGTGACCTCACCCAGCAGAGAGAGGAGATCAGGGATGGACTCAACGTCAAGGGCTTCTACTCGTACAGCGATGGCCACTTCAGGACCAAGGTGACGTACGAGGCTGATGAGAACGGATACAGGATTGTGGGGTAAGAGATAATACGTTGCGTCAGTATTCATAGAAGTAAATCTAATGGCAAAGCTTCATTTTGAGTCGCTATGTCAGGTCGAGTGCTTGCATTCAATGCCGAGGGCTCGGCTTCGAATCCCACCGGAAGTGTCCGAAATGATTTCCGGTTTCGGTGTTTATTTCGAGCCCAAAATAAATACCGGGAAGGTTTACTTAGGATTCCTTGACTTATAGGTTGGTATGAGGCTGACCACCCATACTGTAAAAAATGGTTCACTTTGCCAATGTCACCCCTGTTTCAGAGAAGGTCGGCAAAAGTTGTGGGGCTTATGTTCATTTGCGGTTTGGATTTTATTTGTAAGTACGCATTCAGCATTTGTAAGCGCGAACTACACGTGTTGGTTTGTGGGCATACATCTGAGAACTTTAAATGAATATATCCTTGCAACTTAGATTATAGATTATATTTACTCAACCTGAGTACCAGCTTCCTCGACAGCTTGTAAACTTCAACTGGAGTGGTTGGCGGTAGGCCAGCCTGTAAAAATAAATAGGTTCCACTCGTCCCATATGACCCCCGGCAAAACGCGGCAAAAAGTGTCGCTACATGTGCAGCTTAGTAACGTAGCGTTTATGTGAGGAGAAATTCATTGTTTAAATTTAATTCGTATATAATGCAACGTCTTGAAATAAACACCGAAATATGAAGTAATTTCTATCCCTCTTAGTGGGGATCGAACCCATGCGCTCTAGCTTCGAACACACGCATTCTACCAAATAAATATCAATTGGACCGTAGATTTCAACCTGAATTCCTGATGTGAACTAATGAGACTATTTTGGATAGATCGTTTTGAACAGGATCTTCTGGTTTGGATCCCTGTCTCTGAGGCTAATTTCAATGTCTCTTTGGCACGTCCTCAGTCTGTTGGCGCTATACTGAGTGAGCCCCTCTGTTTTCAAGCCAAACGTGGATACTGGAAGCACGCATGACTCAAAGACCGTGCGTTTCAGGTTAACAGGCATTTCGGTGTCATTGATTGTTATTAATGTGAATCTGTGTTGCAGCATGGAGAGTGAGCCCCTGGAGGGAGGGCCCGTGGTGGACCCCGAGGGCGTGGCGGAGGTCCGCACCCTGGCGCACGACAACGAGAACTCCTACTCCGTGATGGGCGACGACAAGTACAGGCACAGGATGCACGCAGCGCTGCAGCAAACCCAGGAGAAGCAGTGATGACAGTCTCGTGTACAACGCACTGTAAATAAATATAATATACCCATGAACAAAACAATCGTGTTACATTTATTTACAATTTCCTGTTTATTTAAAAGGGATGCAGTTTATGACTCTATGAGAAGTAGGTATGCGAGGACCGAGAAATGGTGGTTGATCTACAATGTTGGCAGCAAAGGCTTGTAAATTTCAAAAGTTCATTAAAATTGTACATTTCAAGTTTTTATTTATTTATTGTCTCGATATAGTTCCCTAATGACCAAATGCGACTCCTTCGGGGATAACGCAGGCAAGAAGTTACATTATATGTGTTGCTTAGTTACGTTTGTGTATTTTCATTTTTTTTATATTATCAGTTCAATTTTTCTGACCACCCAAACCATGAAAAATGTTTCTCTTTTCTATTGACCCCACCCCTACTTCATGAAAGGCGGAAAAAAATTAGGGCTTATGTTCATTAGAGTTATTTTTTATATTTTGTAAGTACACATGCAGCATGTGTAAGCGCATAGAGTAGTGTAGAGTGAGAAAGACAGAAGAGAGCATGTCTAGAAAATGAAAGAAGCGTGCAAAGAACAGAACAAAATGGAGGCACATATTCGGAGATACTGGCCACCCCAAGTGGCGGCTAAATACAAAACAATTTTAATGTATTTTACCTTTCAAACTCCTTTATTTCATCCAGGGCTATAGGTACATTTTTATACATACCAAAACTGTGAAAATTGACGAATATGGATAGAACCCTAATGCACAAGTGAAACAAGAGGGTTAGAAATACCAGGGGTGCATGATTCACTCATTTCCCGTAAGGTGTACTGTGTACATAGGTATTATTATAGATTGGGGTAGTTAGTTACTCCCTTGCATAGTTACCCTAAACGTAAATTATGGGAGCGTTTTATCAATAAAAAACAAGAAATGTACATTTCAGGGTTATTTACGAGTACACATGTATACACCAACAGAAGTTTTTGTGTACTCATAGACAAACTCCGTTGACATTAGACTGATATTTGAAAAGAAGGTAATTTTTCGTTTCATAAAGGCTATATATTCATCACTCGTAACGCAACTAAGCTGCACATATAGTACAGTTCTTATCGCGTTGTCCTCAAAGAGGTTGCGTCTGGCGTACAGCACCTATTTACTTTTACAGGTAAGGGTAAATGACAAAAATAAGAACGACATAAAATGTTTGTATTCTAACACGTGTGGATTTTGTCTTCGCCAACTCGTAGATACTCATTTTGTATGTCTAAATATAAATCTAAACTGCAAAGATATGTATCATTTGAGAATCATATTAAATGCATTCCCACAAGCAGAAACGCATAATTTTGCGCTCACACATGCCGCATGTGGACCTCCAATATAAAAAACCAATCTCAAATGAACATAAGCCCTGCAACTCTTGCCGACCTTCCCTGAAACAGGGGTGACATTGGCAAAGTGAACCATTTTTTACAGTATGAGTGGTCAACCTCATACCAACCTATCAGTCAACATGGAAAAAGATAGTATGATGAATAACTGTACTCGTATAAGACATTTCCCTGGTCTGCAGAAGGCAGATTCTCATATCTTGTGAAGGCTAAGTAAACCTTGCCGGTATTTCAATTTGAGGTTTGAAATAAACACCGAAGCGGGAACTTTGGCATGAAATGCAAGCATTCTACCAACTGAGACATCGACCAAATATTTGGTAGTAAGCCTTAATTTCAGCACATTATTTTTGTAATTTTAACTCTTCAAAGGATCACCAGGAGAAGGCTGGTGATCTTTCTGATAAATCATGTCTGACTGGTACTGAAAAAAGTATGTACAATTTACAAAAAACGTCGGGAGATATACTAAATAGATCGTGGTATAAAAAAAATTAGAAACGTAAAATATATATTATATAGTTCTCAGTTTAAAACTTTTTACTTCAATTTAATAATTTAAAGTTTATATGGAGTTCACCATCATGCCGTCCAACTTTAGTAATGTGTCAAAACAATTTTCAGTTTATCAAATAATGAGGAAACTTTAATAGATAAATTTATGGCACAATGAGCTGTAAATTATAATATTTATGTTATTTGTAAGTAATGGCATGCCGAGCTTATGAGACCGCGAGCTTTTAAGCGAACACAGTCGTTTACTAAATACTAAGGAGGTTCCTACGATTCAAGAAGAAAGGACAGTAAGTAACTGCACAAACTGTTTGAGAGAAACAAACACGTCGCCATGACATTTTCCTATAACTACCTAAAAAATGAACATGATTTTTCAGGCCAAAAGTTGAAATATAAACAAACCTCGTATGATACCGCTTTTCTTTAAAATATAAATTGTGGTTATAATTTAAGTCCTGTTGATAGCTCAGTTGGTAGAGTGCTTGCATTCCATGCCGTGAGCTCGGGTTCGAATCCCACCGAGGGTGTCAGAAATGATTTCCTGTTTCGGTGTTTATTTCAAACCCCAGAATAAAATACCGGCAAGGCTTACTCAGCTTTCACAATAAATGAGTACCATCCCTCTCGGGAGCTGGGAAACCCCCACTTCAACTGAAGTGGTTGGCGTAAGGCCGGCCCCCTTACCTGTAAAAATAAATAGGTTCAACTCGCCACATGCGACCCCTTTGGAGATAACGCGGCAAGAAGTTACATTATATGTGTAGCTTAGATGTTGTACTTGTAAAATTTAAGCTTATAATAATAATAAATGGTATTTTCATCAGACAAACATACGACTGGTTTAGCCTAATGGGCAACGTTACGGACTCGTAATCGGAAGGTAGTGGTTTCAATTACGCATGGGAGCAAAACAAAATATCATAAACTTCCAAGGGTTAAAAAATTCAGATGCCTTTACCAAAAGACCGATCGCCAAAGGTCCATCCTGTCTTACAGAAAAATATGGTTCTTGCTTATAATATAATTGGCGCGTTCTACAGCGACGATCAAGCTCGCAGAAGGTTGTTGAGGTGCAATTCACGCAGAACAACATTATATCTGAACCGTCGATATAGATTTTATTTCCTTGTGCATAAAATTACGCTTGTACGCATTTTACTTAAATTGCAATCAATCCAAAAATTACAACAGTAGATACCTTGTTGCTATAATTTCCCTATAGATCCAAGCTTGGCAACATTACGAACGTTTAATAATAAAGAGCATTGACTCAAAAAACATGAATGTTGGGAAATCACGTTTGAAGTTCAAACATCCAGTACAACTTGTATGGGATGAAAAAGGCGGCCGATGTTTTATCTCGGTCATATTCGTCCAAATTGAACGGCTGTCGCATTCTACCTATTCTTCTCGCATTGTTCTTGCCTTTTATTACAAAATCTCGATTTTCCCAATTTTTGAGTTATTTCTCTTTATTATTAAACGTGCGATTAGACATCGTACCACTTATATACTAACTTACTTTATAACAGACGGAACGTCCTTTGCTGCATGCAATAGACTTTTTACCAAATTACTATCCTAAAAAACTTCCTAACTTACACCATGCAAACATGGTATTAGTTCGTTTTCATAATAGGGGACGGTAAATACTCTGAATAAAAAACTGCAAAAACTTCGCTCCATCGCGTAAATAGAAAAAAATATAGAAAAACTAAATCACTCATTAGGGGTGCTGCTGTACCGTCCATACATTCCATACTCACATTTTTATATTTACGCTATCGAGGGGAGTTTGTGTATTGTTGTCTACTCGAGGCATGCCCGGATTAACCCCCCTGGGGGCCCTGGTGCGGGGAAAATCACGGGGGCCCCCCCTACCCCCCTCCCCTCCCTAAAACTTTCCACCCCCCCCCCTCAAAAAATGTTTTTAAGAAATTTAATTAATTAGGTAGATTTAAAAAAAAAGGATTATACTGACCGTGCAAAAGAGAAGAACGATTTTCTCTACGTTTCGTCGGAGTCATATCCGACGTCTTCAGGAGGCGTGTGTCTTTTACAAAGAAGAACCACGAACTGTTGAATAATTCTTGTTTGATCGAGGCCGAAGGTTGTAGGTACTTTTATTAACTTTAATGGATATAAGTCAAGGAATTGTCGGAAACCTTGACGGTATTGAATTTTGTGTTTGAAATAAATACCGAGACGAGAAATCAACGGCGGGATTCGAACCCGAGGTTTTGGCATGGAATGCAAGCACTCTACGCACTGAACTATTAATCGGACCGGCTTTCACTTGTTGCATGTGCACAAACAAAATAAAAGATCAATTTTTTAGTTAGCATAACACTGGAAACTTTTTCCGGCCTTCCCCGAAGCAGGAGTGAGCTTGGCAAAGTTGACCATTCTTACAGTATGGTTGGTCAGCCTCGTAACAGCAAAGGGCGTAAAAAGATTTGAATTTTTATTCAAAAATATATTAAAATTATACGTTTTTTCATTAAAAATGTAGTTTATTATCAGAGCTCCAAAAATAAACTCACGCATGTTAAACATAATGCAAATTATTATTGATGTTCAAAACTGTGTATCTTTTTTTTCTACCAAATATTTATTATTAGAATTTGTATTGCTTTTACTCGCTTGGTGACCATGACAAAGGATCGTTTTAAAACCATCGGAACCTCTAGTCTCGCCGCCAGGATGTAACAATAGCAAAGTTTATTGGCATAATGCTGAAAGGTGTATTATGAAACAGGTACGAGTTGTAAAATACCTCACTTTCGGTGCCTTTCAATACCTATGCTGTTTTCTTAATTTTTACTAAGAAACATTGTTTTTTCTATTAATGGAGACTTTCTTTGGAATTTTTGAGACCCATTCAGGTCGTTGGGGGCCCCTGAAAGTTCCCTGTGAGAAACTTTTATTTCTCAACTATCGATGTCTTTGTCTGTACTAAACGTGGCTTTTTAAGTCAAAAATGGTGAAATTAAAATAAATACATCAATTTTCAGCATTTTTCAGTCTTTGGGGGCCCCTAGGACGCGGGGGCCCTGGTTCGGCCGTACCGCTCGAACCGCCCTAAATCCGGGCCTGACTCGAGGTACAGTACGCGTAGTACGAGTTTTTTCATAATACTCTAAGTATCGAGTATTCGAGAAAATTTTATATGAACTTAAAAGCACCTCTGGCAAAAGAAGTTCCGAAACCAGAGGTGCTTTTCAAGTTTACATACATTTTTCACGAATACTCGATACTTAGAGTATTATGAAAAAACTCGTACTACAGGTACTGGTCTTATTTGCAGCCCTGCCTCCCCTGAGATCCCTCGGCGCGGCGCAGTCTTCAGGCAGCTGCCAACCCAACAGGAAACTGGCGGGAGTCCACGCAAGGGAGGACTCATCCTCAGATACGATAAGAAAATTATGAAGCCTCATGCATTGTGAACAGAAATATCAAGAAGAAGTGTAGAACTTTCAGAGTATGTAGGATTAAAGTTTCACCAGGATTGTAAATCAACAATTAATTGAAGGGTAAGCTGTTTATTGTTTGATTTTAATATATCGTCACCTTAAAAGTTAAACTGAATTAGTGTTGATTCACTGGTTTGAAAAATCGTAACTTCTCATAGTAAGTGAACCGATTGTAAGGAAGTGCTTATGAAAAATGTCTGAACTACAGGATTATTACACTTTTTCAGTGTTTTCTTTCGTAGAAAATAGAAACAAAAAATGTATTTATCTGAGAAATTCAAGTTAACTATATGAGTGTGATCTTGCAATAAGTCCTATCTCGAAAATGCCAACTTTACAGGAGAGACTAAAATGTGTTTAATAAATAATGTCTCAGTCACATGATTATAAAAAAAAATACGTAATTTATTTTCACAATGTTCATTGTTTATTTTGACAAAACATGAAAATTGTTACTAGTTTTGTTATAATAAAACATAAGACAAAATCACACATAAAAACACCAAAAAATTAGATAGGACTTATTGCCAGATCACCCTCGATATGTCACTTATTGAGTTTTACTTTTTAATAAGTGTCTATATAATTTAATTACACCTGATGACGGTCTGAAAACGATTGAATTTTTTTAATAAAAAATAGTAACAATAAACAGTGCTACGAGTGAACAATAACAAGTTATTTCTATTTATCTGTTTTAAATAAAAATGAATTTTCAGTGTCCAATCCATATTATCCATAAATGCAATTGCATTGCCATGCAATCCATAAATATTAAATAAATACTAATGTTTACGCTGTTTTTGTTTGAATTGAAAAAAAACAACAACCCAAAAATAGGTGAACAAAGAAGTCAAGATATTTTGTTATTTATTTTACTATTATATTTACGGCATTACTAATTCAGTAAACATAATGAAAATAATCCAAATTTTTCTTTGCTTAAAAATTTGAGTTTAAATGTTGTTTACAATAAACTAAATAGGTTTTAAAAAACTTACATATGGATAACAATATTAATGCAAGTTTGATTACATGAATCGCAAGTCAAACATTTTATAAGTCTCGAAAGAAATATTTATTTATGAGGATTTTTTTATTTAAAAATAAACGTTAATTTAATTTAACAAATCATTTTCATGCTGCATGTGTGTGTACCACAGGTGTGTAGGTACATTTAAATAAACGAAACCTCACATGAAAGCAAATTTTACAACTGCTGCCTCTTCCTGAAACCGGCGTGGCATTGGCAAAAGTATACAGGTTGTACATGAGGGGATCTGCCTCATACCAACCTATTCTAATCTAATCTAATCTAAGCTGCAAAGATATATATCATTTAAGATTTATATTAAATGCATTCCCACAAGCAGACATATATAATTTCGCGCTAACACATGCTGCATGTGGACCTACAGTATAAAAACCCAATCTCAAATGAACATAAGCCCTGCAACTCTTGCCGTCCTTCCCTGAAACAGGGGTGACATTGGCAAAGTGAACCATTTTTTTACAGTATGGGTGGTCAGCCGCATACCAACCTATAAGTCAAGGAACATTATTAAAAACTAAAAAAATAAAAGCTAATAATAATTAAACAAAATTAAATTAAATTAGGAATATAAAAATCCCAAATCAAATAAAAATTAATCACAATTGACAAATATTTATTATCATAGTTTTCAAACCATAATAACAAAACCTTTGGGTACGTAAACAAAAAACAAAAAACGGTAAACAAACATTCGTTTTTTGTGATTTATTCCTCAATGGATTTATTGTGATCCCAGGAGGTCTGAGCGTGTTCTGGTCGCTCTAATCATTATTTTATGTCCGGAATGAAATAAACTAATAACTTTTATTATCAATCCGCATAAAAAACTTTATTCATCCAGAACATTCCACCGTCTTATAAAATGTTCAGTCACGATACCGTACCCTCAAAGCTTGTTTGGCTTATCTACCATTTAATTCGACGATGATCTTTCCATGAAATTGTCTTAAGGATCACATTCCACATAATCTGAAGTAAGAAAAAGACGGAAAACACGATAATACATATAATCTATAATCTAAGTTGCAAGCATATATTCATTTAAAGCTCTCAGATGTATGCCCACAAACAAACACGTGTAGTTCGCGCTTACAAATGCTGAATGTGTACTTACAAATAAAATCCAAACTCAAATGAACATAAGCCCTGCAACTCCTGCCGACATTCCCTGAAACAGGGGTGACATTGGCAAAGTGAACCATTTTTTACAGTATGGGTGGTCAGCCTCATACCAACCTATAAGTCAAGGAACACACAGTTGCAGGGTGTATGTCCATTTGAGATTTGGTTTTTACGTTGTAGGTTCACATGAGGCATGTGCAAGCGCGAACTTGTACGTGTCTGGTTGTGAGAATGCATGTAATGTGAATCTCCAATGTAACATATCTTTGCAACTTAGATTAGATTAGATTAGATTAGTATAATTTATTTGATGAGCGCTGTTTTTGTGTGTATCACACCTCAAGAGCCCTCTGCGAGCTTGGTCGTCGCTCTAGAAAGCGCCAATTCTCAAGCAAGAACCAGTTGTTGTAAGGTTGGATGGACCTTTCAGTGACCGGTCTTTGGTAAAGGTTTATAAATTTTTCAACCCAGCGAAGAGCATATTTGGAAACATAAATGGTAAATTTTTGTGCTCCGCCGAGATCCGATTCCACAACCTTCCATTTACGAGTCCGAAGTGTTGCCACTGGACTACGGACCGGTCCAAGAAATTGAAAATATAAATGGTATATTTTTTTGTGCTCCACCGGGATTCGAACCCACAAGCTTCCATTTACGAGTTAGAAGTGTTAACCACTAGACTACGGACCGGTCATCATCGGTCACATTGGCGCAGTACACATACAAACATTGTTCATGTAAAATTACCTCTGTTGGACACACGACAAACAAGCACTAAGGGGACGATATGCCTGCAGCGATGTACTTTCAGGAGCTTCATTAGCTCACAAAAGAATGTCACAAAAAAGAAAAATCGGTGACGCTTAAAAACCAAAGAACTGTACCCTTAGTACGAGTTGCAAAACTTGAGTAAAGTAAAGTGTACGGAAAGTATTAAAGAGGGGTTTTCCTCAAAATCTGCCGGTTTTGTTTCTTACACATTATGGTCTTAGCAAAAGAGTACCAGTGATGAAGAAAATCAAGTTCAAATAAACAAAAACGGCAGATTTTGGGGAAAACCACTCTTTAATACTTTCCGTAAACTCTTTACTCAAGTTTTGCAACTCGTACTCAGGGTACTGCTGCATGTTATACGAAAACTGTCGTGTCTTATTTGTACCTGTCAATCCAAGATGGCCGCAGGTGAACAGCTGATTAGTTTTCATACAAATATTTTAAAAAAATCGGTAGGCAAGAATGACAGTGGTGGTGAGACTATCAGCCCAGGCATCATTAGTTTGTCAAAGCGTGGGCTCAACCGACGACTAAAATATCTAAGAATATCCCCGTTAAACTACTAGACTCTAAAACTACCCAACAAAATGATCAACTTCACACTTCAAAATTTTTTTTTTTTTTTTTTAATAGATTTTGATGCGGGATTTTATGTTCTCGCCGAAGGGGTTGCATGTGGCGAGTGGAACCTATTTATTTTTACAGATTTTGATTCGGGATTCTATGTGAGAATTTTCCACATTTCCCGTTTTTGTTTCATGCTCACCTTTGTTTAGTAGGAAATCACAGAATGCGGTCATTCCTAATCATGGAGTTCTTATATGTACCTATAGCTGTTCCATAAAGATAAATTACACTTTATCAGGCAATCATTGTATATTTGTTTTACGTTTTTGGTGAATGAAAAATTATGTGTCCTGAATAACAAGTAGAAGCTGGAAAGTATCACAGCAAATGATTTACAACCTAAATAGAAGAAGAAGTTCACCCGTTTATTTAATAAATATGCATATAGTACTCGTATGTAAACCAGAGACGTGCTCAGCATTTCAGCAGTGAGCTCGCTGCCTTAGTTCTTGTTTGCCGTATAGACCATAAAGCTAATTTTACAAGAGCAATGTTTGCATGTGCACTGGACCAATGTATTTCTTGAAAACAGAAAATTGATTTAAAAAATATTTAAAACAGCTCTCGAGTTGTACATTTTTTCTTAGCTCAGATTGTGTAGAGTTTGATTCTTAAGACAACTGCATTAAAAAGTCATATTTTGACCAAATTAGTCTATACGGCAAACAAGAACTGGGAGAGCGAACTGGCAACTATAATCTAAAATCTAAGTTGCAATTTTTTTTTTAACATTTAAAATTCTTATTAAAAGCATGTCCACAAACAGACACTCTTAAGCCAAGGTCGGTAACTCTTGCCGACCTCCCCTGAAACAGGGGTGATATTGGACAAGTGAAATTTTTTTTACAGTATGGGTGGTAAGCCTCATACCAATCTATAAGTCAAGGAATAAAAATGAGGAATATTTTTATATGTAATTTTTCCGATTTCCGGAAAAGCAGAATTAATTCATCGTAAAACACTATCTATAATCTATAATCCATAATCTAAATTGCAAGGATATATTCATTTAAAGCTCTCAGATGTATGCCCACAAACAAACACGTGTAGTTCGCGCTTACAAATGCTGATTGTGTAAATATAAATAAAATAAAACAAATAAAATCCAAACTCCAATGAACATAAGCCCTGCAACTCCTGCCGACATTCCCTGAAACAGGGGTGACATTGGCAAAGTGAACCATTTTTTACATCGTTATTTTTTACTATCGTTGCATATTATGTATTTACCTTGCCTTTTAAGGGCCTCTGAAGTTAAGAGCATTCAGAGTCAAAGCTGAAATCAAATCCATTTTGGATTGAATCAACTACGGCAAAAACTATTTACCGTTATTGAGGTTTCGCCGCTGATATACCGGCAAGATGTACCCAGGCTTCACAAAAAATGAGTGACAGCTCCTTCGGGAAATGAGAGCCCCACACGTCAACTGAAGTGATTGACGTAAAGCCGCCTCCTTTACCTGTAAATAAAATAAGTTTACTCGCCACATGTGACCTCTTGGGGAAGAACGCGGCATGAAGTTACGCTGTATGTGTAGCTTAGTTATGTTGCGTAAATCCTAGTTGGCTACCTTTGCGTCTATTCGACTAATATAAAATGTTTTTTTTTTATGTCTGAGAAACCTTTATTACTTTCAAATAACCATTAAAAATAATCTTAAAAAGGAAGGGACGTTACTCACCTAAATGGCTTACAATGTTTTTATATTTTATATTTTTTTTTTTAAAAAAAAAAATAGATTTGTGAAGAGGAATGCAATTCACCAACCTATTCTGCCTGGCCAGAAACAGGTATTAATATCATCATTTAATAATTCATTATTGTTTATTATTAATGAATTATTAAATAATAATTACCCAATAACATCTGTTGAACCAGGGTCAAAGTTACAGTCAAGTGACCCAAGCGGGGATCGAACCAACGTTGTTCCATTCGAAACACGCTAGAAAGATCAGCCCTCTTGGCCCCCGCGGCTATAACCCCGACACAATGTTTTAAAAATGTGCAGTCATAATTTGTAAACTTTTGTGACCTGCGTGTTTAAAAACTTCAACTTCAGTCATAAACTATCACTCCTTGCTCCTGGCAATAAAATCCAATACATTTATTTAAAAATTATAATTTACACTTAATAATCTTACGAGTATTATTATACACAATTTAAATCTATAATCTAAGATACAAAGATGTATTAAAGATTTTAATTCATATGTATGTAAAATGCATGCCTACAAACAGAAACGTGTAAGTTCGCACTTACAAATGCTGAATGTGTACTTACAAATAAAATCCAAACCTCAAATGAACATGTAATAATGCCCCACAACTTTTGCCGACCTTCCCTGAAACAGGGGTGACATTGGCAAAGTGAACATTTTTTTTACAGTATGGGTGGTCAGCCTCATACCAACCTATAAGTCAAGGAATATGAATAATAAATTACATTTAAATATAAAAAAAGAACAAAACCTTGAAAATAAATCTATACAAAAAAAGTAAAAAATTTCCTATGCAACAAAATGTAGCAAATTAATACACCAACATTAGAAATCTACATTGCAGATTAGTCGCCACTTCTTCCTGTACTTGCATACTTCTTTCATTTCATCCAGAGTCATAACCTTTTTCATACAAGTCCTCCTTTTATTATGACTCTGGATATCCCATTCATTCGCTATTTCAGAGATTTGATCCTTCCATACTTTTCTCGGTCATCCTCTACCACGACATCCATCTATTCTAGCAACATATACTTTCTTCGTCAATCTTTCATCACTCATTCGAAAGCATGTGTGAAATGAAAAGGACAACCTCCATTTTGTTTTATTAATTATTTCTTACAAATTTGTGACATAATGACAAACGTAATAAAAATTGCTTGCAACAATATCCGGTTGATTTCAGAACTCAGCTAAAATCAAGTTTTCAAGTGAAATGAACAAAGTTGAACATTACTTAGCCAAGACACAAACCTACAATTTTTCGCTTTTCCTTTGGTTATCTAATAATGTTTCTGCGTATTTTCCACAGATGGCAGGCCAACAGAAAAACGACTCAAAGAAGGGCGGCAAGGAGGAAAAGTCCAACGACCTGGCAGAGGCGAAAATACACTGCGACGAGGCGGGGGGATATTTGAAAAATGGAATTTATGCAAAAGCTCTGTCTTCATACAACCAGGTCAATCATTTTTACCATTTAACATTTTTAATTGTTTCAAAATTAATAGATATATATTTTTTTGAAAATAAAAAATAAGTAGTGTGGTGAACATACTTACAACACATTCCTTTCTATGTAGTCTGATTACAGTTGCAGTCCATGCGTCACATACAATGTGACGTCATCATCGTTGGACGGTGAAATTCATTACCATATATGGTCACAGAGAGTGCAATTCATTACCATATATGGTCACGAAGAAAGACCACTCGCTGTCGCCATCTTGGGAATGATCACCGCCCGACATGCACGGCACTCCGCGATCGACTGTCAACTCGTTAAGACGCATCCCCGTCATTGTCACATTCTCCACGCTCGAATCCACTCAGTTATAATATTCTTAATAATATTCAACTCTATTATAATATATTCTCAATAATATTTTATAATACGATACTGTGTAATCTCTGCTAAATATTAAAAATCAAGTTTGTCCATCAAGTGTTTTTATTTACCTCCACAACAACCAAGGAGTGGTGTTGGATGCTAGCTACCTTCAGTAGAACTCGCTACCGACATCACCCCTTACAGTGGTGACCCCGACGTGATTTGGAAGGTGAATAGAACCCCAAACTTGAACAGTGATCGAGTGTGGAGTGTGACAAAGAGTGAATCGCGAGTCATTCAACCAGTGCCAACGACGGTAAAGGTACAGAAACAGTCAGCGTTATTTGTCTTGTCGCGCATTCCTCAGTGCACCGCGTCATCCGCTTGCATCGGTGTACTTTCCCCCGCGCGACTGCAAACCGCCTCTGTTCCTCACCGCGCGCGTGACGTCAGCGAACCGTTATCGCACAGCGACGCGTCATCAGCCGCTTATCGCGTCGTTTGCAATACGACACGCCCGTTGCAAAAATCAGCTGATTTCTTATCGTAAGAACCAGCTGAGGCATACACACGTCGCGCAACACACATTCCGTGACCTACAAACACAATGCAACGCCACGGCACGCCTGACAGTGAGGTGCTCGAAGAAGATGAGTACCAAGACTTTGCACCCTCAGCCGCACCTGCACCTGCACATGCGCCTGCACCTACAATCACACGTCCGCCTGTAAACAACCAGCTGCAGAGGACATCGATCGACAGGGTCGCTGTCCGAGTGCCAATCTTCTGCCCTCAGGACCCCGAGATGTGGTTCTGCATGGCAGAACGGAGCTTTGAAGCAGCTGGAGTGACAGCTGAACAAACAAAATTCGGCTATATACTGAGCGCCCTGGATCCCAAATACGCCACTGAGGTGAGAGACATAATTCTTAATCCGCCGGAGAAAGGAGCCTATCAGTTGCTGAAGAGGGAGCTGACAAAACGACTTAGTTCGAGTCAAGAACAGAAGACGCGACGGCTGTTGGAACACGAAGAGGTGGGAGATCGGAAACCTTCGCAATTTCTCAGACACCTGAGGATGCTTGCGGGGACTGCGGTGGGAGACGAAGTCCTGAGGACGCTCTGGATGAGTCGCTTGCCGCAGTCTATGCAGGTCGTGCTGGCTACGCAGAAGGGCGTAGAGCTCGACAGGGTTGCCGACCTAGCAGACGCCATGTCTGACTCCACCGCTAACACGCCGTCCATTCACGAAACATCCGTGGAGACCTCCTTAACTGCTGTCATAAAAAACATGGAGACAGCTCTCCGTGCGGAGATTGCTGAGATCCGCAGGGAGTTTTCAGGCAAGCATGTTTCAAGACCAGCAACAGCTACTGCAAGATTTCCTCGAGGAAGATCCAGGAGCAGGTCATCGGGACGCCCCCAAAACTCTGGCTACAGTCCATCCGGTTCCTGTTGGTATCACGCCAAATTTGGCTCAAGGGCTAAGAAATGCAGACAACCCTGTAGCTACCAGGGAAACGACATGGGCACTCGCTAGATGCGGCCAGCGAAGCATGCCCGATGTCAAGCCGTCTTTTCATCACCGATCACTCAACTAAAACGAAATTTCTCATAGACACGGGAGCGGACCTGTGTGTCTACCCCCGGCTAAAAATCCAAGGACGCCCAGCCAAGTCTTCTTATGAACTGTCAGCAGCAAATGGGACAACCATAGCCACGTATGGTACCGTCACACTGACGCTAAATCTGGGATTGAGACGGGATTTCACATGGAAATTCGTGATCGCGGATGTAACCAAACCTATCATCGGAGTGGACTTCCTAGGCCACTTCGGTTTACTGGTAGACGTCAAACACGGAAAACTTCTCGACCGAACTACGCAGCTCACTACTTCTGGACATCGCAGCAACGTGCATGTTGAGACCGTCAAAACTGTTGCTGGTAAGTCACCATTCCATGCACTTCTTCAGCAGTTCCCTGACCTCACACGTCCAGATGGTACATCGAGAGAAGTTTGCCACGGCACACGACATCACATCAAAACAACCCCCGGACCACCAGTTTCTGCAAGACCAAGACGACTTGCACCTGACAAACTTTCGATAGCTAAAAAGGAATTTCAGAAGATGGCACAACTAGGGATCATCCAACCATCGGAGAGTTGCTGGTCATCACCTCTTCATCTCGTCCCGAAATCTGACGAGCAATGGCGACCTTGTGGCGATTATCGAGGTTTAAATGCTAGGACAGTACCTGATCGGTATCCAGTTCGACACATTCAAGATTTCGCTCAATCTCTGCAAGGACGAACAATTTTCTCAACCATCGATCTTGTTCGAGCCTACAACCAAATTCCAGTCGTTGAAGATGACATTCCGAAGACAGCCATCACAACGCCGTTCGGACTATATGAGTTTTTACCTCCACAACAACCAAGGAGTGGTGTTGGATGCTAGCTACCTTCAGTAGAACTCGCTACCGACATCACCCCTTACAGTAGGTTAGTCTTAACTGAATTTCCCCATTTACTAAATCTTCATATTAAATGTAGGTACTCCAGACATGAAGTCCTTAAAGCAGACATGTAAAATTTCGCGCTTACACATGCAGCATGTGGACTTAAACATAAAACCCCAATCCCAAATGAGCATAAGCCCTGCAACTCTTACGAACCTTCCCTGAAATAGGGGTGACATAGGCAAAGTGAACATTTTTTTACAGCATGAGTGGTCAGCCTCATACCAACCTATAAGTTGAGGGATCCAAATAATTAATAACATTTAACAAAATATTGGATTTTCCCTAGCAACCCGGCTGGGTGACGCCACAATATTGACCTCGTAATACATACCACATTAGATATTTGAAGGGCATTATTTTCTTTTCATTGGAAACTTCGGCTTCACTGGAAAAACAAACTCCGCCAATGCGTATTTGTACAAAGGTGCTGATAAAAGAAAAACCTCGCTTTGTATATGAAATCAATACTTTACATGTATTGTTCGATAGCATTGTAGGATTCAAGGTGTGTGTTTTTTTAAATAAATAGATTTGTGAAGCGGAATGCCATTCACCAACCTATTTTGCCTGGCCAGATACAGGTATTAACGTTATCAAATAATAATTCATTATTGATTTTTTAAATTAATTGTTGATAAATTACTCGATTCCAAATACGCTACTCGAACACGCGCCTCTACCCCTTGGCCATAACACCGACATTTGTAAGGTACATTTTATATGTTACAGCTCAGCTAGATTTTTACTTTATAGCAGTCCGAAGGAACTGTTATAAAGTATTGTATTCGTCCGAAAAAAAAAAATCGAGGTTTCAACGGAAATGAGTTGTCCTGCACCAGGACATGCAAAAAAACCTAATTTGTCGAACCTGTCCGTCCGTCCGTCCGTCCGTCCGTCCGTCCGTCCGTCCGTCCGTCCGTCCGTCCGTCCGTCCGTCCGTCCGTCCGTCCGTATGGATGTATGTATGTCCCAGTCGGAACTACTAATCGCAGAGACACCAATTTTTGTATTTAGAGAATTGACAACCACAGATTTTGATGGGCCGACTGGCATGGCACCACCCTGAAAATTCAAGATGGCTGCCATACAAAAAAAACATAAAATTGCACTTTTCTCAAAAACGGCTCTAACGATTTTCTTTAAAATTTCAGTGTGGTCGTTGCTTAAATTGTCGCGAAGAAAATTTGTCATGGCAACACTCTTCTCAACCTGCGTCTATGAGTTGCCATATGAAAGAAAAAAACGATTGTGATTATCTCGAAAATGGCTGGGTTGACAAAAAAAATGTTCAACAATATTACGTGCAATATTAATTTCTACAAAAAGTTAAAGAATACTTTAAAAAAATTTTTACTTAAAGTACCGTTTACACGATCTCAAAATTTTCATCGAAAATATTAAAAAGACCCATAAAAACGCAATTTTGTAAAACTTTTTTTAGGTTCACAAGAAAGAAAAAATTATAAACTTCTTTGCACTATAATTTGTTTTTCACTATTTTGAGAATTCAAGATGGCTTCCAAAGAGGAGAAAACTTCAAATGCGATTTTCTCAAAAACAGCTTGAGCGATTTTTTTTAAATTTTCAGTAAAGTAGTTGCTTGATACATTCTTATCAAATTTAGTTATGGCAACATTTTTGCTAATCTGCGTCTATGAGTTGCCATATGAAAAAAATAAACAATTGTGATTTTCTCAGAAGTGAAAGCGTTTTCAAAAAAATAATGTTGTAAAATATTATACGTAACATCAAATTCTATATAAAAATTAAATAAAATTTTTGAAAATAAAAACATTAAGTGCCGTTTACATGATATCAAAAATTGAAATTAAAAGGCTACAAAAACCCATCAGAACGTAAAAAACTTTTATGTTTCTTAACTTTATCAGAAAAAACTTTTATATCACTATAAATCATAGTGAAACATTTTTCAAATTTCAGAAAATTCAAGATGGCTTCCGAACAGCTGAAAGTTTCAAATGAGATTTTCTCAAAAATGGCTCCTACGATTTTCTTTATTTTTTTTGCATAATCGTCATTATAATACTGCTATGTAACAACAATAACCATTGCCTCATAATTTTCTTTGTTTTGGGGGTTGCCATACAAGAGAAAAAAATAATTTAAAATTTCTCGGCAGAGAAAGGGTTAATTACAAAATAATGTTCTACAATTGAATTTTTTTATATATACCTACATACATGAATCATTACTTTTTTCAAAAAAATATTATAAAGTATAGCCACCATACAAAGTGACAAATTTTCATACAAAAAATTATTGTAATATTTTTGGTAGCAAAACGTCTAATACCCATAAATAAACCTACATAACAATTCGCTCAATCAATTGCTATAAAACAACAATAAGCATTGCCTCTTAATACTCTTTGTTTTGGGGGTTGCCTTACAAGAGAAAACAATATTTTAAATTTTCCCGGCAGAGAACGGGTTATCTAAAAAATAAAGTTCTACAATTAAAAAGCTCTTATATATACCTACATACATTAATCATTACTTTTTTCAAATAAATATTATAAGGTGTAGCCACCATACAAAGTGACAAATTTTAATACAAAAATAATTGTAATATTCTTGGTACTAAAACGCCTAATATAAAATACTAGGCTACGAGTCTTAAAATCTAGTAAGTTGTACCCATATAATAATCAATCATAAGTTTCCAAAATATCAATGAAAAGTATAGGTACCCACCAAACAAAGTGTTAGTTTTGATACAAACGGGATCAATGATAATACTGCAAAAAGACGATTGCTTAAAAAGATTAGCTTCATTACTTACACACAACTAAATGTTTTGTTATGAAAATTGGCTATGACCTAAACATGACCGTATTTTGTGCTATAAAGTCCTGTGCAGTCCACTGTACAATTTATTTTTATTGCAGCATTGAGTAATAATGATTTCAAAAGATTTAACAGCAATCAAAAGTTCAGTTCACAAAGAAGAAAAAACTTTTGAAACAAATAAATCCGTGACACAGCGCGCACGTAGCCGTTCTCGTGTTGGCTAATCATTTCTCTTTAAATAGAAGAAGCTGAACAATAAAAGTGATGGAATACCAGGCGCCGCGGCGCTCTGGGACAATCTACATACAACACCCATACAACACCCATACAACACCCATACAACACCCATACAACACCCATACAACACCCATACAACACCCATACAACACCCATACAACAATACAACAAAGCAGCTACCAAATGACTGAAGCTAGGGGCGTATAGCCCATCCATGTAATGCAAACGTTTGGAAAATATGCACACGTTCTGGAAAAAGAACATGTATGTTTAAATATATTTTGTTACGAATATATATATATTTGAGGATGATTTATTTATTTTTATTTCCTACATGACAAAAGAGCGCCATTTTAGTGTGTGTCACACCTCAAGGGCCCTCCCAATCATGAATGAGATATTTTATAAAGGTGCCGTTTCAGTGCTCCCTTAAAAATGCCAACAGATTCCGAAACCCTCACTCCGGGTGGCAGTCTGTTCCACTCCATCGGTCCCGCAAACCGGAACGTGCGATCCCCAAAATTAGTGAGTATTTGACGGTGAGGCTGCATCAACCTGACAGCACCACACCCCGCTGACCTAAGTGTTCGCCCCCTTAAACTCACCTCAACGGGGGAAAACATGTCTGCCAGATATGATGGAGCCGTACCATTTAGGGCTTTAAATACCTACCATCAAACACACACGGTAGACCACCTTCTCAAGATCAGTCTTGCGGCCGCATTCAGAACAGACTGAAATCTGTTCAGTTGCTTTTTTGTACAAAGGTTTTTGTGATTGTGTGCCTAGGCTCGTTGCTTACCGTGTGTGTTTGATATTTCTGGTATAATGTCGATGAATCCACTATGAAAGTATCTAGCTGGTTCTTGAATAGGCGAGAAGCAGCTCTGCCTTACATATAAACATGGGCGGAGGTTCTGTGAGAGATGAGTGTTTCTTGAACCACTGTCCCGCGAACGCCTATAATAATCAGAGTGATCCTTATTATGTATCCGATTTTGTGAAAAATAAATACTATAAAATAAATTGAACCGCAATTTCATTAAAATCAACCCAAGGTATGTAAATCATAGCAATATTTTTTCGTAGGTAAATACACCATTGAAATGTGAAAGTACTGCAGATGGAAATAATGACCGGTCTGATGTCTAGCGGTTCAGAATGTCGTGGGTTCTATTCCTAGCAGAGCACAAAGAAATAGTATGGTTTTGATTTATTTCGGGTTCACTTTTAATAAAATGGCAGCTAAATTTATTTTACAGTAATAAAATGAAAGGTTAAAAAGTGAATGCCTCATCAATTAATGATATTATTTTACAGTATTTATTGTTTAACAAATTGATTACATATGGTTCACTCTGTAACTTCTGTATTGGTGGCTTCACGGCTCGGGTACCAAAGGGTTCTTGTAAATACTACAAAATATTATGTTAGTAATATAACATTATTAATTATTAAGCTCATCCTTTATTACAGCAAAAGGGGGGGGGGGGGCTTTAGCTTATGACTATAGGATGATTGCAAGGGGGGGGGGGGTCGAAAATCGGCCAAAATCGATGATGTAATTTATGGACGGCCCCTTATATTTTTGTGTAATATTAGAATAACTTTATAGCATAGGTATTATGGTGATGAAAAAAAATCTTGGCTTCTACAATATTAGACACTTTTACTATGTACCTACATTGTACATAAATGTTTCCGTTTAACCATCTTGTATAGATCAAGCGCGCGCATAGAGTATAGGCAAATGCATTTCAGATTTTTTTTCTTCCATTCCTTTAAAATAATTCATTTGAATTTGGCTGAAGAGCTAACAATGGCTACAATCGAACTTCAAAAATTTTGAATTTTAAATCTCAATACCAAGCTTAAATGCATTTTTTTACCATAAATTGCCTATGTATTAGGCGCATGTGCCTATATGGGATGCACGCTCCTGTGCATATCTGGCCAGAGTCTCTCTGTCCACTTCTTCCAATCCTTGTACACATCTCATAGGTACCCTAAACAGCTGATAAAGCTAAAAAGAAATAAGTCCAAAGACGGGAAATCCTGTGATTCCAGAAATATGCATTATCGTGCATTGAAAAAACAGCTAGTTAAATAAAATTAAACATCTAAGTATAGTTTTAAAAACTTTCAATATCTTATGTCATATTTTATTCCCCCACGTTGTTCGCAGCGATAAAACACAAAAGCTTCCAATTAATTGTAGCAACTCAGTGAGTTGTATATTAGGGGTGAGAATGTGTGAGTGTTTGTGTGTGTGAGTGTTTGTGTGTATTGATGTACTCGCATGTCTCACAAGTAAAAACTTTTTGAGCTCAGACTCAAACAAAGCGTTTTTCTACAAATGTATGGAAAGAAAAACTCTCAATACAGGCGTAAATTTAGTTTACATACGATATGATTGAGTCTACACGTAATGTTTTATGTTGCGAGTACAAAACTCCAAGTAGGTATAAAGTATAACGTAAGCTCTCCTTTATCGCGTAACAAAATAATATGCGTGAAAGTAATGTAAGGGGCCGTCCATAAATTACGTCATCGATTTTGGCCGATTTTCGACCCCCCCCCCCCCCTACAATCATCCTATAGTCATTATCTAATGACCTCCTCCCCCCCTCTTGCTGTAATAATGGATGAGCTTAATAATTAATAATGTTATATTACTTGCATACTATTTTGGATATTGTGTAAAAATTGGTATTTACAAGAACGACGTCACTTCTGGGACTCGTACATCATTTACCATCATCCGCAGACCAGACCCCCCCCCCCTAAATGCGAATGACGTAATACATGGACAGCCCCTAAGTATGAATGCTGGTTCTCACATCTTGAGAAGGCTGAGTAAGCCTTGAGATCAAACCCTTATTCTCGGCATGGAATGCAAGTATTCTACCAACTGAGCTATCGACCTTTTTACGAGCTTGGTCATCGTCGCTACAAAGCGCTAATTCTCAAGCAAGACCCAGTTGCTGTAAGGCTGGATGGACCTTTGGTGACCGGTCATTGGTAAAGGTTTATGAATTTTTCAACCCAGCGAAGAGAAAATTTGAAAATATAAATGGCATATTTTTTGTGCTCCGCCAGGATTCCAACCCACAACCTTCCATTCAGAGTCCGAAGTGTTACCACTGAACTACGGACCGGTCTTGTCATTTTTATTAACGGAAAATGTAAAGCCATTTTTTTTCAATCATTAATTAATGTACATAGGTACTATTGTTATTGTAATTATCCCAAAAAGTTTTTTTTCCATAATAAAATAAAATAAAACTACTTGGGGTGCTTTTGTCTTTTCCATGCATGTTTACATCGTTAAAATTTAATAAAAACTTCGGCCTTATTTTTTTAGATTCCGTTCAAAGTTGGTTCGATTACATAGTGGCTTTTAAACTGTTCAGCTCGACGGCTCTGATACAAGTCTCCGCTACAGACAGCTTGAGCCCTTTATATAGTAAGTATGACATAAGGACGGTTCTCGAAACATCGGGAACTGGAGCATTCGTGACTTTGCCAGAAAATTCTATTTAGAAGGTTCGAGCGAAGGCTCACACCATAGAACAAATAGAAGTATAATTATTTAAAGTTTAAACACAACATCTGGAGACACAGGCACACTCACACAAGTAAAAACACATAGGCAGTCAAGTACGCGCGATGTGTTATACTCTGGGTACAGCTGTCTATGTGTGGCAGCTCCTCGCATGCTGATGCTTTGGAAGTTCAGCTGAGGATTGATCCAGCAAGTGTTTGCGGGAACCATGGCAACTAGCAGGGCTGAGAGAAGCCGAATCCCGAGTCGACAAAATCCCCGGAAATGCCCGAAGTGCAACTGAATCAGGGAGAGACTGCAGAAGCGTGCATCCCATACAGGCACATGCGCCTAATGTGTAGGCAATATATGGTAACAAAAAAAACGCACTTAAGCTTAATATTGCAATTTAAACTTAAAATTTTGAGTTCGATTGGAGGCATCGTTAGCACTTTATTCAATTAAAGATGAGTTGTTTTCAAGGAATGGGAGATAATATTTATTCTGAAATGTACTTGCCTATACCCCCTATACCATATGAACGCGCCTGAAAGACTGAAAAGTCTTTGTACTCGTATGAAAAGAAGAAAGAGATCTTTAATACGACGGATCGAATGTGCCCAGAATGGATGATGAACGCCTGACAAAGAGTTCATAAATGTAAGAAAGGGAAATGGGAAGACCGAGAAAGAAATGGCTTGAGCAAATGAGTGAAATTGTAAATTTATGGGTCATCGGATATACAAAGTGAAGGCAAAGGAAGGAAGTGTACGGAAAAAGTGATGGATGTGAAGTAAGCAAGAGCAGTATGTCTAAATCTAAGCTGCAAAGATATGTATCATTTGAGATTCATATCAAATGCATTCCCACAAGCAGACACGCATAATTTTGCGCTCACAAATGCCGCATGTGGACCTACAGTATAAAAAACCCAATCTCAAATGAACATAAGCCCTGCAACTCTTGCCGACCTTCCCTGAAACAGGGGGGACATTGGCAAAGTGAGCCAATGATGTCAGGATAGATATAAGTGAAGGAGAGTCTGCAGAGGTTCTGGCCACCCCTAGGGGAACGGTGACAGTTACAGCACATCAACCTACTTTAATGGATAAAGTAACTGGGTCGGGATTGTCGTGGACCTCAGGGCGCATCACTTGTCAGCTGGGAGGGGGCGGAAGGTTTCGCTGGTTGGGGGGGCGTCACCTGTCAGGGGGGCGCTAGACTATTATGTCGGCGGCGCCCACAGATCAAAAAAAGAAGGAGATATGGTATGAGGGCGTTCCCTAGGTAAATCAATTATGCTTAAAAAAATCTTGGTTGAAAATCCGTATTATTGCGCAAATCAGTCACGTTTATACTGCTGTACTAGCAACTGCTCTTGGTTTTTATCAAAATGCCGTGTTGCTGTGTGGTCAAGTGTAACAATGTAAGTCGATATAAAAACTTTAAGGATCACGGCATCACTTTTCACCGGTGAGTAATCAATTCCACACGTATTAAACGTTTTACATCGATTTCAATCTTTTAGGTGTCTTGAATTTTTGACATTTCTACATAGCATCACTAGTGTTGTGCAATACGCGTTTGTGTATGCCAAACATCGATACCTTTTATATTTATTTATTTTTCATAAAGAAATAAAATATCAAGCCGTAGTCTAGTGATTAACTATACGGACTGTAACTGTAACTCTGTCGCCATTCCGATAGGGGTGGCCAAATTTGACGAGCAAATTTGGCAGGCAGCGTCTTAAAGAGAGGCTTGCGTTGCTACTAAGTTGATTCAGTAATTCATTTTTGCTGTATTTCATTGATTTTAGTTTTTATGGATCTTTTTATTTCATTTTATTGACCTTTCAATTGTTATACGTGTAAGATTTTACCTGTAAAGTGTCATATATTTATTTTTCAAATTTTTGTGGTGAAACATTGTGGAATTCCATTTTAAATATTTGATTACAAAAAAAGTTTTTAAGAAGTCTTAATAAAAAACCTTTGTTTTATTCCACTGATGAGAATTTTTGTTAGAGATATTTCTGTTTCTTCAGTTTCTTATATATTTATCTAGATACCTATTGAAGAAACGAAAGGTAGGTACATATCTAAGGTATATGAAGATTCGATAAAAAATGCACATCAGTGGAATAAAACAAAGTTTTGTATTAAAAGTTTATAAAATTATTATTTTTTTAAATCAAATGTGTAATAAATTTAATAAAAATAATTTTATTTTGTATTGTATACTCGAGTTTTCATTTAAATGATCTTTTTTATTCAAATACTCCAAATTGTGTGTTTTTTTGCGTAACAAACTAAACTTCGTTTTTGAATGCTTTCTTCTCATTTGAACTATTTTTTACACCTTTTTCTAACTAAATTTACCAAATTGATTGCAACGTACGTGGACAGAGAATGCTCTTCTCTTTACTTGTCTTTCTACTTTCATAACGGGTTATAGATAGCTAGTTTATTACCTACAAAAAAAATTGAATCTGGTCGATTTTCTAAAAATTGATTCGGAGTATTTATTTCATTTCAATTTTTTATAATGTAAATTTAAGTATATATCGTAGGAAAAGTAATGAAAAAATGAATTATTTATGTAGACATAAACATATTTTCAGACATCAAAAAATCGTGAATATCGAGTGGGTATCGATCTAACGATGTATCGATGTATTGAATTTAGTCACATCCCTAGGCTCGAAATAGGACAGTGTTTCTCAAAGCGTGCGATAATATGATGGCTGACATGTAATTTTATTTTCTTTACAATTTTAAAATTCACTTCAATTAAAACCTACCCTCAACATTGAAACTATTTTTTTGTTTATATTTCAACTCTGTATGATTGTATACGAATAAAGAATAGCAAAACTTTCATTGGATCTCGTAGGTGAGTTTCATAGTTTTCCCAATTTATAACTCTTCGGCAACAACGACGACTTTTTGTTCACTGCCAACATTAGGGAAACCTCCAACTGATTCGTTAGAAAGATTCTAAGACATTTTGGAATTGGAAGCATCAGAATGGATATATCTACACTGCTAAACAACTTCTAGCCTATAGAACTAAAGATGAATGAAGAAATAATAATGTAATTCAAAAGTAGCAATCAGGAATTTCAGCTACAAAAGCCAATCTCGCAATTAGATTACCTATCTATATTGTTTATTATTTGAATGAAAGGTATTTTTATAATACTAAAATTATAAAGTTATGTTTTAATTGCTCTCATTGGTAAAAATGTCTCATTTAGAATTAAATGTAAGCTCAAGACCACACTTATAAAGTAAATTATAATTTAATTAATGAATGCCATTGTGGGTTTTCAGTTTTGGAAATGTTAAAAAAAAATTGGGGAGTGTTAGAAAATAATAGATTTTCAGTCAGCGGTATTGTTTGATATTCTCTGGTATGATATTAGGTCACTCACGCACACATATTGAAATGCAAAGGAAAAACGTCCCTATGCATTAGTGGTTTTGATAACGTTATTGTTTTTAACTTTCTTAGCCAATCACAAGTCACATTTGTTTGTATAGGAGTGATACCTATGCAATAGGCGGAGCTTTAAAAAATATGAGAACACGCGTTTTGTTCTACGGATGAATCCATACCACATCTCTCTATTCCGTTATCTATGGCGGCGCCCCTCGCGTGCCCCATCGCGCTACACTTATCGCCCCGCCCCCCAAATACTGAACACAAGCGCAACACGAGTTTTTTACAACCGCCCCCCAGTGGGCGTAGATAGGAACCATGCCTCACATACGGATCTAACTTCAAATCAGTCTGTTCACTTTACAAAGGATCGAAGGGTTAAAGAAAGAAAGACCATGATATGAGTTATTTTAATTTAGTATGAACCACACCTTATTCCTTGACTTGACATACAAATATTATTGTCATTGACATACAAATAGAATTACCATGGTGGTGAGAACCTAATTAGAAAGTGCTTTTTGATTTCCACTGAGGATTTCCACCCCACGTGACTTCTAGTTAGTGATTTGAGATGATTTTCGATCGAACGACTGGTTTTAAATTGACCCATTTACAGTACCCTTAGTACGAGTTGCAAAACTTGAGTAAAGTAAAATTTACGGAAAGTATTACAGAATGGTTCTCCCCAAAATCTGCCGTTTTTGTTTGTTTGAACTTGATTTTCTTCATCACTGTCACTCTTTTGCTAAGACAATAAAGTGTAAGAAACAAAAACGGCAGATTTTGGGGGAAATCACTCTTTGATACTTTCCGTAAACTTTACTTTACTCAAGTTTTGCAATTCGTATCTTCGCAGAACAATGGGAAGTCTTCAATGACATACTATTGAAAGAGGCTCTCACAAAATTTGGTTCAAAATTCAGGAAAAAAGTACAATACCACAAACATCAACACAACAAAGAAAGAGTAATGCATTTATAAGGTAGATTAATTTTCAATGTATTTTCATGACAGATAAGGTAGGGATTCAATAAACGTTTTGCTGGCCTATATGGCTGCCGCAACTTCACTTCGCCAATATTCCTCTCAGGAACTCGGCCAAGCCAACAATATTTTCCTCATCATGTGATTAAACGTTTTATTTCACACTTCATTATAAAAAACAAATCCCAAAAAAAGTGAACACGATAAAAAAATTAAAAATTCCTAGTTCTTTCGAATCAAATGCGCAGAGCTTAAACCATTTGTTGTTACTAAAAAACTACTGATAAATAATCATTAGAAAACTGTTATAACCTTCTCAAAATGACGTCCGAAGAAAACGCAAAAGCACAAGCCAGCAAAATCCTCGGCTCCAGCAAGGAGACCGAGTTCCTGCAAAGCTTCGTGCGCGTGGATCTGGGAAACGACGATGAGAAGGACACGTCAAGCAGGCACAAGAAAAACACGGAGAAGCAGATCTCATTCGACCTGGCCGAAGATAGAGACACCAAAGAGCGGAGTTCTCCCCCAAGGCAAGGCTCTCCAACGAAGCCAACTTCCGGGAAGTCTATATTCAAGCAGATCAAGAAAGAGATGACGAGGAAGGGTTCTCGCAGACGCAGGGTGAGGAGGGAGGAGGAGGTGTACACGGACAAGGACCGCGCTGCTGCTGCCAACATGGGCTGCACAGACATCAAGCAGTCCCTCAGCATGAAGATGCGCCTGGACCGCACCAGCGCCCTGCAGCTGCCGGATGAGGCGGACCCCAACACCCTGCTGGCTCTGGGGAGGAACGAGCTGAGAGCTGGCAAGATAGAGACTGCCATTAATTTTGTTAATAAGGTGAAGTTGACGTGTCTTTCATTTCTATTAGTGTATTTCCTGAAATAAATGTGTGACCAGAAGGTGCATCCCAAATCCATAATGAACAAATTGTGGAGAAACAAGTGGGAGCCTAGTTGCACCCTGAAACCTCCTAGTAACCGTCTACGCTTGTTGGAGATCTGCACTATAGGTCACTTCTCCAGACAGTCTATCGCCGGAGAATAGACAATGTATGTAGTCCAAGTACATAGGTTCGTACCTACTTAAAAATGTTTACTAGTTCTAAAGTGTCGATATGAGGTTAATTATTCCATCTGTAAAAATCAGTTCACTTGTGTCAATGTATTTGTTTAATTTTTAACTTAATTTCAGAGCCTGTGGGATGACCGACGGTCATGAAAAGGTGCAGGAACAATACCCATGAATAATAATAATTAATGTAATCAATTTAATTTAAATATAAATAAAAATAAATTTAAATTAAAAGCTATTTACGCAAGTTCTATCATAAAATGTATAAGCCTAGGTATGTAGGTACTAAATTATGCAAATAACTCGATTTCCCTTCACTAGTTAGAACTTACATACAACCCTTTTATTCATAAAGAGGGTTTAACTTTTAATCCGGCTTAAATTCAGTTTTTCCATATAAAATAGCAGTTTTAAACCTGATTTTTGGTTAAACTAATCTAATGAATAAAGCTGAAAGCGCTTTTTAAAATGTTTATGAAAATCAGAGGCTTTTTTAAAACAGCAGCGGTTCCCAAACTATTCTATATCTATTCGCTACTATCTAGCTACGAAACTTGGACTAGAAGAAGACTTGATAAATATGTATATACAATACATACGGTGACATTGTAGATAGGTAAGCAAAGAAGCATCGCGAGTTATTTTTTATTAATATGGTAAAAAAATAGATTTCAACCTCTTTGTAGTATATTTATACTTTGCATGCATGGCATGTGGTCTTAAAATGCCCGTGAAATGTAACCATCTATACAAGTATTCTTGAGATACTGTCATACCTTCATTTAAATATTATATCTAACCACGTGGAAAAGTTACAAGACTGAAACACGTTTTGTAAATTTTCTTCGTCTCGTGTAATAAACATGAGTGTATCTTCACAAGACTATTACTGGTCACATAAATAGCGTTAACCAGTTCCACGACAAAATGTCGATTGAAAGAATGTCCACCGACATAATGTCCACCGACAGAGTGCCCCCCGATCTTCCTTAAACTGCTGGAAAATTGAAGCCATTATGTGTTGGATGATAAGCTAAGCTTCAGGGAGGCGACATGATCTGTTTCTTCACAAATCTCCATTAATAACTTTATGTTTCAAAGTATGTAAAATAAATCAAGTACTATTCTAATTGGTTCTATTATCGATTGTTTCAGGCCTTGGAGCTGAATCCTGAAGAAAAGAGCGCTCTGGTCGCTCGCAGTAAATGCTACCTGCTCCTGGGAGAACCAAAGCTGGCGCTAGATGACGCAGAAACTGCGCTGCTCAAGGATAAGACCTACGTCAAGGCTATCTACCAAAAAGCAGAAGCCCTCTACTACCTGGGAGACTTTGAACTGAGCTTAATGTTTTACCACAGAGGTCTGCGCATCCGCCCAGAGCTAGAGGGCTTTCGTTTGGGAGTTCAAAAAGCCCAAGAAGCCATTGAAAATACCATAGGAGGAACGACACCTCTGATAAACGTTAAGCCTACAGCAATGTCCAATCTCACCACACCAGCTCAAACTGAACAAGAAAAACCTAAAGCGAGCAACGTGAGGAGAGCAAAGAAAACCATCGATCCTGAAAAGAAGCTGTCTCGGCAGCTGTTGGGGCAGCTGTGTGTTGATAAGGAGTACTTGGAGAATCTGCTGAAGCATCCGGACCTGAACGTGGCCGACAAGAAGAGCAACAGCATCATGGCGCACGCTGAGGAGGCCGTGCAGTTCCTCAACAAGAGACAGGAGTTTTGGCGGCAGCAGAGGCCCACCACTGCTGCTGTGGGGAAGAAAAAGTCGACCAAGATAAATGATATCAGTCCTTTGCCTAAATGGTATGGGCCAAATAATTAAAACTTCCTCCCAAACTCGGCTACTTCCAACCATTTTCTTTCAATGGCATTACATCCCATATCGAGAGTTGGCCTTCGCTAATAATGTATTAGACCTCCAGCAGTCCCTGACCACCTTCCTCCAGCTTGGGCCTGCATTTAGTGGTTTCTCCCAGACTCTAGAGCAATAAAAATATTTCCTACCGTAAGCTTAATGTCTATAGGTTATAAATAAAACAAAAATTGTAAATGTAGAAATCTCCAACGACAAGAAACGATCAGGAAGATCACCAAAGAGATGAAAAGACAGCTGGACCTCGTCATGGTAAGTCATAAGACACGTGATCGTCCCAAAAAGGTCACGTGATCTAGATAAGAGGAAGAAGAAAAAATTAAAGACTTGCTTATCATTTATAATTAATTAATCACTTAGCTGCTTATAAAATTATTGCCTTCACTGATCTGATTTGACTTTTGGATTTCAATATTGTGCAAGTAGACATGCAGCACTTGTAAATGCGAACAAGTTTACAAGTTTACTGGTTGTGACTTAAATTTTAGATGACGATAGATTTATAATTATTGTTTTATGTTTTTGCTTGGTAATTTCAGACGTCGTTAAATACTGATAATATATGTGTAGTAAAACAAACGTAAAAACCATAAGAAAAACCAAGATCAAAAGAAGTACCTACCGCGAATGGTACAACATGACTGAGAAAGCAAAGACAAATCTTATAAGCTGGTACCTTAAATAAAATTAAAGTAGGTATTTCTCAATAAACGCCTTTGACTAAAAATGATTTTCATTATTATCCTGCAATACCGAATCTTAAATAATACTGAATTGTTTTTTTGTGGTTTTCGGGTTAGACCATGGTCTACATGCAGTTTTTTTATCTGCCGACGTTTCCACGCCATTATAACTCGCCTTGAAAATGCTATCTACTCATGAAGGCGAAACGTCGGCAGATAAAAAAGCTGCATGTAGACCATGGTCTAACCCGAAAAACTACAAAAACAATTTAGTATATAATACCGACCATGAAAGTGTTAGTGAAAGTTTAAAAAATATAAGTTTCATAAATATGTAAGTACCTACATAGGGTCACCTGCATTCTTCCAGATCTGATGAGCTCTAGACATAATGTAAATGCCTTTTTCTACTCCCATTTGGTAATTTACTAATTACAAAACGGCTAACGCAATCACAATGCCATACATTTCTACACCCGTTGCATAATGTTACATTATGCAACCGGTAACCGTGTTAAAATGAACATATGCGCATGCGCATTTTCAGAATTGGAACCATTTTTTAATTTCAAATGTCAACCTTGTATGGGGGTATGAAGACCTGTCAATCCAAGATGGCCGCAAGCGATCAGCTGATTAGGCTTCATACAATATTAGTGATATTCGGTAGGTAGGAATTACCGTGGTGATGAGACTTTCAGCCCTGTTCAGATGAAAATAAATAAGTATATTTTATGTGTAGAGTCAAATAAAAATTGTTAATAGTGCTAAAATTTATCGAATTTATTTATCGGATTGCTCCAAATAAAGCTTTCCTTTTTTCAATGGAAAAAAAAGGCTTGAAAGGAAAACAATACAAAAAATTTCACCGCAAAAAATAAACAAACTCAAAAAGTTACTTGGTTAATAGGTGAGTATGAGGTTGATCACCTATGCTGTACAAATTTGGTTCACCTGCCAATACAACTGCAGGGCATATGTTTATTTGAGTTTTGGGTTTGAATGTTTAAGCTTATATGCAGGATGTAAAAGCGCGACCTTATACATATGTGTCGGCTTGTGGGCATGAATTCAATATGAAACCTAAATATAATTTATTTTTACAACTTAGGTTAGATTAGATAATCGAAGGGAATGATAAATCACACGTTTTGACAAAGGTAAGGTTTTAATTACTTCAAATGGACGAGTACATTATAATGACTATTATTCACTATTTTGTTAATTCTCTCATGGTCGTAGAAAAAGTATTGTATGCCACTGCACGTAATTAGTCTTTGTAACACTCGTGCTTTCTATTGTGCCATTCGGCTGCGCCTCATGGCACAAACTAGCACTCGTGTTAAAAAGACTATCATTACTTGGCAGTGGCATAAATAACTATTTTCCTAGCAGTGTAATCTAGTCTGAGGATGTTCTTATTGTAAAAAATAAAAGAAATAGGTAAAATTTCAAATTACTTCTTTCCCGCTCAATTTAAGTACCATCTGTTGAAAAATATTGTAGCTTTTTGTAATATGTACTGTCGGTAATACAGTTTTCTACTAAACAAAATGGCAATCGTGGTGTGTTGTGGTAGGATACCCTGTGGTTTGGTTGAAAATGATTTAATTTGTCAATAAATCTGCAAAAGCCCTTAATTTTATAAAGTTAACATAAATAAATATGTATCCATTGATTTACATTTGCAGACACAAAACTATATTAAATGTGTACTTACATTGTTACATGCGCTGTCCAATCGCGGTTTTGCACCTTTTGACTGCACTGTGAGGTAATTTATTTTATTTCATCTAAATAGATACTTTATTGTCGGATACCTATACATTTAATTCACAAATATTGTGTTAAAAGGGCATTTTAGTGACAATACTATAAGAAGCACTCGCCATTAAAATCCCAAGTTGTAAACGAATTTGAATTCACTGATAAGTAGTACCTATTTTTAAAAACATTCACACCATACAAATCTATCCATAAGAATTTTTTTATTTCCGTTGGAAAATAATTTTATATTGCGCCTGAAAAATCTCTAGGACTATACTTGTATAATCCACAGTTTCTCCAACAATAAGGCATAGGTAGTGAAGCTTGCAGTCTGAACTGAAAGCCCCACATCATTTAATAGGTTAAGTGTCATGTTTGAAAATAAAATTTCGACTGCAAATGGCGCTCGCTTATCTAGACCTTAAACTTATGCAGTTTTTTGTTGGTCAATATTGAAGTAATCCTTATTTGTTTTATTTTTCCTCAGAACCAGGGTGACCTCAAAATGGGGCGCAAGAAAAAAGTTCCCTTGGCTAAAGTAGCCACCTTGCGGAAGACGCGGCAGTCCGTGAAGGCGGCGGCGTCTGCTGGAGCTGCGAGCTCTTCCACTGGCGACACCAACTCCTTGGACAGTGAAAATGGATCCGCAAGTCAAGACGCGTCGGGAGAAAACGATTCGCAGGATTCCATCAGTACCAGCAATAACCTCCCCAACATATCTGCCGCTTCTCTGTGTCATAAGAAATTCCGAAAATATCGTTGCTTGGTTTTGGGAGACACAAGTTATTTAGTCGGTCACAATGACGTTAGCGGGAGTGACAGTGAGACAGGCAGTGCCGTGGAGGTGAGGGTGGTGGACCCCTGTGCCAGCTCAGGGTCGGACTGCAGCACGCCTCTGGAGTCTGCCATCACCAGCCAATGCTCCTCATCCAACCTGCACTCTTCCAGCCATCCAACATACTCAAAAGTGAATCACAATGCGTCAAGTGAGAAGCCTTCGCCCAGCAGGATCTCCATGATGGAACTGCGGAGAAATTTATTGGAAAATAATGCACTGAGTGATTCTAACACTAATGATTCAGATACTCCCATAGACTTAAATCTGGAATCTTACGACACCCAGATCCCAGATCCTACCCTCAGCCTTATCAGTAACAGTGATCCCCGACAAGGATTAAAGCCTTCCTCTGTCTCGGTGGACATCCTGGAAGCTGAAGAAGTGGAGTGCTTCACCGACAGTGTGGATGTGGCAGAGGTCACCGTGGAAGCAGACAATGAAGTAGAAAGTAATGCAGATGATGAACTCGTTACTGTTTATGAAATTATTGAGGACGATGCCGGCGATGAGAATGCACAACTGTATTATGATCTCAAACATGATCCACACTCGTCTTCAGAATCTAAAGCCTCTCTTCCAGAAAGACCTGACAGCAGCGAACCTGTCTCGCAGTCTACCAATGTCATGTCGTCCGACAGTAACTCCTCATCCAAGCTGAACGAAGATTCTCCACAGTTGTCAGGGGCAGATGAGGGGCCGACTGTGAATGATTTTGAGAATAGATTAGGTAATCTAAAGTTAAATGCAGATAATAACACACAACGTGGTAATTCAAGAGCTGTATCTATGGACTACACTGATAATAATTCAAATGACATCCACGTCGCCAAGACTGAAGTTAAGAGTGTTTCTGTCTCAGAAAGTACCAGCGTACCAAAGTCAATTACTTGTGTTGAAAAGAATGTTTTAGAAACAAAGTCTGAAAATACCAGGAACAGTATAGAACATTGTCCGACACCTACATCGGTGGTGTCTGAAGATGAACTTGTGGGGGCAGCCAAAGTTGAAAGTGAGAACATGGGAAGTGAAGGGGGGGAAGTGAACGTAGGCTGCTCAACTGATTCATCTTCTTGCTCCAGTGTCTCAGGAGTGAGGAGATCCAGCCGCATCAAGACTATTAATGTCCTCAAGCAGAGATCAAAGGGGCGCGGCTTGGTAAGAGGTCCCCAGAAAGTTGGCCAATCTCCCTTAGCCCGAGAACAACTGAAATCCGCTGAACATTCCTCTGATGTGAACAAGTCCTTATCTGACAGTATGCCTGCTTCTCCTTCAGTCCCTCTGCCCCTCGGTTCACCCACGTTCCCCATGCCCAGTTCAGACCCAGAAGCGAGGCCGGTGAAAGTGAAGTCCCGGTGGCGGCGCTCCAGTGAGATGGAGATGGGAAGCAGATCTCCCATCACCCCGCCGCTGCACAGCCCCAACACGGGATCAGCATTTAAACTTTCCACCATCTCTGAGCATGTGAACAATTTAATGAATCGTGATGCGACGGCTCGGTTTAACAGTGTCGTGGAAACCAAACTTAAAACTCTAGAAAATGAAGATATGCAAAAAAGACTTAAACAATTTGAAATTATTCTGGAAAACGAATACCATTGTGATAGAACCATCAGTAAGGAAGCTCGCAAAATGACTTGTGATTGCTTCTTGACTAAGGAAGAAGTCGAGCGCGGGGAACTCGGTTGTGGAGATGATTGCCTTAATAGATTGTTAATGATAGAGTGGTCAGTATGAGCTTACTTTGTTGCTGCAGAAAGCATTGTTGTCACAACCTTTTCATGGAATCATATTTATTTGTTTGCAGTAACTCTCGCTGTCCTGTTGGAGACCGTTGCACAAATAGAAGATTTCAAAATAATCAATATTCTCAGCTTCGCGTCGTTCAAACTGAGAAAAAAGGTTTAGGAATAGAAGCAGTCACCGATATATCTGGGTAACATATCCTATGCTTTCTTAATATTCTATTGATGTTAATTACTTTTACCTTATTATATTTATGTTTTCAGTGGAGAGTTTCTAATGGAATACGTTGGGGAAGTGCTGAACTCCATACAGTTTAACCAAAAAGCAGAAGAATATTCCACAGATAAAAACATCCATCATTACTTCATGGCCTTAAAGGGAGACGCTGTCATTGACGCAACTCTCAAAGGCAACATATCTCGCTTCATCAATCATTCCTGCGACCCCAACGCTGAGACGCAGAAGTGGACGGTCAACGGAGAACTTAGAATTGGATTCTTCAGCAAAAGATTTATAAAAGCCGGAGACGAAGTTACTTTTGATTACCAGTTTCAGAGATATGGGTAAGTGATTTACCTATACGAGTATATCAATATCAGAGAATGAATCTGCTGAGAACATAGCGACACATGCTAGAATTAATGACATAAACCCTCTGGCCTCTTGATTATGTATTTGTTTCGAACATGGTCCATTTATTTTTCATTTCATTCCAACTTAAAGTTCTTATAAATTACAAAATCAGATGTAATAAGATCATTTCATTGGACGCCCACTTTGCCCTAACTTTGATGTTTGTTGTTTTCCATGCTATAATTAATTTTATTTTGAATTCCAGGAAAGAAGCCCAAAGATGCTACTGTGAATCTCGCAACTGCCGAGGCTGGATAGGAGAAGAGCCTGATGAAGATTCTGAATTGGAAGAGGAAGTAAGATCTCGCTTATTCATTGTGGAGTATTTGTACTTATCAAGCTTAATTCATTAGCTCTCAGTATCTTAACTATCATATGAAACACAGTTATTTTTCTTGGAAATGTATAACAGGGTGTGTATTTTTTTGGCCTTTCAACTGTCCCCCCAAGGTGATTATTTATTTACATTCACCCTTCATTTTAAACAGGATGATGAAGATGAAGAAGAGACAAAGGAGATTTCAAAGACGGAAGATACAAAAGAAGAAAATGAAGATTCCCAGAAGGAAGAGTTGAAAACAGATGCTGTTGCAGAGAGCGTTGGAGAAGCAGAGAACAAAGTCAACGAGAAGATTGTCAAGCGAGTGAGAGACAGACCTAAGAAATATGTCGCTCGCGCTGCGAAAGAACTGCTGCAGGACAATGATGTAAATACATTTCTCCTTGTGCTGTCAGGATGTGGGCTCTCAATAATTCCACATAATAACATTCTGTACCAATGTGCTTTCAGCTTGAAGAGGAAATGGAGATGTTGACGAGGAGCGGCATAAAGAACCAGTCGCACACGCTGTCTCTGTGCCGGGCTATGGTGCGGGCTAAGTGGGCCACAGCCCGTGCTGGTCTGCTGCAGCTCCTGGCCAGAGCTGTGCTGCCGTGCCGTCGTCTCTTCCTGGATTACCGAGGCTTAAGACTCTTGGCTCCGTGGTGTGAGGATGCTGATGACCAATTCAAGTAACAAACTGCTTTCCAATTGAAGTCCTTTTCATATTTTCCCTTCAATTCTTGCTTCTATGTTTTATACTTAGGTCTACCTATTGCATTTCATTTATTAATACCACAAATATGCATTATCACCTGCCATCAGTGGCGAAGGGTGCCATACAAGCCGGTTTCCATCGGTTTCCTGTTTAAAATGAGGCAGAAATGATAATAAAGTAGACTGCATGGTTTCAATGGGGGAAAAATACGTATTGTTTCTTTGGTTTTAAATGTATTTTTTTAATTTGTGCCTGTATTTTTTAAATACTTTGTTACATCATTTTAAAAGGGAACCCGATGGGAACCGGCTTGTATGGCACGCTTCACCACTGCCTGCTATAATTAATATTATAGTCAATTAAATTTAAAAAAGTACATATCGCACGTTTAATAATAAAGAGAAATAACTCGAAAATTGGGAAAATTGAGATTTTGTAATAAAATGCAAGAACAATGCGAGAAGAATAGGTAGAATGCGACAGCCGTTCAATTTGGACGAATATGACCGAGATAAAACATCGGCCGCCTTTTTCATCCCATACAAGTTGTACTGGATGTCTGAACTTCAAACGTGATTTCCCAACATTCATGTTTTTTGAGTTAATGCTCTTTATTATTAAACGTGCGATATGTGTGGCATCCCTAAAAAACCATCAGTGAAATGTGTTAATGTTTACATTAAAATAATAAAGAAGGGACTTAAAGATAAATATATTTTTTTCAGAATTGGCATTTTAACAGCGTTAGAGAAATTACCGATACCGAACAAAACAATGTTGCAAGAGTGTAAGCTAATATCTTACATAGAGAGGTGGCTTGAGCAGTGTTCTCCTCGTAAAGCTGAGAAAGCCAAGAAGCTCATTCTAATAGATGAGAAAACTGGCTTACCCATAAATATGGATGTGGGTGACAAAAAGGAAGAGAACTCTGAGGATAATGTGCCAAAACCTGAAGACGTAAAACCAAATCCGACCACAGAGAAAATATGTAAATTATGTAAATATCTTTTGGATCGATGGAGTAAACTAAAGGTGAATTTATTTTACAGGCAGTAAACACATTTATAGTGTATCTTCTATTTGTAAACTTGAATTCTAAGCTTATTTCTACATTTTCAGGAGGTTTTCAAAATCCCTAAGAAAGAGAGAATACAGCAAATGAAAGAGCATGAACGGCAAGCTAATGAGCCCCATCTCAAGAGGGATCGGGATAGGGACAGAGACAGAGAGAAGGACAGAGATAGAGATAGGGACAGAGACAGAGAAAGAGACAGGGACAGGGAGAGAGAGCGGGACAGGGATCGTGACAGGGATCGTGACAAGGAACGAGACAGGGACAGAGAGAGCAGGTGGGATGATCGCTACAACAGGAGCGACAGAGACAAGAAGAGATCTCGACCGACAACTCCAGAACCGAGACGGAATACTATAAGGTCAGTAGAAGTGAAATTATTATTGCAAGCGTACTCTAGAATTAAGCGTTCACTAAAAATATTGTGAGTTACCTTGTCAATATTAATAATTTTAATGTAGCTGTATTGTTTTTTGCAACTGCGATTGTATTCAATCACCCAAACATTGATTATTCATCCTCCTTCACCTTTATGCGTCCATTTTTCCGTAAGTCTTGAAAGGATTGTTTATGTATTTAGATTGGATGACCGAGTGCTCACAGCTGTGCCTCCCATGTCCAAGGAAGAGAGGCGTCGAGAGTTTGCAGCTCGGGCGGCTTTAGAAGAGCAGCAGCGACGTGTTCCGCAGGCAGTGGCTCCCCTGCCCGCGGGGCCTGCTCCTCCTGTAGCCGCTGCGGGCATGGCCGCTCCCCCGGGACACTGGATGCCTCCACACCAGTACATCAAGGTGATCACAGCATTGCTTGTCGACATCACTAACTTATTGACTGCATGACAGTGTATTCTAGACAAGTGGTTGGTGATTTATAATGCACCCATTCACATCATGAATCTAGAATTTTGTGAACACAAGATCTCTTGATATTGTTTTTAGAATCAACCCTTATTGGGTTACTTATCGCCCAACCAGTCTGCAGTCTAGTGGCTAATGCGGCAGACTTGTAATCGGGAGGCAGTGGGTTCGATTCCTGGTGGAGCACAAAAAGCACCATTTAAGTTTCTAGCATACTGATCACTGGGTTGATTCTGGATTAATTCATGTGCCTTAACTAAAGACCTGTCAGCAAAGATCCATCCAGTCTTGCAGCAACTTGATCTTGCTTGAGTAATTGGTCTTTCTATAGGCTCGACCAAACTCACCAAGGTCTGTTGAAGTGTGATTCATACAATAAAAGTGCTCCACAAATAAATATGCGTCAAATAATAAATAATGTAAATTGATACCAGCACAGGAAACACAAAAATGCCTACACAAACCTACATAAGGGGAGCGAGTGTACTGTAGATGAGAGGTACTGCTTCTCACAAAACTAAAAGTGTATAAAATATGTGTATTACAACAAAGTTGATCTTTTATCTAAACTTATTTATTATTCCGTAATAACAGTTTTGTCATTATTGAAATGGAATGTTCCTGTGCCATTTATAGGACATGCCTCAACCAGGATACGGCCCCGTGATGATGAACGGCATGCACACCATGCCGCCCATGATGCCCTCCGAGTACATGCAGATGCCCGTGGAGTACATGCAGCCCGGCCCCTACATGGTGCCCTACTGCGGCCCCCCCCAGCACCCCATGTACTCCATTCCCCTGGAGGCCATCCCCACCACGGCTCCTCCCGCATTCAATCCCAACCCCAACTACATGCCCATCCCCATGCAGCACGCTAACTATACGCCCGCGCCCCCGCTGCCCCTCATTCCATCCTACCAGAACATTCCCCTGCCTCCTGCCCCGCTCACCCCATCCCCTGCTCACCCCATCCCCTCTCTGGGCAGCGCGCCTCCCCTGCCCCAGCCCATACAGACCATTGGGAGCCAGGCAGCTCCTCCTCCGAAGCCGGCATGCTTACAGCCTCCGCCATCCATGCACCCCCTGGCTCCCCTAACTCCCTACCAGTACTCGGCCGAGGAGCAAGCCTCCTACCTCACCCCAGTGCATGGAACACCGCTGGACCCAGCTGCTGGCGGGCCTGCTGCCTCACCAAAACCTGAAGCTGTTAAGGTATTAATGCATTCTTATTATTACTCCAGTTTTCTTGTATTGTATTGTTCCTTGATATATGAGGTTGACCCCATGCTGTAAAAACTTGGTTCACTTTTGTCAATGCCAACCTGTTTCAAGAAAAGGGTGGCAGGAGATGCATGTTCATGTGAGGTTTGTTTTTTTGTAAGTGCGCATGCGGCATATGTAAGCGCAGACTTATGCGTTTCTGTCTGTGGGCGTGCATTGAGTATAATTTTTAAATGTCAATGTGTCTTTGCAACTTACAGTACAGATTAACCAATTATTGACATAGGGTGTTTTTGACAATGTGGTCCAGGCGTGAATTGACACAGACATAATTGTGATGTCACAAGGCTTAATCATTACAGAAGAGGCAAACAAATATTTTTTGATTGGAGGCTTAGACTGTAGTCCTCTACAAGTGTGACGTTTGCCCACTGAGAAAAAAATCTAGATTCGAATTTGTGTTGAGTCCATTCACATTTGACAGAAAATCATCTGAAACTTTTGCTCAACTAGTGTAATGTGTCTTGGACCGGTCCGTAGTCCGTAGTGGCAACACTTCGGACTCGTAAATGGAAGGTTGTGGATTCGGATCCCAGCGGAGCACAAAAATATACCATTTATATTTCGAATGTGCTCTTTGCTGGGTTGAAAAATTCATAAACCTTTACCAATGACCGGTCACCAAAGGTCCATCCAGCCTTACAGCAACTGGGTCTTGCTTGAGTATTGGCGCTTTGTAGCGACGACCAAGCTCGTAAACCTCTGCGGCACTACAACAAGTGTCATAGACCCCTAGAGTCTTAAGAATCTAGGGAGTCTCCCGCACAGGATTTCTTAAAAAAAAAAAAAAAAGGACTCTTAATCTATTGCATTGTTTACCAAAATTCCAACATAATTTGATTCATTGTTCAGAAATTCGGTTATATTTTATTTAGAAAAACTATGATTACATTTATGATGATAATCGTTTTAGAAATGTAATATGATGTTCCAGGACGTGGTCTCTGACAAAGTTCCCTGGAGCGCCGTCCACCTGCCCTCCAAGTGGCGCTCCGCTGTGGACCCCACAGGGAGGAGCTACTACTACCACGTGAGGGACAGGATACCTCAGTGGGAGCCGCCTCTCTACTCCCCCATACCAGAGACCAACGACGGTCAGCAACATGCCTTCCTCTCACTGTGCTATCTTTACCATCCAAACATTAATCATTTGTATTCATATTTTTTAATCTAAGTATGACTTTTTTTTAAAGATGACTTTATTTTTTTTTATGGCGAGTATATGAAATTCCACCACCGTTTTCGCAAACAATCGGTTTGCATCTTCCGTTTGCGAAATCGGTCGTAGAATTTAATATACTCGTCGCAATAAAAAACAAAGTCGTTTTTATTATTTTATCTTTTAAGATGAATGATTACAAAGTGAATGCCTCTACAATCAAAACATTATGACTTTTTTCTTTGCCGACAAACATTTTGCCTCATCAAAATACCATATTGTTGCATGTTGTTGATAGCTCAATTGGTAGAGTGCTTGCATCCATGTCGAGAGCATAGGTTTGAATCCCACTGAGGCTGGCAGAAATGATTCCCCGTTAAGGTGTTTATTTCAAACCTAAAATATAAATACCGGCAAGGTTTACTCAGTGTCTGCCTCCTTACACCCATCTGAACAAGCGAAATCATATCAATCAGATAAGGTGGAGCCAAGCCATTGATGGCTTTATATACCATCAGACAAACACGGTAGACCACCCTCTCCGGGAAACAAAGCCAATGTAGTTTTTTTTAACAGTGGAGGGATGTGAGTGAATTTGGACATCCCGAATATGAGCTTTGCTGCCGAATTCAACACAGATTGAAAGCGGTTGAAGATTATGATGATGATGGATGATTTCTTTCCTGTGGCGCCATTTAATGGCCCAGGACCATCTTAAGGGCGCTATGGCTTCTGGAGAAAAGCAGTGTCTTCAGTCCCTTTCTGAAGGTGGTGGTAGGCTGGTTCGTGCGAACACCGACGGGCAAATTGTTCCAGGCAACTGGCCCGGCCACCGCAAAGCTCCTGTCTGCAAAATGTGATGTATTCGCTCTTTTGGGCACTATGACCTTGTTGACAGCAGTGAGGGCAGAGCGTAGTGGTCTGAACTGCTGATTCGACTGACCACTATTACTGCTGATCTAGATTCTTCACGTGTACACTTAAAAGTTTGAGTACACCGCAGTATGTGCTACAGGGCCATAGTAATGTCACCCGCATAGGTGCACTGGGAGGCGGAGCAGGACGTAGGAGAAACAGGTTTCACCAAGTAGAAGATGAAATGCTGAAGCCAGAAACCTCATTTAATTTAGGAAACAAATTGGAAATAGAGTTAAACACACCCTATAGCAAGTGTTGTGTTGATATTTTCAGATGAGAGCTCTGATGAACAGGAAGCAAATATAGAAGAAGATGCCGGGCTAGATGACACCCCAGCGACTAAGCTGGTAGAAGGAGTTAATGGCATCTATGAAGGTAGCGTAGAGTATTTACTGATATCCTGGCAAACTGTTTGATTGTGTTGCATGTGAGTTAATTGCCATATTGATGTTTATCTGTTCTAGTTATCAAAGAAGATAAGCCTATGGGGCTCAATGGTATAGTCAAGGGCAACTCCATATCACCAAAGAAGCACAAGAAGAAAAGACATACTCTTGTGACTGAATGGATTATAAGTGTATGTATTCATGCTTGTTTTCTCATTGTCATGACTTTAAAAGTATTGATTATAATAATGATTAATATTACATTACTAATTTAGACCGGTCCGTAGTCTAGTGGCTAACACTTCTGACTCGTAAATGGAAGGTTGTGGGTTCGAATCCCGGCGGAGCACAAAAAAAAATACATTTATATTTTCAAATATGCTCTTCGCTGGGTGAAAAATTCATAAACCTTTACCAAAGACCGGACACTGAAGACACTGAAGGTCCATCCAGCCTTACAGCAACTGGGTCTTGCTTGAGAATTGGCGCTTTCTACAGCGGCGATCAAGCTCGCAGAGGGCTCTTGAGGTGTGACACACACAAAAACAGCGCTCACCAAATAAATCATCCTAATATTATTATTACATGTGCTCTCCCAGCTTGAAAACTGTCATAGGATATACCGCTGATAAGCCACTGCTTGCCACTTCGCTCCCCCAGTTCTTGTTTATCGTATACGCCAATCTTGTCAAATATGACTTTTTCATGCAGTTGTCTTATGAATCAAATTCTACACAATCTGAGCTAAGAAAAACCGTAAAACTCGATAATGTGAGAGTTCTTTTAAATATTTTTTAAATAAATTTCTTGTTTTCATAAGACACATTGATACAGTACCTACACATGCAAACATTGCTCATGTAAAATTTTCTCAATGGCGTATACGGTAAACAAGAACTAAGGCAGCGACTTGTCAATCTTTGCTCAATTTAAAAATGAATGATCACATCGCACCTTCTCTCAGGGATCAGGTCCACTGTCTGAAAATTAAAGACAGGGTGTGGCACAAGTCCTGCTTAACTGTGTATAACAGAACACAAAACACTGTGTCACTGTAGATCTCACAGCTATGTGTGATAGGTGCAGGAGGTAGTAGGGGGGACTCGGAGATCCTGCACGCAGCGCTGCTGTAAACAGGCGGTGGGTGCTCCCCGCAGGTGCAATATTGCCAATTATTTGGATTGTGCCTTTTGCATTGCCGGCCCTTTGTTTTTTTAATACCTCACGGCAGCTGTGGGGAGTGCAAAGTTTTTAAATTAAACTTAAAAACGTGCCTGTTAAGAAGATGCTATGGCTTTGCAGCACCCTCGTAGTGAATTCATAAAACGGTACTCTAAAAGTTTACATATTATCAATGTAATTACAGCCCCGAACTGAGGAAGAGAAAATAGCCAGCCAGATAGAGATGCGGCGCTATAAAGAGAACAAAGAGAAGCTGCGGCGACGGAAAGAACAGGCTCTGCTGTCCATGCAGGATGTTGATCCCAGCAACAAATATAAAAGGCGGCTCAAAGAAAAACACAAACGGGTAGGATGTTCTTTATTTTTTCTGCGCTGTTTTTATTTCTTCCTCAGCCTTTCTCAGTCCACTCCTGGGCGTAGGCCTCCTCCAATCCTCTCCATTCCTGTCTTATCAGCTGCTGTGTTCAGCCATCTTCTTCCTGCAGTTCTCTTGATGTCGTCCAGCCTCCTCAGTTGGTGTCTCCACGCTCCCCGCTTGGACATCCTGGGTCACCACTGGACGATGCATTTCGGCCACCTGTCATGGTCTTGCCTTGCAACGTGACCTGCCCAGCGCCACTTTAAGCAGGCCACTTGCTGTATGACATCAGTGACACCAGTGCGTCTACGGATCTCCTGGTTTGGAACCCTGTCTCTGAGGCTGATTCCCAGCATCCTTCTTTCAATGGTTTTTTGGCACACCCTCAGTCTGTTGGCGCTATACTGAGTGAGCCCTTTTGTTTCCAAGCCATAGGTGGATATTGGAAGCATGCATGACTCAAAGACCCTGCGTTTCAGGTTAACGTTAACGTTAAAGTTTTTATTTCATCCCTTGTATATTCATTTAAATATTGTATTTATTTAGGTTACTGTTAGTCGAGCTCCTAAGAATATTGATGAAACCCTGGGAGAAGAAGCCTTGGAGAAGAGAATTAAGGAGAATTTCCGTGCAAGTATGGCGAAAGTGATAGTCTACCACCTGAACCCTTTCCGGAAGGAAGACTGCCCAGTCGGGCACATCACCAACACTGCAGACTTCAAGCATCTAGCTAGAAAGGTTTTTACTCTTGAATGAATAAGAAATATACATATGCCCACTTTCATTATTCTTGTGATAACACTTTTATTTAATTTTCAGTTGACACACTTTGTGATGGCAAAGGAGATGAAGCATTGCCACACCGTTCACTCTCTGGAATGCAATGATTCAGTCAAACAAAAAACTAAAGAATTTATTAAAAAGTACATGGCTAAATTTGGACCCATTTATCAAAGACCACTGGATGAAATGGACTGAAATGGACTCGTGGATACAAATCATTAATCATTCACAACCTTGGCACATTCACAATCTTTGAAGCCCTCGTGCAAGATGTGTATTTTATCATTTCAGGTTGCTTTACCATTTATTAACTGTCGCCGTAGCTCGGGTTGATCAATCAATGAAAATAATATCTTATACCTTACCTTTCTTTTGGTTCTTGTGTTAATCATAAAATTAGTTAATTGTACATAATTCTGTATGCTCAATATTAATTAACGCTTTTGAAATGTAAAGTCCCTTTTTTGGTCTCTTGCAAGAAGAATAGAGGGCTAGGAGGGAAAACTTTAATCCTGTGGCGATAACTGATAGCCAGTGTGTGCACGATGACATCATGCGATTAGTTAGCCGTCTTCCGCTACTCATCATAATTACAGAGGTTAGCTGTTTTCGCCAGAAGCTCTGGCACTGTAAGAGCGGCTGTCTTTCTATTGCGTCATCATTTTACGTGAAGGTATACACACCACAGTTCAATGACAGGTACCTGCTTTTCTCTCCTAACCCTCTTTCCTCCTTGATCACTGGCAACTATTTGTATGTTTTAAGTTGCATCAAGTTAAAAGAGAAGTAAAAGAATGGTTAGTCTCTAATGGCTAGAACAATGGATAAAGTCCATAATATGGGAGGAGAGTGTGATTTTATAGATATTGAATTTAATGGAGACTGAGTGACTTTGGATAGATTTTCCTTTGGATGAATAATATTGTTTTTGTTGTATAAAGTCAAGCCATGCCTGTAAGATTAATTATTTATTGTCAATTGAAGCATATTTCAAGGGGTTTTGTTGTAAATGGTGAAATATCATGACTCTGTTATGAAAATAGTTCATGATTTACTGTTTATTCTTTAATTAATTCTGATTAATTTTTATTTGAAGACTGACATTCAATTGTTTTGCATGTTTACCTAAAGCTATTTTTGAGTTCTGTACTCATAGTATAAAAAAACATTAGTGCTCTCACATTTACATGCTGTGGGGAGTAAAAAATGTATGACAGTTTGTTTTGCCATTTATGCTCACAAGGTTTACTCAGCCTCCACAAGAAGTGAGTACCAGCCTCCTCGGGAGCTGGGAAACCCCCACTTCAACTGAAGTGGTTGGCGTAAGGCCGGCCCTTTTACCTGTCAAAATAAAAAGGTTCCACTTGCCACATGTGAGCCCTTCGGGGAGAATGCGGCAAGAAGTTACACTATATGTGTAGCTTAGTCACGTCACGGAAGCACTGTTGTTCTTTGTATGGAAAATTCTAAAGCGCTTCCAGTTAGCGTAAAAGTCAACCCAAACTCCCATATATTTTTTTACTCCCCAAAATATGTGAGCATATTATACTAGTTTTTTTATACTGCGGGTACTGTGTATAAATATCAATGAATTAAAAACCTGATTGTATATGCATAACCACGCGGCCACTTGTGTCTTAAAGCAAGCAGAAACAAATTTTTGAACTGCAGTCTATAATCTAAGTTGCAAAGAAAGACACGTGAACAAAAACTTCGCAACTCCTGCCGCCTTTCTTTAAAACCAGGGTGGCATTGACAAAAGTGAACCAAGTTTATACAGCATGAGGGTCAGCTTCATACCAACCTATTAGTCAAGGAACACAAACATTTTAGATAGTGGTTTAGATACAAAAATAATTGAAAAAAAACTTAAAATCATATTAAAATTTTCGCAGTACTCTCTACAAAATTATTTATATGAAAAGAATGAAAATGTGTATTTAAGTTTTACATCCATATTCTGGTGAATTACCAACACAGTTTGAAATTGTTAAAGCATGATTTTGATATGGAAAGCTTGGCTACCTGGAAGTATAATTTGTAAGTTTGTTGTGTGTGTCAGTTCTTCAACTCATCAGATCAACAATCAAATATTGTTTGTATTAAGATTGAGGTGTGTGGCACTACTGATGCAGCAGAAGATTATATTTTATTTTAGAATAATGTAATAGAATTAAGAAACGATGTATATAATAATTGTGGGTTGTGCTGCGATGTATGATGCAGTGTGGATAAGGAACTTGCTGACATGAAGTGATCCATGCAAGCGGGATAGGTCTCACAGACATTATTTTATCCTTAACTAAACTTTGAAGGATCTAGCGGACCTTAAAAAACAAAGTTTGTAAATAAATTATATTGAAAATAATATTTTCTTAATTAATTAACCATGTATGTAGCATAAAAATTATGTTTTTTTTATAAGAACTTTAGTTTTTAACATTATATATTAAAGTTTCTAAATTTCCATCACGTCACTTTCAAATGTGAATGAATGAATATCTGGGAGATGTTCTTTTTGTAAAGTACTATTGATAGGAATCAAAAGTGGAAACCTGACTTACATACTTTAGTTGTTTTTGTATATAAAATTTTAGTGTTGGTTTTCAACCAATGGAACATGTTACTGGGCTGTGTTGTGGCATCTTTACCGCGGTCCTGGTAAGGGAAGAACAGCACGATGTCATGGACGAGAAATGCTAATAGAGGTTTTACACTTGTCATTAATTATTTTCTTATGATTATTATTGTTTTTAATTTATTAACTGTACAAAAATTATTACAACCTTTATTGAGACACTTCATAAATTATAATTAAATGCATGCAATAAATTATAAAGCATAACGCAAACGCAACTAAAAACGCAACTAAGCTACACATATAGTGTAACTTCTTGCCGCGTTATCCCCGAAGGGGTCGCATGTGGCGAGTTGAACCTATTTATTTTTACAGGTAAGGGGGCCGGCCTTACGCCAACTACTTCAGTTGAAGTGGAGGTTTCCCAGCTTCCGAGGGTGCTGGTACTCATTTCTTGTGTAGGCTGAGTAAACCTTGCCGGTATTTTATTTTGGGGTTTGAAATAAACACCGAAACGGGAAATCATTTCTGACACCCTCGCGCTCGGTGGGATTCGAACCCGAGCTTTCGGCATGGAATGCAAGCACTCTACCACCTGAGCTATCGACCGGACAGCATGCTTGATATATTTTGATTTTACTGAACTAAGACGTGCACTCATTTGTTATTTTAAGGAATAAATGATGGACTACTAGCTTTTAAATTTTTAAACAGCGTCGTTGATCGTACATTGAAGCTTTCACGGCCAGTTTTTGTTGACATAACAATCACTTTTTCGGGCTATGTAGCTGTAGTCTGGTTGATTCTTTCCGGACAGTTTCGCCCATTGCTCCGATGGGCATTGTCAGCGGTTGGTTAGTCATTGTGATCTTCTTACAGGATCTAGTTTTAGAAGATCACAGCGACTAGCCAACCGCTGATAATGCCCATCGGAGCAATGGGCGAAACTGTCCCGAAAGAATCAACCAGACCACGGCTACATAGCCCGAAAAAAGTGATTGTTAGCATCATTCAAATTGCAATACGTTACGTGTCAATCAGTGTCAACATATTTCATTTTATTGGACAATTTTTCAAGCGCCATGTGAGACGTCACCTCACGAGCACTTTACAAAATTTAGTAAAATAAAGTAAATATAATACAAATTCAATAATTTTACTAATCAAATAAAAAATTGAATTCATTTCAGTCAGAACTAAATTGAATCAAATAAAAAAAATCAAATGGGTTGAATGGAAAATCTTATGAATTGCATCATTTCATTGCTAGCTCTCTGTAATGGCAACTCGCACCTTTGTTTTTATTGGTTTTGCGATCCCGCACTGGAATGTGCCGTGTGAAAAGAGCCTTAAAATCTTTCATTATACAATATATCAATGATGCATACATAGTACACGGATATTAATGAATGTGAGTAACATTTGAGTGAGGGCGCTGCTATGATATGTCAGGTTACCAACTGGTAAAATCAATGAGCATCATTTTGAGTTTTTTTATAAAACACAGCTTAATGTTTCACATGACTAAACACAACCTCCCCTACGCCATTTGTATGTAACTTTTGGTGTGCCAATCGGGCTTATTTTTTACCAAAATGTAAAGTAAAAACCAAAAATTAAACATCATAGCTCATAACTTCATGGTGAACTGTCAAAAGTAAATTGGTAGTTCTGATTTTAACCACATTATTAATATCCATGTACATGATATCCATGAGATGACAGCTAAATGAGGGCGCTGTGACGACTTTAGGGCCCCTCAAACTGCTAAACTCATTTTTATTACTTTTTATTTCTTCAACAAAATACTTCTTTAATTTTAGCAACTCAGTAAACCCTCACATTATAATATCAAAAGTGACGTAATACAAGATGGAGGTGTAAGTTCCGATTTTCACAACATTCATTTTAAGCCTTGTAGGTTTCTATTTGAAGATTTGTTTTTTGAAACACTTTCTGTAAATTTTAGATACTTTTAATGTGAGAATTTAAGTTTTGAGGTCTCGTTTCAAAATGAATTATGTTGTTTAGACTTTTAAATGTTGAAGTTTATCTTCTTTTTTTTTAATTAGTATGTATGTACTTATATGTTTGCTCCAAATGTAAATTTACTACAAGGAAAACCTCTACAGCATTTCATACCTAGCTTAAAATTAGTTTTATTATTCTATTTTTCTGTGAATTTTTTTACCACTGAGTTTTTAAAATAACTGTATGATAATTATATTATTTTCTTATTATCATAATAAAAATGTTAAATAATGATTGCATTTTGAATTTTATCTTATGATTCTTACATTCTTTTCAGTTCTCTGTTCACATAAATGACTTCCAAATGGGACAATGCTTTAAAAAACAAATGGGCCCTATAGAATCAAAGATGGCAATCAGGGGTTTATACAGGAACACCAAAATTGTCCTCTCATGGGAACAGAAAAATAGTCATTTTATCATTGTTTGATATGAGTCGTATAAATGCAAAAGCCGTCAACTCCTTACGCGATGATTTTGAGAAAAGAAACTTGTGTTTTGAACGCAATTCTTTCCCAGTTGGAGATGACGGCGTTTGCACGAAATCATACTTTTTCAATTAAAATTACGAAGGATTGAGTGAAGTTTTCATCACATTGCACACAGCAAATGATTTGTTAAGGGTGATTGAGAGGTCAGCGCGCCCAACTTTGATGACCAAAATAGCCCATATTTTTAATGATAAGGTAGCATTTTTTTTCCAGATTAAATTAACACATAAAATTAGGTATTTTTTTCCATAAAAAACCAATTCAAAATAATTTTATTTACGGAGATACCTTAAATGGAGATTTCCACTGTTCTTATGAATAAATCCTAACTTTTTTTTATTTCAAAACATTAATTTTGATTAGTTTTATTTTTTCTACTTGTTAGTTGTTTTTTTTTACTTTTCATTGATTTTTTATGACTATTTAAAAAGTACCCAAATTTTGCATACGATATTGTAGCTACATTCGTCTTTTAATGGTTTATTTTCCTTTTAGGATTTGAAGTGATATTTTTTATGTTTGTAATGCCATACTTGTTTTATTTTTTCTCCCCCGATTTCTATTTATCCTGGAAAAATAAAGATTTCCATACAAAAAATGACCCGGTCGCTAGCGTCACCTGCGGCCGGTAGATGAACTGCGGAGAAAAATATTATATCTCCTTAGTTTTATGGAAGCAAGATTTATATAATGCAAAAGAGTACAATCGTTTACGTTACAACTGGACCAACTGGTTTCTCAAAAATGCATGGAAATCAAAACGCCATCTAGAGTTGCTGTTTAAGATTCCATACATTTTTTGGTTGCGCTGTATTTGCTACATTTCATACTTCGGGTACACTCGTGTATCATCGTATATTGCCGAAGATGCTCGAGTCAGCCCTCTCTTATATTGTGTGTGTAAGAGTATATACATAAACGCTATGGTAGTATAATACGTACGTACATAAAAACAGTTTGCAAAGTTTAACGAAATGGCGAAAGCAGCGAAAGATCATTCAATCAGATGAAATGAATTGTACGGAGAGCTGCACACGACTTTATAGTATTCTAAGTTTTTTTCCATTACATGAATAATATGAAAGTTTGTTTGAATTTCAAAGTGAAATTCATTTAGCTCAATGATTTAGCTGGAAAGAATTCTGCTGGCTGGCCTTTTTTGTTGAATTGAAATCAGTTTTTGAACCTAGCGTAGAGCAATTTGAAATTTTCAGGCCTGTAATTTAGTCTAGTGGTTAACGCTGAACTGAACAGATTTCAGTCTGTTTTGAATGCGGCCGCAAGACTGATCTTCGGGATGTCCAAATTCTCTCACATCACTTCGCTGTTGAAAGAACTACATTGGCTTCGTTTCCCTGAGAGGGTTCCGTGTGTGTTTGATGGTATTTAAAGCCCTAAATGGTTTGGCTCCATCATATCTGGCAGACATATTTTCCCCCGTTGAAGTGAGTGTGAGGGGGCGGACACTTAGGTCAGCGGGGTGTCAAGCTGTCAGATTGATGCAGCCTCGCCGTCAAATACGCATTAATTTTGAAGATCGCGCTTTCCGGTTTTCGGGGCCGATGGAGTAGAACAGACTGCCACCCGGAGTGAGGGTTTCGGAATCTGTTGGCATTTTTAAGGGAGCACTGAAACGGCACCTTTTTAAAATATCTAATTCATGATTAGGAGGGCCCTTGAGGTGTGAAACACACAAAAACGGCGCTCTTTGGTCATGTAAAAAATTAAATAAATAAATTATCCTCATATGTATATATATATAACATATATTTTAGGTTTTCACGGATTTTCACGGACTCGTAATCCAAAAGTCAAGATTTCGATTGGTGCAAAACAACTAAGTTCCGTCGAAATCTAACAAAAATGTCATGAGTATGTGTTGCAAAATAAATAATAATTTCTTGCCGCGTTATCCCCGAAGGGCTTTGCATGTGGCGAGGGAACCTATTTATTTTATAGGTAAGAGGGCCGGCCTTACGCCAACCACTTCGTTGATGCGAAGGCATACCAGCTCCCGTGGGGACTGGTACTTATTTCTTGTGAAGGCTGAGTACACCTTCCTGGTATTTTATTTTGGGTTAGAAATAAACACCGAACCGGAAATCATTTCTGACACCCTTATATTATATCAGTGGGTAATTATATAAAAACGCAACTAAGCTACACATGTAGTGTAACTTCTTGCCTGCGTTATCCCCGAAGGAGTCGCATGTGGCGCTTCGGGACCTATTTTTTTTACAGGTAAGGGGGCCGTCCTCACACCAACCACTTTTAGTTGAAGTGGGGGTTTCCCAGCTCACGTGAAGGGCTGGTTCTCATTTCTTATGAAGGCTGAGTCAACCTTTGAGATCGAACCCTTGCTCTCGGCATGGAATGCAAGCATTCTACAAATTGAGCTATCGACCTTTTTACGAGCTTCATCGTCGTCGCTACAAAGCGCCAATTCTCAAGCAAGACCCAGTTGCTGTAAGGCCGGATGGACATTTCGTGACCGGTCATTGGTAAAGGTTTTATGAATTTTTCAACCCAGCGAAGAGCAAATTTGAAAATATAAATGGTATATCTTTTGTGCTGCTTTTATGCTTAGAATATTATATTCCATCACTTAGTTGAATTATTAGAAAAAAAACTTCATGTTGCTATTTCAATGTACACATCCAATGGTATAAAAAAGTATACTATACAGGCATATATAGCACTTGGATGCGTTGTCTTCCGTCGTACAGGGTGAAGTCCATGAGCACACACACACTGGCATATTTACTGAACACATACGCAGTCACGGCCTCAACAAACATTCCCTGGCTACGCAGTAATATGAAACCTTTTTTTAACTTTAAAAATTAATAACATTTAGGAGACGAAGATGAAAAGAAAAATGAAAGTTGTATCCCAGATAGCATTTTAAACTTGCATCCGACTTGCAACAAGTTTGATGTGTCAAAAGTGAAGGCTTGCTGCAAGTTCGCCATGGCAAGTATATACACTTGAGGCAAGTTTGAATCAAACTTTCTAGTTTCCCAGCAACAAGCTTGCAGGAACTTTGTCATAACAAAGTTCCCGCAAGCTTGTTATGACAAATTTGCCAAATGTTTGCTTCTGCAAATCATATACATTTTTTTATAATATTTAAAAAAACAAAATTAGAATAAAAAGATAAAATATTTTAATTTTATTTTATTTACAGTTCGCTTATAGTAGTAACAAAGTTTTATAATAATCACATCATCATCATCATTGGCACGACCTCCCTCAGCAACCGCTGCCACCGCTGTCTATCCAACGTCTTCCTCCTCCAGCCCCACTGCACGACAATCCGCCACGACTTCATCCAGCTATCTTGAACGTGGTCTTCTCACTGTCCGCCGTCCCTCCGGGTTCGTCATTACAATCGTCTTCTCCAGGCTATGATGGTCTAATTGCTGAATGTGCCCCAGCCAATGCAGTCTGTTGACCTTTATTGAGCGGACCACATCAGCGTCCTGGTACAGCTTATACAATTCGGAGTTATATCTTCTTCGCCATGTTTCTAGTCACACTCAGGTACATTATTCCCCTAGCCCCGTTGCTTTGTCTCTCGGCTCTGTAACAAAAAAACAAGGATATTTTTAGTAATTATATTACAAATCATTTATAATTAAGGATGTAATATACACTAAGTACTGATTTCATTATAAACAGTTTTAATTTTCTTTTTAGAAATTTGTTCCACGGTACTCCGTTTTCTTTGAAATTATTAAAGCAAATATTATAAAATACCAAGATCGGATTGCCCTGTAAGGAGTTATTTATGGAAACACATAAAAATATAATATCCGATGAATAAATTTTAACTGTGTACTTATTTTTATTGCAAATAGGATGATACTTCTTTATGGAGTCAGACGCTACACAATTTTTGCCCAGTGTCGCGCAGCTTTCACCGCTCTATCGTTACCCTCTATTAGGTCGGCCAGTGTGCAGCTTGTTGGGCAGGCCGAACAGATCCGAAGATGATCCATGAACTGTTGGGCTCCGCATTCACAGAGCGTGGTGCCATCTTGATGTAAGATTGCCCAGGTCATCATGTTACAATGCGCTCTGCCAACACCCGTTCTCAACCTGTTTAGGGCCCTCCATAGAGACTACTCACGATCCTGTCCAGGTGGGAGCTTCTCGCTCGGCTGCACAAAGTTATCAGGTCGCTCAAAATTCCACAGACACAGTCTCTCCCACGCCAGCTCCATAGTCAATCGGTGCACAGAGCTCAAGAAACTGTGACGCCACAATGTCCAAAAAGGCAGTGCTGTAGATTCTTCAGGGATTTTTGTTGTCAACCCTCGAGGCCTCAAGGGAGAGGAACTGAAACAAGTGTAATAACAATTAGTAACTGTTGGGTGTTCTTTGAAGCTTCTAAATAAATCTTGAGGTATGATTCACACTAAAACAGCGCTCATCAAAGAAATTATCCCCATATTATTATTGTTATCCGGGGCTTAGTTTCCCTAGCCACGGACATCATATTATATTATAAGTCTAATCTAATCTAAGCTGCAAAGATATATATCATTTAAGATTTATATTAAATGCATTCCCACAAGCAGATATGTATAATTTCGCGCTAACACATGCCGCATGTGGACCTACAATATAAAAACCCAATCTCAAATGAACATAAGCCTTGCAACTCTTGCCGTCCTTCCCTGAAACAGGGGTGACATTGGCAAAGTGAACCAATTTTTTATAGTATGGGTGGTCAGCCGCATAACAACCTATAAGTCAAGGAACTGTACTGCCAGTTTTACAGGCCAGTTTTGTAGTTTTGTTTGGTTTTGTTTGGCACAGGCCAGTTTTACAGGTTTTACTGCCAGGAATAAGTACTGCCAGTTTTATCAACACACATCAAATGGCTTCATCGAACTAATTTTGCAACTTATTTTCACAGAATATGTCACATTTAGGTTACAAACAACTTTGCTGAAATTTACTTTCAAATTTTTACGTGAAAATATTTGAAATAAATAAAAACGTAAGTTCAAAAAGTTAGTGCCAAAATCTAGATAATACACATTTCTTATTTCTACAAAAAGTACATCAAACACGTCCTACTAAGTATTCAAAAGGAAATAGTTTTACATACCTGGTAAATATGATGTAGGAACCATGCCGAAACATTTTAAAAGACGTAAGTACATTACTAATCGTCAAATAAACACGTATCTGATTCCTTTAACTTCCGTATTGAAACAATGAGGTACATAACAAAGGCGACTGGACATTATAAAACGCAAAATAACAAAAATGTAAGAAATTCACAAAGCGAGCTCGTATCAAATAATGGCGGCCGGCCACCCGCCGTGCACCCGCCACACGCGGTCGCGTGGGGGTAGGGATACCAGATGAAAAATTTAAAATTCCTGACAAAAAGCCTAATTTCCATAGAAAGTCCTGACATTTTGTTGCAAACGTAATTAAACACTGCGTACTTACTTAATAAGTACAAAGCAAAAGCAAAAACAAATATTTCAAACTAACTTGTGTTTCAAATATTTTTCTATGCTTTGACTATTAAAAAATTGAAAAGTCCTGATACTTCCGAAATCCGGTCGCAATCCCGACAAGAGCCTAAAAATCCTGACGTATGGCAGCCCTACGTGGGGGGTCTCTCGTGACGTCATTTCAAAGTTGTTTGAGAAACAGCCACAGAGAGAGTAAAATTCAGAAATAATGTTGCCAAAACCAAAATATGCCCAAAGATTTCTAGGCATGCGCGTCACAATCTGTCAACTCGTGTCTGATCAGTGCTGCCGCTGGGAAAAAAGTCGCGAGATTTAAAAAAAGCAAAATAGCAAAATCGATAAAACGGCAACACTGCTAATCGTATTTTTGACAGCCCGTCACGCAAGTTTGTATCAAACAAAAAGCAAACTTGTTTATTCATATTTGAAACATGATGCAAAATGCAAGCTTGCAGCAATATTGCAATAAACTTATTTTGTCATATTTGACATGACAATGTAAAATCAAGTACAAATCAAACTTGCAGCAAACTTACCTGCTATCTGGGATTTTTATAGGTAAGGAAGCCGGCCTTACGCCAACCATTTCAGTTGAAGCGGGGGTGTCCCAGCTCCCGAGGGGGCTGGTTCTCATTTATTGTTAAGGTTGAATAACCTTGCCGGTATTTTATTATTGAGTTGAAATAAACACCGACACGGGAAATCATTTCTGACATCCTCCGTGGGATACGAACCTCAGCTCTCGGCATGGAATGCAAGCACTCTATCAAGTGAGTCATTGTGACATAATCTAATCTAATCTAATCTAATCTAAGCTGCAAAGATATATATCATTTAAGTTTTATATTAAATGCATTCCCACAAGCAGATATGTATAATTTCGCGCTAACACATGCCGCATGTGGACCTACAATATAAAAACCCAATCTCAAATGAACATAAGCCTTGCAACTCTTGCCGTCCTTCCCTGAAACAGAGGTGACATTGGCAAAGTGAACCAATTTTTACATTATGGGTGGTCAGCCGCATAACAACCTATAAGTCAAGGAACTAATAATCACAATGAATAATCTATCATCTAAGTGGCAAAACTATGTTAACATTTAAGGTTCATATTAAGTGCATGCTCACAAAAATACACTTGTAAGTTCGCATTTACAAATCGTGCATGCGCATTTTCATATTAAAATCAAATCCACAAATAAACAAAAGCCCTGCAACTTTTGCTGATCTTCCCTGAAACAGAGGTGACATTGGTAAAGTAAACTATTTTTTAAAGTTTGGGTGGTGAGCCTCATACCAACCTATAAGTCAAGATAAACAATGAAAATGAAATATATATATATTTTTTTCATATTTTATTTTAATACACTTGTATAGGTCTGCAACCACTGGAGTCTACACTTTGATAAAATATGCAATGTAAAAAATACAGGGCACACACGTGTGTGCTTCTGTGTGACTATAGTGTAAACTGAACTGTAGCGTTTTATTCCAATTCTGTGAAATGTAAAACGCTCTCTAGAGACCTTATGCCAGTTTCTTTGCATTTTTGAGTAATCGGTACAGGGTGAATAATTATTTACTTATATACTTGGATATATCTGTTAACACGAACGAAAGTGAATTGTTGTAAATTTGTTTACAAATAAAATGAATGCCTTTTTTTGTATTTGTATGTAAATAAAATAAAATAAATGCTTGTTTGTAATAATTAATGTATAACTTCGCTTCGCTTTCGCTTTCATGTTATTTTATTGCTAAAAAAAACACAAAATGGTTCAGATACAATACGATCTCCTACCGACGAACTCTCAAAGCTAAACGCGGGATTTGATGCATTTTCGCGGCTACTGGATAATAGGTGGTCGTGACGGGCAAATAAATTCATATTAAAATGAAATCATACACCCTTAAATCATAAAATTTGGAGATGATGGCGTTTGCAGTTACACGACTCATATAATCATTGATAAGGATATAATCATCGATATAATCCTACATTGTTGTTGATTCTATACAACTCGAATGAAGTAAGTGGGACAGCAGTTCACACTTCAAGGGCCCTCTGCAAGCTTGGTCGTAGGTAAAAAAAACACTTAATTCAATATCTCGTAAGTGAAAAAAATTGTGGTGTCTTATCAATGTTCTGAAATGATTTTTTTGCGGTCGGACGTTACAGGTCTAAGTAACTATGAAGAAGTAATTACATTAAACTTTTTGCTAGCAACCTGGCCAAATGACGTCATAATTTTTTGATCAATGTCATTTGTGCTGACTCCTGAAGTGATGTATTTTTTTAAGATAAGCATTGAAATCAATAAATATAATAAACTTATGAATGATTTTTGTATTAGCGACATCAATGATTAGCGACGTTTTAGTTTTTGTTGTCTATGTCTATAATAGCTTTTTGTCTATGCCAATTACGAAGCATTATCCTCAAGTTGACCACATATGAACTGGAAATTTGACTGAAATGCTGTGAAATATAAAATTCCCAAATAAACAGATAAAGTTTTAGTTATGTTTCAAATAAAATGACAATAAATTTTACTTCAGAAAAGATAAAGCTCTTGTGATACAAATCAGTCCTAAATTTTGTGATATTTTTTTAACAGAATTCTTAATTTTTGTACCTAGCGGAACAGAAGTGCAAAAAGAAATCTTGTATTTATACAAATTTGAACCTATTCTCACAAGTATATTCATTAATTGTATTTTTTTTTACTTGACCAAAATATATCTCATTTTTACCAAGGGAACATCGAATTAAAAAATAAAATAAAAAGAAATATCGGGATAAGAGAATAAGGTCTCTTCTGGCAGATATGAAATTCTCACATAAATTCTTAACAAATTTCAGGCTAAGTTAGCGTCGCTGCTGTCCTCAAGTTTCAAATTGTCATCAGTCATTATAGTTCGATAGATTCTTAAAAACTGAATTATGTCTGCCCGATACGATAGAGCAATCACTGTTTTCTCTCCAGATGGCCATTTGCTGCAAGTAGAGTACGCACAAGAAGCTGTGGGGAAAGGATCGACTGCGGTAATATATTATTTGAATTGTAACCTCTAAACCGGCCAACAACAAACAAGAATGAATCGCTGAATTTGATATTTTATTTTGTTTCAGGTGGGTGTGCGAGGACAAGATGTAGTGGTTCTCGGTGTTGAAAAGAAGTCTGTGGCAAAGCTTCAAGAAGAAAGGACTGTAAGGAAAATATGTCTGCTGGACGATCACGTCGTGATGGCATTTGCTGGCCTGACTGCGGATGCGAGAATCCTCATAAACAGAGCTCAGATAGAATGCCAGTCCCACAAGCTCACCGTGGAAGATCCTGTGACTCTGGAGTACATCACAAGATACATCGCCGGCCTCAAGCACAAGTACACGCAGAGCAATGGACGGCGGCCATTTGGGATCTCGTGTCTGTTGGGCGGATTTGATTACGATGGGAAGCCGCATCTGTACCAGACCGAGCCTTCTGGAATTTACTATGAATGGAAAGCTAATGCCACTGGCCGCTCTGCGAAAACTGTCAGGGAGTTCCTTGAGAAGCATTACACGACTGAGGAGGTTTCCACTGAGAATGGCGCCGTCAAGGTATGCATATGTGAAACTTATATCTACTCCTACCATACTTTATTAGTTACCTTGTTGCGAGATGTACTTTAGGAGAGGCTGTGGGGATGTAGTCACAGTTTTGTACCACAATTTTAAAAATTGTAATTCATCGGCAATCTAAAAGTATTCTGCTTACATCATTATTTGACACATTCAATATAATATGATATAATGCCCACTACCTATGTGCTTTCTATAAGGCCTGACTACTTTTATGATAGCGAAATGAGTTTCAATTCAATGAAACTTCCATGCTTATGAAAATCTAGCTAGGGGTTTTTTTCTTAGTTGAAAGTCAACCTTATTATACTTGGGACAGTCAACCCTGAGGATACCAAGAAATGGTTTTACAAGCCAGTAACGCCTTGTTTATTTGCAGCTGGCCATCCGGTCCCTGCTGGAAGTGGTGCAGTCAGGACAGAAGAACCTGGAGATCGCCGTCATGCGACGAGGGAAGCCCATACAAATGCTGAACGCTGAAGATATAGATGGATACGTGGTCATCATCGAGAAGGAGAAGGAAGAAGAGGCGGAGAAGAAAAAACAGAAGAAGTGATGCAATAGTGACATTTAATCTATAATAACATTTGTCAGAAATAAATATTCAATGGAATGTTGATTTAACAATACACACTTTTCCTTATAATTTTTTTAAATAATAAAATGTAAGTTTATAATTTATTATTTTATTTTTAATAATGTATTTATTGATATCTCCACTAAAACTATTCAAGCATTTAATATCTCTATGGTTTGTGATATTTGAGTGTAGAGCTCTTTCATCTCTGTGCTGTTTTCGGAAATATCTCGATTTCCAAAATCTTCAAGCAGTTCCCCGTATTCCCAGTTCCTTTCCAGGGGGTCCATTTCATTATCAGCTTCTCCAGTGGTGTAAACCTGCAATATTTTTAAATTAAATCATCATAGATCCGATGTAAATAGTTCTCCTTGCATCACAAGCTACTTCATCCATCTCATATACCAACCTATAAGTCAACACACCTAAAGTTAAAACAAGTGGTATCAGGAAGGTCATGTTAATTATTAAGGAATATTTTGTAAAAGAAAATCAAAATGATACATTAAATTTATCAGTTGGTATCACAGCTGTGCCATTTCTCAACTGTCACCTACGTTCATTGCGATCTGTTTACATTTGAAGTTACGCTTACAGCTGGAACAATGTTCCAGAGATCATTGTGGTGTGTGGAGTCGCTTATAACTTGGCACCTTGTCCCTGCATGTACAGGCAAAATAAAAGTAAATTTATCAAACAATTTATACCTCATCTTTATTTTGAAAGTCCATCATGTATTCATCATAGTTTGGAGTTACATACTCGGGATTCACTGTGTATATCTCATCCGTGATAACTTCTGCATGATATTCATTCTGAGCGCTGTTTGGCATTGCTTCCATCACTACCACATATTCTTCCGGGTTGTTGGTGTCTTCCACTTGAGGAAAGTCATGAAAGGATTCACAATAGTCAAGGCTGTTAATGTGAGATTCATCAGCATCATCATTATCCTCTGAAGAGCTGTCGGACGCTCTACAAATAAAGAAAAAATATGTAAGTACTTCAATCAAAATTAGTGAAATAGATGAATTAATAAAAATAAGTCAGATGACCTTCAAAAGAATTCTGATAGGTAAAGGCTGAATTGATTCAATATTATGTTAAATGGAACTGGTCCGTAGTCTAGCGGTAACCCTTCGAACTCGTAAATGGAAGGAATCCCGGCGAGGCACAAAAAATAGACCGTATATATTTTCAAATATGCTCTTTGTTGGGTGGAAAAATTCATATAACTACATCAAAACACCAGTCACCAAGACTCATCAAGTCTTACAGCAACTGCGTCTTGCTTGAGAATTGGTGCTTTGTAGCGACGACCAAACTTGTAAAAAGTCCAGTGGATAGCTCAGCTGCTAGAATACTTGCATTCCATGCCGAGAGCAAGGGTTCGATCTGCACCTAGCGTGGCAGAAATGATTTCCCGTTTCGATGTTTATTTCAAGCCCAAAATAAATACGGGGAAGGTTTAATCAGCTTTCACAAGAAATGAAAACTAGCCCACTTGGGAGCTGGGAAACCCGCTGTTCAACTGAAGTGGTTGGTGTGAGGCCGGCCACCTAATCCGTAAAAAATAAATAGGTCCCTAGCCGCCACATGCCATCCCTTAGGGGCTAACGCAGGCAAAAAGTTATACTATATGTGTAGCTTAGTTGCAATGTGTTTCATTTTAATCTAAGGCAATTCCAAAATGTTTAACATTATTCATTAGTATATTTTTCATAACAGAACAGAACATGCTGATCCTATATTGTCGGAGACTTTTTAAAATAGGAGTAAGTAATTGCGGTCTATTAAATTCTCAAAATGGTGAGATGTGATCGGCAGTAGTATATTTTACGAGATATCAGAAGAATTCATGAGTTAAACGGACAAGGCAAATTACATTGTAAAATATCCAAGGTCACATTGCATGATTTGCTCAGAATGTTGGATTATAGAGGGCATGGACTACACAAGGTCCAGATGACCAGTGGTCTACAGTATTATGTCTCATTGATGGTGTACAAACATACCATCAGTTGTTTTTCTTCATGAGGTTAACAATGTAAAATATTACAGACCTTTTTTTTAGCCATGTCATGATTTCACAAATAAATACCTGAAATTTTGTATGTACGAGGAAATATTTGGAGTATTTTGGAGGGAGGTTTCAGTCGGAAAATGTTGAGGATATTGGTTGTCTGGAAAAAATGAAGGAGACACAAGGTTACATTAAACAGTTTTTACAAATAGGTTCATAAATGAGAGGAATATTTTATTTAAATTTTCAAAACATAAAATATGAAACACATTATGTAATACATCCGTATAACACAGTTTACCTTGGGCAATTTCAGGGCAGGTTGAAATATTTGCTGATTTCTTGCACTGGAGAGCAGCATTCTTTAAAGCATCTTTGAATAATTGTCTCGCCTTCAGCAATCGATTTGAGATGAATTTTTGACCCTTAATAAAAATCAAACAGCAGTGTTAATGATAAAAAAAAACATTTCAAGAAATGCTTACTTATATGAAAACAAAAATACCAGTAGGGCCCTTCTTGTATAATATCTGATGAGGCATACTTGGGTAATATTATTAAATTAATAGTTTTACTAAAAGGTTACCTTATGTTTCTTGAAATTCAAAGACTTGCGTTTTATATTTTGCAATGGTTGAATTTTTCCTAGTTGAAAGTCATCATGGATGTATTCGTGCACATCTGGATTACTTGCATTGCACGATGGATCTTGTAAATGAGAAGTAACTTTCCGGAAACCGTACAGATTAAGTTGACGAATAAAGCTTGATATGTGCGTTGTTTTAAAAATGGATTGATCACATTGCAAGTAAGCATCCAAAATAAAATGGTTGATTAAAATAGTTTTGCCAGATTTTCCCCATTTTATGGCATCTGCAGATGAATTAAGTAAAAACCATAATTTATGTGGAAATCTTAAATAGGATATTGAATTACTGTTTTCAGACATTTCAAAAACAAAAATTTATATGTTTTTCACTTATAAAACCAATAAAAATCGAGCAAAATACGAACACAGGGTACAAAGTATTCACTGAAATGAAAAACTGAAAACAAAATATTAAGAATTTTTCTTGCCGCGTATTTTTAGGGCTTCCATTCGTAAAATAAAAAAAATATTGCCAGTACAGGAATAAGCCTACCCATTATTTCACTGAACCGTTCAAGCGAAGATTCAAACCACAGCTGGGTTTTCTAAAGCTTACAATAAATATACAACGATGTCGTTAACAAAGACTCACATTTGTTGGGGAAGTAGAGTTTTTAAAATACTTCTAGATGCATGGAGTTCCATGCATCCATGCCTAGATGCATATTATGATTATAAGCACCCGTTGCCTAAAGTTCAAAACCCCAATAACATTATAATTTATAAAGTTTTATATTTTGCTGAAATTAGGTTGAACCTCTACTAAACTTGTGGAAAAGACTTTTCAAACCATTTTCCGTTTATCGGAGATATAATTATTTTTAGATATTTATTTTCTAAGGTAGGTATAGAAATATTTAGAAATTGAAAATAAATAAATAAAGTCAAGGTGGTAGCACTGTTTGTGGTTCCTGAAATGTCACTTTGACGTTTGCCATTGTTTGACAGTCGAAGTTAGTACGTGGTTTGTGTGTCCGTGCTTATTTTTGTCACATAAAGACTATAATAATAATTGAAAGAGTAATAATTTGTTTGAGCATGGATAAAGAGAGGTACATGATCTGTAAATATTGCTATAAATAAAGAGTAAAACATGATTTGTTTTCTTATTTAATGTAACTCTATTTTCTAGGTTTTCTATGTTGCTTTTGGAGCCGGGAGAAATTTATTTCGAAGATTACTCAACCGTCAGATTATTCCACCCGTCGAACAAAGCGACCGACAAACTCAGCGGCCGCTTAAAGCTGTGCTCCAAATCATTAGTGTTCGAGCCTCAAGATAGAATGAAGCCGCTTATAAAGATTCAGTTCAAGGAATGTTTGAGCATCAGCCAGTGGGAGGAGGGAGTCACCGTCAACACTACTAACATCCTCTCCGTCACGTGCAAGCAGTACACGGAGATGTTGGAGAGTAATGTGATTGCGCCGTACAGATTTGTGAATGAGAGCACGCAGTTTTTGTTTCTGTTGAACTACGCATCTATAGCGGACTGCATCCAGCAGATGAACCAGCTGAAGAGAGCGTCCTCGCTGCACGCGTGCGAGCAGAACAGCATGGTGGCCACCATCTCGCACTCGCGCTACTGCCGCCTCAAGTTCGACCCTCTCTGGTTAGACGACATCTATGATGAAGTCCTCTTGGAGATAAACGCAGAGAGGGTGTCGCCTCTAGTGCAGAACCCTGGCAAGATCGTCCTCACATCTGTCACGCTGTTCTTCCAGCCCTGCAATAATATAGAGCCTGTAAGCATCCCCCCAACAGAGACTGTTCGTTGTGTGAGCCATGGCTGCCTCCTGCTGGATGCAATGTCTTTTTTGTTTTTCTTTTTATAAAATAGATTTGTGAAGAGCAATGCAATTCACCAACCTATTCTGCCTGGCCAGAAACAGTTATTAATTAATAATTCCTTATTGTATATTTTAGGGCCGATTTTTCAATGGTCAGATAAACAGTCAGTTAAGGTTTATTCCACAGTTAACAAGATTTTGAATTTTTCAATTGACAGTTAGGCTGTATCGGCCCGTTAAGTTCCCTATCTGACGAATAAACTTAACTGCCCCTTTACTCCGCCGTTAGCGCGCTAACTGTCGAATAAATTGGCATTTCTGTCACAGCGCGCGTCTAATATTTGTAGGTTGTCTTCGTTTTCGTAGTCCTTCATTGTAAAAATATGGATATTTTTTTATTTCATTGACGATGAACTAATATAAGAAGATTATACAGTGGTATTTTTTTAAATTCATGCAGAGTTGTAAGAGAAAGACCTATAATATGTCTGTAGGTATGGGACGATGAGATATTGCAACGAAGATTTTGTCTGGCCTGAAGAGGGCCCGCCACTAGTTTTATATATCTGTTGCCATTGATTCTTTCGTTTCTCTTTTAATGCTTTCATATTTGAGATTTAACGCCTGAAGCAGCATTAAATAATGAAGCAATTTTGTTAAAAGCTGCTTCCTTTTCTTTTCTTCTTTTCAATTATATCCGTCTTTATTTTCAATTATCGTGCGATAATTCGCCACTAATTCGGTTAACAACCTCACTTCGCTCTTACTAAAATTGGTAGATTAGTATCTTTGACATATTTAAATTAGCTATTAAAGTTAAAAAAAAAACAAGAAAATAGTAACACGGAGCCAAGCCGACAATTTAAGGTTATGTTTTTATTTGGTCAACGCCGTCATAGTTTCAAAGTCCTCTATCTCTTTCTAAAGTAACAAAACGTTCATAAGCGTGTCTCGCTCTCGCAGATGGTGTGAAGCTTGTCTGAGCTAGTCACACAAAATCAGTCAGATAACTATCTAACCGTTATCTGGCGTTTGAAAAATTGAAAAGTTTTATTCGTCCATTAAAACCTCAGATAAATTTAATAGACAGTTAGCTATTTGATTGTTTATCTGACCATTGAAAAATCGGCCCTTAATGAATTATTAATTAATAATTACACAATGACATCTGTAGAACCAGCGTCAAAGTTATGGTCAATGGACCCAGGCGGGGATCGAACCGGCGTTATTCTATTCCAAACGCTAGAAAGATCGGCCACTTGCCCCCCTCGGCCATAACACCGACTGTATACTGTTGTGTATTTTGTTCATCTGCATTAGCTTATCCAAGTGTCTCCATTGACTCACTCAATATTATTTTTGTTATCACTGAGTCTTTAATAAAGTAGTCAACTTTCACTTCCATGGTCGTGCTGGATGACAGATTAATTTTAATTTTTTCAGATTACATCATGTTCCATTCACAGCTTTTCTATCTCTTTCACTTTCAAGAGTAGAAAGTATTCTCATAGCTAGTTGTCAAAGTGGGGTTTCTCTTCCTGTCGGTCAACATTAAGCAAATGTGAAAACCATCACGTCATTTTGATAACCAGCCTTGAAAATGATTTCTGTTCGTAGAAGCAAAATGCTGTCAGCTGGGAATAGAATATGGGGCCGTCTATAAATTACAGCATCGATTTTTGCCGATATTCGACCCCCCCCCCCCCCCCTTACAATCATCCTATAGTCATTATCTAATGACCCCTCCCTCCTCTTGCTATAATTTTGGATGAGCTTAATAATTAATCATGTTATATATCTTACATAATATTTTGTATATTTTGTAGAAATTGGTATTTACAAGAAAGACGTCACTTTTGGTACTCGTACGTCATTTGCCATCATCCGCAGACCAGACTCCCCTACCCTTAATTCGAATGACGTAATATATGGACGGCCCCTATGGTAGAAGTCGCGCCATGTAAAAAGAACGCTGAGGGGAAGTGGAGGGGGTGTGTTTGCGCATGGGTTACAGTCGCGCAAGTACCAAAAAGTCCGCTAAATCGCCGTCTGCGCAGCTCACCGCCAGCGTTCTTTTTACATGGCGCGACCTCTACAACCTGAATGAATTAAAAAATGATTTGTCATAATTGGGTATTTTATTCAACGGCAAAGCAGCTTTTTCTCACATGATGAATTATTTCAACATTTTGATGAAGCCTTTAATAGTTCCAGAAATCTTTAATCCCAGCACGTGTTTTATGTAATTTCAGAGTCCTGTTTTAAAAATAAGTATAAAGTCAATAAAAAGGATATTCAAGAGAAGATTTTTGCTGAGACAAGTCGTAAGTACTCCAATACTGTATCCTGTATAAGTTTATAAAACAGTGAAATGTTTGACCACTAATGGCTTCTTAGTATTGATGCTGCGCCTGCTTGCAGGGCCTGGAGATTTACAACGAAGACGCCTGTGAGATCCCGCACATCTATCTGGCCATGCGCAACACGGAGGAGCGAGACAACTTGCATTTGAAAATTTTAGATCTGCCAAACTTGAATCTTGACAAGATGGAGCAAAATGAAATGACCATGCAATGGCAAAATGGAGTTTTGTCAAATTTTGATTATCTCACTTATCTTAACTGGTAACAATTATTATAATTTGTAGCATTTGATTTCTAGATTCTTGTTTTTTTTTTCATTTTAACGTGGATAATATCATAAGAAAGATGTGGTTCTGACATCTTGTAAAACCACATAAAAGCATGTATAGTTGATGTGGAAAAGAGCTCAATGTTTATATTTTAAATTTGTCATTAAAAAACTTTTTACACAGAACATCATTCTGTCCAATAATACTGGTTGGACTCTATTTTTCCTTCTCTTGAAATATCTGTACTGATACTAGGTATAGAAAAACGCTTCTAAATATTTGACCACTACCAGTAGTAGTGAGCTAGACCACAACGTTACTACTTACATGAATGTTGAATTTTTTTTTTCAGTTTAGCCGATAGAACTAAAAATGATTTGACGCAATATCCTGTCTTTCCTTGGATAATAAATGATTACACATCTACTGCAATTGATTTGGACAATATTGAAATTTATAGAGATTTAAGAAAACCCATCGGAGCTTTGAATTCAGAAAGACTGGAAAGATTAAAAGAGAGATATGAAGAAATGGCGCCGCCCAAGTTCCTTTATGGCTCCCACTACTCCGCACCAGGGCTGGTGCTGTTCTTCCTAGTAAGGTTTTCATAATCCTGTTTCTTCATTTTCTAAACATAAAAAGGAAAAGGTTTTACCTGTTGGATTATTTACAGGTACGAATCTGCCCCAACTATATGCTTTGCCTTCAAAATGGACGTTTTGATCATCCTGACAGAATGTTCAATTCTCTCTCAGACGTTTATCGGAATTGTCTTAACAATATGTCAGACTTCAAGGTAAAAACGAGTCAACTTATCACATATCGATCAATTATGTGATGCATTGTAAATATACTGTAACTGACAGGAAATTATTGCAGGAACTTATCCCAGAATTCTATGATGTTAGGAACAATGGGGACTTTTTGGTAAACAAATACGGGATACAGTTTGGATATCGTCATGATGGAACAAAAGTGGAGGATGTTAGTTTACCGCCGTGGGCTGAATCTCCGCAGCATTTTGTTGAAACTCTTCAGAAAGCTCTAGAGTCTGATTACGTCTCAGAAAATTTACATCATTGGATAGATCTAGTATTTGGGTACAAACAAAGCGGAGCAGAAGCAGTGAAGGCTGACAACGGTAAGCACATCCTGCGCCTACTCATTCCCCCTCAATGTTAATTATTTCTCATTTCGGTATTCCTTTCTTTTTTTAAATATGTAATTCATTTAATCTTTTTAGTGTTTTTCCATCTCTGCTATGAAGGAGCAGTTGATCTGGATGACATCGCCGACATGAATGACAAACATGCTCTTGAAGTTCAAATCATGGAATTTGGCCAAATACCAAAACAGATATTCAAGAAACCTCATGTGAAGAGGATAGTTAACTCGGCAAAAAGATTAACTACGGAATTGAGAAACTTATATGTAAAAGAAGAAAACAAATATGAGATTGGAGAAGTTTCTCCTAGAGTTACAAACATTACTGAAAGATTGAAATTCCATTCTCATAGAAGTGGCATAAGCTGTGTTATCATATCAGACGATGGTTTACGGATTATTTCTGTTGGAAAAGATGGTCTGTTGAAAGTTTACTGCTTGGAAGGGAAGAGACAGACAAGAAGTGTGAGTGTTGGGACGATGCCGCTGAGCTCGTGTATACAGATGGATAAGAACACTATTGTGGTTGGTTCTTGGGACAACAGCATGTGAGTGAACAAGCAGCTGCACCTAATGCCATAATAATGCAAATACTAGACATTAATGCTCGATCTTTGTTTTAGACAAATGTATGATTTGGAATATGGAAGAGTGGTGGACAGTTACAAGGCACATGATGACTCTGTGAGCTGCTTGCTGTGGTCAGGAAAAGGTGGCTTTTTGTTTCATCCTAAAATACACATAATATAAATTTAACTCTGAATTTAGACTGCAAACTTTTACCTTACTTATTTACTCACCCACTATTATTTAAAAACCTTGTTTTATCTTAAGGCGTGTTATAAAGCTAAATCTGCCGTTTTTGTTTCTTACACTTTATGGTCTTAGCAAAATAGTTACAGTAAAGAAAAAAAATCAAGCATGTTTATTAATTTTTTATCTTAATTATAAAGCTTGAACAAAATATATAACTTAAGAATTGCCATCACAAAAAAATATTTTAAAAAATGCGTTTTTTTTACATTTTTAGCTTTTTTTCCGTGTGTGCTGTATTTTGGATTTTTTTTTTTGCTTTTTATTTACAGAACTATACATTGTTTAGGTTCAATACTTAACATTTTTTCAATAATGTCAATAGTTTTTGAGTAAATAAGGAAAAACTGTGTTCTTTGATTTAATTAAAATTTAATTTATTTAGTAGTTTCAGTTTTTCCATATTTACTCGAAAACTATTGACATTATTGAAAAAATGTTTAGTATTGAACCTGAACAATGTATTGTTCTGTAAGTAAAAAGCAAAAAAAAAAATCCAAAATACAGCACACACGAAAAAAAGCTAAAAATGTAAAAAAAACGCGTTTTTTTAAATATTTTTTTGTGGTGGCAATTCTTAAGTTATATATTTTGATTAAGCTTTATAATTAAGATAAAAAATTAATAAACATGCTTGATTTTTTCATTACTGTAACTATTTTGCTAAGACCATAAAGTGTAAGAATCAAAAATGGCAGATTTAGCTTTATAACACGCCTTAATTTCAAAATATGTAGAGGGCCTGCTGATATCCGGGGGCTGGGATTGTGCAGTGAGGGTGTGGAGCTCCTTGGCAGGGTTTGGCAAGGGAACATTCAGGCCGCTGCAGGGGCTGAAGGCTGAGCTAGACCACGATGCAAAAATTACTTGCCTTGTCTTAAATTCGTGGGTACTTTTTCTTTCACTATTTTAGTAAAAAAAAATATGTAACTGAAATCTATGCACCCTTATAAGTGTGTTTATGTATTATTTTTTTTCAGGACGGCTGATATCCTACTTTCCGGCACAAATGACGGAGATGTAAGTTTATGGAATCTCAAATCCAAAACTATCCTTCAGGCACTACCAGTGCACCGAGGAAGTGTGTCTGGTGCGTGCTTCATATCAGGAGACACCAGAGTGATCACGTGCAGCACAGACGGAGTGTTCAGAGTTACAGATTTATCCACATATTCACAAGTAAGGGGACAATGACTCCTGATTTGAATGATCACAATTTTTCACTGTATCTGGACTCATTTTTTTTTACAGAATCTGTCGATAATATAGCTTTCTCATGTATTGTAGGTGTTCAGTAAAGAAATGTGTGAAGGAGTGACGTCTCTTGCTTGGAATGGACAAAATTTGCTTTGTCTCGGAGGTGCCAATGGTAGCCTGTTCATCTGGAACCTACAGACTGTGATGCAGTTAATGGATGTTAAAGTTCATGAAGGTATGGAGTCTACTTTTCTCAAAAATATACCTTAATTTTTTGTTATTAATTTAAATTTATTTATTGTTTTTTTTTCAGGAGCAGTGAACAGTATTGCTATAGGACCAAACTCTTCATTTTTGGTCACTGGAGGAGAAGACCATCATGTGAAAGTTTGGAATATTGTGATGGACCCTTGAATTGTTTGAAAAGTATTAGTCCTTGAGCTGACTTTCACATTGTCTATGATTCATAATCGGCTGCATTGTATCATTTACTAGGCATTCCATACAAAATATATAAGTATTAAGTTGACAGAGCTCTGTGAGTATTAATAGTCTGAAAGTAGACAAAAATGGCAATATTTTTGTGATTTTATACCTAAAAAATTGATAGCGAAGGATGTCCTGCTTTTTTGAAAGATTGCAAGTCTAAAATTACAGAAGGCAGCAGTCAGTGACAATAATTATGTTTATAATTGATATTTATAATGTTAGTTAATTTTATTCCTGTTTGAGATGTATTCCTGTATTTACCGATATATTATAGTATTACTTTAATGAATATTTTTTGATGTACTCGTACTTTATGTACAATAAAACATATATTTTTACATATTCTTTTCATTTTGTGGCACCAAGGAGGATGCCAGAAAGACCAAACGATTCAGGTATGATAGGGAATAAGTACTAGTAATAGCAAAAATGAGTGACATTCTCAAAAAAGTATCAAATTTTGTCGGATTACGGAAAATGTAGGATTATCAAAAACGGATTTTCTGTAGAGTATTTATAACCATGAAATACTTGGGATAATATAAAAAGCATACAATAAAGTTAACAAAATGTGAATTTATGTAGGCTGCAGTACATATTAGCCCATACAATGCTGGCCTAAGATTTAACAAAAATCCCGTTAGACTACTGAGTATGTTGGATTTTAATGCATCAGATTATCGACCGAGAGCTGCATGCCTAATTTAATGTAATTTCAATGAAGGAATTACATAAATTAATAATTCACTAAATTGCATGAAATGAGTTCTTTCTATACCAAGTGATAAAACTGAAGTTCCAGACCTTTTTTTATTGTTTAAAAATCTTCTACAGAAACAAAACAATATTAACAAAACATTTCATTTATACAAGGAAAGGATTTTCATTAAATGCATAATGTAAATAACTATTACAAATTTAATACTTTTAATATTAAGTTTTCTTAAGTAAATTTTTTAACAAGCTCTATTTACACAGACACGGTTTCTACCATTGTTTTCTTTATAAGTTCTCCAAAGTTTTCATCACTATCATTGTCTGCACTGTTAGGGGTACACTCCTGGAAAGCGCTGCCAGTGCTGTCTCGGGCATCAGCTGCCAGTGTTGCCTCCTGCTTCTGCTCGGCTTCCTCTGTGCTGGTCTCCGAGGCCACTGCCAGGTCTACCTCAGTGACTTCAGCTGCGCCGGGTGCGACAGGCTGCACGGGATTATCTAGCCCTTCAAAACTACTATAAGTTCCATATCGTCCTTGCATCAATTCAGAAAATGATTCTAATTTGTTACTTAAGGGATAAGTGGCCGAGTGCAAGTTGGTGTACTGACTGGCCTCTTTAAGCTCGCTTGATTGCGGGAAACACAAGGTGTCGGGAGGTCTGTAGGTGCTGCTGCTTGTAAGATACTCCGGGTTACCGACGTCACATTCACTCTGAGCAGTCTTAGTGGAGTAGTCCGCCATAAACACGGAATTGTAATGGTTGAAAACATTGGCATGCGTTGATTGAGCAAAGTCTTCAAAGCTAGATGCATTGTACTGCTGATGCTGGCCTGGATAGTGGCCGGGGTCCGGGTGAGACGAGTACGCAAAATTGAGATCACATGCAAATCTGGAAAGGGAAGAAGCGTTTCCTGGATAGTTGATATGAACTGTGTCTGCGTAAGTTGCCCCTTTACCTTTGACAACACTTGGTGTATAATTATCAACTTGTGGTTCTTCATTGGCACTAAGTCTACTATCTTTTAAATTGTTACGATTATCATCTTTCACGTCGTCACGAAAGCTATACAGATCTAGACAGTCTCCCCTACTTTGGGAGTTAGCAGCTTTGGGGTTATTCCCTGAGGTATCGAAGTGAACATTATTGAATGTTCCCGTGTGAACACACGATTCGACTTCAAGCTGTGATGTTAAGCTTACATCTCTGAGCATGTTCCCGGTGTATTTGCTAGAGGATGGGCCTACAGCCTGGTTAGGACTCGCTGAGGTGGCCCCTATTGATGCTCTGTTCCTGGGATTTGACCAGTGGAGGTGGTTGTTGGTTTCAGTTTTTGCAGCATTCTCCTCAGATATCTTCTCCAGGCCCAGCCTCATCAGCGTGTGTATGAAGTGTGTCCTCACCCTGACAGGGTTGAACTCTATCCTGCCCGTGGTGTTTCCGCAGCCGTCCTTGGTGCAGCCGCAGGGAAAGTTGAGGCGATCGACTTGACATTTGATTCCAGCTTGACTACAGGAGCAAGTTTCCGGATCACAGTAACCTTTACAACCGCAACCACAAAATTCTCGAGACGTCCTGATATCTCGACATTCATCTTTCTCTACTGCTTCAATTTTTCTTACTCCCGCTGCTCTCAACAAAGCTCTTCTCTGTCTTGTTGGAACGGGCTGCAAGAAATAATAGCTATCCAAGTCTAGCTCGGACTCGGACACTTCACTGGGTTCATCTTCCGAGTCACTGTAATCACTGGAGGACACAGATGAGCCCTGGAGAGAATGCCGCTCACTCCGCAGCTGCTGGAGAATTTGTCGGTGAAGTCTTCTTTGCTCGGAAGTGTGTTCAGACAGAGTAAACTTTTGCACGTGAGTGTGCTGGTTGCCCATGCCCAGAGTTGAGCCACCTTGGGAAGGAATACAGGTGAAGCCTTGGGACCTCGGGAAGTAAAATACTGTGACATCATCAAACGTTATGCCTTTCTTCTTTTTTGCAACGGGCTCACATGTAATCTCACTATCACGTTTTCTTTTTAAGTTGCTCTTGAATGTAACACTACAAGTTGGGCTATTTATGGTTCCTGACATTGGTATATTGCTGGGAAAACTGGTCTCATCTTCAAACTCTAACATGTTTAAAACATCTTCAGTTTTTTTCTGAACGGAAGAAGCACTTGAATTATTAAGCAATTCAAAATTATCAAAATTAGCACTGTCCACTGTTAAGTTAACATGGGGATTAGGATTTTCAGCAGCTGAGAGGTTATTGAAAGGTTGGGTGTTTTGCTCTTCTGCCATTTCCGAGCCCAGCCCGGAGTCACTCCCGTCTGACCTGTCCTGAGGTTCATCCTCTCCCTCCCCCGCGCCCTCCAGCACCGCAGGCTCACAGGGCAGGCTGCCCAGGGCAGAGTCCTCGCTGTCTGCAGCCGACACATCTGGCTTGTTACCCAACTCACATATCAACTCCGTTTCAATCTTCTGATGGGAAATAGAATCACTATTTAACAATGAGCCATCACAACTTATTTGGAAGATGATATCTTTATGGGAATCAAGTTTCATTTCACTCTTTAATAATGCTTCATCACTTATTTTACTACTGTTTGTTTGGAACTCCCTGTTATCTATTTTATCACATCCTAGTTTAGATTCAATACTTTCACTAGTTTCTACGCTTCCCTCTGTATCGTGTTGACTGTCATCTTTTGCTGTGTTTTCAGGATCATCAGCATTGATGTTACTTTGCCTGTCGTCATTTTCTGTCAGCTGACTTGTCTCCAGGTTCATCTCAGAATTGGATTCCATTTGTTGACAGGATAATAATTGATGATCTTCACTCATATTGGTTCCCATAGTAGAATTCTATGAACTTCTGAAAAAAGAATAGAAATGTATTTAACATGTGCTGGTTGTAAGAGATCAAAACAAAGAAAACATACTTTTTCTTGTAGGTTTAATTTGGGTTTGTAGAGATTTGACTTAAGTAATGATTGAGCAGGTAACATCAGGGTGCTAAGAGAGATACAAGTTAATCTCTGGTTGGGACCAGGAAGCAGATATGGACTGCATTACTTATTTGGATGGTGACAATGGAGAGAAAAGATTCTTGGTGATTCCACTGTCAGTAACATGACTAGTAGTCAAAATTGCTGAAATGATATGCTACAAATGTGCTTTGGCAGAATTTTTTTGATACACAAACATGGCACTAAATAATTAAGTATTACTTGGTGTAAGGTGATGATCTTACTTTAAATAATAGCACATAAATGTGACTACCTACCGCCGCTGATTAGCGGGCGGTAGAAGCTCTGTTTATTTTTTGTAATTTTTTTTCTAATTAAAACTGTGTTCTAGTGATTACAATATTTTAAAAGTTAACCAGCAGTTCAGATGCTTACGCAGTGCAATTAAACACAGTGAATGCGCCTACAAATAAACAATTCAAAATAAAATAAAAAATTCCATAACCTCTAATTTTTGACAAGTGACATCGCGGCAAAGTGCTTGCAGTGGGTAGGTACCTACTTACTCGCCTGCATGACAGAAACAGACGCGCCAGTGCTATGTCCAGTGCAGAGGTACTCCCTGCAAGTACTTAAAGATATAATAACTAACACTGTGCCGCGAGTGCAATGTCGAACAAAAGAGTGGCCAAACATTGTGCTGAGGAGGCGCGTGAGGCGCAGAAAACGAGGAGGGCGACGGCTGAACTACTCAGCCCCGCCAGTGACAACTCCTGCTGTTTGTTCAGTGCATTGTGAGGATCTTGCTTCCACATCCAGATCTTCAGTGGCACCTTCATCGCCGAGCTCCCTGCTGACCAGCGGGAGACATCAGCAAATTCTGGAGAGGAAGATCAATCTTGGATGCTGGAATGCGAGATCTATCGCCAATAAAGTGGATGACATTTGTGAATTATGTAAAAGCCATGACCTTGGCATCCTCGCACTGACAGAGACGTGGCATGAGAGCTACCACTCAAGTGCCATGAAGAGACTGCGTGCACTGGGGTTCGCGACATTTGAGGAAGCACGGGCAAGGCCACATCATGGAAAAGGGACAGAGAATATTTCCTGGACCAACCATGGCGGAGTTGCGTTGCTAGTGCGTCCAGGATGTCGTGTGGAGAAGATTAACTTTTTTTCTTTCACGACATTTGAGTGCCTTGTATGTCGGGTATCTTCCGGTGCAACGCTCACAATAGCTATTGTATATCGCCCCGGCTCTAAGCCTGTTACGGCGGCGTTTTTTCATGAATTTCGGGAGCTCTTTGAAGTTTTAGTAACTCGTAATGAGATGTTTCTGATAGTGGGGGATGTTAACGTCAGGCTTGAGCGCAGAGATGACACCAATTGTGTTACTCTCACTGCCTTGCTTGCGGACTATGGCTGCAGACAGTGGGTAGATGCTCCCACTCATGACGCGGGTGGCCTACTGGATGTGGTCATCACTAGACAGGAGGATGCTCCTTTGAAAACAGAGGTAAGAGATGTGGGTTTGTCGGACCACAGGTTGGTGGTGGTACGTTTAAATCTAGGACGACCTGTTCCTGTATACAGGAAAATTACCTCCAGGTCCTGGAACAAATTTAAGATCGATTTCTTCAAAATGGATTTGTCTCTATCGCCGATCTGTTGTCCGGAAACCTACGTCTCAATGCACCCAGACACATTAGTTGGGCTGTACAATGACACCATGAAAAGTTTAATAAATCTGCATGCTCCCATTACAATCAAACATGTTAGGGAGCGGAATAGTGCTATCTGGTTTGATAGTGAATGCAGTGCGCTGAAACGCAAAATGCGACAAGCAGAGCGTAATTTCAGGAGCGGCAAGCCAGGTAGCACTAGAGAAATGTGGATAATTGCACAGGGTCTGTACAGGTCAGCTATCCTCCAGAAAAAGTCCCAGCATTATTGTACCATTATTGCTAGTGAAAAATGTCCACAGCGTTTATGGAGACTTCTGGAGAACGTGTCTGGTGGTGCCCGGGCCGGTGCGGGTCCGGTGACGACTGCTGGTGATCTCGCTGCTTACTTTCAAAGTAAAATACCGACCAGATATTCTCCCCTAGGGGTTAGTCCTGGTTCTCTGGGACTTTTGTGTAATTCACAGCTTGAAGTGCTTGGGCTGACCTCTATTGAAGAGGTGACGCGAGTTGTAGCGGGATCGCCAAATAAGCAGTGTGATCTGGATCCTGTGCCGACGTGGGTACTAAAAGAGTGCATTCTTCTAGTGGCTCCATTTATTGTTAGGTTTATCAATGGATGCCTAATGGATGCCACTATCCCCTCCTTTTTAAAGGAAGCGCAAATAACGCCAATATTAAAAAAGCCAAATCTCGATCCTAACGATCTCTCCAATTTCAGGCCGGTGTCAAACTTACCGTTTCTGTCTAAGGTACTGGAGCGCATTGTCTCTGATCGGCTGGTATCTTATCTGAGTGCTAACGATCTGATGCCTAAGAGGCAATCAGCCTATCGAAAATATCATTCGACTGAAACTGGCTTACTGACGGTGGTCTCAGATCTGATATCGGCAGTGGATTGCGGAGATCTTGCTCTCTTAGCGCTTCTGGACATGAGTGCGGCGTTTGACACCGTATGTCATGATATTCTGATAAGGAGGTTGGAGGGTTCGTACGGCTTGAGGGATAAGGCGCTGGCGTGGTTCTCCTCCTACTTGGCGGATCGCAAGCAGGTAGTGCGTACTTGTGACTGTGTCTCACCTTCCTATTCGCTGATCTCCGGGGTGCCGCAGGGGTCTGTACTGGGACCGATCCTGTTTATTTTATACACTGCTGACATTGAGAGTATAGTTGAGAAATGGGGCCTCATTACACATGCATATGCAGATGACTGGCAAATTTACTCTCAGTGTCAGCCACATATGGCACAAACTCTCAGTAACAGGGTGGCAGCTTGCATTGCGGAGATTGGTGAATGGATGACAAGCAATGGCCTAATCCTTAACATGGGTAAGACAGAAGTGATGTGGGCGGCTACAACCAGGCGTGATCATCTTTTGACAACTCGAGTACCACTCTCCATTGGGGGAGAGCTGATTCAGCCCTCCGACTCAGTCAGACTTCTAGGAGTCACACTGGATCGGAACCTCACAATGGGAGAGCAATTGAACTTGACTGTATCTTCCTCATTTTTTGAACTTCGCCAGATAAAGGCGATCAGGAGATGTTTACCGTCGGGAGCAGTCAAGACCCTGGTTAATGCCTTTGTGATGTCACGAGTTGACTATTGCTCAACGCTGTACATAGGTCAGCCGAAAAAGCAGTTCAACCGTCTTCAGTCTGTGCTGAATTCAGCGGCAAGACTCATATTCGGGATGTCTAAATTTACTCGCATTACTCCATTGTTAGGGAAACTGCATTGGCTTCGTTTTCCGGAGAGGGTGGTCTACCGTGTTTGTCTGATGGTGTATAAGGCTGTAAATGGTACAGCTCCTTCATATTTGGCTGACATGTTTACACCCGTTGAGAGGGATTTGAGGCGCCAAACGCTCAGATCTGCAGGGGATGGCGTGGTGGACTTGGTTCAGCCACACCGTCAGACACGCACTAATTTTGGGGACCGTGCTTTCCGGTTTGCGGGACCAATGGAGTGGAACAGACTGCCACCTAATGTGAGGAAGGCAAAGACTGTTGGTGTCTTTAAAGGAGCACTAAAGACACATCTTTACAAGAAATCTTATCCGTGATTTGAGAGGGCCCTTGAGGTGTGACACACACAAAAACGGCGCTCTTTAATTATGTGTACATTAAAATAAATTATCCTTATATATATATATATATGACAGAATTGGCATTGATTGGCATAGTCAATATTGTGACGTCACCCGTTCGGGTTGCCAGGGAAAAGCCATGCAAATATTTTGTTATTGATGACTACGGACGGCAGTCCTATATCAGACTGACATTTGCTCGCCGAGAAAGAGTTTTAAATTAAAAAAAAAATCTGACCTCACTTCCATTACAAGTCCTTTTTTTGAGGCCAAAATGAAACAAAAGCACAATGAACGTCTTCAACATATTTCAAATAATCAAGTGTTCTAATGATTTTTCAAATTTATGAAGGTTCCTATTAACCTATCACACTTGATCCCCGAACAAATTCCATAGACAATAAAACTGTGATGTCACACGGCCGAGTTGCTACAGAAAAGGAAAGAAGAAATATTTTGTTATTGTATTCCTTGACTTATAGGTTGGTATAAGGCTGACTACACATACTGTAAAAAATGGTTCACTTTGCCAATGTCACCCCTGTGTCAGGGAAGTTTGGCAAAAGTTGTAGGGCTTATGTCCATTTGAGGTTTGGATTTTATTTGTAAGTACACATTTAGCATTTGTAAGCACGAACTACACGTGTTTGTTTTTGGGCATACATTTGAGAGCTTCAAATGAATATGTCCTTGCAACTTAGATTATAGATTATTATTATTATAGTTTGCTAAGAACCATTGTCATGTAGAAGAGTGAGTTTTCTCGCCGAGAAAAAAACTAAATTTGAAATTTGTGTGGAGCCCAGTCAGGAAATGCCCATACACAAATTCACATGTAAAAAATTGTGCGTCATACGGCCGTATTCGTAGAGAAAAGAAAAACAAATATTTTTTTTATTGGTTGCTAAGTATTGTAGTCCCATACAAGTGTGACGTTTCCCCGCCGAGAAAAATATTTTTAAATTCAAATTTGAGGTAGGTACATAATATATTTTTTTATTTGTTAATGCCAACAAAAAATATAATACGTCAGTAAATAACTGTGTCAGAAGTTGTGTTTTATGTTCACTTTTAATTTAGATGGATTCATAAAACATAAAACTTTTTACAAACAAAATTAAGATTTAAAGAAAACGAATGGTCACCCTATGAAAGTGTATTAACAATATTTGAGAGATATTATTATCTGTGTTTGAATTTCAACTCGATACATGCTGCAGCTTACAAGATAACAATGAAAATCAAAAAGCAAACTCAACAGGAAAACACCCACCTTGAAGGAAATGCACGTAAATTGTGTTAGAGAATATTTTAAGCAGGGAATATTATACCGGTTTGTTATTCTGTAGCAGCGGCGCGCAGACGGGCGGACATTCTCTGGCGGAGTGGGATCCCTCCCAGGCAACACTCAAGTGTGCGAATGTCAGCGGCCGTCCCGCTCTAGCACGCGCGGCTAGCGGACAAACGCCGCTACACCCATCTCACTCACTCTGCGAAATACGTATACACATTACACCATACTATACGTTATTTTTTTTTTAGATAACTTATATATTATTATTATGAGGCGTTGATAAATAAACTCATAAAATACTTATTAATCTTTAAATAGACGTTAAAACCTCTTGGATTTCAATTGGAACAAAATTTGAAAAATGTTCGATTTTCAAATCCAGACGCGATTTAGATTTAGACAAAAACGGAGATACACCCCACTGGCACTATTATTATATTATTGAGGTTAGGTTTTAACGTCATTGGCTTGGCTATTATTATCATAATATATCAGTGTTTATAATTATTTAAACAAGACAAAATTAGAAAAAGAGATTGAATGAATAATTTTACGTTTGAAATACCTGCGTCAATGTTATTGGCACAACACTAGTACGATGTAAATAAGTTTGAAAAAAAAACTTTAAATAATACTAAATGATTTTATACTGAAATTGAAATTCACATGTATATGTTTGAAATGTTGCGTTGGCAAAACAAAATTATATATAAAGTAAGATTGCCACCATTTATCGAATCATTTCTTTATTTTCGAGGCGGAACAAAATGCTCAACCGCCCAAACAGCTCCTTCGCTAATGTCACAATGGGGTGGCAATCTAAAAACAAGAATAACCTTACACAAGCAGACAAAAGAAATAGAAAGGAACAAACTCAAATTGCAAAATATTTCAGAGCGCTAAAAGATATCCTGTTTTAACTGCTAAACACTAAACATAGAGATTTATTGCATGTGTTTATTCATAGACAACTTCATAAAAAATTAAAATTCAAATTTTGATGCAAATATTTTTTCCACGATGTCAAGAAAAGTATGTTGAACTGGCAGCACCTTATGTTGCGCAAAGATAATTTTAGCCTGCAGTATGGTATGCTCGTAAATACTATTTTATTAAAAAAGTTTTTGCTGCATCAACTCATTTTTGAGATTTCAAGGGCTCAATAATATTGCTGCAGCTCGAGATACTAATAGAACATGACGATCAATGCCTCTCTATAAAAAGCTAGGCCTTGGGTGTTTGTAATAAAAATAAACAAATTGCATATTTTTTAAACTTTGTTTTAGATTTTTAATGAATGAAAGAGATTTTTCAAATCGTTTTTACGGCTAACATTAACCAAATCTAATTTTTGAATAGGACATAACTTAAAAACATTTAATTCATAGATGATCCATGATTTTTTTTCACTCCAATTGCCAGATGATCTACGGATTAAATGTCGTTTCTGAATAACATTGCTGTAATCTTGTTTTATATTAAAAATGTTATTTATTTTGTCTAGTTTATTTGTCGGCGTTATAGCCAAGCGCACCAGGTGGTGGTAATTTCACTAATATATATTTGAAATAAAATAGCATGATCGGTTCCAATCCCATTAGGCACATGCAAGACTTTCGGCGAACATGCGTTAAGAATTTGTAATATATAAATATGTGCTGCTTAGTTGCATTGTAGTTGCGTTTCTACTACATCTGTTTTTGGCCAGGCAAAAACAGTTTTATTAATTTCATTCTTATCTTAAATTTGATAAAAAAAAACAATTGTTATTCTTTTGGGTTTTATACTTTATGTACAAATGTCTTGGTACTAGTCGTGAAAACTACTTTACTAAAACATCGACAAAGTTTACTTAGCCCTCACGAAAATGAGTGCCAGTCCCTCGGGAGCTGGGTAACACGCTCTTCAACTGAAATGGTTGACATACGGCCAGCCCCCTTCCGTGTAAAAATAAATAGGCTCCACTCGATTCACACGGCAAGAAGTTTCACTAAATGTGTAGCTTAGTTGCGTTTTTTTTTTGTATTTACAAGAGGAGTTTTCACGACTTAAAAATATTTTAAAACCAAGTAAGATTATTGATTTCTCGTAAATTTTTGAATAGTGCTTCGTGCTAATTATTTTTTACAGTGAAATATAAAAAAAATGTTGAGAATAATCACACCTACATGCATACCTGTTAGTTTAAAGCGTTGCTTGTATTCGGTGAGCTCGCGTTCTCGTTTTGCTCTGTGACGTCAGCAATGCCATACACTGCTCGATACAACCTTTCACGTCCGTCGGAGAGTGGAAATGGTAGAGATAATAACATTGAACGTTAGTAACGTTAATAAACTATTATTCTAGCTTAGTAATTATTTAAAAAAATACTTATGCCATTAATGTAGGTAACATTATTAGGTGAGGTCAGTTGGGGAAAGTGGGACGAGGGTAAAATGAAACACCATTGCGTATTTCAAAACCATAAGTCCCGATGAAAAACGAATTAGGATGTTGTTAATATTCCATAAAACTGATGCCACTGCATAGCCGCTCGGTATACAGGCTCCATTACAAGACTATTTATTATTATTTATATTTAGTCTTATTTGAATCAGGATGTGTGAAGCGAGTGCATGTCGCAGAACACACCCTTAGCTATTAATGCACTAGTCTGACGAGTCGTGTGAACCGGCCATAAAAGTCGGAAAAACTTTTGTTTGTCAATGTTTTTTTTTAAATTTCCCTTTTTAACGGGTTTTTGTTATTCCTTTTAATTTAACTTACACAGATGTGTACCCTAAACGTTTATGATTCATATTGAATGCATACCTATTCAAAGGCAAAACCTGCTCTTGACCAAAATAGCATTTTATATTCATCACTTGATAGGTTGGTACGGGGTTGACTACTCGTACTGTAAATATGATTAACTTTGCCAATCACACCCTTGTTTCAAGGGGGGGTCGACAAAAGTAACAAGGTTTATATTAATTTCAGGTTTGGATTTTAATTTGTAAGTACACATGCAGCATTTGTAAATGCTAACTTACACGTGTTTGTTTGTGGACATGCATTTAATATGAATTTCAAATGTGTGCAACTTAGATTATAGATAGAATTGACAATTTATGGCAAGAATTGCTGAGTTGTCCATTTGGGCTTTGGGTTTGCAACTTACGCAAACGCAAACTTGCTATAAATATTCTTTCTCATGACATGAATCCAAATTATTTTCAAATTTGTGTAACAATGATTATACTCGTAGGTACATAGAACATTTTAAAATTGTAATTTGACATATTGACACTGTTACACTTAGCCCCTCACAGGGGCTAAGTGTAACAAAATTTAAAGATCGACGTATTAATGAATATTGCGATATATTCCTACAATTGAAAACTCATGTCATTGTAACATTTACTCATTATTATACAAAATTAAAAAAAAATTACGGGGCCAATTATGTGATATACCCTTTCATGTACAAAATCCAACAAAGTATTTCTCACTACTCTAAACGTTTTACCCTCTTATGCCTGTTGACCTAATGTATCTAAACATCAAATTAATTCCTTTTGAAATATTTAAATATACGATATACCTAGGACGTACCTATTTAACTTAAGATAAATTGCGGAACATGATCATTACTACCTGATTAGAAAACGAAGAGGAAGGAAAATGTTGTAAGGAAAGTTGGGACATAATAATATACTGGAGACGTACAAAATGAAGGGCGGTAATCTAGGGTTAGTTATGATAATGATACAAGTACTACTTACATGGAAACACAGAAAATTAATTTCCAAATATTGCCACACTTAAATTCAAATATGTAGAGAGCGTAAAGTATTTTTATCCCGATTTCGTTTTTAAATGTTAGTCCAATTCGAAATATTTTTCAATCTGGTATATAAGGGAAATGGATAAATGACTGCGGATAACTTAATATGTCATTTATTCAGTTTTACTTTAAGGTATCTATATAAGTTCGCGCTTACACATGCTGCATGCGTACATACAAAATAAACGAAACCTTACAGAAACATAAACTTTGCAACTCCTGCCGCGTTTCCCTGAAACCGTGGTGGCATTGGTAAAAGTGCATCAAGTTTTACAGCATGGGGGGTCAGACTCATGCTAACCTATTAGTCAAGGAATAATAATGATTGAATGAGTTTTTTTAATTATTGAATCAGTCTGAACAGGTAGTTTTCGTCTCGCATAGGTTCTTTGTTTGGTATTCCTCGGTATAGGTAGGGGAGTATGGATCGCCGTACTCGGAAGAGAGGCCGTTCCATCCCGCCCTCCATACAGAGCGCGCGCGCTTCCACACCTCAAACGAGTTACAACTCAACAACAAAACCTACCCAAACTAAAACAGCACCTCTATGAAATGCTTAAGTTGAAGTAGGCTTTCGGGGGAACGCTTGGAATGAGTTTACACGTGAAGCCTTGTGCTTGGAGTGGAGGTCGATAGCAGGAGCGCGCGCACGGACGACGCCTAGCGCGGGAAAATCGACTGGCAGGCACTCTCGGCTGAAAAGCTTTTTTCACAGTCGATATTGATTTTGCTGCGCATGGACAAACTTATACTGGCTTATTTTATATCTTGTAAAATATTATACTACACCTATTCATTACATTATTGGTTTTGGCTGGGTGTACTTTGATCAATCATTTTGGCGCTTTTGCTCCAAATGACCGTTTGGACATTGAGTAGGTACGCCCCAAAGTGCCACTCTACAAGTAAAGAAACTTTCGGGTAGCAACCACTTCTCAGCGCTGTATACTTACATCCTTTATGTATGACGCTGAAAAACTTTCAGACCTTAAAGAGTGGCTTAATTTTTGAAAAAGAATAATTAGGTTTTGAAAATTAATGTCTAAGTCAAAATATTTGTAACAATTATGTTGACGAAGATGCTTAGGTATTGGGTGAAAACGATTGAGCAAAAAATAAATAAAAGTGAATTAAAACTTTACATTTTCTATTCAATTTATAAAAAAAAAAGATTACGTAGGTATCTACTAAACCTGATGTAGGATGTAACATTTATATAACTAAAGTAATTCCTAAAATAATGAATCACTTGTTGAGTGATTTTTTGTCACGTGATATTGATTTTCATACATTTTACTTGAAATATTTTGTTAAAAGAATGAGGTCGGAATATTTTTGAATTTGGAGATTTTTTTTCGGCGAGAGAACGCCAGACTGCATCGTTAGCAACCAAGAATAAAATATTTGTATGCCTTTTCCCTTGCAACCCGGCTGGGTGACGAAACAATATTGTCTATGCCAATATTTCACGTACTGACCTCGTTAAATAAAAAAAAGTTGAACACAATTAAAAAAGTATAAAATAAGAAAATAGGTAGTTCTAGCTCTGTAATCATCGAATGATATTATATTTGTAATTAATTAAATAAGTAGTTGATTTATTTTCGGAAACTTTAGAATTTTTTGAAGGTTAGAGGAAGCTTAGGGATTAACGTAGAACTTTTGATAAAATACGCAACCAAGCTGCATGTAGAGAGCAACTTCTTCCCGCATTGTACCCACAGGGATCGCGTGTGGCGTGTGGAGTCTGTTTATTCACTACATTTGAATTGGGGGTTTCGCTACTCCCGAGGGACAGGCTCTAATTTTTTTAAAGATTGAGTAAGCCTTGCCGGTATTTTGATTTGGGTTTGATATAAGCACTGAAAAGCGAAAATCATTTCTGAAACCCTTGAAAGAGATCCAACCCTAAGCCTCTGGCATGAAACGCAAGCATTCTACCAACTGAGCTATCGACCTACACGCGAAATAAAATGCTAAAACAAAATTTAAGTGACTGCTCAATATTTTTGAATTTTGAACATTTTTTTCTCGACGAACAAATGTCAGTCAATAAATGATAGTAAATATTTGTTGGCTTTTTCCCTAGCAACCCGGCCGGTTGGTGGCACAATTCTGTCTACAAGTAGGTCGATTCACGTATACGGACCTTATTGTTGTTATCTGTTTATCGAATTTGTATTCCCAATAAAGAACTCGTTTACGAATGGTAAGCAAATTGAAGAACAATAGCCATCTATGGTGAAGAAATATTTTCGGGATATTTCAGGACCTGAAAGGTCAGCTTATAAGTAATAGCAAACATAAACCATCTGTTGGTGGAAACTAAAAATACTTTCATTCCCTTCCAGTGAGGAAAGCAGAAATTATGGTGTTCAAATAAATAGACATCTATACAAAAAACCATAAACTTTTGATTACCAGGAAAATTCGGAAAGCAGTTTTCTGAAGCGTTTCATAGCCAAGATATTCCGTGATCTGTGGCCAAGATGCACATCAGTTTAATTTATTTTTAATGTTTGTGTTGTAATTCCTTGACTTGAGGTTAGTATGAAGCTGACCACCCATACTGTAAAAAATGTCACCCCTGCTTCAGGGAAGGCCTGCAAAAGTTGCAGGGTTTATGTTTATTTGAGGTTTGGATTTTAATTTATAAGTTCACACTACACATACAGCATTTTTACGCAAAAACTTACCCGTGTCTGCTTATGGGAATGCATTTAATATGAATTTTTCATTTTAAGTAAGTTAATGAAAACTGAATAAGCTGATTCACTGATTTGAGAAATGACAGAGGTGACAATTAGTAAGTGAACTAACTATAAAGAAGCGCTCATGAAGAACTTCAAAACTACAGGATTGACACACTTCTAAAGTGTTTTATTTTGTAGGAAATGGGAAAAAGGTGCATTTATTTAAGAAAGCCATGTTAGCTTAATATGTCACTTATTCTGTTTTACTAGTAAGGTATAGACACCTTTGCAACTTAGATTATAAATGATAGATATATTTAGGTAAAGAGAACAAAAATCCGTTTCAATCAATATTTATTTTTCAAAATATTATCTTTCATTCTCAACCAACATCCAGTCATTTCATAGTACTTACATATATTATTTGGACGTCTACTGCACTTATATTCAATTTTAAATTTTAAAATTACTATCTTATCTTAAAAGTTACACACATAGGAAAATTTGAATCCTGTAATTTTACAAAGAATTAAACTTAATAATAAATAAATTTAATAAATACACAGTTTAATCTTTTAATTAATTGTATTCACACACAAATAATGGAAAGAAATCGTTTCATATTGCTTTAAATTCATACAATAATTGACTAGGAGCACATTAACAGCATAGTAAATATTTTAAATATTTAAATTGTTAAATGGTAATTTATTGTAAAAATGAAAATTAAATAATATAAAATATATTTTAACTTATAGTAATTAGAAACCTACTCCTAATTATATTTATTTGACTTTTCATTGATTTTATATGATTTTTTGGATGGGATGAGAATAATGCCGGATAGATTTTTGTTTACATACGTATATTGTTACAATAAATGATAGTACCTATTGTAGATATTTTTGGAGCATTCATTTCACGATTATTTTTACTTTTTCTTTAAACATTTTTAATTACAATGAGGTCTGAATATTTTTGAATTTTGAGCTTTTTTTTTGGCGAGCAAACGTCAGTCTTATATGGAACTGCCGTCCTTAGCAACCAGTTGTAAATATTTGCATATGCTTTCCCAAGCAACTCGGTCGGGTGACGACACAATATTGTCTACGCCAATTCACGGGCGGACTTCATTTATGACAAATTTCTAGAAACATCTAAAGAAAGAGAGAACCTAATATTTTCTTGTTCTTTACATTCAGTCATATTTTCTTTTTGTCATTTGAATACAGTCCTACATTTCAACACCAGTTTTTTTTGCCTGAAATATTTTTTCATTCGATGCGTACGAGTACTTCTTTACGCATCAAATCATATCTGTTTTGTATCTTGTTTTTTTTTTGGAATGAAAGTTTTTGATGTAGGTATGTGAGTTCACATATTTTTTTAATTTTCAATAAATTCGTAAATAGGTGTGAAATTCACCAATCTACTTTTTCCTGAGCAAAAATAGATGTTAAAATGATCAATAAAACCTTTGAGTTTAATGATTTTTTAATAAACATTTAGCCAATTAGATTTTTACAACATGGTCGAAGAAATCATTAAGGGGCCTGACATAACACTAACCCGTGCTGTTTTTACTTCAAACACGTAGTCAAAGTTACCCCCTTGATGCCCTTGACCATATCATTGACAATATGTAGCGCAGGTTACAATGTCAGATTGAATCAAATGTGATTGTGCTGTCTGACTCTTCCATATCTCCATTATGATGTGGATAGTCCTGTATAATGTCTCCATCTGGGGGTCATTATTTCTATTTTGTTGGTGGTGACACTGTCTGGTGGCCCATATCTCTATTTTGTTGGTGGTGATTCAGTCTGGTGGCCCATATCTCCATTTTGTTGGTGGTGATTCAGTCTGGTGGCCCATATCTCTATTAAGTTGGTGGTGACATGTCTCTGGTAGCCCATATCTCTATTTTGTTGGTGGTGACGGTGTCTGGTAGCCCATATCTCTATTTTGTTGGTGATGACATTGTCTGGTAGCCCATATTTCTATTTTGTTGGTGGTGACCCAAACCTCAAGTTTGTTAGTGGTGATTCTGTCTGGTGGCCCATATCTCTATTTTGTTGGTGATGATTCAGTTTGGTGGCCCATATCTCTATTTAGTTAGTGGTGACATGTCTCTGATAGCTCAAATCTCTATTTTGTTAGTGATGATTCTGTCTGGTGGTCAATATCTCTATTTTGTTGGTGGTGACAGTGTCTGGTAGCCCATATCTATATTTTGTTGGTGGTGACATTGTCTGGTAGCCCACATCTCTATTTTGTTGGTGATGATTCAGTCTGGAGGCCCAAATTTCTATTTTGTTGGTGGTGACAGTGTCTGGTAGCCCATATCTCTATTTTGTTGGTGGTGTCAGTGTCAGGTAGCCCACATCTCTATCTTATTGGGGACATTGTCTGGTGGACCATATCTTTATCTTAATGATGGGGATTCTATCTGGTAGCCCATATCTCTATCTTATAGGTGACATTGTCTGGTGGCCCATATCTCTATTTTAATGGTGGTGATACTGTCTGGTGCTTATGTCTGGTGATTCACATCTCCATCTTGATGGTGGTGACCCTATCTCAGGAGTCTGTCTGGTCGCCGTTGCTTGAAGGAGGCTGATCAGAAGGCGGCATGAGCATCTGCTGCTGCTGCAGGAGCTTGGCTGCTGCAGGGAATCCTCCCAGCTCAAAACCTGCTGGGGCCACGATGCCCGCAGCGCTGGCTGTGCCCTGCAGGTACGCTATCAGTCTGGAAACAGTTAAAAACAATGTGGTCAACATACGCTTCAGTTAGATTGAAAGTCCTGCAAATCTGGAACTGGGGAAAAAATGGTGAATGACATGTTGAATGTCCAAAGAGATGGTGAATGTCTTGGTAAGTATCCAAAGACATGGTGAACGGCTTACCTTCTAAGTTCCTCCAGAGCGTTGGCCTGCATCAGGATATAGTTCTTGGCCAGCAGCAGAGTGGCGATCTTGGACAGCTTCCTCACAGAGGGAGAATGCGCGTAGGGGATGACGCTGCGCAGCTCGTCTAAGGCATCGTTCTGGAACAGTTGCGCTGATGACAACACCTCACCGGTAACAATGGAAGCACATCTACTTGGGCTCATGCAACCATTGGCTCTGTATTCCAAGATGCATCACTTATAAGGTGCCCTTTTTCAGTCGACAAAGCTCTGTTTGAGAGAGCACAGGAATACTTAATCAAAGTTTATTTTTTAAGAAATCCTGTGTGGGAGACTCCCTAGATTCTAGAGACTCTAGGGGTCTATGACACTTGTTGTAGTGCCGCAGAGGTGTACGAGCTTGGTCGACGCTACAAAGCGCCAATACTCAAGCAAGACCCAGTTGCTGTAAGGCTGGATGGACCTTTGGTGACCGGTCATTGGTAAAGGTTTTATGACTTTTTCAACCCAGCGAAGAGCAAATTTGAAAATATAAATGGTATATTTTTTGTACTTCGCCGGGATTCGAACCCACAACCTTCCCATTCAGAGTCCGCAGTGTTACCACTGAGCTGCGGACCGGTCAAAGACAGAAAAAAAACAGATTAAACATTTAGGTCATTTAGGTCACTCCTCTTTCAGGGAAGGTCGGCAAGAGTTTCAGGGCTTATGTACATTTGAGATTTGGGTTATTTTGTTCCTTGACTTATAGGTTGGTATGGAGCTGACCACCCAAACCGTAAAAAAATGGTTCACTTTGCGAATGTCATCTCTGTTTCAAGAAAAGTCGGCATGTGTTGCAGGGCTTATGTTCATTTGAGATTTTTTGAATATATTGTAGGTCCACATGCGGCAGTATGAGCGCGAACTTTCACGGGTCTGCTTATGAGAATGCATTTAATACGAATCTTGAATGTAATATATCTTTGCAACTTAGATTATAGAGTAGTGTCATACTTACAAGATCATGCATTCTCCGTCTCTCTCTGGCGTTTATGTTAAGTCGTACGCTCTTTCCCTGTCTACCCTTTTGTTTCCCGCCCGCCAATGCTGCGTTCAAGCTCATGCCTCTCTGAGAAGAAGGCATCCTGGAACATAAAAAATTCTCAATAATGTAAGAAAAACTTCACGAGTTGATTTATTTCCTCGAGCTCTTTCGGTGCTATCACACCATTATCAAGAGAACAACCATTGATAGTTGTTCTGGTGTGATAGCACCAATAGCGCTCGACGGAATAAATCAACTCGTGAAGAAAACAAGGTTTTATTTTTACATTATTAATTTAAAACGAGTCTTCACAATGTCAACACACAAACCCTTAATTTTCATAAGTTAAGCATGTCGGCAACACAAATAGTGTAACTTCTTGCCTGCGTTATCCCCGAAGGGGTCGCATGTAGTGATTCGGGACCTTTTTATTTTTACGGGTAAGGGGTCCGACCTTACATTAACCACTTTAGTTGAAGTGGGGGTTTCCAAGCTCCCGAGGGGGCTGGTTCTCCTTTCTTATGAAGGCTGAGAAAACCTTGCCGGTAGTTTTTTTGAGTTTGAAATAAACACCGAAACTGAAAATCATTTCTGATACCCTCGGTGGAGATCGAACCCTTTCTCTCCGCATGGAATGCAAGCATTCTACCAACTGAGCTATCGACCGGATTTTTTTACGATCTTGGTCGTCGCTACAAAGCGCCAATTCTCAAGCAAGACCCAGTTGCTTCAAGGCTAGATGGAACTTTGGAATTATGGGCCTTCCATACCTTGAAAATCTGTTTGTTTTAAGCAGCGTACGATATCTACTTCAAAATGATAATTTCGCAGCCAGAAAAACAAATAGGCTGATTTATTTGGTGAGCGCTGTTTTTGTGTGTATCACACCTCAAGAGCCCTCTGCGAGCTTGGTCGCCGCTGTAGAAAGCGCCAATTCTCAAGCAAGACCCAGTTGCTGTAAGGCTGAATGTACCTTTTGATGATTTGTCTTTGGTAAAGGTTTACGAAATTTTCTACCCAGGGAAGAGCAAATTTGTAAATACGAATGGTATTTTTTTGTGCTCCGCCGAGATTCAAGCCCACAACCTTCAATTTACGAGTCCGAAGTGTTACCACTGGACTACGGACCAGCAGAACAGTTACTTTCTTTCGACCCCAATATAACCTTTAATCTTCCCTCAATAACAAGCTTCCTAGAATGACTTTTCACAAACATGTATGTACATCACCATCATCCTTGACGCTACAACCAAGAGTAGCCTGTTTGAGGAGTTGTCTCCACCATTCTCTCTCTATCACCTCTCGTCTCCAATCGGTCACGCCCAGATCTTGCAAGTGCCTTACCACTCCAGGGCTGGAAGTCTTATCACCACGGTAATTCTTACCAACTGAACATCGGTAATATTTGTATCAAGACTAATCAGCTGTCTACTTGCGGCCATCTTGGATTGACAGGTCTTTATACAAATATTACCGATATGCGATAGGTAAGAATTACCGTGGTGCTGAGACTTCCAGTGCTGGTTATGCTTAGACAATCAGGTTATTAATTCATTGATATTGAGTTGAATACATTAGCCGCAGTATAAAAAAATAGTATACATATGCTCACATGTAGTGTCCGACCGAATATTCGGTTTCGGCTTTCGGCCTTTCGGCCAATATTTGCCACATTCGGCAAACTTACGGTTTCGGCCGAAAGTAGTGGTCACTTTCAGCCCAACCGAAAGTTAGGCAGACAAACCGACCACCCGCGCGCACGCAACGCGACGGGAACGCCGCGACGCGATTGGCGGCCTTTAGACGAATAAAAGTTTAAAAAATCTTAAATAAATTGAAAAATTCTTTCATATTCGTGTACTACACATACACAACATATGGAGAACATATGTAGTTTAAAATAAGAAGATTGACTGACTTGACGGTCGTTTGCCCTGTATAACTAATTGGGCGTTGACTTAAACATGAAAAGTTTTTTTTATTACCGTTTTTTATAATTGTTTTATTTTCATTTCATTGAATTTCTTATATAAAGTATTTTTGTTGCATTTGTTTAACTTAATTAGGCGATGAAAGAAACATGACAAGTTTTTTAAGTTTTATAATTTGTTTGATTTTTAATTATTAATAATTGTATCTATTAGTAATTTAATTTTTGTTTGCATATAGTTTTGCATTAAATAAAAAAGTTCCCAGAATTGTAAACACCTTTTATTGTTACTTGCATATCCTTCTAACTAAACAATACATAACTAACTAGGCACTTAAATAATATACATACTTTCGGCTACGGCTTTCAGTTTCGGCTTTCGGCTTCGGCTTTCGGCTTTCTGCCGAAAGTAGAATTTTGCCGAAATTCGGCTACGGCTTTCGGCCGAAAGTGAAAGTACACTTTCGGTCGGACACTACTCACATGTTGTGGGGAGTACAAAAATAGATGGGAGTTTGGGTTGCCATTGACGAAATTCAGTTTTGTCCTCCCGACACTTCTTTTTCAACACGGCTTTTGTGGAGCAGATACTTTTCTATTGTCGTCATATCGTTCATTCCTTCGTAGTATCCTCACCATTGTAGTCAGAGTCGGAATCATTTTCATGAAAATCCTGATAAAATGTCGGTGTATAGAAAAAGGACGTCTTTCAAGATATTCTTAGCGTAGAAATGTTTTAAATCAAATATCACTTTTTCGATCTCAGTTTTTTCTCCTAAATGAAAACTTTTGTCCTGAGCTTACAGATTCCATTGGTTAGTAATAAATATAAATCTATAATGCATGAAATAAAACATACTGAATTATTTTTCCATAATGCATGATCTATTCATAGTACCAAAGGTCCATCCAGCCTTACAGCAACTGGGTCTTGCTTGAGAATTGGCGCTTTGTACTAGTGACGACGACGAGTAAAAAGGTCGATAGCTTAATCGGTAGAATGTTTGCATTTTATGCCGATAGCAAGGGTTTGATCCCAAGGTTTACTCAGCCTTTTCACAAGAAATGAGAACCAGCCCTCCCGGGAACTCGGAAACCCCCACTTCAAGTGAAAGTAGTTGGTGTGAGGCCGGCCCCCTTACCCGTAGAAATATATAGGTCCCTAATCGCCACATGCGACCCCTTCGGGGGTAACACAGACAAGAAGTTACACTATGTGTGTAGCTTAGTTGTGTTTTTTTAATTTTTTTTATTCATAGTAAAGGTGACTGAAATAAATTATTTGAAATAAAAACACCACTGATTCGAGTGCCGTCGGAACCCTTAGAGATAACTTTGACTCTAGCTCAGCAGATGTCGTTGCTTATTCATTAATAAATAGTAAATTAAAATAAAATGGGAAGTATAAGTTGATAATCTTTTTGGCCAAGCGAAAACAGTATGGTGAAGGACATTCTTCGTAAACAAGTTCTTTGTACATATGTAGTATTTTAAATAAAAAAAGATATGCTTGTCGCCGGTCTTTGATAGAAGAAAAGGAAAAATAAGAAGTAGAAGAAGAAGGAGGAGGAGCAGGACGAGAGAAAGAAGAATCTCGGCAGTGGTGACCTCACCTGTGAGATGGATGGCTTCCGCTGGGCTGGTTCTCATCGTGCTGCTGCTGCTGCTGCTGCTGCTGCTGGGGCGGCAGGTTGGGCCCCGCCTGCAGGTAGAAGCCGCCCAGCCCCACCGCCCCCAGCGGGGTGCGCCGCCCCGCACCGGGGCCCGCGGGGGGAGACTGCGCCCCCGAGCCCGCCCCCCAGCTGGAGTAGGCGGGAGGCGGCTGCTCCATACCGCCAAACACAATCTCTACTCACAGCTAAGATGAAAAAATAAACGTTAGGAAATATCAATTTAAAAAAGCTAATAACAAAGCAAAGCATTGTGAAAGTATTTTTTTTGTTTGGTAAAGTTTTTATAACATCTGATTATTATCTAAGTAATGATGATTTATTTGAACTAAAAGTAAAAAAGTTGACTATAATAACAAGCGTAATTTATTTTATTATGGAATTTAATATAATGTGGACAAACTTACCAATTTAAATAGTTGAATAAATCACGAAACTTTTTTTAAGCAAATACTTTTTTTAATTAATGCATTATATTTTATGTATTTTGTTTTTTCGTATAGGTAAATATTAATTTAAGAAATAAAAACACTTTCAAATTCAACTCGAAATATTGCAAACAAAATACAAAGCATTCAAAACTTTTAATTGAACTATATATTAATCACATTCTTTGGCACACACTAATATTTTAAAGATTTGTAATATGTAAATTATTTTATTTGTTTCAGGGGGGGATTGGGGGGAGGGGGGAGGGAAATAATAAAAATATATTTTAGTTTGCGAGAAGCGCAGCGGCCGAACTGTGCCGATCCAAAGATGTCTACCGGATCGTGTCGCAGGCAGAGCCGGAGAGCTTTTGTGTTTAGTCTATGGTACGGTGAGGGAGCTTCCCTGGCGGCCGCCGCGGCGCCACTGGATGCTGGGACCCCTCCCCCTGCCGCTCCGCCCCCCAGCGCCCCCTGCTGTGTTAGGGGGTGGGGCAGGGGAGCTACATATGAACAGTGCTGCATCTAGTAGTAGATTCAGAATTTATATCATTTTGCATATACGGAATTGAATGTGGCGAGTGGAACCTATTTATTTTTACAGGCGAGGGGGGCAGCTTTACGCCAACCACCCCAGTGGAAATGGGCGTTTTCCCAGCTCTCGAGGGAGCTGGTAGGTACATGAATGAAAAATTTCGGAGTTTGAAAATATGTACGTGGAGATTCTACATGGTTGGAATATAAAAGGTATTCCGGTCGGGTGACGTCACAATTTTATCTGTATCAATTAATGTGTGGAGTCCATTGTTGATGGTGATATTCTACATATACATTCTCGTATGCAATTGACTAGCTCAAACAAAATTTCAATTTTGAGATATGTTTTTTGTTAGTTAAAGTTAAAGCTTATTTTATTCAACAACATAATTATATTTACTTTTTATAAACTTTTTCAATTGGAACCTAATAATATCAGGCTCTCAGATAAAACCTGCTGCTTTGGAGTTAGTATGTTAATTTTAGACTCAAAATACTACATGGTTTTTGTAAGGATGTTCAAAAAATCATATAAATAATATTCTCCACAGTTTAATCTATTCGTATATTTAAACTTAATCTTACATTGTGTGAATTAATGCTCGGTCATTATATATATTTTTTATTATTGCTTTTAATTATTATTTTTAACTTTAAAGAAATATATATAAGCCTAAGTACGGTCCTGCGTAAGCCAGAATTCAGTTAACGCTTGTTTTTTGACTCCCAGATTTTGGGCAGTGCATTAAAATACAGGAAAAAAATCAGAACGATTTATTTAATTAACTCTGTTTTTGTCTGAATCAATCTTCAAGAGCACACTGCATGCTTATTCGTCGTTAGTCAGCGCCAGTTTTATAGGCAACACTCAATTTCTGTAAGACTGGATGCACCCTGGTGACAAATCTTTCGGTAAAGGCAGATGCTTAATTTATGAAACAAGCGAATAACGCGTTTGAATTTTTCTTGTGCTCCGCCTGGAATCGAATTCACGACCTATTGTATAGCAATCCATAGCCTTAACCGCTTGTCATTACTTGAAATTACTGGTTATATTTGGAACTATTGATGTTATAAAAAAAACCTCAAGTACTATTGCAATATAATATGTAGTTATTGATTATTTCTTTAACTGAGGTTAAAAACAAAAGGGTCAAAATTCCAGGTAAGAAAGAGAAAGTGGGTGGGGTTTTTCGGGCAGGTACGGTTAGTAGGGGAGAAGGACTAGGTATTTCCTTATTAATAATATTATTTAAATTGTATTGGATTTCAAGAGTTTAAAGGGCAATAAGTAGTCTGCCTTTGCACCCTGAGTGGAGTGGAGGACCTTTACTCCTGTTGTATCGAAGGAATGGTCTTTTTCTATGCAGTGGTCCGCCACCTCAGAGTACCCAGTGAGACCCCTAAATGCCCTTTTATGTTCGCTCATTCTAACATTGATGGATCTTGAAGTCTGCCCTACATACACGAATATCGGAGTTAAACTATCATAAAAATAAGTAAGTTATCATAAAAGTTCATGACAGCATTAATTCTACTATCTAAAGACGGTCTGAAGACCGAAAACGATTACATTTTTTTTAGTATTGTGAAATTGTGAAATTGTGAAAATAAAGCAAATCACGAGTAAGGAATGATGACATGTTGGTTCTTTAAAATAATAATTTTAATAATGAATTGATATACCAGCGTTGTCATTCGGGGGTGCAATACGTGACCAACGTAATGAAATACAGATTATATAGTAGCACTTGTATATATTGTTATTTTTATTCTTTGATTTAAAAAAAATGTAATTTGTCATGTATGTTCCTTGACTTATAGGTTGTTATGCGGCTGACCACCCATAATATAAAAATTGGTTCACTTTGCCAATGTCACCCCTGTTTCAGGGAAGGACGGCAAGAGTTGCAAGGCTTATGTTCATTTGAGATTGGGTTTTTATATTGTAGGTCCACATGCGGCATGTGTTAGCGCGAAATTATACATATCTGCTTGTGGGAATGCATTTAGTATAAATCTTAAATGATATATATCTTTGCAGCTTAGATTAGATTAGATTAGACTTAAAATTGAAAACAAAAACTAATAGAGCACATAAAAAGCATCAAACAAGAAAAAAGGATAAACAGTGTAAACATTTTTAAATATAAACTATTTTCAAAGTATTAATACACAAACGCTACTCTACTGAGCTATACATTTAGTGCAACTTCTTTCTGTGTTTTTCCTGAAGGGATAAAACAAACCATTATTTTTTTTAAATAAATAAATTATTTAGAGATTTGAAAATGATCGTTATATTTAGAGCATCAGATCGCATAGAGTTGGCAACCCTCCAGCTGTGGTCTCGGCACCCTTTATTCTCCTGTATTGTTTAGCATCCTCAATGGCTCTCCGTCCCACCCCATGCAAGTTGCAGTTCACCCCTCGCCCAACAGTTCACCACCCCAAGTACAACACATTGCTTGAACTACCCTCTCAAAAGTGTAAGACAACTAAACAACTCATAGGGGTGCTGTGTTGTCCTCAATACATTTGTCTATTTACGCGAGTGAGGGGAGGTTACGCAGTCTTGTGTACTTGGGGTCTAGAGAGCTCCTACAATGCCCCAAATTCTGCACTCGCATTTATTTTAGCCTACTCATGAGGGTTGCCCAACAAATTGGGGGACTCGCTATTTCGAATTGATAGAATAAAGAAATATCGATTAATGAAATGGGTGCTATTATTTAAAAAAAATAATAATGGATGTTGAGAGAAAATCTTACAGTACTGTGGCAAAACCTCAATGAAGGCACATATTCTATAATTTAAGTTGCAAAGATTTAATATAACATTTGAGATCCATATACAGTGCATTCCCATAAGCAGACACGTATAATTTCGTGCTTACACATGCCGCATGTGGACTTCAACATAAAACTCAAATCTCGAATGAACATGAGCCCTGCAACCCTTGCTGCCTTTCCCTAAAACAGGTGTGACATTGGCAAAGTGAACCATTTTTTTACAGTACCTAAGTCATGGAATATTAGTATCATATGTTGTTATATTTAATTCATTACAAAAACATTAGCAGTATATTTTAAATGGTCCGATATGATTTTAAGCTTCACAAGAGCTTTCAACATTCAGCATGCATGTAATAAAGTGATGCTACAGATTTACACAATGAATTTATATCTGGTCTTGTAGGAAAGGGCAAAAATCCATATGTTGGCCTACCCATGCTCGAAACGCTGTGCTCGTCCCTGGTACTGAAATTTAAATCTGCTTCGAGAAATAATGGTTACAAGCAGGAGCGTCCTCAGCTTTATTCATTAGATAAGTCAAAAATCAAGTTAAGCCATTTTTTTATATGGAAAAATTAACCTTGAATCGGATGAGAAATTAAATTCGTTCGTCGTTTTTTCGTAAAGTTTCATTAAAAGTGACTTTTTAAACAACATATAGACTTTATTTAATAATTATTTAAAAACTCAAATGGGTAAAACATAGTTTTAATTCACTTATTTATTTATGTTTTGTGCTCGAATATTTTCGCATAATGAGACATCTTCAGGAGCAGAATGGTTACAATTTTTTAAATAATTAAAAAAGGACTTTCACTGTGTTAATAGATCAACACTCATCAATCAAAATTTTATTTCATGTTTTTTGAGTAAATTATTCTTTAAAATAAAATTATTTTTTCTTTAACGTAGTATAATGATGGTCGAAAGTGCTCGAGATATAAAATATTATTGTGAAAATTATACTACGTTAAAGAAAAAATAATTTTATTTAAAAAAAAATGAATTTTCACTGTGTGAATACACAAACCCTACAAAATCTAAATTATTCTTTGTTTATTTCTTCCATGTACTTTATTTATTTGTGTTTGTAATAAAATACATTTTTTATGTAATTCACTTTAGTTGAATACAAATATTTTTTATTTTAAAAAAGGTAACTGCCAGGGTTTGCTCTTAATTATTTCAAAATAAATATGTGTTTTTTTTTTAAATAATAAAGTAAGTCTTTCATGATTTTTACGGTTGTTTACTTTTTTAGAAAAAAATTACACAATTTTTTATTTATTTTAGAGCTCCTACTTTATAGCTGAGCGTATTTTCAGTATTTTGAATAAGTTAAAATAGTAGAAGGATAAGAGATGGGCAAATCTTTGTTAAGGATATTTTTCAATCGAATATAAAGATACTAATATTATTAATAACTTGTATTTTATGAAAAAAATATTTAAATTATATTACCTTTATTAAATGTTTTAACGTATTTTGAAACGAGAATATGTCCAAAAACCACAATTTTTTTGTTTGTTAATTATTAATGATACTACTTAAAACATATTTAGACTGCTCTTGAAGATGCCTTGTAAGGTGAAAAAGTCAGAACCATAAAAATACAAATAATTAAAAAGTGTACTACATCTGTGTGTTTTAATTTCAATAAATAATTTACACTTCTAGGTAGGTACATTGAACTTTCAGTGTGAACCAACTATTAAATATGTTTATTATATTTTTATATTATATTTTTTTTATGGTCTTATCTTGATTATAAAGGCAAATTAAAACTGAAAGAATGAACAATTTGTATTTGTTTTGTTTATTTTAGTTTGCCAATGGATTTTCTTTGTGAACCAACAAACCCCTTAAATACGAAAAAAAATACCAGCTTCTAATTATAAGAAATTTTATGGTTTTATCTTAAATTTTTAACGCAAATTAAAGCTGTAAAATTAAAATATTTGTATTTATATTACTTCAATAATGGACTTTCTGTGTGAACCAACTAACACTTTAAAAAAGATTAAAAAAAGTACCAGTTTTGAATCAAGAAATTTCAGGTTATATCTTGATTTTAACGGCAAATTTAAGCTGAAAAAATAAACTTATTTTAATTTATTTTGTTCATGTGACTTTGTTGTTCGGAAAATGAGTTTTAGCATTAATTTAGCACAGGTCTGTAAGGGATTTCCCAGGCTATCCGTGAGATGGCAGTGCCTGTAGTTGCCTTACGACAGAAAGCATATGTTTCTGCCGGTGGAAGTATTGCCACGGAGCATATGCTGCTCTTTGGAAAACCCCGCGCCAGATGGAGGCACTGAAATGAATTTCCATCCCGGAAAAGTGATTCGTATACAACCAAAAGCGGCAATGTAAGCTATTTTCCATAATGGGAAGCATTTTCGTAACACAGTAGATTTTCAGTATTTTTTATTTAATTTTTTTTTTTTTTCGGTCTAAGGAATAATAAGGTGTAGGAATGGATGCTGGATGTAGATACATTTATTTTCATTAATGGCTACTTATCGAAAATTCCTTGACTAGTAAGTTGGTATGAGGCTGATCACTCATACCGCTAAAAATGGTTCAGTTTGTCAATGTTATCCCTGTGTCAGGGTAGGTCGATAAAAGTGGCAGGGTTAATGTTGATTGGAGGTTTGGATTTTAATTTGTTGGTATAGGTACATATGCAGCATCTTTAACACGACCTAGTACTTAGTATAGTAACAAGTGTTGTGTTATCATTTACTCATATGCTCATTTAAAATAGGTTTTTATATTGTAGGTCCACATAAAGCATATGTAAGCGCGAACTTATACATGTCTGCTTGTGGGTGGGAATGCGTTTAATATAAATTTTAAATGATATATATCTTTGCAGCTTGGATTAAGATTTAGATTAGAGTAAAGCAAAGTACAAGGATCGTGATTTTTGCATGGCCAGCCCTGTCCTGTGGAATGCCCTATCCCATGAGTTCAGAGCCGTAGAGAGTGCAAGTGCGTTTAGGTCGAGGTTGAAGACATGTTTGTTTTGGAGATGTTACAGTTGAATAGTGCCCTTGCAGTGATTTATCACAAAACGGCACTACAAACATCAGTGAATTATCATTATTATTATTATAAATAGTATTATAGAAATATCTCTACCTGAGTCATCACCTCTTCCCCATTAGTATTCAAGATCTGCCTTCTTGTCACTCTGAATGAGACGTGAAGTACCAGCACCCCTAGTGTAAACTAAGCTCTAGACTCACTCCTAGCGTTGTAACAAATTTGTTTGTAGATTAAAACAGCGCTTCAACTGATCATTTTAGTTTCCATGTACATTTTGGTTAGCTCCATGGTTGAGTACTGGTAGGGTGGTTAAGGGGTAGAGTCACTTTTTGGTTGGTATCTTCCACATAATGAAGTCGGGGCGGTCCTTCATCATCGTCCTGTCCTGTCACACAGCAACCTCCGGCACAAACTCACCCCTAACTTAAATATTACAGTGTACGTATCTAGTACTTCCTGCTCATTTAAAACCCCTTATAACAATTATTATGATGAGATGGTTTGGGAATGTAGAAAGAATGAAAGATGATAGACTGACAAAGTATAAATACCTACAGAGGAAGTGGAAACAGGAAAAAGTGGTGAGAGGTGACCGATAAAACTATGAAGTGGTCAGATTGAGGAGATTTTGAAAGGATGGGATATACAATACAAAGTGAGTGTAAAATAAAAAAAATGTATGAACGAAGCGATGGATATGAATGAATGACAGAGGCAGCTCTGTAGAGACTCTGGCCACCTCTAGCGGAATGGTGACAGGGTTACAGTATAAAATATCTTGTGTTTTGTTGGTGTGAGGTTAGTGTGAGGCTGACTGACCATACTGAAAAAAATTATTCACTCGGCCAATGTCACCCTTGTTTCAGGAATGGTCCGCAAGTTGCAGAATTTATGTTCATTTTAGGGGTTGCATTTAAATTCGTAAGAACACAGCATTTCTAACCACGAACTTATACGTGCCTGCTTGTGGGCGTGTATTTAATATGAATTTAAAATGTTAATATATCTTTGCAACTTAGATTATGGATATAAATTCATAGTGTTATAACCTATAGTTGCAAATGAATAAAATACGTGTTAACTTCTCGGGTACAACTTTGACGTCACACGTACAATATAAATTTGGCCATCCGGAATAAATTCTCCATTTTATCGGCTCTTCACTAAACCTCTAATGCACAATGTACAAGGTGTGCTGCGCCCCTATAGACTATCACTCCACATCCAACATTCTTGCATGAATATTTTTTCTGTCTGCTTTTGAATGCGGTCCCTCGAGCCTCTCATGATCATGCACGCTTAAAACTTGTGTTAATAAATAATCTTGCTTCGATTTATAATAATCAGTTACGCCTGATCGGTATGCAATTGTTTTAGCTGAAAACTTATTTTACCATTTATACTCCGGCGCCACATCATCGCTCTTAATTTTAGTTTATGAGAAAATGTGTAAATGTGTTTTAATGTATTTTCTTGTGTGTTTATACTTTCTTAAAGTACAGAACATAATGTATAACACTATTGATTGTTGATGCGACATTTTTTAAATCCTTCATCCTTGTTAAATAGACTCTGGACAAATTCCATGGATGAAGAAATATCGTAGTGACCTGTTCCTATGAAAGAATGTATATATATTTTTGCCATTAGTTGCTAAGGAAGAAAGTGACATTGGCATGTTGATGTTAACCCATCCAGAAAAAAAATACATTTTCAAATTTGTGCTAACCCCATTAAAAAAATTACAGTAATTCGTATCCCAAAAGTAAAGCCATTTTATTTTAGTCAGATAAAATTTCAAAATAAAACAGTGCTTTATTAGAATTTTAGAAGTTCTCTAAAGTTTAATAGAATTCAATTTAGATGAATATCCAGTTTGAATACACAAACGATACAAAATATAGATCAAATTTCATTTGACGAGCTTAGAATTACTTCTGCATTGCTTAGTCGCTCTTGAATGCATACCCATAAACAAGAGTTGACGTTCAAAAGTGTCATACAAAAATGAAGGTCTGCATCAGAATTTCGCGTCTCGTTTTTCAGGGCTAGTGGCACTGGCTGTCCACCCCGCAGTCCGAGGGTGGAGTGCGGTGTGTGGAGTGAGGGGTGGGAGAGGGGGCGGGCAAACAAAGGCTGCCATGACGACCCTCCCGGCAGAATGAATTTCTTTTTAATGAATTGCTCCAGCATCCCCAACCCCCCACTAACCTGCCACTAGCAGCTGCGGTGTTTGATTCTTTCTTTGAGATTTCAACTACGCACGTCATCTGCATTTGTATTGTTATGTAAATAGTATATTAATATAGGTATACATCGTAGGTAGCAATAATTATTATGGGATTAAGAAATCTAGAAATGAAATAATCCCTTTGTACTCTTGAATCTGGTAGAACGTTCGAGAGTTTGCTGCGCAATTGGCCCCTAGAAACTTCTGTCTCTAGGATATATAAGGAGCAAAATTGGGTGCACTAAAGCAAATAGATAGTCGCCTTTTTTTTGAAGAGTGTGTGAGGTGCTGAACTGTGAAAATAAATTTGAGTTGCTAAAAGTGTTAAAAATAAATGTAAATTGTATAATAAATTAAGTGAAAATAAATATCCAGAAAGAAGACCTGGTATGTTTTAATTTAGAGACTATCCGAACCCAAAAATATTACAATATCCTTTGAATTAAAGTCATTTCATATTGTGTATAAGCAATGCACGAATGGAGTTTTCTAGAATTTTACAATGAATATATAATGGTTCTCCACTGTTGATATCGACGGTTAAAAGGTAATAGGGCATAAGCGACAAAAACTAAATTGTTCAAGAGAGCAGTTTAATGTTTGGCATTGCAGAAAAATTATATATTTTATTTTATTTTTTATCATGTCGTTAAAATCAAAACATCTCTAAAATAAAAATAAATAAAGGCATTTATTGACATTCCTATTAGTGTGGTTTTACGATGTTTTAGGTTTTTTTTTTATCTCACAAGCGTCTTTAGGACAAAAAATGCCAAAATCTTGTCGGTTGCACCAAAACCATACTTTGAAAACGCAGTTTTTTGCTTGGGCATAAACAACAAAAAAATCATCGTCGAGCTATGGGAGTTAGCGTATTAGAAGAGGAATATAAATAGAAATTTTAAGTAGGAAAGCATTCATAACTCATTTTGGACCAATACGTACTTTCTTTAACCGTCGATATGTTATCTTTGAAATATGATGAAATGAATGAAATTTGAGGCGTGCATCCCATACAGGCACATGCGCCTAATAGGTAGGCAATATATGGTAAAAAAACCATTTAAGCTTGATATTCAGATTAAAATTTTAAAATTTAAGTTCGATTGGAGCCATCGATAGCACTTCAGTCAATTTCAAATGAGTTATTTCAAAGGAATGGGAGAAAATATGTATTCGCCTATACCCTATGTACGCGCCTGATTTTAGATTATACAGCTAGGTATACTTGATATTATAATATATTCATAAAAAAATCTTGTACTATCCGTTATAGTAACATTCTAGAAAAACCTTGAATTTCATCTTCGCAAGTGGTGATCATAGAACTTTGCCAATGCCACCCACCAATATCAAGATTGGGTTTTTATGTTGTAAGTCTACATGCAGCATATGTAAGCGCGATTTTATACGTGTCTGCTTATGATTTATATGAATCTTAAACTTAATATATCTTTGCAGCTTATCTAATCGAATCTAAGTTGCAAAATATAATTAACCTTAGAGACTCACATTATATGCATTTTCACAAAACAGACATGTTTAAGTTCGCGCTCAAACATGCCGCATGTAGTCCTAAAACATAAAAACCCGAATCTCAAACGAACATACATCCTGCAACTCCTACCGACCTACCCTGAAACAGGGGTGACATTGTGAACCATTTTCTACAGCATGGGTGGTCAGTCGCATACAAACCTATAAGTTAAGGAACAACATAGATTATAGATTATACACATCCCTATACTTTCAAGTACAAATCATGTAGTACATGTACAATATTTCAATATAATAACTCAGTAGGTTGGTATGCGGCTGACCACCCATGCTGTAAAAATGGTTCACTTTGCCAATGTCACCCCTGTTACAGGGAAGGATGGCAAGAGTTGCAGGGTGTATGTCCATTTGAGATTGGTTTTTATGTTGTAGGCTCACATGAGGCACGTGCAAGCGCGAACTTGTACGTGTCTTGGTTGTGGGAATGCATGTAATCTGAATATCCAATGTAGCATATCTTTGCAACTTAGATTAGATTAGATTAGATTAGTATTTGTGTAATAGAAAATAATAAATTGGATCTCACGGTTGTTTAGGGTTATCGCATCGATTGGGAGAAGGGAAACAGTGGGGTTTGAAGCATTGCCCGCTCTCATTTTGGACGTTCACCAACACTTGTTCAGCCACATATACTCACTAGTGAAATGCGAATGCCAAGTTAACAGTAGAATTGTTTAGGCTTTTCGTCTCCATAGAACAACTATTGCACACAAACTGCTTCTACAATACGTACATACATGAAATGGTGACAGATTAGAACGGCACAGTGACAAAACAACACATGACATAACAACACATGACAGAGCATCACATGACATAACGACACATGATAATACATCACATGACAAAACGTCACAATTATAAAACATCACATGACAAAACATCGCAGACCTAAAACAGAATATACCATAAACGGCACATGAAAAACATCACGTTTTTTTTTATCTAATCTAATTTATAATCTGAGTTGCAAAGATATATAACATTTAAGATGAATATTCAATGCATTCCCATAAGCAGACACGTAGATATAAGTTCACGCTTACACATGACGCATGTGGACTTTCAATATAAAATAAATAAATGTCAAATGAACATAGGCACTGCAACTCTTGCTGACTTTCCCTAAAACAGAGGTGACATTGGCAAAGTGAACATTTTTTTACAGCATGAGAGGTCAGTTTCACACCAACCTATAAGTCAAGGAATACAAACAATTACATTAAAATTTGTAAAACATACAATCACTAAGTAAAATAATAAAATTGAAGTGTACAAAATAACATACACCCTGCAACTTTTGTCGATCTTCCCTGAAACAGGCGTGTTATTGGCAAAGTGACCCATATTTTACCAACCTTTAAGTCAAGGATTATATTATTGAATGTTAGATAACGGTATTTACTTCTATCTACAGACCATGGGAGCAACTTGTTGAAGTGTGATGACGTCATCGAGTGTTTGAGTATTTTGGTTTTTGCTGGCTTCTTGGTTAACAAGGGTTGGAGGTCTTTGAAGAGATAAACTCTTGATCTCCGACCCCGTCAGGCTATAACAATAATCTAAGTTGCAAGAAAATATTAGCATTTAAAGCTCTCAAATGCATGCCCACAAACACGTGTAGTTCGCGCTTACAAATGCTGAATGTGTACTTATAAATAAAATCCAAACCTCAAATGAGCATAAGCCCTACAACTTTTGCCGACCTTCCCTGACACCTGGGGTGACATTGGCAAAGTGAACCATCTCCTGCTTGTTATTGTTGCATTACATATTTGTTAAGTATCTACATATTTCTCAACGACACGTTTAACATATTGTCGTGATAACTACATAACTAACTTGATAAATATGCTGGTGGTTTTACTTTAAAATATAGTAGAGGTGTTCTAGATAGATTAAAAAAATAATCCCTTGCAAGTAGAGCCCACAAAATAAAACTACTTAACTAAGGACCGGTATTTTCAACTTAAGCGTAATATGTGTTTTAAACTGATACAAAAACTACCCACACGGTTGACATAAGTGCGTCTTTTTCACTCAGTATAAAGTCGCTATAATCAAGTTGAAAATACCGGGCCTTAATACATCTTTACTGTCGTCAAGGAGAGAAACATCCAGCGTCACTTGTTAAATTGATTCAGTAATTTATATCTATCTTTCATTTAAAAAAAAAGGTTCAGACTTTGAGTCCTTAATTTTTTTTATTGATTGTAGAGGCATTCACTTTGTAATTTTGAATCTTAAAATATAAAAAATAAAATAACTTCGTTGTAGACTACTGAGCATATTCAGTTCTACGACGGGTTTTGCCAACAATCCGTTGGCATCCTTAGGTGGCTAAATAATTATTACATGGTCGAGATATAGTCACCTGAGGATGCAAACGAATTGTTTGCAAAATCGGTCATGGAACTGAACATACTCGCCGGCATCAAAATCAAAGTTGTTTTTATTTTTTTCTCCCAATTTTTTTCCTTAAAAAGAACTTTCCTTTCCTTAAGAAGAACCTTTATTAAGAAAAATCTCTATTTATCTTTGTAGTAAGAAAAGGTCAGGAGAGAATAAATAATGAAAAGCGTATTTACTTTCCTTCGTAGGACTTTGATAAACTGTAGTTCTACGCGTCTACGCTTCTACGGTGAGTGAGAGCTACGCCCCAGCCTTACATCCGGCTACTACGACGCTCAAGATGGCCGCGCTAGTCGCTGTAAGAGGCTTAGGCTGCCGTGTCTGCCGTTATTGCGGATTTATTTTGTTGCCGTGGTCGTATTTTACGGCGCGGGGCATTAAATATGATTTGTAAGCTGGTCCTTCGAGCCGGGACTCCCCGCCAAAGCCTCACTACTCACAGCACAACCTCACCGCGACTAATGAAATTCAATCAACAAAGTCGAGCCCGACTTTGTGAAATCTTATTTGGTTATTCCATTCCAACTTGGAAGATTTCAATATGAAGTTCTAATGAGTTTAACAGAATCAAAAACGGAAAACTAAGATTATTTTTACAGAAAAGAAAATAAATATATGTATCACTGAGAATGCCATGGAAACAAAGAAAATGTTGATTGTGTTGAAATGATGATGAAAAAATGATTTTTTGAAACGAATATAATTAATAATAGCAATGTTTTGTTACTCTTAATTTACTTATTATCATGTTTTTGAAAAGGAATTAATGATTATTGAGCTGTGAAAAATCAAAATCTTTTCGTCAAATATGAGATAAATAAATAGAAAATTAGCAGATACAACAGTAACATAAAAAACATATATTTACCTATTTTTAGAAAATTCTTATATTTGCGTCATTGATTCTGTACGTGTCTGTTTATGGGGTGCATGTAATGTGAATCTTAAATGTACTATATCTTGGAAAATTCGTGGAAATTTCAACCAAGTCATGTCATATTTGAATTTAGGAAGTTTGTTCAATTTTGTGTACGTTTGAATTTCTGTGCTTCTTTTAGTGCTTGTTTGTCTTATCTCCAACAGAGAAAATTTCTAATGAACAATATTTGTGTGTGTACTTATGAAAACTGGAAATTTATTTTCAAATATTTAAAACAACTCTCACCTACGTTTTATTCTTAGCTCAGATTGTGTAGAATGTGATTCTTAACACAATTTCATACTTAAATCGAATGGTAGATAAGCCAAACAAGCACGGAAGGAACGTGTGGGAGGCGAAATAAATTTGTGAGTTCCATTTCTCCTCACAGATTCATAATAAAGAAATGCTGAGCATGTGAACACATTAATATTTTACAACTCTCAGAGTGCCGGGAAATGATGATAAGAATAATGATGGCTGAGAGCACATTACACGTCGAATTATATTCATAAAGCTCTGACGTCACGCCGCCGGCGTTCCCGTCACCTTCCTGGATCCAACCAGAGAGACAAAGACGACAGTCAGTACCTAATCTACAGAAAAAACATTACGTTTTAACTCATACTAATAGTCTCAACAAAAATGAATTGAAACTAAGACTGTTGATAGAGGCACTGTTTAAATGATACATACATTTTAAAACAAACGCTGTGGTCTTTATACTTCTTCACTTTCATCTCTATGATTTGGTTTCTACGTTTTGTGTGAGAGGGGCACTTAGATAATGCGCTGCCAGACTTATGTAGACTTTATCCCAAGTATAACACTTTCCTCAACCATAGCCTTATCTAATCTAATCTAAGTTGCAAAATATATGCAACATTAGAGATTCACATTATATGCATTTTCACAAACAGACACGTATAAATTGGCGCTTAAACATGCCGCATGTGGTCCCATAATATAAAACCCGAATCTCAAATGAGCATACACCCTGCAACCCCTGCCGACCTTCCCTGAAACAGGGGTGACATTGGTAAAGTGAACCATTTTCTTCAGCATGGGTGGTCAGCCGCATACACAGATCATGGCCGCACACCAACCTATAAGTCAAGGAATTAATCACATCGATTAATCTTATTGGCTAATTTTCGACAACAAACAAACCAATATGGACGCCCGTGATCAGCTGATCGCAAAGTCAAACTTGTTCTGTCTTGTGAAGGCTGAGTAAACCTTGCCGATATTTTATTTTGAGTTTGAAATCAACACTGAAACGGAAAATCATTTCTAATACCCTCGATAGGATTCGAACCCAGAACCCATAAAAACGCAAAACGCAATTAAGCTACAAGTAAAGTACAACTTCTGGCTAAGTCATTCCCGAAGGATTTCGCATGTGGCGAGTGGAACTTATTTATTTTTACAGGTAAAGGGGCTGGCTTTACGCCAACCATTTTAAACACTTATACTTATCATTGACTTTGACAATGTCATCCCTGTTTCAGGGAAGGTCGGCAAGAGGGCTTATGTTAATTTGAGATTGGGGTTTTATACTGTAAGTCCACATGCGGCATGTGTGAGCGCGAAATTATACGTGTCTATAATACGTGACTATAATTATGCTGTAGAAAATGGTTCACTTTGCTAATGTCACCCCTGTTTCAGGGAGGGTCGGCAGGAGTTGCAGTGTGTATGTCCATTTGAGATTTTTTAATGTTTTAGGTTCACATGCGGCATACGCAAGCGCGAACTTGTACGTGTCTGCTTGTGAAAATGCATATAATGTGAATCCCCAATGTCACATATCTTTGCATCTTAAATTAGATGAGATTAGATTTATATATTTTTGTAGACTTTTAGACATATTTTTTAACTCCATTTTGAAGCACAGTTTCTTGTTGGATATCAGCGTTCATTTCCTCCGCAGCAACTTATCTTACTGTAGCTGTGTTAATATTTTAACTAACACGTGTCCTTTCTTTTTATCTTTCATAATATTCCATTGGTTACCGACAGAGGGAGACGCAAGCAGAGTGCTGCATCTGTCCTTGTCCGTCGCAGATTTTTATCCCGCAGGTCGGGGTAATCCATTTTAATCTCCTTCCAGCAGGATTTCTAAGAGCTGAGAGCCGCATCTCAAGTGTGTACAATAATTCACGTTTAAACAGAACCATGAATAAAAATGAATGGAAAATAAAACACTGAATACTGGCTGTAGTTTAAGATTCCATACACTTTTGGTAAACGCTTTGGTAGAGTTAGAACGTGAAGTCTTAGAGTTGGAGTACTGTGTGGGCGGAGGTAGAAGAAATAAGATGAAATAGAAGAGAGGATGAAGAGTAGATGATGTACTACAGTATTCCTCTTATTATGTGCTCGCTCCTATATAAATTTTTCTTTTATCTTACTGTAGAGACAAATAAAAAATAGTTCATTATATTTTATAGTACATAATACATTTAATAGTACATATGTAACACCTATATATTGTATACTACAGTTAGAGCTATAAAATGCCGCTGGGATAGTTGAAGGGGTAAGCCATTGGCAGTCGACTTTGTGTTATTGACACTACCGCCGGTTTGAACCTCGCCTGCGTCGTGTCCTATTGACAATAACCCTGACTCTTGTTAAACAGATGTCATTGGATGATTATTGATTAATAATTCATCAAAAATTCTTAATAATGAATTATTAATTGTTAATGTGAATACCTGTTTCTGGCTAGGCAAAATAGGCTGGTGAATCGCAGTCCTCTTAACAAATCAATTTTTTTTAAATACCAAAAAAGAAAACATTTTTTCGACAGGGTTTTGATAACATATTTTTAGAAGCCTGGTTATTTAAAACAACGTCGCCATAGTTATTCGACGGAGAGTATAAAAAGCAATATTTTCGGTTCACGACTTTTACAAAATATCGTCATCATGAGCTCCATAGTCCTCAGTATATTTAATCTCCCCAAAATAAAATAATAATAATAAACTTTATTGTACACCACAAATAAATTACATTAAATATTATTAACAAAAAGAGACATATGTACAATGTGCGGTCTTATCGCACATGGCGATATCTTACAGACAACCTTAGGATGGACAAGATCTGCAAGCACAATGATATGGGTAGTCCGTGGTATTACAATAATTTTGGTTAACAAATACTGTATAAATACATAATACAATTATATATCAACATATACAAATAGATACACACATAAACATATATACATACACACACATATACATACATACATATATATATATATACAAAATATACGTAGGCATGTATTATAAAAAAACACTTAAGACATTTTCAGCAATTATTTTTGCTTCTTTTAAGTTACAGTTCTCGCACAAGATTTATAAAAAACAACGCTCTCAGTGTATTGTTTAGTGTTTCTGTTTTACGCCACAGCTTCCGTCTGCCGCGTCACTCTCTGCTCAATTGGTTTCAGATTAGAGGTCGGTTTCTTGTGGTCGGGGGCGCGCCCCGGGGGGCCCGGCTGGGGGTCGAGTGGGTCTAATCGCCTCTCTGCGGGCCCCCTGGGCGGGCCTGCGCCCCCGGCCTGCTGTAAGGGGTAATCTGGACCATGATGCGGAAAATCAAAGCTGCACCAAGCAAACGTATCTTAAAACTGAATGTCTACTCGTCCCCCCCGTGCTTGTTTGGCTTATAATAACAATTATATTAGAATTATTTATTTGGTGAGCGCTGTTTTTGTGCCCTCTGCAAGCTTGGTCGTTGCTATAGAAAGCACCAATTCTCAAGCAAGATCCAGTTGCTGTAAAGCTGGAGGGACCTTTGGTGAACGGTCGTTTGGTAAAGATTTATGAATTTTTCAACCCAGCGAAGAGAATATTTGAGAATATGAATGGTTGATATTTTTTGTGCTACGCCGGGATTCGAACCCACCAACTTCCATTACGAGTCCGAAGTGCTACCACTGGACTCCGTAGTCGGACGGGTCGTAGTTGGACGGGTCGTACCCATGTGAGCAAACATATTATATTTTTTGCGGAAAACCTGAAATGGTAAATAAAATTGTGGATTTTCATATCCGACATTGTGCTTATTTGCGAACAGAGAGAAGTGTGTGTTTTTCTTTTTGTTATTGATGTACAATATTTACTTGTTCTAGCTGTCTCTGGATTAAATATTTGAAGGAGACAGATGAGTTAAATATAGCAACACATCTAATATCTAATCTTATCTAATCTAAGGTGCAAAGATATATATAATTTAAGATTTATATTAAATGCATTCCCACAAGCAGACATATATAATTTCGCGCTAATACATGCCGCATGTGGACCTACAATATAAAAACCGAATCTCAAATGAACAGAAGCCCTGCAACTCTTGCCGTCCTTCCCTGAAACAGGGGTGACATTGGCAAAGTGAACCATTTTTTTACAGTATGGGTGGTCAGCCGCATACCAACCTATAAGTCAAGGATCTCCTATATTCAAATACGATAAATCTTTTGTATCGACAGTGAAGAGGCAAATTCACACAAACGTCACATTTAGCGAAATTTTGTGCATAATAATAAGTATAATAAATATTTTGTATCGTGTAATAATATCTTTATCTATAATCCAAGTTTCAAAGAAATATTGATATTTTCTAAATTATTTTTAATTGAAGCATATTATGCTAATTAAGTTAATACAATTGGTATATCTGCAGTTGTGACTTGTCAGGCTATTTAAGGTTCATATTTAATGCACGCCCAAAAGCAGGCATGTGAAGGAAATGAACCAAACCTAACGTGGACATCAAACTTTGCAACAATATGAGTTGACAAAACCAAAGGCTTTTTTTGAAAATAAAGTTAAATATTTGGAAACACTGAAATTTTGCAATATATCTCTCAGAGCTAAAAAAATAATCACACAGGCGCAAAACCATTTTTCAAACATGTGAATCACACCTCAAGAGCCTTCTGCCAGCTCGGTCATCGCTATAAAAAACACTAATTCAATTCTTAAGCAACACCCATATTCGGTAAGGTTTGATGGATCTTTGATGACCGATTTTTTTTAAAGTAAATGATTTTTTCAACCCAGCAAAGAGCTCAGTTAAATATACCTTGTTTCCTAATTGCTACAAAAGAAAGCACCATAGACGTGTGAAAATTCCGTAGTTTAAAAGTTTTCCATGAGCACTGCCTTATAATTAGTTCACTTACTATGAGAAGTTACTCCCAATAAAATGTTTTATCATGATTTCTCAATCAGTGAATCAGCACTTATTCAGTTATACCTTTAGGGTGGCGATTGGAAAATATACATATTTTTTGCATATCAACGGTTAAAAGGAAGTAGGGCATAAGGAAGTTTTGGTTAAAAATGAGTTATTAATGCTTTCCTACTTAAAATTTTCCGCTCATTCTAATGCGCTAGCTCCCATAGCTCTACAATGATTTTTGTGTTGTTTATGCCCAAACAAAGAACTGCGTTTTCGAAGTATGGTTTTGGTGTAACCGACAAGATTTTGGCCTTTATTGTCCTAAAGGCGCTTGTGACAAAAAAAAATCGTAAAACCACATTAATAGGAATGCCAATAAAATATGCTTTTATTATTTTATTTTATAGTAGGTTTGATTTTAAGGATATGATACAAAATATAAAAAGTTATGTAATTTTTCTGCAATATCAAACTTTAAACTGCTCTCCTGAACAATTTAGATTTTGTCGCTTGTGTCTTATTACCTTTTAACCGTCGATATGCATAATTATGACGTATTTAAGTTAATGACTACAGCGAGATTGGCGTGGTGACGTCAGCAGATTGAACATGGCAGTCACTGGCTCCGAGCCGCCGTCCTTTGAGTCTGTAAGCTGGCTAGGTCCAGGACACCCTCTGCTAGCGCCTCCACCCCCCCGTCTGCTGTTATGGATACGCTAATGAGGAAGGACCAAATGATGCTGGGTTCAGACGGGCCCAACTCTTTAGCAAAGAGTAGCGAGTGAATAGTGGCCTGAAGTTCATTGGTTTATAGGTTGGTATGAGGCTGACCACCATACTATATGGTTCACTTTGACAGTGCCATTCCTGTTTCAGGGAAGGTCGGCAAAAGTTGCAGTGTTTTTGTTCATTTGAGATTGGGTTGTTATGTTTTAAGTCCACATGCGGCATGTGTATCTCACTCTGTCCTATTTTTTACAGCCTTTTCGTATATCGTAGTACGCGATGTTCTGCCAGTGATCACGTCCACAACACTGTTTTCATGTTTCAGGGAGAATTTCAGGTCCAGATATTATTGTAGAAGTAGCTTGTATAATATATATATAGAATAAACGAATGCGTATTTTTGTAAGCCCGAAAATGAATCTCAAATTTGAAATCTTTTTCTACTTCTCTACTTCTTTCTACTTCTTTTACATTTTTATGTCAAATATTACCAATTCATAGAATGAAAAATATTCCTTTCCGAGATCAGTCAATGGTATTATCTTGCTTCAGCCGTGAAGCTACAAAAATATGTATTTCCTTTAAAGAAAATGTTGGATAAAGTCTATCTCAGTAAATGTCTCGCTTGACTTGTTATTTCACGTCGATCGTTTCTGTATCGGTGAATCCATTCAAGATATCTTTACTCAAGTACATAGCTCTACCTCTTAACTCAAATATTTCGTTTACAGAAAATACCTGAAAACTAAAACAGCACTTCTAGAGAGCGATTGGTTTTCATACAGTTTTCTCTGTGAAAGTCTACGGTTAACTTTGTACGTCAACTCAGGTTGCTGTAAGAATCACATTTTGTATGGGAACTAAGCCGGCACGTGTATCTAGGATGCTGGTGGGTTTTGTATCATCCCCTTAGAGCTTGTTTGTCGTATGCCCATCAAAGGTAATTTCACATGAGCAAAGAGGATGTAAAGGTTAAGGTACAAAAGAATGCGATGAGATGGTTTGGGCATGTGGAAAGAATCAATGATGATAGACTGACAAACTATGTATACTGAGGAAGTGTGAAAGATAAAAGAGGTATAGGACGACCCAAAAAAGTATGGAGTGATCAGATTGTGGAGATTGTGAAAGAATGGGACGCATAAAGCGAGCGTAAAAGAAGAAAATGCATGAAAAAGGTAATGGATATGAATGAATTGAAAGAGGTATGTAAGGATAGGAAAAAATGGAGGCAGCTCTGCAGAGGCTCTGGCCATCCCTAGTGGAATGGCGACAGAGTTACAGTTACAGTAATGTTTGTACGTGTACTGGACCAATGTATCTTATGAGAATTGGAAACTGATTTTCAAATTAATATTGAAAACAACTCTCACACTATCGTGTTATACGTATTTTTCTTAGCTTAGATTGTGTAGAATGTGATTCTTAAGACAATTTCATTGAAAGGTCATCTTTGAATCACATGGTGGATAAGCCAAACAAGTACTTGGGGGACTGTATGTAGGGAGCCTTTCAGATCTTGTCAATATTTTTATTTGATGCTGTGCGTTGAATGGAGGAGCGCTCCGTGCCACGAAACATGTTTACGGTAGAAATCTATTCAGATAAGTATATTCCGAGTAATGAAAATAAAACATGATGAACATGGAATTCTATGCGGAAGTCAAGATTTGCTTCCTCGACAAATCGGTCACACGACACTTTATCCGCACGACTTTTTGGTCAACGACATTTCAGTCACATACAATAAAGATCCGTAGGCGAGAAAAAGCATCACGTTAAAGAAGACAGATATTAATTAATACTTCATCATTTTCTTTACCATTTATGTATTGCCATTACTTCATTTTCCCCAAGGGTGAAGTCATTGCGTTGTAAAGTCAATGGGTGAAATACATTTATTTGTTTATTTTCTTGGACTGTTTTTACAATCAGGACCTACTGCTAAAATATTATTATTCTTTAATTTATCCCAACAGTTAGTTGATTACTTCTTGTTAATTTACTTAAATTATTGTTCCTTGACTAATAGGTTGGAATGAAGCTGAACCCCCATGCTTTAAATTTTTTCTTCACTTTTGCCAATTCCAACCCTGTATCAGGCAAAGGCGACAGGAGTTGCAAAGCTTAAATTCATGTGATGTTTGGTTTATTTTGTAAGTACACATGCAACATCTGTAAGCGCAAATTTACACGTGTCTGTTTGTGAGCATGCAGTTAATATTAATTCTAAATGTTAATATATCTTTGCAACTTAGATTCTATATTATACACGGTAACTATATTAAATGTTGTAGAGCACACAGCAGGTAGTTGTGAGCGACGTTTCGAGGGTTGGCTGTTGCAGGGTTGATACTTGCCCGTCGGCTGTGTGATGTTTTGAACAATTTGCATTGTTAACGATGTTTATGGTAAACTGGTCACCCTGGGTCCGTGTATGCAGCTGCGCCCCCTGGGGCTCCTGACAGTGCCGTGGACGACAGGAGAGGGAGGCAACTGCGCCCCCTGGGGCTCCTGACAGTGCCGTGGACGACAGGAGAGGCAGGGGAGGCAACCTTCATTTTCAAGTATACGCAGAAACTACAAGCCAAAGTAAGTGATGTTTATAAGCTGTATTGTGGTGACCCGAAGCTCTTTTCTGCTAAATTCCTTACGAACTTAAAGTGACGAGATAGTGATTTGTGTCCAAAAATAAGGTGTACGTCGAGCAATTCAGTTGAAGTATGGGTATCCGAGCTCCCTAGGGTTGCTGGTTCCTATATCTTGTGAAGGCTGAGTAAAACTTGCCGGTATTTTAATATGTGGTTAAAAAGAATGCCGAAACGGTAAATCGAATCCTAGCTGTCAATAAATGAAAGCGTTCTACAAACTGAGCTATCAACCGGGCTAATAACAAATTAAATAAATAAATATTTAAAAATTGAAATGGTAAAACATGGTTTTAATTCACTTAATTCTTTTTGTTTTTGCTCGAACATTTTCGCAAATCTATAATCAACTTAGATTATAGATTATAGATTTGCGAAAATGTTCGAACAAAAACAAAAAGAATAAAGTGAATTAAAACCATGTTTTACCATTTCAAATTTTAAATATTTATAAAAATGGACTTTCACTGTGTTAACAGATCAACACTAAAAATATAATTAAATAAATGATTAAGGTATGTAGGCACTTCGGAAAATGACAAGGTTATATTTGCTTATTTATTCATTTAATCTGTCAACTAACATAAGGATGCGATCAAAGTAAAGAGGGCTTTTATTTGATTCATAAATTGTTATTCCACCAAGAGTTGCCAAGAGAGAGATGTATTATCCTGTAACCTTGAATGCGTTACAAATGTTTGATCTCGTTAAATTGTTTCTTAACTTTTAATGAGCTCGCAAAAAAAAACTCTTTCCAAAGAAAAGTTACTCAATGCGTAAACGAGGTATTGCGTCATTGTTTGCGCAGACTTTGCGTTGCATAAACGCTTTTCATTGGCTTGTTGACATTTAATGTTTCATGTAACTTCAGCCTTGACCGGTTATTGTTGTAATACTTGTAATGTTTCGCCATTGAAGTCGCAGCATACAAACATTGTTATGCTGTGGAAACTTTTTGTGGGCTTTCCGATTGCGTCAGGTTTTGTAGAATGCGTGCGATAAAGGTTCAAGCAAAGTACGAGCTGACTATGTGATGTTCAGCCGTTTTTAAGGCTAGTCTGTGCTTGCGCTTTTGGAGTCATCTGAGATGGAATTCAACCCTTGTTTATAAGGTCTCATTATGCAGAAAGAATCTCCGTAAACATCGTAATTACATCAGGATAATAGGTTACAGAAAAATTGCTTAAAAAGTGTTTTTTACACCAATTTATTGGGAGAATGCTGTTTAACAATAATGATCGTTTGGATGGTGGTGGAGTTAACCGCATGTCGTGTAACCAATGCGTATGTAAGGCAGACTTTTATAACCTTTAATATTAGAAGATGGGAATACAAAAGACCACCAGTCAAACCAAAATCTAATCTAATCTAAGTAGCAAAGATATATTACATCCAATAATTTCAAATTAAATGCATGCCCACAAACAGACACGTGTAAGTTCTTGTATACAAATGCTGCGTGTGTACTTACAATTCGAAAATTAAATCTCAAATGACTATAATCCCAGCAACTTTTGCCGTCCTTACCTTCAACACAGGTTACATGGGCCAAGTCGCTTGCGGGATGTATTGACTATAACATCTAAATAAAACAAGAATATCTGCCGGTGTTATGGCCCAGGGGGTCAAGTGGGCCGATCGTTCTAGCGTGTTTGGAATGGAATAACGTTGGTTCGATCCCTGCTTGGGTTATTTGACCATAACTTTGACCCTCGTTCAACAGATGTAATTGGGTAATTATTAATACATAATTCATTGAAATAAACAATAATGAATTATTAATTGACGATATTAATATACCTGTTTCTGGCTAGGCTATTTTTTTTAAATTAAAAAAAAAATCAAGTGAACTATTTTTTACAGCATGGGTGGTTAGCCTCATACCAATCTATAAGTCAAGGGATTGTTGTGAAAAGTAGTTTTGCTTAATGAATTTCTCACGTTGGCTTTGAGGAATTTATTAAAAAAAAATATTTACTTAAATTTTCGGGAGCCAAAAGCCTGTGTAGACAGACTTCCGTGAGCACCGTAGGGTTAATGTCAAAAATGAGGTGGTTGACTCTGTGTGAAGGGGCGGTTGGGGGGCGGGGGCGGGAGTGGGGGCGGATGCTGTGGGCGGCTGTAGATTAATGTTGGAATTCAATATTGAATGATTCGATGGTGAACTTAGGTAGGTCCATGACAAAGCTACAAAACTGATGGAAATTTCAACAATTTAGGAATTCTCGCCTCCCGCCCACTGCCATGCGATTCATTACAACTTTACTAAACGCCCCTCTATCGCGCTAATATGAAAATGTATAAAAATACAAAAGCACTCCTAGTGAGTGTTTAAGTTTGCATTAATGTTTTACATTAACGCAATCGTGGGGAGTTTGTGTAATATTGTTGACTCTGGGTACTTTTTTGAGTTTTTTTTACAAATTGACATCAATTGTTATTTTGCAAAACTACTCCCCTTGAATAAAATTCTAAAATTTCCTTCTTGTATTATTTTTGACTAAAGAAATAATATGTAGACAAACGCAAATAAACTGCGCGCATAGTGCACAATCTTACCGCGTTTTTCACGTAGGAATTGCCTGTTAAGTGTGGAAATTATTTAGTTTTACAGGTAAGGGGGGCGAACTTACGCCAATCTATTCAGTTAAAATGTTAGTTTTCCTGTTTTTAAGGATCAATCTTTCTCTCATCATTATAACAGAAATACAGATTTTTATCAAACTAAGTTAAAAGTAAACGTCTATAGTCTACAATCTAAGTTTCAAAGAAATATAAACATAAGTTCATATTATTAAACATATTCGTTTGTAAGTTCCCGCTTACAAATGCTGCATGTGTAATAATAATAATATTAGGATAGTTTATTTGGTGAGCGCTGTTTTTGGGTGTATCACACCTCAAGAGCCCAGTTGCTTTAAGGCTGGATGGATTTTAATTACAAATTAAAATCCAAACCACAAATGAACATAGAGTGTGCAATTTTTGCTTCCCTGAAACAGGGGTGAAATTGGCAAAGTGTACCAATTTTTGCAGTATGGTTCACCCTACAACTTGATAAAATGATGAAATGAACTCAAATTTAGAACATTCGAGAAGAAAACGTTCCAGCTCCATTATACGTAAAAAAAACATTGAAAAAGCAGATATAGAGGAGGCTGCGTGCCAGTATTGCGGGAATTAATTTTCACAGAAAAGAGGGAAATCCCGTTTGTGGAACATTATTTCCGTGGTCCCTTTCATTCATGTATAATCTGGCCCGACACGACTCGTTTGCATTTTCTCTCCCGGCCGCCCCACTACGGATTGCGGGATGAAATTCCCATTTCAATTGCGGGCTTGACTCCCTCGCACCCTCCCCCCCCGCCAACACCCCCCCCCCCCCCCTCGGCATCCAAAATGGCCGGACACGTCGTGTTAGCGAAACCATTAAAAAGTTTCGCAAATGGAATTCACGTTTTCATTTATTATACATAAACCCGGGACGTGGGTACCGAGCAAAAAATAAAACATAACAATTAGACGGACGCCAAAACAAGGAGAGATTTCACGTATTTTGTGTTATATAATAATGTTATATAATAAACACATGTTTATTATATAACATTATTATTATTATTATTATCATCATCATCTTCTTTAAGTTTTAATCATTCTTTTTCTGTTTTTTTTGTTCTCTTTTTTTTTTCTGCTTTCTTCCTCTTATTTTTGTTTCTGTTATTAATTTAATTTTTTTTTTTTTTTTTTTTTTTTTTTTTTTTTTTTTTTTTCAGCTACTTTCAATTTTTAACACATTTGTGGGATTTTTTTAGGATTAAGGCACTTTACAGTATATGTACTATCCATTTCTCTTGTTTCTGTAATTGTGTCTGTATCTGTTTTTTCTCCTCAATAAAATAAAATAAAATAAAAACCATCATCATCAATGGTACGACCGGCGATTGGCTCGTCGGTTACTTGGACATTGTTGCTTCCAATTTCTTCGTCCTTGAGCCATTTTTCGCTTTCTTTTGCCAAGCTGCATCCGCAGCGGATTTGCAGTAACCCAGTCGTTTATATAATTATTTATTTTTATTATCCCTTACTCCTTGACTGATAGGTTGGTATGCGGCTGACCACCCATACTGTAAAAAATGGTTCACTTTGCCAATGTCACCCCTGCTTCAGGGAAGGTCGGCAAGAGTTGCAGGGCTTATGTTCATTTGAGATTGGGGTTTTTATATTGTAGGTCCACATGCAGCATGTGTAAGCGCGAAATTATGCATGTCTGCTTGTGGGAATACATTTAATATGAATCTCAAATGATACATATCTTTGCAGCTTAGATTTAGATTTAGATTTAGATCCCTTACACTACTCGTGATTCAAAAACAATCTCACAAGAAGTACCAACCAGGGTATGCTGTTAGTTTCAGTAATATTGGACCAGTTATGCTTAGAGTTACGAGGACGCTTCTGACCCAGAGGAATTTGTTATGTTGTGCCGTTGCTTTTAACTTCACGGCAAAGTCTTCCACCCCGTATAGCTTTGGAGGAGAGTCTGCGGACAACTGTAAACTTATAAGATGGGTACGAGGAGGGTTTAAGCATGCACCTTTGTAAATCCATCCTCATCCCTGATAATACAGTGACATATATAAGAAATTCATGCTGAATTAAGAAAGCCACCATCAAAAGGATTAAATCATGAAAAACTTTGGAGAAATGAGTAAAATATATTCGGTGGAAATGAACATTTGAAAAGCATGACAGAAAAAACTCTGAATGATAGAGTTAAGAATAATAATAATAACAGGCTGATTTATTTTAAATTACACATGATAAGAGAGCGCCGTTTTTGTGTGTGTCACACCTCAAGGGCCCTCTCCGATCATGGATAAGACTTTCTAAACAAGTGTGCCTTGAGTGCTCCTCGAAATACACCCACAGATTTGGAGTTCTTCACTCCGGGTGGCAGTCTGTTCCACTCCACCGGCCCCGCAACACGGAAAGCGCGGTCTCCGAAGTTTGTACGAATCTGACGGCGCGGCTGAACCAAATTGACTACTCCATCACCCGCAGATCTGAGTGTCTGCCTCCTAACATCCATTTCAACAGGTGAAATCATATCAGCCAGATAAGGTGGGGCCAAGCCATTGATGGCTTTATATACCATTAAACAAACACGGAAGACCACCCTCTCCGGGAAACGAAGCCAATGAAGTTTTTTTAACAGCGGGGTGATGCGAGCGAATTTGGGAATCCCGAATATGAGTCTTGCTGCCGAATTCAACACAGATTGAAAGCGATTAAACTGTTTCTTCGGCTGACCACTATAAAGCGTCGAGCAATAGTCAATCCGAGACATCACAAACGCACTCACCAGGGTCTTAACCGCATCTGACGGCAGACATTTTCTTATTGCCTTTATTTGGCGAAGCGAAAAAAAAGAAGAAGCTATTGTGGCATCAAATCAAATAATCAAATAATTTATTTTCAAATTTGTATGCATTACATAACTTTTTGACGTCACAATCATAAATATAAAACTATTTGCCTATCTATTTGCCATCTATTTGCCTATCCAGTGTCAGGTTGCGATCCAGTAAGACTCCTAGAAGTCTTACCGAATCAGAAGGCTGGATTAGCTTACCTCCTATGGAGAGTGGTACTCTATTCACCAGAAGGTGGTCACGCCTCGATGTGGCTGCCCAGAGTATCTCCGTCTTATCCATGTTTAAGATTAGGCCATTGTTCCTCATCCACCCACCGACCTCCGCGATACACCCAGAGACCCTGCAACTGAGGTCCTCAGCCATGTCTGGCCGAGAATGAGAGTATATTTGCCAGTCATCTGCATATGAGTGTGCGATGAGGCCCCATTTTTCAACAATACTCTCAATCTCAGCAGTATACAATATGAAAAGGATCGGACCCAGCACAGAGCCCTGTGGGACCCCGGAAGACAGCGAGTAGGTAGGTGAAACACTATCACAAATACGCACCGCCTGTCTGCGCTCCACCAGATAGGAAGAAAACCACGCCAAAGCCCCTCCGGTCAAACCAAATGACACCTCCAATCTCTCAATAAGAATTGGGTGACTTACTGTGTCAAAGGCCGCACTCATATCAAGAAGCGCCAGTAAGGCTAGATTACCACACTCCACAGCCGATATCATATCCGATACAAGCATGAGCATACCGGTTTCTGTTGAGTGATATTTCCGGTATGCAGACTGCCTCTTAGGCATTAAGCCGCTTGCATCCAGATAGGATACCAACCGCCGCGAGACAATCCGCTCCAGCACCTTCGACAAGAATGGCAGATTTGACACAGGTCTATAATTTGATAATAATAAATAAAAATAAATGGGTAAAAACAATATAAGTGGAAAAAAGATGTGAAAATTAAGGTACAAAATAATGTGATGAGATGGTTTGGGTATGTGGAAAGAATTTATGATGATAGACATAGAAAGTAAGAGAATAAAAAAGATACAGAGAAAATGTGAAAGGAAAAAGAGGTAAGGGACGACCGAGAAAAATATGGAGTGATCAGATTTTGAGGAGATTGTGAAAGAATGGGGTACACAAAGCGAGAGTCAAAGAAAGAAATTGGTGAAAAAGTTGAGGAATACGAATTAATTGAAAGAGATCTGTAAGGATAAGAAGAAATGGAGGCAGCTCAGCAGAGGCTCTGGCCACCCGTAGCGGAATGGAAACTGAGTTACAGTTACAGTTACACACAACAAAATATACACATTAAATGTACATACGGAAGGACTTATTAGTAAAACAGGATGCTATGAAATATCGTCGAACACAGTAAACTATCCTGAGTTGCCATGGTTACGCAGCCACCATGTTCCCGCTATAAAACCTCGCTATTTACCTTGGCTGCTAATTGGATTCGAATCACATCCCCTCCCGCGGCTTGCTGGTGAGGGGGCGGGGCGGTGGCAGGGAGGGCCCCCCTCCACGGCTCCGCACAAACATAATAAACTGCCGGCGCTGGGTGACGCGGTGTATTTATGCGCTCGCATTAAATGTGCTTCCATGGTAATCCGACACAGTGACATGACGACACAGTGACAAAACGACACATGACAGAACAATACATGATCGAACGACCCATGACAGACTGACACATACCAGAACTACACATAAAAGATTGACACATAACAGAACGATACATGACAGAACGATGCAGTGACAAAACGATATAGAACATAACGACACATGACAGTAGATCACAATGACAAAACATTACAAGGCAAAACCATTTGGTGTGCCGTTTATTATTTGTTCTCTTGTGATGTAGGTATGTGATGTTTTGGCATGTGATGTCTTGTCAAAGTGATGTATTTACTGTGTTATTTTGTCGTAGTGATGTACTTCCATTGTGTTGTTCTGTCATGTATTAATAATAATAATATTAGGATGATTTATTTGGTGAGCGCTGTTTTTGTGTGTATTACACCTCAAGAGCCCTCTACGAGCTCGGTCGTCGCTGTAGAAAGCGCCAATTCTCAAGCAAGACCCAATTGGCTTGATGGACCTTTAGTGACCGGTCTTTGGTAAAGGCTTTATGAATTTTTTCAACCCACCGAAGAGCATATTTGAAAATATAAATGGTATATTTTTGTGTGCTCTGCGGGGATTCGAGCCTATAACTATCCATTATGAGTCAGAAGTGTTAACCACTAGACTACGGACCAGTCACTCATGCTGTTTTGTCATGCGCCGTTCTGTCATGTGTTGTTCTGTTATGCGTTGGCCTTTCATGTGTCGTTTAGTCACTGTGCCGTTCTAACCTGTCACCATAAAATGCAGCTTTTAAATTGTTTACATGTGGCTGAAATTCTTGTTATCCCTGAAGCATTAGGGGAATGCGTGCGTAAAAACAAACATGCATTTCTTTTTCATAAATCGCATCAGAATATTCAAGGAAAAAGTCATGTGGCTGAAATGAATGTTTTTCTCTAAATCATTTTCATATTCGATAAGCGTGTTCCTTGACTTCTAGGTTCGTATGAGGCTGACCACCTGTACTGTAAAAATGCTTCACTTTTCCAATGTCACCCCTGTTTCAGGGAAGGTTGGCAAGAGTTGCAGGGTTATGTTCAATTAAGATTGTTTTTTTTTATACTGTAGGTCCTTAGGTGTAGCGCGAACTTATACATCTCTGCTTGTGGGAATGCGTTTAATATGAATCTTAAATTATATATCTTTGCAGCTTAGATTTATACATTAGGAAAGACGACACCATGTTGAAAGCACCGGTTCTCATCAGATCACCAAAGTTAAGCAACATTGGGCGCGGATGCTACTTGGATGGGTGACCGCTAGGTACACCGCGCGTCGTTGGCATTTCTTGGACCGATCCGTAGTCCAGTGGCAACACTTCGGACTCGTAAATGGAAGGTTGTGGATTCGGATCCCGGCGGAGCACAAAAAAATATACCATTTATATTTCCAAATATGCTCTATGCTGGGTTGAAAAATTCATTAAGCCTTTACCAAAGACCGGTCACTAAAGGTCCATCCAGCCTTACAGCAACAGGCAACACTCGCTTGAGTTTTGGCGCTTTGTAGCGACGACCAAGTTTGTACACCTCTGTGGCACTACAACAAGTGTCATAGACCCCTAGAGTCTCTAGAGTCTAGGGAGTCTTAAAAAAAGGGGAAAGTATACAATAAATCTGATAAGAATTTTATATTTTATAATGTGGTTGAAATGCATGTTATCATTATAGCATTAGGGGAATGTAATGTTACGAAATTAGGGTTCAATTGTCTTCAAATTAAAAAAATACACAGGTCTTCTTCAATAGTTATTTATTTTACACTGTTACAAAATTTATTTTCACACTACTTTCTCGATTATTCTACTTGGTTTCGGTTCACTGATCAGATGGCTTCGATGTGTTTGTTGGTCGCTATGATACTGGCCCGCTCTGCAGGCCATTCGCACCTTTATACTCTTCAGAGCAGTATGATCCAGAACTAAAGTCGCCAGACGGTTCCAGAGTAATTATTACTTCTCGATGTTTCACGTACTACCTAGACACAACCAAAATCCTACCTACCAATGCAATACAGTATTCCTATAATTATAACAAATACCTACTTAGCCTAGAGAATTCTACACTTATACATAATTATCGATCTTACCTACCAATACTTTTGAGGATTCTTATAACTATAATTATCCATACTTATTTCAATATTTATATTTACATAACACTATAACTACCCATACTTATTTCAATATTTATATTTACATAACACTACCCCCCACCTAGACTGTTTCGTCCCGGAACAGTCTTGACTCTGTGTAGGTAGGGGCATGCTGATCCACGTCGACACCCTGTGGTCAGGAAGAAGTGGCAGTCCACGGATTTCTCCCCACTGGCTCTCGGCTGCGCTTGCTCGCAGCACACCATGACGCTGATGCCGACTCCCGAGAACACTGCTTCAATCATACTCCGGATTATCCGCCAGTCTCGATTAGCGCGGCCGCCACCCATCTTCGGTATTGCCAGACGCGCCTGCTGATCCTCCAACATGTAGTCACGCAGCTCAACAAGGCCGTCCCACAATGCCTTGTAGTCCTCTTCCAGGTTGCTGGAATCCGGGACAACCAGGCAGTATGCTTGTTGACGCCCCTTCGGTAGTCTCAGAGCTCTTCCTTGCGGGCTGCTCGAGGGTTGCGGTTCTCCGAATTTGTATCGGAAGACCCGTGCAATTCCTCTAGACATATCTAGATCTTCCGGTACACTGCATGCCAGTGTGTGGTCCCTAGTGACCTCAAATAAGTCCTTGTGGACTTCTGTGGTCACTCCATGGCGAAACTTCTGCCCTGCCTTCGCGTTCTCCCAAAACGTCTCAAAGGCTGGTGATCTTTCGGATGCGACGCACTGTCGTACTTTTTGGGCTGGTTGGTCATCATTATCGCCTAGGTATGGTGAGAGGCGATTGTAGTGCACGACCCTTGGTTTTCCGTTTGGTCTCTTTTTTATGCGGTAGACCACATCGTTGATGCGCTCCAAGATCTCGTACGGCCCGTCCCAGGAACGCTGAAGTTTCGGACAGTATCCTTGGCGCCTCTTGGGGTCAAAAAGCCACACCCAGTCACCAGCTTTGTACCCCATGCTGTCAGCTCTGGTGTCATAGCGCTCCTTCATTTGATCGCTGGCTTCCCCGATGTTCATGCGGACCTGATCATGGATGTCATCCAGCCTCCTGCGAAGGTCTGTCACATAGTCTTCTCCGGCTAGGTCTTCACCTGGTTTGCAGCCAAATTTGAGATCACAAGGAAGTCGCATTTCTCGCCCAAACAGTATGCTGCTGGGAGTCTTCTTCGTCGTTTCCTGAACAGCCGACCGGTAAGCCAATAAGAACAAAGGCAGATGTCGGTCCCAGTCCCGCTGATGGCTGGACACTACTTTGGCTAAGTACCTCCCCACGGTACGGTTCATCCTTTCCACCATTCCATCAGACTGTGGATGTAGCGCAGTGGTCCTGGTCTTGTAGATCCCTAGCCGCTCACACATTTGCTGGAAGATAGCAGCTTCAAAGTTCCTTCCCTGATCAGAATGTAATTCCAGGGGTACGCCAAACCTGCTGATAAATTCGGTAACTAGAACTTCAGTCACGGTTACGGCCTCTTGGTTAGGGATTGAGTAAGCTTCCACCCACTTGCTGAAGTAATCCATCACCACCATGATGTACTTGTTACCCTTCTCAGTTGTAGGAAATGGGCCAGCTATGTCGATGGCAATTCTTTCAAAGGGGCTGCCAACATTGTACTGACGCATTGGTGCTCGCCTTTTCCTTTGCGGTCCATTGGCCGTTGCACAGGTTACACATTTTCGACACCAATCTTTGACGTCTTCGCTGCAGTTGATCCAGTAAAATCGCTCTTTCACTTTCTCCAGCGTCTTCTTAACGCCTAGATGTCCTCCAGAAGTTCCTCCATGCAGCAGTCCAAGGATTTCCGGTACTCGGCTCCTCGGAACGAGGGTTTGCTTTCTTCTAAGTGTGCCGTCTTCCTTCTCGATTTTTCGTTTCAGAAACCCTCCTTCTATCACTATGGATCCCCATTGAGCCCAATAAGCCTTGACAGTTGGTGATAAGGGGGCGAGTTTTTCCCAGGTTGGCCTTTCTCCTTCTCGCGCCCATTCCATCACATACTTCAAGTCCGGATCATTCAGTTGGTCTTGCGCCAATTTTTCATCTTGCCAGTCCTCATCTTCGGTGGTCGTCCTTTGGACAATTGCTACCTTGTCCTCCATCTTGCTGCAATGTTTGCAGTCACTGGCGCATGGTCGTCTGGATAATGCATCCGCATTTCGATGAAGCGTGCCAGGTCTATGTTCGGAGTCATAATCATACTCCTGGAGCCTTTCAATCCATCTAGCCACTTGCCCTTCTGGGTTTTTGAATTTCAGAAGCCAAACCAGTGCAGCATGATCAGTCCGTAGTGTGAATTTTCTCCCGTACAAGTATTTGCGGAAGTGTTCCACTGATTTTATCACGGCAAGAAGCTCTCGTCTGGTCACGCAATAATTTCGTTCTGGCTTGGAAAGCACTTTACTGAAGTAACCCAGAACAGTCTCATGCCCATCCTGTATTTGGGAAAGGACGCCTCCTATCCCCACATTACTAGCGTCGGTATCCAGGATGAACTTTCCATCTTTTCGTGGGTAGCTCAAGATGGGGGCACTTGTTAATCTTCCCTTAAGCTCTTCAAATGCTTGTGCGCAGGAATCACTCCAATGGAAGCGAGTGTTTTCTTCCGTAAGCTTGGTGAGCGGTTTTGCAATGTCCGCAAATCTTGGCACAAACCTCCTGTAATAAGTGCACAGCCCCAGGAAACTCCTAGTTTCATGTTTGTCCTTCAGCACGGGCCAGTCTCTTACTGCCTTGATTTTGGCAGGGTCAACTTCAACTCCACGTTGAGAAACTATGTGTCCCAGGTAATTTACTTGTTTCTTGAACAGGTTACACTTTTTCGGGTTGAGCTTCAGTCCAGCGTCTTGTAGTCGCCCGAAAACTTGCTCCAGATTTCTCAACTGATGGTTGAAGTCCTTTCCCAGGATGATTATGTCATCCAAGTATACCAGGCAGGTTTCCCATGACAGTCCTCGCAGCACATTCTCCATCAGCCTTTCAAACGTGGCGGGGGCATTGCATAAGCCAAATGGCATCACGGTGAACTGCCAAAGTCCAGATCCAGTCGAGAATGCAGTTTTCTCCTTATCTTTGGCATCCAATTCAACTTGCCAGTAGCCACTTTTCAGGTCCAATGTGGAAAAAATGGTGCATCCTGCCAATGTGTCCAAGGTGTCGTCAATCCTTGGCAGAGGGTAACTATCCTTTTTCGTAACATCGTTGAGCAGTCTGTAGTCCACACAAAATCTCGTGGTACCATCCTTCTTTTTCACCAGTACCACCGGGGATGTCCAAGGGCTACTTGATGGTTCTATGATGCCATCCTTGCTCATGTCTTTGATGATCTTGTCAGCTTCTTCCCGCTTTGCAAAGGGTAGTCTTCTTGGAGCCTGTTTTATTGGTCTCGCTTCTCCGGTGTCTATGCTATGTCGCACTACCTTGGTTCTTCCCAGACGGCCATTAGAGTCCTCGAAAATGTTCTGGTAGCGGCAGATCAAACTCCTCACTCTCCGTTTGTTTTCCTCGGTTAGACCTTGGGAAGCGTCGTGGACCAGGGCTTCCAATTGTGTTGACAATTTGTTTCCTTCGCATGACATGTTTGTCATCTGTTGCACAATGGAAGTTATCCTCTCGCATCTGCCCAAAACAAAACCTTCATTCATTTTAACTGGGTAGCTGTTCACATTCATGATCTTGACAGGAATGGTCTCCTTTGCGCGAATCACTGTTCTTGCCACCATGACTCCTTTGTTAACATTGTCCATGTTCTCCGGTTCTATCATACAGATTTGGTCATTTGTACTACTGGAATCCAGGCGGGCACTCACTATCATCTCGGATCGCCCCTTCACTTCGGTATTCTTGGCTAGGATAACACGTGCAGCCAGTTCTTTCCGTCTTTGCAGGATGACTTCTTCATTTCCAATTTTAATGGACCCTTTCTTTAAATTTAAACTGCACCCAAATCTGTCCAGTATGTCCATTCCCAATATAACGTCTTCTTCAATGTTGGCCACCAACGTCCGATGATCAAAAGTGGTGCTGCCAATTTGGAAGGTGGCAATCGTCTCCCCATACACCTGTGCTGACTCTCCCGTGGCGGTGTGCAGAGACCACTTTGTTGGTGCAATCTGCTTACCTCGTGCCACTATGTCGCGTCTCAGAATTGTCCTGGTTGCTCCCGTGTCCACCAGTAGTTCACGAGTTACTCCATCTATTATGCCATTGATAAAAATGCTGCTGGCTTTTCCTCTCACGGTTGCGACAGTAGCAGCAGATTTCAGGGCCTCTCCAGCGTGGGTCAACGGTTGCCCCTTCCCATTAACCCTTTCTAGTTTTCCGCAGCCTGTTTTCTGGGTTTCTGAGGCTTGGGACACTTGGTGCTAAGGTGGCCCAGCTGTCCGCAGTTCCAGCAGCGTGGGTCTCGTCTTCGAGGTCTCAGACGTTCCAGCACTTTTTCAATTAGCTCCTCGGTTGTAGGTAGCTTGACCTCCTCTGCCTCGACTGCACGAACCCTGGCGTGGCCCCTGATGGACTGTTTGACAGCCTCAAACTCGAGAGCTTGGCTGAGCGCCTCGTTCAAAGCCTTGGGATGGGCCAGTTTTACGGCTTGTTGCGTCTCCCATTCCCGCAATCCATTTAGGAACTTGTCCACTGCCAAGCTCTCACAGATGTCGTCGGAGGCTGTCGGGTAAGCGTCTCGTACCAGGCGGGCGATGTCCATTTCAAACTCCTGGAGGCTCTCGTTGGGCTTCTGCACCCTTGTGTTCAGCTGCGACTTGTACAGCTGCTCCAGGCACTTGTGGCCATAGCGCATATCCAAGCGCTGCTTCAGCTGCCCAAAGTCACCACGGTTGTCCAGGGGTATGGCCTGCAGAACCCTGAGAGCGTCTCCTCGGAGCGACAGGCTGAGAACCGAAGCCTTCTTCTGCTGGCTCCAGGCTCCCATCATGGCAGCCGTCTCAAAGAGGGTCAAATACTCCTCCCACGACGTCTTCCCGTCGAAGGTCGGAAGGTTGTGCTTCGACAGCGAAGGGTCGTCATCCCCTCTAGTGACCCTGGTTGGAGTTGAGCATCCCTGGTCGGTCTCGTCGTGAAGGCCGTCTTTGGGGGATATTCTGGTGGACTCCATCTGGCACTTGTCAGCCAGCTCGGCACGCAGACGGTCCTCCAGGCTTGATATACGAGTCTCCATTTCCCCCTTCAGGGCTGTCATCTTCTCTTCCATTTCTCCTTTCAGGGTTGTGAGATTTCGGGACACCTTTTCCTCCAGATTCCTGGCGTTGTCAGCCATTTCCACCTTCAGGTCGGTCACCACTTCCTTCAGGTTGGTGGTCATCTTCTCCTCCAGGGTCTTGGCGTTGTCAGCCATCTTCTCCTCCAGGGTCTTGGCGTTGTCAGCCATCTTCTCCTCCAGGGTCTTGGCGTTGTCAGCCATCTCAGTCTTCAGTCCTGTCAGGTTACTGTTGATGCTGATATGTAGCTCGTCCAAGGCGCGGTCCCCTCCAGACGCCATGACAAAATATGCCGGGTCTTCGCCTGACTGTTCCAAGGCCTCTATGAGGCGTGCTTGTAAGGCTGCCTTTCCTCCTGAGGTCTCCAGGTCCCTCTCCAGAAGCTCATTTTTAAGCTCAGTGACTTTGAGGTCCTTGACGTTCACTTTAGTTGCCATTTTTTTTCAAAATTTACGTCAAAACAAAAATATTTTCAAATTTATTTAATACAAGTTTTGAGTTTTATATATATAGCTGTTTTGAATACGTACTTTAGCAAAAATAATAATTTATCTGATTACACTGTGAGTAGGTACTGTCTTTTAATATTTATTTTTAATTCACCAATATTTTTTTACATAATAATGTCTGATAGTACATAATTATTTATTTCGTCTCAAGTCTTTCAAACACACAGGTAGGTACTTAATGTACATTCACACACTGGTAAACGAAGGGCAGTTATTCAAAAACTTTTTCTCGATGAATCTGGAACGTTCTTTTGTAATATTTTTCAAGATTTTTATTTATTTATTTTATTTTTTAATCACACACAATAATAAAAAAAAACTATGGTCCAATTTGATGACTTTCTCAATGCGGTAAAATAGTCATTATGTTATGTCCAGAATTATGTTCCATATGATGTTCCAGAATTTTTTTTTGAACTTGCTTTTTGCGTCTTTTCTTTTAACAAAAATTTATTTAAACACTTGTTTTCACAAAAGTCAGTTCACACAAAGTTCAATTTGAATAAAGTTCATTTTAACACTATTTAATTTATTTTATTTATTTTTAGACAGAAGATCTTAATTTTTCTTGACAATTCCGCACCTGACGCCAATTGTTACGAAATTAGGGTTCAATTGTCTTCAAATTAAAAAAATACACAGGTCTTCTTCAATAGTTATTTATTTTACACTGTTACAAAATTTATTTTCACACTACTTTCTCGATTATTCTACTTGGTTTCGGTTCACTGATCAGATGGCTTCGATGTGTTTGTTGGTCGCTATGATACTGGCCCGCTCTGCAGGCCATTCGCACCTTTATACTCTTCAGAGCAGTATGATCCAGAACTAAAGTCGCCAGACGGTTCCAGAGTAATTATTACTTCTCGATGTTTCACGTACTACCTAGACACAACCAAAATCCTACCTACCAATGCAATACAGTATTCCTATAATTATAACAAATACCTACTTAGCCTAGAGAATTCTACACTTATACATAATTATCGATCTTACCTACCAATACTTTTGAGGATTCTTATAACTATAATTATCCATACTTATTTCAATATTTATATTTACATAAAACTATAACTACCCATACTTATTTCAATATTTATATTTACATAACAGTAATAAGGAATTACATAGAAACAGCCTTATATTACAGTTAAAGAATTTTGAAATTTTGTTAACAAAACCGTAAATCTATACTTACTTTTTTACTTTCTTCGGCTCATAAGCCTTGAAGGCTCAGGGCCACCCGCACCACAATCCTCCAGGACTCTCTGTCTTGTGCTGCTTCCCTCCATGGTCCCCTCACTCCCAGAACTTCGGCGTCGGCTTCAACGTTGTCTGCCCACCGCATCCTGGGACGTCCGAGTGGTCTAACACCTGAGGGGGCACCATCCAAGACTGTTCTGATGATCCTGGAGTCCTCTGCACGTGCTACATGTCCGGCCCACTGGAGTCTCCTTGATTTCATTACCGACACTATGTGATGTAAGTCTTTAGAAATAAAAAAAAACAATGGCTAAGTCCCATCGGGCCACTTGACGAAAGCTTTGATCCTGGGTTACTATATTATTATTATTATTTTTTTTTAAGAAATCCTGTGCGGGAGACTCCCTAGATTCTTAAGACTCTAGGGGTCTATGACACTTGTTGTAGTGCCGCAGAGGGGTACGAGCTTGGTCGTCGCTACAAAGCGCCAATACTCAAGCAAGACCCTAGTTGCTGTAAGGCTGGATGGACCTTTGGTGACCGGTCATTGGTAAAGGTTTTTATGAATTTTTCAACCTAGCGAAGAGCACATTCGAGATATAGATGGTATATTTTTGTGCTCCGCCGGGATCCGAATCCACAACCTTCCATTTACGAGTCCGAAGTGTTGCCACTACGGACTACGGACCGGTCCAAGATGCCAACGACACGCGATGTACCTGAGCGGTCACCCATCCAAGTACTGACCGCGCCCAATGTTGCTTAACTTCGGTGATCTATGGGAACCGGTGCTTTCAACATGGCTAACGTCGTTGACGTGTTGATATTATGTTATTGGGGGATGATTAATTGATTATTCAATAAATAAAATAGATGCATTATAAGTTCTTCTTCTTCTTTTATGATGTATCATGGTGTTGATCCTTCAGAAAGCTGCTTTTCCAGCAATGTGGATTCCTAGATGTATTTCCACGTTTTACGAGGTCTTCCACGGTTCTAAGGGAACCGTTATAATCAATTATTTATTGATAATACAATAAACTGGTTACTGGCTAGGATAAAATAAAATGGTGAATTGCATTCCTCTTTACAATGCTTATTAATAATTTGGTCTTTTTCATGCATAGTCATCGGTAAAGAGCGCCAGCACAGGATGGACTCATTTTTTATGAAGGTCGGTGCACCTTTGATTATTTTTTTATTACTTGTGGAACGTACTACCTTTAAAGCTCAACCGGTTCGTTAACCACTAGACTACGGCTTAGTCTATATATCATTTGTATCTTGAATGTTAATTTTGCAGCAAATTTTATTCTAATAACTATTTTGCACTCGTAATCAATAAAATTAAATGAATATTTCTGTAAAAATTCGTAGCCAAATACAATTCTTTTTTGTATAAAATAAATTGTCATTTCTGTCTTACTTATTAATATATAATGGAATTATTACTTATTTAATAACTCTCCGTATCAATCCACATTTACAAAAAAAAAAACTGAGTGGTCGAATAAAATTAGTTTGATAAAATGAATTCGTAAAATGATTATGAAATAAATGTTGACTCATATTCAAATCACGATGCGAATTATTTGTGTTACAATGATTATTATTTGCTCGATGTTGGGGGGGCGTCGGGGGTGGCAGGGGGCGTGTGGGAGGGGGCGGAGCCCGGCTGGGGTGCCCGGGGGCGCTGGAGGCTGTATTGATCCGGTTGCTAGGCAACAGCAGCCCTCCCCCGCCCCACCCCGCCTGCTCCCCCCCCAGGCCCGCTGGGGTGTGCTTGCTAGGGAGGTTCACTTGTTACCGGACTATGTATGGTTACTATGTTGCTGCCTATTGTGCGGCATGCTGGGAGGGAGGGCTCGTATTATTATTAGACTTAGAGTGTGAGGAATTGCTGAACGAGAGGGAAGAGTGACGTGTCTGAGAGGTGTGACAGATAAAAACAATAGACTGTGTGATGAATGAATGCCCACTGAGCGTGCACAGGAAAAAATAACAAGATTTTAAAAATTATTATTTGCAATTATTATCTTTTTGCTTTTTTATATGACGCCATTTAATCTGAATAGATCAATTCCTTTGCCAAACTGCCCGCTTATGGAATGAGTTACCGGTATCTGTTTCCACTCCAATTTAACCTTACCTTTTTTAAATCCAATATCAATCGCCATTTCCTCTCAGTGTCTCAAAACAAAGCAAAGCAACGCAACACACACCACAGCACTGCGCAGCTAAAGGCCCTGCAACCGGATAAGGACAACTGCCACATCATCAACACCTCTGCGGCACTATAACAAGTGGCATAGCCCCTTAGAGTCTCTTGAATCTAGGGAGTCTCCCGCACAGGCTTTCTTAAAAAAACTTTAATATTTAAATTGATGGAAATCAATGGAATCATTTTTAATAAAATTAATTTGGTCATCTGTTATTTTCTCTGATTATTGTACGCGAATTACCTGACGTCCAGTGCCTAGCAGGCTTATCATCTGAAAGATCGAAAAACAGCTGGTCTTCTGCATCACATGAGGAGTGCCCTGAATAAACAGATCTACAGTAAGAGGAAAAAGAAGAAGTTTTCTTGAATATAAAATTTCCAAAAAGTGTTAAATGCACATCTTATTTATATAAAATCGACGAGTACAATCTTCATATCAATGGTAAGTTTAAAGAAAATGAAAATCGTATGTAAATATAATTATAGTATACTTTACAATCTCTGCCTGAAACAGGGTCGGTATTTGAAAATTTTAATATATTTTATACACGCTTTTTGCTGTCTGCCTAATACCGACTTATTAGTTCAGGACATCAAAGAATTTAACATCACTTTTTCACTGAAGACTCAGCGTTATGGAAAATTAAAAGAAAAATTGTAGTGCGCGTTTTCTGAAATGAAAAAATATTTGCTTTTAATCTTATATTAGCGTTCCTGCCACATTTTTAATAGCGAGCTCAAGAAAAATGCGGGTACTTTGTTTAACGTTCAGAGAGGCTCCCTTGTTAAGAGTGCTTCCGAAATAATTCGCGTATCACCTTTCCGCCCGGTTGAATAGTACCTCAAGTAAAATATTCTACTCAACCGTAGCGTTTACCAAAAAATGTACTGCATCTTAAACGCTAAAAAGAGGCTCTGATTTATATTGCATACTTTTTTTTTCTGTGTTTTAGTTTTGAGGTATACTTTGAGTTATTCTTTTCCAGACAGTTGTCCCTGTTTCTCTCATTGTTTCTGCGTTGGAGCTTCGTCTCTCTCTTTGGAAAATTCCTCGTGTCACGGGTTGTTTTCTCGCGGAGCTGTGAATGGCTGAGTTTCCGAATTTGGAAACCAATGTCGGCAGGATAAATTATGTGGAGCTCCCGTTTCCTCCCTTAGCCGCATCTCCCTTTACCTTTATCGGATATTGTTTCTCTCGAGTGGAAGCGAAGTGAGAACTCTGTAATGTCTGCTGTTTTAAGCTCATTAAGTAATATTTACTGTCGAGCTGTCAAACACAATGCCTTCCTTAATACCCAGACAAGTACACGTGCCGAGAATCTGGTTTCAAAGATCTTACTTCATTTTCTTTAGTTATAATCACACAATGGCCTGTCTTACACGCGCCATACCTTAAATAATTATATTTTTTCGTATAATCTGTCTGAAGCTGGCTGTGTTGTTTTATTAATACTTAGTTCTTATTTTATATTTTGACAAAAAAGCGCTATTGACACGCTTAAAGTTAAAAGTAAGAAAGGGTGTTAAAAATTAAGGAGTATTTTAAACAAAACAAAGTTGGTAGAGTCGAGCATCACAACAGCGCTTCTGTTCAACTGTCACCTACGTTCATGATGATCTGTGTACATCTGTACCTTGAATAAGAGTTTTAGGCTTACACGGCCGGCTGATGATGCTGGTGTTGTTTTTTGGGATCTGTAGCCGTGGTCTGTGGGAGCTGGAGCTGTTTCATCCCAGTTTCATCAAGGTCATCTTAATCATTTAACTTTCATGCTGCAGAAGCCCATCATAGACATAGACGAAACGTCGGGAATCTCCAGCTCCCACAGATCACTACAACAGATAACGGAAAGCAACTCTCGAGTATCATCTGTACACTTTATGCTGCAAGACATTTCTTACAAAACGTCTAGTTCATCAAGATTTACACTCTCGTACGAGTATATTGATGCAAAAAGATTTATTTACACGTAGCTGTGGTCGTTTTAACTTCGATGATATTTTTGCCAAACTTCATGTTATCTATTTCACGTAATTAAGATTTTTTTATTGTGAAGATAGCTTCCCATGTGAGCGCCATAAAAGTCAATTTGCGAACGGTCAAAAGGAAATTCGTAAAGAAAAATGTGTTTTCATACATTATCCACGAGCAAGCAATTAGCTGGGATTAAAGGTCCGCGCGTCCTCCATCAAAGGAAGGTCTCCCTCTCTGTATGGAGTAGCGCTTCACGTAATGGCCTCTCCCAACTCACAAGTACACACATTCCCTCTCCAACTCAACTGCTGCGTGTTCCAAAAACGCATACAAACTAAAGCAGTGCCTCTAGTGAGAGTCTTAATTTCAGTAATTTTTCGGTTGAGCTCAAACGCACCCACCGGCTGAGATATTTAAAATGCTCTCTCATGCCTTTGACGTCCCTGCTCATAGCTACTAGCATCGTTGACACATAATTTAAGTGGATCCGAAACAAGCTTACGAAATTGAAGCATAGTAAAAGACATAGCTGTCAGTCAGACCTGTCAAAAAAAAAACAGTCTAGTTTCCGCCTAAACATAATACTGTAACTCTGCCGCTAGGGGTGGTCACTGCCTCACTTTCTTCGTATCCCTACACACCTTTTTAAATTCATTCATATCCATCCCCGTTTTTTATAGATTTTCGTCTTTTATGTTTTTTACTTAACAATCATATACTTACCTTTGAAATCCTTTACTTTGTTGCTATCACAATATTGAGCTTCGACATCGAATAACTGCACATACCATGGTGTATCATAATAATGTATTACATCTGAATTTGACAAATTGTAAAACAAAAATAATTAAAACGTCAGCACAGAGACGATGTTTAAAAATACCGACAAACCGGAGTTTCTTTGAGCTTATCTCATGCTTCTCTTTTTACAATAAAGTCACACTTGGAGCTTCTTTGTTCTCTTTCTACCTAAGAACAAATGGCGCTTCAGTAGGTTGAAATGGAGTTGGGAGTTGTTCCGAAGTTGTCGCGAAGCTTTAACGACAGTGATCGCCAACGAAGAGGAAGGTTGAAATATTAGTTTCACGTCCGCCCATGTTATGCATCACTGGCCCGCACCTTTCATCTTCCCTGCTGGAGGCCGGACAGGGGCGGATCAGGCAAGAGCTGCAAAAGATCATCGCCCACTCTTCGCATGCTTAAATTATAAACCATTTTTTCAAAGCAGCTTGTAGGGAAGATAAGCTGAATGTAAAAATAAAATATTAAAAGCTGTTGAAAATGAAAAGAACACTTTTTGACACAATTTATTTAATTTTAATAAAATAAAAATATAGTTTTATCTTTCTTGAATTATAAACTATCTAAAACAGTTTAAATAATGTTACATTGTGTGTCAGTCCGGTCGATAGCTCGGTTGGTAGAGTGCTTACATTCCATGCCGAGCACCCGGGTTGGATTCCCTCCGGGGGTGTCAGAAATGATTTCCAGTGTCGGTATTTATTTCAAAACCACAAATAAATTACCGGTGAAGTTTACTCAGCCTTCACAAGAATTGAATTTCCCATATCCCGAGAGGGAGCTGGGAAACCTCCACCACAACTAAAGTGGTTAGCGTAAAGACGGTTTTCTTACATGTAAAAATAAATATATGTTCCACTCTTCACATGAGATTCCTTCGGGGAGAACGCGGCCTGAAGTTACAATATGAATGCAGCTTAGTCAAGTTTTAGTCGTGCTCACGATGATGGTGATTCAGTGGATTTTTTTTACATTTCGCTCCAAAAGAAAAACGGATTGGTCTTTTGACGTCCCTTGAAGTTGCTATACCTATAAATACATATAAGTGACTATAATCGTTTGATGATGATGAGTTGATGATTGCTTTAGAGCTTCATAGCCTGTTATAGTCACTTCATGGGCGCTCGTACAAATGATGTAAAAAATTTACTGGTCTTCAGTGTATTTTGGAACTTCCAATGGACCTCTATTTCACTCACATGATAAGCAGATGATTCATAGTCAGAGGGCCAGCAATTCGTCACCTGAGTGTTCGTTTGGCTTATTCACCATTAGATTCAAAGATGACCTTTCAATGAAATTGTCTTAAAAATAACATTCTGCATAAGCTGAGCCAAGAAAAAAACAAAAAACATGATAATGTGAGAGTTGGTTTAAATATTTTTAAAATCAATTTCCAGTTTTCATAAGCCACATTGGTCCAGTACACATACAAACATTGCCCAAAGCACTAAGGGAACGAGTTGCAAACGCACGCTCTCCAAACACTGTTAATGAACTGTAAATGAACATTCTTATTTTGTATCATTCCCAGGTCATCATCAGAGTATGGAGAACTACATGTAAGCATTGAGTAGTTTATGGCTTGGGAGCTGCAGACGCTTGCGGAAGGTCTGCAGCAGTAAAGTTCCGCTTTATGGCTTTGCTCGCGGACCCCATTTACGAGCAAGGGAGGCTCCACCCACCAGGAAATGGAAACATCCCTGGCACACACTTTACGCGCCGGAAGTCGCTACTAAATACAGCAGCCATACGTCTTGATGCAGCGGGACCATCAATTGTATGACCCTAAATATCTCGACCACTCTTGTACCGATTTTTTATTTTTATTTATTTAAGAAGAATAAACGGCTATATAGCCTTTTACAACATTGCGATAAATATAAATATGTAGGTACATAAGTAGGTACTGTATCTATAGGTATAAAACTAATATCTTAAAATATAACACAAATAAATGACACATAAATAATATACAAAGATGTAAATATACGATGGTTATAAAGCAATAGAACTAACAATTTAAAAATAATAACAATAAACTTTAAAAATAATAATGCAAAAACCATAAACCAGTGTAAGCAATTGTTGTATACAAAAATTGTTGTAATAAACAACAAATCTTCATTATTTGATCAGGGTTGTCACAAACATAATATACTAAATCAGGTGTAAAATTTGCTAAAATTAATAGAATAAACAAAAGATCATTTAAAATTTCAAGGATTTTTTTATAAAAAATTTTCATACAATGCAATACAACATACAATTTACAATGTGTTGTGCAAAGAAAGAAAGAAGATGTGAAACTAAAGGTACAAAAAAAAATGTGTTGAGATGGCTTGGGCCTGTGGAAAGAATGGATGATGAGAGACCGACAAAATGCGGATACCTACATACTATTTTTTTTTTTTTTAAATGTATAGAATCCCGTGGAGAAAATATCAACCTCCAGCTTGTTCGCCTCCCTGGGCAGTCACTGAAAAGGCGAGTAATACTGGTAGTTCACGGCACAGTCTGCCACATCAAAAGTATCCACGTTACGCGTGTTCCTTATTGGGACACGGAAATTAATTTTTGATAGGAGTTGGGGCGCGTCGGTCAAGCCATTAATGAGTTTGTATAGAAAAACCATGTCAGCAGCACTTCTCCGAGCCGAGAGCGGTGCAAGTTTATACGATTCTCGGAGTTGGTTATAATTGATATCCGAGATGGGTATTCCGAGTTTGAAGTTGATAAAGCGAAGTAGTTTGTTTTGTACCTTTTCTATACTACGTATATGTACCTGGTAGTGAGGAGACCACAACACGGAGTTATACTCCAGCAGTGGCCTCACCAAACTTGTAAAAATATAAATAAAGGTGTGCACGTTATAAAATTTTTCACACAGTCGTAAGGAAAATCCTAATGTTCTGAGTGCCCTATCCACAGTTGCCTTTATGTGTGGTACAAATGTTAATCCCGCGTCCAACAATACTCCCAAATCTTTGATTTGCGCAACCGACATAAGCTGTGTACCATCAATCGAGTAAGGGTACACCGTGGGATTCTTAATTTTGTGGAAACGCATTACTTGACATTTTTCTATGTTTAAAGTTAAATCATTCTTCACACACCAGTCATAAAGCACGTCAATATTTCTTTGTAATATCTCGCAGTCACCAATACAGTTAACCACTCTGTAAATTTTCAAGTCATCAGCAAACATGACAAATCTCACCCCGTCAAACCCGCTCAGGAGATCATTGACAAATATATTAAACAAAATGGGTCCGAGATGTGAGCCCTGCGGCACACCGCTCTTCGCCAAAAAAGGAGATGAAACAACGCCCGACACACAAACCCTAAGTTCCCTTTCAGCAAGATAGCTCGAAAACCACGCAAGGAGTGCACCATCAATACCAAGAGAAAGAAGCTTTGCCAACAATATTGTATGGGAGACGCGGTCAAACGCCTTGGAGTAGTCTGTATATACACAGTCCGTCTGACTCCTGGTAACAAAAGCATCCATGATATCACAATGAAATTCCAAAAGGTTTGTCAAGGTCGATCGGTTTTGCATAAAACCATGCTGTTGGTCCGATATAACGAGTGCTAAGTCACTCTTAATCTTACTGAGAAGAATACATTCGAACAACTTCGGTATGCAGGATTGTATACATATTGGGCGATAGCTAGTGACATCAGATTTATCTCCCTTTTTGAAAATTGGAATAATGTTGCTAGATTTCCAAGCTGTTGGAAAAATTCCCGATTCAATAGATTTATTAAATATTTTTTGTAAAATCCAACACATAACATTTGAACAATTCTTAATAAAAAAAGGCGGCAGTTGATCAGGACCTGCAGATTTATTAGTATCCAGCGAATCAATACCACGCTGCACGTCCGACACGGAAAATATCACACGCGCGATATGAACTCGATCAGTCAGCGGGAGCGCCGGAGTGTTGACACCCATGAGAACGTCCTCGTAGATTGACAGGAAATATTTTCTAAATAAGTCCACTACATCACTCACGCTATTGGCAGACCTGTCATTGAAATACATTATTTTCGGGTAATCGCTATGATCGTCTTTTAAAGATTTGGCAAGTTTATACAAATTCACGGAGGTTCCTGGTAACTGACTCTCTATGTTTCTATAAAATTCACGTTTTAGCGCTGCTGAAAGCACCTGGCACTCCTTTCTTACCCTACTGAATGCTTCGTAGTCACTGGGGTCCCCAGTTGCCTTATACTGGGCATGCAATCTTTTTTTCAAACTAATCTTATCAACAAGTTCGCGTGTGAACCATTTGGGGTAGTTCCCCCATGGTGGCCGTTTGATAGGCACAAAATCGTGAACGGAACTATTTATAACGTTGTAAAATTGTGACACAATTTCATTTACGTCGGTATTTGTATCAAGAAAAGACCAATCAACCTCATTAAGATGGTTATTTATGACGTCGTAGTCACAAGTTTTGAAGTTTTTTGTAATTCTTTCCGGCAAGGACTCCCTTTCATAATTCACAATAAAATCTTGTCAAAATTTTGCCAAATACAATTACTATTTCGGTCGATAGCTCAGTTGGTAGAGTGCATGCTGAGAGCTCGGGCTCGAATCCCACTGAGTATGTCAGAAATGATTTCCCGTTTCGGTGTGCATTTAAAACCCGAAATTAAAATACCAGCGAGGCGTAATTAGCCTTCACAAGAAAGAGGTACCAACGCATTTTTCATTTTCAACGTTTCCCATCTCCCGAGGGATCGGGAGAAGGGAAACCTCCACTTCAACTGAAGTTATTGACGTAAGTCCAGCCCCCTTACCTGTAAGAATAAATAGGTTCAACTCGCCACATTCGCGACAAGAAGTTATACTATATGTGTACCTTAGTCAGTCACGTATGTTGGATGCCGATGCTACATATATGCAAGGCACGTCTGTAACTGTAGCTGTAACTCTGTCACAATTCCGCTAGGGGTGGGTAGAGCCTCTGCAGATTTGCCTCCATTTTTTCTATCCTTGTATAACTCTTTCAACCCATTCATATCCATCACCTTTATCATTCATTTTCTTCTCTTACATTGGCTTTGTGTATCCCATTCTTCTACAGTTTCATCAATCTGATTAAAACAATACTTTTCTCGGTCTTCTTTGATAGAACTCGATAGTGCAACACGAAAGAGGGATCCTGTCTACATCTAAATCTGAATCTAAGCTGCAAAGATATGTATCATTTGAAATAATATTAAATGCATTCCCACAAGCAGACATGCATAATTTCGCGCTTACACATGCCACATGTGGACCTACAATATAAAAAACTCAATCTCAAATGAACATAAGCCCTGCAACTCTTGCCGACCTTCCCTGAAGCAGGGGTGACATTGGCAAAGTGAACCATTTTTTACAGTATGAGTGGTCAGCTGTGCTTCTCCCAAATTATTTTCCAAACTCTGCTTTTGTCTTAGGTTCTTCAACCAGGATGTTTTTTTCGACTTTCGACTCCATTTGTGTCCCGCCGAGGTCCAAGCTGGATATGGCCTCCCTGTTTCTAAATGAGATATCTCGCCCCCGCTCTAGGTGACTGGCGAGGACTCCTTCCACATCAAAGGATCCCGCGGCTTATCCTTTCAAATATACGAAATTGACTTACTGTCAGAACAGAGAAGCTCTCTGACGTGGATTGAATGAAAAACTGTAAACGCTTTTTCTTATATCGCGAATTCTTGCTGATTGAAGATATTCCTTAACCCGCCACAAATGTGTCAGTGAGGGATAATATTATACGAGTAACCAAAATTTGAAGAACACCATATATCGTGCTTATTCTATAGACGGAAATTCAATTGAAATAGCATATCACGCACAAGAAGTATAAAACACAGTATATATCACCACCTTAAAGGCAAAATAAGTACTGATTCACTGATTTGAGAAATCGTGGAGGAAAGATTTTGTTGTGAGTAACTTCTCATAGTAAGTGAACTAATTATAAGAAAATGCTCCTGAAAAGCTTCTAAACTACAAAATTTTCAAATTTTTGTAGTATTTTCTCTCTAAGAAAATAGGGGAAAAGATGCATTTATCTGAAAAACCCATGTTAGCTTAATATTCAGTTTTAATGTTAACGTTTTCATTGACGAACTGAACAAGGTTAAAGTACTATTGAAAGTAAATTTAATGTTTACCCAGGTCCATTCAGTCTAATATCAATCGAGTCTTGCTTGAGAATTGGTGCTTTCTTTAGCGACAACCATGCTCGCAAAGAGATTGTGGTGTGCTTCACACGCAAACAGCGCTCACCATATTATTATCTATAATCTAAGTTGCAAAGTTGTAATACATTCAAGATTCATATTACATACATTCCCATAAGCAGACAGGTATAAGTTCGCGCTTAAACATTCTGCATGTGGACATAGACACCCAATTTGAAAGATAAAGAAAAGAAAGACAAAGACACATATAAGTTCGGTTGCGACCACGCGACCACACAGATTACACAGATCGCGCTCGCGTTAATTAAATATTTGATACTAATAGTCTATCCGAAAATGCCCACAAGGGGGCAAGTGACACTGGAAAAAATGATGGACGCCATCGACAAGATGACCGAAGTCATTACAACTCTCCAGGGCACAGTCAGGGAGCAGAATTCTCTAATAATGCAACTAAGTGCCAAAATTGTAAAGATGGAGATCACCTTGGAGAGTCAGGGGTCTCCAACTATTCTCAAAAATGAGAAGTACTCCGAGGCTTTGAAAAAAAATAAACCCGAGACCAAACAGCAACAGCAGCAGCTGAAGCAACCAAAGGTCATCGATGGGCCAAGCCATGAAGGGTTACAGCAGCATATAGTGCATCATAAAGTGCAACAGCAGGAGCAACAGCAGCAGCAGCAACAACAGCAACAGCGACAGCAGCAGCATCAGCATCAGCAGCAGCAGCATCAACGGCAGCAACTGAAGCCATCAAAGTTGCCGCAGCAGCAACGGGAACAGCCACCAGAGCTGCCGCAACAACAGCACCCTTGGAAGGTGCAAGGACCAAGGAGACCAAGGCGAGGTAACAAGATTCTAACAGGATCAGGGACTGCTGATGTCCTGAAGGCCTCGGAAAAAAGAATGGGCATCCACGTTTGGCGCTTAGCAAAAACCACGTCCAAGGAAGACTTGTTGAATTTTGTCGGATCATTGGTTGATCAAAGGGACAAAATTCAAATAGACACCCTTCAATCCAGAGGAGAATATGCCTCTTTCAAATTGACACTTAACCAAGACGCATTTGAAAAAGTGTTCAAGCCTGAAGTCTGGCCAACAGGAGTACTAATTAACAGGTACTTTATAGAAAAAAAAGCTAAAAAATGAACTTAAAAATTTTGTATCAAAATGTGCGTGGACTTAACACAAAAACAGGCATTTTTCTGCATAATGTTCTCGCACAAAATAATGATATTATAGCCCTGACCGAAACATGGTTAAACGCCTCTGTACTGTCGCCTGAGCTGTTTGACGGTAGGTACACTGTGTTCAGGCGGGACAGAGGAGCGCGCGGAGGGGGGGTGTGCATAGCAGTGCGGTACCCGCTCGTGGCGCAGAGACAACCACAACTGGAGAGCGACGGCGAAAACTTATGGATCAAGATTACCAGCAACCACGTCTCCTTTTACTGTTGTGTGGTGTTTTTCGACTGCAGAGAGGCCCATCAGGCCCGAAGTGACTTTTATGATTGCCTTGATAGGAGTGGTCAAGCTCTACAGAGTAAACGTATACTTATCTTGGGAGATTTTAATCTTAATAATGAGAGCGATTCTGTCCTGCTTGACTACTCTTATTTCTTAAGTGCTAATAATTTAGAACAGTGTAATACAATCAAAAATGGCTACAACAACATGCTTGATTTAGTAATTAGTAATAAAAATATATTATGTAAAGTGGTGCGCTGCCTGGAGCCCCTAGTGAGTGAAGATCGCCATCACCCCACGCTTGCAGTCACCGCGAGGCTGAATACTACGCCTCTGGCCTGTGGACGACTGCAAGCACATCCCAGATCCACTCCTAGCGACGATAGGCATATAAATAATATTCACAATGTGGATAATAATAATTTTAATATTAATGATACCGACTTTGACTATATATTTAGGTGGAACAAAATAATTAATTTTAAGTACTTAAACACTGATAGATGTAAGAATATACTTAGTTTTTATGATTGGTCTGACCTATATAATTGTAAACATATTGATACCGCTGTAAAATACTTTTATAATGTTTTATTGAAAATATGTAATTTGTGTGCTCCATGTAAAAAATACGCTGCCAAATGTAACTCCACTTACCCAGTATGGTTTAATAGTAGCATCATTGCTAATATCAAGTGTAAGGAACGCTTGCACAAAAATTACTTAAAAAATAAAAGTGTAAGCAATTATAAGGCTTTCTCTACAAAGAGAGCGCAAGTTAAACATAATATAAAGGAAGCACACAAATTGTATATGAGTAAGATTCAGACTGGGATAGGATGTGATTCCAAGGAATTCTGGTCTTATATCAGATCCAGCAGGACCGGTGGTAATACAACTTTTCAGCTTTCTGATGGAGATCAGATTATATCTGATCCCAGAATAATATCGGAAACTTTTGCTAAGTATTTCCAATCGGTCTACAGCACCCATACCCCTCACGTAGATTTATCTGAGTCCCTCCATTGTAAGCACGAGCAATTTTCCATATCACTCAGTCCTTTTTCTTTGACTGAGGTGGAGACTTATCTGCTTGGATTAAAATCCAATAAAGCAACTGGCCCTGACAACATTCCCCCGAGAATTGTATCTTCTATGGCTAAGCCCCTTGCTCAACCCTTATGTTTCATCTTCAACTTATCCCTGAAGACATGTACATATCCATCAGCCTGGAAGATAACAAGAGTCATGCCAGTACATAAGTCAAATGATAAAAGTGATGTTAGAAATTATAGGCCGATTTCTATTTTATCAAGTTTCGCCAAAGTGTTTGAGTGCTTGATACACAAAAACCTTATGTGGCAAATCAAGCCTCGAATCAACATACACCAACACGGATTTCTGCCCAAGAGATCCACAGTATCAAATCTACTCACCCTCAGTAGAAATATTGCCCTCAACTTGGATTCTCGCAGGCAAACTGATGTAATATATACAGATTTCTCCAAGGCGTTTGATCGTGTGAATCATGATGTTCTTTTGAAGAAGATGGACGATTTTGGTTTCACAAAACCTCTCTTAATCTTTTTCTCTTCATTTCTTAAAAACAGAAGCCAATTTGTGCAAATAAATGACCAACATTCGGCTAATTTTTTTCCAACTTCAGGAGTTCCTCAAGGCTCTAATTTAGGCCCTCTAGCCTTCATTGTGTTCATTAACGACATTGCGGACAAGATCAAAAATAGTTTTTGTCTTCTTTACGCTGATGACATGAAAATTTATACAGAAATCAAGGATTTTCAAGACTGTATTAATTTACAGATGGATTTGAACTCTCTGCTGATGTGGTCCAATAATAATGGATTGAACTTCAACATTAGCAAGTGTTCTGTCATGTCATTCACAAGATCCGCTTGTCCCATAATCCATGAGTACAGTATTGGTGGGTCGATACTGGCTCGTGTCTTTTCATTTAGGGACCTGGACGTAGTTTTTGATCCTGGTCTGAAGTTTACAGAACATATAACGCAGTTGACGACCAAATGCTACCAGTTATTGGGCTTTGTGATCAGAATTAGCAATAATTTTGAGTCACCGAGAGCTATGGTGGATGTCTTCAACTGTATTGTACGTTCTAAATTAGAGTACGCTGTCGAGGTTTGGGCCCCGTATCAGCGGAAGTATGTAGATCTTTTGGAGCAAATTCAAAAAAAGTTTTTGAGGTACCTCCTCATGAGAATACATGGGAATTATCCCAAGTTTATGCACCATGAGGAATTACTTGAGAAAACCAGCTCCAGGAGCCTGGAATCTCGGCGCAACGGTTCTCTTATGGTGCTTTGTTACAAGATCATTAACGGCTTAATTGACAGCCCCACCCTGTTAGAGAGTTTTGAGCTTTATGTGCCAGATGGCTACGGCCGGGGAAGACGGCATGAACTTTTTCATGTACCGCTGTCCCGTACCGACGTCATGGCACAACATGCCTTAACTCGGAGTGTTACTCTGATTAATTCCGCTGACATAGACATTTTTTACATTAACTTAGAATCATTCAAAGATCTAGTTAAAGAGCTCCTCCCAGCTTGTTAATGACTGTGTGAGGGTGCACTGTAATAAGGGAAACCTGTTGTGCACAAAAAAAAAAAAAAAAAAAATTTGAAATGAACATAAGCCCGCAACTCTTCCCGACCATCCCTGAAAAAGGGGTAATATTGGTAAAGTGAATATTTTTTTACAGTATGCGTGGTAAGCCTCAAACCAACTTATTAGTCACGGAAAATCTACCATCCGGATATTATTATATTTGAAAATTGTAAAATAAAAGTTGCGCTAATTTCAATGCCGACAAAAACATTTTTTCCTTATCTGAAATGAACAGAAGGTTTTCTTTGGAGGAAAAAGCAAAGCCCTACATTGATACTGTAATACAGATTGGCTTGATATTAAAGTAAGTGTTATATCGTGAGACGTACAACGCAATGTGACAGTAATGGGGTTGAAGTTGTGTGATAAAGCAGGCCGAGCAAATAGACTAAGTGAATTATCTGAGAGCGCTGAACCATCGTTACTGGGGTCTAGTTCCCGGGGTCTACGGAGAACTGTAGAGCGGGGACCAGAGTCTGCCAAAGTGTGTGGTGCGAGAGGTCTCAAGGGTATCGATCAAGGACAATAAACATACAAGTGGCACAACTTTCCAATGAAACGATTCTCATTGGCATCTCTTTGGAAATAACTAAGCAAAAAAGTATTTAAAATGTAATTAAATAGTTAAAAAAGAGACTTAATACAAACAATTTTGTATTCTATTGATTGTAGAGGCATTAACTTTGTAATCGTTCATCATTAATGATAAAAGAAAAACAGTTTTGTTTTCGATTACGTGAGTATATTTTTATATACCACAACCGGTTTCGCATTAATTTATCCACCTGATGATGCGAACGGATGTTTGCGAAACCGGTTGTGGTATATAAAAATATACTCACGTAATCGAAAACAAAACTGTTTTTCTTTTATCATTAATTTGGTATTCGATAACGGCAAGTATATTTAAATCCCACGATAAGTTTTGAAAAGCAAAACGTTTGCATCTTCAGGTGGCTTTAATACACTCGCCGTAATCGAAAACAAAATTGGTTTGTATTTTTATCTTTTAAGATGAACGATTACAAAGCGAATTGTTCAACAATCAATACAATTAAGACTACAAGCACATTCATTTTTCCATTGAAATCACGTGGATTTTGGGCTTTTATTTGGGTTACGAAGATATGGTTTCATGCAAGACTGACCAGTTTGATGTCATATAATGGATATAGAGAGGAGAAGTTGTAGGATGGAAGAGGAGTGTAAAATCGCAAGAAAACCTTATCGGAAAAAGCCGTTTAAGTTTCGGATTTCAGTTTATTTTTGTATTTACTATTATTTTTTCCACCGGGCTTCTTCTTCTTCTTATACAGCCATCTCCGTCCACTGCTGAACATAGGCCTTCCCCATATCTCTCCATCCATCACCGTCTTGCGCTTTCTGAATCCAGTCTCCAGCAAGCCTTCTTATATCATCAGGCCATCTCGTGGGAGGTCTCGCTCTGCTTCTCTTATCTTCACGAGGTCTCCACTCTACCAATCTCTTCGTCCATCTCTGGTCGGTGGTTCTAGCAACATGTACCTCAAAGGACCATTTTAGCTTTGCCACTCTCTCTACAACATCGGATACTCCCGACCGGGCTACCTTCTAAAAAAATTACATCCTTCACCTCTGATATGTATAGATAATAGTTCTCACGATATGGAAAAGTAATACAAAATGTTAAAGACCTCTTTCCATGCAGCGTTCACAAAAGACTTCGCGGCTCGTGCATTTCAAGAGAAGTGCATTTCAGTAGAACTATAATTCTCGGTGATTTAAATTTATATAGTGCCAGTGAAAACATCAAAAACCATTTTAATTGCTTCTTATCTCTGTGTGACCTAAAACAATTTAATGATGTACATAATAAAAACGATCGTTTATTAGATGTGGTGATGACGAGTCCAACTCTGAGTGATGCATTGTGTGTGCGTTCATCTGAGCTGGGAGAGGAACTGGTGAGAATCGACGGCCACCACCCGCCCTTACATATCTCTGTTAAATACAACTTCACAAATAAGGCTGTCACCATGTTACCTTCCAACATCAACCATCTATTGGATTGGAACTTTGCCAAAGCCGATTTTATTAAACTTTATTATTACGTCAGGGAAATTGAATGGAATACCTTATTCCACACTACTGATGTAAATACAGCTGTAGAAATATTCTGTAATCTTAATTATCATGCTTTTAACGAATGTATTCCAAAAAAAATACGTAACACATCTAATAGCCGAACCTATCCTACATACTTTACGCGCACAATTATTAAAGATATAGCTTTCAAAGCCAATTGTCACCGCAAATGGAAACGAACTGGCAATATTAACTCGCGTAACAAATTTCGGGAACTACGGACTAAGATAAAACTTGATATACGGGGTGCGCATAGGGACTATATGTATAAACTATCTGGTGATCTAGCTGAGAACCCCAAAAACTTCTGGCATCACATAGATCTACTGCGCAACCGAGGAGGAATCAAAACTAAGGTTACTCACGGAGGCATTGAATTTGATGGAGCAAATGCGGCTTCTGCGTTTGCAAATCACTTCGAGTCCGTGTTTTTGCCTGAAGCTCCTATACTGGACTATAATACAACCAATGCTGACAGACCTGCTGATAGCCGCCTTGTTAATGTTCTAAACATTAGTGAGTCTGATGTGAAAAGAGCTGTGAAAAAGCTCAAGCCTGGTATCTCCCCCGGACCTGATGCCATACCTGCGTTCTATGTGAAAGGGTGTCTGGATTTATTGCTTCCAGCAATCCTCCACATTTTTAATATTATAATTAACACGGGTATTTATCCAAATATTTGGAAATGCTCTAGAGTGATACCTGTTCATAAAGCTGGTCCAAAAGAAAATGTCGAAAATTATAGACCTATTGCCATACTATCAACGCTCCCAAAAATCTTTGAAACGATTATCCATGATAAGTTGCTACCCCAATGTCAACCTTTTTTATCCATCGCACAACATGCATTCTTGCCACGCAGATCAGTCACAACCAACCTTGGTGTACTGGTTGATCTTTTGGCACGGCAATTGGATGGAAAGAGGCAAGTTGACGTGGCATATCTCGATTTCCAAAAGGCTTTTGACAGCGTTGACAATGATGTACTACTTCAGAAGCTAGCCTCAATGGGATTCGTCCCCAAATTGATGAAACTCTTCTGCTCATACCTATGTAATCGAACACAATACGTACAATATGGCCCGTATGTGTCACCCAAATACACGACCCGCTCAGGCATTAGTCAAGGGTCCAACTTAGGACCTTTTTTGTTTATAATATTTATTAATGATCTACCTAATGTAGTAGAGAGGGCGAAAGTTTTAATTTTTGCGGATGACATTAAACTTTCTCTGACTGTCAACAATCACATGGATGCGATTGCTCTACAGAACGACATAACTTCAGTCAACGACTGGAGCATACAGAATAAGTTGTTATTTAATATTAAAAAGTGCCAAGTCATGTCCTTCACTAGAGCAAAATGCCCTTTTATCCATGAATATCATATTGCCAATGAACTTGTAACTCGCGTAGGTACCGTTAGGGACTTGGGCGTTATCTTTGACATCCAACTTAACTTTCATACCCAAGTCAATAATGTAAGGGACAAAGCCTACCAGAGGTTGGGGTTTGTCATGCGTAATACTCAAATGATGTCGGCCATGGCCATTAGGACATTATACACTGCACTGGTACGAAGTGTCCTTGAAACTAATGCAGTAATCTGGGCTCCTCATGAGAGTAAATATATTCTTATGCTAGAGCAGGTACAAAAAATGTTTTTAAGAAAGTATTACAAATCAGTCTATGGATATTATCCCTACCTATATCCCACTGCATTCTTACAGGGACACCTCGGATTTGACTCCTTACTCCTGAGAAGGCAACTGGCACTTGCGAGATTCATCCTCAAACTTCTTAGGAGTGAGGTTGATTGTGTAGTGTTGAGTGACCGCTTCTTGACGCTCTATGTACCTGACTCATTTATCAGAGCCAGGTCACATAGGCTTTTTAATGTCACCGCGAGCCGAACCAATATTCTTCGCAATTCATTTGTTTCGCGAGCGCAAACGCTCATAAACGAATTGATGTCGTCCTCACCACATCTGGATATATTTAATACTAGAATGAATGGACTGATGTGTGAATGGAAGGTTCTGCTAGAAAGACGAATGTTAGAATAATGCACTTATATTGTTTTGATTTCTTTTGCATAAAATATTGTTTATTTTTATAATACTTGTATTGCACTATAACTTTATGGTATCAACTGTCATGTTATATTGTTTCAATAAATAAATAAATAAATAAATAAATAAATTTCCTTACAAAGCTCTTCTCAAAGATATAATTTCGTGTTTCGCAGAGCACATCCCATACTTCAATGTGCTCCTCAGTCAAAAAGATTGTCAGACCCTGTTGTGGACTGTAGAACGTAGAGGCAGAGGGTCTCCTCTAATCCAGTTTGTCAGGTCTTAGAGCGTGCTTTCAGGCCCGCGGTGGAGAGGTGACTTCATTAATTTGTCGCGTGTGTTTATGGTTACAGGTAATTTAATATTTAACCTCTAGCTACTGAAAAAACGCTACTAATTTACATATACAGTGTAACTTCTTGCCACGTTTTTCCCAAGGGGGTCGCATGCGGCGGGTGGAATCTATTTATTTTTACAGGCTCTACGGCTCTACGCCAACCTCTTCAGTTGGCAAGTGGTAGTTTCCCAGCTCCGGAGGGGGCTGGTATCATTACTTGTGACGGCTGACTAAACCTTGCTGGTATTTTATTTTGAGTTTGAAATAAACACCAAAACGGGAAATTATTTCTGACATCCTCGGTGGAATTCGAACCCGAGCTGTCGGCATGGAATGCAAGTAATCTATCAACTGAGCTATCGACCGGACTATAGTTTTGCTATATCCATTATTTGTTTTTTTTTTATAAGGAAGCCTGTGTGGGAGACTCCCTAGATTCAGGAGACTCAAGGGGTCTATGACACTTGCTATAGTGCCGCAGAGGTGTTGGTGATGTGGCAGTTGTCGTTATCCGGTTGCAGGGTCGTTAGCTGCGCAGTGCTGTGGTGTGTGTTGCGTTGCTTTGTTGTGAGACACTGGTTCTAACGACAAATATGTTGTGGACTGTAGAGGCAGAATGTCTCTTCTAATTCAGTTTGTCAGGTCTTGGGTGCTCTCAGGCTGTGGTTGAGAGGTGACTTCATTAATCTGTCGTGTGTGTTTATGGCAACACAGGTAATTCAAATATTCATCCCTACAGCTTTGCTATATCAATTATCTGGATATGTTATAATGGACAAATATTGTACCATATACTACTTACTTTAATTTCTTCGGCTCATAAGCCTTGAAGGCTCAGGGCCTCCCGCACCACGATCCTCCAGGACTCTATGTCTTGTGCTGCTTCCCTCTATGATCCCCTCACTCCCAGGACTTTGACGTCGGCTTCAACGTTGTCTGCCCACCGCATCCTGGGACGTCACCATCCAAGACAGTTCTGATGATCCTGGAATCCTCTGCACGTGCTGCATGTCCGGCTCACTGGAGTCTTCTTGATTGGCTTACTGACACTATGTTCGCAAACAATCCGTTTGCATCTTTAAATGGATGAATATTTGCTAAATGGTTCAGATGCTATAATCTATAATCTAAGTTGCAAGGATATATTCATTTAAAGCTCTCAGATGTATGCCCACAAACCAACAAGTGTAGTTCGCGCTTACAAATGCTGAATGTGTACTTACAAATAAAATCTAAACCTCAAATGAACATAAGCCCCACAACTTTTGCCGACCTTCCCTGAAACAGGGGTGACATTGGCAAAGTGAACCATTTTTTACAGTATGGGTGGTCAGCCTCATACCAACCTATAAGTCAAGGAATTAACAAAATATTACGAGTACTAAATGTGAGTTTGCTTACAGTAAGTAAATGATGCTGGAGACTTGCTTTTCGGGATCTGTTGCCGTGGTCTGTGGGAGCTGGAGCTTTCGGACGTTTCGCCAATGCCTACGATGGATTATTCAGCGTGAGGTATGCAAATTTTTCAACCCAGCGAAGAGCAAATTTGAAAATTCAAACGGTAAACTTTTAAGGTCTGCCGGGATTCGAACCCACGAGCCTCCATTTACGAGTCCTATGCGTTACCAGTAGACTACGGTATGATGGTTTACTGATGCTAGTACACCACGAGGATGTATTCGTAATTTGTATTGATATGACGTCTGGCTTGATCTGTCTGCTAGTGGATGCCGTCTCCATGGCAACGCGTCATCAGGCCCCGCCTCCTGGGTTGCCATGGAGGTGATCAAACTTTAATGAATATTGTATGTGAGCCGAGCAGACAAGGCTCCCGGCTGGCAAATCAAACATGCCAACAATGAGAGATTGCCTGCCACGAATACGAGTGAATAAGAGACAACTAGTATCCGGCGCGGTTACTAAACACTTTAGGTATGTGGAACCCGTTTTTTTTCGCAGGCGAGGGAGCCGGGCTTATGCCAAGCCATTAACCTGAATTTGTAGTTTTTCTGCTGCCGAAGGAATGCGAAAGTTGTCCAACGAAAGAAAATATCGGTATAAAACAGGATACACTTGTAATAAAAGTGAGTAATCTACAAGTTTGCTGAATACTTCGTTTAACTCTGTTTAAAAAAACCAACAAGTCATGCAAGCAGTGAAGATGTTTTTTTTACGAACCACAATACAAATAATAAAGAAGTTTATCATCATATCGACATGAAACTTCAAAGGATACATCTCAATAATAATATACGGGTTAAGTGGTCTATTTAAATATGGTCAAAGTTAGTTGAGACTTGAGCGGCTTAGCTAAGCATGCGGAACATCGATTTCAACAGTTGCATTTTTATATAAGGAGATGAAAAATATAGATTGTCTGAGCTATAATAATGAATGAAAGCGATGCAGAACGTGGAGGCGTGGACTATGGAAATCGTTACTTATTCCAAACTTACACGTGCCTGTTCAAAAATTAACTGAATTTCGAAGCTTGCAGGTACTTGAAAGGAAACTTTCCATTCAATCAAATTATTCACATTCAAATAGTCACATAATCATGTGATTCACACAAAACCAGTTCACACCAAATAAATCATCTTGAAATTTATTTTTCACGTTACTCACTTACTTTACTTTTCGTATGACCGGCAAGCGCAACAAATTTCTTAGCCATTCAGACGCGTCAGAGGCGAAGATACAAGCTCTCCATCCACTCCTTGCTCCTGGCGTGGCTTCATGGAGGTCTTTCAGGCCAGGAGGGTGTCTTCAGATGGGGCACTACTCCACTTTGCGCCGGACAGTCTGGTTCTCCGCGCTACAATCACACCCTGGAGATGGAGATAATCCCCATCTATGGAGCAAGGAGGTGCAACGGCCTTGCTTGATGCATTAAAATATCACCTTCACAGACCTACACAGACACATTCACACCAACTCAAATATACACAATTACACATTCGTAGCAATATGAATAAATTAAAGTCATGCATACAATCAAATTTCCTATTTTTTCTATGAAAGCATTGAAATCAAAGACGGGCAAGTATTTGATATAACATAGTTCCTATTTAAATAGATGTATTGTAATGTCTGACCGCCTCCCTGGGAGGAGGGGCTGGGGGTCAACTTCCCCTCCCCCTTGTGATCACTGGGAGGGTAGCCATGTTCACCCTCCTCTGACCCCCGCCCTGTATATTCATCCCATCCGGGGATGTGTCACAGGACTCGCATGCAAAACATGATATAGATGCAAGTGGCAGAAGGCCCTCCAGTAAGGCTCACACTCTCTCCAGTGTAAAACAAGACAATGTGAATCAGAATACAAGAAAGCAATGATAGCCATAAGTGAAAGAATTTAAAGGCTCGATGATTTTAAATTACACCCTGTTGGGTGTCCGTGCTAAGCATCTTTTGTAAGTTTTGACTTAAGGCCACAGTGAGCATGATGTTGGTGAACATGTTCGGGAGGCGATCTCCTGACTAAGTTGCCAACCGCCTTAAGGTGAAAAAGAAAGTAGAAAAAAAATAGTTCAATCAGACTAGTCGGGAGTAACCGATATCGTAGAGAGAGTGGCAAAGCTAAAATAGTTCTTTGCGGGGCATGTTGCTAGAACCACCGACCAGAGGTGGATGAAGAGATTGATAGAGTGGAGAACTCGTGAAGATAAAAGGAATACGAAGAAGAGATGGTCTGACGATATAAGAAGGCTTGCTGGAGACTGGATTCAGAAAACGCAAGATAGAGATGGATGGAGAGATATGCGGGAGGCCTATGTCCAGCAGCGGACGGACATGGTTGTGTGGCATAGGAGGAGTTCTCGCCATAGCTTGTGCAGAACTTGGAAAAGGCTTCACAGTTGGACTTATTGGCAACAAAGTCTGAATATCCGATACGTTCAACTGCCGGACGGACAGCGTCCGACGGAAGGGTGGCCAACTCCCCCTCCCCCTTGTGATCACTAGGGGTGGTAACCCCCACCCACCCCTGTAGATCACTAATCGCATTACACGCTCCGCCACCCCGCCTGCGCCACGTCGACAGCCGGCCGGGAAAACAATTCTATAATTGCCAATATCGCAATTAGCAGCCACCATTTGAATTTTAATCCTTTAATTTAGGATCTGCGGCTTCATTATTGGCGGATTTGCGTCACCTCCCTGATCAATACATCATCAAGTCAGGGTGGCTGCAGCCTCGTACATCCCACCACTAATTAATAACTACGTGAGCTTTAAGCTTTCAATTAATGCCAACTGAAACATGAAAAATAATCTAATCACCCTGAACTGTTTAATTGTTACAAATTGCTTACTTGTTACAATTATCATGATTATTTGTTTTTAAAAAGAGTTTTACAGTATACAGGCATTGAGTTCAATATTTTAACTTAACAAAGAAAATAGTACGCGAACCTGAACTAGGAAACCTGTGTCACAGGCATGGAGAGCTTGTGGACATACGTATCTACTTTAACAATCATTTCATCCATACATACTCACCTAAATATTATTTACTAGGTATTTTATTACTAGGTATAGGTGCCTACCTAAACAAACGTACTTATTTCACCTAGTAATTAAAATAAACAAACTGAAGAAGCCAAGAATGATTTCGCCGTATAAATTAAGAGGTTAACGTCTTGTTTCTTAAATCTTACCGTCTTTAAGCAAACTGATCAATTGGAAAATCTGCCAGAGTCGCAGGAGAACAAGGTACTCTTGTTCCCCTGATGCCATCATTCAAGGAAACAAGAATAGGATGATGATGATGATGGATGATTTCTTTCCTGTGGCGCCATTTAATGGTCCAGGACCATCTCAAGGGCGCCAAAAGGAGTCAAGGACTAAGAAGATAAAAGACTCATCTTACTCCCATATGCTCTTCTTTTAGTATATTGGTTTCTCCTTTGTCGTTCACGTGCTATTGATGCAGTTGGAAGAATAACACTCGAAGTTAAATATGTACTGAGCCTCACACTTTGGTATTATTCCATGATGAGCAAGTGATCCGGATGGACAAGGCTAATAAATGGCTAAAGGAGAAATGAATTTACTGGCCTGTAGACAACTCTGGCCAACATATGTACTTACTGTGGTCGGTGGCTTGGAGGGGAAGAGAGGAAGAAGTAGATCCTCCACACGATGGACCGATCAAGTGAAGACAGCAGCACACACCTCGGTGGTTGAAGCGTTGTGGGCAGCGCAGTCAATAGAGAACTGGAGAAGATTGGTTGCTTCCAAAAGGGTCACAACCCTCAGTAATGAGGAATAGGATTTCTTAATCTTAGAAGTCAAAACTAACTAACAATTCGCCCAAACACAAATAAAGACCTAATATTTTTTCTGAATAACATCGCGTGGTTTCATATTCCTAGATAGTTTTGGTTCCCAATGATTTTGTTTTGATGGCATCGGTTGGATTTTTGTTGTACCTACCTGATGATGAGCGTGAGTAATCGAAAACGTAAGTGTATTAATAAATTAAGTGATATTGAACAATGTTTTACAAGTACAAAGATTTATCTTGTTGTTGGTTATTGCTCCATAAAGTTAACTTAGGGGGGGAAAAAGTTACCCTTTGAAATGATGACTTATTCCGTATAATTATTTCACCTATGATTTACATAAAAAGCAACTGTTTTTTCTAGCACAAATGTGTTTTGTCTATGTATGCATTTACTTTGATTTACTGCATGGAATAAATCTGTTAAGCCGACGGATTAGCATTTTATTGTGCTGCCATTCATTGCACCGGTTTATATTAATGACCATTGCATTAAGCTGGTAGAGCTGCATGAGGCTTTATGCATTTATTTAGAAGCGCACTGACCAAACTGGATCTGATGAAATAATAATAATAATAGGTATCGCATGATGGGTGTATCGTAATAATAATAATAATAATAAATTGACAATCTTTTAAGTGCCGTTTTGTGAACTCACTGCAAGGGCACTGCAGAGCCATAGCCCCTCCTGAACAAGCATGTCTTCAATCCTGACTTAAATGCACTTGTACTCTCCACAGCTCTCAGCTCGTGTGGTAAGGCATTCCACAGCAGAGGGCCAGCAATGCAAAAGGCACGATCTAAATAATTGGCCATGTTGCTTCTGCAGGGAACCCTGAATCTATTCACAGCAGTATTGCATGCAGACCTCAGGGTACCCCGCCTACCCTCTACTGTGTCCCCCACACATAGCTCTGAGATATACAGTGGCGCAATGTTCTGCGAGGACTTAAATACAGTTAAGCAGACCTTGTACTCCACCCTCTCCTTTATTTTCAGCCAATGAAGCTGATCCCTGAGTGAGGGTGTGATGTGCTCAGTAATTTTTAAATTACAGATCAAACGTGCCGCAGCATTAAGCACAGATTGAAGTCTGCCCAGCTGTACAAGTGGCAAGCCACTGTATATCCCATTACAGTAATCAAGCCGGGAGAGCACAAATGCAGCAACAAGAGCCTTGGTTTCCTCGACTGGCAAGCATCTCCTGATGCTCCTGATCAATCTAATCTGGAACATTCCAGCACTTACTGTTTTTGATATTTGGGTTTCCAGTGAGCGTAAATTACAGCTGCAAATTCATAAAAGAATATCGGTATGCCAGCTTGAAAGTCAATGTTCATGAAAGAAAGTCGGATCAACTTTGGTCAACTCTCAACATGTAAACAGAATTAAATTGTAGGAATTTGAAGTATGGGATTTTGTTTCCTTCGCGTCTCCCTTTGCTTCAATAATTTTGGACCACATAGTCCACGTAGACTTTACTTAGAGTTGTCTCTAATTTCTGTCCTTAGCGCAAGTTATAACCATTTTCTGGAAAACATTTTCGTTAAATTATTTAGTCATTCCTCCATCCTGCTTTTGCCTGTTAAGAATTATCCTCTTGCATCTGTCCCGTCGATAGCTCAGTTGGTAGAGTGCTTGCATGCTATGCCGAGAGTTCGGGCTTAAATACCAATCAGGATATCAAAAAATAATTTCTCGTGTAGGTGTTTATTTGAATACCAAAAATAAAATACTGGCAAGGTTGACTCAGCCTTCACAAGAAATGGGTTCGAGACCCGTTGGTAGCTGGGAGACCCTCACTTTAACTGAAGTGGTTGGCGCAAGCCGGCTCTTCCCCTTTGAAAATAAATAGGTGCACTCGCCACATGTGTCCCCTTCAAAGAAAACGCAGCTCAAAGTTACACTATATGTGTACCCTAGTTGCGTTATTTTTTTACCCGATCAAATGATAAAATGAAACGCATAAATTTAAAAACCGCAATCTAGGATTCTTCCAAAATGACTATTTTCTCTGGTTCCATGATTTGAACATATTATCTGCGGTTTCATATACATTTATATAATTTTTGGAAAGAAAAACAAAAAAAAACACACTTTGATTTTATAGATAACAAATAAACAAAAACAGAAAATATTTTTTAGGGCAATAACTATTATATGTCCAGTTTCTGTATTTGCCAAATAATATTCCTTTGTTTTTGTGCTTCACTACACAATACTAAACGTTCAAACAAGCGACTACAAAAGCATCATACTCTTCTCAAGTTACCTCCTACGATTGTTATTGCAATTTGGCGTTATCCCATTTCTTTTCATGTTTTCTTATGAATTCTAACCTCTAGGGAATTCAGCGTAGAAGCCTACTCCAAAGGAATACACTTATGGACAAACAAATGGATATTTTCATCCTTTTATTTGTGTTATACTCTGAACATTTTATTTTGAAAATAAAATTGTACTACCTAAAAATTTAGTGAGCTACATCTTAAGAGTATTTTATACACTTAATCTGTCATTTTTATTTCTTAAACTTTGTGGTCTTATTAAGAGAGTGACAGCAATGAAAAAAAACAGGGGTGTTTATTTTTTTAATCTACTTAAATTATAAAGGTTAATAAAATATGTAGCTTAAAATTGTCACCCCAAAGAAGTATTTCAAAAAACACGTTTTTTGTACATTTTTATCGTTTTTTTTTTGTATGCGCTATATTTTGATTTTTTTTCTTCTTTTTAACTACAGAATTTCATTCTGTTTCGTATCATATGAGACCGATTTTTTGATAATGTGAATAGTTTTTGAGTAAATATGGGAAAACCGTTTTCAAGAAATTGAATTAATAAAGTAGATTTCAACCCTGCAACTTTTGCCGACCTTCCCTGAAACAGGGGTTATACAGTGAACATTTTTAAAGTATGGATGGTCAGCCTTGCAGAGACACAAGGCGCAGAAAAAAAAACTGAGAGACGTGATGTTTTTGCTACTTTTATAATTTAAAATAAGCCGTACGAGATTGTGTTTCATTAAAATCAGAGGAGGCATTTTATTTTCTGTTTACTCGCGCTCCACCGAGAATACACTGAATAATAATTATAAAGTAATATCTCGCTTTAAAATGCTTCCAGACTTAAGCCTCTTTTGAATTCATTATTTGTTTGAAAGAAACAAAATAGCTCTGAAAGCCCCCCTCTCCCTCCACCCACCCCTCAGTACCAGGAAAATTTATTTCCGAGCACATTCAGTTGCCAACCAGTGCCTCGAGTGTAAAACATCGAGAGAAGAGTCTCAACTACCGCGTAAACGGAAAATACATTGAATATGTAACAGCGCTTTTATTGAGTGTTTTACTTTCAGTACATTTTCATATATTTACGTAACGGTTGAGTATTCACGCAATGATTTAAATTCGCGGTGCTGTACACCAAGCATAAACTTTTTGTTAATACGTAATAAAAAAATTGAACCGAATTTGAATCGCGCTCTAGAGGCGTTGCTTTAGCTTTCATACTTTTTTGATAAAACGCTATGGTTCAGTGTTAACGTATGGTTGTATACTTGGGCTACAGAGCTCATTATAAATATTCTCAGATGAATAAATAAACGAAGCGGAAGTACTTAAATGTTTAATATTCCTCTGCGTGTGTACACACATACCTACTATGACAGTAGAAAATATTTAAAGAGAACATAATTTCATTTCACGGCGTCCTTTCAGGGACAAGACTACCATTTATGACGAAAAGGACATTTATAATTAATTATATTCATAAAAAAAAAAACATTTCCTTTTTCATTATTATCAAAACAGACATTTTCGTTTTGAGATTGTGACTGCAAAAAATATTGTCAAAGCTATGTAAGATATTCCCAAATCAACTGAAGCTTAAATTTTTTTTTTTTTTTTTTATGTAACATAAAATACTTAAGGCCTATACTCGTCTTCAAAATAATGCTACATACAAATCTTAGTAAGTTTCTTATACAGTTTTGGTTCTACAACAATTGCTGTACAACGAATATATATTTAGAATCAATATAACTTTGAGATAAAAGGAAATTTATAAAATATTTTCTTTTTGAGTACAGCTTCATATTAAACTAGGCAAATTTGAATACTTATGTCAACTTTGAATACTTAAAATGGACGTGGAGCAAATCTAAACTAACGTTGCCATGTTGTATAAAGCCACTTTTGATGGTTCAACATAAAGTTACCAGAATGGCTTGAATATAAGAAGTATTTTGTTGAAGAAACGATAAGTAATACACAAAGATGATATTAGTTTCAGTCGGAACGGCGGCGTCCTCATTTAGCTGTCATCTAAATTCGTTAATATCTTGATTGATAAGTGATAGGTTGGAATGAGGCTGACCCCTCGTGCTGTAAAAATCAGTTCACTTTTTCCAATGGCACCCCAGTTTCAGGGAAAGGCGGCAGGAGTTGCAAGGTTTATGTTCGTGTGAGGTTTTGTTTATTTGTATGCACGCATGCAGAATGTGTAGCCGCAAAACCTGCATGTGCCTGCGTCTGTGGACATGCATTTAATATGAACCTTTGCAGCTTAGATTATATATTATATGTGTAAGCGTGTTAGGACTTGTTCTTTAAGCGATCCTAGCCTCTCAAAGCGGGCCGCATCACCTTACAAACCTGCCATGAAAATGCTTTCCGCTTGTGGAAACGAAACGTCGGTAGATCGCAAATACAACATTTTATAGCTCAAAATATTTTTTTAATATTTTTATTCGTTACTGAATCGAAGTAGAAAAGAAAATTGTATTTGAAATCAAAATGTAATTCTGAATTGATATTACATTTGTTAATCTAAATTGGATTTTGAAATGAACACAAAACAAGAGATAATACAAACGAGTATATATGTAGATAAAGGTAAAAGAATAGAAAGCAATACACAAGTACCTACCTGATAACATTGTAGAGTATTGTAGGGGCACTTCGTGTACCTATAAAAATAAAACAAAAGGCACCATTGAAAGAACAGGAATGGATTAATCGAGTTACCCTTTAGCCATTACGCATTTTTCTCCAGGTAGCCGGGGAGTGGAGTGAGTACCAGGATGCGCCTTTAGAAACCTAGATGCCAAACGGTTTACTCACACATGTACGTAAAAACGCGCACGTAGCCTTAAAAGTAAGTATATACAATATATCATTAAAACCTACGTAAAATAAAAACAAAGATAACGCAATTTTAGGCAACTTCATTAAGTTTTTTCTGTTTGAAATTGGAGATGAGTTGAAGCTCTCGTTATTTTTGTGGTTCGTTAGGGCATGCTCTATTTGCTGATTTTTTTATCTGCCGACGTGTCGCTTTCACGAGCAGAAAGCATTCTCAAGGCGAGTTATAGCGATGTGGTGGTTTTTTTTCTTTTTGAAAAAACACAAAAAACAATTTGTTAAATAACACAGACCATGAAAGATAACGTTTCAAACGTTATGTCATGCATTTGTTGTGTTTTTTACTCGTTTTTATGTAACGTTACGACGCAGGAGACGAAACGTCGTGAAACTTGTTCTTCTCTTCAAGACGGGTTGAATAATCCGTTTTTAATTTAATTATTTGAAGTTTAACCTTACCTCATCAAAATAAAACTGACCTTACCTAGGTTTTCAGTAAAATGAAAATGCGATATGAATGTGCGTGTGTAAGTGATTCTCTGTTTAGTGTGTGGATTTCGAAATGCGCTACCGAGTCCCGGGAGTAGGAGGGAGGGTGTGTGTGGGGGGGAGGAGGGGAGGCCACCCCCCGTCGCTAGGCAACACCCCCGCCCCCCAGCCTCCACCTCCCGCGCTCAGGAGCCCGAATTTTATCGATCCCCCGTCCTAGGGGATGCTACGGTGGGCTGGAGCGCGGCCCCACGGATCTCAAATGATATTACGCTCTCTCAAGTGTGCGGACGCTTTTCTTCCGCGAATACATAGAAATCTTCGGAATAAAGGACAGCAGGGAAGCCTACAGGGATCTGCCAGAAGGACCTCGCATTAAGGTCTCAGCTTCTCATTCTGAAATGGTTTTTCATTGTAACCATCATACAGGAAACTGATTTTACTGAACACTAGTTTTGTATCATTGAATCGTTAAATACATTCATACATATTTTTTTTAATATAAATACGTCTTTCCATTTGATATTTGAACTTCATTGTCGGGTCGATGGCTCAGTTGGTAGAGTGCTTGCATTCCATGCCGGGAGCTCGGGTCCGAATCCCACCACGAGTGTCAGAAATGATCTCCATTCTCGGTGTTTATTTAAAAAAAAACAAAATAAAATACCGGCAAGGCTTACTCAGTCTTCACAAGAAATGAGTGCCAGCCCCTTCGAAAGCTGGGAAACTCCCACTTTAACTTAAGTGTTTGGCGTAAGGCCGCCCCCCTTACCTGTAAAAATAAATAGGTGCCCCTCGCCACATGCTTCGGGGATAACGTGGCAAGAAGTTGCACTATATGTGCAGGTTGATTGCGTTTTGCGTTGCGTTATTGTAAGGCTATATATGATAAAAGGATTTTTCTAAAATTATTTAAAATGATTTAAATGTATGAACACAGGGAATGTCATTATTTCTGTTTTCATATATTTATTTCGTGTCCTAGATTACCGTTCTTAGTTCTGTATTCTCACTCACGCAGCAGGTAATACAAGTTAAGCAAGCTATGACTAAACAGGTACAAGACTGTAACTTTAACTAGCTTTTTAAGTATTAAAACCATGCTGGTTCGAGTCCCGTCGGCCCCAATGAATCAAAAAAAGTGCCTTGAATCGTAGTAATCTTCAAATGAAAAATTACGTAGGGCTTTTGAATAAAATAAAAAATTCGCCCTCTTTTGTCTGGCTGACTTTGTTCCCAGTACAAATTACTTTGTGTGAAATGTATTTCTTCTTTTGGAAAGGTAACGTGCGAATTATACAGGCAAAATGGGGGACGACGTTGTAGAGATGGGCGATATATATCGATGTTAGAAAAGTACCGATATTTTTGTTACAAAATATAGATTTTTTCTTTGATATTAAAAAATATCTATATACGCAACGCAAAAAAACGCAATTAAGCAACACATATAGTGTAACTCCATACCTGTGTTAGCCCCGAAGGGGTTGCATGTGGCGATTCGGGACCTATTTATTTTTACGGGTAAGGGGGCCGGCCTCACACCAACCACTTTCAGTTGAAGTGGTGGCTTCCCAGCTCCCGGGGGGGCTGGTTCTCATTTTTTGTGAAGGCTGAGTAAGCCTTGAGATCGAACCCTTTCTCTCGGCATGGAATGCAAGCATTCTACCAATTGAGCTATAGACCTATTTATTAATATTAATTATTAATATTAATAATTATAAATTAAATAAAATTTAATAAACAATTTTTTTAATTTAAAAATTAAACAATTTTTGTAATTTAAAAATTAAATTAAAAAAATGTATATCGATATTTTTTCTCATTGCCCATCCCTAGGACGATGGCCACTTAGTCTGCGCGAGAGACCGGCAGAAAGCACCCAATGAAAAAAGTCGTGAAAAAGCATCAGCACTTTATTCAATACCCTTTTTCCTTTTATTTAAGCCTTGTAAAATTTAAGTCACACAAAAAAGTAGGTATTAGTAGGTGTTAGTACAAAAAAAGAGGGCAAATAAGCTGCACACCTAGTGCAATTTCTGATCACATTGTCACCGAGAAGGTGGAATGTGGCACGTAGAACTTATTTTTTAAAGAAAGAAAGCAGGCATTTAAAAAAAGAAGACATAGAGGACCCTGAGGTGGGATTCACACAAAAACAGCGTGCACCAAATAAATCATCCCACTCTTACTATTTATTTTCACAGGTAAGTGGGCCGGCCTTATACCAATAACTGCACTTGAAGTGAGGGTTTCCCAGTTCTCGAGATAACCGGTTCTCATATCTTGTGTGTTAACCTTTCCAGTATTTTGATTTTGGGAAATAAGCATCTTAACGGGAAATCATTTCTGACACCCTCGATGGGGATCGAAACCTAGCTATCTAAATCTAAATCTAAGCTGCAAAGATATGTATCATTTGAGATGCATATTAAATGCATTTCCACAAGCAGACACGCATAATTTCACGCTCACACATGCCGCATGTGGACCTACAATATAAAAAAACCCAATCTCAAATGAACATAAGCCATGCAACCTTTGCCGACCTTCCCTGAAACAGGGGTGACATTGGCAAAGTGAACCATTTTTTACAGTATGGGTGGTCCACCTCATACCAACCTATCAGTCAAGGAAAACAAGCAATTCGACAATCGACCGGACATGTCGACATAGGGTCTTGCTTTGTCAAAATTATCATCCAAGCTAAGTTTAAGGTAACATGAAAATTATGAAAACGTGAAATGCTAGTCTTATGAATCGGACTTATAATAGCAGTTATAATCATTCTTGAGAGGAGATCTTTCAGTTAATACTTGTAAGTGTTGGGTTGAGTTGTCCCTGGAGAGCGCTTCTGGAGTCTGAAGTCATTAGAGTATTATTAAAGAGCATTTAGTTCCCTAAGCCATCTGCTTTCCGTCCTGTCGCCTGACACTGGAATTGCTGCTTTTAAGTTGGGACATATTCGACAAAATTTCTCCCTCGTTTTTAAGTGCTACAATTAATAAAATCAAATACTAGACTATTGCGTTCTTTAACCATCATTTTAATTTTTCCTACAAATTAAATTTTCTGTACCAAGATACTTGCTTGTGCTTTTGATACATGAGTCCTCATAGCTAGAACTTATAAAAAAAAATCTCTTTACAAAATTTAATTCAGACTCGCCATTTTTGGATAGCTCATTTTCACATGTATCATTTAAATAAATTTGGGTTAATTATTCAAAATAGTTTTTTTTCAGAAGTTTGTATTTGAAAGATAACCAAGAAATCATGGGTCGAAAGAAAGTCTAATGACAAAACTGCAGAAAAAAAGAAAAACTGTTTAAGTGTAAAAGGATGTATGTAAGCCGAAGAGGAAAATCAAACTGATAGTACTTTCAATAAAACGTAAAACCTTTTCTTAGAAAAATCTTTGACAGAATTGTTTTGGGAAGACAAAAGTCGTTGAAGAACAGCATTCTTCCAGGATTTAAAGGTTATCACGGATGTCTCTTCCTTTTCACTTCAAGAGCATAGCAACTAATCGAGACAAAATATGGCTAAGACAGACACTGCCTTTGGAAGATGATGGTGAATCAAAGTTTAATTCTATATTTTTTTCTGCAAAATTTATTGATATGCATACGTACATTTGTTTTAAAAAAGGTTAACATTCGTTAAACCATGCGCCGAAAACTGAAATCTAACCTAAGCAAAATCCCTGAAAAAATAAAAATATTTTAATAATCTTGTACGGATTTAAATAACAATTATGCTGTGTCAGAAAAAGAGTAAGAAATTTCCCAGACTCGGTTCAGTTTTGTTACTCTCGGCTTACAGAGGAAGCTACAAAAGGGAAAATGAGTCTGTCATGTGCATGGGGCGTCAGGGCGCGGTATGGCGTTGCCGCCTGGCTGGTCGGGCGCCCCGGGGTGCAGGGGGCGCAGCCAGTTAGCCGGGCGCTACGCCCCCCAAACTAATTAAAAATTCGAAACAATCGACGGTCGGAGGAGCGCAAAATAATCCAGGAAATGGAGGCGCCGCGGGGAAAACGAAAAATCAAATGGATGAGGTTGCCATGGCAGTCCGCCGGGACCCGCAACCACACTACATAGCATTCCATACTACAGTCTGCTGAATACACACAGTTATGGTTGCTTTTATTTATGTATGCGGGTAAAAATCTGGTACAAAGTTGCGCCAGGGTTTCAGATGCAGTTTCAAATATTTAATAATAATTTAGTATGAGGCTGACCACCCATATTGTAAAAAATGGTTCACTTTACCAATGTCACCCATGTGTCAGGGAAGGTCGGCAAAAGTTGCCGACCTTCCCCTTGTTTATGTTCATTTGAGGCTTGGATTTTACACGTGTTTGTTTGTGGGCATGCATTTGAGAATTTTAAATGGATATTTTCTTGCAACTTAGATTATTGATTATAGGTCACATGGAATGAATATATAATCATGTAAAATAATTCAGACTTCTTCGCTTTGATTTCTCTATTACATTCGTCCGTTAACTTTGTTTTTTAGCTGAAAATCGTGCTGCCAGAATAAAACCGTGGTGCCTATAATAAAATGTAAAAAAAGTTTGAAGAAATTTGTTTCAAATTTAGACTAAGAATGGCCAGGTGCTATGTTTAGCACTTCTATTCACTGTGGAAAAATGGATGCTCAAAATTAGTTCATAAAACTGGTTCGAGGCTTTTGAAATGAGTTACACTGAAGAATTCTACGAATTTCTTAGATGAACATGCCCAGCATTGTTCTTCGCAATGAATCGACTGAGAGGCAGTTGCTGACCAATGTCAAGGGGGGTTAAATTGGATCACATGCTTCAGAGGAGAGAAGTACGCATTATTGCAACTGATCTTTTAGTAAAAAAATACTCTAACAATGACATACAATAAATTAATAGAAGCACCTTTTTGTACAGATTCTTTTTTAAGGTTATTTATTATTGGTATTCCTTGGTTTATAGGTTCGCATTAGGCTGACCAACCATGCTGTAAAAAAAAGGGTTCACTTTGCCAATGGCACCTTTTTTTCGGGAAGGTCGGTAAAAGTTGCAGGTTTGGATTTTAATTTGTAAGCACACATGCAGAATCTGTAAGCGCCAACTTAAAACGTGTCTGTTGAGCTCTGTGAGCATGCATTGAATATTAATTTGAAATAGTAATAGATCTTTGTAACTTAGATTGTAGATTATAAAACTCGCAGATCCGTCGAAGTAGCTTCACCAGATTTTTTTGATCTGTATTTGTTGTTTCATGAATACTTGCACACACCAACACACACACACAGCGAACATGTGTGTGAATGTGTGTACATGTGTGCACATGTGTGTACATGTATGCACACATGTGCACATGTATGCACACGTATGCACATGTGCCCGAAGTCCCACCACACGGACCCGGGCATGGAGATATTCACGCTCCACGGGGCGCGTGATTTGTATCAGCGGTTCAAGCGAAATACTACAATATCCTGTGCAGCTTCATAACTAGCGCATCCACTCACATTTCATGTATCTACGGCGAAAAGTAAACATGGTGCCTGCATGAAAATATTTTGCAAAAATATTAAATGTCCGTCTGGCATGCGGCAAGCTGGGGCTAGAACCAAATAGGTGACGTCTGGCATGCGGCAAGCTGGGGCTAGAACCAAATAGGTGACGTCTGGCATGCGGCAAGCTGGGGCTAGAACCAAATAGGTGACGTCTGGCATTCGGCAAGCTGGGGCTAGAACCAAATAGGTGACGATTAATATTGTTACTGTAACTTACAAGTTACATTTTCTCGAATACTCGATACTTCGAGTATTGTGAACAAACTCGTACTACGGGTACTGAAGAAGATATGGATGACGCAATAATAAAATGGCTCGCTAATCAAAGTCGTACAAAGTTGGCGAGCAAACTTGCTCCGGATGTGTTTTTAGTACAAGCTGTTAAATGAACGAGAGCCGCCATGCACCTGAGTACTCGCTGTGAGATAAAATAAAATAATAAACAATATTTTCATACAACTTGTCCGGAATGAGAGATAATTTGTACGTTTTGCGAAAGTTTTAATGACGAAAGTTGAGTTGGCACATGGCTGCGCTAGACCAGCGCAGTGACAAATCAAAAAATAATGTTTGTAGTCATTATACTGAAAAATTATGAGCATGACATTACTACCTTACTACGCCACTGAGCTACAGATATAATGCAACTTCTTGCTGTGTTTTCCTCGAAGGGGTCACATGTGAATCTATTTATTTTTGCAGGTTACCGATTCAGTTGGATTGGGGCCTCCCAGCTCCCGAGCGAGTCGGTTCACATTTCTGGTGAAGGCTGAATAATCCTTGCTGGTATTTTATTTTGGCTTTGAAATAAATACCGAAACAAGAAATAATTTCTGACATGCTCGGTGGGGATCGAACCCTTGCTCTTGTCTTAGAATGCTAGCATTCTACCAACGAAGCCATTAACCGTACTTTTTATGAGCTTGGTCGTCCTTACAAAGCGCCAATTTTCAAAGACCCAGTTGCTGTAAGGCAGGATGGACCTTTTGTGGCTGATCTTTGGTAAAGGTATATGAGTTTCTCAAGCCAGTGAAGAGCATTTTTGAAAATATAAATGGACCGGTCTTCATTTTTCACCCTGGTTTTTTCTTGTTGTAGTTGTATGAGTTCTGACAGGTTTGAATGTCAAACTATTAAAAAAAATAGCTTTGCGTTTTGTGGAGTTTTTCTTTTTCTCTAAACTTTGCCCTGACAACTCGGCCATGTGACGTCTCAACGTTTTCGAGGTTAAGAAATGTGCAGACCTCATTGTGGGCTTAAAACAAAAACTTTGATTTGACTTTTATCTGTATTGAATCAACACAGCGATCTGTGCCTCGAGTATAAAATTTGACGGAAACTCATCTCGATTTTGTTAATACAAAATGTATGGATCAAACGACGGCACTCCTAGAGGGTGATTTAGTTTTCATACGTTTTTTGATTTACGCAACCGAGGTGAGTTTTCGCGACGTTTATATACTAGGAGCACTGTACTTATTATATTCCCTAGACGTTATATAAACATAAAGTCACACTTCTCAGCCGCCTGGGTCGCAAAGAAAGCAATTAATTATCTAGTCTTCCATCGACTGAGCCAGATTGTATTCTGAAACCTGTTAAGATAAAAAAAAAGTCCAGCCAAGGAAAGACGGAGTTTTGATACATAAAACATGTCTGAAATCTTTTAAACTGAACTCCAATTAAATTGCTTTTGAATTTGAAATGGTTTTTTTATGCCCCTTAAAAAACATATTTTCTTCAAATATGTACCTATATAATAAATAAATAAATAATAAATTAGGCTGATTTATTTGGTGAGCGCTGTTTTTGTGTGTATCACACCTCAAGAGCCCTCTGCGAGCTTGGTCGTCGCTGTAGAAAGCGCCAATTCTCAAGCAAGACCCAGTCTGTAAGGCTGGATGGACCTTTTGATGACCAGTCTTTGGTAAAGGTTTATGAATTGTTAAACCCAGCGAAGAGAAAATTTGAAAATATAAAATGGTATTTTTTTGTGCTCCGCTGGGATTAGAACCCACGACCTTCCAGTTACGAGTCCGAAGTGTTACCACCTGGACTACGGACCGGTCTGTATATGTTATGTTATTCATATGTTATTCATCACGGGTAACACTGTTTATTTTCACTACCTTTTACGATCCTTTGTGTTTTGATTTTAGTGATATGATATAAAAAAGGTATGTCATTTTTCTGCAATCTCTAACTTTAAACTGCTCAGGAGAACAATTTAGTTTTTGTTGCTTATGCCCTATTACCTTTTAACCGTCGATATTTTCCTAGCTCCGCCTGCGTCTTACCTGTAGTCTCATACACTTATAATGTACTGTATCTAATACAGTATACGAGCACTAATACATATGTAGAGCACTAATACATATGTGTAGCACTAATACATATGTACGGGTAAGTAAAGTATAAGGGAGGAGAGATTCTCTACTGGGGAGATTTCCGAGAAACTTTTGCAACGAGCTCGAGACTAAGATTAAGGGGAGGACAACATTTTTACTACGGTTCTTATTTTCTCTTTTGCGTACTCACATTCTCTAACATTTGTCTTTACCTCGGTGATAAAAAAATGCTCTTTTTGGGGACAAAATACACATTCTGACAAACTTTATACCATCAGTCTATTGCGTCAGAAATCTGTCAGAAGTTGTGGTATGTGTTTTGCCTTTTGTCTATCTGTAATGTAATTTGAAAATAATAGAATAAATGATGCCATAATAAAATACAAAAAATAAATGAAAAACGTCTGCAAAATATCAATGAAAAGCCATAACAGGCAAACATTACAGATCAACCACCATTTTGATGTCCTTGCAAATTTCTTTCATTTTATTCAGAATTATAACCCTTTACACATAAGTTCTTCTTTTATTACGACTCATTTATTAGCTATATCAGGAACTTTTTCCATTAATACAGTTGAGTCTTTCTCTACCACAACAGCTGTCGATGTTGGAAAATAAAAAGAAACGCTATTTAGCTACAAATATATTGTAGCTTCTTGCCGCATTTTCCCCAAAGGGTCGCTGACCACCAATGCGGTAAAAATGGTTCGCTTTGCCAATGTTACCCCTGTTTCAGAGAAGGACGGCAAGAGTTGCAGGGTATATGTCCATTTGAGATTTGGGTTTCTTGTGTTGTAGGTTCACATGCGGCATGTGCAAGCGCCAACTTGTACGTGTCTGCTTGTGAAAATGCATGTAATGAGAATCTTCAATGAAACATATCTTTGCAACATAGATTAGACTAAATTAGTCGCACCCATTTTTTACAGGTACGGGCTCAACCACCAGGATTCCCAACTCCCAAAGGGGGCTGGTTCTGGTTTCTTGTGACGGCTAAGTAAGCTTTGCAGGTATTTCATTTTAGATTTGAGATAAATATCCAACCGGGAAATTATTTCTGACAGCCTTGGTGGCATTCAAACCCGGGCTCTCAGCATGGAAAGCAAGCACTCTACCAACTGAGCTATCGACCGCACAAATGCCCATTAGATGTTTTAGTGATACGCTTAATTAAAATTTAGTTCGTGGCGAATCGATTTCCCTCCCCTGCTGCAGCGGACGCGAGCTCATGCATTGAATAACGAACTTTAATAAAGCCGCCGATAATATCTTCAGTTTCTAAAGCTGATTGCATGGATGTGAAGAGCTCAGCTCGAGCTCCGGGCCGCAGTGAATACATCCTGGGTACATAATGCGCGGACCATGTAGTACTCACGCGCTACACGGACTCCCATGTAGGGATACAACAGTTCCTGGAATATTAACTTGCGGGTAAATATGTGCGGCGCCATCTTGCCCTGAAAAATAAACTGAATAAGTTTCTGAATAAATTAAAGTATAATATTTTCTTTAAGCTTCTTTTGATTACATTTAGAATCCTTTCATTTTTTTGTTCTTCCTAAGATTTTCTCAGTCCTCTCCTAGACGTAGGCCTCCTCCAACCTTCTTAATTTTTGTATATCAGCTGCTGTGTTCAGTCATTCTCTGCCTGCAGTTCCCGTGATGTCCTCCAGCTACCTCAGTTGGGGTCTCCATGCTCTCCGCTTGGACATTCTGGGCCATCACTAGACGATTCTTTTTGGCCACCTGTCATGACCCGCCCACTACCACTTCTGTTGTACAAGGCGGTCCATTATGGGTCTGTTGCACAAACCTCGAATAAATATTTGATTGCTTAATTCTGGTAAGGACCTCGGTTAAAAATTTCTCGGAAGTGGCTATTAATTTGATAGAATTTGAACAGGAAAGATTATGTACATCAGCTGGTTTACGTATATGCAACCAAATTTTTGATTTGATGGGACAAATCACAGTTAATTTTGATTTTTGTCTAATTGGAGTTTGGTGCAACAGGCCCTATATACATCACTTTTTTTAAAATACTCGTAATGACTGTAATTCCAATAATTCGTATGGGTTAATTACATTGCAATAAAATTGCTTCATTACAGGAAGAGGGAAACTGTTCGTTGTTCAGTAATTCTGTCTGTCAGCAATATTCGGGTGCTAATGGCGGAGCGGTGTGGGCAGACTTAAAAAAACATTTCCTCTCCAGTAATCCAAGCACAAACCTTTACACTTAATCTCTACCATAGCGATTTCAAAAATATATTTAAACTAAAACGCTTACTGGAGACACTGTTTACGTTGAAATGCATTATTGGTAGAACGCTACGTTTGAGTTAGATCGTGGTTTTGTACTTGGAGTACAGGTTGTAAATCTCCCCTCCGCTAAGGGTTGGTAGGGTTGTTAGGACGTTTGTTTCAGCTATCAGAGGCCATAAAAATAACCCCCCGAATGCTGCGGTGATTACGCCACAATGTAGGCCCATCGTAGTCTCAAACAACTCGAGGATTAAAGGGTTACTCAGCTAATGCCTCCTAGTCCTTGCAAGATGAAATAATTTAACTTGATTGAAATTTAAGATTATGCTACAATTATTTTTTTTATCTTTGCTTACATTAAGCAATAATAATATTCACAAGAATATCAGAAAAAAAAATAGATTTTATGGACTGTACTTTAAGACAAGAATGGGGCTTTCGAGCTTGAGATTGCTCTATATATGTTCTTCTCCTTCTCCAGTTTCAATCCTAGGATTGGCTTGCAGCAATATCTTTTACTCTTCTTCTCCATTCTTCGCTGTCTTGTGCAGCTCTTTTTAGGTCTGCATATGATGAGCAGCGCACGTCCACCAACAGGTCCTTCAGGTACTCTTGGGGTGGGCGGCCCCTAGAGTTGGTCCCCTCGGCCATCCCCTCCATTATGGCATGCAAGAGACCTTCTTGTCGTATTACATGGCCGATCCATCTTGCACGCCTTTCGGACAAGGTCCTGAGCAGATGCCTTCCTCCTTCGATTCTTTGGAGAACCTCCTCATTTGTGGTGTGGTCTCTCCAGAAAATTCCTAGTAGTCTTCTATACGACCACATCTCGAAAGCCTCTATTTTCCGTTTATCTCTTTTGGATAGGCACCATGTCTCGCAGCCGTACATCAAGATACTCCATACATAGGTTTTGATGAGGAGAAGTCTCAGTTTCAGGTCTATATTATTTGACAAGATATGTTATGAATCGATTAAATATTCATTTTATCAAATTAGAATTCATTTAAAATAATCTCGTGCTACAATGCCGTCTACGAGGGGTCTACGCCATTGTACAACAAAGGTGAAACATAAAAACAAGAATACAAAACATCGCAGAAAAAATACAATCATCTTATTCATGAAATACGCTACATTGCTGATTCTTTTAGGAGAAAAGAAGAGATTAAGATCATTACGCAACACAATCTGCGTTATTCATAAAACGTTTCGTCGATAGTTGATCCGAAGATCATATTTTTGGTTTAGTTATATAAAAAGCTATTTTGTTGATAATGATTGGTGTATTGACTAGTGTGAATAGCAAATACTAGAATATATCGACAAAATCTAGTGTGTAGAAAAGTCTAGCAATTACTAGTGTGTGTATGGAAACTTCTGGTGCACGCAAGATTTCATTAGGAGAGTATAAAAGCGAGAATTGCTTGAAGGACAGAACATTAAATTAAACACAGAAATCCATATGTTAACGACTAGGGCGTTTAATTTAATCTAATTTACTTTAATGTTAATTTGATTAAAAGTTTTTTAATTATTTAAAACTACGAAATTTCTGTGTTCCTTGACTCAAAGGTTGGTATGAGGCTGACCCCCATGTAAAAACCTTGTTCACTTTTGTTAATGCCACCCAGGTCTAACGGAAAGGCAGTAGGAGCTGCAAAGTTTATGTGCATGCGAGGTTTGGTTTATTATTATTATGTGTACCTGTTTGTAGGCATGCATTATATATGAGCCAATATATCTGTGTAACTAAGATTTCAGCTTAGATTACAGATGAAACCAACTTATATCTGAAATAAATAAATACAAATACCTCTAGAACCCATAAATGCTGCAGTATGAAAAAAATACTTCAAGCGTTGGATGATCCATGGATTTTCTGTATGTGAATAACACCTCAAATTCATTCCAAGAAAACAATACCATCTTCATTTAGAAAAAAAAACAATCGATATTGGTCGTGAAAGTTTTGGCAATACCTCAGTCTGGATCTCATGTATCGGCAGGAGTAACTTGTAATGGGGGGTCAGATTCCATTTCCCAGTAGGAGCCCACAAAGCCTTCCAGCAGTGGTCGGAAACATAAATTGTCCGCCGGATATCCAGCCAGGTTCATAAATAACAGCGGAAAAACATGTGGAGGAAACATGCCTCATATGTGCACCTACTTTGCAGCTTTAAAGTATGATTGCTGTTGGGATGTTACGATGAAAACACCTTTATAATAATATTTCTGAGGCTCAACTCGCCACATGCGACCCTTTCGGGGATAACGCGTCAAGAAATTACACTGTATGTGTAGTTTAGTTGCGTTGCGTTTCTTTATTAATTCTAAATTTCAGTTTTGGCCGACAGTTGGTAGAGTGTTTGCATTCCATGCCGAGAGCTCGGATTCGAATCCAACCCAGGGTGTCAGAAATGATTTTCCGTTTCGGTGTTTGTTTCAAACACAAATTAAATACGAGCAAGATTTACTCAGCCTTCACAAGAAATGAGTACTAGCCCTCTCTGGAGCTGGGAAACCTCCATTTCAACTAAAATGGTTGGCGTAGGCCGGCCCTCTCACTGAAAAAAATAGGTTCACTCGGCACTTGCAACCCTTTCAAGGAAAGCGCGGCGAGTAGTTGCCCTGTATGTGTAGCCTAGTTGCGTTATTTTGGTACAACAAGTATACTTTATGCCATTTTATAAATAAATTTTTTATTTATATTCGTGGGCTATAAGCGTCAGATATTTTAAGTTTGGGTTGGCTTATTTATATTTACGATAAAGGTCCACCTTGGCAACCTTCAACAATAACCTTTTCCCAAATACATGGTAATCTATTTTCATTTGTACCCGTTTCTTAAAATACATATCCGGTCCGTAGTCTAGCGGTTAACACATCTGACTCGTTAATGGAAGGTTGTGGGTTCGAATCCCGGCGGAGCACAAAAAATATACCATTCATATTTTCAAATATGCTCTTCGCTGGGTTGAAAATTCATAAAACCTTTACCTAAGACTAAAGGTCCATCCAGCATTACAGAAACTGGGTCTTGCTTGAGAATTGGCGCTTTCTACAGCGACGACCAAGCTCGCAGAGGGCTCTTGAGGTGTGAATCAGCCTAATTTGTTATTATTTATTATATACATTCAAGGTTTCCAACACAACAAGATTTACATACAAATAGATTTTTCATGACATCATTCATGTATCATATTGTGGTAGTTCCATCTATATACGAGTATCTGTAATCAAAGTTGTAAAAATGTATTAATATTGAAATGCATATAAAATGCAAGCCCATAAACAGACACGTGTACATTTGCGCTTAAAAATGATGCATGTCTACTTACAAATTAAAATTTAAGCCTCAAATCAACATAAGTACTGCAATTTTTTCCAACCTTCCCTGGAACAAGGGTTACATTGGCAAAGTTAACCATTTCGTACAGCATGCGGGATCAGTCTCATGCCAACCTATAAGTCAAGGAATACAGAAATTTTGGAAAGTCAAACCTTAAATAGTGAAAATAAACAATTGACCGGTCCGTAGTTCAGTGGTAACACTTCAGACTCTGAATGGAAGGTTGTGGGTTCGAATCCCGGCGGAGCACACAAAATATACCATTTATATTTTCAAATTTGCTCTTCACTGGGTTGAAAAATTCATAAACCTTTACCAATGACCGGTGACCAAAGGTCCATCCAGCCTTACAGCAACTGGGTCTTGCTTGAGAATTAGCACTTTGCAGCGACGACGACCAAGCTCGTAAAAAGATCGATAGTTCAATTGGTAGAATGCTTGCATTCAATGCCGAGAGCAAGGGTTCGATCTCAAGGTTTACTTAGCCTTTACAAGAAATGAGAACCAGCGCACCCGAGAGCTGGGAAACCCCCACTTTAACTGAAAATGGTTGGTGTGAGGCCGGCCCCCTTACACGTAAAAATAAATAGGTCCCGAATCGCCACATGCGACCCCTTCGGGGATAACGCAGGCAAGAAGTTACACTATATGTGTAGCTTAGTTGCGTTTTAACAACGTTACAAGTACAAAATAAATAGTTTTTTTCCTTGTTCAGATATTTTTCCAATAAAATTAATGTAGAATACTGAAGGTTGTTGTTGGCTTGGTCATCTGGTTACTGATTTGAGGAGAAATTCCAATCTAGCGCGCACCATGGCTTGCTAGTCCACTCCCACCCCCGCTCGTTACAATGGCCGTCTGTGCTGTTCACAGAGACGTCTTGCATGTTCAATTTATTCCATGGATGATGATGCTCCCAAGGTACTCGTACTCACTTCATTCATACAAGTTTCCCAGTCAACCTTGTTTCTTATGTATGTACCCATCGGATAGATAGGTACTGAAGAGAGAAAAATCGTAGAATGCGAAAGATTTCATGGTGTGATCAAGCTACCTACGAAGAAGTCCTCCGACGCAAGGGTACTACATTTTTTACACTAGCTTCATCTTTTACGTACAAATGGTTGCTACTATGCCCGCACTCATTATTATTCCCACACTCATCACTCATATTCTACCTACATTGGGTTGCTACAATTTCCGCACTCACCTCATATTCTACCTACATAAGTTGCTACAGTTTTCACACTCCCGTCGTCTTCTACCTACATAGGAGTCACTCGAGATTTCACAATCACCTCATCTTCTACTTACATACAGTTGCTACAATCTTCAAACTCACCTCATATTCTACCTACTTACAGTTGCTACAATCTTCAAACTCAGCTAATATTCTACCTACATACACTTGCTACAATCTTCAAACTCAGCTAATATTCTACCTACATACACTTGCTACAATATTCAAACTCAGCTAATATTCTACCTACATACACTTGCTACAATCTTCAAACTCACCTCATATTCTACCTACTTACAGTTGCTACAATCTTCAAACTCAACTATTATTCTACCTACATACACTTGCTACAATCTTCAAACTCAGCTAATATTCTACCTACATACACTTGCTACAATCTTCAAACTCAGCTAATATTCTACCTACATACACTTGCTACAATCTTCAAACTCAGCTAATATTCTACCTACTTACAGATGCTTTAATCTTCAAACTCACCTCATATTCTACCTACATACAGTTGCTACAATCTCCAAACTCACCTCATCTTTTACCTACATAGGGTTGCTACAGTTTTCACACTCACCTCATCTTCCACCTATATAAGGTTGCTACAATTTCCGCACCCACCTCATCTTATAACTACCTCTATAGAGTTGCTACAATACCCAGGGCTACGCAAGCTGGCAGGGTTCCCCAGGCTATTTAAGGGTTGTTCTCTTTGGCTCGCGCGCCCTGTGTGCGAAAGTTTGCGCAACGCTGGGCGGGCGAGGGAAGAGCGGCACGTGGACTGCCTAAGCACTCGTCGACAACCCTGGCGACGCGAAATTACTAAAAAATATTCAGTATTTTTTTTAGGATTAAATTCAATATTCCAAAAATATTTTAGATCTCACTTCCCCTTCATTGACGAACTCGATATAATAAAATCTAAATTGCAAATATCTAATCTAATCTAAGTTGCAAAGTATATGCAAGATTGAGGATTCACATTATACGCACTTTCACAAACAGACATGCTCAAGTTCGCGCTTCAACATGCCGCATGTGGTTTTTTTTTTTTTTAAATAAATTTGTTAAGAGGAATGCAATTGATCAACCTATTTTGCCTGGCCAGTTGTCTTCATGCGAAAGTAGAAGCTTGTGTGCATGCAACGACATCTGAACCAGGGTCAATGTTATGGTCAAAGGGGCCAACCGTGGCTCGAACCAACGTTATCTGAGCCATAGCACCTGACAATATAAAAACCCGAATCTCACATGGACATACACCCTGCAACTCTTACCGATCTTCCCTGGAAACAGGGGTGATATTGGCAAAGTGAACCGTTTTCTACAGCATGGGTGGTCAGCCGCATACCAACCTATAAGTCAAATATAATATGTAAAATTAAGTTGGCGAATCCATATTTTGTGCGATCGTATTCCATGATCTTATTTATGATGGAAGAGCTTTTTTTAAGCAATGCCAAAAGTTTGATTAATACCTTTCGATGATGACTTTTGACAACTCAATATTCCTTGTGGAAAAAACTTTTGAAAAAAAGTTGAAATTGTTCTTGTGGATTTTGCCCCTAATCCATTACTTTTTTCTTTCTTGTCACCTCCTTTCACTATTTTTTTGCTTCATTTTTATGCTGCGAGTAACGAACAACTTCAAGGCAAAAATTCAAAGGAAAAGGAAGAGATAAAGTAGAAAAGATAATGGAACACTGCTGAGACCCCTTTAAGATAATTGCGAGCATGTGAATCATGCAATGACAGCTTATTTATATTAAACAGAACTTACAACTAACGAAAGTAATTTCAGAAACTGTTTTTGTTGTCAAATAAGAAATATAATGATGTAATATGATTATTAATAAGATCGGATACAAATACCCTTCCAAAATTCGTATTTGATATTTATTTAACAGATAATTGTAGGTCCGTTATATCTGCTAACAAAACAGTATAATCAAATTGTATTTTATCACCGCGGGTTGTTGACCCCTCACTGCCGGGTGGTGAGGGGGTAGTCGGAAAGGAAGAGGGAGGGAGGGGTGAGGGGGGCATGGTTGCCAGGACGAAATATTCTCCGCCACGGGTACACACTCTCTCTCAATGCGATGTGCTGAGTAATTATATTATTTGACAATGTGGCAACCTATTGGCTTAAACATAAACGATGTAAAGGGTTTCTGTCTTACTATAATAGTGAAGAGTGTCTCTTCTTTAAAACAAGTTTGTTTTTATAATAAACAAAAACATATTTTAAAACATTAATGAAGAAATAAAAACAGTCATTTGTCATTTTTAATATACAATTAAAACATTTTATTTTTGTAAAATTTCAACTTTATCTGTCTAGTTTTATACATAAGTACATCAAAGTCATTTTATATTTCATAATCGATAAATACTATTCTGACAACTTAAAAAGAAAATCATACACAATTGACTGTGAACCTATTTATACTTTTAATTGTCTTCAAATTCCTTGACTCATAGGTTGGTATGAGGCTGACTACCATACTACAAGACATGGTTCACTTTGCCAATGTCACCCCTGTTTCAAGGGCGGTCGGCAAAAGTTGCAGGGTTATATTCATTTGAGGTTTGGTTTTTAATTTGTAAGTGCACATGCAGCATTTGTGAGCGAAAACTTACACGTGTCTGCTTGTGGGCATGCATTTGATATGAGTTTTGAATGTTGATATATCTTGGCAACGTAGATTATAGATTATAAATAAAAAAAAATTCCCTCTATTTTTTTTCATCAAAAAGCAAAATAATTATTTTTAAAGTATAATTGATAAGTATTGAGCGCCAACTCACCGTGGGATATTTTTATCAACTTAATATTCTAACATGGCAATGATTGGAACAGGGGAGAGAATATAATAAACATTTGGGGTACTCTGGTCGGCGGCGTCGTTCGAAACCTCGACGCCAAAAGGGAACCACTCACACATTTATGCACGCATGCACTACCATGTTTAACAACCAAGGTAACGTGGTGTTATGGTAGGAAATATCGCCACTCTAAAGGTAAAACTGAATAATCTCTGATTCATTGATTTGAAAAATCGTATATCGTGGATAAAACATTTAATTGGGTGTAAGTTCTCATAGTAAGTGAACTAATTATAAGGAAGTGCTCAAAACCAACTTCTTAACTCCAGGAATTTTCCATTTTTCTTGTACTTTTACTCGTAGAAAAAAGGATAATTGGTGCATTTATTTGAGAAACCCAATGTTAACTTAGCTTGCCACTAATTCAGTTTTACCTTTCCGGTATCGATATTGAAATGAGTAATTTTTGTGGCTTTCTTTGTTGCGATTCATACTGATTTAGGTTTTATTCTTCAAAAAATTTGAAGCAAAACAATAGAGAGTAATTAATGATTCTAAAGCAATAATTGACTCTGCATGACTGAGAATATGACTGGAATCAGAAATGTTTGATATAATAAAAAAAAATTCAATATTCGGTAAATAGAAACTTCCTTATTCTCGACTGTTCGTGGATATAATAACTAATGTCTTCAAAAGATACCGTTTTATGGTGATTTAGAATGAACTAATTGAAACTGTAACAAATCAAAAAGTTTCATGATGCACACTGAGCATCAGTTGCAAGTATTTATGCAACCACTACCTAACCCGAGTATACAACCTTGCGTTACCTGTGTTACTCCGCTCGATCTTGTATACAGAAAATGTCGCCAAGATAGAACCGCACGCTTAGTACGTAATTTAATTTCCAGACTTTTTCTATTAAAACAATCGAGTAAACGCAAATTCTATACTTGGGATATTCTCGGAGTCGCATCAAATTGCCTAATCTAATCTGTTGTTTTGTGACTGCATTTATTTTCTATGGCATAACGCGTGTGCCAATATGTGTTAATGATCGTAACTTATAGGTTTTTATGTGGCTGACCACCCATCCTGTAATAAAAATGGTTAACTTTGCCAATGTCACCCCTGTTTCAGGGAAGATCGGCAATAGCTGCAGTTTTTGTTCTACTTGCTTATGTTCATTTGAAGTTTTGATTATAGTTTGTAAGTACACGTGCAGCATTTGTAAGTGTGACTTTATACGTGTTTGTTTGATGTGAACTTTGAATTTTAATATTATGTCTTTGCGACTTAAATTATAGGTCTCCTTTTGGCGTCAAGGTTGCGAAAGCCGCGGCCCGGCGCTGTTGTTCGGGGGTTGTTGGCAGGGGTTGCTATGGGGCGCGGGGGGTGGGGGGGGCGGCGGGGCAGGGCGGGGGGAGCGCCCGGGCATCTCCGGTGCTGGCGCGCGTCTGGCATCAGTAGACAGTCGGGCGGCGGCCGCGCGCCACGCCGCTCCGCACCGCCCACCCCTCGCCCGCCCACAGCCTGCATCTCAGCCCCCCGTCACAACACCTCACAAGACACCTCTCCAGCATGCCGGGGAGCAGCGGCACTCCCTCCCTGAAGGAGACCCAGACCCTGGACCTAACAACCAGAAAGTCACCCAGCTGCTGCTCTTCTGTACTTCCACCCATTCAAATTTCTGACAAATCCAGTCAAAGATTATCAAGGAACTGAGTGAAACAACTTTTATCCCAAAACTGCTTCAAAATCAATTTCTGTTCCTTTAATCAGGCCACACATCTGTTTCAATAAATCTGTGTTGTGATTTATTTCGATTGTTGCAAATTTCGTATATTTCCCGATGTGTTTCCCTAAAAGCTTCCGTCGGCAACTCTCTCCCAATTATCTGTTGCTGAAATCTTTCTTAAACCTTAAACATTCCAATTGTTTATGCAAGCTGTTTCACCCAAGCATGTTTAAAAGTGACATTTTTCACTCAAACGAATGATGTTACATTCGACCCCGGATTATTAAAAATCACACACACATTTGATGTATAAATATAATATGTAAGTTTGCTTCCACCCTCCATCACACAACATCACCCCTGTGTTACTCACGCACCCCCGACTATGCATTTAATGTAACGACCCCAGTGGCGAGCTCAGGAAACGTGTACAAAACTGGTTAGTAGCGTGAAGGGCCCATGGCGACACGAAATATAACAAATGTGTGGAACCGGCTTGCACAAGAGTATTAAAGAAATCAAAAAGTGAAACACCCTCGTGATATCGACAGGAGAATGGTGAGTTTTTTTTTGTACGATACATACTTTAAATCAAAAAGAACGTGAAAGAAGTATTCTACTTTTTTTGAAACTGGAAATCAATCAAAAGAGTTGACAACTCTAAGAGAGCGTTATGAAAAAGTGTCATTTTCAGTGAATATTTACAGAAGGATTATAAAAATCCAACTAGCTGTTATATATCAAATAGCTGATTAAAACATAATATATTAAGAATTGTTGATAAAACAATTCAGGAACGCTTAATCAAAACTTGATACAAAACAATTGATTCATATTTGTACGATAAAAAAGCAAATATATTTGTATACTGTATGATTTTGTCGGCTCCAGTAAAATCGGAACTGTTTTTTTCTTCGCACATATTTTCGTTTGATTTCTACTCAGCCTTCCTCTACCCTTTATTTTGTTAGCCATGGCATTTGTGCCACAGTCATTCTGTTTCATGTATCTATTGATTTTATCATTACCACCGATAAGCCATGTGATAGCAAAGGAAAATATAATAAAAAAAACAAATGGCCGCATTATAAAAACTACACGGAACTAACACTGACAATGAGGTACACACATACAAATTCCATTATTTAACAGATTACAAACTATATTTAAAATGAGCAACGCAAATTAATTCACCTTTCAAATGAATTCACATTTGAAAATGGGGAAGTCACTCGGCTGGGTTGCTAGGTAAAAGGCTAAAGAAAATTTTGTTCTTGATTGCTAAGGACGGCAGTCTCAAACAAGGCTGTCATTTTCTTGCCGAGAAAAAAGTTGAAATAATCCATTTGCAGCCAATTACTGCTTTAAAATAAAAAAAATGTAGTCTTCTTTCAAATGTATGTTTCATATCAATGTTGAGACGTTGTCATAAGTAGTAACATTGATCGAAATTTTTTTATTAAGCCTTATTAAATTTTGCACGCGTAAAATTATAGATAAGTACTTAAATAAAATAATAGATAAGTACTTAAATAAAATTAAAAAAAACGCATGCACGATAATTTGTAAACGTATTTATTTTGAATAATTGCATAAATTGCACTATTAGAAGGTTTATCTACCCTCGTAGTATGATCATGACTTAAAAACATCTTTGCTTTAGTACCAGTCACAAAAAATATCATGCTGTCTTCAAAAACTTCAAGTAGGTATTATCATTCCTTAAAGACAGGAATTCATTTTGCATTTATATTTATAATGCATGTTTGAATGTGACAGGTAATATATTTTTATTACAAACTTTAAAACATTTTTTTCTGTATTTAATTCATTTTCACATTTATAGCATTGCAGGATTTATAAAAAATGCAAACTGATTTTCTCCGTTTATGAGCAAGATGTTGTTTAACTATTGGAAGTGTTCCTTTATCACAGGTAAATATTTAATTAGATTATTAAGGGGGCGTGTCCTTATCTTTAATTCATTTTCATTGTTACACTTTTAAAACACTAAAAATTTATATTCACCATAAATTTCATGAATTACAACTAAAAATCTTTGATTTTTTTTGTAGGTATAAATTTTTCTACATTTAAATTGAGTTGTTATGAAGACATGGACTTCCGCAAACAACGTGGAAAGCTTTACTACCTACTCACTTTTTTTTCAATGGGGTGTTCAGTTTTTAAAATTAAGAGTTTGGATTTTTTAAGGTTGCCGGTACCTTGCCGGTAAAAAAATATTCGCTTGAACAGAACGGATAATGAGAACATAATTTGTGTCACTGACAGTTTTTCAAAACATCCCTACCGCTGACAAAATGGACGTTCAACTAGAAAAAGAGAAAATACAGGTTTAAAAACTTTAAAGATAAGAAAAACACAATTATTTTCTAGATTAAAAAAACTGTAAATTAATATTTTTATGCGAATTCGGAAAATATACTATTTGCATCTTCAGGTGGTATCATTAATATTTAATAGTAATTATAATATTTAATAGTAATTATAATATTTAATAGTAATTATAATATTCCTTGACCCATAGGTTGGTATGAGGCTGACCACCCATACTGTAAAAAATGGTTCACTTTGCCAATGTCACCCCTGTTTCAGGGAAGGTCGGCAAGAGCTGCAGGGCTTATGTTCATTTGAGATTGGATTTTTATATTGTAGGTCCACATGCGGCATGTGTTAGCGCGAAATTATACATGTCTGCTTGTGGGAATTCGTTTAATATGAATATTAAATGATATATATCTTTGCAGATTAGATTTAGATTAAGATTTAGAAAATAGCTATTTTTTTCTTAACATGAAGATGAAAAATTACTAAGTTAATGCCTCAACAATAAATTAAACTGCAAAAACCTGAAAGGAGGTTAAAACAGAATATTTTTCAGCAACCATGAAATTAATATCAAACTTCTAGGAGAAACATATTGTTTTTTTTTTGTTTCTACTATTTTCAAATTAACCGTATTTCAAAGGGTTGATTGAGAGGCTTGTACAGTGTACACTCATTATTTTAGTATATTTACTCCCTAGTGTGTGACATATTATTAATCGCTGGGTTTTATTACAGAGTGAGTCGCTTTATAGTACGTCAGTATCGATCCAGTACCCCCCCAACTCTAAATCATTCTGCTCAACTCACTCATCAAGTTTTACCTAAATATATATGAAAACTAAAATAGCGTCTTCAGTGGTTGATTGAGCTTTTACATATTTTCGAGTAAACGTTACTGTTTAGTTTTTTACGTTATGTATTATATTTGAGGTATACATTTAAAATAAAACACACGGAGGGAAGTTTTGAAACCTTAATCATTGGGCTTTCATTCGGACAGCACCCTAAATATAAAATATTACATGTGAACGTACCAAACAATTAAGGAAACAAAAAGTCTAGAGAGTTGCATTCTAAAATCTGTTGCCGTAGTCTATTAGAGCTGGAGCTTCCGGACGTTTCGCTAATATCTGCGATGGGCCACAACAGCGCATTTTGCATGACCAGAAACAGGTACCAATTAATAATTATTTATTTTATATTTTTCATGAATTATTAAGTTGACATCATTGAACCATAGTCGAAGTTACTTTGGCACAGGTGGAGTTCGAACTGGCGATAGTGTCAATAACGCAAATTTGAGTGCCAACGCCTTATCCCTCGACTATCCCAGCGACGTTATGTTAATGAAATTGTTGGTGATATGGACGAATCTTCCGAAATCTCCAGTTCTACCACGGCAACAGATCCCGGAAAACAATTTTCCAGTGTGGACCGCCAGCCGTGAATGCATACAACTTTTTAGGTTTTCAGTTTCCATACTTTATTTCTGCAATACTCAATAGTTGAGTTTAACCTTAGGCCCGGTATTTTCAACGTTAGCATAGCGACTTAAGGCGTGTTATAAAGCTAAATCTGCCGTTTTTGTTTCTTGCACTTTATGGTCTTAGCAAAATAGTTACAGTAATGAAAAAAATCAAGCATGTTACTTAATTTTTTATCTTAATTATAAAATTTAAACAAAATATATAACTTAAGAATTGCCACCACAAAAAAATATTGAAAAAAACACGTTTTTTTTACATTTTTACCTTTTTTTTCTTGTGTGCTGTATTTTGGATTTTTTTTTTTGCTTTCTACTTACAGAACTATACATTGTGTACGTTCAATACTCAACATTTTTTCAATAATGTCAATAGTTTTTAAGTAAATATGGAAAAACTGTGTTCTTTGATTTAATTAAAATTTAATTCATTTAGTAGTTTCAGTTTTTCCATATTTACTCAAAAACTATTGACATTTTTGTTTAAGCTTGATAATTAAGATAAAAAATTAATAAACATGCTTGATTTTTTTCTTAAGCTTTAAGCTTAAGATTTATTTTGCTAAGACCATAAAGTGTAAGAAACAAAAACGGCAGATTTAGCTTTATAACACGCCTTAATACAGAATGAAAAGGACGCACTCATGTCAATCGTGCGGGTAGTTGTTTTTATCAATTTAAAGTCACACACACATAAGTGTCAACGACGTCACCATGTTGAAAGCACCGGTTCCCATAGATCACCGAAGTTAAGCAACATTGGGTGCGGATAGTACTTGGATGGGTTACCGCTCAGGTACACCACGTGTCGTTGGCATCTTGGACCGGTCCGTAGTCCAGTGGCAACACTTCGGACTCGTAAATGGAAGGTTGTGGATTCGGATCCCGGCGGAGCACAAAATATACCATTTATGTTTCGAATGCGCTCTTCGCTGAGTTGAAAAATTCATAAACCTTTACCAAAGACCGGTCACTGAAAGGTCAACAACTGGGTCTTGCTTGAGAATTGGCGCTTTCTACAGCGACCACCAAGCTCGCAGAGGTCTCTTGAGGTGTGATACACACAAAAACAGCGCTCACCAAATAAATCATCCTAATATTATTACTATTACTATAAGCTAACGTTGAAAATACCGGGCCTTAGTGTTGCACACATACTTGGGGTAGGAACAGGGTAGCGCCGTACTCGGTGAGCGTGGTTAGAGCTAATTTAAACTTCCTCTTAATCGCTGGTCCATCAAGGAGATCGTATTTTATAACAGTGTGCATTCATGTACGTAAATAAATCAAATACACATTTGCTCTGTGTACGTACCATGCTCTGAATATAAGGAATGAATGTCAGAAACAATTTGGGCTACGCCATAGAAACAATTTGAGCTACACTAAAGAAACAATTTGAGCCTTGCTATAGAAACAATTTGGGCTACGCTATAGAAACAATTTGGGCTATGCTATAGAAACAATGTGGACTATGCTATAGAAACTATTTGGACTATACCATAGAAACAATGTGAACTATACTATAGAAACAATTTGGACTATGCCATAGAACCAATTTGGGCTATGCTATAGAAACAATTTGGGCTACGCCATAGAAACAATGTGGAATATGCTATAGAAATAATTTGAAAACACAATTTGGGTTATGCAATAGAAACAATTTGGGCTATGCTATAGAAACAATTTGGACTATGCTATTGAAACAACTTGGACTTTGCTATAGAAAAAATTTGGACTATGCCATAAAAACCATTTGGGCTACGCCGTAGAAACAATTTGGCCTATGCGATAATTAGTCTTTCCTTGACTTATAGGTTGGTTTGAGGCTGACCACCCATAATGTGACAAATGGTTCACTCTGCCAATGCCACTTCTGTATCAGGGAAGGTCCAATGGTGACAATCGAGATTATTGAAAATTAATTAGTAAACATAGGAACATAGAGCTGTTTTGTGTGTCTATGTAATTCTCAAATTTCTCAAAAAACACTTTTCTCTCGATTCTATATCTTGCAGTATATATTTTGCAGTATACAAGGCCTACGATGATTTTCAAAGTAAGCATGGTTTCCATACTGTAATGGTCAATCTGGTAGGAGTGGCCAGAGCCTCTGCAAAGTTGTCTTCATTTCTTCCTCTCCTTGATTACCTTTTTCAATTCATTGATATCTCGTACATCATTTTTTTTGTATAAATTTCCCGATTTACATTCACTGTATAATGTGTATATCCAATTCTTTCATGCTTTCATCAATCTTATAAAGCCAAACATTTCTTGATCTTCCTTTTCCTCGTTTTCCTTTCACATTTCCTATGTACGATGATACAAGCAGTCATCATCCATTTTTTACGTTTCTAAAAATCCATCGCAATTCCTTTTGTATGTAGGTACTTTACATTCTTTTTCAAGTTTCTCTCAGTTTTCTTTCATTTATCTTTTACACATTCATTCTTAACTTTTACTCTTTTTCATGCTTTAAACTGCTGCCTTAACCCTATCTTTTTAATTAATTACAATTATTAATAAACTGTAAATTTTGTATAACTTGAAAATTTCACAACCCCCAAAGTAATAACGCATAGGAAAAACACGACAATACATATTTCGCGTTCTGCAAAAGCTTGTCTGTATTATTTTTGGGTTGTCTTAGGTCTACGTGACAATATTGATAAAACCTACCTCGTCGCTAGGGGCGAAATGTGATCGCTTATACAATATCTATCAGGATTATTAGATTTATTTCTAAAAATACACAAAGCTTACGCAACTTTTAAAATATTAAACCAATAAAAATAATAAACAGACCTTTTAAATCATCTTACGATGTTTTTTTTTAGCAAAGAAGGCCCAAATAAATTAAGTATTTCGGGCTTCGTTTTTGATGCTTTTTCGGGGTAGTCCAAGGTCTTTTCTTTCTTTCTTCCTTTTCCTCTTATTTTTTGCTTTAAATGTAGCAGATCTCCAAAAATGTTTCTAACAGCATTATAACGAAACGTAAGCCAGAAAGAGGAAGAAAAAAACAATGGGCCATGTCGTTCAAGACCCTAAAGAACAACTTCAAGCATTTGAAGGAGGGCTCTTGAGGTGTGATACACACAAAAACAGCAATCACCAAATAAATTCTAAAAGCATTTACATTTCCAGTTTAATATTTTTAACACAAGAAAATCATGCGGAGATTTTCAAAATGCTATCTACTGGGCTAAAAAATTGATCAATCTCTATCAAAGACCGGTCGCAAATGTTTATCCATCCTTACAGAAAGTGGGTCTTACTTGAACATTGATTCTGACAAGCGGGGAACAAGCATGCAGCGGGCTCTGGAGGTGTTATTCACATAAAATAGCACATACGAAATTAGACATCGTGATTTTTTTTGCTATGTAGATTATACTCATGAACTACTAGTTATGGATTAATACAATATGGCCGCGGGCTTGCTATTAATAGATGTTTCGTTTATGTAAGTTGTGACCCAAATCTGATCACGCTTACCAACCTTATAGGCTCTGTAGGAAGTGTGTACATACAATATACATACATGCCAAGTTGTATGTGTAACTTGTTGTATGGATCCGATAGTAGGCGAATAGTTGGAGAAAAATCAGAGCTCGCTTTAGAAATGCATGATTATTGAATTACGTTCGTTGACTAACAAATTAATATGAGGCTGACCCACTATGCTGTAAAAACTTAATTAAAAAAGTTAATCTTTGCCAATGCCACCCCGGTTTCAGGGACGGGCGGCAGGAGTTGCAAAGTTTATGTTCATGTGAGGCCTTGTATATTTATATGTACGCATGCAGCATGTGTAAACGTAAACTTACTCGTCTCTGATTTTAAGCACGTCATTTAAATAAATCTTAAATAATTACCTACACATTTTGTAACTTAGATTATAGAATTCCTTGACCTACAGGATGGTATAAGCTGAGCACCCATACTGTAAAAAATGGTTCACTTTGCCAATTTCACCCGTGTTTCACGGAAGGTCACCAAGAGTTGCAGGACTAATATTAATTTGAGGTGTAGATTTTAATTTGTAAGTACACATGCAGAATTTGTGCGAACTTATACGTGTCTGCTTATCGGAATGCATGTAATATGAATCTAAAATTTACTTTACTTTTGCAACGTAGATTTTAGATTATATTAGAGATAATCCTATGAAGCTATTTAACCAAAGAAAATTGTGCTACCTCCTGCGTAGGTACTCCTACTTGTAGCATTAAGTAACTCGAGTATAAAACATTAGGAAAATCTCCTCGCCTCGACGATGGCGTGAAAATAAAATGGTATAGAAGATAGTGAGTGACTTAGTGTTCATACATTTATCACGTTTTCACGATCGAGAGGAGTGACAAACTATTTTATACTTGCTGTGAATGTCTGTAACACGTACCTTGTGTCAGTACAGAGTAGGAATGTTATGGAGCTACGTAACCGATATTAAAACTATCAGATATTCGAAGTAGAAAAGTATCCGTTACCGTAACCGAGTCAAGTATAAAACTTTATAGTTATTTTGTTTAGGTTCAGAGTCCAAATGAGACATGTGAGAGGTTTGCTTTTGACCTGCAATTATGAAATAAGTTAGATTTTTGCATTTTCTGGTACCTACCTGGAAAGACTTAGTAGGTCCGGTATTTTCAACAGCAGCATGGTGATCTTAAACTGAATAAAAATATCGAACTTTTGTCAATCGTTGGGGTAGTTTTTCAGTTAACATTTACATAAGCTCGCGTTGAAATTCTAGGCCTTAAAGACGTGAGGCTAAAATCCATGGGCGTGTATGGGGTATAGGCAAATACATTTCTAAATAAATATTTTCTCCCATTCCTTTAAAATAACTCATTTGAAATTGACTGAAGTGCAAACGATAGCTCCAAGCGTACTTAAATTTTTAATTTAAATCTGAATATCAAGTTTTTTTTTAGCATGTATTGCCTTTCTATTAGGAACATGTGCCTGTATGGGATGCACGCCCTTGCTGTAATCATTATATGGCTGATAGTAAAAAAATTGAAACCCAAAAAATAATGTCAATTAATTTTACGTTTCAATTTCTATTCAATTTGTTTTTTTACAGCTACTTAAAAATTTAATATTCATAACCAAAACTAGCGGACATAATTAATATACGGAGATAATTGGAAAACCAGATCTAAATCTAATTTGCAAAGATATATCATTTGAAATCCATATTAAATGCATTGCCACAAGCAGACACGTATAAGCTCGTGCTAACACATGGCGCATGTGGACCTAAAATATAAAAACCCAATCTCAAATGAACATAAGCCCTGCAACTCTTGTCGACGTTCCCTGAAACAGAGGTGTCATTGGCCAAGTGCAAAGGATAACTTCTTATAATAATTTCCTAACCAAAACCGTATCCGAAACCGGTATAATATTATTACTATTTTTTATATCCGTATCCAGATACAAAACTTCATATCCATACATCCCTGAGCTCCTTGGGGTTGGGGGGTGTTTAGAGTGCGGGGGGGCGGTTAAGGGGCGGTTTGGGGGCGGCACACTGAGCAGGGGGGCGGTCCCTCCTTGCATTATTTATCCACCAGCTCGGCGGCATAATTACATGTTGTTTGACATTTCCCTTAAACACAATCATTACCTCTGCTGCTCCAGCGGGCTTTGATCGACTGGGAAGGCTGCCTGCGCCTCAAGCGCTTCATTATTCATGCTGCTCACAACCACACTCTTCTTCCTCTTCTTCTAGCCTCTGTGCAACTTCTTACCGTGCTATCCCCGGAGGATCTCGCATGCGGCGAGTAGAACCTATTTATTTTTACACTTAAGAGGTCTAACCTCACACCAACCACTTTCAGTTGAAGTAGAGGTATCTCAGGTCCCGAGGGGGCTGGTAGGTACTCATTTCTTTGTGAAGGCTGTATTTTTTTTTGGGTTTTTGAAATAAACACCGCAACGAGAAATCATTTGTGACACCCTCGGTGGGATTGGAACCCGAGCTCTCGGCATGGAATGCAAGCACTCTACCAACTCTATCCACGGTTATTTTATATTATCGGATATTCTACTTATGAAATTCTCTTCATTGAAGATTGCAGCATTGGCAACTGTTGCATGAAATATCTTGTTTTTCTGCAAAAACAATGTCTCAGGTTCTGCATTCAGGATGAGTCTAAATTCCCTCAATTCTTCCATGTATGATGAGACATTGGAGCAAATATTTCTGACCTCTCATTATGTGGCCTAAATAAACCTATTTTTGCTTTTGAACGACATTTACGCGGTTATCTACAACACGTTTAATCCTAAACTGCTCCATGGATCATCGTTTTAAAACCATAATAAACCACGTAAGGTGGCGGTTCAGCCATGGATTTGCTGTGTGTAAATTACACTGGAGTTTATCTCGTATTCATACGGGAAAGAACCTCGGCAATTGTGGCTCCATCCATCCAGGAAACTTTAAGCTTCTAAATGTTTGTACACCGTACGTCAGAGGTTATATTCTCTGGTTGTATTCTCAAAGTACCGCGTTAGCTTCCACCTTTCCGTACCATATATTACAACCTGACTCACTTACGTATTTATGTTTAGATATCTGCAGTTGTAGTTGCGTTTTTTACATCTACTCATTACTTCATTATTAACATTTTCTAAAGGTAGTGCCTTGTAAAGGTAGTCTCTTGTTGTGCTAGACATTTGTCTTTGCTGCTTGCTATCTTTTGTAAAAATCAATTTCTTGATGTATTTGTCTCTGGGTCAATATTCTCTAAAGTTGTAGACAGGAGTCGACACCCATGAGGCTCTTCAAATCCAGGCAGAATAAAGCTCTTGGGCGACCTATAGCTCGTCTTTTGAGATTATTTCATCGAAAATGTTACTGAAGAAGACACTGTATTATTGAATGCCATATTAGTTAAGTATTCTTCCTTATTATGTAACTTATTCCTTGACTTATAGGTTGGTATGAGGCTGACCACCCATACTGTAAAAAATGGTTCACTTTGCCAATGTCACCCCTGTTTCAGGGAATGTCGGCAAGAGTTGCAGGGCTTATGTTCATTTGAGGTTTGGATTTTATTTGTAAGTACACAATCAGCATTTGTAAGCGCGAACTACACGTGTTTGTTTGTAGGCATACATCTGAGAGCTTTGAATGAATATATCCTTGCAACTTAGATTATAGATTATAGATTGGCTCTTTCCTCCCAGGTCTTGCCACATCTTTTCGTTAAATTTCCTTTTCAGCTAACAATCTTGTTCATATCTTTCAAAATTCACAGGTCACGTGCTTTTAGGCGGCCTTCAATTTTAATCATATTTGGATAGTACAGTTACAAATTGAGTAACAACAACCCTATTCAAAACCACAAATATTATCCACAGCCTTCGATATTTTTCATCATTCAGAGATAGGTATGTCACAGGGATATATATTATAACTTGATTCTGTGCAAAGGAGGGCAGTGAGGTTGATCAATGATCCTTCTCTGACATCCGATCTGCAGCCGCTCCAGCACAGAAGAAAAGTTGGAATGCTCAGTCTTTTTATCGATATTACCACGGAGCTTGTTCTAATGAGCTCCATTCATTAATCCCTTCCCCTCGCTTTTCAGAAAGGGAAACTCGTAGTACGACTCTCATTCATCCCTTTGCAGTCGATCTCAAAACTATGAGAACTTGGCGTTTTCATGACTCATTTCTTTGCCAAACTGCCCGTTTATGGAATGGTCTACCAGTATCTGTGTTCCCTTCCCAATTTAATCCGGTTTTATTCAAAACCAACATCAATCTCCACTTCCTTGCAGCGCCTCACGACAGAACCAATAACTCAAGCAACACCTCTGCGGCACCCCTCCAGGGTGACATAGACCCCCAAGACTCACAAGAATTGGGGAGCCTCCCGCACAGGATTACTTAAAAAAAAAAAAAAAAATACCTCACCTATATTTTACTAACCGGTTGCTTGTTTCTTTACGTAACAATCAAGACAACAGTACCCTTAGTACGAGTTGCAAAACTTGAGTAATAAAGTTTACGGCAATTTTAAAGAGTGATTTTCCCCAAAATCTGCCGTTTTTGTTTGTTTGAACTTGATTTTCTTCATCACTGTAACTCTTTTTCTAAGACCATAAAGTGTAAGAAAGAAAAACGGCAGATTTTGGGAGAAATCACTCTTTTATATTTTTCGTAAACTTTACTTTTCTCAAGTTTTGCAACTCGTACTAAGGGTACTGAACACATATTGATTTTATTTCTAAGTGAAAACAAAATTGATGCCTGACACGTGTTGCGCAAACATTTGATTTGAATTTAAATTATTTCTTGGCTGATAATGACCATAATTTAACTTGAAATTTAAAACTAGCTGATAGTCCAACTAGATCAATTATAAATGAGTGTGTTATGAGCTAACAATCTTTCCACGGCAAACTCACTTCACTCCTGATTTTGTAATCTCAAAGGTCTGATTGTTATCTCAATTGGTAGAGTGATTGCATTCCATGCCGAGAGCTCGGGTTGGAATCCCAAAAAAGGTGTCAGAAATGATTTCCGTGAATTCTTTCAATTCATTCATATCCATGACGTTTTTCCTACAGTTCTACTACCATAAGTTTTCTATCGTTCTACTGTCAGTACTCGTATATTGCTGTACTAGTATTTTCTAGGTTATAATAATAATAATAATACTAGGATGATTTATTTGGTGAGCGCTGTTTTTATATGAATAACACCTCAAGAGCCCTCTCCAAGAGTAATTTGCTGTATAGAAAGCTCCAATTCTCAAGCAATAATCAGTTGCTGTAAGGCTAGATGGACCTTTGGTGACCGGTCTTTGGTAAAAGTGTATCAATTTTTCAACCCAGCAAAAACCATATTTGAAAATATAAATGACATATTTTTTGTGCCCCGCCGGGATTCGAACCCACAACCTTCCATTTACGAGTCTGAAGTGCTACCACTAGACTATGAACTGGTCCTTTTTAGTTTAATATTCCTAGTCGTTTTAATATCACCATGCTAAAACAAGTTTCCTTGCTGCAACAGACACAATCAGCGTGCTGTACGAAATAGTAAAAAAAAGCTCTCAGTATGTTAATCAAAACCAAACAGAATTGGGTAATGCTAGCGCTGCATTACAATGGATTATTCTACGCTGGTTCATAACGGTACAACAGCTGGGGGGTGTGGCCTCCCCCCTCCCCTATTCACCCTACACCCCCCGTAAAGGGCGCAGCTGTCCCCCGATAGGGATTTATCAAATTGATATCAAAAAATGCAGCCGGCTTGTGCGACTGTTATTTGCCCCCCTTTTGTTATCGCGCTGCAGAGTGCCAGGAGTTCAATGGAATTATTATTATTATTTATTAATATTAGAATACGAAAATGTGCTCTATGAGGCAGCTAGACATGTCAGTGAAATTCATAAAAAGCGGCTCGCCCTATTGTTATGATTTTATTCAATAATATAATGTTCTATAACGTACGTATGGCACGGATATTATGTCCAATATAAACTGGTTCAAATTCTTACATATTCGAATAAATTAAAACTATTTTAGAAAATAACGAGAAACACAGCTTTATTTTCACTTTATATTTTTTTCAGTGGAAAGTGCTTTCAATGTTCATTACATCATTGTGAGGAGAAAACAGCCGAGTCAAAACGTAAGGAATAAATAACAGAAAAACAGTACTTACATGTAGATTGTAACCGTAGAATATATGTATTTCGTATAGAAAAAGTCATATTTGACCAACCAACAGCATTTATATCGATTTTTTTTATCTGACTTTAGGTTCTCCTATCGTTATGTTTTTGTATTTAGTTCAAAGCCCAAGCTCAAAGCCCCGTTCAAAAACCGTGCAAGATGCTTCGCATATGCAATTTGCTAGAAAATTCTCCATAATTGAGGGAAATATCGCCCCTGGAAGTCCACGCTGATCGTTCCCGTAGGATATATTGGCAGATACTAATTTATGTGCTGTTTTTCTTACAAGGACATCAATAGGATTGTCTTAGATATGTGGAATGGGAAAAGAAGTATGATCATTTCTGCGAACTAATCCAAGGATTGAAACAAAACGATGGCTTAATCCGAAAACAGTCAACTCCTTCTAGGAGAGCAAATAACTCTTGTGCAATTGTTAGTATAAAAAGTTCCTTAATATCTAATTCAGAATTTTTCCATTGAAGTACTTTTAAATTTCTAATTGATCATTCTTTTGAATTAATCATTTTTATATTTTAAGAATCATGTAATATTTTTTGTTCCAAAAATTATCCCAAATCGAGTTGACTGGTTTGCAGATGAAATCATCGAAAAGAAGAAAGAATGATAATAATGCTACATGAAAACAGATTTATTTTATTCATCAACTTAGTTTTATTTTTGTTTAAAAGAAAAGCTCGCACATACGTTTTGCTGTTGTTATAAATTATGATAAACACGTTCGCTACAGAAATATGAATCAGCATTTTACATTAGGTCACTGATACATTTCTGAATAATTTAGCAGCGCCTGCGAGTGTAGCTTTCAGTGCATTCGCAGCACACTAATCTCCCATGCAAATGCCGTAACTTAACGGTAACAGCCCACCCTTGTAAAAAGCATAATTAAAATTCGTATCGGGGGTAGATAGAGAGAGAGGGGGGGATGATTTGCATTATTTAAATGCACTCCGGTCGGCTGGGCAGACTTGACCCCGTGAGGGAAGGCTGCCAACCAAAAACCAACCCCTACAAAAGAATGGGTGGAGGGAAATTATGCGCATATATTTCACGGATGTTGAACAAATTTTCCATTTTTTTTTTCATTCAACTTTTCCTTTACCAAACCTTTGCTTTCCTCGTCTTTTTTTTTGCAGGAATATTTCGTAATTAAGGGTAGGAGCTTAAGGCTTAATTAAGCTGGTTATGGCTCAGCAGGATGGTGATTTTGAAATTCTAGCGCCCCTCGTTACGGGATGGAAATGAGCCGCTTTCTGAGCGATTTCATATTCAAATTTATTTCTTGAGCTCGATGCTAATTTTGTATTTTAATTTGGTTAATTTTTGATACCCTAAAGATGAGTTTAAATTCTGGGGTACAATTTTTGTGATGGTTCTCCAGAGCGCGAGAATATGATTTTTACATTTTTTTTATTCGAATTCCACTTTTGAGACTCTGTGTCACTCCTTTGCTCTTTGTTTTTGCAAACTGTGTACGCACGCAAGTATTTTTTTGTGAATCTTTATCGTTTTAATACCTATTTCCCTTGAACTTGCTTACTTTCAGTGCAACCGTTCCTTTTCCTTGCGATATCAAAACGCAGAAATCAATCCCTCGAACTTAGCCTTTAAGCTCTAGTCTATTTTAGATTTCTGCAATTGATTGTAAATTTTACTAAACTTGGTATTTTTTTCAAATTGTAACGCACTTTTGTTGATCAATAAAAAAAGTAAAAAAGTTTCTTTCAGAATCAAACAACAAATCGTAGATGATGCCAGATGTCAAATATTGACAAGAGTCTCTTCAACTGAACATTTTGAATTTTTAAGAACTTTTCAACCCCTTTTCAACTGAAGTGGGTGGCGTTATACCTGTACAAAAAATAGGTTCCACTTGCCACATGCGACCACTACGTTGAAAACGTGTCTTTATTAAATACATATTCAATAAGGCTGAGTTTGCCTTTTTGACCCCGATTGAGACAGGTAAACATAAATTTTTCCCAAGAATTTGAAAATTCGTGGCATTTTCAGCTTTTCCAGTTCGTGGTGATAATCACAGGCCGAAACCAAATTATTAAATATTACATCATTCAAAAAACGAAACAAAAAGATTTCACATATCTTAATGTTGAATCAGGAATAATTTATGTTGAACTAATAATCAAATAGAGAGGGTTGTGTGACTGGCTCGTGCTAGTGCATGCGCACCCTTGATGAATATAAAATCCCTTGGTCAGTAGACATACAATACTCACGGGGGGCTGTTGTCTATCAGGACAACCCCATACTAAATATAGTGTTTAAAAGAAATAAAGAATACTCAAGACAACGTGAGTGCTAGCTTCAAGCAAACTCAATGGACATTTTATAATCTAAATTGTGCGGGTTTTTCGTTAATAAAAATTGTAAAAAGATGAAAATATATAATTCATATAAATACATACATATTATCGCCACCTTAAAGGTAAAACTGAGTTAATGGTGATTCACCGATTTGAGAAATTGTGGAATTTTTTGGAAGGAACTTCTCATAGTAAGTTACGTATATTTAATTAAATGGAAATGTCAAACTTCTAAACTCCAGGATCTCTTTATTGCTTTCTTTCGTAGAAAATAGGAAAAGGTGCATTTATCTGAGAAACCCATATTAACTAATACGTCGCGTATTCTGCTTTACCTTTAAGGTATCGATATATACGAGTGAAATTAAATGGTTCGTGCATCTAGAAAGAATACAGTTTACCTTTAACCTTATGCCAAAAATTCAGATAATTTTGTATATATTTTCGTATTGCATAATCAAACACTTTTATTAACAAAACATTTTAATCCATGTATGATTCGCGGATCATCGTTAATATTATGAAAAAAAACACTTTAATCTTCAGATGAGCCATGGGTTTGATGTGTGTGAAAATAGTAAATAACAATTTTTTCTTGAAGTCTTAGAGTTTGTTTAGTTTAGAGTTTGATTTTTATGTTTTCTTTATTAATTATTATGACATGTTTATTAGCCCTGCAACTCTTGCCGACCTTCCCTGAAACAGGGTTGACATTGGCAAAGTGAACCATTTTTTACAGTATGGGTGGTCAACCTCATACCAACCTATCAGTCACCCCTGTTTCAGGGAAGGTCGGTAAAAGTTGCAGGGCTCATGTTCATTTGAGATTGGGTTTTTTATATTGTAGGTCCACATGCGGCATGTGTGAGCGCGAAATTATGCGTGTCTGTTTGTGGGAATGCATTTAATATGAACCTCAAATAATACATATCTTTGCAGCTTAGATTTAGATTTAGATTTTAGACATGTTTATTATATTTTTATGTATAACTGTGACCTTTTCTCAATTGCGCGAAGTATAAAAATGCTGTAGACGTTTTTGCATGGAAAGTTCGTGTTACGTTCCATCAGTATTATTCTCAAAACATTATATCCACAGCTGATCCATGGATCATCGTTTTTTAGTATGGAAACATCACGTTAGGTGGTAGTCGATCCATGGATTTGCTTTGTGTGAATAACATCGTATTTATGTAACATCCAGTACATGGCCGCGGTAATACCATGAACGGAAAGTACGAGTGTATTAATGTCATTTATTGATTGTTACAATTTAGTTGAACGGAAATCAAAACTTCCCTCGAAGGCAGGACAACATTTTAACTTTATTTTACTGCTTTTATTTGATCAAAAATGTACGTTTTATTTTAACGATACATTTAAAGGTGACAATGTTACAAAACTGTTCATATTAAAAAAAAAAAAAATTTTTGTAAGTATTGTAATACATTTTTAAATGAAGTCTGCATGTGTCCGGTTGAAAGCTCAGGTGGTAGAGTGCTTGCATTCCATGCCGAAAGCTCGGGTTCGAATCCCACGAGGGTGTCAGAAATGATTTCCCGTTTCGGTGTTTATTTCAAACCCCAAAATAAAAATACCGGCAAGGTTTACTCAGCCTTCACAAGAAATGAGTACCAGCACTCTCGGGAGCTGGGAAACCTCCACTTCAACTGAAGTGGTTGGCGTAAGGCCGGCCCCCTTACCTGTAAAAATAAATAGGTTCAACTCGCCACATGCGACACCTTCGGGGATAACGCGGCAAGAAGTTACACTATATGTGTAGCTTAGTTGCGTTGCGTTGCGTTTTTGCGTTATGTAATATGATGTAGACAAAATTGTGATTATTAATAGTGTAACGATAAACACATTTTTTTCTTCACGACTTGTTTTATTTACTCGAGCGCTTGTTGATAATTTGTTTTTTTCTCTTCAGTATTGTTGATAGTTGTTCTTTTGTCTTCATTTACCTGATTCTCTTTTATTCACTTTTTTAGGTGAGTTTGAGCTCTCGGCGAATTTGTGTCGCACCATGTAATTTTTGCCAACTTTGCTGGTTTTTAAACTGTAATAATTATGTTTTTGTTCCAATGTAAAGCACGTATAAACTGTTTGTTTGCTCAATAAATAAATTAAAATGAAATAAATAATTTTAGACGAAAATCATGATTTATGTATGTATTATGTACAAGTGTTCTCAAGTAGTTGTGTAGGAGTATCCCTGTTCATTATCTTTAGATTTACAATTTGTATCGTCCATGTGACTCTGCTATTTGTTTGGAGGTTAAGGGCAGAGCTTCACTCACATTTTCGCATGAACAAGTATCGACCATATTCTGCGTCACGCGCTCCGTGTGGTAACATAAAGCAGAAGGGTGAGATTACATACATATATACACACATAAGTATTATGTCCACACTTAGATTGTATATCCCTAGTGGGGAATACTAGACGACGCGACGGTTCTTTCAAATCTATATATCGTGTGCCTGGATTTACGGACACTGATTTAAATCTATCTATAATTTTTTTTAAATAGATTTTTGAAGAGGAATGCAATTCATCAACCTAATTAGCCTGGCCGGATGTCTCTTCATGGGAAAACAGAAGCTTGTGTGGATGCAATAACATCTGTTGAACCAGGATCAAAGTTATGGTCAAAGGGCCAAGCGTGATTCGAACCAGCGTTGTCTGTTCCAAATACGCTAGTCAAAAATAGCGACTTGATTCCCTCGGCCATAACGTCGACTGTAATAAAAGTTTCAAAGATGTATTGTCATTTAAGAGTAATATTGAATGCATGCCTACATGAAAGATCCAGACAATAGCTCAGATAGTAGAGTGCTTGCATTCCATGCCGGGAGCTCGGCTTCGAATCCCACCTAGAGTTAAATTTTAGTCGCTAGGATGTTCGAGAGGTAAGGCGTAAGCGCTATAATTTGTGTTATTGACACTAGCGCTGATTCGAATCCCGCCTTCACCGTCTCCTATCAACAATAACTTCGACCCTGGTTCAACAGATTGGGAAATGAATAATTCGTAAATCACATTGAATTATCAATTGATCATGTTTTAATTGATTATTATTACCTGCTTCTGGCCAGACAAAATAGTTGAAATGCATTCCTCTTCACAAACCTATTAAAAAAAAGGAAAATCCAATATAATATAGGCACCTTCTAATTCAATCTAATCTAAGTTGCAAGGATAAATATACTTTAAGATTTAAATTAAATGCATTCCCACAAGCAGACATGTATAATTTCACGCTAATTTATGCCGCATGTGGACCTACATTATAAAAACCCAATCTCAAATGAACATAAGCCCTGCAACTCTTGCCGTCCTTCCCTGAAACAGGCGTGACATTGGCAAAGTGAACCATTTTTTTACAGTATGGGTGGTCAGCCGCATACCAACCTATAAGTCAACGAACACCTTAAAATTCAAATCTGTATTAAAGGCCCTTGACGTAACACTTTTAGACTTCTACGCTGATTTTTTTTCCAATACAGTCATATCGTGACTAGAGCCAATAAAATAATCCCCTACACACTCTCCCTCAATATGATTTGGTTTCGTATTCACTATGTACCAGCGTTTGTATATAAAAGTAAATAATACTTCGCATATTATATATTTTCTTGAACTGCTGGTATTGATGAAGATAAATAACATGATTGCTTACCCAACCTAATTTTGTTTTATCATATATTTTTGAAGAATAATATAATAGATTTATGAAGATGAATACAATAGATTTATGAAGGTGAATATAATAGATTTATGAAGATGAATATAATAGATTTATGAAGGTGAATATAATAGATTTGTGCAGAGGAATGCAATCAACTAATTTTACCTGGCCTGAAACTGGTATTAACATTATTAATTCATAACTTGATATTTTAATAAACTATTAATTATCAATTACCCAATGAGATCTGTTGTTTTGGGTGAAAGTTATTGCCAATAGGGCACGGTGCAGGCGGGGTTCGAACTTGCGATTAAAAAAAACGCATATTCAAACGCCGACGCCCTTATCCCCTTGGACATAATAGCGAATACATTTAAAAATAAATTAAAGAATCTATCTAAAACAAATATCCATACTTAGATAAAATTAATCATCATAATCATCAATGGCACGACAATCCGGGGTGGGTCTAGGCCTCCTTGATCAACCACAACCACCCGTGCCTGTCCAACATCTTCCTCATCCAGTCGCATACTTTTATCCACGGCAGACTTCCACCTTAATCTGGGTCTTCCCACTGTCCTGCGTCCCTTTGAGTCCTTCATTACAAGCATGTTCTCCGGGATCCTAGGGTCCATCCACTGGATACGATCGTATGAATGATTTATTAAAAAACGATATTGAGATTGTACCTACATATATGAGAAAGTTGGAAATATTTATCTGATTTTTGTAAAAAAATTAACAGTATAACTTGTTTATGCGACTTACATGTCACGCTCATCACTTATTTTTCATACAAACTTTTGTTTACCGTGCGTGGTATTTACTACATTTTTGAAATTTCAAGATTCATTTCGAAACGCAACTAATCTGCACATATTATTCAACTTCTTGCCAGTCTCCAAAAGAGTCGCATGTAACGTGTTGAGCCTATTTAATTTCACAAGAAAATAAGAGATTACCCTCAATTTAGATCATGTAAAGTTTAATGTCGATCGGACAACGAACACTTTTTCGTCCATGTTTTGAATAAGGATGCTCTCCTAGCTGTATAGATAAATTAATTTCGCATCCTAAAAGTGAAAAAGACTTATAGTGTGAGTATATTTTGAATGCATTCAATTTTTGATATCGCCTTGCTAGCACTAGCCAGCAGCGTCCGCGCACCCCCGGTCCGTGCACCCTAAATGCATTGTTGGAGAGGTCCCATAACTAGGGACTGGAAAAAAGTGGTGTTATTTTTTGCGAAATTCGCGTTATTTTTTTGGGAAATTCGCGTTATTTTTGAGCAAAAACAGGGAAATTCGCGTTATTTTTTATGATAAACGGGGAGATTCGGTGTAATTTTTAGGGTTGATTTGATCGAAATAAAGGTTTATGTAATTGCAAAACTATAGATTTTACTAATATTCACAATTTATAATATAAACAACAATATAAATAACAACTTCCTAAAAAAATAAAAAAAATATGTACCTTCAAAAACAATGAATACACAACATCTGAATCAATACGAGTTACAACTTACACAGTTAAAACCATTGATTGAAAGAAGTATTAATATTTGAATGACACTCCGAATACCCTGCAATATCCTTAAAATATTAAATTTAGTCTCTCTACATGAGGGTTATCTAATTTTTTCGAGGGATGTTGGCTTTTATGAAAGCCTCAAGTTGTGCTCTTGGCTAATCCAGCAGCAGCTTCACTCCTTGATGTATTTCCTATTTCATTGATGTCACGATTCAAGTCTGTTTAGATGTCCAGGACAGTTCTGCTTATCATTTATTTTTTTAATAAAATAGATTTGTGAATAGGAATGCAATTCACTAACCTACTCTGCCTGGCCAGAAACAGGTATTAATATCATTAATGAAAAATTCCTTACGAGTATTGTTCATTTTAATTAATTATTAATTTATAATTACCCAATTACATTTGTTGAACCAGGGTCAAATTTATGGTCAAATGACCCAGGCGGGGATCGAACCCCGCGTCTAGCGTTCTAGCGTGTTTCAACGTTGAACACTTGCCCCTCGGCTATAACGACCATTTTTTCTGTGCTTTGCACCTTGCAAAGGGTTTTACAGGAATCTTTTCTTTCCCACAAAAAAGTTGCGTTGCAGAAGCGACACATAACAACTTTTTCGCACTATTTCTACCAAAAGTACGAAAATTCGCGATATTTGCGTAAAACCTCAAATTTCGCGTTATTCGCGTAAAAACATCAAAATTCGCGAATAAATTCGTTTTATCGCGATCGCGAAATTTTCCAGTCCCTACCCATAACTATCGTCTGTCTGGTGGAAGGTCGTCGACCGGCTGCTCCCTAAGTACAAAAAAATGCGTTCAAACTCAGTCACAGCTATGTTACAAAAATGTATGTAAAATAAAACGCTCGTTACAAGTTTCTATGGTTCCATGCTAGAACGACACAGGGATAAAATGACACATGTTTTTTGTTTTTATTTATTTTTATTTAACAAACAACACAAATACATAAAAATATACATAATTTTAAGAAAAATTAAAAAAAATATGTAGCGTACTGTGTCAATTAGATGTTAAAACTAATAATAAATGTTTAAAAGATTACATAGAGATTAAAAATATGGAGCTTAAATAATATTAAAAAATAGGAAAACAAAAAAATAAAATAAAAGATAAGAAAAGAAAAAGGAAAACAAAACACCAATCATTTAAAAAAAAAAGTCAATGAATGACACATGAAAGAACGACACATGACAGAACGACACATGACAAAACACCAGACTGATAAAACATCTCAGGACGGTGTCGGTGTTATGGCCGAGGCGATCAAGTAGCCAATCTTTCTAGCGTATTTGAAATAGAATAACGCTGCTTCGATCCCCACCTGGGTTTATTGACCATAACATTGAACGTGATTCAACAGATGCCACTGGGTTATAATTAATTCATTAAAATATACAATAATGAATTATTTATTCATGATATTAATACCAGTTTCTGGCCTGGCAGAATAGGTTGGAGAATTGCATTACTCTTCACAAATCTATTTAAAAAGAAGACAAAACTGTTTCATGTGCCGTCTTTGGTGTGTCCTGTTTAAGGTATATGGTGTTTTGTCATCGTGATGTACTGTCATTGCGATGTTTAGCCATGTGTTGTTCTGCTATGTGCCGTTATGTCATGCGTCGTTTTATCACTGTGCACTTCTACCCTGTCACCAGTATCCTGTTACATTTTTGTAGCAAACTCCATGGTTCAGTTTAAACGCAGAGTTGTATACTTGGTATGCTGGAGTCTCCCCCTTTTGACAATGGGGAGGGCATGCGCCATGCGTGCCTATTGTGCTCCATTCAATACAATGTACACAGTGTAGGGACGCAGCTCCATGCCGAGCCATTATAGACTGCAGGGAAGCTGATGTGTGCCAAACTACTATTCCAACGTAAAAAGATTTTGGATTCATTGATCTTTCAAAACAGCTACATTTTAGCAAAGATAGATTAGTAAATTGTATTATTTTTTTTACGAATTTCATCTGAATAGTAAATCTAAAGTGTATTAAAGATACTTTACCCGTGAAGAGGGATTTGGTTTTGTCGGTATATTTTTTCTTTGACGAGATCGAGGGGAGCTTACGCAATGGTTTATACTAAAAGTAGAGCTATTTTGTGGCCTTTAACTCTAATTTTCCCTATTTAGTACTTAGGTCTTCCAGCCAATTAAACCTTAGACGGAGCAATGGCTGAGAGGACAAGGTGGTGGAATCTAACAAGCGTGCAAAGTTTATAAAATAGCGAACCACAGATGTATTTCTTAATTAAGAATTCATTTTTTTCTTGGCTAGCAAACCTCACACTTACATGTAACTATCGTCCTTAGAAACCAATAACAAAATACATTTTTTGCATTTTCCCTAACAGCCCGTCGATAGTTCAGTTGGTAGAGTGCTTGCATTCCACGCCGTGAGCTCGGGTTCGAATCCCACCGAGGGTGTCAGAAATGATTTCCCGTTTCGGTGTTTATTTCAAACCCCAAAATACAATACCGGCAAGGTTTACTCAGCCTTCACAAGAAATGAGTACCAGCGCCCTCGGGAGCTGGGAAACCCCCCATTTCACTGAAGTGGTTGGCGTAAGACCGTCCCCTTACCTGTAAAAATAAATAGGTTAAACTCGCCACATGCGACCCCTTCGGGGATAACGCGGCAAGAAGTTACACCATATATGTAGCTTAGTTGCGTTTTTTTTGCCCTCTGATGCGGCATCACAATTTTGTATATACACGTACAGAGTCCATTAATTGATAATTTCATACCTTCTTGTTTCTGGCCAGGTAGAGATAGGTTGGTACGCCAAATTTCTGAAAAAAAAAAACAAAGCAAGCATACCTATTCACTGCACGCCCCCATAGTGCTTGCTTGTCTTATTTCCATCAGAGGTCATTTCACATGAACAATGTTTGTATGCGTACTGAACTATAGTGTCTCATGAAAATTTGAAATTGATTTACAAACATTTAAAACAACTCTCATAGTATCATGTTTTACATTTGGTTCTTAGCTCAGATTGCGTAAAATGTGATTCCAAAGATAATTTCATTGAAAGGTCTTCTTTGAATCAAATGATAGATAAGCCAAACAAGCACTGGGGTGACGTGCAGTCTATCATAGTGATATTTTGTTCCCGACATCCTCCCCCTCGCAAATATCGTCCCAAGGGCGCGCAATTCGTCATTTTATATCAAAGCATTGAGGGGAGCCGATGTATGCAGAGTATAGTATACTATACTATAAGCTAATAGCGGGTAGTATGGGGTACGATTCCCATGGTTTCTCTACAATAATCTATAATCTGAGTTGCAAAGATATGTTAACATTTAAAGCTCATATCAAATGCATGCCCACAAAGAAACACGTGTAGTTCGCGCTTATAAATGCTGAATGTGTACTTAAAAATAAAGTCTAAACCTCAAATGAACATAAACACTGCAACTTTTGCCGACCTTTCCTGATACAGCGGGTGACATTGGCAAAGTGAACCATTTTTTACAGTATGGGTGGTCAGCTTCATACCAACCTATAAGTCTTCTTGCCGCGTTTTCTCTAAAGGGATCGATTAAGTGCGTGGAACCTATTTATTTTTACACGTAAGGAGACCGGCCTTAAGCCAGCTCCCGATGGGGCTGGTACTTTTATCTTTTGATGGATGAGCAAACCTTGGTTATTTACATGATGAGCGCTGTTTTCGTGTGAATCACACCTCAAGAGCCCTCTGACTTGATTGCGTCATAACATTTGTAACATTTTACGATACACCTTGCCGAAATGGTTAGTATGAGGCTGAGCACCCATGCTGCACAAAATGATTCACTTTTCCAATTTCACCCCTATATTAGGAAAGGTCGGCAAGAAGGGCTTATGTTGATTTGAGATTGGGTTTCCAAAAGTCCAAATGCGGCATGTTTAAGCGCGAACCTTTACGTGTCTACTTGTGTGACTGCATATAATATGAATATTAAATGTGGTATGTCTTTGCAACTTTGATTTTTTTTTAGATTATTCGAGTATATTTTAAATGCTTCTATTGAACCGGGCTACCTCCGGAAAAATGTCACTGTTATGGAGAAGTATGGAATTGTATGGGGTAGTGTGGAGTAGTATGGGGTAGAATGGGGTCATATGGGGTGGTATGGGGTATTAGGGGGTAGTATGGGGGGGTCTGGGATTTGATTAAGTGCATTGTACAAACTACGTGCACTCTTATTCACACATGCGTAACTTAACACTCACACGCATGCGCAATAAAACTCCCCCCAAAGCCCAGACAGGGGGGTGAAAATTCTATTTAAAAAAATCAAAACTATAAATGGAGGTAAGTAATACATTGCAGAACCATTCAAGTCCTTTTACATGAATTCCTTGACTTATAGGTTGGTATGAAGCTGACTACACTTACTGTAAAAAATGGTTCACTTTGCCAATGTCACCCCTGTTTCAGGGAAGGACGGCAAGAGTTGCAGGGCTTATGTTAATTTGAGATTGGGTTTTTATATTGTCGGTCCACATGCGGCATGTTTTAGTGCGAACTTATACACTAATTATTATAATTGTCAAGACAATGATATAATTAGTGCCGTGTGTACAGGAAACATAGTGCCATCTAGTGACGTGGAATCCAAACAAAATGAAAGTGGAATTTGTAACAGACCTAAACATAATTACTACCTTCGCTCGAAGGTATGCAGTGATTTGTGAGAATATTGTTTTCAAACCCAGTTCATCCTCAGTCGTCGTGCAGAGAGGATGTTCTCCTGAAGACGTTGGCTACGTCGCCGACGAAACGTCGAGAATGATGTTAGTTCTGTCTAAACGGTTCGAAAAATATCCGAGTTAAATTAAGTTTAGAAATTTGTGTAGTTTTAAAATTAATATAATTGTTATTTGAGATTTGTTTTTCTATGTTGGAGGTTCACATTCGGCATATGCAAGCGTGAACTTGTACGTGTCTGCTTGTGAAAATGCAAGTAATGTGAATCTCCAATGTAACAAATTGCAACTTAGATTAGATACGATACACCACGTTCAGTGTGATCCGTTTAAGAATATAACATAAATTTGGTATGTGACTTCCTTGACTTATAGGTTGGTATGAGGCTGACCACCCATACTGTAAAAAATGGTTCACTTTGCCAATGTCACCCCTGTTTCAGGGAATGTCGGCAAGAGTTGCAGGGCTTATGTTCATTTGAGTTTGGATTTTATTTGTAAGTACACAATCAGCATTTGTAAGCGCGAACTACACGTGTTTGTTTGTGGGCATACATCTGAGAGCTTTGAATGAATATATCCTTGCAACTTAGATTATAGATTAGATTATAGACTGACAACCAATACTGTAAAAAATGGTTTACTTGCCAATGTCACCCCTGTTTGTTGGGCAAAAATTGCAGGACTTACGTTTATTTGAGGTTTGGTTTTTGGATTGCAAGTACACAAGCAGCATTTACAAGCGCACACTTACAAATGTCTATTTGTGGGCATGCATTTAATTAAATTTTTCAATGTTTATATATCAGTGTGAACTATTTGAGACCACTAAATATAAATTCAAAAAACAAATACGTTTACTTATTTTTGGATCTGATATTGTTTCTGGGGTGGGTTGAGTATCGTGCTATTTTTCTATTTTCTATTTTTTATTTTTCATTTTCACTTTCTATTTTTATTTTTTATTTTTTTTTTTTTTTTTTTTTTTTTGTTCTTTTTTTTTTAATTCTTTGGGGGCAAGTGACAAATTTATGTGTGTATTAGATTTATTTTAAAGAAATATTGTAATGGTGTGAATGCTGTGTATGCTTCTAGTGTTGAATAGCTGTGATTGCCTGCGTGATGTTTGTGTGAAGATGTATGCTTGTGTCTATTGATGTAGTGTGCATAGTTTGGATGATTGGTTATTTGTGTTACTGTTGCTTATTATTATTTTTTTTATTGTTATATTGTTGTATATGTACCAATTGTCTGTATTGCACCTCTTAATAAATAAATAAATATCTTTGCAGCTTTACTTCATAGATTATATAATAAAGTCAACTCTTTTCGATTTTTAAGTGTCAACAGAAATAATGAATGAAAACTAAATCACTCCCTAGAGGTGCTGTTGAATCTTACGTACATTTTTCTATTAACGCTCGATCGAGGAGTGTTTTCGCAATGTATTACCCTCTGTGTACTTATCCCAGCTAGGTTGTGAGGTAACTGTACTTGTAGCTGTACGCGTGATTAGCGCTAGGGGGCCGAGAGCGCCGTGTGGCTTCCCTCACTAGGTCAAGCAAAGCGATTTGTAGCCCAAGAGCTTAGCGGCACATGATTACATCGTTTAAAAGAAACGATACTAAGCTACACATACAGCGCTACTCATTGCGAGTGAACCTATTGTAATATGGTCTTACGACAACCACTTCAGCTGAAGTTTGAGTTTCCCAGCTCTTGAGGAGGATGTTACTCATTTCTTGCGAAGGCTGATTAAACGGGGAATCATTTTTGACACCCTTGCTATCGGCATGGAATGCAAGCACTCTATCAACTGGGCTATCGACCAACATTTTAAGATACCTACATCTTACCTACAAAAATAAATATAAAATCTTATCCATAGTGCAACAAAAAAAAAATATTTGTCCGGCCTGTAGTCTAGTGGTTAACGCTACGAATTCGTATCCCTTCACCAAAAATAGTTATTGAAGGTCCATCCTACTTTTCAGTAAACTAGGCTTTGCTTAATTATCATTAACGTTTTCTGTAGAATTTGGCGTTATTACGAACGATCAAGCTTGTAGAGGGCTCTTGAGGTGTGATTAAAACAAAATATCTCTCAAACAAAAAAAGAATATTTATAAAAATGGACTTTCACTGTGTTAACAGATTAACACTAAAAAATATTAAAAAAGAATTGAATAAATCATCCAAATATTTATTTTATTTCCCTAAACCTATAGGTTGGTATGACGCTGACCACCCATACTGTAAAAAAATGGTTCACTTTGCCAATGTCACCCCTGTTTCAGGGAAAGTCGGCAATAGTTGCTGGACTTATGTTTATTTGAGATTGAGTTTCACATCAACCAAGACTCATCGACAATCGACCTAGCTCGTACACCTCTGCGGCACTACAACAAGTGCCATATACCCCTAGAGTCTCTAGAATCTAGGGAGATTCCCGCACATGATTTCTTAAAACAAAAACATGCGGTATGTTTAAGAGCTTATTGTAATTTTTACGTTCTGCTTGCGGGAATGCATATAATGTGAATCTTTAACGTAATATATCTTTGCAACTTAACGCAACGCAACGCAACGCAACTAAGCTACACATATAGTGTAACTTCTTGCCGCGTTATCCCCGAAGGGGTCGCATGTGGCGAGTTGAACCTATTTATTTGCAACTTAGATTATAGATACTTAAAGCCGAAAGGTGAGGTCATTTTATCTGTGCCTGCTCAACCCCTGAGTCATTTTATATACCTACCTGGGAGTTTTACATGAATACTTCCTACATGAGTACTTCCTATTTGAGTACTTCCTATATAAAAGCTCAACATATCGACCCCTTTACATGGATGACTCATTTTAATTACGCTCAAGCTAATGTTGCTCAGAATAACTCGGAAATTATCGCTTAAACTTTTCTATGACTTATTTGTTGCCTTAAAAATAAAATCAAATAGACATTATTTTTAGACTGTGACAAACAAGTTATTTTGGTTTACAAATATTTGCTTATAAACTTGTTAACAAATCAAAAAATATTTTTGGAATATTTGCATAATCTATTTGAATTTATTAAAAATAATTGTACACAAATAATTCAGTAACATGAAAATAAAAACAAATAAAAAAGTTAAATTAAAGTCACGGTTATTCTCAGTTTTGTTCACAGTGTATGAAGTTCATCGATTCAATAGACTCATAATATGTCAAATTTAAAACATTCATATTATTTTTTAAATTAAAGTTGTTTGAACAAAATGAAATTTAAATTAAAAAGATATTTGACCATTATGAAAAACACAATTTCCTAAATTTTACTACTGTGTACCCATTAAAACTTTCAGTGGACAAAAAAAGTAATTTGTGTGATGCCTGTAGGACAAAAAGTGGAGTGCAAGGGAGTGATAATACTCATTTTAATTAGAATAAAGTGCTTCAAAAATGAAAGTGTTTATTTTTAGCTGAAACGGAAGTAAGTACGATGAAAAACAGACGCAATAGCCTTTCTGACTATTATATGATGTTATTATTTTTTTTTTTAAGGAAGCCTATGCGGGAGACTCCCTAGATTCGAGAGACTCTAAGGGTCTATGACACTTGTTATAGTGCCGCAGAGGTGTTGGTGATGTGGCAGTTGTCCATGTCCGGTTGCAGGGCCGTTAGCTGCGCAGTGCTGTGGTGTGTGTGGCGTTGCATTGTTTTGAGACACTGAGAGGAAATGGCGATTAATATTGGATTTGAAAAGGGCAAGGTTAAATTGGGATGGAAACACAGATACCGGTAACTCATTACAACAACAGCTGTCTACTAAGGACGTTATGGTCCTTTACTTTTTTACTTGTGGCAACTTTAGATGTTTCCTGACAGAGAAAATGTGGAAGGAAAAAGAGTAAAGGCAAGACCGAGTAAATATGTCTGTATCAGATTGGTAAAATTATAAAAGAATGGGAAATACAAAGTGAATGTAAGAGAAGGAAATATATGAAAATGGTGATGGATATGAATGAATTGAAAGAGGTGTGCAAGGATAGGAAAAGATGGAGGCAAATCTGTAGAGGCTCTGGGAAACCCTAGCGGAATGGCGACAGAATAACAGTATAGACAGACACGTTGCAGGATTCTACCCTTTAATCTAAATTACCGATATATGCTACAATTGAAGGTTTATATATAATGTGTGCTCACAAGCAGACACGTGTACGTTCGCGTTTACACATGCGAGATTTGTAGAAATTGGTTCACTTTTACAAATTTCAACTCAGTTTCAAGGAAGCTCGGTAAGAGTTGTTTGGTAGGGTAGGTTATAAGCTCCCTCCTAGTAACCGACAAACATTGGATATATTACTGTAGATTGACTGAAAAAATAAACAGTATTATTTATAAAACACTTGATCCACAGATCACCGTTTTTCTCTACTTAAGATGACGGATCAACCATGGTTTTGCTGTCAGTAAATAGCTCTATTAATGTGTTAAATCACTCGTATATTTAAGTGAGTAAAAATATACCTGTGCGTAGAAATGCTCATACATGCAAAGGTTAGGTTATAACTCGCTCCTAGTAAGCATGCGCAGTTGTAACTTGTTCTTGAGGTTGGTGTGGGGAGGGGGAGGGGGGCAGGAAGGGGTGGGGGAGTTGTAGAGGCACCAGCCACTCACTATTGTTTCCGGCGCGCAGCCTTGCCTCTACGAGCAGTCCCACAATGGCCGGCGTAGAGGGCTCTTCCCTTGCGTCTACGCCGTAGCACTAGTGAACACTATAACCCTAGTTTTAATAATATATTCGTGTATATTAATACACAAGTTTCCAGTGAAATTCAGGACGGAAGTGTTAAAGTGCGAGTTTCCAAGGAAAAAGTAATAAAAAAGTGGGGGAAGGAAATTCATTACAATATTGGAGTATAAATTTGTTTTATAGTATTTTATCGACGGTTACTGTTTTCATCGTTTTAAATATTCTCACGGAAGTTTTTAAAGTTGTCTTGATTCACCTACAATTGGTAATCTAAGTTGAAAATATATATAAACATCCAAAATTCATATTAAATGCATACGTGAAAGCAAACACGTGTAAATTCGCGTCTATAAATGCTGCATGTGTTATTACAAATTAAAATACCAACCTCGAATGAACATTAATTAACTTTTGCCGATCTTCCCTGAAACAGGAGGGAAATTAGCAGAGTAAAACATTTTATACAGTAAACGTGGTAATCCTCATACCAACTTATAAGTCAAGAAAGAAATCTCATTTAAAACAATAAGATTTGATGTTGCGTAAGCTCATAGTGCGTTTTTTTATGTAAATAATTTTGACATATCTTGAAATAGTGTTAATCAACTAAACCATCCAACAGCTAACATTGTGATCAGTTGTTGATTGAAAAAAAAACCAAAACAGATTTTTAAAAGTAAAACAAGTGTTTTATTGTAAGATTTTTACCAGCATATGAGATTTTCAAAAAGTCATTAGGCTTATAGTCGTGTGGTTGCACTGGAATGACTGAGGGTGGATTAGGGGTGAGGAGGAGGGGGGGGGGGTGTCTCTGACGTCACCGAACACGTGATGTCTCAGCTGATATTATAGGTCGGGCCATGTTGGCAACGATTAACAGGAAACAGACACACACACACACGCACACACATGTTTGCCATGCCGCGCGTCATTGATCAATGACAGTCAATTGTCGGCTTTATGTGTCACTCTCTAAAAATAAACTTGGTTTTTGGTATTTTTTATTTGCACAACACGCATGTACCACTGTTAAGTAGACAGGTATAAAATGAATAGCAGACTCAGCACAAATTAAAAAAAAATATCGGCAGGCAAACGTTAACCAAATATTTATTTCCCTTTCCCTATCAATCCGGCGTGATAACGTCACATTTTTTTTTTATGAAATTAGCTTCGATTCCATTATTTTGCGATTCAAATATTTCATTCTATTTATTTACTGATTTTATAGATCAACGCTTTTATACTTTCTAAGATTTTTTAAAATATCAATAGAAAGCAAAAATGGTTTTTATGTGCCAATCATGTATACTCTCATTTTACTTCTTTTATAGGTTGGCATGCGACTCACCACCCATGCTGTAAACAATGGTTCACTTTGCCAATGTCACCCCTATTTCAGAGAAAGTCAGCAATAGTTAGGTGTATGTTCATTTGTGATTTGAGTTTTTATGATGTAGGTTCACATGCGGCACGTTCAAGCGCAAACTTATACGTGTCTGTCTGTGAGACTGCATGTTATATGAATCCCAACGATACATATCTTTGCAACTTAGATTACAAATGCACCTCTACGATTTTTTTTTAGAAAAGTTTTATTAGAAAATCCGAAACATTTTCTACGATAGTGCTGTGGTGAATATTAATACAATTTTTTGTTTAGATTAAATAAAAAGATGTTTGAAATCCTCATCTCCAAGTTTAATTATACATTTCTAAGTAGAGATATTTTTTAGCTCCTTCTTTCATGGGGATCAAACAAATAAATAGAGAAAGCCTTTTTACCAGCATTTTTATGACGTGTTAACCTTTCATTCACCTATTCTTATCTTCACAAACGTGGCGCCCAACAAACGGGAAGTTGCTTCCGGCCTTTATATGCAGACCTCGCTTTATAAGAAAATCTGATGGGAGGATCTACGAGTGATGTAGAATCAAAAGCGGCCGTATGGAATTTTTCACCAAATGAGATAAATATATGGAAATGCAGATCATAATTTTCTCGTCATTTACATATATTTTTTTAAAAATTGATGATGCCTTTTAAGGCGAAAATATTCGAGCTTAAAATAAAATAGTTAAAAAAAATAGTGAAATAAAACTGTGTTTTTTTATTTGGAAATACGTATGGACTTTCACAGTGTGAACCACGAAACCCAAACAAATATATCTTTTTTTTAAATCGTAGATTACCGTCATTGATTTATTATTCGTATTCCTTGACTTATAGGTTGGTATGAGGCTAACCACCCATACTGTAAAAAATGGTTCACTTTGTCAATGTCACCCCTGTGTCAGGGAAGGTCGGCAAAAGTTGTGGGGCTTATGTTCATTTGAGGTTTGGGTTTTATTTGTAAGTACACATTCAGCATTTGTAAGCGCGAACTACACGTGTTTGTTTGTGGGCATACATCTGAGAGCTTTAAATTAATATATCCTTGCAACTTAGAGTATAGATTATTGATTATTATTATTCTATCTGACTCATAGTACCTTCTAGTGTACAGAATATATCTTGGTTTAGTATAGTATTCACTAACCTGACTGTGAAGTTTATTCACAGCGTTTTACTAAAAATATATGGGAAATTAAACGCTCACTAGAAGTTCAAACTCTCCTCATACCCGTCCTGTATGTATGTGTTAGAAAGACCCAGAGCACATGAACGCTCATTAAAAGCTTTACATTTTTACGAATTTATAATTGTGTGTCTGTGTGTTTCTACTTGTGTGAGTGTCTGTGTCTCTAAATGTTAGGTACCTTAATAATTATATTTGTTTATGTTGGATGGTGTGAGCATTCGCTCAAATATTCTAAAATGGAGTATTCTGGCATGGTCTCGCATAAGCCAGAATATCTCTTATATGCCTATAAATAGAGACCAAGATGCTTTGAAGAGAGACTTGTATAAGAGAGTACAAAAGTTAACCGTGAACCAAATGTGAACGGAATTTAAAAAAATAAATTATGTGAAATAAATTAACCGAAGTTTTTATTAAATTGAACCCGTAAATTGTAACAATATTGTCTCGTTTGGCGGACGGTCTTCCCGTGAAGTAAAAGCAACGGCACGACAGAGCAAGAACCTCTAGGTCAGAGGCGTGCCCATGTTACAACATTAAATTTCATTTTACGCTGTGGTTGCGTTTTAACGTTCTGTTTTGTACTAAGGGTACATTTAGAGTGAGATAATTGTGGGCCATGACGTACTAATCGAGTGCGGTGGCTAGTCACGCGAAATGCGCTCGTGCCACAAGTGTACATAAGGCCTATTATTAAATGCAAGCAACGATGCTGTTTAGACGTTTCATTAGATAAAGAATGTAAATACATAAAAAAAAATGCTTATAGAAAATCAATACGTTATTATAAAAGTCCCATTTTAAGGTTAAATAAAAGGTCCATTCCATTATACTAAAAATGTAAATTCAAGTTTTTTTTAAATTAAATTAAAATAGCCTACATTACCTTCCATTTTCACTTTTGTGATTATTGCCTATCTATTTTATATGATGCCATTTCAGCATCAGATAAATTGAATTCGATAAACCAATTTAGTCAAATTCGTATTTGTTTATCTTCTTCTTCTTCTTATACAGCCATCTCCATCCACTGCTGGACATAGGCCTCCCCCCATATCTCTCCATCCATCTCTGTTTTGCGCTTTTTGAATCCAGTCTCCAACAAGCCTTCTTATATCACCCGACCATCTCGTGGAAGGTCTCCCTCTGCTTCTCTTATCTTCCAGAAGTCTCCACTCTACCAATCTCTTCGTCCATCTCTGGTCGGTGGTTCTGGCAACATGTCCCGCAAAGGACCATTTTAGCTTTGCCACTCTCTCTACGACATCGGTTATTCCCGACCTTATCCGTAGCTCTGTGTTCCTTATTCTGTCGGAGAGTCTTACGTATAGCATAGATTTGTTTATGAGTGCTATTGAAACTTCTAATGGTTATATGAGCTTCTAGCTGTACGCCCTGTGGTTGTTTATAATTAGTCTGAATGAAAAAAAAGACGTTTTGTCATAATTTAATCATTATGAAAATACCATCCAGAAGGTTTCAGAATTCATCTTTGATGTAAATATGTTCTCCTTCTGTTGGATAGTTTCAGTTTTTATCATCTGCGTATCTAGGAAACCGGGAAAAGCAAAAAAATAATCGATGTGTGTCAACCTTCACAGGAACCATTCGGAGACTATTTTACATGTTTCCTAAAATTTGATTAAAATCATTTGAGCAGTTTAAGATTCAACTAACACATATGCAGACATCCATAGATTATATCTATGGATTCTTCGACCAGTCTTTAGTCCAGTGGCAACACTTCGGACTCGTAAATAAAAAAAATTGTGGATTCGAATCCCTTCGGAGCACAAAAATATACCATTTATATTTTTAAATGTGCTTTTCGATGGGTTGAAAAATTCATAAAACCATACAACCTTACAACAACTGGGTCTTGTTTGAGAATTGGCGCTTTTTACAGCGACGACCAAGCTTGCAGAGGGCTCTTGAGGTGTGATTCACACAAAACAGCGCTCACCAAATAAATCATCCTAAAATTATTATTATATTATATCGTAAAGGTAAAACTAAATAAAAGTGCTATTTCTCTGATTTGAAAATTTGTGCATAAAGCATTTTATAATGTTTTACTTCTCGCAATAAGTGAACTAATTATAAGGAAGTGGCCATGAAAAACTTTTTAGTGTTTTCTCTCGTGGAAAATAGAAAAAAGCTGCATTCATCTGAGAAACCCCTGTTGGCTTAATACGCCACTTGCTCAGTTTTACCTGTAAGGTGTCGATATTTTATAAAGGTATTTCTTAATAAATTTAATATGCGAAAAAAATGATGGTGTATATTTTTACTAATGACAAAAATGTATTAAAAATCAACATCAGTAATTTTACCATATGTTGGATTCCTACAGTTTTCATAATTTTGATTTGTTAGATCGAACACCATAGGTCGGCATACGTAGGAAGTTAGCGTGTTGCCAACAGGTGCTTTCACAACAAATCCGGCCGTGAGACGTTTGATTTATGGCCGCTTCACATTTCTGTGACCTCAGCAAATAAAATGTGGGTACCTAGATGCGCGCGATAAGGGTGGATATCGATAAAATATACCACAGGGAGCTGAAAATATGATTCCGTGCGATACTTATAGTTCCAACTTCATGGCCATTTTTCGTACCTTTAAATAACACGAAGAAAATAAAAAGAATGTGGTGGATATGAACGAATTGAAAAAGGAATGCAAGGATAAAAATGGAGGCAAATCTGCAAAGGTCTTTGCCACCTCTAGTGGAATGGAGATAGAGTTACAGTTACTTATTTCTTTCTGTTGACGTTTACTTTTCCATCTTTACTTGATTTCATTACTTTTTTACATCCCTATAACATTTTTTTCTAAAACCTCCACTTGCGTTGCTCATTTAACTTCTGCCTCCATTTCGCCTGTGATCCAACGCCATTTTCTAGTTGAAACCTGCAGAAACTGAGAAATGTAATTCACTAAAAATATGTAAAAGAATTTAAAATTATAAATCCAATGATGTAAGAAATGAGGAAAATTTTAATGTTTCTATGTTAATTTGTAAACCGGGAATAAATAATCAAAATGGCAAAAGACTGATGTTATAATTTAAGAAAAATTGTGTTCAACAACATCAAAAAATAAGAAAAAAAATGATAAAGAGGAAACCAGTTAAACGACCTAAATTACTTGATTTTAATTGTGAAATTAAAAAAAAAGTGCTCAAGATGCTGCGACTTGGTTCCTGATGAAGACATATACATTGTGTGAGGAACTCCAGTTGCTGTCCAAGTCTTTCTCCTCGTGTTCACTGGTGGCGCCATTATGTGAACATTTGTACCATAAGGCACGCGGTGAATGCCAAGAGCAGACTTTATCCAACATTTACCAACAATCAAAACATCAAGCAAAATCAAAGTCAACAAAATAATCTACTTTTTCTTTAGTCTTTCTCAGTCTACTCCTGGACGTAGGCCTCCTCTCTGACGTAGATCTCCGTCTCTGTCTATCGGCTGCTGTATTCAGCCATCCTCTGCCTGCAGTGTTTTTGATGTCGTCCAGTCACCTCAGTTGGGGTCTACCCGCTCTTTGCTTGGACATCCTACGCCTCCATTAAACGATGCTTTTCGTCCACCTGTCATGATCCTGCCTTGTGACGTGACTTGCCCAGCGCTGCTTTAAGCAGTCCACTCGCTGCATGACATCAGTGATACCAGTGCGTATTCGGATCTCCTGGTTTGGAACCCTATCTCTGAGGCTGATTTCCAGCATCCTCCTTTCAATTGCTTTCTGGCACATCAGTTCTGGCACTCAGTCAGAAACAAATTATACGAAACAAAAATAACAATAAAAATCATATGGACGTTGTAGGCTTTCATAGCAGGCGCGGGCGGTTTTCAGTGGAGATTTGTTGCCATGGTCTATCAGAACTGGAGCTTTTCGAAGTTTAAACACATCACACTGTCAACTCCATGAAGAAGCTCATCGCAGATACGTCCGGAAGCTCCAGCTCCAATAGACCATTTCAACAAATCCAGGAAAGGACTCTCAAGTAAAAGTTGTGTTAAATCTAGGTTCTTCCAATAAAAGTGTTCACCCACAGGAAATCCATGATTTATCCGCTGCATAAAATGTATCATAAAAATAAGGTATGGATGATCTCTTGTTGTGAATAACAATATTATAAACTTTATGAAAAAGTGTATTTTTTTGTATCAAATATACAAAACGAATTTGTACAAGGAATCACCCAAAATATCAAAGAATCTGAAGGTCTATGTCACTTATTAGTTGCAGAGAAATAAGTGTTTGTGAGGTGGCGGTTGATGTCCTGATCCTTTGCAGCAGGACTGTTAGCTGTGTATTGTTATGTTGTTTGCTGTGTTGCCTTTGTTTTGAGACTCTGGAAAGAGAATGCGATTGACATTGCATTTCATTGGCCAGGATTAAATTATTGGTGTGGAAATACAGAAACTGGTAACTCCATTAACGGTCAGTTGTTTTTAAGAAACATAAATGCTGGTTAATATTGGTTTCCAAATCCTGGACAATTATTTGAAGCTGTTATCTTTGTTAAAATTAGGATGCCTGTACATTTCGACGGCTTCTCTCAATAGTCATGGAATCAAGAAGGTGTCAGATAGGGTGGGTGTCTTCTGAAGACGTTGACTATGCCGCCAACGAAACGTCGATAATAATGTCAGTTCTCCTATAATGGTTCGTCTTATATCTGAAAAGCTTAATTGCCTAACTGTGTAGTTTTTATAATCGTAAATATATTTAAAGAAAACAATGCTTCTCAAAAAGTATGATTTCAAAAAAATTGTTCATGTGAACAGTGCACCATATCGACGGTTATAAAGAAGTAGGGAAGAAATAAGCGACGTTTTAGTCAAAAATGAGTTATGAATGCTATCCTACTTAAAATTTTACGCTATTTCTAATGCGCTAACTCCCACAGCTCTACGATGATTTTTGTTGTTGTTTACGCCCAAGCAAACAACTGCGTTTTCGAAGTATGATTTTGGCGTAGCCGACAAGATTTTGGCCTTTTCTGTCCTAAAGGCGCTTGTGACATAAAAATTCGTCAAACATCGTAAAACCGGTCCGTAGCTCAGTGGTAGCACTGCGGACTCTGAATGGGAAGGTTGTGGGTTCGATTCCCGGCGGAGCACAAAAAATATACCATTTATATTTTCAAATTTGCTCTTCGCTAGGTTAAAAAATTCATAAACCTTTACCAATGACTGGTCACCAAAGGTCAATCGAGCCTTACAGCAACTGGGTCTTGCTTGAGTATTAGTGCTTTGTAGCGACGACCAAGCTCGTACACCTCTGCGGCACTACAACAAGTGTCATAGACCCCATAGAGTATCTAGAATCTAGGGAGTCTCCCGCACAGGATTTCTTAAAAAAAACACATTAATAGGAATGCCAATAAATGTCTTTTGTTTTTTTACAACTGTTTGATTTTAACGATATGATACTGTGTGTTCAACGGTGTGAGACAGGGTTGCATAATGAGCCCATGGTTATTCAATATAATCATGGATCATTGTGTTAAACAAGCGAGTCTGGAAGGACATGGCATACAAATTGGAGAGAGAAAAGTCGGAGCTCTGCTTTATGCTGATGACGCAGTATTGATTGCTGATTCAGCAGCGGAACTCCAGACAATGCTCTCTAGTTGGAACCATGCTCTGTGTGCAAACAAGTTGAAAATGAATGCAAGTAAGACGAAAGTACTGATTTTTGACAAAAGAGATGAAACTGAAGAATGCACGTTCATGTTGAATGGTACGAAAGTTGAAATTGTGGATGAATTTAGATACTTGGGAAGTATGTTTGAAAAGAATGGAAAGATGACAAGATAACTTGAGAATAGGGTGTGCAAGGGAAAGCAAGTGGTCGGTGCAATAGGAAGAATAGCAAAGAACAAGCGATTGACGATGGATCTGAAAATGGCGGTACACAATGGCATATTGTTACCGACTTTGATGTATGGAAGTGAAGCATGGACAGTGAATGATAGCGAAATGAGTTAAGTATATACGGTGAAAATAAAGCATTTGAGAAGCATGACAGGAAAAACTCTGAAGGATAGAGTTAGAAATGAATGGGTAAAAAAAAAATGTAATTTGAAAGACGATGTGAAAGTTAAGGTACAAAAGAATATGATGAGATGGTTTGAGCATGTGGAAAGAATGAATGATGATAGACTGACAAAGTATATATACAAAGAAAGTGTGAAAGGAAAAAGAGGGAAGGGACGACCGAGAATAGTATGGAGTGATCAGATTGAGGAGATTGTGAAAGAATGGGATAGTATACAAAGTGAGCGTAAAAGAAGAAAATGCATGAAAAAGGTGATGGATATGAATGAAGTGGAAGATGTATGTAAGGATAGGAAACAATGGAGGCAGCTCTGCAGAGGCTCTGGCCACCCCTAGCGGAATGGCGACAGACGTACAGTTACAGTTAAAGTTCACAGTTACAGTATAAAAAATAAAAAAGTCATAGCATTTTTCTGCAATCTCAAACTTAAAACTGCTCTCCTGTTCAATTTACTTTTTGTCGCTTATGCCCTATTACTTTTTAACTCTCGATATGAAATTTGTACCACCAACAAACTTCATATCTAGCTTTTCAATTGTTGCTAAGTAAGGCGTGAAGATGTGATGAGAAATATGTCATTGCAATGTCGAAGCGTAAAGCTTACATAATATAATAATTTTTAGGGTTTGGTGGTTTACACAGTGAAAGTCCATTGTATATCTGTACCTTAGAGCATAAACAACGGAAGTCCACTTTTTTGTGTTTTTGAGTTAATGATGCAGAAATTATCACAATTAGCTGTTACTATCACAAGTAGCTATAAGTGGTAAAAATATTGGAGTCCTAGGACTCATAGTTACTGAGATATCAAGTGTAATAAATATGGGATGCACATAAAAGTGCGAGCATAAACCACGGAAGTTCCACATACGTTGTTCACATTACTTCACATTAAATAAACATCGATAAAAGAAGATAAACAGTTTTTACAGATCAAAAATATCTCGTCTAGTTTAGAAGTTATGATGGTTTTATAAAAGTGCACATTTTCACTAAAACTCGTTTCCTGCACATTTTACTAAATGTGACTACCGTTGTTTATGCTCTAAGGTACAGATATTAATTAAATAAACAAAGTTTTAATTCACTTTTACAATTTTATTTCTGTCTAGCACTTTCGCCTTCTTCAGGACAATGACAAATAAAAATTCATTCTTAATACCAAATTCTTTCACCATTTCTTAAACCTGTTCAAGTCAAACCTTTTCGGTTTTCATTTTCCTCTATTCCATCAGATCTTTATCATCTATTCTTTCAACATCTCAAAACCACCTTATTGCATTATTTTGTAACCTTTTTTTGTACATCCCTTGTCATCAATTAAACTCGCATATTAAAATAAATAAAAAACTTATATCGCTAATTTTATTAAGGGTTGGGTGGAAGGAGTCAGGTTCAATAAAATAAATATTATGACGATCTATTTGGTGACGAACCCGGGGGGACGCCGGACAGTGGGAAGACCACGTTCAAGATGGCTGGATGGAGTGGTGGCGGATTGCCGTGCAGTGGGAATGTGGGACTGGAGGAGGAAGACGTTGGATAGACAGCGCTGGCAGCGGTTGCTGAGGGAGGCCAAGACCCACCCCGGGTTGTCGTGCCAATGATGATGATGCTATTTGGTGAGTGCTGTTTTGGTGTGAATCACACCTCAAGGGTCCTCTTGGAGCTTTTTCTTTGCAAACTAAAGCAGAAATTACTAAAGCAAGACCCATTTGCTGTAAGGCTGGATAAACCTTTGGCGAATGGTTTTTAGTAAAACAATATGATTTTTTCAGCCTAACGTAGGGCATATTTTTGTGCCGACGGATATCGAACCCTAATCTAATCTAATCTAAGTTACAAAGATATATTACTTTGGAGATTCATATTAGGTACATGCATTTTCACAACCAGACACGTACAAGTTCGCGCTTGCACATGCCGCATGTGAACCTACTACATAAAAACCAAATCTCAAATGGATATACACCCTGCAACTCTTACCGTCCTTCCCTGAGGTAGGGGTGACATTGGCAAAGTGAAATGGCCATGGTTTTCTGAAATCGAGTCTGAAGTGTTTACCACTAGACTATGGACCAGCCAGATTTACCTTCTATAGTATTTCACTGTTTTTTACATGCACTACATACAAACACCACAAATAATTTATTTACACAAACATACACACATTTCCATTTCCATTTCCATTTCTATACCCCGAGGACTTGAAAGGGTTGGAAACCTCACAGAAATACATAAATGTAGACCACATGAGTACATACATAAAGCATCTACGTTATATATGATGGCGCATGATGTTCCAGAACCCACTATAGATAAATTGTCTCTGGGATCAGGGCTGCCTCCCCCCGGCCAGATGGGAGTACCGCCCTCTACAGCCCGATATGCTGATTGGCAACCCTGGGGCGGGGGCGGTTAGCATATTTGATTGCGGGTGTGCCTGTATTATACCTCTCGGGGATGATGCCGAATGGAGGTTATTCAAATGTAAAAATGGATAAAATATTTTTCACATTGTAACGAATCAAAATAATACCATAAGCATTAAATTATTTTCCAGTTGGACGCAAGGTAAAAAAGAACGCAAATAAGCTACACATATACTGCAACTTTTTACTGCATTATACCCGAAGAATTTGGTACTCATTTCTTGTGAAGGCTGAGTTAACTTTTCTGGTGTTTTATTTTGGGGTTTGAAATAAACACCGAAACAGGAAATTATTTCTGGCACCTTCGGTGGGATTCGAGCCCGGGCACACGGCATGAAATGCAAGCACTCTACCAACTGAGCTATCAACCGGATAATTTCAATGTATGGCGTTGATAATAATGGAGGCGATGAAAATAAAGCAAGGGATAAAATCTAACGTCACATGGCCGGGTTACTAGGGAAATAGCTAACTAAAGCATTTTCGTTGCGCCTGATTGTTAGGCAAGAGAATTTTTTTTTTTTTTATGCGAGACTTACACAAAAAAGCGCTCACCAAATAAATCATCTTAATAAATAGAGATCTATTTCACAAAAAATAAAATAATTATTTTACTATGTGTATCATCTCGTTTTTATTTTTCACAAATTCAGTAGAAAACTGAAATATTTTGTAAAATAAACTAAACAACCTCAAGAGAATTTTGGTACAAACATTTTTTTAGCCATTAAAACATTATTATTAACAATTTATATAGAGTATGTAATAATCATTAAGATTCACATTAAATGCATGCCCAAAATCAATCACGTGTAAGTTCGCACTTAAATATGCTGCATGTATAGGTACTAAAAAAACGATAACCTAAATCTAAAATAAACATAAGCCCTGCAACATTGGTCACCCTTCCTGAAATCAGGGCACCATTGAACCAATTTTCACAGAATGCCAACACTCAGAATATGTTATTCTTTATAATCACGGCAGCTAGATGTTTGTATTATATTTATAGACCTGTATGTAGGTACATTACCGTAAAGATGCCAACGTTTTGAAAAATAAAGTAAAGTATACCTACACTCAGTCCCTCGTAACTCGTTCCAAGAGCTCAGCAAACATCCTCCCAGAAGTTTCTCTTCCCCACCCCCCCTCCACTCTTCCACCTCTCTCCACCTCTCTCCACCTCTCTCCATCTCTCTTCTACCTCTCTCTACCTTTCCTATACCTTCATCCTTTCCCTCCCAGCTTGCTTACCTTACTTCACCTCTTTTAAATTCTCCAGGTTTGCTCTCCACTTCCGGCGAACTGAAATTATTTGAGACTTCTAAGTGGTCCGCAAGCAGCACTGCCGGGTAATTCATTTAAAAAGTAATTGAATCATTCCATTAAGCTGTGTGAATAGTAGGTTGATGACGGTTACCGAAGAAACTTCTTCACTTGTTCATAATCATCATCAATGGCACAAAAAACCGGGGTGGGTCTTGGACTCCTTGATCCAACGTATCCAAAGCTGCCTGTCCATCGAATTCTTCTTCCAGACTCATATTCCTACCGCATGGCAGTCTGCCACCACTCCTTATAGCAACCTATATCCGGGTCTTCCCTCTCTTCTGCGCCCTTTTTGGATTCATCACCACTTCCATCTTTCCCAGGCTGCAATGTTCCATTAAATGGATGTGACACAGTCAAAACAGTCTTCCGATTTTTATTGACTGGACCTCTTCAACGTCTTGACTCAAAGAGTATAGTACATAGTTATATAATTATTTTTTCGCCACATTCTCCCGTTCTATATATTATCTCATCTAATCTAATCTAAGCTGCAAAGATATATATCATTTAAGATTTATATTAAATGCATTCCCACAAGCAGATATGTATAATTTCGCGCTAACACATGCCGCATGTGGACCTACAATATAAAAACCCAATATCAAATGAACATAAGCCTTGCAACTCTTGCCGTCCTTCCCTGAAACAGGGGTGACATTGGCAAAGTGAACCATTTTTTACAGTATGGGTGGTCAGCCGCATAACAACCTATAAGTCAAGGAACATACATGACAAATTACATTTTTTCTTTTTAAATCAATAAATAACAATATATACATGGACATAAAAAAAAATATCATAAAACCAATATCACTTTAACAAACCCTAGCCGCCAACATCACAGATCAACCGTATCGTATCATTAAAACGGTGGAGAATTTTCCATTCAAAGATGTTGAGATAACCATGGTCATGCTTGATAGTGTTCAGGTCTGGAAAGTTTCTATTATCAAGAAGATTATGATATAAGCAATTTGTTACTATGTATTCCTTGACTTATAGGTTGGTATGAGGCTGACCACCCATACTGTAAAAAATGGTTCACTTTGCCAATGTCACCCCTGTTTCAGGGAAGGTCGGCAAAAGTTGTGGGGCTTATGTTCATTTGAGGTTTGGATTTTATTTGTAAGTACACATTCAGCATTTGTAAGCGCGAACTACACTTGTTGGTTTGTGGGCATACATCTGAGAGCTTTAAATGAATATATCCTTGCAACTTAGATTATAGATTATAGATTATTATAGATACTACCCATTTTTGTTAATTTCCCATAAAACACTTGTGTTGAATTTTTGGGAGAATAATAATGTAGATACTTCTAAGCCGTAAATATTACCAACTTTTTTTTATCACGCTTTTAAAATAACCCGATCAATAATGTCTTAAGTATACAACTCTACTCTAGAAGATCTAAATATTTTTTTTAAAATTATTTTATAAAAATATATTTGTAACCATTCTGCTCCTGAAGATGCCGCATTAGGCGAAAATATTCGAGCAAAAAAAGAAATAAATAAGTGAATTAAAACTTTGTTTCCATTTGAAATTGTTTAAATAATCTAAGTAAGCGTTTAAACATTACAAAATTTTAAAGTAAAAAGATAAATAAGGATATTTTTATTTTTAATTGTGTTATTTCAAAGGATATTTTCAGAAAATTAATGTACTTGAAAAAGGCAAAGCAACTAAGATATGTATAACACTAATAAAAACGCACCTAAGCTACACATTAAGTGCAATTTCTTGCCCGCATTATCCCCGAAGCAGTCGCATATGGCGATTCTTGATCTTTATATTTTTACATTTTACCGGCGTCATACCCAACCACTTCAGTTAAAGTTGGAGCTTCCCAACTCTTGAGGGGGCTGGTTCTCATTTCTTGTGAAAGCTATGTAAACCTTGCAGGGTTTACTGAAACTTATCATCCTGGATAATGTAAGATAACTCCTTTGTTAGAAGGTATCCACACGTCACATACATACTAAGCCTAAGAATGTTGGCTTAGCCGGCTGCAGGTAGGATTTACGCTGCACCCTTCACCCCTCTCAGCTGCTCCTCCACCTGCTGCAGGAACAACCATAACAATACAGCAAGTACGTACTGCAGCTCAACTATCTGGGTGTGGATGGTGGGGCAGAGCAGTGCTGGGGAACCTTTCCTCCCCGACAATACGTAAAAGTTAAAGGTCCAGAATGCAGTGGCACACCAGAAGCGCTATTTTGCTAAATTACTTACATTTTGGATATCAATCCAAATCTAAGCTTACTAGCGGTTGCGAATGAATTTCATGGTTAAAAAAATCACAGTAAACCTTATTTTTAAACACGAATCGCTAGGAATTAAGCAGAATAGCGCTTAAAAAGCTAAAAAATATTTTTTCGAAAGGTTTATTTTTTATTAAGGTAATGTTTGGCAGCTTATTCTTTTAAAAATTTATTTTTTATGTAAATACTATCTATATCCCTATAATCTATATCTAAGTTTTAAAGATATATTAACATTTAAAGCTCATATCAAATGCATGCCCACAAACAAACACGTGTAATTCGCGCTTACAAATGCTGAATGTGTAGGTACATACAAATAAATGGGGATTTCTGGGACGGGAGGACTCTACACTATGTGAGTGTGGAGCTCAGCAAACTATGGAGCACCTGCGGTGTTGTCCCTCCTGTCCGACAAGCTGCTCCATGGATGATCTCTTTGCGGGAAACCAAAGAGCTGTAGACATTGCTCGTTACTGGGCCAATACGGTGTGAAGCTGACACGAAGAAGAAGAAGAATAAAATCACCAATAATTTCATTAACATCACGTCTAAATCTAAGTAGCAAAGATAATATGTATCATTTGAGATTCATATTAAATGCATTCCCACAAGCAGACACGCATAATTTCGCGTTCACAAATGCCGCATGTGGACCTACAATATAAAAACCCAATCTCAAATGAACATAAGCCCTGCAACTCTTGCTGACCTTGCCTGACATAGGGGTGATATTGGCAAAGTAAACCATTTTTTACAGTATGGGTGGTCAGCTTCATATCAACCTATAAGTCAAGGATCCTTATCCTTATTGATATTTTCTGTATAGATTTCTTTTTATGGTTATGTTGTTTATCTATGCTTAAATGTTATTTATTATTTGCATTCCTTGACTAAAAGGCTTGTATGAGTTTAACCAGCTGTTAAAAGTGGATCACTTTGTCAATGTCACCCCTGTTTCTGGGAAGGTCGTCATGAGTTGCAGGGCTTTTGACGCATGTTCATTTGAGATTTGGTTTTCATTAACGATTTCTCAAATTAGTGAATAAGCACTTATTAAGTTTTACCTTTATGGCGAAGGTGGCAATATAGACAACTGTATCCTGTACGCGTCCCACTGGTTGCACAGCACTGCTGCAGTGACTTGACAAAGTGCCAGCATTCCGTGAACAGCCACTTTGCCCGGGATAAATTTGAATCTCAGCCCGTGTAAAGTATTTGCTCGTAAAACAAAGCGCTGCCTCGCTGTACAAGCAAGTGCGCCCTCTCACGGCTCAGTTGTCGCGTCCCAACTGTCTGGTGGAATGAAATTGTGAACATTGTTGGCGCAGTCGGCCGTGAAGCCTCTCACAAGACAAAGCTTTCAAAGGGAGGTGTGTTGCATGATGTGTCATTGCAAAAGTGCATTCATAAAATATCCAGGATCATATACTATCTATAATCTATCATCTAAATGGCAAGGATATATTCATTAAGAGCTCTCAAATGTGTGCTCACAAACAAACACGTGTAGTTTGCGCTTACAAATGCTGATTGTGTACTTACAAATAACATCCAAACCTCAAATGAACATAAGCCCTGCAACTCTTGCCGACGTTCCCTGAAACAGGGGTGATATTGGCAAAGTGAACATTTTTTTACAGTATGGGCTGTCAGCCTCATACCAACCTATAAGTCATTTAATACGAGTATTAAATAACATTTAGTATAAAAAACAACAAAACCTTAAAAAGAAATCTATACACAAAAAGTCAAAAATTTCCTATGCAAAAAAATGTAGCAAACTAATAAACCAACATTACAAATCAGCATTGCAGATTAGTATCAGATAATGGAGTATCTAATACATATATGAGTCGTAGATAATCAAAGACCACTGTGTAGCAAATTATTTACATTAAAAGTAAATATAAGTTAATGATTCTTTAAAAAAAGTAATATTCATTATTTACTTTATAATCTACCTATAGCCTAAGTTCCAAAGATTTGTTACACATATAACTCATATTAAATGCATTCCAACAAACAAACATGGGTAAGTTCGGGTTTAAAAATGCTGTATGTGTACTTAGAATTTAAAAATCAAACCTCAAGTAAACATGAACCCTGCAACTTTTGCCGGCTTTCCCTGAAATAGGCGCGACATTAGCAAAGTGAACCATTTTTTACAGTATAAGTGGTCAGCCTCTAGAAACATGTTATTGAAAAGCATTAATTGATAATGTTAATGCTTGTTTCTACCCTGACAAAAAAAAAGTTGATAATTTGCATTCCTCTTCACAAATTAAAAGAAAAAAAACTCAATATTTTCATTATTTAAAAAATTCAAATGGAAACAAAGTTTTAATTCACTTATTTATTTCTTTTTTGCTCGAATATTTTCGCCTAATGAGGCATCTTCGGGAGCAGAATAGTTACAAATATATTTTTATAAAATAATTTTCAAAACAATTTTTTTTCCTTCCAAAACAAAAACAAAATTCATAGATAAATTTTTTTTTTAAACACAAAATGTAAGATTCAAAAATGCATTATTGTTGAGTGTCTTTTGTTTCCATTTGAATTTTTTAAATAATTAAAAATGGACTTTCACTGTGTTAATAAATCCACCCTAAAAAATACAATATTTTCATGTTTTTATTTCAATTTTCGGAAAAATCCAAGACTGCCGTTTTTTATTCTGTATGTTTTTAAATATTTTAAAGGTAAATTATTCCTAGGAAGACGATAGAAAATCCAATTTCCCCTTATGTACACATGAAGTACGCCTGGTGGGTAGGCAAAACGACGTTCACGTAAACATCTCATTTACGGTAGACGAGAAAATATTCCACATTTATTGCGAAGTAAAACCATACTATTAATTTTAAACGTAACAATTTGTGACTCTGTAATTCACAGTATGCTTCTACGCTATAAATGTTACCCGTAAGAACTGTAATTTTCTTTGAAAATGACAGGAACGATGAAAGCATATTTATTAAATAAATACAAGAAGACCTGCCTTTCATTTCTTTTGACATCAAAAGGTTTCTTTGGTTTTGAGTTATCATGGAAAAGCAAGACACGTCTATATATATTATACTGACATTTTAACAACTTGTCAATGACGGAGAGCGCTTCCTCTATCTGTAATCTAAGTTGCAAAGATATGTTAACATTTAAAATTCCTATTCAATGCATGACCACAAACAGATATGTGGAAGCTCGCGTTAAGGCTGCACGTGTACTTAGAAATAAAATCTTTGGTCGGCAAATTTTCCTGACCTTCCCTGAAACAGGGGTGGCATTGGGAAAGGGAACCATTTTTTACAGTATGGGTGGTCAACTTCATACCAAGGTATAAGTCAAGAAACACAAATAATAAATAATAATATCGCTGTATAAAAAAGAGAAAACTAAAAATATAAAATATTTGCAAAAAGCGTTTTATAGTTTCTGTAAAATTAGGCATTTATAAAAATATATCTGTGAATAAAATAAACTAAAAGGAAGAAAAGTTTTACATAAAATTGCCCACAAAATTTAATGTACATTTTCTACAAAACGCATGTTGTTCATATATATTAAATAATGATGAATGTGGTACCCGGACGATTTACAAAACTCTATAGTCTTTTTTACTTTTTTCGTTGAGTGTCTTTACACACGATCCGGTTAGGTTTATTTCATAGCGTCTACCCGGTCTTGAAATACACGAGAACGCCGGAAAAACCATGCCGGTTAGTTTGAAAGCTAACACACATCCCCATACACTACGGGATTTCCGATACAGTACCAGACTGGATTGTGTGAAAAGAGACTTAAAAATATTTAAAAATACATAATGACCTTTGTTGACTTTCCCTGAAACCTTCACCTTTGTTATTTAACCTAATTGTACCTCTTCGCCGTAACTCATGCGACTTATTTCTCCAATTTTGTAACGTGTCCTCTTAAAAATTACGTCAGGCAAGTTGAAATATGTTTTTAATTTTTTTATGCTTTCACATTATATATACTTAGCTACTTAAATGGATGGTATTGTTATGTTTTTCGGGTTCAAATAGTCTTCAAATAAAAATAAAACTGGTCTTTTTTACAGGATATTTATTTAACAATTTATATTTATTTTTTACAATTCACATTTACGGTTTAGCAATTTACATTTATTTTAGAGATGGTTTGTGTTCACTTATACTGTCTTTCGTGTTTAGAAGAAGAGTGTCGTATGAAGACTGTCTCCTGCAAGCCGTTTGCGACTTTTTATACTCCAGTGATAGTAGTTACTAGAAGCCAATTTTGCTGGAACCTTAGAGAAAACGGTCTTCCAAAAACTTCGAGTAGATAATGGTGATGATTTCTAGTTACTTTCTTTTAATATCTCTTTACCCTAGGTACTTATAATAATTAATCCTACTTATATACAGCTCCAATCAGCTACAAATGTTATATCTACCTACGTAATTATTTATATGTATTTGCTAATAACATAACAGTATATATACTAAGCTACTAAAATAGATGGTATAAACGTGAACAGCTCACAGTTTGTATTGGCAGCGAGTCATGGAATTCTCGTTTGAAGTCTCTACACAAGAAACTTCTAAGAACCAGTCTCTACAACTACCAGCTTACTAGTTCACTACACTCTTCGTTTATACTCCACCCTGGCGTTTTAACAAAATAGTATGAAAACTCAGATGCAATGTCTTAGTTTCCATACAGTTTTGGCAAACACTTAAGTTTTCAAGTTTTATACTGAAAGCGTAGTTGAATTCCCAGTGCACCGTGAAAGCCTTAAGCAAAGGTGCACTCAGTCACAGAGAGAAAGAGAGAAGTAGACAGAGAAAGAGAGCAAAGCAGACGAAGCGGAATTTCTTTGACGAATACTTTACTTTAGAGAATATTCGTCGGTGAAAGGAAGCAAATGGTAATGCCCGAACAGGCGGCCATTTCAGCATGCCATTTTTGCATTATATCATGACAGTCACAAACGTACTACAAATTGTATTTAAAAATTGAATAGATGTACGTATGGACTCTTAAAACGCTCAAAATAATTCAAATTAAAATCCAGGAAACATGTTAAACATTTTTCGAAAGGTTTATATGTAAATTGTATAGATTTTTGGCAGTAGCTTTGTGTTTTTTTAAAATGAAAGTACATTTAAGTATGTTGTAAAAATTCACCGTTGGTTTAATTTTATTCGCAACCATTTTAGGGAGAAGCAGCACCTCCCATCTTCAATGTTTCATTTTCCACCCGAAAATGGAAGGAAGGTTAAATAAAATTATTAGTAAATTTTAATAATTAAAAAATGTAGGTTCATGTGAAATTTGATATCAATCGAATGACAAACATTTTATTTTCTAGAGTTAGTGCATTCACAGAGTGAAAATTCATTTTAAATTTAATTAAAAAAACTTTTTTAAGACAGAGTTTTATTTTCACATTTTTTGAGTTTACAATGCCTAAGCGCTATCGGACTTTATCCGTCCATCTTCAGAGGCCCTTTCTTCTTTAGAGACGGATGGATAAAGTCCATTTAATTTTCTTCATTTTTTTCAATCAAATGACTCCATGGGACTCAAATGCCAAGCATCGATGGTTGTGTACGTACATGATCGAAACTTACTTTAACAAACAAAAGTAGTAGATATGTACTGTGTTCTTAGAAATAAAGCAATTACACGCAAACTTCGCAGTTGTTTGCGATTCCTGTATAAATTTTCCTTCAACTTCCCTAATTGGCTTAAAAATTAATAACTTCCTCTACAATACAACTGTGTACTCGAACACTTTCTGGAATCTGTTTTTATTCATTACTTCCTCAAAACACAAAGTGCAACGCTGATATTTTCAATTTCTGAGAATATTAATGGACATTTGAGCACCAGTCGATAGCTCAGTTGATAAAGTGCTTGCATTCCATTCCCATGCTTGGAATCCCATCAAAGGTAACATAAACTTTTTATAGCAACGACCAAGCTTGCAGAGGTCTCTTGGAGTGTTATTTACACAAAAACAGAGCTTATCGGATTAATAATTATAATATTATTACCTGAGGAGTTCGTAGAAGATTTTTTGTTAGTATTTAAGTGAATTACAATATTTTTGGCGTTGTACAGAACGTTATTTGTCGATTTAACGCTTACAAGAAACAAAATTCCATAAATTAATTTTCCAATAATAAAATGGAAAAACTTTAACACCTGGTACTGCTTTTCCCAAAACTGGTTGTGCATAAAATAAACCCATAAGTAAATTATAAAAAGATGTTTAAATATAATCTGAATTTCATTGAAGCTACTTTTAAATGCTTTATTTTTAAATTTAAGTTTTAGGCTCAAGAATGTTTCTGTACCGGGCCTATATATATTATGCAAATGAATTTTCTTTATAAACAAGTCTAAAGAAGTACAGAATAATGTGAAACTTCCCGAGCAAGGGCGATGAAATAATTATTATACTTAGCGAAGTCCCGAGACTGTGTTGGGCTGTTTTATCGGATTACACTTGAAGGGAAGAAGCCTTATCCCGAAATGTCTTCAAGAGAGGGGGTGGCGGGTGAGGGGGAGGGGGAGGCTGCGTTAATCAGGAAGGGGTGGGGGCGCTAGGAGGTGTGGAAGGGAGGTAGGATAGCCCTCCCACACGCCTCTGAAGTGTTGCGTAATGCTAAGAGCTGGAAGAGTAGGAACGAAACCATAATAGTAAAAAAATATATAAAATATACTGGTGCATATTTTTTTAAGGATTACTGCAGTTTTCTTAGACTGGGTATCGGAGCTTTCATTTGTGGGCGTTTCAACTATATCTACAATAGTTATCTTCAGCTCTGTGATTTCCTCAAAAAAATTGTTTGTTTACCTTTAATGGAAAAATGGATGTTAAAATAGTCGAAATGAAAGTACAAATAAATTGTTTTTTTACTCCTATCTTGTAATTTACTTAATACAAAAAGTCTAACGCTTTTACAATTCCATACATTTCTGCGGCTTGTTGTGTAATGGTCATTACGCAACGGCTAACCCGTGTTGAAATATAAACAATTTTGAATTTTGAACTTTTTTCTTGGCAAGCGAATTGGGAATAAAATATAATTTATATCGATGAGGACTGCCTTTCTTAGCAACCAATCAAGAGGAATGGAGAGCAAATAAAATAATTAAATCTTTTTCTTAAAATGTGATGAGTGACGATTTAGCAATGATATTTATTTTACGACATACTCAAGGACTACTTTAATATCAACCACCAAAATTGATTAATCGATATACTCAAAATTTTGTCCTTTTTTAAAAAGAAAATAATAAGGCTTGTTATGGAAAAAAAAATTATAATAAAAAATGCTGACCGCAACAAACATACACGTTTATAATTGAAGCGCATGATCAATTACAAGTTTTGACAAAGGGAACTAAACATACCTTTTTCATTTCAGCGCCCTTGGAGTGACAACATCACGAAACGGCGCTATAAAGAAATCATCAACTCATCATCATCATACCTATTATAACTTATTTTAATATTTAGTAAATGGTCGTAAAAAAAGTATTGTACACCACTACACGTAATAAGTCATTGTAACACTCGTGCTGTATTGTGTTACGATGGCTCTCATTACTTGGCAGTGGCATAAATAACTATCGTTTAACAAATGTAGTAACTTTCATGGATCACTTTTACTAACACTCAATTTAACTTACCTCTGAAGGTGAACGGATAAAGTCCGATAGCGCTTAGGCCTTGTTAACTCAAAATAAGTGAAATTAAAACTATGTTTGAAAAAAGTTTTATTTTTTTAATTTAAATTAAAATTTCTGATCATAAAGTGTAGAGCAACAATTTTAAACAAAATAATTAGATTTGTTTGCAAGAATTCTTCAAAAAGTTTTTTCAACATCTGTGAGTATAGCGTAGGAGGTGTAGAGCCCTCATAGGAAAGCTGGAGGGGGGGGGGGGGGAGGGATGAAGGCGGTAGAGAAGAAGAAAACGGGGGGCAAGGCAAAGACAGAACGCCGAGTATAAAGCATCGCATAAATCTCACCTCGTTTGCGTCAATCGAAAATGTATGTAACATATGATAGCACTGCAAGAGAGTGAATTAGTTTTGATACATTTTTTGGATTTACGCAATCGAGGTAAGTTTTACGTTTGTACTAGGAGTAGAGGGCGGGGCACCCCGGGCCCCAGCTGAGCCCAAGCCTGCCCCACAATATACAGATGAACGTTATCTGCAGGCGGGGATGAAATCACGCCACATGCCCCACGCAATCATCATCATCATGACGCTGTCCCACCCTAGTAGCGTGACTGGTTCCATGATAAAACGACACTGTAACACAACATCACTATGACAAAACATCACAGGAAAGTACATCACGCGACAAAACATTACAAAACAATGTGTTGACGAGAGAGGGTGGACACTGAGGTCAGCGCAAACCATTTGGCAGCACCCTGGAGCTTCCGAGGAGAAGCCCGACTACCGTGTTTGGCGATCGGGCTTCCCGTGTTGCTGCGCCCATGGCCTGGAACTCTCTGCGGACAACGGACAAGGAGGCAGTTTTCAGAAAAGCCTTGAAAACACATTTGTTTTCACAATCTGCAGCGCCTTTGGGATGACCAACGGTCATGAAAAGGCGCAATAAAAATTAATAATAATAATAATAAAACAGAAAGCACCATAAACGGCATGACAAAAAAGTGAGATATGAGAAAAAGGAGCTAATGCAAATATTATTTGGTAAAACTATTAAAAAATAAATAGCGACCCCGATTATCTTTAAAAGATTTAATAACCTAATTAAGCATCAGATAAAGAGCAACTTCTTAACGCGTTATACTCGAAGGAGTCGCTTAATATGAAGTGTGGAAGTAAAGGTATTTTTATAATGTTTGTGATGCTTTTTCATGTGATGTTTTTAATGTGACGTTCTGTTTTAGGTGTGCGATGTTTTCTCCTTGTGTTGTTCTGTCATCCTGTCACCAGCGTAGTTAGGGTCACATAGGAAAACCTGTTTTAAGATTAGGGAGTCAAACAAAATGTTTAAGTTATAAATAACAGTTCGTGGAATCTTAAAATGAAAATTTAAAACATAAGTGTTTTTGAAAAATCAACAACGGAGTGGTATCCTGTAACTATGTCGCCAAAGCCTCTCTAGATTTGCCTACATTTTTTCCAATCCTTGCATACCTCTTTCAGCTCGTTCATATCCATCATATTTTTCATACATGTGGTATCTATTGAAAGCAATGAATAAATATTAGAAGAATAGAATGTGTAAATTTTTCTCATTCGGTTAAATTAAATAGCCTAACGAAAGCATTTGCTTTCTATACCAATTGTCCATAATCTAAGTTACAAAGATAGATTGACATTCAAGGCTCATATTTGGTTAATGCCCTCAAGCAGATACGAATAAGTTTGCTCTTAAAAATGCTGCATTTGTTCCTACAAAATAAACCAAACTTCAAATGAACATAACCTTGCAACTCCTGCCGCCACCCTGCTGGCATTTGCATAAATTTACCAAGTTTTTAGAGTATGCGAGGTCAGTCTCATTACTCATACCAACCTACATATTATGTCAAGTGAAGGAACTTGTCCTTTGATAAAAAGTGGATGAGGAATAACACGATCATTAAAAATATTCTGGAAGTTTGTGATAGCTGTTTCAATAAAATGAAGATGTTTCTAATAATGTAAATAGAACCGTTAAAGGCTTTCAAAAAATGTAATTAAAATGATAAAAATCTCTTTCTAAGTGCAAACAAAATATGTATGTACCTCCCTTTGACTAGACTGCGCATAACTTATTTATGTATATATGAACTAAACATGACAGGGAACTAACTAAGCAGAAAGAAAATACTGTTGAGCACCGTGAACCCTTTGAAAACAATATCCCTGTGAAGCCTTAAAGTAATGATTAGCCATATTCCATAACCACCACTAGTTCAATAATTAAAATTCATCTCAAACCCTCTCCCGTTACGGCGTGTACCAATCGTTGCCCCAGCTCAACACAACTGAACAACACATATAGCATAACTCATCAACGCGTTCTCACCGAAAGAGTCGCATGTGGTGAATGAGCCTATTTATTTTTACAGGTAACGGGACCGGCCTTAACGCCAACCACTTCAGTTTCAAGTGGAGGTTTTCCAGCTGGTACTGACTTCTTGTGAAGGCTGAGTTTACCTTGCCCGTATTCTTTTTTGAGTTTGAAGTAAACACTGAAACGGGAAATCAGTTCTGACACCCTCGATGGGATTCGAACTCGAGCTAACGGCATGGAATGCAAGCACTCTACCAACTGAGCTATCGACCGGACGTGTACCGGACGTGATACGGACGACTTACGATCGAGTGCGTGTTTGCCTTATCTATTTCAATGATGTTGTCTTGAGAATCACATCGTACACAATCTGAGCTAAGAAAAAATGTGAGAGTTTTTTTAAAAATATTTTTAAAACCAATTCCAAATTTTCAAAAGACACATTGGTTCAGTAAACATTTCTAGTATGCTTAAACCCGTCCCGCATGCATGTATGTGTCAAAAGGACCCGCACCACGTGAACGCTCATTCAAACCTATATATTTTCAAGTGGCAAAAGGCCTTGCAGTGATGTTAAAAGCGACGGCACAGTGTGAAATTACCTCTGATGAACATAAGACAGACAAGCACTGAGCGGACGCAATATGAAGAAGCGCTCATGTCAAAGGGGCGGGGCCGTGCCATAAAAATCTCTTAATTATTTTTCGCCACAAGCTCCCACCAAGACATAAAGGGGGAAAACAAGAACAACAACAAAAAAAGAGTAGCATGAGTAAACGGCATCGGTAAATAACGAGCAACCGCGTAATAATGCGAAGGTGGCATCGTAAAAAAACGTTACGGGAAATAAAATCACATTCACTGAGGGTAGCTGTGGCTGTGGGGGGGAGAGGGGGTGGGTGGGAGCTGGGGGCGGGGGAGGGGGGACACGAGAGGATCGATCCCTGTTGCTATGGAGACCAAACTACCCCAGGGGGGAGGGGAGGCTGCGCGCTCCAGTACAGGGCGGCGAACAAAATTAACTCAATTTTTGTGTGCATTGAAATTTCTATCCACCCACCACAATCAGCGCGCAAGCATGCAGGTGCTTTTTTTTAGTTTGGTTTCACGTTTTTAAAGGATTCACACGACTTCGCGAAAATGATTTTTGTGAATTGAAAATAATAAGGTGTGTCGGGAATTTTTATCGTATTTTGTGAGCGGTTATTGTAAGCAAGAAAACACATTTACAAGACGATGAGAAAACACAGAAATGTACCAGGAGCTTTGTGCGATACGTCGAGTGAAATGTATGTTGTTCATGAAAATACACTTTTTCAGTGTTTTGTAAGAGAAATATTCACAAAATCAAGTAGTGACTCAAAACTGTAGACATGGTGAGTATACCTCAAGCAAGAGTGTAAATGTAATTCTGCAATTTACATTTTAAAAACTGTTTGTCGTCTTTTATAACAATGAATAATTAATCTAAAACTAAATATTGGAAGGTCTTTTAAAGCAATTAAAGTAAAGAAAACCCGTTGATTTTTTTCTCATTTATCAAAACCTATACACATCAACACAATGAGTATAGCCTGGAATAACTAGTTGAAATCGGTGGCTTGGAGAGAAAGAGAGGAAAAGGAAGATCTGCCACACGATGGACCGATCAAGTGAAGATAGCAGAATGCCCCACGGTGGTGGGAGCGCTTCGGGAAGCGCAGTCAAAGGAGAACTGGAGAAGAGTGGTTGCTTCCACACTAGTCACAACCCTTAGAAACAAGAAGCAAGATTAACAAGCGATGCAGATCTATAAACATCTCACTGGGAATTAAGTTTTTCAAAACAAAAATAAATCTGAATTTGAGCAAGTCTTCAAACTCGCAAACTTAGATTGGACTTTGCTGGTCTCCCGACTATGCATTTACATATTTTCCTTTTTTTACAGAAGCTCAGAAGGCTGCATTTTAACTCCATTCAGAAAACTTTATTTCCATCGCATTACGGCCGCAGCAAATGTGAATTCACAAATTGAATTCCGACAGCTGAATATTCATCACTCTTATGCACACGGTATTAAGACACCACGTAGAGCTACGATAATGTTATTTGGCGTAGAGGATGGCGTAGCACTTGCCTCAGGCCGTAGAACCTCCTCACAAGATGTCCACGCTTTTCTAAAGAAGCAATCTGTACCCAAGTAGAAAGTTTCACATTTAAACGTAACCACAGCGTAAATCAAAAAATGTATACAAGCTTAAATACTCCCTACAAGCGCTGTTGTAGTTTCCTTACCTTCTTGGTAAACGATAAGATAGACGTTAAACGTTAACTGATCTTGCTTACTGTTACTGCACATGTTCACAGCCTTAATGAAACTCCTACGCCAGGATAACTTTGTTTAACTTGTGTAAATACTTTGCTTTTAGCGTCTTAATATTATCTTCGTATTCTGGAAACGACGATACTTAATGACTGTTAAGTTAGCATTAAGCATAAAAGAAAAACAACTTTGTTTTCGATTACTTGCTCAAGTAATCGAAAACAAAGCTATAAATAATTATAAAAAATTATAAAAAACACAGAGTTTTATTTTCACAAATTGAGTTTTTATTTCCACCTCAAGTACTTTCGACTTATTCACGTCATTATCAAGAGGATACCATTGAATAAGTCGAAAGTACTTGAGGTGGAAATAAAAACTCAATTTGTGAAAATAAAACTCTGTGTTTTTTATAATTTTTTATAATTATTTATAAAAATGAATTTTCACTGTGTGAATACACAAACTTTAAAAAGAAAACAAAGCTGTTTTTCTTTTATCCTTAATAATGAACGATTAAAAAGTTAATGCATCTACAATCAATAAAAAAGCATTAAGCATTTTAGCAAATGTTTCCAAAATGTTAATTTAGTGTTTTAAAAGAATATAAAAAGTAGCGTATATATAATGTAACATATCCCAGGTACAACGATTATTCTAAATTAGAAACATTGTAAGTCAAAACGCCATTTAATAAATAATAAGACATGAACCTATTTTCTTTTGACAGATCTTTCTCTTCGTGATGGCAATTTCCTATCATGAACAAGGGCGCCAGTGTCAAATTGGGATTCTGTTAGGTCATCTATGATTTATAATCTAAGTTGCCAAGATACAAAAAATGTAGTATTATTTTTTAATGCATGCTCACAAACAGACACGTGTAAGTTCACTTTTACTTTAAATCTAAACCGCAAATGAACATTTGCCAGTGTGAACCCTGTTTCAAGGAACGTCAGCAAAAGTTGCAGAGTTTATGTCCATTCGAGGATTGGATTACAATTTGTAATTTCACATGCAGCATTTGTTAGCACGAACTTACACTGCCTGTTTGTGGGCATTAATTTAATATATAACTTAGCTACTTAGATTATAGGTTGTAGAGATTATAGACACTCATCAGTTTTGCCTCATAATTCATTCTTGTCATACGAAAAAAAACATTTTTTTAGTATTTTCAGCTAATATTAATAATATTAGGATGATTTATTTGGTGAGCGCTGTTTTTGTGTGTATCACACCTCAAGAGCCCCCTGCGAGCTTGGTCGTCGCTGTAGAAAGCGCCTCTCAAGCAAGACCCAGTTGTTGTAAGGTTGGATGGACCTTTCAGTGACCGGTCTTAGGTAAAGGTTTTTGAATTTTTCGAAGAGCACATTCGAAATATAAATGGTATATTTTTTGTGCTCCGCCGGGATCCGAATTCACAACCTTCCATTTACGAGTCCGAAGTGTTGCCACTGGACTACGGACCGGTCCAAGATGCCAACGACACGCGGTGTACCTGAGCGGTAACCCATCCAAGTACTATCCACGCCCAATGTTGCTTAACTTCATAAATACATTGACATTGACATCGTGATGCTCCCACGAGTCTCTCATTCTACCGCGCATTCTTTGATCTACCAGCTCACTTATATATTTAATTTATCGCGTAGATCCGCAATTCCAATATTACTATGCAGGCTATTTAAAGTCAAAGTACGCCCCTCGTCATAATTAGGGATGTACATCACGTGACCAAAGTAGGGGCGGTGAGGGGGGGGGGGGGGGGGGGTCGGGAGGGGGGGGGGGTGACACCCCCAGGGCGGCTATGTTTGGAATATTTAAACAGAGGGTCGCGCGGCTCTGGATCCAGGGCTACATTTATCAAGCATGTGCAAACACACTCATATGAGCCACGCTGTGCATTAGTACGCGAATATACATATTTACAAGCGATTCGCTGTATTTGTATCACTGTTTTTTTGGCAATTTGTATATATTATATTAATTTTTTTCTTGGATACAATAAAACACGGAACTAACTATCCACATAGATTTATAAAACCGATACACTACTGAAGTATGAGAAAAAAACATAACAAAGAGTGTACCTATTTTATTTAAAAAAATTAAGCAACCAATAACAACATATTTGTTTCCGGCACAATTTTGTCCATATCAATTCACGTGCGGACCTCATTACCCGAAGAAGTGGCTCTAATAATTATTATTAATCGGGGTATAATTGTATGGAGGGGCTAGTTGTGACATTAGTTTTAGTCTTTTCTGCTTTAAGGAATAGTTACAGAAAATATTAATTGTACCTGCTAAATACGATACTATTCTCTCGCTTATATGTCAAAATATATTGTGTGAACCTTTTTTTATCATCTAATGAAGGAATATTTGATTAACAATGTACATTTTATTTTGAAACCATAAGTTGTATTTGTTAGCTTAACCGCAGCCAAACGAATAAGTCTCTGCTCACACGGATTCCTCTGCAGCTAGTGCAGCAGCTGGCGACATTCTTCGTGAATTATCTCCTTACACTGTAACCAGAGAGCCAGGAGTCTGGAATACTTCAGCCAGCATAACTCCGCTTCCCGAGGAGTCGGGGAACTCTAGGACACCGCAAGAGGAAGCGCCTTAGGGGGCGGGGCAGGGGACACGTGTCTCCAGACAGGAGTGATATTAAAAATTCCGTAAATTCCCGCCTGACACTTTTTCTGATATTTATTTATTTAAGAAGAATAAACGGCTATATAGCCTTTTACAACATTGCGATAAATATAAATATGTAGGTACATAAGTAGGTACTGTATCTATAGGTATAAAACTAATATCTTAAAATATAACACAAATAAATGACACATAAATATTATACAAAGATGTAAATATACGATGGTTATAAAGCAATAGAACTAACAATTTAAAAATAATAACAATAAACTTTAAAAATAATAATGCAAAAACCATAAACCAGTGTAAGCAATTGTTGTATACAAAAATTGTTGTAATAAACAACAAATCTTCATTATTTGATCAGGGTTGTCACAAACATAATATACTAAATCAGGTGTAAAATTTGCTAAAATTAATAGAATAAACAAAAGATCATTTAAAATTTCAAGGATTTTTTTATAAAAAAATTTCATACAATGCAATACAACATACAATTTACAATGTGTTGTGCAAAGAAAGAAAGAAGATGTGAAACTAAAGGTACAAAAAAAAAAAAATGTGTTGAGATGGCTTGGGCCTGTGGAAAGAATGGATGATGAGAGACCGACAAAATGCGGATACCTACATACTATTTTTTTTTTTTTTAAATGTATAGAATCCCGTGGAGAAAATATCAACCTCCAGCTTGTTCGCCTCCCTGGGCAGTCGCTGAAAAGGCGAGTAATACTGGTAGTTCACGGCACAGTCTGCCACATCAAAAGTATCCACGTTACGCGTGTTCCTTATTGGGACACGGAAATTAATTTTTGATAGGAGTTGGGGCGCGTCGGTCAAGCCATTAATGAGTTTGTATAGAAAAACCATGTCAGCAGCACTTCTCCGAGCCGAGAGCGGTGCAAGTTTATACGATTCTCGGAGTTGGTTATAATTGATATCCGAGATGGGTATTCCGAGTTTGAAGTTGATAAAGCGAAGTAGTTTGTTTTGTACCTTTTCTATACTACGTATATGTACCTGGTAGTGAGGAGACCACAACACGGAGTTATACTCCAGCAATGGCCTCACCAAACTTGTAAAAATATAAATAAATAAAGGTGTGCACGTTATAAAATTTTTCACACAGTCGTAAGGAAAATCCTAATGTTCTGAGTGCCCTATCCACAGTTGCCTTTATGTGTGGTACAAATGTTAATCCCGCGTCCAACAATACTCCCAAATCTTTGATTTGCGCAACCGACATAAGCTGTGTACCATCAATCGAGTAAGGGTACACCGTGGGATTCTTAATTTTGTGGAAACGCATTACTTGACATTTTTCTATGTTTAAAGTTAAATCATTCTTCACACACCAGTCATAAAGCACGTCAATATTTCTTTGTAATATCTCGCAGTCACCAATACAGTTAACCACTCTGTAAATTTTCAAGTCATCAGCAAACATGACAAATCTCACCCCGTCAAACCCGCTCAGGAGATCATTGACAAATATATTAAACAAAATGGGTCCGAGATGTGAGCCCTGCGGCACACCGCTCTTCGCCAAAAAAGGAGATGAAACAACGCCCGACACACAAACCCTAAGTTCCCTTTCAGCAAGATAGCTCGAAAACCACGCAAGGAGTGCACCATCAATACCAAGAGAAAGAAGCTTTGCCAACAATATTGTATGGGAGACGCGGTCAAACGCCTTGGAGTAGTCTGTATATACACAGTCCGTCTGACTCCTGGTAACAAAAGCATCCATGATATCACAATGAAATTCCAAAAGGTTTGTCAAGGTCGATCGGTTTTGCATAAAACCATGCTGTTGGTCCGATATAACGAGTGCTAAGTCACTCTTAATCTTACTGAGAAGAATACATTCGAACAACTTCGGTATGCAGGATTGTATACATATTGGGCGATAGCTAGTGACATCAGATTTATCTCCCTTTTTGAAAATTGGAATAATGTTGCTAGATTTCCAAGCTGTTGGAAAAATTCCCGATTCAATAGATTTATTAAATATTTTTTGTAAAATCCAACACATAACATTTGAACAATTCTTAATAAAAACAGGCGGCAGTTGATCAGGACCTGCAGATTTATTAGTATCCAGCGAATCAATACCACGCTGCACGTCCGACACGGAAAATATCACACGCGCGATATGAACTCGATCAGTCAGCGGGAGCGCCGGAGTGTTGACACCCATGAGAACGTCCTCGTAGATTGACAGGAAATATTTTCTAAATAAGTCCACTACATCACTCACGCTATTGGCAGACCTGTCATTGAAATACATTATTTTCGGGTAATCGCTATGATCGTCTTTTAAAGATTTGGCAAGTTTATACAAATTCACGGAGGTTCCTGGTAACTGACTCTCTATGTTTCTATAAAATTCACGTTTTAGCGCTGCTGAAAGCACCTGGCACTCCTTTCTTACCCTACTGAATGCTTCGTAGTCACTGGGGTCCCCAGTTGCCTTATACTGGGCATGCAATCTTTTTTTCAAACTAATCTTATCAACAAGTTCGCGTGTGAACCATTTGGGGTAGTTCCCCCATGGTGGCCGTTTGATAGGCACAAAATCGTGAACGGAACTATTTATAACGTTGTAAAATTGTGACACAATTTCATTTACGTCGGTATTTGTATCAAGGAAAGACCAATCAACCTCATTAAGATGGTTATTTATGACGTCGTAGTCACAAGTTTTGAAGTTTTTTGTAATTCTTTTCGGCAAGGACTCCCTTTCATAATTCACAATAAAATCTATCTCTAATGGGGGGTGATGGGCATCAGCCGGCAGGATGATCTCCGCGGCTGTGGAAACATTAAGACCATCAATATCTGTAAATATTAAGTCCAGTAATCGGTTTAAACTGTTACGTACCAGATTACACTGAACCAAACCAAGGAACGAGGACATGTTTTTAATTTCGGCGGTACACTCATCGTCTATCACCGCATTGGCCTCACACTCACACCATTTGGCACCCGGCAAATTGTAGTCCCCAGCAACCAAGATTTTAGCGATATTGCAGAACATCGCCAGATTCCCAGGAAATACTTGCTGTCGCGCAACGAAACAATATTGTGCATATTTTTAAGGCTTTATTAAATTCTCCGTTCTTACTGTTTCATTTTTGCGACATGTTATTTTAAAGTATGTGCTAGTACGCAACGTTTTTTTTTTCAGTATATTTTAGGTAACATTCATTGCAGTAAAAAGTCGATTTTCTTTAATATATTTTTAACAAGGCACACTTTTCTGATATTGCAGAACATCGCCAGATTCCCAGGAAATACTTGCTGTCGCGCAACGAAACAATATTGTGCATATTTTTAAGGCTTTATTAAATTCTCCGTTCTTACTGTTTCATTTTTGCGACATGTTATTTTAAAGTATGTGCTAGTACGCAACGTTTTTTTTTCAGTATATTTTAGGTAACATTCATTGCAGTAAAAAGTCGATTTTCTTTAATATATTTTTAACAAGGCACTCGAGAAGAATCAGAAACACTTAAGAGCTGAATCCAAAAACATAGCGTAAGTAGACATCTATAATCTAAATTGCAAAGATATACTGACATTTAAGGCTCATATTAAATGCATGACGACAATCAGGCACATATAAGTTCGCTCTTACACAAGCTGCATGTGTACATACAAAATAAATCAAACCTCACATGAGCATTAATATTGAAATTCCTGCCACCTTTCTTTCTTGTAGCTAAGCTACACATGTTGTGCAACTTCAAAGGAGTCGCATGCGGCGAGTTGAACCTATATTAAACAAGGAACAATATACATCGTTTGTTTATTTTTCTAAATTTTTCATTAATTTCTTAAGTACATCCACCATATTTTAATTCAATCGTGTAAGTCTGCTGCACAATCTAAGTACACACTTATCTTGCTAATAGTTAACTTAAGCATGCTAAGCAGATTCTTAAATCTCTGCACCATATGGTGAGCAGCGAGCAGGCTTAGCAGCCATTCTCGTTTACGATCTAATAACCAAACGTCCCCCCCCCCTCATCCTCCTCTTATCTTCTCCAAGACCACCCACCCCTCCTGACACTCCCTTATCAGTACTACAAGTATAAAAAAATACACAGACACGCAACCATTGTGTTTCAGGATAAATGCGTTGAAATTAAGACGCTCGCTAGATGCGCGATTTTAGATTCAGACAAAGTTTGGTAAACGTGAAGTTGTATACATGAGGAAAAGATAGCATCTCCCTGATATTGAGATCTCATCAGACGTTGTTTTCTTTATCGGCTCTCAGGGGGAAGCCGTGGAAGACATCAGTCGGATGGATTAAGGACAACATCAACACCTCGTACTGCGTGATATAGGAAACATCTCGGATATATTTTATGGGCTCTCGTGCGATAAGTGTGTGATGAAATCTTATGTGTGTCAGATAAAAAAAGATTTTAGTTTTTGTTTTAACTGAAACTGTGACACTTTTTCACTGTGGTATGAATAAATTAAAATTCATCAGCATCATTATTATGACCTCGACAGCCCTGGGCTGGAAGTCTCATCCCCACGGTAATTCTTACCTACCGAAAATCGGTAATATTTGTATGAAGACTAATCAGCTTGGATTGACAGGTCTTCATATATAAATATTACCGATATTCGGTAGGCAAGAATTACCGTGGTGATGAGACTTCCAGCCCTGGATGGGCCTTGGCTGAATCCAGGATTCTTTTCCTCTCTTGCCTGTTCGTTGCTCTCCAGCTACATATCTAGGGCTTAAAAGTAAAAAAATAATAAATGATTGTTTCGAAAGATTTTTGTGAAACGCTGTAGATAGCCATTATTAAAAGGTGTTAGGTATTATTTTTTTTTTATAAATCAAAAAATTAAAACACATTTTAGAAAAAAATACATATTAAACTTGCATGGGTTTCTCAGATAAATGCACCTTCTCTCGTATTTTCTACGAGAGAAAACACTAAAAAAGCGTGATAATCCTGTAGTTTAGAAGATTTTCATGAGTATTTTCTTATAATTAGTTCACTCACTATGAGAAGTTACACCCAATAAAATGTTTTATCTACGATTTCTTAAAACAGTGAATCAGCACCTATTCAGTTTAACCTTTAAGGTGGAGATGTGTTTCTGCCTTGGCTGCATCTGCGTTAACACAGTTCATCTATCGTATTTTTTTATCATCCTTCATCTCAAGTATAAGACGTTTACATTAACTCCCCTCGATTGCGTAAATCGACAATAAACATGAAAATAATATACGGCGGCACTCCTAGTGAGTGATCTAGTTTACATCCCGATTTACGCAATCAAGAGAAGCTTTCACAATGTTGTATACTCGGGATACATATCTCTCTTTCACCCTTGTGATGCTGATCCCTCTTACCTGTGAAAATAAATAGGTTACACTCGCCACACGCAACTCTTTCGTGGACAATATAAGTTTAAGTTTATTTGCGTTTTGAGTGAAATTAAATAAAATTAAACACGACGACTTGAGGGCTTTATAGACACGTTTTTTCTTTAATTCTTGATGGTTTTGTCGCTTTTTTTATCAGGAAAATACTTCGATAGTAGCTAAGTGTGTACAGTACCCTTAGAACGAGTTGCTAAACTTGAGTAGTGTAAAGTTTACGGCAATTATTAAAGAGTGATTTCCCCCAAAATCTGCCGTTTTTGTTTGTATGAACTTGATTTTCTTCATCACTGTAACTCTTTTGCTAAGACCATAAAGTGTAGGAAACAAAAACGGCAGATTTTGTGAGAAATCACTCTTTAATATTTTCCGTAAACTTTACTTTTCTCAAGTTTTGCAACTCGTACTAAGGGTACTGGTGGTGTTAACTTGATAGATAGGTTGAATTCCGCGCGCGAATCTACCATGAAATTGCAGTTTTTACGGCGGGTAGACGCGGCTTACTAGAAATTTCGCCAAAACTGCCAAAACATCAAAGCAACGCAGATCTATCCGAAAAAAGTACATCCATCTTGTTGCTCGACGCAAAGTGACAATGTGGGCGGGCGAGGGGATTTTTTAATTTTATATTAAGACCTCGTCACCTCAATAAACTTGTTTGTCTAACGTCAGTATTAAAAGTATTAAAAACATCTCTCACATTATCGTGTTTTACTTTTTTTCTTAGCTCAGATTGTGTAGAATGTGAATCTTAAGACAATTTTATCGAATGGTTATCTTTGAATCAAATGGAAGATTTGACCAAACAAGCACTGGGAGGACGACCTGTATTATCTACCCCGTATATACTCATTAAAGACATGACGCAGGCGGGATTCGAGCTTGTGATTGTCTCAATAATTCGAGTTCAAATGTTGACGCCTTATCTTCTTGACCATATAAGCGACATTGCTGCATGAGAAAAATTTAATTATGCATTATTTCATAGGAATGTATTTTTTCGCAGAATATTAACAAATATTTCATTCACTACCGCTTAACATTCTTTCGTGTAATTATTTATGCCATGACACACTTTTTTATTTAATTAATGGTGCTCTTATTAAATTAATTACTGACGTGGGAGTTTATTAATCCTTATTTGCACAAGCCCTCCCACTCGCCTCTGTGTGGGACAGCCTTTTATAACTAATCCATCACTTTCCGGACTTACCAGTTTTTAATTCTGTATATTTCATTATTTTTTCTTTTACGCTGAAAATAGAAAACGCATTTTCAACAGATTTTTTCCCTATTAAACAACGCGTCTTTATCCTGATTTCCTGATTCAAAAGAAAACAGTGTGTAAATCGGTAATGTCGCACGCTTCATAATAAAGAGCAATAACTCAAAAAATAAGAATGTTGGGAAATCACGTTTGAAGTTCAGACAACCAGTACAACTTGTATAGGATGAAAAAGGCGACCGATGTTTTATCTCGGTTATATGCGTCCAAATTGAACGGCTGTCGCATTCTACCTATTCTTCTCGCATTGTTATTGCGTTTTATTACAAAATCTTGATTTTTGCAAGTTTTGAGTTGCTCTTTATTATTAAGCGTGCGATGTATTGAATATACGGCGGCAAATCTAGAGAGTGATTTAGATTTCATACATTTTTTCGATTTGCACAATCGAGGTGAGTTTAAGCTATTTTTTGTACTAGGGGCCCAGAACGCAAAATACTGTTACGAATGTGTGTTTTTTTTTTATACTTGGCTGAGTGTGTCTCTAGATGTAGGTGTTTGCCTTATTGTACTAGTGTTTGCTCGAAGGTTCTGGAGAAGTCTCACATACTCCAGTTCACGATGTGTTTCGAGAACCATCTTAGTGTCATACTATATAAGGGCTAAAACCGTCTGTAGCGTAGACTAGTATCGAAGCTGTCAAGATAATAAGGTAGTCAAGAGACCGTGATGTGAATAAACCAATGTGAACAAAATCTCAAAATAAATTGTCTGAAATAAATTAACTGAAGTTTTTATTAAATTGAACCCGTCAATCGTGACAATAATATTTACATAAAACGTTTTTAAGAAGTTCTCACGTCACAGAAAGCCAACTGAACAAATTTTCATTCCTCACTCTGTGATGCAAAAATAAGATATTTCCTCTGCACACACTGTTTATCCGACATGTGATGCCGCTTCAGTTGCGCTTATTTAGCGACACGGATGGCGGACTTGTGTTCAGAACTTCAAGTATAAAACTGTAGATTTCAACTCAACCACGGCGTTAACCAAAAATGTATGCAAACCCATGACTAACTAGAAGCTCTGCAACAGTTTTCATATATTTGTTTTACAACGTAGTGCTAGAGTTTAAAGGGAATGTTGTATACATGAGGTACAGATCCAGAAAAAAGCGCTCCATGCATGTTTTATCCTCGAGAATGAGGGGGAAGGAAATGGAGAGAATGGCCAATTTGGGAGCGTCATGATGTGACCCCAGGACTCGCAGACCTTCTGGGACACCCGCCCTCCATGTCCCGGCACCTGGATACATTTGCAACTGGTTTTTTGCCCATCCACTCGCGCACGATATGCTTCATGGATAATTTATCAAATGTGTTTTTTAGTCCAGCAAAAAGACTTGTCCCAGAAGGGGAGTTTTTCCTGCAGGGTTCACGCGGATAATAAATCGCAACCTTTTTGCGTATGAAAATTAAAGTTATTATTTTAACACTTACCTATGTATATTCACAAACTACGCTATGAGAAGTAATTGTTCTACATATGTTTCTTGACTTATAGGTTAGTATGCGGCTGACCACCCATGCTGTAGAAAATGGTTCACTTTGCCAATGTCACCCCTGTTTCAGAGAAGTTCGGCAAGAGTTGCCGGGCGTATGTCCATTTGAGATTTGGTTTTTATATTGTAGGTTCACATGCGGCATGCGCAAGCGCGTACTTGTACGTGTCTGGTTGTGAGAATGCATGTAATGTGAATCCCCAATGTTACATATCTTTGCAACTTAGATAAGATTAGATTATTAATGACTGTCATCCGGTCGATAGCTCAGTTGGTAGAGTGCTTGTATTACATGCCGTGAGCTCGGGTTCGAACCCCAACGAGGGTGTCGGAAATTATTTCCCGTTTCGGTGTTTATTTTAAACCCCAAAATAAAATACTGGCAAGGTTTATTCAGCTTTCACAAGAAGTGAGTACCAGCCCTCTCGGGTGGTAGGAAATAACTACTTCAACTGAAATCGTTGGCGTAAGGCAGCTTCTTTACCTGTAAAAAATAGTTTACACTCGTCATATGCGCAACTTAGATTACAGATTATAGAACATATTTTACATTAAGTAAGAAACGTCAATAAAAACATACCTTTTGAGATAAATATAAATGGCCTTTACTGGTTTCAAAAATGAAACCTTTTTATGAATAATGTGGAAATTGTTTAGCTTCATAGATTACTTTTCAACTTTAACGAAGAAATTCTTGGATTAATTTTTTTCTCAGAAAGTGTCTGATGATTGGAACTGTACTCTACCCAAGGACAATATTGGATCTCTCATTAAAATTTCATCAAAAGTAATTTTGAGTTTTGTGAAATCAGTTTTTAATCAAATCTAATGCCTCACTGGTTCATTTCCCTTAACTTGTAATATTTTTTGAAATTAATTGTTATTATTAACTACAATAATCAAATTGTTATTTATCACGAGGTCCGCACGTGAATTGGCGTAGACAACATTGTGTCGTCGCTCGGCCGGGTTGCTAGGGAAAAGGCATACGAATAAAAAAAGTGAACCATTTTTATTTTATTTCAGCGCTGTTATCGACTTATTAGTCAAGGAACATTATTATGACAATTACTGACAATTAAAGATGCAAAACATAAAAACATAATCCTACTATCAAGAACTTTTATGAATGTATTTGTTTTGGGATTCTTAAATCTCTTTCCAGCTTCCTACATACAACAACACTACGCAGCTAACAGCCCTGCAACAAAGGATCAGGACATCAACTGCCACATCACCAACACCTGTGTGGCATTACAACGAGTGTCATAGACCCCTACAGTCTCTGAAATCTGGAGAATCAAATAGAAAAACAAACATACATGTATTTACTCGTGTCTACCTACAGCTCACACTCTTTTCTGCGAACCTATAAAACTTTATCTTTATTGAGTTTCACAGAAAATGAAAAGATCACAGCATTATTTTGGTTTTTCTCTCGTTAATACAGCCGCGGCTTCCTCTTCCCAGCACGTGCGTCACAACACGTCTAATTGCGCGCGTTCCAGGAATGTTTGGTGGCAGCTGCTTCTCCCACACAGTCTGCTCCTCCAAGGTTCTTCCCCCTGGTGTAGCTCTGCTGGGAATTGAACTCGGGAAGGGTTTGTTCGCAGGCGGAGGCGACCACAAGGAAGGGCGGCAGGGAGGGGAGCCGCCCACGGCAAGAGAGGGCGGGAGTGGAGAGAGGGTGGACAGAGAAGGGGCGTGCGCTCTCAGATAAGGGCTGCTCTATCGAGAAAAAAACGAATACCAGTATTAATCCGTACACTTACTTGGTATTCGATTTTTGTTTATGTAAATAAGTTCCTCCTTGTACATAGGTACATCAACCGGTTTTAATGTTTGATCTTTTTTAAAGTCAGTTTTTTTTTGTATAAGAATGTAGGCTTTTCTATGTTTTATTTTTGTTTTGACAGATTTAAAAGAGCAATGTCGTTGTGTATTAAAATCACTGTAAGAACATTGTTATCTTATCGCATATAGGGAACATTGCCGCTTGATATCTATAGTTATTATAGAAAAAAATTAGGTTATTAAAGATTTTGTTTTACAATCAGAGGTAAACAATAATAATAAAAAACATTTTTATTTGTAATCTACGTACAAAATACGATAAATAATTGAAGATTTTTTTCGAAAATGAAGTAGCTACCTAGCCTATGGAGATGCAGGGAATGAATTACTATATTGTCGCATTGGGTTCTATACGGATCTTAAAGCAAAAACAAACATACTGGGATTACGTTTTCAAAATGCCAAAGAATTTCAAATAAAACAAAGATTACAGATTTTATCCATACTTTGTACAAAATTTGAAACTGATTGGGAAAAGTGCAGAGGAGCGTCTAAAACATAATTTATAATCGTAATACTTTTTACTTAGAAAACAGCCTTTTTTATGTTTATTTTTTATCAACAATTCAAGCAACACCTCTGCGGCGCCCTTCCAGGGTGACATAGACCCCTAAGACTTTCAAGAATTGAGGAGCCTCCCGCACAGGATTCCATACAAAAAACGCTAATGCTAGACGCTATTGTCTACACATAAAGTACAACTCCATGCCGTGTTTTCCCCGAAAGGGTCGCATGTGGCGATAGGGAACTATTTATTTTTACAGGTGAGGGGGCCGGCCTGAAACCAAGCACTTCAGTTGAAATGTGAGTAATCTTATATTTGGGTTTGAAATAAACGGCACCATTATAAAATACCAAAAAACCGGTATTCATTCATGTTTCCCGGTATCCCTGTTACGGGGGAAGCGGGAAAAGTAAAAAATGAGTTTGGTGCGAGGAGGAGCGTGTAACTGGCTCGCGCGCCGCCCCCCGGGGGGAGCAGGGAGAGCAGGGGGTGGGCCCAGAGTTCAGGGTTACCCGGGAGCGAGCAGATCAATATCTGGCGGCTGTTGCCATGGAGACCCGCTGCTGCGCTCACCAGACCAAGTGCCTCCGCCGCAGCGGGGGAAACGAAGCTTCGCGTATTTCGCAAATTTAATTTGTACCCTAAAAATATTTAAAAAAAAAAAAATGATGTACAAAAATTAACTTCTGTTAATAGTTGTGAATTACAGCATGAAAGTTAACGATAAAGTTTGGAAATAAATGAATCCCATCACATAACCGAAACAATTTGTGTACGCATTTTGTTTTTTAAAGATGCAGATGGCAGGTGTTGTTTCAGTATTGATATACATTTATATAGAAAGTACACATTAAGAAATGCTTTACCATTTCTTAATTTTTATTTTGTGCTTAGGGAGTTTTTTACAAGAATAAACTTCGTAAAATCATCATGAAACTATCCGTAACCTCTTTGCTAACTTATAATCGCATTTGCTCTACACACATCGTCCATTCAATTATTTCAACGATAGTAAACGGTGAAAAATTACTTCCTTCCTTCCTTAGCCTTTCTTAGTCCACTATTTTACGTAGGCCTCCTCCAATCCTCTCCAATTCAGTCTATTAGTTGCTGTGTTCAGCCATCCTCCACCTGTCATGGTCTTGCCATGCAACGTGACCTGTCCAGCGCTACTTTAAGCAGGCCACTCACTGTATGACATCAGTGAAGCCAGTGCATCTACGGATCTTCTGGTTTGGAACCCTATCTCTGAGGCTGATTCCCAGCATCCTCCTTTCTATGGCTCTTTGGCACGTCCTCAGTCTGTTGGCGCTATGCTGAGTGAGCCTTTTCTTTCCAAGCCATAGGTGGATACTGGAAGCACAAATGACTCAAAGACCTTACGTTGCAGGTCAACAAACATTTTCTTTTAATTGAGGATGTAGCCTAGATTTCCAAAATCTTCCCATGTCAGTGGTATCCTTCTGGTGATTTCGAACTTTATCGAAATCACTTGAAGAAATCACGATAAAAATTACTTACAAACGCAAAATCCAGACTGTATTCTGTACTCCTCAGCATCATTTTATATAAGCAATGGTAACATAGTTAAAAGTGAACTAATTATAATACTATGGACTACCAGCAACACACCGACAACCTAAATAAAAGTGTATTTGCATATTTGTTACTGCAGACACTTCAAAAAATTCAAGAAAAAACTTGAAGCAGTTTCAAAGGCAGTCCCCGGGTGCTTCATTTAATAATTATGGAACCAAAAAACTTGGCAGAGTTTTAGCTTGGGCAGCAACTGTGTAACCAACTCGTTTAAAAAAAAACTCCTCCAAACAGCGTCGCCTAAACAAACCCTCTCCCCTGCCGGCACTTAATTTCCCTGAAGAGAATCCCCGGCCGGGTTGCTGAGCGCAACTTGCGCCGTCTTCCCTTCGTCAATATTTGCACAAAATCTCATCGCATTATACCTCCGATGAACCTCTCATAGATCACGCCATCTGTGTGTGGGTGCACGCACACACACACACCCCTATCCACACACACAGACATTGACACATAATATAAGTGGATCCGAAACTATAGATTGGTGTGAGGCTGACCACCCATACTGTGACAAATGTCACCCATGTTTCAGAAAAGGTCGGCAAGAGTTGCAGGGCTTAGGTTTATTTGAGATTTGAGTTTTTATATTGTAAGACCACATGCGGCATGTGTTCAGCGCGAACTTATACGTATCTGCTTACGGGAATGCATTTAATATGAATCTGAAATGTAATATATTTTTGCAACTTATATGAAATTTTCTTTTTTTTCTGTCCTTTTCTCTTCTTTTTTTCTTCTTTAACTTTTTTTTTTTTTTTTCTCTTTTTTTTCTTTCTTCCTGTTTTTTTTTGTTTCTGTTATTAATTAAATTTATTTTTGACTTAATCTATTTTTTGTTTTTTGTTGTCAGCTGATAGGTACGAGTATTTTAAATTTTTAACATATTTGTGGATTTTTTTAGGATTAAGGCACTTTACAGTATATGTATCCATTTCTCTTGTTTTTATAATTGTGTCTGTATCTGTTTTTTCTCCTCAATAAAAAAAAAAAAAAAAAAAAAAATTAAAGACACTATCCTTTCAACCCACCTCAAGAGAGCAATGATGCTCCCAGTGTGACTTCGTTCTAAACAGGGACGTGAGGGAGAATCCACAAAAATCCTCTGCAAAGCTGGCTACGTCATCTTTTATGCGGACATTCTGGGCAAGCGTTATGGCACGTTGTTTTGGTTGTAAATTTGTCAATTTTGAAAGAAGAAAAGTTCGCATAAGATATTATGGCATTGTATAACTATTGGGTGTCTAAATACGAGATGAAAAAAGCAAGGAAATATAAGATTTTGAGGGCACTGCTGTGTTATTTGACAGGTCTGCCTGTCAATTGTGTCTCATACTGCGCTTCAATGCCGTAAGCTACTTTCGGGTCCATTATATTATACGTCAATGCATCCAGCTCACGATATACTTATTATACATTTATATCACTTACTAACACATATATCAAACTTACAATACAAGCATAAAATTCACAAATACATCCTACATAACTTATTATACATGTAGGACACACACAAGCACACTTGGTTACTATGCCCGTACAACTCTCTCTCACACACATAAAGTATATGCGTAAATACATGATATAATAAAGTGTAGATATATATGCCACTTACCTTTTTATGTGGAGGGTATAAGAGCACGAGGGTGGACGAATAATCTAGATTAAAAAAACAGGTATGCGTATCTATGTACATGTATATAAGTAGAATCTATTTATTATATTTGAAAATAAATATTCCCTTCCGCAAACTATCGAAATGGACTTCACCGATAGCTGACTCAGGATAAATAGACTTGTAGAGATTGTAGTAGGCGACTTGATTGAAAATAATTGAAAAGAAGAAGAAGAAGATAACAATAATATTAAGAGTTATTGGTTAGCGCTGTTTTTGTGTGAATCACACCTAAAGAGCCCTCTACGAGCTTGATCGCGAATTCTCAAGTTTTTGACCAGACCCAGGCTGGATGATGGACCTTTGTTGACTGAGCTTTGGCCGAAGAGCAGATTTGAAAATGTAAAGACATAATTTTTTGTGCTACGCCGGAATTCAAACCAACGACCTTCCATTAACGAGTCCGAAGCGTTAAAACTAGAGCAGTGTTTTTTTTTTTAACTTGACATCGATGATGCATCGATGTTACAAAGTTGGAAGAAATTGGCAATAAGTAACTGCAATTGCCTGACGGATTGGTGACAATTGCTTGACAATGCATGTTTGAAATGAAGACAGTAAAAAGTATAATTTTACAAAAAATACATTACATTTATTATTTTAGTCAATAAAATAGATATAAAAAATACATTCGTTTTCAAAACTTCGAATCACACAATCACACAATAAACAACATAAATAATTACACTCAAAAAAATGTTTTTCACATTGCCATGACGCATTTCGTCCCCCCAGTGCTTATTTGGCTTATCTACAATTTGATTCAAAGATTACCTTTCAATTAAATTGTATTAAGAATCACATTCTACATCTACACAATTTGATCCAGGAAAAAATGTAAATCACGATAATGTAAGAGTTGTTTTTAAAATCAATTTACAGTTTTAATAAGACACATTGGTCCGGGACACATACAAACATTGCTCATGTGAAATTACCTCTGTTGTAAATAAGGCAAACAAGCACAAGGTTACGATTTCTCTACATCTTTCTTCTTTGGTGAATCAGTGTGGCAGCTGAGCCAGCAGCGCCACCCCCCTGAGCACCCAGTGCTCTGCAGGCAGGGAGGTGGGCAGCCTCACGCTGAGGATGTAGTTGGTAGAGTGGCCGGTGGTGGAGAGGACGCCGCGCCGGTCCCCCGTCTTATACAGGGGACAGTCGTACAGCACACCAGGGGGGATCTCCAGCTTCTTCATGGGCATCAACCAGATCTACGAAATATAACGTTAATTCAGAGTTCAATTTTTGGAAGCCAGAGCTTGTGAAGCGTTCAGCTTTGAGACAAACACTCCAAGTATTAAACATGTGTGGAAGTTTGCGCTGCCGTTTCAGGCGCTGTACTGTATAAATAATCTATTTGTCAAGGAACTGAATGATGAATGTCGAATGATTTGGAAAAAAGTGCAATCAGCTTTTCAGGAGATAGGTAAGTTTAAGCAGGTTTCCTTTCATGTGCAGACTGAGTGTAGATACATCATACGTTTTTTTAGATTAAAATAAACACAGATCCCATCATAGACATGAGTGAAACGTCTGGAAGCTCCAGCTCTCACAGACCACGGCAACAGATCCCGGAAAACACCTCTCCAGCATTATATGACAGCCGGCTGTATAAGCCTTAAACTACATGTTGTTTTACATTTTCTAGACCCGAACCAATATCCGCTGCTTGGTGGACCTCTCTCACGCTAAATCTACAAGTAAGGCTTTGTACTCACGATGGGGAATTCGTCGTACAGTACTTTAGGCAGCGCTTCGTCCACCACATGCGCACTCCTGTCCCAGCGGGCGCCCTCCATGAACAGGCCGTGCACGTAGACGCCATCTGCCGGGGCTGATGCAAAGCTTTCCTCTCTCATGACCTACAACATTATAACGACATCACATTCCGAAAAGTTTCTTTAATTCGTAATTTTGTTGTTAATTCATAAACGAGTTCTAGTTCACTGTATCTCAAATAAACAATAAAGGAAATTGTAAAGGAGAAATCAGACGTCGTATCACCATTGTCAAAAAGTGTCATGTCTAAGCTGGACAAAATGTGGAAAGACCGGGATGTGAGTACCAGCACCAAAATAAAGCTTGTCAGGAGTCTGGGCCACTCTATCCTGCTGAGACATGGACCATAAAAGCAGCACAAAGGACAAAAAATGACGTTTTCGAAGTGTGGTACTGAAGGGGCATGCTACGAGACAGCTAAACGTACCAACAAGTCCATTCGTCTGGAGCTACGTTTGGATGGCTTGATTTTGGCCAGTATGTACACGCCGTATTCTTCAGTTCTTCGGATACGTTGTCCGTGGCAATGAGGATAGCCTGGAACGACTGGTTATAATCGGTGGCTTGGACAGGAATAGAGGAATGACATCACATTCGGAAAAGTTTTTAAATACGTAGTCTCGTGGTTTGTGTGTTTGCTCACCGTGTGGTTGAATGCGAGTTGATCGATTGGGATGTGATACTTCCTGGCATAGCCCTGCTGAGCTGCCGTCAGGAAAGCCTGCGGGAAGTAGAATCCCGGCAGCCAGAACACCGCGGGAGGACCTTCTGCATGCCACTCCTGAAATATTTTAGTCAAATTAATATGAGGTAAAAAGAACAAAAATTATATTTTATATATATATATATATAGTATATTTTAATTCCACAACCGGTTTCGCAAACATCCGTTTGCAAATTAAATTATACTCATAAAATTAAAATATACTCATAGTAATCGAAAACAAAGTTGCTTTTCTTTTTATCTTTTAAGATTAACGATTGCAAAATTAATGCGTGTACATTTATAAAAATTAATTTGAACTTGTAAATATACACAACAATTGTAGCTGAAACACGGAAGAAATGAGAGAAGAAATACTTGTAAAAATATATAAAACCGCAATAATAATCATCCTTATACAATGATATCCCAAATTAATCATCTCCATTTTTTCTTTTTTCAATATGAAAATCTTGATATTACGTTATTTTTCTGTTGACAGATAAATAAGTACTATTCTGTGCACTGCTACTTTCCTTTAGAGTTTAGACGTATACTATTCTGTAGACAGATACTAATCCGTAGACCATTAATATTCTATGGACGTATACTTTTCTGTAGACATTCACTATTCTGTAGACATTCACTATTCTGTAGAAATTCACTATTCTGTAGACATTCACTATTCTGTAGACATTCACTATTCTGTAGACATTCACTATTCTGTAGGTGTAGACATTCACTATTCTGTAGACATTCACTATTCTGTAGACATTCACTATTCTGTAGAAATTCACTATTCTGTAGACGGTAGATACCTTTATTACAACATAAGATTCCATACCACTGTTTAAATACAAAAATAAAATGAAAACTAAATTACTCACTGGGTGTTCTGTCGTATATTTTATTAGACTTTTCCATTTACGTAATGGTGGGAAACATTTATGCTATGACTTACACTGGAGGTGCAGATACTATTCTGTAGACAGATAATTTTCTGATTCCCATTGCGCCTTGCTATATAAATTCTACGAAGCTGCCCGATAAGTAACAGGTAACTTCAGATCTTCACAGAATTGATAGCTGATGTGTTCACCCGTAAGAAGCGTATCCTGTTGAGGAAGTCGTCTATGTATCCTGAGAACGGCTTCAGTGAGGGGTAGCTCCTGGCCGCCCACGTGGCGGGGATCTTCCCGCGCACCATGCTGCTCAGCACTTCCTCCGTGGTCTCCGTCAGCACGCTGACTCCTGGGAAAGGAAACATTGCCAGGTGTTGAAAATAAAGTTTTTTTTTTTAAATTTGGAACTTCTTTCTCGGTGAGCATACAAAACGTAAGTCTTGTTGTATGGCACTGTCGTCCTTAGAAACCAATAGCCTAATGTTTGTATGCCTTTTCCCTAGCAACCCGGTCAAGTGGAGACACGATATTGTCTACGGAAATTTACGTGCGGACCTCATTAGTTTAATCAAAGTAAACAAGCTAAGGAGGGTTTAAATGAAAATTGCTTCAGTTTAGAAAAATCTACCTGTATTTTGTGCATTTTTCAGTGAACATCACTTTTTATTTTGAGCAAGATCGCTCGCATAGTTAGTTACCAAATATGTAGTTTTTTTTTTTTTTTTTTTAAGAAATCCTGTGCGAGAGACTCCCTAGATTCTAAAGACTCTAGGGGTCTATGACACTTGTTGTAGTGCCGCAGAGGTGTACGAGCTTGGTCGTCGCTACAAAGCACCAATACTCAAGCAAAACCCAGTTGCTGTAAGGCTGGATGGACCTTTGGTGACCGGTTATTGGTAAAGGTTTATGAATTTTTCAACCCAGCGAAGAGCACATTCGAAATATAAATGGTATATCTTTGTGCTCCGCCGGGATCCGAATCCACAACCTTCCATTTACGAGTCCGAAGTGTTGCCACTACGGACTACGGGCCGGTCCAAGATGCCAACGACACGCGGTGTACCTGAGCGGTTACCCATCCAAGCACTGACCACGCCCAATGTTGCATAACTTCGGTGATCTATGGGAACCGGTGCTTTCAACATGGCTAACGTCGTTGACAAAATTATTGGTTATTTATATATTTTACGATTTTAGTCTTTTACTGAAATGCTTGAACACGAACAGATCGGTCCGTAGTCTAGTGGTTAACACTTCTGACTCGTAAATGGAAGGCAGTGGGTTTGAATCCAGGCGGAGCACAAAAATATCCCACATATATTTTCAAATATGCTCTTCACTGGGTGTAAAATTCTTAACCTTTACTAAATATCGGTCAATTAAGATCTATTTAGTCTTACAGCTGGGTCTTGCTTGAGAATTGGCGCTTTACATAGCGACGAAAAAGCTCGTAGAGAGCTCTTGAGGTGTGATTCACGCAAAAACAGCGCTCACCAGATAAATCATCCTAATATTGCATTATGTTTACCTTGCACCGCTCCGATGACAGCCCTGAGCGTGCTGGTGATGACGCCGAGCAGCCTGGAGAACCTGGTGGCCTCCTGCACCAGCACGATGGCCAGCGGCGTCGTCTCCTCAGAGGCAAGGTCTCCTTCGTGGGAGGCTACTGGCAGCACGCTGCTAGGAAGGCGGGACAGCACCAGCTCGGCCATGTGCAGGGCCTGCTCCTCAGGAGACTCCCCAAGGCCACCGGAGAGTTGGGCTTCCTAACGTTCCAACACACAAACATTATGTTATAACTGCTTGCTTTAACCAGGAATCTGAAATAACCAGAATCAATCGAGGCATGATTTGACAATTTTTTACCCGGTTTTCTCGACCGGTCCATAGTCCAGTGGTACACCACAGACTCGTAAATGGAAGGTTGTGGGTTCGAATCCCGGCGGAGCACAAAAAATATACCATTTATATTTTCAAATTTGCTCTTCGCTGGATTGAAAAATTCATAAACCTTCACCAAAGACCGGTCATCAAAAGGTCCATCCAGCCTTACAGCAACTGGGTCTTGTTTGAGAATTGGTGCTTTCTACAGCGACGACCACGCTTGCAGAGGGCTCTTGAGGTGTGATACAAACAAAAACAGCGCTCACCAAATAAATCAGCCTAATTTTATTTACCCAGTATTTTAAAACAATTTATCTATGAATCTTAACCTATTCAATTTAAAACTCTTTGATTTAAAAAAAGGCAAAAAGCAGTAAAACTGAGAAAAAAATAAAAGGAATATGATAAAATTAGAAACATTTATCTGATGTTTGTACAAAAATCAAGATAGTAACATTGCTGGAGTGATGTTTTCCGGGATCTGTTGCCGTGGTCTGTGGGAGCTGAAGTTTCCGGACATTTCGCCCATTTCTACGATGGGCTTCTTCAGCGTGAAGTATGATGATGAAGATGATCTTGATGAGAACTGTGGTGTGATATAGTAACACTGTTTTGCAGCTCATACGATGCGACGTCTTCATTTCAACATTCATTTTGGAACCCAATGGGTGGTACTTAGTGCCTTTTTTAAATTTCCAAAATCTTACTCGCATTGCTGTAATCAGTTTTTACAAGAAGTAATATTTTTGCAGAATAATTTAATAATGTTTGAGTCATCTGCCTTGGCATATAGAATACAACTGCATACTTCGTATATAATTGAATATTTTGTTACACTGCCCACTATGTAGTATGTCCTCACATACGACAGCAGCTAAGTCATAGATTTGTGACAATAGCCTTAAGAATCCGTCTGTGTATCATTAACAAGTAGGTATATGATACTAATTTACTTACCAGGTAGTTTTCCAGCAAATCCTTGAAGCGAGTAAACAATCAGAAAATTAGTTTAGTTTCTTACGTCAGCTATAGTCAAGTAATAATAATAATTTGATGAATTCTGACTTACCGTCCGATCCTGAATGTAAAGCATAAAAAGAAAGCAGAAACATGAGTATTGTTACTAAAAACCGGTATATAGTCTAGTAGTTAATGGCCTTATAATTAATCAAAGGCCTTAACTGACACGTACTTGTATCCAGCCGCCATTCCGCTAGGGGTAGCCAGAACTTCCACAGATGTGTCTCTCCTTCTTTCTGTCCTTGCACATTTCTTTCATTTTCTCGACATTCATGCTCTTCTTTTTTTCTCACTCTGCAGATTCCAGTTACTTGCAATCTCGTTTCTTCGATCAATCCATTCTGTCCTTGGTTTTTTCCTTCCACGCTTACCTTTGACAGTCCCTTTGTACTACTCGCTGCCTTAGTTCTTGTTTATCGTAAACGCCATAGAGAAAAATTTACATAAGCAATGTTTGCATGTGTACTGGACCAATGTGTCTTATGAAAACATGAAATTTATTTAAAAAATATTTAAAAAAACTCTCGCATTATCGAGTTTTACGGTTTTTCTTAGCTCAGATTGTGTAGAATTTGATTCATAAAACAACTACATGAAAAAGTCATATTTGACAAGATTGGCGTATACGATAAACAAGAACTGGGGGAGCGTACTGTCTACTGTCGGAAATCTCTCACATCACAAGTGGCAGTCAGTTGCTTATCTTTGGAGCAACCAATGCAAAAACACGCTCACTAAACACTGTTGCACATTGCGTAAAGTCTCATCGACGAATGTTCTGGCTTTGATTCCCAGGGGTGGAAGTCTTGTCGGCCATCGGTAGATCTTACCGAACCTATTTAAAGATATGAGGAAATAAAACATGGCGGCGCCTAAACAGCTGATCGTTGTTCCATAATAAAATGGATGAGCTGTTGATACGCCGCCATTTTTTTCCCGTCCTATCTTCAAATATGTACGCTAAGATTTACAGATGGCCGTCGAGACTTCCACCCATTAAAGCCAGAACATTGGTTAATGAGTCTTTACGCAAGTCTGCAGCATTGTTTGTTAAGCGTGCTCTTGCTGTGCACGAGAGACTCCCACTACTGATACGTTGAGGAGTTGCAGCTGCCGTGACCTGCGTCAGCACCGCCGTCTCCAGCAGCTGCCGCGCCTCCCTGAAGTGCTTGGTGATGTCCGCGTTGTCGTTCATGCCGAACACGCCGGGGGGCGCGCTGCTGGGCAGGGAGCGCGTGTACGCCACGAACTCCGCGTGCTCCTTCACGCCGGGCACGCGGTACACTCCTGGGAACATTACAAACATCATTCATCATCGACAAAGTCTCAATGATATCAAAATATAACAGAAACAGTCGAGGAAAGAAACCAGCTTTTCATACGATAAAGTTACGGCTATCTAAAGCGCTATTCTGCTACTACCTTAAGGTGAAGAGATAGCCATTCGTGTCCAAGAATAAGGTGTGCTGTAGATGGAGTTGAATTGAAGATGGAGAAATGGAATTCTTTCGCAAGCGCTAACAAGTTCCGACTTGGATTGATATTCAAAATGCAAGTAATCTAGCATTATAGCGCTTCTGGTAGCTCCTTGACTGATAGGTTGCTATGAGGCAAACCCCCCATACTGTAAAAAATGGTTCACTTTGCCAATTTCATCCCTGGGTCAGGGAAGGTTAGCAAAAGTTGCAGAGTTTATGTTCATTTGAGGTTTGGATTTTAATTTGTAAGCACACATTCAGCATTTGTCAGCGCGAACTACACGTGTTTGTTTGTAGGCATGCATTTGATATGAGCTTTAAATGTTAATATATATTCGCAGCTTAGATTATTATTATTGTTATGTAGATAAGAAATAGTATAAATGTTAGGTAGGTAGGTAGGTGTAGTTATAGCCGATAAAAGTTGGAGTAATTATTATAGGTAGGTACCTAGGAAAGAGACATTCAACTATGTACCTACTGGAAGCTATATGTTCTAGAAGAATGCAGCAAAATTGGCTTCTAGAAACTATTGTCTTTAGGAGTATATAAGGCGCAAGTCGCCTGCAGGTGCGTCAGTTGATATACGTCACTCTGCCTCTGAACAAGAAAGACATTGTAAGTGAAGACCAAGTGTGAAATAAATGTGAGTTGCTTAAGAATTGAATAAATTGTTAAATAAATCTAAGTGCAAAATAAATATCCATGAAAGAAGACCAGTTTTTTTTAATTTAAAAACTTTTTTTGAACCCTAAAAACACAATAATATAGATTATAACCTCCCCTTTTTTTGAAGCAGGTAAGTTTTGAAAAAAAAAGCTTTTCTTTCTATCTAGTGATATAAAACTTTGTTTTTCCCATTGAATTGATAAAAAATACAATGGGCTCCCAATGTGTTAACAGAAATATCGGTATTTTTTGTCTAGTATCCGCTTATTTCGTTTGATCGAGTGCTGATGTAACACTTTGCATATACCTGACGGTTCGAAAGCATAGTCAGGCACGGCCACGAGGTCTGCGTTGAAGAACTTCCTCAGGATGGTGTTGAGGCATCTCCTGTCCCAGTCGTCGGTGACTCTGCCTCCGTAGTTGCACTCGCCTGTCAGGTATCGGAGGGCTACGTATTGTACGTCCTGCAAGAAAAAGCAATCAACACAAAAACGATCAGAGAACAAATCAAAAATATTTTTAACATTTATTGTGAATGTGCTTGCCTATTGAACTAATTAGTTTCATATAACCAAACACATTTTTTTATTTTTTTATTAAAACTATAAATTAAATTATACCTAACAATCCCAAATTTTGAATCTAATGTTTTTATAAAAAAAAATGACATTTTGAAAATTAATTTATAAAAATATGTTAAACAATTATGCTCCTGAAGATGCATTACTAGGCGAAAACTTTTGAGCAAAAAAATAAATGAAAGTGAATTAAAACTTTGTTTTTCCCATTGAATTGATAAAAAATACAATGGGATGTAAGTTTGAAAAAGATGGAAGAATGGCCGGTGAATTTGAAAGAAGAATAATGAAAGGCAGGTGTGTACTGGGTGCGACCGCTTGCATCGCCAGGAACCAAAATCTCTCAAAAAATGTTAGATTGGCGGTGCACGGTGGTATACTAGTGCCAACCTTGATGTATGGAAGTGAAGCCTGGACGGTGAGTGAAAGGGAAATTAGTAAAGTCCATACAGTAGAAATGGACTATCTAAGAAGTATGATTGGGAAAAAACGAAGTGACAGGGTGAGGAATGATTTTGTAAGAGAAGAATGTGGTGTAAGGGAAAGTGTGAAAGTGAAGATTAAAAGAAGTATGTTATGATGGTTCGGGCACTTGGAGAGAATGAGTGATGAAAGATTGACGAAGAAAGTATATGTTGCTAGAATAGATGGATGTCGTGGTAGAGGAAGACCGAGAAAAGTATGGAAGGATCAAATCTCTGAAATAGCGAATGAATGGGATATCCAGAGTCATAATAAAAGGAGGACTTGTATGAAAAAGGTTATGACTCTGGATGAAATGAAAGAAGTATGCAAGGACAGGAAGAAGTGGCGGCTAATCTGCAATGTTGATTTCTAATGTTGGTGTATTCATTTGCTACATTTTTTGCATAGGAAATTTTTGACTTTTTTTGTATAGATTTCTTTGTAAGGTTTTGTTCTTTTTTATATTTAAATGTAATTTATTATTCATATTCCTTGACTTATAGGTTGGTATGAGGCTGACCACCCATACTGTAAAAAATGGTTCACTTTGCCAATGTCACCCCTGTTTCAGGGAAGGTCGGCAAAAGTTGTGGGGCTTATGTTCATTTGAGGTTTGGATTTTATTTGTAAGTACACATTCAGCATTTGTAAGCGCGAACTACACTTGTTGGTTTGTGGGCATACATCTGAGAGCTTTAAATGAATATATCTTTGCAACTTAGATTATAGATTATAGGCTCCCAATGTGTTAACAGAAATATCCTTAAAAATATAAATCAAAAAGACATTATACCTACCACAAAAAAGGGAAAAAAATAAAATAAAAACTGCACTATTTACCAGCTATTTCCGACACGAATAGCCCTTGATGGAGCCCCTTCATTTTTCCATAAAAAGTGGCAAGCTTTAGAACAATTCTCATATTGACTCTTGAATTTCCCTTGGACAAGAATACTTTGGGTCCAAATTGTTAATTTTTCTTACGGAATACTCGTTGAGGAACATGTTGAGCTGCGTGACGCTGATCTTGAGGTCTGTCTCATTGAACTCGTAGGGGATGTTCCAGCCCAGGGGCCCAAACTGCCGCCGCTCCTGCACCACGGCGTGGAAGAAGCACAACGCATACAGCAACTTCTTAAAGCTGTCCGGCTGGCTGTTGCCCTCAAACCACTCCGGGTCGGTAATGGGGTCGCTGTGGTATGAGCGGACTATGTTGGCGCGGAGACCTAACCAACAAAAGAAAAATGATTATGATTGTATAATCATAATCATAATCATAAGGTCTTTATTGTTTTGATCAATATGTACAAAATATTTCAATAAAAAAAAAACCTAATTACAATAAATACTCCCCAAAGTAAGCATAGCTTGTGTTTCGGGGAGGATTCCAACTTATGTTAACCTTAAATTAATTACTTAATAGATAAACATCGTACAAAATTTAATATATACACCATTTAGTCGTAGTATATATATAAGGATGATTTATTTATTTTTATTTTGTACAGACAAAAGAGCGCCGTTTTTGTGTGTGTCACACCTCAAGGGCCCTCCCAATCATGAATGAGATATTTTATAAAGGTGCTGTTTCAGATGTTAAGTTGTAGAGCACCGTTTCATGACTTCTATCCGTACAAGAATGCATCTTTCATCCCCTTAGTGATTGTTTGTATTATCTCCATCAGAGGTATTTTCGCATGAGCAATGTTTGTATGTGTCCCGGACCAATATGTTCAATGAAAACTGGAAATTGATTGTTAAAATATTTAAAAAACTCTCACATGATTGTGTTTAATGTTTTTCTTTTAGCTCAGATTGTGTAGAATAGAATGTGATTCCATCTTTGAATCGAATGGCGAATAAGCCAAACAAGCACATGGGGCACGCTTTGTTGATACGGTGAAGAAGTGGGCCTTAAACCTCTGTTTGAAACAGTCATCACACAACTGCGAGCTCTAGACCGGCCAGAGGACGCCAGTAGCCCTCTCACTATCTAACTATATATTTAATATCTATCTATTACATTTATATAAATCTATACCTATATTTCCCATACACACTGATATACTGCGCTGAGCGCAGATGGCTCCTCGCGAAATACCCGTCAGGGAGGCTTTCCCGTCAGGCACATTAGCTTCAGTAACATCGAAATTCGGGGGAGGGGGGGGTTCCTTAGAATCATGCAATAGCCTCTGATCTGGAGGACTTTCTTTTCTTTGACACGAATAGAGTTACACTAGCTGATTAACTTCATCGGGAAGGCCCTCAGCCACTTGAAAAAAAATTGTAATGTTGTTCACCGAGTGAAGCAACTCCGCATGAGTTGAATGAACTGGGTGGGAGGTGGTGGGAGAGTGCCTATACCATTTTCCTGGCGTAGGTAAATGTTTGGAGGTAGCTGGTTCCAGGTGGAAGAACGTGCAGTCACCAAACACTGTGGTCGATTTTCTTGACAGCAAACTGACCGTTGCAGAGATGGCAGCGATTGCAGAGAAGGGAGAGAAGTAATATTGACTGAGAAGGCAGATACCTTTAGGTGGCTCGTTCGTCATCTTGACTCCGTTTTGCAGCACGTACACAGGGAAGTACTCGCTAGGGTAGGAGGTCAGCCACAGTCGGAAATCTGGATGTGTGCTCTCAGGAGCCATCGCTTCACAAAGCTATACAGAACGACATCAAAATATATTATAAACAAGTCTTGATTTGTATTTAATTGCTATTTAAGCCACATTACAGTTATAGTATTTAACATATCTAATCTAATCTAATCTAAATTGCAAAGATATGTTACATTGGGGATTCACATTACATGCATTCTCACAACCAGACACGTACAAGTTCGCGCTTGCACATGCCTCATGTGAACCTACAACATAAAAACCAAATCTCAAATGGACATACACCCTGCAACTCTTGCCGTCCTTCCCTGAGACAGGGGTGACATTGGCAAAGTGAACCATTTTTACAGCATGGGTGGTCAGCCGCATACCAACCTATAAGTCAAGGAACAATATAATTGTTAAAAATTATTGCAACATATTATTGTGTGTACTACCTAAAAAAAATATTTTAAGTTGATTACGACATCCAAAGAATGTGATGAGATGGTTTGGGTATGTGGATAAAATGAATGATGATAGAATGCCAAATATATATACAGAAGAATTGTGAACGGAAAAAAGGTAAGGGACGACCGAGAAAAGTATGGACTGATCAGATTAAGAAGATTATGAAAGAATGGGATATACAAAGTGAATGGAAAAGAAAAAAAATAAAAAAAAATAAGTGATGGATATATCTAATCTAAGTTGCAAAGATGTGTTACATTGGCGATTCACATTATGTGCATTCTCACAAGCAGACACGTACAAATTTGCGCTTGGACATGCCGCATGTGAACCTACAACATAAAAACCCAAATCTCAAATACACCCTGCAACTCTTGCCGTCCTTCCCTGAAACAGGGATGACATTGGCGAAGTGAAAATATAAATGAATTGAAAGAGGTACATGTCATAATAGGAAGAAATGGAGACAGCTCTCCAAAAGCTCTGGCCACCCCTATAGGAATGGCGACAGAGTTACAGTTCTATCTCATCAAACACTAGAGTCTAGTCTCTATTATCAGGTAATGTTATAAAAAATGCATTTTCATTATGTGTTCTGAGAGATGTCTGGAGTCCATATTATGAGAGAAACAATCACTTTTTCCCTTTTATGTGGTTTTTTAGTCTATTCCTGGGTCTTTGATTTGCACTTTTTTACACTTTAGGCACTTTTCTACTCTATGGTCGCTTTTTCCCCATTTCCTGTTTCCCTATTTCCAGTTCCCCCATATACCGGTGGCCATTTGTCATAAAGCGTCATTTTTCCCTTGTGGTCACATGTCAGTTGAATTCACCTTCGAAAATTTGAGTGAATTGACAATATTCCTGGGCAAAAACATTTAAAAAAGAGTGTTATTTTACCATCTTGTGTCCCTGTGAACAATTAAAAACTAAAACAGGCGAAATTGTGGTGTTTAAAAGTGTATAAGCGTGGCATACCTACAAAAATATAATGTATTTTTGTGGGTATGCCACGCATTTACGAAAAACGTTTTTCGTTATTTTAACGGAGTTTTTACTTTAGATAACATCAAAATCAGTGTTATGAGTTGTGATAACAAAAAAGGGCCACCTCCCGCCGAAATCTCACAGGATTCAGGTGATGTGGATGCATTGAGGTATATATACTAGAGACGTAACGTTGCTCGAAACACGTAGCACCCTGTAGTAAGTCAAAAGTCGTACTCGAGAAAAACCCGATTTTGAGGCTCGTCAGTCTCACGCAGACTTACACAGCGAACGGACGTGACAGGTGGTAATACATATTGCCATAAATGTCTAAATATTGTGATTGGAGTTTTCAAACACCATTGTTTGTGAACTTGATCAATTATACAACATGCACAAATGAAAAAAAAACACAACATACTAGCACAGATTAATTATTAAAACAATTTATTTTTGAAAAAAATAAGTTTTTCTTAAATATATTTTAATTAATGTTACACATTTGACACCGACAATAAGGTTGTATACTGCCGGGTTGCTGGTTGAAGACTTGCTCATATTATTTTTAAAAGTAAAGGACTAAAGTTACATTTCATTTTAATCTGACATTCATTTTTAATAGTATTACTGTAGGGGAATTTTATATCAGAGAATTATGACATCCAGCCCTTTTTGTCGTGTTTGAAGTCTGCCATGTGTTTGCTAAAATTATTGCTATCTCGTTTTAACCTGAGAGTACAGTGCGCGTTATTCGATGCAGAAGCTGGATAAAAACTGATTGTCTCCTTGCATCTGCATTAAAACGTTTCCAATGGACTTCGGCTTGACATTTTTTTCCTGATTGTATGATGGTTGCGACTCTATAGTATATATCTCAATGTGTGGATGTAAAAATGCGGATATGACACTTCGGAATCAGGTTCACCGCCGCGGCGTCAGAAACGGCTTAGGGTTGTCTTGGACCCAAGGATAGATGATCTGGTTTCCCAGAGGGAGCCACTTAATGCTATACCAGACGAGTCCTTCACCCGAAATGGACTCTCAAATAAAGGAAATGACCGAATCCGGAGTTATAGAGGCAGCGGAGTCATCTCCCAGCTTCTTATCAAAAATGTTCCTAACACTCAAATCGGACGATTCCCCGAGAATGATTTTCAACCAAAATCGTTAAAACTTCTTCCTAGACCCGGCTCCGTTCAAACTCATAAGCCACTACAAAGTGTCAGAGTTTCTTATCAAAAATGTTCCTAACACTCAAATCGGACGATTCCCCGAGAATGATTTTCAACCAAAATCGTTAAAACTTCTTCCTAGACCCGGCTCCGTTCAAACTCATAAGCCACTACAAAGTGTCAGAGTTTCTTATCAAAAATGTTCCTAACACTCAAATCGGACGATTCCCCGAGAATGATTTTCAACCTGAAATCGTTAAAACTTCTTCCTAGACCCGGCTCCGTTCAAACTCATAAGCCACTACAAAGTGTCAGAGTTTCTGCAGCCAAACGATTGGTTGTCGAAAATAGACCTATCGCAAGCTTACTTTCATCTCTCAATAGCACATCGGAGATTTTTGCGACTGGTCTATCGAGGAGAATTACTTCAGATGACAAGTCTGCCCTTTGGCCTTTCATCTGCCCCCAGAATGTTTGCAACCCTCACAAATTGGGTAGCCCAAATACTTTCTGCTGCGACGAGATATCCGGACAATCGTTTATCTCGACGACTTCCTCCTTGCGAACCAATCCAAGGACGATCTTTGTCGACAATCGCATCTTTGGCCTTTCATCTGCCCCCAGAATGTTTTCAACCTTCACAAATTGGGTAGCCCAACTACTTACTGCTGCGACGAGATATCCGGACAATCGTTTATCTCGACGACTTCCTCCTTGCGAACCAATCCAAGGACGATCTTTGTCGGCAATCGCATCTTTGGCCTTTCATCTGCCCCCAGAGTGTTTTCAACCCTCACAAATTGGGTAGCCCAACTACTTAGTGCGGCGACGAGATATCCGGACAATCGTTTATCTCGACGACTTCCTCCTTGCGAACCAATCCAAGGACGATCTTTGTCGGCAATCGCATCTTTGGCCTTTCATCTGCCCCCAGAAGGTTTGCAACCCTCACAAATTGGGTAGCCCAACTACTTACTGCTGCGACGAGATATCCGGACAATCGTTTATCTCGACGACTTCCTCCTTGCGAACCAATCCAAGGACGATCTTCGTCGGCAATCGCATCTAGCAGTAGATATCCTACAATCTCTGGGGTGGTATGTAAATCTCCAGAAGTCAGTGCTCTTCCCTACTCAACAATTAGAGTACTTGGGAATCGTTTGGGACACGCATAACAATTGCAAATTCCTTTCTTACCGGAAGCAAGAGGCATTGTGCCACTCACTTCGAGCAATACTGACTTCTCAAAAATGGTCCTTAAAACTGGCGGAAAGTCTCCTAGGAAGACTAAACTTTGCCAGCTTCATGGTCGCCTCCACTGCAGACAATTGCAGATAGCGAGCAGGCCACTGAAGCACCTGTCACCAAGAAGGTCTTTCTTGCCGGAAGCAAGAGGCATTGTGCCACTCACTTCGAGCAATACTGACTTCTCGAAAATGGTCCTTAAAACTGGCGGAAAGTCTCCTAGGAAGACTAAACTTTGCCAGCTTCATGGTCGCCTCCACTGCAGACAATTGCAGATAGCGAGCAGGCCACTGAAGCACCTGTCACCAAGAAGGTCTTTCTTACCGGAAGCAAGAGGCATTGTGCCACTCACTTTGAGCAATACTGACTTCTCGAAAATGGTCCTTAAAACTGGCGGAAAGTCTCCTAGGAAGACTAAACTTTGCCAGCTTCATGGTCGCCTCCACTGCAGACAATTGCAGATAGCGAGCAGGCCACTGAAGCACCTGTCACCAAGAAGGTCATGACAAATGACCGAGGACAGCTTACAAGTAATAGAGTGGGGGATAGGGAATGCGAACGAATCAAGTTCCATCCACAGGGAAACCTGCGAACGTTTCTTGACAACAGATGCGTCAGACTAAGCTTGGGGAGCAACTCTGGACGACTTGATGCTGTCAGGACAGTGGACCGTTCAAACAAAAGAAGCGGCACTCCAAACGAAAAGAGTTGTTCGCTGTTTCACAACCCTGCAACGCACAGCGCACGACCTTTCTGGCTCCGAAATTCTGGTACAATCAGACAACAAGACAGTAGTCGCCTACATCCGCAAGGAAGGGGGCACCAGATCCAAAACACTCCTAAATCTTACCCGAGATCTGTTGACTCTGGCAGGCCAATGGGAAATCTCGCTAACAGCGCAGTACCTACCGGGAAGATACAACGGAGACGCGGATCACCTATCAAGAGGAAGATCCCCTCCAGAGTGGCATCTTTTATCAACAGCAACGAAGGCCATTTTCAATCATTTCGGAGTACCAGATATAGACCTGTTCGCATCCACGACGGCACACATGAGTTCAACTTACGTATCCAGAGACTCCACAGACTCATGCGCAATCTTTCAAAACGCGGAAGAGAAAAGACTGCTCCTGTCAGGATGGAGAGCTTCCACACTCAACACATATAAACCTGCTTGGCAAAGATGGTGCCGCTGGATACTGGCGGAAAATACCCATCCCAACACATCATCTCCTAATCAATTGGCAAGGTATCTAGCGCAACTGTTCATAAACAAAAAACTGTCATACAGGACTATACTGGTACACAAGTCAGCCATCTGGAATGATGGAAATGAATCTCAGCTCAGATTTCCTAGTGAAACATACATTAAAAGCCATAGCAATGGTAAGGATTAACCCTCCTAAGTCCCCTGTGTGGAATCCGCAGATAGTGAAAGACTGGCTAGTCAGGAACACTCCTCGTTCAGATTCTCTCTATGAAGTTGCGTGTAGAACAGCAATCTTACTTCTGTTATCCTCAGGAAGAAGAGTACACGATCTGACCTTGTTAATATCACACAAGGAAACATTCTAGACGAAGGCACATCAATTGTGTTAATTCCATTTGTTGGATCAAAAACAGATACACTTCTGGAATCCAAGGAACACAACGTCAACCCAGTCTTCTGGATAAGGAAGCTGATTGAACTATCACGCGAAAGGAGATCAGGACAAAATATTTATAACCTGTTCATCAGCACCCGAGGACAAGTGAAGGCAGCTACAAGAACAATCATAGGAGGATGGGTAAAGAACACGCTAAAATCAGCAGGAGTAGAGGCCACTCCCGGCAGCACACGTTCAGCGGTCGCATCACTTAATTGGCTGGAGAACTACTCAATAGAAAACACTTTCAGAAAATACTATCAGAAAGAGATGTTGAAACATACAGCTCCAGAAGATCCCTCCCTATTTCAACCAGTTAATATCAAATAAAGACGTCCCCGGTCACCAGGAGATAATAGACAGATCTCTCATAATATGGACTCCAGACATCTCTCAGAACACATAATGGGGGAGTTTTACCTACCATTAAAACTCTTATTATGTTTCTATAGATGTCTGGAGTCCAGGTAACCCCTACCTGGTGTATTATGAGCTTTATGACAAATGGCCACCGGTATATGGGGGAACTGGAAATAGGGAAACAGGAAATGGGGAAAAAGCGACCATAGAGTAGAAAAGTGCCTAAAGTGTAAAAAAGTGCAAATCAAAGACCCAGGAATAGACTAAAAAACCACATAAAAGGGAAAAAGTGATTGTTTCTCTCATAATATGGACTCCAGACATCTATAGAAACATAATAAGAGTTTTAATGGTAGGTAAAACTCCCCCATTATTTGGATTCTGTAAAATAAACTGTTTTAATATTAATAACTGGCCAATTTTATGTAGCGCCGTTTAGCGGCACTAGACCCCCAAGGGAGCTTATGAATGTCAATAAAAAAAATCCAAAGATTAAAATAATGACTGTCAACCTTTTCCAGCATCGGCATCCAACTCCTCGCCAAGTGGCAGTTCTGCAGGACGATCCACGCGCCGCTCTTCATCCCCTCGTCTATCATCTTGACAGCGATGGGTCCCTGGCCCTGCCCGAGTGACAGCGAATTAAGCCGAGACGTCCCGAAGCCCTGAACAAATTACAAAACCTTCAACTTCGACTATTTATTACCGTCAATCAAAGTTGCAAAGATATATTATCGTTAAAGTCTACGTCATCTTAGCGAACATGAAAAAATGTGATTGTACCTGAAGATGATCGAGAGATTGAAAATGGTCGAGAATATTAATTAAAATAAAATTCATAAATCGAATGAAAATACTTAAAAAGCAGTGTTTCATTAGAATAGTGTTGGTTCTATAAAATTTAGTAGAAATCATTTAAAATATTTTTTCATAGTGTTAATACGTGATAATACACAAACCATAAAAAAAATAAAAAATTGTGCAACACTACAGAGCCACAAATATAGTGTAACTTCTTGTCGCGTTTTTCTCCGAAAGGGTCGCATGTGACGAATGGAACCCTTTTTATTTTACAGGTAAAGGGGCCGGCCTCACGCCAACCACTTCACTTGATGTGGGGCTTTCCTAGCTCCCGAGGAGGATGATACTTATTTCTTGTGAGGGCTGAGGAAACCTTGCCGGTATTTTATTATGAGGTTTGAAATAAACACTGAAACGGGAAATCATTTCTGACACCCTCGGTGGAATTCGAACCCGAGCTCTCGGCATGGAATGCAAGCACGCAACCAACTGAGCTATCAACCGGACTACATTCATCATATTAACTTTGCAACTCTAAGTGCATTCTTACTTAAAGCCTTTCACTTCATCCAAGAAAAAAAATTGCGTAAATTCCCCTAGATTGCGAAAACAGAAAAGATGAATGAAAAGTGAATCCCTAAAAGAGGTGCAGCTGTTTTATACATAGCGCTAGTATACGCTTCTAACCTACTCGTACCTACAGTGTAACTTCTGCCACGTTATCTCCAGTACATTTTTCTATTTATGCCATCGAGGAGTTTTAGTTATGTTTTTTTTCAATACAACTCTGAATAAAAGTGTGATTATAGAAAGACAACAAATAGACACGTAGAATAACTTATGGATAAGTCACCAAGAATATTTTTCATTCTAACCACTAACCTGGTCATCTGCAAATTTGAAGAGTATTCCCATGGGGTCCGAGCCAGGGGTCAACACAAACAGCAGAGGTATGCAGCAGTGGGAGTCGGTGTAGGACGCCAGCAGATCAAAAGGCGGAGGCTCTACGTACTTCGCCCCCATCGACTCTGAAACCAGAAAGATCGAATTTCACTCCATTACATTTAATAAAAATAGAATTCACTTTTAGACCCCAAAAACACGACGCAAATGATGACCCTAGTGGAATGGCGGCAGGGTACAGTAAAACTTGCGATTGTTTCAATAACGTTTCAGTATCCTCCCCAAACACAAGCTATGCTTACTTGGGGGAGTATTTATTGTAATTAGATTTAGGTACATAATTGTAATATTATTAAGTACATATTGATAAAAACAATAAAAACCAGTTTTATTATTATTATTATTACCGACTATTATTATTGCCGACGCCTACCCCTCGACCATACTAGCGATTAATACGTTCAACTGAAGCAGACATTGATTCTTAGAGTATGTGGTGACCACACACAGACTCCCTCGACTGAAGATATTTTTTTTATCTGAGTAAGATTTCCTTACTCTCTACAAATTGCTGCACCCCGGGAAGCATCTTATCCTGTCTCAGACACCGCAGCACCAGCAGCTTCTGGAAGAGCGACAGCTTCTGGTCCCAGGGTGCGGGCAGGCCTTCTGCCTGGGGCTCCACAGCGTCCACGTACTTCCTCCACTCCTCAGGGCGCTCCTGCAGGGAGGTGGCGATACCGTGGAAGGCGGAGAACTCGCTCAATCTGCAGTGGGGAGAAATTCTTTATTGTAGTTCATAATATGTAAGCACTTTTATTCAGTAAACAGACAGTTTCAGTTGGTAAAGAAATGCCTTTGAAATAAGACCTTTCTATCCAATTCTACGATATAAATGTTCAGTACAACACTGCGCAGCACTTTAGTGCGATGCTGGTCCGAGAGGTGTATTCAGCCTTAAGAATAAATGAGTACCAGCCTCCTCGGGTGCTGGGAAACCCGCATTTCAACTGAAATGACCCCATTACTTTGAAAATAAATAGGTTCCACTCGCCACATACGACCCCTTCGGGGATAACGCAGACGAGGAGTTGCACTATATGTGTGACTTAGTTGCATTGCGTGAGCGCTCTATAAAAAAAGAATCAACCCAACAATTTCACATCATTCTAATACAAACATCACATTTACAAATACATATTCCCGTCTCTGATTCAATACGACTCATACGTGTTTTATTTTACCTACCATTCTTATTTTTTTTACCAAGAAAAGGGAAAAGTTTCAAATTGATCAACAAGAGAATTTCCGATATTTATGTTAGACTTACTTGCAGAGTTCGCCCCAGGCTTCCTGCGATAAGAAGTTGACCTCACATTTGGGGACCGCGCTGGGGTTCCCGCCCGCCAAAAGGAAGATGAACTCTCGCAGGTCCACCTTGTCCTCGTGGAGAAGGATCGTCACGGTGAGTAGCAGAGAAAACACCAATTTGTCCTGAAAATACATGGTCCATCTCAAAACCAATCGGGAAAGATGAGAAAAAATAAATCTTCTTCAGCTAAACTCACAAATTGAACGAAGTACTCCGAGTATAACAAATTGCTTAAACTCCCCTCAATTGGGTAGATCCCATGGTAGAAGGGCACAATGACAAAACGAGACATGACAAAATGACACATGACATAACAACAGACGACAGAACGACACATGACAGAACATTACAATGGCATTACATCACATGACAAAACATCACCATGACAAAACATCAGCATGACAAAAAATCACAAAAAATCACATAAAACAATGACAAACATCACAAAACCAATCATCACATAACAAAACATCACATACCTAAAACATTAGATACCATCAACGGTACATGAAAAAACATTGTCATAATGATGTATTTTCTATGTTGTTTTCTCATAGTGATGTTTTGTCATGTGATGTACTGTCATTGTGATGTTCTGTCATGTGTCGTTATGTTATATGTCGCTATGTTATGTGTCGTCATGTCATGTGTCGTTATGTCATGTGTCGTTTTGTCAGTGTGCCGTTCTAACCTGTCACCGATTGAGTTAATAGAAAATGTATGTAAGATACAAGAGCACGACTCTTGAGTAATTTAGTTTTCATACATCTTTTTCTATTTACTTGAGTGAGGGGAATACTCGGGATTAGGGAATGCTTCTGCCGTTATACAAACATTTCAAAATGAATCAAAGAAAACGTTTATCTACAATCATTTCTCCTCAGAGTAAACTGTCCTAAATGCAATATGAAAACATTATTTTATCTGTCTCTCCGTTATTTTTGTTCAAAAATATTATGATGGAAAAGTTATCTTAAACTGTTTTTAAAGAATCCTGTGCGGGAACTCCCAAGATTTCAGAGAATCCTTGAATACCGCAGATGTGTGAGTGCTTCATTAGAAGTGGCAGTTTAACTCCTCCACCCCATTGTAAACCTAGCATTTCGACTGTTTTATACTGGAGCAGGCATCTATATATCCTCCATGGGGGCAGGTACTGACTGAAAATTACAATTTAAGCATGAAACGTAGCAACAAGGGCACCAGGTAGAATGGCTCAAATTCATCATTTTGCAGTCTTTATCAAAACAAGAGAATGTGGTGTTTTCACGACTCACTCCTTTACCAAACTGCCCGCTTATGGAACGAGTAACCGGTATCTGTGTTCCCACCCCAATTTAACCTTTCCTATTCAAAACCGATATCAATCGCCACTTCCTTTGAGTGCCTAAAAACAAAGCCAACGCAATACACAACACAACACTACGCAGCTAACAGGCCTGCTACACAGGATCAGGACAACCGCCACATCAACACCTCTGCGGCATTACAACATGCGTCATACATCCCCATAGTCTCTGAAATCCAGGGAGTCTCCCGCTAAGGATTCCTTAAAAGAAACTGATAAAGAATTTTGTTCTTTGTAAAGATCTTTTGAAATTTCATTTTAACATCTGTCTTCAATGCAGAATAAACTAAACCTTTTCGAACAAGCTCCTGCAGATGTTCGTGTACAGAGAGTAGGTGAAGTGCTCGGTCAGGTCTTTCAGCCTCTGCTTAATGTCGTCCACCCTGTCAGTGTTGTCTATGGCTGCCGAGTAGATGCTCTCGAACCAGCCCAGGGCGTACTGGTACATGGGGTCGATGTTGGACAGCTTCTCTGTAAACCACAACTTAATGAATAAAACTGCAGCTATTCTGCTAGGGACAGCCAGAGCCTCTGAGGTGTTACCTCCATTCAATCATATCCTCACTTACCTCTTTCATTTCATTCATATCTATCACCTTCTCCATAATTTTTCTTACTGTATGTTATACATCCCATTTTGTTTCACAATTTTACCGATTTGATTAAGCCCTGAGTTCCAATTTTTTCTTTGTAAATAAACCTCGTTAGTCATTATCCTACCTTTATTCTTTCTATACACGAACAAACCATTTCATTACCTACATTGTTGTGTTACCTACATCACTTTTACATCCTCGTTGTATTTATTTTGTAAACATTCATTAATAACTCTCTGTATCTCTTAAAACAATCCTTTCAAACTTTTCAATGATTAACCAGACCAGACTGTCCGGCACATTTTGGAGGAGTGCCTCATCAGAAGACACCCTCCTGACCTGAAAGACCTGCATGAAGCCACGCCAGGAGCAGGGAAATAGATGAAGGGCTGGGATCTTCGCCTCTGACGCGGCTCAATAGCCAATAAACTTGTTGCGTTTGCCGGCCATACGCAAAGGAAAGTATGTAAGTAATGATTGACTACAAAATTCTAAAAATAAACAGTCAATTAAAGAATTCTCACCGATCAAGAAGTACAGACGAGCGGCGTGCTCCGCTATGGGCACATACTCTTTCCTCGCTTTGTCGATCTGCACTTCTGTCTCAGCCGCGGTGACTTGCTTCTCACTAATCTCATTGGCCGTCGTCTTTGACGAGTTCAGAATCTAAAACGTTATATTTTTGTCAGCGTAACAATTGGAATCACTATTTACTATTATAATAATGAATGTTTGATTATCCATCTACGAGACTTACCTGTACAGCAGCTTCGTCTTCGAGCAGAGTGTCAGATGATGACAACACCTGCAACAAACAAAAATCTAACACTATTTGGCAAGGGGGAGAAGTCTCAACATATCTACCGACCATATTGTTAATGACCATCTGATTTCACGGTTTTCTAGCTTGTTATCTACCAATATGATCGGTAGATATAAGTATTAAGTGTATGTCGAGACTGCTGGGACTATAATTAATAAAATGGGCAAATTATTTATATTGCAAACATAAAAGCATGATCATGGAAATTGACGATATTGGAAGTGATCAAAACAAGGAAAATAATTATTGTATTTAATAGTTATAGAAACAAAATATTACCATAAATTACAAGTTTAACATGAGACGATCTACAAATCATGTAATTTTTTTAGGCAAAAATATTACGGAAAATTCCAAAATCATTGCCAGTTTGGTGGCATTTGCAAAAGCGAACCAATTTTTGCAAAATGGTGGTCAGACTAATACCAAACTATTCGGTTATATAAAGTCGTAGAACAAATATTAATCAAACAGCATTTTTATTTTTTGTGTAATTATATCTGATCTCTTATATCGCACGACAGGTGACATGATTGGATACCGTGAGTATCTTGGTCTCTATCTCCTTGAGCAGCCTCCTGTGCTCCGCGCCCTGCGTGGTGAGGTCGGCCTTGGCCTGCTGCAGCTCCGGCCTCTCCTGCGCCACAACCCTCGCCAGCAGCTGGTTCGTCAGCCCGTCCATCCCCAGCATGAAGTTCACCAAGGTCACGCGCACCCCCACCTCGGGCATGTAGTGCGGGTTGCGCAGCTTGGTGCTGATGTAAAATCTAAGCAGACAAAACCTGGGTGAGAAGCCAAATATCAACCAACCTTATACGTAAATAAACATCGATATTTTATGAAATTCTATCTATGTGTGCACCTATTTGATCGGTATAAACTGCTAGTCAATTTTCTGTTTTTATAAACGAGTTGACACCGCAGAGTTATTCCAGTTTTTTTGTCTTCTTACCTCTAGCATTCCTCGACTGCTGGATGAAGACCTCTTTCATTTGCTTCCACGTTCTACACCTTGCGCCTTATCTATCCAGTTTTTACCAGCGACTGAGTATCATTTTTTTAGGTTCGACCAACTCCTTTTCGTTTATCCCACGGTCTCCATTTGAGGATACTGATAGTCCACCGCTCTGTTTCATGTCTGGCAACATGATGCTCCCACTACCTACACTTTTGTTTTGTATCCCAGCACTTATGCATACCAATGTGGATCGATGAAGAAATAACAACTAAGGTTACATAAGTGGTGAGCGCTGTTTTGTAAATCATCAAATCATCCCTATATTTAATATCGAGAAATATCACAGGTGATGGGGTGGGCCTTGCGCCAATCACTTCAGTTGATGCGGGAGTGGCAACGACAAAAATGGCGTGTAAATAACCTGAAATCCTTGTTGTACTCCACAATATTATCACCAAGCTTAATATACATGGCTCCCCCTTGTTTGAAGGTCTGCTGCTGAAGTAGAGGCTCCAGCATAGGGTCCAACTCTTCGCCGACATTTTCCAGTAAAACCTAAAGTAATACATGAATGAAATATCAAAATAATGAGACAAATATTATAATTTCAAGATAATTATAGTCTTACTGGTTGACCAAACTGAACAGCATTCTCCAAAACTCTTGCAAAATCAGCTTGAGTGAGCCGTATGACGTTCAGATTGAATGGTTTATCCATGTTCTTCACCCAACGGTTAGCTTGTCCTTGAGGGTCTATCATGAGTGGCCATCTTTTAGCTGATCTAAGGTTACACATAAAAAAAAGTGAAACTTCTTATCCGAAAGCTTGATAAATTGGTACACAATTTGAATGAGAATCTCACTTGATGATTATAGCGCTCTCGATGCTGAATTCATCTGAAGGCAGTCCATCAATGTTCCATTGCTGTATGACGACTGGATCTCCCAGTACCGTGTACAGTTTGAAGTCTGGCGTATTTTCAATGTGGAACTGCTTGCACAACTTCAACCAACTCTCAATTTGGGATTCCCTAAAGATAGTCGTGAACGGCCCGAGGTAAGCGATGATACCGGAGGCCACCAATAAATCACCTGAGCAAAACACATACATTGAAGATATTCTTCCATTTCCAAACAATCCCAAATCTTTCTACGCATTTTACCTGTGAGGAGTGAATATGAATCTCTCAGTCTTTTGGCGGCATCAGTCCAGCGTGTTTTCTCTCCACCGAGTCCCTTTAAAAGCATTTCAGCTCTGGTCAGTTTATTTGCGCAGGATTCCACTTCTTCGTCAAGCTCTTTCTGTTGTCTATTTTGTTCCGCCAAAGCTTCTTCCAAAGCCTCCAGTTTATCTCTTACCTAAAACAATGTGAACCATCAAGTTCGTACTTCAATTTCAAAACATGATTCTCTGTATTTAGTTGGTTCATACTTCTTTCAGCTGAGCTTGTTTTATCGCCAAAGCATCCATAGCATTGTTATAAATAGCTTGGGCATCTGCTAATGCTTGTCTTTTGGGTCCAACTACTTTTATAACTTTATCGTACTTCGTAATGGCAATAACCCATTTGCACATTCCTGAAACACGAAATATCAATAATGATTTCTACAAAACTTTAATAATTAAAAGTAAAAGTCACCATTACCCTCTGCAGCTAAAGACGCTTGCTTCATTTTTTCAGGAACAAAAAGTTCATCCTGCAGTACTGTTTGAAGTCTTTTCATAATAGCCGGAGGAATATTGTCTTTATCGTATTGAGACAAGCTCTCCAAAAACTTGATGTCATTAAGAATCTTCTTTGATGGTCCCCAGTAATCTTCAATAGTTCCTATCCCAGATGGATTAGGGAGTTTATCAGGTTTGACGTCCTAAAAAAATGAAACCACAATAAACACGATATCCACTAGGAATGTTGAATGTTTACAAATGCATTCGTACTTTTAAAATGCACACAGCTTCCATGACAAGTTTGATAGCTCGTGGAGGATTCTTCATGGTTTTGATGAAGCCGATATCGTTTGGTGTGAGCGTGTCTAGGGCAGCGAGAGCAGCGTTCATTATCGGCATCGCTTCTTCCAAATCTGCGTCGCACTCATCCTTTATCACTTGGGCTGCTTTTGCCTGTGAAAGTAAACAGAGCCGCATTCATGGAGTATTTATCAAGCATTTTAATAACAATGTATAAATCATGCGTATCAACCGGTATCAACGTTTGGATGGCTTGACTCTGGCCAATATATGTACACGCCATATTTTTCCGTTCTTCGGACACGTTGTCTATCGGAATGAGGATATAACCTGGAACGACTGGTTGTAATCGGTGGCGAAGAGGGGGAAAAAGGAAGAAGAATATCCCCCACACGATGGACTGATCAATTGAAGACAGTAGCAGGCACCTCGGAGGTTAAAGCGCGGCGGACAGCGCAGCCAAGAGAGAACTTGAGAAGAGTGGTTGTTTCCACACGGGTCACAACCCTCAGCAATGAGAAATAAGATTGAGAAGAAGGTGTACACCAAACCTGTTCATCAGCTACTTCTTGATCAGCCATCACCGTTTCTTCTACTTCAGCTACGCCTTCTTTTTCCAATATGACTCGTTCACTTGTTTCTGCAACTGCAGCCGCTCCAGCTGCTAACTTTGGTTGCAAGATTTCCAATGCCTGTTGCAATGCACTCACAGATTTGGCAGCTGTTTCCAATTGATCCAAGCCAGTCAGATATCGTTTTTCATTTGCGTTCACCTCGCTGTAAAATCGATTATTTGATACGAATGTCATTGACACACTGCCATGAAATAAATAAATACATTGAGCTTACATCCTCTTTGAGGTCAGCAGTTTCTTGAACAGCGAAATTAACTGTAAATAAGCCGTTGGAGTGACGTAATTCCTTCTTTGCAATCTGATGTAGAACTGTTTTGAAAGTTCCTGCGTGTCCGTGTGGAATTTTTGGCACATGTGTATGGTGGTCTCTCTCTCATGGTCCGTCAGTTCTATGTCCTTCAAGAAGTGAGTCGCCACCGCTAACAGTGCATCTTGGGGCCACTCCTGAAGAGATCAAGAGTTAAACAAGTTGTACATGGAATTTTTCTAATACTTAAGGAAGTAGTAAGAATTGCGAATGTGTAATGATGTCTCTGTGTGAGTTGCAGTGAGTTGTGTATATGTGAAGTCTCTAGATGTAGGTACTTAAATAATTGTATTTGTATTTATTTGTTCGAGATTGTGTGAACGTTTACTCGAATATTCTAAGTAAAATGTTCTGGCAAAATCTCGCATGTGCCAGTTCTCAATGATTCGAGAATAACTTTTATTCTAACCTACAAATAGAGACCGAGATGCTCTGTAGCCAGATTAGTATCTGAAAAGCAACTCTAATAAAATAAATTGTGTAAAAATAAATAATCACATTTTTTATTAAATTAAACCCGGTACAGTCATAACATAGTGATTGTACCTGGAACCAGTCTATTGTGCAGCAGTTCACCATCGCAGGGAACTTTCTGATCCTTGTCCTCAGGGATGTTCCTGCTGGACTCATGGCTAGCACAATGTGGGTCTGCTCACGTATAATGTCCAAAAACAGTCCATTCAGAGCCTGGACAGTTCCATCCGTCTGCAGGGACTTGTCACGCTGCTTATCAACCTGAAGAAAATTATATTTTAAACATTCTGTCTTATCAATTAATTGCTCTAATGTTCCATTATATAGAGTCCCACATACCACACGCATCCGTTCACATATTTCAGCTTTCTCATCAGCGTTGAAGAGATTCGGTACTTCACCAGAATTGAGGATACTGTTGATGTCTTCCAAGAAGCTCTCGTCTTTAATCTTTGATGAAATCAAAACAACATTATATAAATACGGGTAAACGTTTTTTAAATCTATAGACAAGATAAAAAAAATAAAAATTTGTACCTGTGATTCGATAAATAAGAATATGACATGTTGATCGAGCACACTGGCTTTCTTCAGTAACGTCTTCATGTCTTCGCGCCACTCTGTCTTCCCATATGTCCTGCTCATTTCAACCTGAAAGGTAAAACCATCACAACTTGACCCATCGCATTGATTAAGTGAATGCAAAGTCAGAAGTAACCTTTTTTTTTATAAAAATAAAAAAATAGATTTGTGAAGAGGAATGCAATTCACCAACCTATTCTGCCTGGCCAGAAACAGGTATTAATTTCATCAATTAATAATTCATTATTGTTTATTTTAATGAATTATTTATTAATAATTACCCAATAACATATGTTGAACCAGGGTCAAAGTTATGGTCAAATGACCCAGGCGGGGATCGAACCAACGTTATTCCAATCCAAACACGCCAGAACGATCGGCCCACTTGGCCCCCTCGGCCATAACACCGGCAGATATTCTTATTTTATCCTTGAAGATATTCTTGTTTTATTTAGATGTTAAAGTCAATACATCACCCTAGTGCTTGTTTGGTTTATCTAGCATTCCCATACCTTAAAGGTAAAACTGAATAAGTGGCATATTTAGCTAACATGGACCTCTCAAATCAGTGAATCAGTTTTACCTTTAAGTTGACGATTTGATTCAAAGATGACCTTTAAGTAAATTTGTCTTAAGAATCACATTCTACACAATCTGAGCTGATAAAAAAACTTCAATCACGGTATTGTGAGAGTTGTTTTAATATTTTCAAAATCAATATCCAGCATTCATAAGACACAAAAGTCCAGCACACACACTCACATTGCTCATGTGAAATTACCTCTGTTGGAGATAAGACAAACAAAAAGAGGAATAGTGTATGGATACCTGGAATAGATCGTAATCATTGATGTGAGCGGCCAGCCTGGTGAGGGATTGTCTCCCAGAGCCTCCCAAGCCAATCAACAAAGCATGAGATCTGGGCTGAGCCACGATACGGCAAATACGGGACACGTGCTCCACGGCAAACCTACACACAAAGATCCAAATACAGCTCTGTAATGTTAAAGAAACAACTGTTCTTAAATCATCTTAACCAAATGTGTTGGACATTTACCTAAACAGTACCAAGTCCATGGGTTTCTTGGTCATGTTGTTGAACTCAAACAGAAAGTTCTCGACCGTCCTAGACAAGTGGTCCATGTCGGAGCACTCCATGTAGTGGCGCGTGTCAGCTTTGGGGTTGGCGAAGTCGCAGTAAATCAAGTTCCTCAGCTCCAATTCTGTAACCTGAACCACTAACATGAACCTATTTATTTCTACGCAATGCAACCAAGGTACACATCGACTGCTCCAAGTAAGACAGCACTAAGTCCAAGAAGATAGTTTTGCAGGAAAGCCAATTGAATGTTATTTATTCCATGGAGTACAATGCATAAACTATTTTTTACATTAATTTGTTAAGGAATTTAAAAGAGATAGAGACACGACTATCATCTTAGAATGAAGATAATGATTTGTTACCTTCGGAAATGGAAATAAGTCAAAAACCTACACTTCGAAGTTACTTCCTTCTTCCTTGGAGAAGTCGACATATAGTGTAACTTCTTGCCTGTATTATCCCCAAAGGGGTCGCATGTGGCGATTCGGACCTATTTGTTTTTACGGGTAAGGGGGCCGGCCTCATACCAACCAATTTCAGTTGAAGTGGGAGTTTCCCAGCTTCCGGGGGGGGGGCTGGTTCTCATTTCGTGTGAAGACTGAGTACACTTTAGGATCGAACCCTTGCTCTCGGCATGGAATGCAAGTATTCTACCAACCAAACTATCAAACGGATTTTTTACGAGCTTGGTCGTCGCTGCAAAGCACCAATTCTCAAGCAAGACCCAGTTGCTGTCAGTGCTGGATGTGCCTTTGGATGACCAGTCTTTGGTAAAGGTTTATGAATTTTTCAACCCAGCGAAGAGCAAATTCGAAAATATAAATGGTACATTTGTTGTGCTCCGCCGGGATTCGAGCCCGCAACCTTCCAATCACGAGTCCGAAGTGCTGCCACTGGACTACGGACCGGTCAAAGAAATTTCAACGACACGCGGTGTTCCCAAGCGGTCACCCATCCAAATGCTATCCGCGCCCAATGTCGCTTTACTTCGGTGATCGGACGAGAACCGGTACTTTCAACATGATATGGTCGTCGACAAATGTGATAGACATCTGTCATTGGAGCCTTGGAGATCTTATGTTTTTGTATCATGTGTTGTCTTGTATAAATTCTTTTCAGTGTTCTGTGGATGTCTTTACAAATAAATAAATAAAACAAAAATGCATGCTTGGATTAAACAGTGTCCTTGCGATGCTGTACCTCAGATTCTGGCGTTTCCTTCAGCCGTTCCAGCATGCTGTCAAAGTTGTCATGCAGGCGTTTAGTGGTGGCTTCTCTCAGGGCGTTGACGAACCAGCTCCTGTCGTCAGAGTCCACCAGGCGGTCTGAGAACACCCTCAAGCACTCGTGCACCCACAGCCTTTTCATGGCCTGCAGGTCCTCGATCACTTCTGGCACGGAGAGCAACACACCCTGAAATATATTGGTCATATTTTTCCATACACTCATACATTATACATACATACATAGTAATATTTCTCTCATCTCAAAATTTTAATTTTTAAAGCTACTATGGATTTAATATGGTATTATTGTGGCCAGAGCTTTCAGACTCAAAGTACGTTCGGAGATCTTACCGTATCTATTTGAAGATAGCAAGCAATAAAACGATTGTCTAATGACGGCCCAGAATGCCCAAGCAGGGAGTGGGGAGACTCCAACTAAGGTGGCTGGACGACATCAAGGGGACTGCACGCAGAGGATGGCTGAACACTGCAGCTGACGAAAATGGAGAAGATTGCAGGAGGCCTACGTTCAGGAGTGGACCGAGAAAGATTGATGAAGGAAGAAAGGAAACAATAAAACATGGCAGCACATAAGCAGCTGCTTGCTGTACCATAAAGTTAGTGAAGAAAGCATACATACAGAAATCAGCTGTTCAGATGATACCATGTTTCATTTCTTGCCATCTTGAAATAGATATACCCGTTGAGTCTGCGGGCCTTGGTGGGTACATTACCTGGATCACTCTCGAAAAATCCCTGAGATTGAACATGTAATGCGATTTGCTCGGAGTGGGCAGAAGATTCAAACGGCAATTCTTGTACACATCCAAAGTGGCTGAAACCACCTCCTCGATGCAAGGATCAAACTCTTTTGAAAATCCCCTAAAACAAAAATAATTCATTCACATTGTTACAAACGTATAAGACGTGAGCCTAGGTACGCTGATTGGTGTGTCTGATGTCTCTGGTATAGTGTCGAATAATCTACATGTTCGAGAACATGCAAGAATCGTCTCTGCCGCACATATAAATACGAGCAAAGATTTTGTGGGACAGACAGAGTCACTTTGACCATTGTAACGCGAAGATCTGTGAGCAGAGAGTGAAGAATAACAGTACATTGCAACCTATATTGTCAAAAAAATATTTTAATCGCAACTTAATTAAAACCACCCAAAGTCAAATTATTCATGCATTATTCCTTGACTAATAGGTATGAGGCTGACTACCCACACTGTAAAAAATGGTTAACATAGCCAATGTCTCCCCTGTTTCAGGGAAGGTAGGCAAATGTTGCAGGGTTTATGCTCATTTGAGGTTTTTTTTTTAAATTTGTATGTACACATTCAGCATTTGTAAGCGCAAACTCACACGTGTCTGTTTGTGGGCATGAATTTAATATGAATTTTGAATGTTAATACATCTTTGCAACTTAGATTATAGATTCTATAGATGCAGACTGTAAAAAGCAGTCACTGCGGTGTTTGCTGTTGTTGGCGGTGTTGCTGCTCACCTGGTGTCGAGGTGCCACAGCATGATCTTGCTGAAGATCACCATGAGCGTGGGATCGTCGAACTCATCGATGCACAGGAATCCAAAATGGCGCGTGAAGCGCGGGGTGACGCTCTTCGTGCCGGGGGCGGGGCGGCTCATGGCGCACATGAACTGTAAGCCAAAACAAATCACATCATCAATCTAAATCTAAGTTGCAAAGATATGTATCATTTGAGATTCATATTAAATGCATTCCCACAAGCAGACACGCATAATTTCGCGCTCACACATGCCGCATGTGGACCTGTAACTCTTGCCGACTTTCCCTGAAACAGGGGTGACATTGGCAAAGTGAACCATTTTTTACAGTATGGGTGGTCAGCTTTATACCAACCTACAAGTCAAGAAATTGATGGTATTAATACCTGTTTCTGGCCAGGCAGAATAGTTTGGTGAATTGCATTCCTCTTCACAAATCTATTCAATAAAAACGTATATAGTGTAATTTGTTACCGCGGTCTCCCTGAAGTGATTGCACGTGTCGAGCGAATCTATTTATTTTTACAGATATGCCTCTTGGAAAGAACGTGGCAAGAAGTTGCACTATATGTGTATCTTAGTTGCGTTGCATTTGCGTTTGCAAATCATGGTTTGGACCCTAAAGAACGATATTAGCAAATTCATTCACATCTTGGTGTGTTATATAGCAAGGTATAGGCAAATACATACACTTTAGAATAAATATTTTCTCCCATTCCTTTAAAATAACTCATTTGAAACTGACTGAAGCGCTTACGATGGCTCCAATCGAACTTAAATGTTGAATTTTAAATCACAACATTAAGGTTAAATGTGTTTTTTACCATATATTGCCTACCTATTAGGCGTATGTGCCTGTATGGGAGCAGTACCTACTTGTATCTCGATGAGCTTCATAGCCACATTCTCCTTCCTGTCGTACCACAGTCCCTGATCCAGCGCCTGCCTGAGGATCTCTATGGGAGGTTGAGCACCATAAGTCTCTGCTTGAGGCATCGACACGTCATCCACAAACACCACGCACTGGGTGCCGATGGGGGGGCCAAACACTCCTTAAACAAAAGCGCCAGACATGCCAATCAATTATACAAATCTCAAGACTGCAGTACAAACTTCATTAATTAGATTTCTTCCTGTGCATTCATTATGAATTTTAAATGTTAATATATCTTTGCAACTTAGATTATAAATTATTACAGATAGTGTTATGTGATGTTTTTTCGTGCGCCGTTTATGGTATGTTCTGTTTTAGGTACCTATGTGTTGTTTGGTCAAGCAATGATTTGTCTTTCGATGTTTTGTCACCGTGATGTACTTCCCTGTTAAGTTTCGTTATTGTGTTGTTTTGGCATGTGTTGTTCTACCATGTAATGCAAAAACATGTGATATAATGTCATGTGTTGTTTTGTCACTGTGCTGTATTCACACACAGCAAATCCATGGCTCATCGGCCATCCAATGGAAATTTTCCGTAATAAAAAAAACGACGACTCATGGATAAGCTCTGGATTAGATGCATGGTGAATAACACCGAATGCGCCTCACCTTTCTTTCGTTTATCTAGCTTGGACATGATGATGTCTTGCGTCTGATTTGCCGTCGTCTGTGCAGAGAATCCCATACAGAGCGCTTTGTAAATTTTTGTATCCGCTTTGTGCATCAAAAAATCCTTTAAACAGTCAGACATTATTAAGACAATAATTATATGTTTTACATTGCATTCAGATGTTATGGACTGATGACGCAACTTACGATGATGTAGGATGACTTCCCGGTGCCCGTGGGCCCCACCATCATGATGGCCTTCCTGTGGTACACTAGGAGCTTGAAGAGAGCCAGGTAGCGGACAGTGTCCAAGGTCGTCACTATGATGTTGTGGGCAGAGGTGTCCCTCGGAATGGGAGGAGCGCTGATCAGATCGTCATTCCAGGGTTTCCACTTTCCCTTACCCTGGTTTACAAAAAAACTTAGTATAGATAAGTAATCGTACAAAAAATACAATAATATACATTACAAAATGATATCATTAGATTTTAATAAGCTACTAAATATATACCCAAAAGGGTTATCATTTCTGGCGCCCTTGGTGGGGTAGGACCCTAGCCCTATAATCTGTCTATCTATAATCAAGCTGCAAAGACATGATATGCCCGTAGACAAAGTTTAAGGCTCTTGCAGATGACAGTTGAAAATCTATGAGCCGTATGTCAATGTATCAAAATACGCAGAATCAGGGTATCTAGTATTTAAATAAATAAATAAAACAAGGATTCCCACCACGAAGTTTTTCATCACAAAATGTTAACTACGAGTATGTCGCGTATACCTCTTTTATGTATCTGTAGTCGAACACCAGCCCGTCCTTGGGAATGATGAAGATGTAATTCTTCTCTGGCTTGTTGATCACGTCAGGGTATCCGAGAGTGTCGATGACGCTTGGCGGAAACTCCCGCTCCAGCAATCCTCGGAACATCAAGTCGAACAGGGGACGGCTGACGGCTTCTAATGTGGCGCCAAACGACCAGATCATCGAGAAGAAAAATACACCCTGGGAAATAAACAACAAAACTCAAGAAATATTTACTATCCAATGTGATGCTTGTGTGGGTTACACTTAGCCCTGTTTGGATGGGAAGTGAGCAAGGCAGTATGTAAACACGTTCATCCCACACGCTACATGCGCTGCTCGATGTTTTTATTTTATTAAAATAATTCAATTCACTATCCACTTTTGTACTTGATAGATTCATTATCTGGTATTAACGTTATCAAATAATAATTCATAAATTTTTTTTCGAATGAATTTCTGATTTATATTTAGTTACCCAATTAAACATGTTGAACTAATGTTATTTCTACCGTAAAGGGACTCCAACTAGCGTTGTTTTTATTTCAAACACGCTAGTCAAAGTTATCCGTTTGGCCATAGTACCGAACAAAGAACAATAAGATAATTAAAGTGATCCAGGTTTTGTCGGTATTTGCGAACTTTAAACGACCGGTTCACAAGCGATTGTTCTTTGCCGTGGATGTTGCTGCACCCATTATTGCCCTCAGTGGCAGTAGCAGCGGCAGGAGCAGGGGCAATGGCAGGAGCAGTGGCAGGAGCAGTGGCAGGAGCAGTGGCAGTCGCAGGAGCAGCGGCAGGAGGACTGACAGTGGCAGGAGAAGGAGCAGTGGCCTTGTACAAGCTTAGTAATACATTGGTTCCCTCACCTCCAGCTGAGCGCGCACATCCAGGTCTGAGTGGGTCTGCGTGTACTTCTCATCCAGGAAGTCGTCCATGAAGCAATCAAACAGGTTCATCGCCGCTTTCACCAAGTTAGAGTCTGACGTCACGTACATTTCCTAAAAGTTTATCACCTGAAGCAGTAATCTAATACATAGGAACACAGAGAACGACGTTCTGTGTGTTTCTATGGAGGTACTTATTTTCTGAAAATACATTCAACATCTGTAACCGCCTTAGGTTCTATACAACTCAAATAAAATCGAACCTTACAAGCTTGATGGACTCAAATTTGTATAGATAACAAAATTGTAGCGCCACACGGTCGGATTGCTAGGGAAATGGCAAATAAATATTTTGTTATTGCTTCCAAAGAAACCATCACGTGTGACGTTTACCCGCCGAACAAATTCCATCGTATGCATCTAAAATGACGAAAATGCAAATACATATATGTCTCTAGATGAATTTAAACAAAGAAAATTATTTTTTGTACCTTGGCTCCTCCTTTCCTCAACATCCACAGCAGGGGGGGACAGAACCTCTTGAACATGTTGGAGATGCTGGTCTTGTTGACGCTGTGGAGACTTGGCGGGAGAGTGTTCAGCCAGGAAGTCACCAGCGGCTCCCATCCAAGGCCACTCGGCTCCATGAAGATCATGCCACAACGAGACACCTTCAAAAATACAATAATCAAATTAGTGTAGCGCTCGCGTTCCAATGCTGGAGGGCTAGGTTTCGATCCCCACCAAGGGTCTCAAAAATCATTTCCCTTTGCGGAGTTTATTTCAAAACCCTACCGACTAGATATACTCAGCCTTTACAAGAAATGAGAACATACCCTCTTGAGAGTACGGAAGCTCCCACTTTAAGTGAAGTTGTTGTCGTAGGGCTGACCAATTTACTCATGAGTGACACTTGAGAATTGGAGCCCATATCTCCGATGAGCCTTTTTAGGGTGATGATGATGTGACTCCAGAAAGTAGCTCTCCAGTGTCAACTTATGGTTGTGAAAGAAAAGGTAAAAGCTGTACATTGTTGAAGCGAAATTCAGTAGTGAACAAGCAAAGGCTAAGATAATAATTTAAGGTCTAACCTTGAAAATCTGAGATTGTCATCATATGAGGTAGCCATGAAAGCTTAACATCCTTTGCAAGAATTTTGCTACGTTGGTGATCGATAATAACCAAAGACTTACTGTTGCTGGAGACGCGGCTTCAAGGTCCATCGGTTCAAAGAACAGATTGGTGGTAGGAGCCAGCTGGATGATCTCTCCGCTCATCAGACACAACTTCTTATTGTCGTCCAGCACCGTGTTTAAATTCTCAATCCATATTGCATCCACTGGGCCATCAAACACGAGCCATTTCCTTAAAAAAGGACGAAAAAAGTTACATCACGTTAAAAGTGTCTCAATGTAGTAAAAAAAAAAAAAACGTAACTAAGCTACACATATAGTGTAACTTCTTGCCGCGTTATCCCCGAAGGGGTCGCATGTGGCGAGTTGAACCTTTTTATTTTTACAGGTAAGGGGGCCGGCTTTACGCCAACCACTTTAGTTGAAGTGGAGGTTTCCCAGCTCCCGAGAGTGCTGGTACTCATTTCTTGTGAAGGCTGAGTAAACCTTGCCGGTATTTTATTTTGGGGTTCGAAATAAACACCGAAACGGGAAATCATTTCTGACACCCTCGGTGGGATTTGAACCCGAGTTTTCGGCATGGAATGCAAGCACTCTACCACCTGAGCTATCGACCGGACAAGTGATAAGGGAATAACCAGGACATCATCTTAGGATTTGGATTGAAACAAACAGATTACCTGTCGGGTGTTGTAGATGCAGCGAAGTTCCTGTAACTTACAGCCAAAATGCCATCAGACCATTCGTGTGACACGGCATCAAACTGACCATACAGCTGCCCCATCGTTATGGATTTTGGATTGATTATCGTGCACTGCACTTTATTTTCTGGCATCAAGCCCTGAAAAATGATCATCAATCGAGTTAGACGTGTTAATCTAATCAGATCTGTAGATTAAGTAATATTTGAGCGGCTTATAAGGGCAACGCGGAAAAAAGAGTAAATTTCTTATTTCAATTGAAGGTCTACAAAACTAAACAAAGGTTCTGGTGTACAAAAATTTACCTGAGTATGTCATGGCTTTCAAAAAGCCAAGAAAATAAAAGTAAAAACCTTTATTTTTTTAGAATTTCGTCATCATCACTATGACATCCCCACTGGACCTCTGAGACATTCTAAGGGTTATTGGGATTTATAAACAATGTTGTTGTGTGTTGATGGACAATTTACCTCTAAAATACAATTGATTTATGGCTGTAACTGCATTGACTCTACACGACTACCTCTGCACTCATTCATGATTGTTTTCACATTATAAAAACCTTTCTCCTGCCATGTCTGTGCAACTATTAAACAGATAATTTATGTACCCACTTACCCTCTCACTGACCAGCCCCAGCGCCTCCGCCAGGATGCGGTAGGAGCTGGTCTTCCCCGAGAAGGGCAGCCCCACCACCATGAGGCCGTGGCGCACCAGCAGCATCTCGTAGATCTGCAGCGCCTTTTCCACGACGAAGGGCGTACTCTGCAGGTTCATGGCCTTGCAGGCGTCGTGGATGCAGGAGACCAGCTCTGGAAGACCTGCCTCGGGCATTGGCAGCCCGGGGAACAGATCAGAGATTATTCCCTGGGAAAAGTCAAATTCCACTTTAGTAGGTACAAATCATTTTGAAAAACACACGGAACGCAACTAAGTGCAACTTCTTGCCGCGTTATCCCCAAAGGCTTTAGCATGTGACGAGTAGAACCTTTTTATTTTTACAGGTAAGGAGACCAGCCTTTCTCCAACCACTTCAGTTGAAGTAGGGGTTTCCCAGCTCCCAAGAGGGTTGGTACTCATTTTATTGTGAAGGCTGAGAATACCTTGCCGGTTTTATTTTGGGTTTGAAATAAACCCGAAATGGGAAATAATTTCTGACATCTCCGGTGGGATCGAACCCGAGCTCACGGTATGGAATGCAAGCCTCTGCCAACTGAGTTATCGACTGGACTAACGTTCGTGGCTCTAAATACATTCTACTTAATCTTCTCCTCATTGCTTAGGGTTGTGAACCCTGTGGTAGCAACCACTCTTCTCCTGTTCTCTCTTGACTGCACTGCTCGCAGCGCTCCAACCATAAGGGTGCCTGCTGCTGTCTTCACTTGATCAGGCCATCATGAGGGGGTCTATTTCTTCCTCTCTTCCCCTCCGAGCCCAATCACAACCAGTTGACTAATTTAAGGCTGTTTAAATAATACAAATAATCTAAAACATGTCTTACCAAGAATAGAGGTACATCCTGGTTCAGGAACTTCGGTAAGTTGACGTCTTTTATGGAGCGCAGGATAATGGTGTCTTCTACTTCTGTCGGATACCGCAGCTTCAGGGCGGCTGCGGCTCTCAGCACTGACTTTACCGCTCTCATACCTGGACAATAAAAAATAATAAATGATTAATTAGCCAATTTTTACATGGCACCGTTTAGTGGCACTAGCCACCCCAAGGGCGCTTAAAATATATTTAAGAAATGAAAACTCCTATATCCCGAAATAAATTGGTATTTAAAATGTAGCCTCAACGCAGCACAAGATAATTCGCCAATAATTATCACAAGATAATTAGCACAATATAATTATTACAAGAAAATTCGCAGATAATAATTATCACAAGATAACTCTCACAAGACTATTCGCCGACAATTATCACAAGATAATTCTCAGATCAATAGCGCAAGATAATTCACAGCTTTTGATGTAGGGTGCCACAAGTCAAAAAGTTTCAAATTCAAAAATCTGTCTGAATTTTTCGCAGTCATGTGATTTTAACAAAATATGGTTCACATATAACTACTTCAAAATTTATCATTACAACCTCTTTGAGTTATGATAAAAAAGGCATAAAATTCACCAAACTACTTTTTCTCTGGCCATGAACAGGTATTAACATTATAAATTAATAGTTATCGTCGTCATTGTTCCGTATGCGGCTGACCACCCATGCTGTAAAAATGGTTCACTTTGCCAATGTTACCCCTGTCTCAGGGAAGGACGGCAAGAGTGGCAGGGTGTATGTCCATTGGAGATTTGGTTTTTATGCTGTAGGTTCACATGAGGCATGTGCAAGCGCGAACTTGTACGTGTCTGGTTGTGAGACTGCATGCAATGTGAATCTCTAATGAAACATATCTTTGCAACTTAGATTAGATTAGATTAGATTAGACGGGGCCTTCCTTGAAACATTTAAGATGAAATTTCATTCCTCACCATAGTCGTAGTGGGATTGTGTGGAGAGCTGTTCCGAGCACAGGCGGTACGTCGCCACGATCTTCACGGCAAGCGGCTTTGCGTTCAAATAGCCAGATGCATAGAGCTCAATTTCCGATATCAGCACGTAGTCGGGAACCATCATGGCGACAGATCTAAATAGCGCCTGAAATGCAAAACGCAAGTTTCATTTGATTTCTTAAAGAAATTTTAAATTTGAAATATCGAATAAGTTACTACATTTTGAGATATTGGATAAGGTTGGAATGAGGCTGCTGTTCTTCATATGAATCTGTAATCGAGATATATAGGACATAATATACTTAGGATATGTGGCGTACCACAAGGGTCAAATTTAGGTCCGCTGGCTTTTATTATTTTCATTAATGATATTGTAGAGGTCATCAGGTATAGCTCCTGCCTTATTTATGCAGACGATTTAAGGATCTACACAAAAGTTTTAGGAATTCGCGACTGCACTCTGAAGTTCTCTGAACATATAACGCAGCTGACGACCAAGTGCTACCAGTTTCTGGGATTAGTAATCAGAGTGTGTAAACAACTCACTAAGCTCAGAGCGATAGTGGACGTCTTTAGCTGCGTTATAAGGTCTAAATTAAAGCACGCTGTTTAGGTTTTGACTCTTTATCAGCGATAGTATTTAAATATGTTGGAACAAATCCAATAAACGCTGTACAGGATGTGCTGTAACAAGGGTAACTTGTTGCATAAAAAAACCTTTTTTCTACTCCCATTTGGTAATTTACTAATTACAAAACGGCTAACGCAATCACAATGCCATACATTTCTACACCCGTTGCATAATGTTACATTATGCAACCGGTAACCGTGTTAAAATGAACATGTGCGCATGCGCATTGTCAGAATTGGAACCATTTTTTAATTTCAAATGTCAACCTTGTATGGGGGTATGAAGACCTGTCAATCCAAGATGGCCGCAAGCGATCAGCTGATTAGGCTTCATACAATATTAGTGATATTCGATAGGTAGGAATTACCGTGGTGATGAACTGTCAAAGTTCGGAACTCCTTATTGAAAGAACTTATACGTATATGTAAAATATTTTCCTTTGGATTTATTATTCGCTGCAATCAATAAAAAAACATAAAAATGTAATTATATTCAATGCATGTTTTTTATGGACATAAATATTTTATGGAAGTATTAAGTTTGTAAGGTTTTGTTCTTTTTTATATTTAAATGTAATTTATTATTCATATTCCTTGACTTATAGGTTGGTATGAGGCTGACCACCCATACTGTAAAAAATGGTTCACTTTGCCAATGTCACTCCTGTTTCAGGGAAGGTCGGCAAAAGTTGTGGGGCTTATGTTCATTTGAGGTTTGGATTTTATTTGTAAGTACACATTCAGCATTTGTAAGCGCGAACTACACTTGTTGGTTTGTGGGCATACATCTGAGAGCTTTAAATGAATATATCCTTGCAACTTAGATTATAGATTATAGATTATAGATGAGACTTTCAGCCCTGTTCAGATGAAAATAAATAAGTATATTTTATGTGTAGAGTCAAATAAAAATTGTTAATAGTGCTTAAAATTTATCGAATTTATTTATCGGATTGCTCCAAATAAAGCTTTCCTTTTTTCAATGGAAAATAAAAGGCTTGAAAGGAAAACAATACAAAAAATTTCACCGCAAAAAATAAACAAACTCAAAAAGTTACTTGGTTAATAGGTGAGTATGAGGTTGATCACCTATGCTGTACAAATTTGGTTCACCTGCCAATACAACTGCAGGGCATATGTTTATTTGAGTTTTGGGTTTGAATGTTTAAGCTTATATGCAGGATGTAAATACGCGACCTTATACATATGTGTCGGCTTGTGGGCATGAATTCAATATGAAACCTAAATATAATTTATTTTTACAACTTAGGTTAGATTAGATAATCGAAGGGAATGATAAATCACACGTTTTGACAAAGGTAAGGTTTTAATTACTTCAAATGGACGAGTACATTATAATGACTATTATTCACTATTTTGTTAATTCTCTCATGGTCGTAGAAAAAGTATTGTATGCCACTGCACGTAATTAGTCTTTGTAACACTCGTGCTTTCTATTGTGCCATTCGGCTGCGCCTCATGGCACAAACTAGCACTCGTGTTAAAAAGACTATCATTACTTGGCAGTGGCATAAATACCTATTTTAAGATAACTTTTTTAAGTGCATCTTATGATGTTCCTCTGTACCTTAAGGTTGTCCGGCAGCTCTGATCTCCCAGCGTAGCCAGGGTTCATGGTGATGAAGACCGCACACGTCTTGTCCAGCTGCAGAGGAGTCCCCTCAAACACCAGCTCCGTGGCGCCGGCGATGAGGCCGCGCTGGATGCTCATGATCTGCTGCGCCACCACGGACAGCACTTCCAGGTCTATCCGGTTGAATTCATCAAAGCACGACCAGGCGCCGCACGAGGCCAATCCCTGCTCAATCAAACATCATTCGATACTGTCAACAGTATCAACAATTATGTCGAAGGGAAGGTAAGGGTAAGGTAAAGGTAAGGCGCTCATTGATATTATCGCTGGTTCGAACCCCGCATGCGTCATGTTCTATAGAGAATAACTTCGACCCTGGTTTAACAGATGTCATTGGGGACTAATAACAAAAAACATTTAAAATATTAAATTATGAATGATTAATTGATAACTTTAATACCTGTTTCTGGCCAGGCAAAATAGGTTGGTGAATTGTGTGTTATCGTGTGTTTGTGTGAGTTGGTGTGAGTGTGTCTGTGTGAGTCTTTCTGAAGATGTAGGTTCTCAAATAATTGTACATTTTAAGTGTTTTTAGGCTTTCATGGCCTGATGATGATGATGATGATAATGATGAAGACTCCATCTTTCCGGTCGAAGTACAAGCCCTGAAGAAGTCAGTCGCACGTCACTGACGAAACGTAGCAGCCTTACAAAAAGAAAAAAGAATAAAGCAGCCTACAATTATTGAACATGGTCTACAAGCCCGGAAAGATGGAGTCTACATCATTATCATCATCATCAATTATACATTTATTTGTTCCATATTGTGTGAGTATTTGCTCACATATTCTAAATATAATATTCTGGCAAAATCTCGCATGTTCCAGGTCCCAATATTTCAAGGACCATTCTTGTGCCAGCTATAAAAAATGCAAAAGCTATCTGTAGCGTAAGACTTCTGTCTGAGCCGTCAAGCTACAGAGTAGCCAAGCGACCGTGGTGTAAACTTAACTCTGTGAACGAACGAAATGTAAACAGAATCTAAAAAAAAATGTGTGAAATAAATAAATCGAAGTTTTTATTAAATTAAACCCGCAAATCATAACAATACATACGTGACAACATAAGTAAGGAAGCGAGGAAAGTGGACAATAGTGATGACATTGCAGAGGCTCTGGATACGCCGAGTAGACCAGACGTGACAACATAAGTAAGGAAGCGAGGAAAGTGGACAATAGTGATGACATTGCAGAGACTCTGGATACGCCGAGTAGACCAGACGTGACAACATAAGTAAGGAAGCGAGGAAAGTGGACAATAGTGATGACATTGCAGAGACTCTGGATACGCCGAGTAGACCAGACGTGACAACATAAGTAAGGAAGCGAGGAAAGTGGACAATAGTGATGGCATTGCAGAGACTCTGGATACGCCGAGTAGACCAGACGTGACAACATAATTACTTAATTACATAATTACTTAGAAGCGAGGAAAGTGGACAATAGTGATGACATTGCAGAGACTCTGGATACGCCGAGTAGACCAGACGTGACAACATAAGTAAGGAAGCGAGGAAAGTGGACAATAGTGATGACATTGCAGAGACTCTGGATACGCCGAGTAGACCAGACGTGAGAACATAAGTAAGGAAGCGAGGAAAGTGGACAATAGTGATGACATTGCAGAGACTCTGGATACGCCGAGTAGACCAGACGTGACAACATAAGTAAGGAAGCGAGGAAAGTGGACAATAGTGATGACATTGCAGAGACTCTGGATACGCCGAGTAGACCAGACGTGACAACATAAGTAAGGAAGCGAGGAAAGTGGACAATAGTGATGACATTGCAGAGACTCTGGATACGCCGAGTAGACCAGACGTGACACAGGAGCAATAACAACAATGCGAGGTTTAAGTTTATGAGCTTACCTTGAAGAACTTTCCCAAAGCGATGTAGTCCAGGCCATCAGAGCAGTTGAACACGACGCACTGCTTGGCCACCGCCTTAGCCAAGTCCTTGGTCGTCTCAGTCTTTCCAGTTCCAGCAGGACCTTCCGGCGCTCCACCTAGACACATTAACAATCTTGTTGAAAAAATGCACAAAATAAAAACGCAACTAAGCTGCACATATAATGCAACTTCTTGCCGCGTTAATCCCGAAGGGTTTGGCATGTGGTGAGTGGAACCTATTTATTTTTACAGGTAAGAATGCCAGCCTTAGGCCAACCTCTTCAGTTGAAGTGAAGGTTTCCCAACTCCCGAGAGAGCTAATACTCATTTATGGTGAAAGCTGAGTATTTTCCGGTAGTATACTGCCAGTATTTTCTTTTGATTGTTTAAATAAACACCTAAACGGGAAATCACTTCTGACAGCCTCGGTGGGATCCGAACCCAAGCTCTCGGCATGGAATGCAAGCACTCTACCAACTGAGCTATCGACCGAACGTTAAGATACTTGAAATTCATGACTTTGGTAATTATCTGTAATCTAAGTTGCACAGATATTTTTATATTTAAGGCACATATTTTCACATCTTAAATGTAATAGATTATCTTTGCAACTAAGATAATATATTACATTCGTAACAATGAATTGCCTACCCAAATGCAAGTGCAGAGCCCCGAACAGCGTCCTGAAGCATCTGTCCGTGAGCGGCGTCACCACGAGGCGGGAAGTATTTCCCAGGTACTCGTAGCCGTACATCAGCTGGGAGTTTATCATCTTGGTGACCATCTGCACTGATGCGTCTTCTTGGCTCTGCAATAAAACCAACATTTAATGTCATGTCATAATGACGAGATGGGACGCAACAAAGCTACACAAATATGTAACTTCTTGCCGCGTTATCCCCAAAGGGGTCGCATGTGGCGAGTTGAACCTATTTAATTTTACAGGTAAGCGGGCCGGCCTTACGCCGACCACTTCAGTTGAGGTGGGAGTTTCCCAGCTCCCGAGAGAGCTGGTACTCATTTCTTGTGAAGGCTGAGTAAACCTTGCCGGTATTTTATTTTGGGGTTTGAAATAAACACTATATAATCTATAATCTAAGTTGCAAGGATATATTCATTCAAAGCTCTCAGATGCATGCCCACAAACAAACACGTGTAGTTCGCGCTTACAAATGCTGATTGTGTACTTACAAATAAAATCCAAACCTCAAATGAACATAAGCCCTGCAACTCTTGCCGACATTCCCTAAAACAGGGGTGACATTGGCAAAGTGAACCATTTTTTACAGTATGGGTGGTCAGCCTCATACCAACGGGAACGGGAAATCATATCTGACACCCTCGGTGGCATTCAAACCCGAGCTCACGGCATGGAATGCAAGCTTTCTACCAACTAAGCTATCGACCGGACAAGATGATCATATTGAAAATCCCAAAATATGAAAAAGTATTATTTAAAAGTATATTTATTTTATGAGCGCAGTTATTACATTTCAAGAGTCCACTGCGAGCTAGGTTGTTGCTATAGAAAGGACCAAATAACAAGCAAGACCCTGTTGGTATAACCCCTAGCAGAATAGTGACAATTACAGGTATTATATTCATGTATGAGCCTACTATCATTTCGATGAAACTTACTTCCCAATAGTAGCGTATTTGGCATAACCAGTTGAAGTCGTTCTCAGTTTTTACATCGAGAGCTATAAGCTCTGACAGCACATCTCTTGCGTGAACATCCAATACAACCAGGGCCCCTGGAAATGTACAAATGTAGGTATTACTTCTAGCACAGTAAAGCTGAAGTGACTCTTTCCTTTCCAATTTCATAACATCGTAGTACAGTAACCACCGTTAGAGCATTCTCACACGACCCGGTTACGGCTATCCGGTTGCGTTAACCCCATTGACGTGCAATATAAGGATACCCAAAACTATTTAAATGCAAAAATATTCTATATCCGTTCCACCCTACGGCCTACCTCAACTGAAATCGTCCTTAGTAAGCAAGAGAACAAAAACACTTCCAGTATAACTTCATAATTAACATAGTAGCATGAGAGAAGCAGAAAAACTCTCCGATATGCTGGTATTTTTGTGTGAACGTTGCGCGCACGCGTTTTTACTGTTTTGGTCGGGAAATTCGTCAATTTGTAAAAGAAAAAAAATATTATTCTAAGACATGTGGCACATGGGTGTCGAAACACAGGTTTCTCAGATATGTAAGAACATATTGTACCGTTTTTAGCAGGTTCAATAGATACGTCAATATTGTTTAATAATTCAATAGATTGTTTAATAAAAAACGAGGATTTTAATTTATTTAGATTTATTTTCTGTTCTGTTTTACAATGTTTCAGTTAGTACTTTACAGGTCGGTGCTGAAGTACCGAATGCCCGCAAGCGACTGTCCGCTCTCCTTATACGGATCTATCTATTTGTTCTCGAATAATAATTAATGTTACAAGCACTTAGTCTAGAAGCACTAGTCGCTTCGAGGATATTCCTTCAGTCTTCACACAGCATAATCGTTACAATATTATGTTGAAGCTGAAATAAAACTGTTTCATTTAACAGGTCTGGTTATCAGTTATGTTTCATACAATGCTTAAATGGTGTAAGCTGTTTCGGGTCCACTTAGGTAGGTATAGTATAAGTTATTTTATCTACATATGTGTCCATGTTCTTCGCGACTTCCGAACCGGCACCGCATCGTATCATGTGAAACGTAGCTTACCGTATGAAGTCTATAGTACTGCTACTAGCAGCACATCACTTACCCAGCGTTATACGGTTTTGCAAACTCAATTTCCCTCTCACTAAATCAACAATCTTCGATATTTGCTCGTTTGATTTATTCAAATACGTCGCCAGAGCGTCCCCGCCTCTCAAGATGGCGTCCGTTACTTCCGAGGTCCAGAACGTCATGGCGATGCATTGTACCTGGAGAAAAAATTAACAAAAACTTCAATTAAATACTCGTATTTGTACACTCTTAATTTTAGGAAAGTGATTGGATAGATCAACATAATACTACGATAATTTATTTTGTGATCGACGTTTATTTTGTGAACTTCTCCTCATCAAAAACTCTCTGCTTGCTTGCAGTAAGGCTGGATGAACCTTTGGTGACCTTCTTCTTCTTCTTTAGTGGCACTTCTATCGAGTATCGGCGATCATCGTGGCTATTTTGACCTTGGACGATGCGGCTCAAAACAATGTGACCGGTTTTTAGTAAAGGTAGATGAAGTTTTCAATCCGGCAAAGAATATGTTAGAAAATTAAATAATGTTTTTTTTGTGATCCACCGAGAATCGAACCCATTACATTTTGAAGTGTTGACCAGTAGACTACGAACCAGATTATGTTTGCAAGCCAAGGACTTGAATACCAGACAATTGGAATGAAAATTTGTAAAATAAAAAAGAGTCTCCACAATAGGTGGTTGTATTGTATTATTTCACCATATAGTAGCAAATAATGGATACCAAAAGAAGGCTGATTGGTTTCTTACCGTTTGTCCAGCGAAGTCTAAAACCCATTGCTGCCGGTCCGTCACCATGTAGGCGTCATATGCCAAGCTGACTGCATTGTGTATGGAGTCCTTCATGGAGGTCTCCAACTCTAGGAGCCATTTCTCAACCTAGACGCCAACGAAATACTCACATTCAATATCATGTTTTCATTATGAGAAATGTGCATGTTAAGCTGCTACACAGATCGTACTGAACGTAGTGAAAATCAAAACAGCCGCTATAGTTAAAAACGTCGCATTTGATATTTCAACGTAGAATTACATAGATTTGTTGTTTAAATTTAAGGTTTATTTACTTAAATAAAATAATAACAATAGCCTTTGGTTTTGTTGAGATTTGAACTCTTTACCAGCAGCGCAAGTGTGGAATATATGTTGGAACAAATAAAATAAAAAGGTCCTATCTCGTCATGAGGTCGCATGGAAATTATCCAAAATCCGTATTTCACGTGGAGCTACTTCCGTAAGCTAGCTTCTTCTTCTTCTTTTTGTGCCACTTCTGTCGAAGATCGGCGATCATCATGACTATTCTGACTTTGGATGCTGCGGTTCGAAACAGGTAGGTACTTGGTGCTTCTGCCGAACCACTGTCGCAGTTTTTTCAGCCACGATGTCCTTCGGCGTCCCTGAGATCTTCTCCCCTCAATCTTACCCTGTATGATAAGTTGAAGGAGACGGTATTTTTCATTTCTCAAAATGTGACTGAAGTATATCAGTTTTCTCTGCTTAATGGCTGGCAGAAGCTCCCACTAGCTAGCTTCAAAAGCCTGTAAATCAGGCGCCATGATCCCTTATGGTTCTAACATGTACCTAAAAACCGGACCTACTCAAAATCCACTTACTCGGAGTATAAAACTTTTAAATGATTCGAATGAAGTCATTTTTTAAATTGATTTAAAAGTTTTAACAAAATAGATACTACCTACTACACGTGTTTGTTTGTGGGCATATATCTGAGAGCTTTGAATGAATATATCCTTGCAACTTAGATTATAGATTATAGATCCTCCCTGCGTGTTGATGATTGTAAAAGAGCTCTGTAATTAGGAAACTCTGTTGTGCAAAAACAAAATCACAAAAGCGCATTTCCTTGATTGGCATATACATTCTGTACGAGCTGTGTAGGCTTTCAAGAATGAAGGAATCATTATCAGGGATGACGACCTGTCCTCTCGCCAGAACGGTGTTGATTGTTATGGTGAGTGGAACCACTTCTCCTTCCGAGGATTTCATCTGTGTGATGAACAAGTCCTCAGTGAAGGTCAGGCTGGCGATGCCCTCGAAGCACTTCTTCAGGTGTGGCTGAACTCTGCAAACAACAAGAACAGCCATTCTACAGTCATCGTTTATAAAATTCTCTGACAAGATATGCCAAAAACTTGTGTGAAACTTTACCGGGTGGGGTCCTTGGTTTCAGATAAAATCTCCAAAAGTTCATCGTTCGACAGGAAGAAAAATCTGAAAAAAACAAGGAAATCATTAATTTAATAAGGGATTAACTTTATAACCCTTTATTTAAGAAAAAACTTTGTACATGGGGTCGACCGGTCCGTAGTCTAGTAGTAAGCGCTTCGGACTCGTAAATGGAAGGTTGGAGGTTCAAATCCCGGCGGAGCACCAAAATATGGCATTTATATTTTCAAATTAGCTCTTCGCTGGGTTCAAAATTCAAATACCTTTACCAAAGACCGGTCACCAAAGCTTTTTAGCAATTGGATCTTGCTTGAGAATAGGCGCTTTCTATAGCAACGACCAAGTTCTTGAAGTGTGATTTACACAAAAACAGCGCTCACCAAATAAATCATCCTAATGTTATTATTATTATTCCTTGACTTATAGGTTGGTATGAGGCTGACCACCCATACTGTAAAAAATGGTTAACTTTTCCAATGTCACCCCTGTTTCAAGGAAGGTCGGCAAAATTTTCGGTGCTTATGTTCATTTGAGATTGGGTTTTTATATTGTAGGTCCACATGTGGCATGTGTTAGCGCGAACTTATCTGCTTGTGGGAAAGCGTTTTATATGAATCATAAATGGCATAATTATCTTTGCAGCTTAGATTTAGATTTAGATTACCTTGGAAAGTAGAGTCTCTTTTTCTCGAGATACACATTCAGCCCATGCTGGATGACGTCCAGCAGGTTGTTGGACTTCTTCAGTCTCTCCAGCATCTTCTCTATCTCTATGACGTCCAGCACTCTGGGCTCCGCTTGCACTGCCTTCATTATTTCCCGCCACATCTGGAAAATTCCATCAACTCCATCACAATTGTGCAAACCTAATAACGGTAATGTAATTTGACCAGTCCGTAGCCTAATGGTTAGCACTTCGGGCTCGTAAATGGAAGATTGTACATCAATATTGTCATGATTTATTTCGGGTTCGATTTCAATAAAATTGCAGTTATTTTTATTTGACAGTATTTCTTTTTATCAAGTTGATTACAATATAATATGGTTAACTCTGTAGCTTCTGTTTTATTGGCTTCGCGGCTCGGTGATCAGAGGGTTACTGAATGCTTCACAGAACTGCAGCCTATATTTGTATAGGACCAAAACCTATTCTCGCGCGTTCCAAACGAGACGCCTCTAGAATGGGTATTTCCAGAAAGTACCAGAAGGAACAAAAGTTGAAAGTGTCAAACACTCACGTCTACGCACACACATACACAGCAAGCAAACACGCCTAGGCACACAATCACAAAAACACGCAGGCATGAACCTATACATTCATAACAATATTGTTACGAACTATGAGTTTGTGTGAGCATGTACCTAGGCACGTAGTTTCCTGGAGTGTAACTGGAATAGTGTCGAACGGCTAGTATAATGATTAAATAGATGATAGTAGACTGCTCTGGTACAATTCACTATAGAATAATCTCGAACACGCAATAATTGTCTATTTCGTACCTATATATACGAGCAGGGATTCTGTGGAGAGCCAGAGTCGCTTGAAACATTGTGACGTGAAGTTGATATAGGCAGAGCAAGAAAAGTGATCAGTACATCGTAAACCGTTATTGTGCGAAATATTTTTTTATCACAGGTTGAATAAAATAACCCACGTAAAATCATAACAATATTATATATGTGCAACTTAGATTATAGAGAGTGCACTGTACTTTGTCCACGGCGCTGAACCTCCTGGCCTCCTCTGGCATCTGCGACTGGATGTCTGGAGAAGAGAAGATGGGCTCCAGGTACATCCATGTCACCTGGACGTGCAGCCACTCGTCCATGATCTCCTGCAGCAGCTGGAGCTTCGTCTCCCAAGCTCTACAAACATATTCAAATCGTTAGTTTTTTCTTACAGATTTATTTTTAAGGTTGTGTTGTTTTCATAAATGTTCCAAGGAAAAAAAACTTCGTAATTTTTCTTCTTATACTTCTTCCTCAGCCTTTCTCTGCCCACTCCTGGACGTAGGCCTCCTCCAACCCTCTTCATTTCCATCAACCGTCTGCTGTTTTCAGCCATCCTCTGTCCGCAATTCCTTGATGTCGTCCAGCCACCTCGTTGGGGTTGTTTTTAATGAGGAGAGTGTATTCAGTTCCACGACCGGTTTCGCAAACAATTCGTTTGCATCGTCAGGTGTCTAATTAATTACTAAATGTTCCAGATACTGAATCAATCATTGAGATTGTCATTGTTTGAGGATATGATGGAGGAAGGGGGTGCAGGACGGCGTGTTAAGTGTTAAGATGGAAGATTAAAAAGTGAATGCTTCTACAGTCAATTAAATAGTTTAATGTTATTTATTGTCTGTATTCCTTGACTTATAGATTGGTAGTGGATTTAGTATGATCACTAGAGAAATCGGTTCTTACTGTAGCGAGAATCAGACAAGCAGTTGATTGGTTGACGAAACATGCCCTTGAGTTGTGATTCCCATTAAAAATCAAACTAATATTAGTATCAGAAATAAAATAAAAAAAACTTACAATATTGTTGTTTCAAACGGCTTTATATAAGGCGAGTTCTTCATAGTCTGCGTTTTGACTATGTGGTCATCCAAGAGCAGTTGGATATCATCCACTCCCGAAAGTATGAAGGTGCCAGTGTCCCTAAAAACAAGTCAGGTAAGTACTTAAAGCTGCGTTATAAATAACAACACACAATTCTTTTTCAATTGTACTGTAATGACTATGCAGGATATTGGTAGTTGTGCTTGATTTGTTTGTGTTGGTTTGATAATAAGTCTATGAAGTCTCCAGAAGTGAGTGGAAACCTAGATGGTACCTAATTGTAATTTGTATTTGTTTGAGATTAATTAAGTTTTGAATCGAATATTCTGGTGAAATCTAGCAAGTTGGTATGTAACAATTCTCCAAGTTTCGAGAATGTTCTTAATAATTTGTATAGATTAGGATCAAAATTGCATCGAGAGTCAGAAGTGAATCAGCCGTTGTACTACTAACATGTGAAAGCTCTGTCGGAACCGAAAGTGAATAAATCTTCTTTTTCTTCTTTCTTAGCCTTTCTCAGCCCACTTCTGGACGTAGGCCTCATTCAATTCTCTCCATTGCTGTCTAGTGAATATAAATAAATTGTGCAAAATAAATGGTCCGTAGTTTTTACTAAATATAATAGAACTCGCTTAAAACACAACAATACAATGTATAGAAGTTGTTCGAACCTGTAGTTCAGGACTTCGAAGACAAGTTCTTCCCACTCGCTCATCATCTTATCCAAGTTCCTCTCCAGGTTGTTCTCCTTGGTCGCCGCTTCAGAGATTATCTCAAACTTGGGCAGGTACTCCGTCAGCCCGTAGTCGATTATTTTTTCCAAAGTTAAATTATCGTCGATTGTGATGGGGAAGCCGACAAGCTCGGAGACTCTCTCCCAATGGCGAACTTTCATGCCAGGGTTGCCCAGCGTCTGCACAATGGGCAAGTGCTCGCGGAACTCCTCTATCTTTACACTAAAAATAAACGCGATGAAAGCAATGAAAACTTTATAAAACTCAAGATTATTTTCAACTAAATTTGTTATTTTCTGTTTTTACCGAACATCGTTTGCAAGTTTCAGCGCTTCAGGTGTGTCTGCAAAGGTTTTCTCGAGTTTAAAAACGGTTTTGTAATAGTTTGAAACATCCGACTCGATTTCTTCCGGATCGTAGGAGCCAACCTGCGAGTTAATAAAAATTGTTAGTAATCTAAATATTAACTTACTCCCTGGAAAATTAATCAGAAGGGAGAAGAGCTCCGAAGAAGTCACACACAGGGGTGACGAAACGCAAACTGAAGTATTCAAGAAGAAGAAAAAGAAAAAAGAAGAAATGAAAAAAAAACTAAGGACTCCACAAATGGTTCAAATTTAAAAAAATAAAACCATTACCCTAGTAGTCATCCAGTCATGATTCTTCCTAAGATACTCATGAGCGTTGTCGTACAGGCGCTTGTACGGCATCAGCTTATCACTGATTTTCTTGCGCAGCGGGTACTGAGACAGCTCCCATTCAAATGAGGTCTCTTCTTCATTGAACTGGTCAATTTTGTCCAATGCCGTGCTCAACCTGTGACATAAAATATTGTTTAAAATTAGATAATAAATTATTATAATCGTGAAAATATAAAACAGTGTTTTGATTTGAATCTTTCAATAAATATTATAAAATATTGTTCATAGTTGCGAATCTAGATATTTCCATCACATATCTGTAAAGCAGAGATGTAAACAGAAGAACAATAACTTTCACTAAATGTAATGCTCACTTATCATTGAGAGCAGTTGCTCTGGTCACATATTTTTGCAGCTGCTCTAAGTCTCCCCAGTACTGCAGTTCTTCCACCTGTTTGGCCATCACCGCCAGCTCACTGGTGAATTTGGCGATCCGGACTTTCAGAGCTTCCTGGTACTCAGCAGTTTTTTCTTCGCATATCAGACGGCATTCCTCCAAAACTCCGGGCATCCGAGCGTACCTACGGCAGACATAATCACCAATCAATCAGCATTCAGTAATATTTACACTTGATTAAAAATTCCGAATATTCCAACCATTGAAATGTGTTGTTGTTTGCTTTCATCTCCAGCGGAGTAAAAGTCGTGTAGTCAGACAGGAACGTAATGTACTCCATGACTGACTTCAGTTTGTTTTCCATGTGAACCAAGATCGTCTCCCGAACTTCCGTGCTGTACTTCTTTAGATCCATCAAAGCAGCGGTGTTTGCAGGTGCCGTCAATAATGTGTTGGCTATGTTCAAATATTCTTCACCATACCTGCACGATAGAAACAAAAGAATGACCGCCAGATTTCTTTTAGGCTTACACAGACAGTGGTTTACATTGGCAATTGCTTTTGGGAATTGTTGTAGAGATCTGTCAAAGTTGGAGCTTCCGAACGATTTTCTCGTGTATACGATTTTATAGAATGAAATATGAAATTCCCGATTAACATTACATCAAATCACTACGTTAATCGCAGACCTGGACAAAATTATTTTTTGCAGATAAGAGCTTTGCGGTGGCCGGGCCGGTTGCCTGGAACAATTTGCCTGTCGGTGTTCGCGCGAACCAGCCTACCACCACCTTTAGAAAAGGACTGAGGACACTGTTTTTTTCTAGAAACCATGGCACCCTTGAGATGGTCTTCGATCATTTAATGGCGCCACACGAAATAAATCATCCATCATCAATCAATCAAAGAGCGAAACGTCGGAAAGCTCCAGCTCCGATAGACCATGGAAACAGATCCCGAAAAGGAAGTGTCTAGTTAACGATAGGTTATTATTCAATCTGTGAATTGAATGGATTCTTGACCAGCTTACTCTTTAATCATGGCTTGATAGTCCGTGGTCATCCTGTCCAGCAGTTGCTCTGAGAACGAGATGGCGGCGTCCTTCAGCGCCGTCATGAGGTTCTCTCTCTGCATGGTGTACACGCCCACCACCACAGACTGCTGCAGCTTCATCGGGATATCAGATGCGATCTCCACATACTTCACCGCCCACTCACAATACTCCCGGAAAGATCGCGGAGGATCTGCTGCGAGGAACTGGATGATTTCCAGTTTCGTCTACAAGACAATAAATCGTTTTAAAATAAATGGTTATCAAACGTTTAGCAAAGAAGATGCGTCACATAGCTTACCTCTCCATTTATAAGCGAGATGTAGTCATCAAAGTCTTGAATTCTGAGCTCAGGGCCGATTCTCTGATCTTCCAAAAGCTCATCAACTTTCTTCTTGCAATCTTCAATATATTCCATGTCAATGACTGGCTGAAAGTATTCTCAAAATATAAGATGACAAACGAAATTCATCAACCTGGATATCCTCAAAAACATTACTAAGAGTAGAAGGTTGCTTTCCGGAACCATTCAGATCAACATAATCTTCATCACTTTACTTTCACGCTGAAGAAGCCCATCCAAAACATGGGTGAAATGTCCGGAAGCTCCAACTCCTGCAGGCAACAGATCTCGCAAAGCAACTCTCCAGTGTCAACAGCCGGCCGCGTAATCCTAAAACTCCTATTATGAACAGTTTTTACCTTTAGAAAAGAGATTTCCGAGTAATCTTGATACAGCAATGTCTCAAGTCTAGGAATGGCTCTGCAGGCTTCTATGAGGAGCCCATAAGTATCAAGCAGAACTTGCTTCACTTTTTTGAAAGTTGGATCGAATGCTATGGTGTCATCATTCATTACCACGTTGATGAAATATCCACGATTTTTACCCTTAATCGAAAACAAAGAAGAGAGTTATTAATGCTTATGAATACAGACAAATGGATAAATATATTGGTTAAGTCAATCACCCCAATATCGATCAAGTAGTCTGTGTACTCCTCAATGGACTTCAGGCAGAGTGTCTGCAGGTTGTAAGTCATGATGCCGGACAGGCAATCGTAAAACCTCTTCATTTTTTTGGGCTGGCTCAAGCTCGGCACCAATTTCTTTTTACTCCCCTGCACAAAATCAAAACAAGACAAACTCGTCAAAGCTTATGATATTGATCATTGAAATTTAATGATGAAATTAAAATTCAAACGAGTGCCAACCTGTAGAAATATATTTTGAATGGTGGGAAGCCATTGCGTGTTCAGTACTTGCACAGCAGACTCGATATGTTTCTTGCAGAGTGATTGAAACTCAGAAATCTCGTAAGCCTCCTCGTAATTGACCACATCTTTGATGTATATCAGCCTCAAATCACTGAAAAGTAAGTATGGAATGTGCTTCAACAAATTTCAATTAAAATAAATTTGCTGCATGTACGTTTAAAATCATCTTACTTAAATTGCTTCCACCATATGTCCAGGACTTGCGCTATGCAAGGGTTTATGCTATGCAGGTTCTTCACGAGGAACAATCTGGCCGTGTGGACTCTATAGCTCCACATGTCGTCTCTCTGCTTCAAAGCTAACCTTTCAGGAGTTACATTTTCCTCCAACGATTGAATCTAAAAATTAAAATCTTAATACATTTATATCCATCTGATGTATGTGGGGACAAGGCCGAGGGTGAAAGTCTTGATGGCGGTCAATAGATCTTACGGTACTTTTTTGAAGATAGGACAGAATTAAACATGACGGTGCCTGAACAGCTGATCGTTGTCCCGTATAAAATATATCAGCTGTTGATACGCTGCCATGTTTTATGCCGTCCTATCTTCGAATAGATCCGGTACTATCTACCGACCGTGGAGATTTCCCCCCAGGAGTTGCAATACTTACCAGCGTTGGATCCCTCAAGACAAAATCAACGATCGCCTTTTTCATGCTCATCATGAAGTCTTCCTTCATGTCTTCGGTTTCTTGAACTAAGATGTCATTCCACTTCTTTAGCTTAGGCGACAGTAAATTATGAACTCTGAAAGAAAATAAATTGTATTCCAACATATTATTATACCCACCTGCAAAATATGTTTGACATTTACATATATTCAAGGCGCAAGACAATGAGAAGACACCATTGACTTATGATGTATGTGGACTGTGGAAACTATTTTAACGAAAATATGCACTACATCCGTTTCAACTTATTTAAACACAAATCGTGCTTAGTTAGAAAGAGAAAGCAGATTTTCACATCTTCATTTCGTTGTAAACAAAAATCTTGCCAGAAAGTTGATAGCTTTAAAACTCACGGCTGAGCGAACATTGTGCGCACGATCTGTGGTGCGCACGCATTAAACATCTTTCGATCGGTAAATTTGTAAATTTTTAAACATCAAAGTCATTATCTTACGAGTAATTATTGGGTGTCGAAACACTAAATAGTGGAAGCAAGGAAACAAAGAGTTCACAGGTAAGAATATGTTATGTAAATTGTACGGAAACACCACTGCTGTGTTTGACAGAACTGAGGACAACAGTATACTGTGCCCCATAGAATGTGTCAATTCCGTAAGTTAATTTCTACTCCTTTATATTATTACTCAATGGAAACCCCAGATTAAGATGCTGGAGAGATGTCTTGTAACGAGATGGATTTGTTTGTTAGGTAAAATGGAACATGAGATTTGAATTTGAATGAAAAGGAAAACAAAAGAATGAGGAGAGAAAAAAGCTTGCCTGGCGTGAGAGCCACAAGCCTGTGTAATTAAGAATAATTAATATTATTGTGCTGTGGTTTATTGTGTATACATTGTGAAAGGAATAAAAATAAACATATTAAAGTGGCTGTTAATTATTAATTGTGTCAATCAGCAGGACAGAGGAAAAACCCTCACAGTCTTCCGGGATCTGTTGCCGTAGTCTGTGGGAGCTGGAGCTTACGGACGTTTCGCCCATGTCTACGATGGGCTTCTTCAGCGTGAAAGTGAAATGATGAAGTCGATCCTGATGAAGCTGTAAAGAAGATGATGATATGTATGATAACTTCATTACCGACCTGTGCAGGATTTTCTTATCCAGCGGAGCGACGTGCACTGTTTCGATGCCATGCTTCAGATAGAAGTAATATCGGAGGATGCGTCGCTCACGCGCGTTGGGGACTTCACTGGAGTCCTCGTCAGGAGGCTCATTCTGGATGATCAAGTTTAAAAGCTTCTCTCGAAACTCTTCCCGCGCCTTCCGCAAAGCTGTGTAGGATTGCATGACTGAAAATCAGAGATACCAGATAAATCTTCAAAGCAACTTAAATGGTAGATCCGTAAAGTTGTTGGCGCTCCTGTTACTTTAGTGTTTAGGTACAAACTAAGAAAAAAACAATGGACATTGAGTTTTAGGCTTACACGGCCGGCTGATGATGCTGGAGAGATGTTTTCCGGGATCTGTTTCCGTGGTCTGTGGGAACTGTGATTACTGCTTTCATCAGTATCATCTTCATCACTGCACTTTAACGCTGGAGAAGCTCATCGTAGACATGGGCGAAACGTCCGGAAGCTCCAGCTCCGACAGACCACTGCAACAGATCCCGGAAAACATCTCTCCAGCATCATCAGCCGGCACTATCTATAAACAAAATTGCAGATGTGTATTGAAATTTAAGGCTCATATTTAATATATGCCAACAAACACGCATATGTTGCAAATAAACCAAACCTCACATGAGCATAAACTTTGCAAATCCTGCCAAAAGCAAAAAAAAAAAGGCATTGCAAAAAGTGATCCAAGTTTTTACAGCATATGGGGTCAGCCTCATATCAACCTATCAGTTAAGGAACAATAACATTTTGAATGGCTCACCCTTCTCATGCCGACGTTTCTTGTTCTTCACTATGGTCGTGCGCACAGGTGGCGGCTTTTTTGGCGGCACCGCGAGGAACAGCAGCTCCTTGGGCAGGGAGAACAATGGCTCCGCTTTAGGCTTGTTGAAATCGCGCGGGAACTCGAGTCGCGGCAGTTTTGGCACTTGGTCACTCACTGCGCTAGACCCGCGCTTTTTCAGAGCAATTTTGTTGAATTTCCCCGTATGAAACATGCTGTCACTCCTGTAACATATTTAGGTACCTATCTACGTGTTTAAAATGATCAGGGACCTTTTTTTTGACACACAGTTATAAAAAGAACTGTGTGAGTATTTTACTGAAAAAAAAATATTCGATTATAGAATTACCCAGGAGTAGGTGATCAATAGACTAAAGCGACAATTCTCAAGCAAGACCCAATTGCTGTAAAGATAGATGGACGTATGGTGACCGGTCTTTGGTAAAGGTAAAATTAGTTTTCAACTCAGCGAAGAGTATATTTGAAAAAAATAATATTTTTGTATGATCATCCGGTATTTGAATTCACTACCTTCCAATCACGAGTCCGAAGCATTAACCATTAAACTATAGACCGATCAAAATAATGTATTATAGACTGGTAGGTAAAAATAACATGGGATCACGATAAAATATTTTACGTATGGCAGCAACTTGTGTCGAGTCCTAAATTCAGGTCGTTCGTGTTTATAAGTTTCTCCTCAAGTGTCAGATTTGCGCAATTTGAAAATTTTATTCAATTCATTTCAAATAACCAATTAATCATGGTGAGTCATACCTATTATTGTAAACAATAAAGTAGCACACGGCTTTGAATACAAGTCAAATCATAATGTGATGTCATTTTGTTATTATCTAAAAGAGACTCACCTAGAAGTCCTCACCGGTGTGGACCAAATTAATAGTTACAACTTTTTAATCTTCAATAATTGAGCTTCTTGATGTTTCCATGATCAGAGTCTGTACATTTCGATCAGCTTTCAATAACAAGATATTGTAACTATAGTGACAATAATTACAGAAGCGTATTTTGTTTGTTTTTTATGTAATTGATTTATTCATAACCTCACTTTCGCTTACATTTCAGTAATGCGAACGCATACAATTATATTTTTGTTGTGATGACTATGTTTACTAAGATAATTTTTGTTTCAGACTTTTACCAACTTCATTCGCAGATTTCACATTTCGAGAACATTCTGGGCAGTCGAGACCTCGCTCCTGGCTCAGCTTCGCAAGAAGACCGGATACACCTTTTCAAATTGTAAAAAAGCCCTTGAAATGCACAACAATGATCTCAAAAAGGTAAAAGTATGTTGTAAAATTTGTAAAAACCCGCAATGAAGCAGTCCTACTTCAATATTTTTACAAAACTCACTGACTTATCAATGCAAATAAAAATTTACAAGCATTTTATTACCATAGAAACAGTTTTTGTTATTCCAAAACAAAAAAGGTTTCAAAATATACCTACCTATAATTTGAAATTAGAACTTCACGTGATTAATTTGTGGTAGATATTAAAAATGTATTGTCTATGACAGGTTGTCTCTAACTGTCTTTTACATAGGGCCATTTTACTATCATCTATTCTAAGCTGCAAAGATATGTTAACATTTAAGGCTCATATTAAATGCATGCCCACAGACAGGCACTTGTACGAGTAGGTTTGTAGGTTCGCGCCTACACATTTTGCATGCAAATAAACAAAACCTCACATGAACATAAACCTTGCAACTCCTGTCGCTTTTCCCTGAAACCGGGGTGGCATTGGCAAAAGTGAACCGGATAGCTTATATTCAAGGACGCTTTAAAAAGAGTCAACGGACTCAACACAAAAAGGAGTATTTTTTTATTTGGAATTCTTTCCTCGGAGAACAAATGTCAGCTCTGTATGGGACTGCTGTCCCAAGCAACCAATAACAAAATATTAGTGAGCCTATTCCCCTAGAACCTAGCTGTGTGACATCACTATTTTAGAGTTATAATTTCTGAGAGTATTGTTTAATTTAACATTGTGCATACAGAAAACACATGATATTCCTATGGGGCTGTCCATATATTACGTCGTTTGCATTAAGGGGGGGGGAGTCTGGTCTGCGGATGACGGCAAATGATGTACGAGTAACAAAAGTGTCGTTCTTGTAAATACCAATTTCTACAAAATATACAAAGTATTATGTAAGTAATATAACATTATTAATTATTAAGCTCATCCATTATTACAGCAAGAGGGGGAGGGGAGGTTAATAGATAATGACTATAGGATGATTGTAAGGGGGGGGGGGGTCGAAAATCGGCCAAAATCGATGACGTAATTTATGAACGGCCCCTATGATGACAGAAGAGCAGAGATTTTTTTCATGGCAATTTAATAAATTTGAAAAAAAAGTGAATTTCCATTGATACAAAGAGTTGCAAATAATTCATGCTTTTTGTTGCCACTAACTCATATACATTTTTGTTTCAGGCTGAAGAATGGTTACACAAAGAGGCTCAAACGCTGGGCTGGTCAAAAGCCACAAAGCTAGCCGGGCGCACCACAGGCCAAGGCCTGGTCGCTGTGAAGTATGATGCCCACCACGCCGCTCTCGTGGAGATCAACTGCGAGACAGACTTTGTGGCCAAGAATGACAAGTTCCATTCCATGCTGGAGGAGGCCACCAACGCTTGCTACAAATATTCCCATTCTGCTTTCCAAGCCAAAGGACTTCTTACTAAGGTTGCAACTTTTGTTTCTAAATAACAGTGGCAAGGCAGAAGATAACGCGATTGAACAAAACAAAGCCCCTCGCAAGTATGCCACATGAAAAAAAGTGTAGGTGCATCTCAGGATATGCTGGCTACCCCGAGTGGAATGGCAGCAAATTCAGCCAGTGACAGTTACATTATGTGGTCATTATACTGGTACCATACTGATGGTACACAAATAAAGTGTTAAGGAATGCTAAAACTTAAACAGTGGCGCTAATTTAAAAATATATGAAATATGTTTTTTTACTTTACTTAGGCCCGGTATTTTGAAGTATCGTAAAGTTAACTAAAATGCAATTTTAGTTAAATCATCATAATATTTCACTCACCGAATTTCGGCAGTAAATATTTAGTAACTTTAACTTGGTGATGGCGGCGCTTCACTGACAGCAGCTGTTCTTTTTTAATGTAAGGATACATCAAAATTGTTGCAAACTGAACATTTTTTGTCTCGTTTTCTAGCTTAATGAAGGTTAGGCATATGATTTTTATGAATACTTGTTTGTTTTAAAGCTTTTGAATGGCATTTTAATTATTTCCAAGATTTGGGGGCGGGGCTTCATACTTCGGTAATGTTCGGTTTTAGTTAACTCGAGATTGAGTATTTTGAATACAAGTTCAAGTAATAGTTAACTAAAATATTACTACAGTTCAATATACCGGGCCTTAGTATATAAAACTCTAGTAATTGTATTATGGAACACTTAACGCGCTCACTAACTCAAAAAAGTCACAAATTGCCATGAAATATTGAAAGAAAATAAATAATCACACTAAATGTATATTGGAAAAGTTGTTTATTCAAAATGATTTGACGTAAAATCCAACGCCAGTAATACAATACACAACAACGTAAATATCTATCACAATGTTTTTTTTTTTTTTTTTTAAATAGATTTGTGAAGAGGAATGCAATTCACCAACCTATTCTGCCTTGCCAGAAACAGGTATAAATATCATCATTTAATAATTCATTATTGTTTATTATTAATGAATTATTAAATAATAATTACCCAATAACATCTGTTGAACCAGGGTCAAAGTTAAAGTCAAGTGACCCAAGCGAGGATCGAACCAACGTTGTTCCATTCGAAACACGCTAGAAAGATCAGCCCTCTTGGCCCCCGCGGCTATAACCCCGACATGAATATTTCATTCAACCATTCTCTATGAAAAATTTAAATGGATGGATTTGGAGTCAAATATTTTAAATGAAATATCAATTGTTCAATCAGTAATGTCAATCTGCCAGCAAATTATTTTTTTGACTTCTCCAAACTTTTGACAAGCTATTTTTTGAATTCCAGATGTGCTTAGATTCGGAACAGCTTGGAGTGTTGCATACACCGCATGGCAAGACTTTAGCCGAGCAGTTGGTGCTGATGATTGGGTCTGTGGGAGAGAACGCTGCGCTGCGACGAGCCGAGTGCTGGAAAGCTTCCCCCGGCCTCTTCCTCTCCGCATTCAGCCACCCGGCACCACAGCAGACCTCGGAATACTCCGCAGGAAAGTACGGGGGACTGCTCGCATACAAAACTGAAAACACCGCAACAGACCACGCTGCCGTTGCCCGACAGATCTGTCAGCATATCATCGGAATGAACCCCGTCAGAGTTGGTCATGAAGAGCACGACAAAAAGGCGGAATCATCTGACGACGAAACCTGCCTGATATACCAAGAATATTTACTAGATCCCAATTTGACAGTCGGGGATGTGTTAAAGGAAAACAAAATGGAAGTTATAGATTTTGTGAGATTTGAATGTGGAGAAAATCTGGATGCCATGAGCAACATGACTTCTCAACCGTTAGAAAATGTGCAGACGTGTCAGTAGTAATTAGGTGTTTGATGTATTTTATAAATTAAAAGCGTTTAGTTAATTAAAATCAAGTTACTGCATGAATAATAATTAGTCCTCTACAACAATGTATAAATTATTTGAAAATTCTATTGCAATATCTGTAAGATTAAAAAAAATACTGATTGTTTAGGCATTTATAAATAATACATTTATAAATAAAAGCTAATTTGAGTGTTTTAGAATCACACAGGCAGTCCAGATTTTTTTCGGTAAATGATTAAAGTATGTGGAAGCACACAAGATGCCATTTTTATCTCATTATTGTAAAAAATCCTGGATTACAGCCCTTGACTCATTTGATTCATATTTTATTTTACTGGACCACAATGATTGTTTCCATATTTATTTTTCTCTTATAATGTGTAAACAAGTTATTGAAAATATATTATTGGAAAAATATTGTGTTTATTTAATTAAGAAAAAATGTTTTTCAAACAATTTAGATATCTGCATTTAGATGAATAATTAAACTACAGATGAATATTTGAGTAATTTGCTCGCTGTTGAATACCGAAAATAGTACTGTGTGCATTTCATAATCAAAACAAAGGTGATAGGTTTCTAGAGTTGCAAAACTTTAGAAAAGTAAAGTATACAGCAATTATTAAAGAGTGATTTCCCCCAAAATCGTCCATTTTTGTTTGTTTGAACTTGATTTTCTTCATCACTGTAACTTTTGCTAAGACCATGAAGTGGAAGAAACAAAAATGGCAGATTTTGGGAGAAATCACTTTTAATATTTTCTGTAAACTTTACTTTTCTCAAGTTGTGCAACTCGTACTAAGGGTACGGGTGGAAGTCTCGACGGTCGTCGGTAGATCTTAGTGAACCTATTGAAGATAGAACCGAGTAAAACATGGCAGTCTGTGAACAGCCGATCGATGTTCCATATCATATGTATGAGCTGTTGATACACCATCAAGTTTTATCCGTTTTATCTTCAAATAGATACAATAAGATCCATTAACAGTCGTCAAGTCTTCCACCCCAGGGTTTATACCTTATATTTATATCTTTTCCATTTTTTCTCTTTATTTAATTGTAAATACAGAACGGCATTAAAAATAAAACAACTTTGTAGTACTTTTCTTCAATTTTAATAATTAAATAAAATTTGTAACGGTATTAACAATGAATATATAGTTCACAAGTACAACATTTCATTGTCATCCTCCTGTATTCTCAGGTCAGTCACATTCATCGCCATTTCTCCAGATTTCCTTCGGAGCTCCGTATTTGGGTACGCATCCTCTACGTCTCGGCCCAGTTCCGTATTGTGATTAGCCGGGATCTGTACAGGAACACCTTTCACACTCTGGTTACTCTTCCACAGAAATTTCCTGCAATCTTTCTTCCACAGTCTTGCTATATCTTTTTGATCATACTTTTTTCCATGATGAATCAAAATTGCACTAGACATTTTGTACACAGTCCTGCCTCCTTTCTCCCTTGTAGATATGGACAACAAAGGTTGTGCACAAATGGAGCATTGGCAAATTGATTCAACTTTATTATCAATATTCATCTCATGAATATGTTTTACCACAAAAATGATAATTCAAACATGCTTGATGACATGACACAAGAAATAAATGACAAATAAATATTTTTTCGAAATATTTTAAATTTGAATTAAAAGTATTGTTGCCAACTTCAGCTAAAGAAGGTATTACTTAATTAAAAATATATAATATACTAACCTATCATATGAATGAAATATACACATTATTGGTTATGCTCAATAGAGATTTGTGAGGCAAAGTAAAATTTAATGAATGCCATGCCAAAAAAATGATGCAATCCCACCTTCAAAATAGGTATCCTACACATTTTTATTTATTTTCAAAAGTACCTACATGGCTAAGTTTAATTGTTCTTACAGCCTTAATTAAAAGGCAAGTTAAATTTGAAAATGGAATAGGTAAGTATTTCAAATAAATTATGAAGGTAAGTAGGTACCCAGATGTTATTAGTCAATGTATGAATTTCAAAATCAATGGTTATCAAAGATATCTTTCTAAACAACAACCTTTAGTAGAAAACAAATGAACAAAAATTATGTTTGAAAATGAAATACATAGGTTTCTGCTTGAGTTTTATAGAATGAAAAAAATGGATTTTGAGAAAAACGATTTTCTCTACGTTTCGTCGGAGTCACTGTTTAGTTTAGGTAAATTTATACCACAGAGATTTATACCTACCTACCTACATTCTAGTTTTTATTTGTACCACTTGGCCAGACATGATAATTTGATTACAGCCAGTGTTTCAAAAGGGTGTAAAATAAAACAATTTTTAATGTCAAAATTCTTTACTATAGTGCAAGTAGGTGCCTATATTTTTTAGTTAACATAGTTGCATAGTTGTAAGTAACTTTCGCATGCGTTGACTCGTCACTCGTTGAAATTTAATAAATCTAATAAGTACCTATTTAGGTAGAACATATTTGAATATGGAACAATATGGGAACAATGCTATTTAAATTGAAACAAAGGAACAACTGCTAGAAGAAAAAATAATGATGTTGTTTAAAAGCACAGAGTAAGGAAGACATCTATGCATCTTTGGACTGCCTCATAGTCATATTGTCACATTAATAATATTTGACAATGTCTATCTTCCGCCCAGCAACCGCTCCTGAGAAAGATGGAATTGAAGCAGTCTTGTCCATGTCAATGGAGGACTACAAACCTTATCCAGGGACTGCACTGTTCCGTGTATCAGAACTATCATCTTTTAGTCAAGTGAATGAATACACATCAACAATCTATACACCCATCGTGTTTGCTGCAAGCCAATATCATTTCTCGGACACTTTGGGACTCCCTCCCTTTGGAATATCGAATACATTAATTGTACCAGGGATTGTAGTGTATGCTGTGGAAGTGCAGGATCCAGCCCGTCGCCTCTCAGTGGATCATTATATCATTATTTGCGGCGAAGCAGAACTTACTAATTCTGCCAACCAGTCCAAATTGTCCATCAAAAGAAGTGATCGTTGGTGCTGTGTGTATATTGACTCCTACAGAGCTGGGTTGGTATACAAGAAATTCGACGTGCCGAATTTGTGCCCGGAGCTTAAAGTTTACGAAGGATCTTTTGAAAAACTGTACAACGTCCTGATTGATGCTGGAGTTAGTCAGGAAAGTAAAGTGTACTCAATGTCTTTCCTCATCTTCAAGCATGCCCGTGAGTGGATTTACAAAGTCGCAAAAGTGATCCCCATTTGCCAATATTATGCTACCACAGATCGACGTACAGTTATCCTTGAACGTGCAGATAGATCCACATCAACCCAAACATTTGCTGCATGCTCTATTCTATTCCTGCTCGGACCGCGGTATTCCATGAATGCAAATCTGCCGAAACAACTAGCAGCTCATGCAGCAGCAGCAGCAGCGTCGATACAAGCTTCACTTCCTACTGAAAACGACTTCAAGACACTTATCGCCGGCACGTATTGGAAGTGTGGAGGAAACTCCCCCCGAGTGGACGAACTTCTAGGCAGGATCTTGGCACTGAATAAAGACCTCAACTATGACCTAGAGGTCACCTTGACTACTCTTTGCCCTCTGGATGATTACAGGATCAGGTTTGGAGCTTCACCCTGGACCATTGCGCTATTAAACCAGATGCGCATGGTCTTCGAGCATTTCCACTCGACCACTCTGATGTTCGGGGTCCACCTATACCCGGCCTTCAAATCACTTTTCTCAAATGTGGGACCTGACTGGAAGGATGAACTAAACGCATTCATCGAAGTAGCGCCACTAATAAAATCATGTATCTTCAAGCTTCTGGTAATCTCAATACCAGAGAGATTCCAAATTAAGAGGTACGCTCGTCTTCTTTACCTTGCTATTCTGGTCTACAAAATCAACTTTACTACCGATGAAGACCGAGCACCATTCGCCCTGTTTAAAATAGATAGAATCAGAGCTCATATTAAAAATCAAATTGATGTCACCACTGTGCAGATCATCTCCAACATTGTGCCTCGTCAAAAACTTGCCATAGCTGTATCATTCCTGGGAACTCTAGGGCATGAAGCAGGTGAGCAACTGTTCACATCACTGGACAGGGAAGAGAAACTTATGATCAAATCCATCCTCTTGAACACCACATCTAATGGCTCATGGATCATCAAATTCAAAGCCGCAGCTGTATCAGATACTTAAACCAGAATGAGAGACTTCGCGCTCCCTTTTCTAAGTGCAAAGTTTGAAAAGACCAAAGCTACTTGTGCTGCCCAATTGCAAGCTTCTCCAACTCCTGAGATTTACAAGATCAATAAGCTTGCAATGGCTAATTGGATTTCAGAGACCACAATTATGCTTGGCTCATTTTCTGATGAAACATTTGGTGTAGATTACTCGTTTGAACCTAATTTTGTAGCTAAATTTGAAGGCTTACCTGACAACATTGCCAAGATCATAAGAGCTGTGTCCCGACATCCTGCTATGGTGACTTCCGTCCCCTCTACATCAAATTAAATCTGATGCTTGGTACCCTGAAGAAGGTGATGACAATTCTATAATACAGTCATCTGTGTCATTCCACTAGTGATATGCTTGTTACCCTGAAGAAGGCGATGACAATTCTATAATACAGTCATCTGTGTCATTCCATTCAATATGGCTAGTCACGTATTGCACTACTCGCGTGACTAGGCCGGAATAAAGCTTTATTATTATTATTATTATTCCACTAGTGATAGGTACATACTTGTTACCCTGAAGAAGGTGATGACAATTCTATATTACAGTCATTTGTGTCATTCCACTAGTGGTATGCTTGTTACCCTGAAGAAGGTGATGACAATTCTATATTACAGTCATCTGTGTCATTCCACTAGTGATATGCTTGTTACCCTGAAGAAAGCGATGACAATTCTAAATTACATTCATCTGTGTCATTCCACTAGTGACATGCTTGTTACCTGTTTATTGTGAGCTCTGTTATGTAGTAACTTGTTTTATGGTTTAGTTGATTTGTTGATATTGTACTAAATTGTTTGTATGTTGTATTCTTTATGCTGGATCCACACACTTGCCAAGCCTCAACAAACTGTCACAAACCCAAGCGTGTGGATAGTGTGTTTGGCTCGGTTTGTGTAGATTTGCAAGGGCTTGTAGCCGACCCGACCAAGTGTCGGTTCTTTGACACTAAGTCAAAGGGAATTATAAGTACTTAAAGTTTTCTTATAGTTTAAATATTCAGTTCCATTCATGAGGTGGGTTTTCTATAACTACCTATATGGTTTCCATTCTTAATCCTTTGTCGAATTTTTCATTGCCTTTTATTTCATCTCTTTTCGTTTTTTTATAATAAAAATATGTTAAACCTAAAATTGTCATAGCTGACAACAGCCGGACTTCTGTCATGCTTGCTTCTTCAAAGCACACTGACGCACTCGCAAACATGTGTATAACGCTGTTGGGATCACTTAATTTATCCAAGCGTTTGTACAGGTTTGTGGTTTGTGACAAGTGGCAAGCATGTGGATCCGGCATTAGCATAAGTAATTATAATCTTTTTCTTGATGCAATTTTGAGAAAAGTGCAATTTTATGTTTTTGTTTTTGTTTGCCAGCCATCATCAATAGGTAGGTACTTTATATAAACTGTTCTTTAATATAAAATAAATTGCACAGGATCTACACTCGACTTTTTTGCATAAATTAACACACTGTGTGTAAAGCTACAATCATCTACCAGCTTATGCAGTTTCAATAAAAATATAATAAACAAAAAATAAATCAATTTTATTCCACCGCGGTGTGTCCTTACCATCAATGGTCCTGACATACTCATACAATATGCAAACAGCAATATAAATACTTAAGTTAATATCAATATTCGGATGATTTATTTAGTGAGCGCCGTTTTGTGTGAATCACACCTCAAGATCCCTCTGCGAGATTAGTTTTCTCTGTAAAAAGCGCCAATTATACAAAAAAGATCTTTGACTTATAGGTATAAGGCTTACCTCGCATAGTGTAAAAAATAATTCACTTTGCCAATGTCAACGCTGTTTCAAAGAAGGTCGGCAAGAGTTTTTTTTTAAAATAGATTTGTGGAAAGGAATGCAATCCACCAACCTATTTTGCCTGGCCAGTTGTCTTCACAGTTACAGGGTTCATGTTCATTTGAAATTTGGTTTTAATTTGTAAGTACAAATTCAGCATTTGTGAGCGCAAACATTCACATGTCTGATTCACATAATGATGTAGAATCCATCTTTCCAGGCTAGACCATGTTCAATAATTGTATGTCACTGACAAAACGTAGCAGCCTTCCAAAAAGAATAAATAAATAATAAAGCAGGCTCCTACAATTATTGAACATGGTCTACAAGCCCAGAAAGATGGATTCTACATCATTATCATCATCATCTGAAGCCGGCCATGAAAGCCTAAAAACACTTATATTCACATGTCTGTTTGCGGGCATGCATTTGATATGAGTTTTGAATGTTTATATATCTTTACAAATTCTAGATTATTATAGATCAGGGGTGCCCACACTTTTTCTTGAGGAGATAAAAGAAGAGCCTGTATGAAAAAGGTTATGACTGGTGCAAATGAAAGAAGTATGTAAGGACAGAAAGAAATGGCGGTTGATCTGTAATGTTGACGGCTAGGGTTTATTATAGAGAAATTTGTTTTATGTTTTAGTTTTTAATGCCCACAAGTATATATTTTATTAATTGATTTAAAAAAATGTAATTTGTCGTGTATGTTCCTTGACTTATAGGTTGGTATGCGGCTGACCACCTAAAAATGGTTCACTTTGCCAATGTCACCCCTGTTTCAGGGAAGGACGGCAAGAGTTGCAGGGTGTATGTCCATTTGAGATTTGGTTTTTATGTTGTGGGTTCACATGAGGTATGTTCAAGCGCGAACTTGTACATGTCTGGTCGTGAGAATGCATGTAATGTGAATCTCCAATGTAACATATCTTTGCAACTTAGATTAGATTAGATTAGAGATCGACCTAGTAAAAATTAATGAATAGGAGATCGACATTTTAACTGTTTAGCCCACCAAATATAACTCATAATTTATAATGTATAAACATTTATTAAGAAAAAAATTAAGTAAAACTATATTGAGTGCAAAATGTCAAAAATCAGTTTTAAGGTCGATTACTGAGATTTTAGCTATCCTCGGCGATCGATTTTAAAACCTTCTGCGATCGACCGTATGGGCACCTCTGTTAGAGATGGTCATAGATCAACGCACAGCATTGTGCTCAATTTCATAAAACACTGTTTGTGAATACAGGCGTAGCACTATTTGTGAATACGATCGTAGCACTGCTTGTGAATACGATCGTAGCACTGTTTAAGAGTGAAGCACTGTTTAGTGTTTGTGAATACGAGCGTAGCACTGTTTGTGAATACATGCGTAGCACTGTTTGTGAATACAAGCGCAGTACTGTTTGTGAATACGATCGTAGCACTGTTTGCGAATATGATCGTAGCACTGTTTGTGAATAAGAACGCAGCACTTTTTGTGAATACGAGCGCAGCACTTTTTGTGAATACGAGCGCAGCACTGTTTGTGAATACGAGCGCAGCACTGTTTGTGAATACGAGTGCAGCACGTTGTTGTGGGTATAGATATCCAGTGCAACTTGTCCATCGGTTATTAGAGCACACCATAGAGTATTATTATTACTCTATGGAGCACACGCTCTCCGTTCTCCGTCACTGGAAGCACACAATGAGAACAATGTGTATTTGCGTACACCTACCTACTAGTGCTGCATGCCCCTCACATGGATAGCTGTACTATCACTTATAGGTATCTATCTAAATATACGTCCGAGTACCTACCTGCGAAATTTTGTCAAGCGTGATTCCGACCAAAGTCGTACAAAACCTATACACAGGTATGTAAATCCTAAATAGGCACCTATACAATTAAAAACATCCACGTATATAAGTACAACCAGGGGCATTTTAAGCCATTTTGGGTAGGGTCCAACGCTGCTCATCCCCCCCCCCCTCCCCCCCCAAAAATAAGTAGGTAATGAAATTATTTTAAACACAATTTAATGACATTTTTTTAGAAAAGTAGGTATTTTTTAAAAATTAACCCAAAAGGGTCCCCACGGGGCCCCTTGGGCCTTGGGGCCCTGTCCGCTGTGGGCACTGCGGACCCCCCTTAAACTGGCACTGAGTACAACCCTGCCGAAGTACCTACTCTTAAAAATACGTAAAAAACCTTCTTCCTCTTTTCCCTTTTCCTTCAGATCCGAGGATTTGTTTTTTTACACAAAAGTTTCCCAGGTAAAGTCTCACATGATAGAAAGAAAAGTATTACTTTTACAAAACACCTTATTTGGAACAGTGTGACACGTAGATATCTCTGTCCCAGCCTTTTTTTAAGGAATCCTGTATGGGAGCTCCCTAGATTTCAGAGACTCCAGGGGTCTCTGACTCTTGTTGTAGTGCCGCAGAGGTGGTTGATGTCCTGTCCTCTGTAGCAGCGCTGCAGAGCTGCGTAGTGTTGTGTTATATTTTGCATTGGTTTTGTTTTAAGACACTGAAAGGAAGTGGCGATTGATATTGGTTTTCAATTAGACAATAATTTCTTTATTCACTCCAATTTCGGCTCCGTAGACCTCTTCCAATCTTCTAATAGTTTGAATGTTAAATGTGTTCAGCTCTTGCTCCCTGCAGTTCCGTGAGCATCATCCATCCATCTCAGCTATGATCTCCTCACTCCCCACAAGGACATCCTGGGTTGCCACTGATCAGGACATTTTTCATCATCAGGATTTTATTCAGAAGCTGATCATTTCGCACGTTTAATAATAAAGAGAAATAACTCGAAAATTGGGAAAATCGAGATTTTGTAATAACACGCAAGAACAATGCAAGAAGAATAGGTAGAATGCGACAGCCGTTCAATTTGGACGAAGAAGACCGAGATAAAGCATCGGCCGCCTTTTTCATCCCATACAAGTTGTACTGGCTGTCTGAACTTCAAACGTGATTTCCCAACATTAATGTTTTTTGAGATATTGCTCTTTATTATTAAACGTGCGATTTATGTACTGGAGTTGACTTTGATGACTTCAGGCAATGTTGTATACTTGACCGGTCCGTAGCTCAATGGTAACACTGCGGACTCTGAATGGGAAGGTTGTGGGTTCGAATCCCGGCGGAGCACAAAAAATATACCATTTATATTTTCAAATTTCCTCTTCGCTGGGTTGAAAAATTCATAAACCTTTACCAATGACCGGTCACTGAAAGGTCCATCCAACCTTACAACAATTGGGTCTTGCTTGTGCATTGACGCTTTCTACAGCGACGACCAAGCTCGCAGAGGGCTCTTGAGGTGTGATACACACAAAAACAGCGCTCACCAAATAAACCATCCTAATATTATTATTATTATTATGTAGGTACTAGGGGAACAGGACTTGCGTTTGCTGATGTGTCGTCACTGATCTAGGAAGATTATTATTATTATTATGTAGGTACTAGGGGAACAGGACTTGCGTTTGCTGATGTGTCGTCACTGATCTAGTAAGATTATTATTATTATTATGTAGGTACTAGGGGAACAGGACTTGCGTTTGCTGATGTGTCGTCACTGATCTAGTAAGATTATTATTATTATTATGTAGGTACTAGGGGAACAGGACTTGCGTTTGCTGATGTGTCGTCACTGATCTAGTAAGATTATTATTATTATTATGTAGGTACTAGGGGAACAGGACTTGCGTTTGCTGATGTGTCGTCACTGATCTAGTAAGATTATTATTATTATTATGTAGGTACTAGGGGAACAGGACTTGCGTTTGCTGATGTGTCGTCACTGATCTAGGAAGATTATTATTATTATTATGTAGGTACTAGGGGAACAGGACTTGCGTTTGCTGATGTGTCGTCACTGATCTAGTAAGATTATTATTATTATTATGTAGGTACTAGGGGAACAGGACTTGCGTTTGCTGATGTGTCGTCACTGATCTAGTAAGATTATTATTATTATTATGTAGGTACTAGGGGAACAGGACTTGCGTTTGCTGATGTGTCGTCACTGATCTAGTAAGATTATTATTATTATTATGTAGGTACTAGGGGAACAGGACTTGCGTTTGCTGATGTGTCGTCACTGATCTAGTAAGATTATTATTATTATTATGTAGGTACTAGGGGAACAGGACTTGCGTTTGCTGATGTGTCGTCACTGATCTAGTAAGATTATTATTATTATTATGTAGGTACTAGGGGAACAGGACTTGCGTTTGCTGATGTGTCGTCACTGATCTAGGAAGATTATTATTATTATTATGTAGGTACTAGGGGAACAGGACTTGCGTTTGCTGATGTGTCGTCACTGATCTAGTAAGATTATTATTATTATTATGTAGGTACTAGGGGAACAGGACTTGCGTTTGCTGATGTGTCGTCACTGATCTAGTAAGATTATTATTATTATTATGTAGGTACTAGGGGAACAGGACTTGCGTTTGCTGATGTGTCGTCACTGATCTAGTAAGATTATTATTATTATTATGTAGGTACTAGGGGAACAGGACTTGCGTTTGCTGATGTGTCGTCACTGATCTAGTAAGATTATTATTATTATTATGTAGGTACTAGGGGAACAGGACTTGCGTTTGCTGATGTGTCGTCACTGATCTAGTAAGATTATTATTATTATTATGTAGGTACTAGGGGAACAGGACTTGCGTTTGCTGATGTGTCGTCACTGATCTAGGAAGATTATTCGCAAGGCAAATTGAGAGATGAAATCAACTGGTTATTGAGAGTTCAGTGTCTATTAAGATGTAAGAGATACGATGGAGTTAAAAGAGCAAATGTGAAAGAAATGGAATTTAAGCAGAAAATAGGCTGGCTGCATGGAGACAGATGCCTGGGAAAATTAAATAAAAAATAACTGGATCTAAAATAAGACAGGGTTCAAAAGTGCACCTAAACAACAAGTAAATATTTTAGGAGTTCGGATGATTCACTTTTCTTTCCTGATCTGTTTTGGAACTCCAGTTAATTCAGAAATCCAGTTAATTCATTGCGCAATCCAACAATGACAAACATGTGTGTACCTGCTCATTTAAACGTACTTATCGAGGATGTGGGACAAAAAACAAAAATAATGAGTGTATGTCCACCGTGCATGTATTTCCATACAATCATTGTGATCTGTCATTGCCGTTGTCCATCTCCTGCAGTGTCGTGCCTCGTCCACTCGTGGTCGCCAGTGCGTGTGTTCTGTCCAGTGATAGCTGCCAATAAATAAGTCTGTGATTGGAGCAGACGATGAAGACGTTTTCTAAATTGTAGTTTTTTCCCCTCCGGCATGCAAAGTATTCGCGATGAACAATAACGCTAAAGTGAGTGCTGCACTTTCTCATCTCTAATAATGCCGCTTACAAAAAATGACAATACAAATATATTATTAATTAATTATTGATGCATCTGAAAAGAGTATCAGTAAAATCCAAAACGACAATGAAAATGTGTTACAATTGGTTTGAAATATTTTTTTAATCATCTGTAAATCAAACAAAATGTAAAAGTTGTACCTACTTGTTTCGCTATTAATAAGTATTGCTTGCCTATTTCATAAAAAAAAATCCGATTTGTTTGATAAAATCCTGTTTTTTGTTGTTGTTTCAAACGATACAAATACCTGATAAATTATAGGTGTATGCTGATGGTTTTCTGAAATATAGGTGTATGCATTTTCTTGAAAAAATTGTCAAGCACTTTATTATAGAACACAAAGACTTATACTTACTTGACTTATAGGTTGGTATGCGGCTGACCACCCATTCTGTAAAAATGGTTCACTTTGCCAATGTCACCCCTGTCTCAGGGAAGGGCGGCAAGAGTTGCAGGGTGTATGTCCATTTGAGATTTGGTTTTTATGTTGTAGGTTCACATGAGGCATGTGCAAGCGCGAAATTGTATGTGTCTGGTTGTGAGAATGCATGTAATGTGAATCTCCAATGTAACATATCTTTGCAACTTAGATAAGATTAGATTAGATTAGACAAAGGAAACAGAAACGACACGCATTTTTTTATAAAAAAAAATGTAATCATCTTGATGATATGCGTACTCGTAGTAGTACCTACTGTCAAATGTGTTAACCTGTCATTTCTGTATATGGAAAAGGCCTTGCTTATCGACGATTGCAAAATCTCCACTGAATGGCTCCTTTCGATGACTGTTTCCTTATGTCAAAAACAAAGATAATTTTAGGTTTTCAACCAAAACAAGAAACACAACTAAAAATATGAAAGAGACATAAGAATTAAGATTGTTGTAAAGTTATCTAAAAGCTAAAGTGCAGTTTAATGGTGAATGTTGAATACTGCTGATTTTGATTGTCAACGCGTTATCATTGGCTATTTTCTCGTACTTTTTCATAACAAAATGTTTTTATTTGATTTTCTTTACTTATGGTTTATTTTTTAGAAATCTGCAACATTCTTTCATTAATAATTTATGATATATATATATATACTATAAGTAAGTCGTGCATTTACGTTCATACACAAACATATAAAATATCATTGTATTTGTTCGCAAATCTCTTTCTTTCTGCAGGAAATTGCGCCAAATGCTGCCGCCATATTTCGGCCACTAATTATGTAAAGTGCTTGTCGGCAAGTCATGATAATGTAGATAATAAAAGCTTTTGTAAAAAGTAACTCCGCATTAGTTTATCTTTCTTGGAAGTATTCAATTAGCAAATGCAATTTATGATCTGGCATAAACTAGATCTTGGCGAAATTATTGCTAAAAACAATATAATTGTGTAATTATGTACTTAACTAGTTTAACTAGTTACTAAATACTTTCTCTCTAAATATCGCATTTTGTATCGTCACATATATTAGAGATGAAACTAAAATTTAATAAAAAAAAAATTATCGCCATATTTATGATGGCATTCGAAACTATCTAATCTTTAGAAAATGCAGAAAATTTGTAAATATTTTTTACTATACATAACTTATAATAGTTGTAAAATTTATATTCTTCAAATTATGATCCTTGATCAATAGGTTGGCACAAGGCTGACCTTCTAAATCTAAATCTAAATCTAAGCTGCAAAGATATGTATCATTTGAGATTCATATAAAATGCATTCCCACAAGCAGACACGCATAATTTCGCGCTCACACATGCCGCATGTGGACCTACAATATAAAAAAACCCAATCTCAAATGAACATAAGCCCTGCAACTCTTTCCGACCTTCCCTGAAACAGGGGTGACATTGGCAAAGTGAACCATTTTTTACAGAATGGGTGGTCAGCCTCATACCAACCTATAAGTCAAGGAACTATATAAATTAGAATGATTGTATAATTAATATATTTCAAATTATGATACTTGATTAATAGGTTGGTACAAGGCTGACCTTTCATGCTAGAAAAATAGGTTCACTTTTGCCAGGGAAAAGTGGCAGGAGTTTCAGGGTTTATGTTTATTTTGGGCTTGGCCTTTATTTTGACAGTTTATGGGCAGTTTAAAATATTATTGCTTGTAAAATATATTTGCAAATTTTTCTACAGATTTTATAATGAAACAATTCGATATCATAGTTTTTTTTTACTTAAAACTTAGCTTAGCGACCTGAAACAATATTTCCCATGTAAAATATTTATCTATCTTACAACTTAGATTATATATTTACTAATTAATTTTTCTGACACGTAGTCAGGTAGTACTGCTGAGATTTCCATTATATTAAATGTGAAAATTAAGTGATAATGCGATAATTACGAGACAGGTAATATTTTCACATTACCTGCCTTTACAGGCATTTATGCTAATAAATGTTTGTATTGCTAATCACATAAAAACTCTGCATAATGTAACCAGCTGTTGGGAGACTCTCTGTACCCAGAGTCGGGCAGCAATCGATTTGGAAAGCCTGCAATGCATGAAGATATTCAAATCTGCATGCTCTCAGCGACCAGCACGCTTTCTTCGTATGCATTCAACGCTAAATGCAGCAAATCACGAACATCTTGTGAGGCTGCAGCTCTCAGGCAAGCCACTGCAGTGTGGGCAGTGCAGGCCAGTAGAGAGAGAGATTCAAATCAATCTCCAGCTGATGAGAATCTCTCCAGAACGCACTCAATATATAAAATGACAATCAGATTTGGAGGGGGGCAGAAACACATGAAATCTCCAGTTGTACATCCAGAGTCATAATACACATGAAATCTCTAGTTGTACATCTAGAGTCATAATAAAAGGAGAGCTTGTATGAAAAAGGTTATGACTCTGGATGAAATGAAAGTAGTATGCAAGGACCGAAAGAAATGGCGTTTGATTTGTATTGCTGGCGTTTAAGTCTGAGACTTTAGAACAAAATCACTTTTTTATAGAATATGTTTAGTAGCTTTTTAATTTTTTTACTGTTTAATTGTTCAGTGATTATTTGTTTTTTTTTATACTCAAATGTAATTAATTGCTTGTATTCCTTGACGTATAGGTTGGTATGAGGCTGGCCACCCATACTGTAAAAAATGGTTCACATTGCCAATATCACCCCTGTTTCAGGGAAGGTCGGCAAGAGTTGCAAGGCTTATGTCCATTTGAGAATTGGGTTTTTATATTGTAGGTGTATGCGCAATGTGTGAGCGCGAAATTATGCGTGTCTGCTTGTGGGAATACATTTAATATGAATCGCACTGAACCATTTCGTATTTTACCCCAATAAGAACAGTGCTAGATAGTTGTATGTGTGCGCGTGTATGTAAGCATATACAGACACGTGGCCATCACACCAGCACACTAATATAAAACCATGAAAAGCTGGTGCTCTATATGCGTGGGAACCGAAACCTTTTCAACTATTGTTGTATTGGTAATGACCAAAAATGCGGATGTGTGTTGATTGTTTATGGCGCTTTCTTCCAAAAAGTAGACGAATTGTAAACAGAAGATAAATCGTATTTCTTTTGATAATATACGCTTTCTACTTAATGTACCTATGTGTCTCAAAGAGAACGTTCTGAAAACTATACTCTATCGGCCTTATTCATTAGATTTATTAAATCACTTTAGACACAAAAAAAATGTATTGGAAAACCGACTTTCAACTGGTTGAAAACTTTTTTATGAATAAGTGGGTATCGGTCTGTAGACTGTAGTCTAGTGGTTAAGGCTACGGTTTCGTAATCTGAAGGTCGTAAGTTCGATTCCCGACGAAGCACAAACTCAAAATATTTATAGAAGCTGTAAGGCTTACAGGCCGGTGATGATGCTGGAGGGTGGCTTTCCCTGGATCTGTTGCCGTGGTCTGTGGGAGCTGGAGCTTCTGGATGGCTGTTCCATGTCTACGATGAGCTTCTTTAGGGTAAGTCTCAGTTTCATCACAATCATCGTCATCATGTCACTTTCACGCTGAAGAAGCCCATCATAGACAACGTAAACGTCCGGAGCTCCAGCTCCCACAGACCACGGCAACAGATCCTGGAAAACAACTCTGCAGCAAAAATATTTATATATTCAAATAAGCCCTTCGCTGGGTTAAGTAAATCATTTGTTTTTTTTTTAAATACCGCTCAACAAAGGTCCATCCAGCCTTACAGCAAACGGGTCTTGCTTGAGAATTGGCGCTTTCTATGGCGATGATCAAGCTCGCAGATGACTCATTATGTGTGATTCACACAAATACAGCGCTCACCAAATAAATCATCCTTACATGTAGGTATTACTATTATTATTGACCGGGCGGAAACAAAGCCTTATCATAGCATGTTTCATTTATCACCGCTTCTATCTGAAATCATCCTCAACATTTATATCGGATTCGGTTATGTAAACGCATCGAAAGCTCAGTACTAGATGGGCTAAAAAAGCCATCATTTGAGAGTTAGAAATGTGCTAACGCGCGCATTATACTCTTTTTTTCATTTGGATAAATTAAGTAGTTTTTAAATCGGTTGTTGGGATTTTCAGAAGGTTCTTTCTCGAAGAAAATTGGGAAAGCAGTCTAACTTCTATTCAAGCTGGTATAGCCGTAACATTATCTTGCAGGCATGGATGTCTAGCAGAACGCCACTAATCATGATGTACTCATGGTGAACAATCGAAAGAGCCTGCAGTCGGTAGACTCAGTCAGACATACAGTCTACAGATAGCGAAATAACTACGTACCTATTATCTTTCTCGTGCATTACTTACTTTATACTAGGGTGAGCATTTATTAAGTTTTGTAAAAAATACTGTTACAATTTAAGGGTTCAATAAATAAAAACATCGGTAAATTGATTTCACACATTTTTTTGAGACATCATTCACATTTGGCTCGAACAGAACTTTAATTTTTGTACTGCATTGCTCGCCAGCTCCGATACAAGTCTCTCGTCAAAGCATCTCGATCTCTATTTATAGGTGTATAAGGGTTATTCTGGCACACGCGAGAAAAAAAGTGCACAATAGGTAAGTGTTCAACAACTCTTTCTTTCTTTGTGTTAAAATCTGCAAATTCCTGAAAGAAAATCTTTGTGTTCACTTCATTCTCGTACGAATCTTGTTTGTGTTGGAAAAGAATTCGGTGTTTACCATATGGGAGGCTTTCGGTGAGGACAACGTTTACTAAGCATCGAAGAACCTCTAAAAGCAGGAAAATCCTGTTCTTCTCTAGTTTTCCTGTAATAATAAAAAGTTGTAAATGTATTTTGTCCTCCGCCGGGATTTGAATCCTCAACCTTCCATTTACGAGTCCGAAACGGACCGGTCCAAGAAATGCCAACAACACGCGGTGTACCAAGCGGTCACCCATCCAAGTAGCATCCGCGCCCAATGTTGCTTAACTTCGGTGATCTGATGAGAACCGGTGCTTTCAACATGGTATCGTCGTTGACAGTTGACGTTGTTGTTTGAGTATGACACATTTATTTAATCAACAGTTAATTTAAGTAACGATTTATGTATCTATAGATCGTTTCTATGGCCGTACAGTCTGCAGAAGTTGTCTAATGCATATTGGTCGATCCCCACATTGTAGGATAACTACGACCCATGGGTGTATCCTCTCTGTAAAGTGAACGTAAATTGACGTGTTACTTCATATATTATTCATATTTGTATTCATCATCACAGAGGGTCGCCACCCTTGTGGAAGTTTAAATGATCTTCCCCTGCTCTCTCTTGACTTCGCTCCAGCTCCAGAAGAGCCAGTGCACAAATGTTTAAAAACAAAAAAAAAATACGATTTTATTTGGGTTATTTGAATCAAACTGCAATTCATTTATTTTACACAATATACGGTTACCCAATACTGATCACTTTTTCTGGCTCTGCCTATATTGACTTCACGGTTTAATGTTTCAATCGACCTGGCCTGCACACAATTACGGCTCACATTATATAGTTGCGAAAGGAAACATTATTGTTTGTTCTAGATAATTCTACAGTGGATTGTAGCAGACCAGCCTACTAGCATCTATTTAATCATTATAATAGAGGCGGACACACACATATAAGCAAATCCCACGAACTCTAAAGTTCGTAACAATATGGTCACCCCACAAATTGTGCAAAAAAGCGTGAAATCCTTTTTTCCACACACGAACGTATTTTGTCTTACACAGTTGCCGTTCCGGGACATTACTTGGCAGTGTCGTGCTGCAGTAGGAGGCATGGCTGCTCCACCAGCCCACCGGGCCTCAGTCAGCTCCCAGCCGCCTGTCCGACAGGGTGCACCTTCAGTTTGCTCGTTGTGTAGTGAGTTACTGGTTTTTGGGGCTCGCCTGGCGACTTCCGGCCGTGTCTCCTGCCCTAGGGCTCCGCTTATCTCTCAGCCTGACGCTTTGCTTGTCGCGCCGCTTGGTGTTGAGGTAGCCAGCCTCACGCAGTGCTTCTAGTGCAGTGTTTTACGTTACCTCCTTCAGGCGACAACCCTCACGATGCATATTTTGGAGATTGGATTTTCTGACTACGTAATGTTTTGCTTTTTTATTTTATTTGTGTTATGTAGTTGTATCCTGCATCATATTTCGGCTAAAATCTGCAAAAATCCTGAAAGACAAACCTTTACGTTCACTAATCTAATCTAATCTGATCTAATCTTAGTGGCAAAATATATGTAACATTAGAGATTCACATTATATGCATTTTCACAAACAGGCACGTATAAATTCGCGCTTAAACATGCCGCATGTGGTCCTGTAACTGTAACTCTGTCGCCATTCCGCTAGGGGGGGCCAGAGCCTCTGCAGAGTTGCCTCCATTTTTTCCTATCCTGACATCTACAATATAAAAACCCGAATCTCAAATGAACATACATACTGCAACTCCTGCCGACCTTCCCTGAAACAGGGGTGACATTGGCAAAGTGAACCATTTTCTACAGCATGGGTGGTCAGCCGCATACCAACCTATAAGTCACTTTTAATCTAATACGAATCTTATTTATGTCGGAAAATAATCCGATATTTTCTATTCACGAGGCTTAATTCGGTGTGGATTAAATTTACTAATCATTGAAAAACTGTTCCTCTTAAAGCAGGAAAATTCTGTTTTTCTTTAGTTTTTCTGTAAAAATAAAAAATTGTGAGAATTTGTAGTTTGGATATGACACATTTATACAATCAATTACGTACAGATTGGGTGAATATTTGAGAACATATTTTTACGTTTAGTAAAGTAAGTAAGCCATGTAAGCTTGTCAATTGTTCTTAGGAAGATATTCTAAAAAATACTAAATACTCGTAGAAGTTTAATGCTTTCTCGGCCGGTAGTTCGTCACCTTAATACTTGTTTATCTTATGTCTATAAGATCTAATTTAACATGAGCAATGTTAATATGTGTACAGGACCAATGAGTCTTATGAAAACTGGAAATTGATTAAAAAAATATTTAAAACAACTCTCACATTATCGTGTTTTACGCTTTTTTCTTAGCCCAGATTGTGTAGAATGCGATTCTTAAGACAATTTCATTTAAAGGTCTTCTTTGAATCAAATGTAAGATAAGCCAAACAAGCACTGGAGCGACGATTTTATCTACACCGCTTTTCACCGAAATACTATGGGTTAGAGGTGCCCATACGGTCGATCGCGGGAGGTTTTAAGGTCGATCGCCGAGGATAGCTAAAATTTCAGTGATCGACCATAAAACTGATTTGACATTTTGCACTCAATGTAATTTTACTTATATTAATCAATTTAACAAATTTCCAATTAACTTTTTACAATTATATTTCTGTCTAGCACTTTCGCCTACAAGAAATTGTCCTGATGATGCCTTGTAGGCGAAAGTGCTAGACAGAAATAAAATTGTAAAAAGTTAATTAGAACTTGGTTAATTTGATTAATATACAATGGACTTTCACTGTGTAAACCACCAAACCCTTAAAATATTAATTTTACTTATGCTAATTTTTTTCTTAATAAATATTTATAAATTATGAGTTAGGTATATTTGTTGGGCTAAACAGTTAAAATGTCGATCTCCTATTCAAAAAATTTTGCTAAGTCGATCTCCTCAAGAAAAAGTATGGATAAATAAAGCTATAGGCACTACTCACTTCTAGCTGCTTACAATAAAATATTTTCCAAACGTCTAACATTTTTTCTTTGTACTATTATCTCTTCTAAATATAGGTATATCAAAAGATTTTCCCCATTTACAATGCTAATGAGTTACCTATTACCAATTCTCTAAATAAATCAAAGCCTTGCATGATTATGTGACAAGTAAAAGCGCCATTGTTTTTCATTTCAAAGTGCTGTCAGTGCTCGTCAGCTGACAGTTTATTATTTTGCATTTTCCATCCTTCATTACTTTCACGAAAAGCATTTTATCATTCCGCCCACTAACTTATCCGACAATCTAAGTTGCTGCAAATTTGTAAGAAAATGCGTGAAGTCATTACGAGGCCATTGTTCAAAAGAAATAGATGTGTTGAATGCAGGCCCAGATTAAGGGCGGTTCGAGTGGTGCGACCGAACCAGGGCCCCCGCGTCAAATAGTGGGCCCCCTAAACGTTTAAGAAAAACATACTTCAACTAATACTTCCACGACCAAAAACCCCGCTAGGGACTTTTATAAAATCTAATATAATCTAATCTAAGTTGCAATGATGTGTAACATTAGAGTTTCACACTATATGCATTTTTACAAGCAAACACGTATGTATAAGCTCGCGCTTGTACATGCCGCATCTGAACCTACAACATAAAAACCAACATCTCAAATGAACATACAACCTACAACTCTTGCCGACCTTCCCTGAAACAGGTGTGACATTGGCAAAGTGAACCATTTTCTACAGTACGGGTGGTCAGCCACATACCAACCTATAAGTCAAGGTACATACACAACAAATTACATTTTTTAAATCACAAGTATGTATAAACATGGAAAACAAATAAAAACCCTAGTTTAGTAAAAATTGTATGGAAAAATATTTCAACATTTTCTTTTTACAGAAAAGACAAGCCGAAGCTCCCTCCAACAAATTTCATAGACCTCCAGATTCTTTGAAGTCTGGGGAGTCTCCCGAACAGAATTTTCAAAAATAAAGCTTAGACGTCGTCAGTAATCGTTTTGGTTTGCAATAACTACCCATTGACTTATAGGTTATTCCTTGACTTATAGGTTGGTATGAGGCTGACCACCCATACTGTAAAAAATGGTTCACTTTGCCAATGTCACCCCTGTTCCAGGAGTGGTTGGCAAAAGTTGCAGGGCTTATGTTCATTTGAGGATTGGATTTTAATTTGTAAGCACACAATCAGCGTTTGTTTATTTGTGGGCATGCATTTGATATGAGCTTTGAATGTTAATATATCCTTGCAACTTAGATTATACCCATATGTTTTTGTTGGCAGGGGGTATGGGGGTCGGGGGGCTCACGACTGCGCCTCGCACCAGGGCCCCCAGTGGTCTAAATCCGGGCCTGATTGAATGAGATTATCTAAACGGCATTATTTTCCTTAATCTCGCTCTAAACGATGGAAACAAAAAAATTCTCACGGCTGCTGGCGCCCTAATGAGATCGTGATTAGAGGCCTCAACAGCCTCATATCTTAATTCTATGAACCTGTACACGTCATGCTGTAATTAGTTATTTGCTTCTTCTAACTTCTTCGGCAGCGGCATGCACCGCAATACAGGTCGATTTAAACGTGAAATTCAAACTGCGTTATTCAGACGCAGCAAATCCATGGCTCAACCGCCGCCTAACGCAAATTTTCCATACAAAGAATAAGAGGATCCATGGACCAGCTATGGATCAAATGCTTTGTGAATAACCCTAAAAATGTGTTGTTAGAAAAAATAATTTAATCAGTGTTAGGCTGGTTTTAGTGTCGCGCTGACAACGCGCTGACCGTCAGTGCTGACCGTTCAAAATATATGAACTTGTAGGAAGCGTTTTAGAATGGCGCGTAGCTGTCAGCGCGACAAGTTCATATATTTGGCTGTCAGCGCTGACGGTCAGCGTGTTGTCAGCGCGACACTAAAACCAGCCTTAGAGGAACACTATGGTCAAATATATTTTAGAAAACGATAGGTACATAAAAGGTACATAGAAGTAGACTTGTAAGTACATAATGTGCCCACATTCTTCAATACTAAAACATATCTATAATCTAAGTTGCAAATATATATTACATCAAATATTCATTAGGTACACATGCATTACCACAAAATGACACGCTTAAGTTCGCGCTTACACATGCCGCGTGTGGACTCACAACAAAAATCTCAAATTAACATAAGCCCACGTTTATAGGTACGCTTCTATGGGTAAAAATAGACGTATCTACCTTAGCCCTTAGAGTTGGTAATTCGTGATTTATCTATCGATGCGTATTGCGTAAGCTATTTATGTCCTATGTCTATTATATTGATCGATGCATCAGACCTACAGTATAGTTGTCCACCTATTGATGAAATATTTCCTTGTTCTGGAGAAAGGTTTTTTTCTGATTTCAGGATGAGAGCGACGACTGCCTGCAGGGCATGGTGGACCCCATGTTCCGCACCATACCCAGGGACAACACGACCTTCCACGTCTGGAAAGTGGAGGTGAGCTAAGACTTCTTCATCTTCTTGTGTCCTGTCAGGTCCACCCAATGTTGACTATCATACGGAGTAGGCTTCTCGGTCCTGAGCTGGAAGTCTCATCCCCCCGGTAATTCTTACCTAACGAATATCGGTAACATTTGTATCAAGACCTGTCAATCCGAGATGGCCGCAAGCGAACAGGTGATTAGTCTTCATACAAATATTAGCGATATTCGGTAGGTAAGAATTACCGTGGTGATGAGACTTCCAGCCCAGCTTTCAACAGTTCATGCATAGTTCTTAGTCCCGGATGCTCCACAGCGGGGAAATTCTTCGCCTCTCAAAGCCTCGTCTGTTCTCTATTTGTTATGTAAATTAATAAAAAATTGCTATTCCTGGGGGGGAAGTCTCGACGACCGTCGATAGATCTTATCGTATCTATTTGTAGATAGTTCGGAATAAAACACGGCTATGCGTGAACAGCTGATCCATTGGATATGTAACAACGATCAGCTGTTCAGGTACCGCCATGTTGTGAAGGCTGGTGGCTATCATTTCTGACACCTTTGGTGGGATTTGAACCCGAGCTCACGGCATCGAATGCAAACACTCTACCAACTGAGCTATCGACCGGACCTCTAAGTAAATTACAGTCGGCTATATTTTAGTAAACTACAATTTGATGAAAGTGTGTGCTTGTTTAGGCTGTAAATATTGTGTTTGCTGGTTGGCTGGCCGCAGTAATAAAATCTGATAAAATCCATACACAGCACGGCTAGCAATAAATTCCATTAAACAAAATTTCCCTCTCAAATAATGCGGTTTTATTAATGTTTAAAAAGCGAATCTACAACCAAAATTATATTCAACGCATTCAATTGTAGTGCTGTACTCACGCTGAGAGACTGATGGAATTTTTATGTTATCAGATAATTTTTCCAATTATTGAGATCTGACGTTTTTTTATTTATTTATTTATTTGTAAAAACACCAACAAAACTCAATCAAAACTATAACTAAGGCTCATATGGAGCGTTTTTTTTATTTCCATAGATTTGCGGGATTATCATTGATTATAATATACAATATTGCCTTGGTCCGGTGGATAACTCAGCTGGTAGAGTGCATGCATTCCATGCCAAGAGCCAGGGTTCGATTTCCACTGAGGGTGTCAGAATGATTTCCTGTTTTGATATTCCTTGACTTATAGGTTGGTATGAGGCTGACCACCCATACTGTAAAAAATGGTTCACTTTGCCAATGTCACCCCTGTTTCAGGGAAGGACGGCAAGAGTTGCAGGGCTTATGTTCATTTGAGATTGGGTTTTGTATACTGTAGGTCCACATGCGGCATGTTTGAGCGCGAAATTATGCGTGTCTGCTTGTGGGAATGCATTTAATATGAATCCCAAATGATACATACCTTTACAGCTTAGATTTAGATTTAGATTCGGTAAAAAGCTACCGTCGAGTTTAAACGTAAATATACATCTAAGTTTACAAAATTTGATTTAAAGTTTTTTGTATAGTAAGTTAGTATGTTTCCTATGAACATTTTAACCACTGAATCGATTATCATCGAATTTTCAGGAAACCTGTAAAATATTCCCGGAATGGTTTCTGTGAAGCTTAGTGCCTATCAAGTCAAAAGCAAATCTCTTTTTCCGATTTATCACCAACGCGGTCGGTAATCTCTGTAACCATCATGCACAAAGAGACCATATTTATAACAACGATCAATTTTGAAACCTTAGGAAGGCTTGTACGTTATTATGAAGAAACTTCCTTCATTTTCCCTTTAACTAGGCAGCCACAACAATGCGTGGCAGGGTATAGTTAGCAGTGGCGAAGGGTGCCACACAAGCCGGTTTCCATCGGTTTCCCGTTTAAAATGATGCAGAAATAATAATAAAGTAGACTGCATGGTTTTAATGGGGGAAAAATACGTATTGTTTCTTTGGTTTTAAATGTATATTTTTACTTTGTGCCTATATTTTTTAACTACTTTGTTACATCATTTTAAAAGGGAAGCCGATGGAAACCGGTTTGTATGGCACCCTTCGCCACTGGTACCTATAGTTAGTTCTATTACAAAAAAAGAACAAAAATAGTAATTTTAGGGATTGCAATTTTAGAGAAATTGGTGAAACAGTAAAAATATTACTTTGATGGCTTTTATTTGTTTATTTTCAGAATTCTTCTGTAGTTCTCCTGCCGAAGTCCCAGTATGGAACTTTTTACGACGGTGACTGTTACATCATTTACGCTTCGTCTATCTACGGAGGACCAGCTGGACCTAGTGTCATAGTAAGGAAAAACATAAAAACTAATTAAGTAATTAAATATCTAACTCTATTATAATCTAAAGCCTTTTTCAAATGAGGAAGGGTTCCCACACTGAACAAAAATTCAGTACAGTATTTTGGAAGTTCAATGTGCTTACATATTTACAGTAAAATTATAAAAGTATTTCATAACGTAAACATCATTTCACGGATTAATGCAATTCCTTGAGATATTTTCAAATCATTGAAGCAAATTGAAAACCGCTCATAATGTGGAGTTGTTATGATTGGTTACAAATCTAACACATTTTGATTAAATGCTCTAATTTATCTTTATGCTGGTAATATTATAGTTCATAATGGACTCGGCATTTCGTAGGCAACAAAATTGTGACGTCACACGGCCGTAATGCTAGGGAACAGGCATTTTTTAAATTTAATATTGGTTATGGACCTAGATTGTTCACTTTGTCAATGTCCCCCCTGTTTCAAGGAAGGTCGGCATGAGTTGCAGGGCTTATGTTCATTTAAAATTGGGTTTTTATATTGTAGGTCCACATGCGGCATGTGTTAGCGCGAACTTATACGTTTCTGCTTGTGGGAATGCGTTTAATATGAATCTTAAATGATGTATATCTCTGCAGCTTAGATTTAGATTTTTCAGATGAGGTCTGCACATGAATTGGCATAGACAAAATTGTGTCGTCATCCGGCCAGGTTGCTAGGAAAAGAGGCAAACAAATATTTTTTTATTGGTTGCTAAGGATATCAGTCCCATACTAGACTGACGTTTGCTTGCTGAGAAAAAAAATGCAAATTCTGAAAAGTCGCGCCCTTATTCACACCCACATATTTGTTCCGATACATGCAGTAATTTGCAGACCTCGTTTGAAAATAGAATAAATAAAATAAATATGAAAAACGGTTCAGCCACTTTCTATTGCTGCCGTTACTAACTCACGACATTTCAATTTTATTGCACAGATTTTGCTCACAAGATTGTGTTTCCAGAAGCGTGACGTGAAGAACGCCAAGCTGGAGTCTCACATCCACTTCTGGCTGGGGGCGCGCGCGGGGGCGGAGAGCACGGGGGCGGCGGCCTACAAGGCGGTGGAGCTGGACGCGCACATGGGCGGCGCCTGCGTGCAGCACAGGGAGCTGCAGGGACACGAGGGCGCCAGGCTCAAGTCCTACTTCAAGGACGGCATCAGGTGAGGAGGGACTAGGGAGGACAACTCACGCACTACACGTCACACTCAATTTTTGTTTTTCAATTTTTGTAACTCACTTTGGTTAAGTAGAGCACATTTCAAGGATTACAACCATATATTTTTTAAGTAGTAAAAACAAAGATATTGGTAATTTTCAAAAATAATATGCCGAGAATTTGAGTCCCGCCAAAACGCAGCATGGCCGGCTAGCCACGCTGTGATGTCAAAATGACGTAGATGGGTCTGACAGACTTCCTGGGCCAGTCACTACACTCCGAAAATTTGAAGATCCATCGACGTCACATCCGCCTAAATAAAAAATGTCCTGTTTTATCGGAAATAGAGAATGCACGAATTTTAAAGAGCTATATCTAATTTAAAAACTAAACCAGATATTAATTTAAAAAAAACGCTGATGCATTTTTAAAAATGTAGTCTTTCATTTTATGAAATAAAATAAAAATATGAAATTACCCTAATGGGAACTATTTTTATAATGGTTGCTTCATTTTATTCTACTTTTATATTTACATTAATTCATTTTACAATAGAACAAGACAAGAATATTTGAAATATGATTAGTTTTTCAAATGGTGGCGAGAAATCATTAAATGTGATAATTTGTTTTAAAATAAAATAAAAGATCTTAGTAAATATACTCTGCAATTCTTGTTTGTTTACTATGACATTTAAAGCTACTACAAGTTTCTTTAGATTTCCCATTCTAATAATTGAATCTGATATTTTGCTTTAGGATCCTGCGCAGCAAGAGCGAGTCCAAGGTGCGTCTGTACCGCGTGATGGGTCGCTGCCCCACGCTGCTGGAGCTGGGGGAGGTGAGCTGGCAGCATTTCTGCAGCAGCGACATCTTCATCCTGGAGACGCCCGACCACATCTTCTTCTGGGTGGGCAGGGCGGCCAACGTGGTGGAGAAACTGCACGGCATGAAGGTCAGCACCACCCGCAACCACACTTCCACTGTGACTTTTTTGTGAAGCTTAAACGAGCATACAATTTATGTGAAAAACCACTTTAAGACGAAAGTATTAGTGTTTGACAGGACTGAGGAATGCGAGGAAATTGAGATAAGACTGAATGAAACAAGAGTGGAGGTCGTGAAAGAATTTGATTATCTGGGAAGCAAGTTTGAGTCGAATGGGAAATTGACGAAAGAATTGGAAAAGCGTGCTAGTAGAGGAAGAAGTGTAATGGGAACGATTGGAAGAATTGCAAGAAATAGGAAACTTACGAAGAATATGAGATTGGCGGTCCACAATGGCATATTGGTTCCGACATTGATGTATGGAAGTGAGGCGTGGACAGTTAATGAATGTGAGCTGAGTAAAGTATGTACGGTTGAAATGGCTTACCTGAGAGCAATGGCTGGAAAAACACTGAATGATAGAGTACATAATGATTGGGTGATGAACGAGTGTGGTATACAAGAGAATATGAGAATGAAAGTACAAAAAAGTACGATGAGATGGTTCGGACATCTCGAAAGAATGGATGATGAACGACTAACGAAGAAAGTGTACAAAGGAAATGTCAGAGGAAAGCGCGGAAGGGGAAGGCCGAGGAAAGAATGGTTAGACCAAATAGGTGAGATTGCGAAAGAATGGAACCTGCAGAGTGAAAATAAGAGAAGAGTATGTATGAAAAAGGTGATGAATATTGAGGAAATGAAAGTGGTTTGTAAGGACAGAAAAAAGTGGAGGCGCATCTGCGGAGGTACCGGCCACCCCTAGTGGAACGGCGGCCTAGGATACAGTACAGTAAGTACCTACATAGAAGCTTTCACGGCCGGTTCTTGTTGACACAACAATAACTTTTTTCCGGGCTATGTAGCCGTGGTCTGGTTGATTCTTTCCGGACAGTTTCGCCCATTGCTCCGATGGGCATTATCAGCGGTTGGCTAGTCGCTGTGATCTTCTTACAGGATCTGCTGAACACTTTAAAGTAGCTTTTTCAAATTCTTTTTTTTTAAACGAGCATATTTTTTATTGCAATGAGACAGTGCATATAAAAAAAAAACCCGAGAAGAATGCCAGAAAAACTTTGAATGATATACCTATAGTAAGAAAGAAACTATCTATAACAAGGTTTACTCAGCCTTCACAAGAAATGAATACCAGCCTCCTATGGAGCTGGGAAACCCCCGCTTCAACTAAAGTGGTTGGGATAAGGTCAGCCATCTTACTTGTAAAATAAATAGGTTCACTTCCCACATATGCGAAATTCTTTGGGGATTACGGGGCAAAAAGTTGCACTATATGTCTAGTGAAAATGATTCAGAGGTTTGCGGCTTGCATTATCAGTTATTTTGAAGGTTGTATGGAAACATGGATGAGTGAGTAGTGATGAAATCTAAATTTGCTGCCATGAGATCTGCACATTTCAAAATATCAAAGCCGTGTTGCTGTGCCAAAGGGTTACTAATACTTTCTAGGGGATTTCTTCAATCATCCTATTGTTATTGGCTGAATCCAGATTTGTCCTACACTCTTGTTTATTCATCACCTTTACTCTTCAGCTTCGTATGGCTTTCGTATACTAATAACATACTTATAATGATTTAATAATTATTTTATTGATTGCTTTAATTTCAGATTGCTCTCAAAATGGGAAAATCGACAAACAAAAACCAGGGCGAGCGTCCGCTGGTGATCCTGAACGACGGCTACGAGCAGACCCTGAAGAGCGAGCACAAAGCGCACTTCCAGAAGCACCTGAACCTGCAGCAGAGGCGCGTCAAGACCACAGAGGAGGAGCTGGCGGAGAAGGACAAGATGGGCAGCAAGCACCTCATCCGCCTGTACCGGTGCTGCCACACGCCCACCAAGTACAGGATAGAGGAGATGAAGCCCGGCCCACTCATGCAGGGAGACCTCAACTATAATGTAAGACTAGACAAGTCATAGGTAGATAGCACAATAGCTTCCTCTTCGTTCCTTAGCCTTTCTCAGTCCACTCTGGACATAGGCCTCCTTCAATCTTCTCCATGTTTGTCTATCGGCTGCTGTGTTCAGCCATCTTCTGCCTGCAATTCCCTTGATGTCGTGTAGTCACCTCAGTTGGAGTGTCCCCACTGTCCACTTGGAAATTCTGGGCCATCACCCGACGATCCTTAAATAATAGCCTTAGCATAAATTTGAATCTACAATGTTTTGGCAGTCGATAAACTTCACTGAGGTCCTTAAAATGAAAATAATTTCTGGCAGCAACTATTATATTAATGATCACTTTTTTCTTCAATTAAAAGTTAGCTGCATAATTATCAGACAAATGTACATACTTAATCTGATGTTGTTTACGATTCATTTTGAATTTATCCATGTATTTGAAGGACGTGTACATCCTGGACAATGGCGTGCATGGAATATGGATCTGGGTGGGGCGGAGAGTGTCCCTGAAGGAGAGGTCCGAGGCCATCAGGAACGCCCGCGGCTTTGTGAAGAAGAAGCACTATCCGCCCTACACTCCCGTCACCCGCGTGCCAGAAGAAAATGTACCGCTGGAGTTCAAGTCCCTGTTCAAGTCTTGGAAGAGCTCGGACATGCAAGCTGAGGCCTATGGTATGCACCTCAATTTTGTACTATTGTTTTTGTTATTTAAAAACATACAAATTATACCAGCTTAATGTACCGCCAGCAATAAAGTAGGTATGACTCTGAATGCTAGACAAAACCAGCATATTATTACAAATGTACTAATGTACATATACCTACCTACCTGCGTATTTATGTGATTGTGTGTCTACGCTTGTTTACTGGCTGTGTATGTGTGTGGACGTTGGTGTTCGGCATGTTGAACTGTTGATACTTCCGGTACACTCTGGAGATATTTTATCCATCATTTTCTAGAGGCGTCAGGAACACGCTAGAATAGGCCTTAGTCCTATTTAAATAGGCTGCAGTTCTGCGAAACAGCCAGTAATCAAGTGATTGATTAACGCCCTAGCCTCATAACCGACAAAGGTCAGAAATTGAAGAGTGAAACATTTATTATGTAACCAACTTGTATAGACCCCCAAGCTTTTCAAGAATTGAGGAGCCTCCCGCGCAGGATTCCTTAAAAAAAAAGTGTTCACCAAGCAGCTTGAGATGGCAGAGATGCGAATGCTCAGGTGATAAGTGGGAATATGATTAAAAACTAAAATAAAAGTTGAGAAATTCATGCTAAGACTTACAAATGCCCTTGAGTAGTACATTGGTGCTTCAATCTGTGACCCATATTTTAAGTAGTCAATTAATCAACTGGTAATATCTAGAAAGTGGGCTACTATAGAGTATAAATTAAATGAATAAAATACATTTTTCCAGCTCGTGTTGCTAAGGCAGCCACAACCCGTTTTGATGCCCAGACCCTGCACCATGCCACATGGCTGGCTGCGCAGACCCAGCTCATGGACGATGGCTCCGGAGTCATCAAGATCTGGAGGGTCACCAGCAGCGGCCTCATGGAGATTGTCTCCTCAGTGCTGGGCATCTTCTTCAGCGCCGACTGCTACGTGGTCCTCTACACCTACCACCATCCCGAGGGAGAGTCCAGCATCATCTACTATTGGATCGTGAGTTATCTGCAGGTCTTGTAATCACAGATATAGATAAACAAGTAAAATTACAGTGCATTGATTGTGTTCATATTTTTAGGGGAATTCTTCACCTCCAGAATTGAGAAAAATTGCTGAAAAAGGAGGGAAGGAATTGCACAAAAAGTTTGGAAGAGTCCCCATGCTGGTATGAATATTTTTTGATCTTTATTTCAAATTTTAGCAGAATAAAAGACTTGTATTGTGTCAATTACTTAATCTGCCAGGCACTTGCTAGATACTTCATGAGACTTTTTTCAACTCCTGCATTGTTTTCAGGTGCGAGTCTTCCAGGATAAAGAACCAGCTCACTTCTTGCAGACATTTAAAGGAAGAATGATCACATTTGTGGGGAAAGCTACAGATTGCGACTGTAAGAAGATGTTTGTAATCCTAGATGTACCATTTTACAGACACACACTCCTAAAGGTTTATTTACCTGTACTCGTACTACGGGTACTGGGTTAAAGTATGAGCGATGACCATAATTAAATAATCACTTTATATCTCACCTTTTTGGTGTTTTTATTTAATAAAGACACATTGATGAGTTTTTATTTAAAATGTATTAACTGCCTCTAAGTTTTACAAATTGAAAGTCATAAATGATTTTTATAGAACCAAAGATGGCAATTCATTTTGGATTTTTCCTTAAAATAAGAAAGATTCTTGCACATGGAAACACAGAAAATGTCAAGTTACATACTTTCTTACATTTCTACTAGCTTTTACAACAAACCCTAGATTGACGTTTTTGATTATATACCTACGACTCGTGTCTTACCTTGTTTCTAATTCTTAGGAAAGAGGGTCCCACGACAATATGTCTATAGACAGAATGTCCAACGACACACTGTCCACAGACAAAATTTTCACCCGACATAATATCCAAAGACAAAATGTGTTATGTCGGTAAAATGTGTACAATCGGTGGAAATTTTGTCAACGGGCATTTGGTCGTGGCAAGAGGAAAGAGGCAGTATTACAATAAATTCTAAAGTTATAATTGCAACACGTTGACACTATACTACCATACATGTTGATTGTTCACTTGCAGCCAGTGGCATAATCCTGCGCTCCCCCTCGCACTACCTGGTGCGAGTATCTGGGAAGTACACGCGCGAGGCTCGTGGCACGGAGGTGGTCCTGGGCGCCAGCGCGGGCCCCGGTGCTGGGGGCTGCTACGTGCTGCGTGCGGGCGCCCGCTGCTGGGTGTGGTGCGCCACCACGGCCACGGGAGATGAGAGGGAGGTGGCCAAGCAGATGGCGGCCACGGAACACTCCCTGGTGATGCAAGGTATCTTCCAATGACATACCTATGCATTTTCTGAATAACCTTGAAATATTTTTTTTCATGTCCTGTATTAACCAAAGTAAGAGCTGACCTTTACAAGGATTTGGTCAGATGCATTGGAAGAGTATAAACAATATTCAATCTTTTCAATATGTCATACCTATGTACATAGTCTAGTAGCGCTTAGAGCTCGTCATCTGAAGGTTGTGGACTTTCCTGGCGGAATTTCTGGAGGAGCAAAAAAAACATTTAATTTTCAAATATGCTGACTTCTGCGTTTAATAAAAAAAATGAATTCATTAATAAATAATTATCATGTTAATTTAAATAAATCTCAAAATGCAACAATGATATCATTATACTGTAAAAAATGCTTCACTTAGCAAATGTCACCCCTGTTTCAGGAAAGGTCGGCAAGAGCTTCAAGGTTTATGTTCGTTTGAGATTTGGGTTTTTATATTGTAAGCCCACATGCGGCATGTGTAAGCGTAAACTTATAGGTTTCTACTTGATGTTTCCAGGCAAAGAGAAGGCAGATTTCTGGGACGCCCTCGGCAGCAAGAGAACCCTGCTGACTGTGGACACCCAGCGGGAGGTGGTGGACACCCTGCCGGCAAGACTTTTCTATGTCTCCATCGGCTTACCAGGCTATTGTTAGTATACTGCATTATATCACATCACTACTGTGTACATGGCTCAATAGCCTCATGAGATTACTACACTTTGGTTACATAGAAAATGACAAAACATTTCATATGTCGTGAGCGAGACAGCACTATCAACAATGCATGGAGTCAAAGACTGGCGCATTATGTTGTTTGGAACTAAATCACATTCATAGCCACTCCATAGACTACTACCTATGGAGGCTTAAATAGTCACCATTAGGTAAATGCCGTATTTTGATGTGACTTGTTGTTTGTTTCCAGTTGAAGAGATAGTCTCCTACAGCCAGACGGACCTCTCACCAGAATACATTGTGATATTGGACGCTCACTGCTGTACTTATGTGTGGACAGGCAAGTACAGCTGCCCTGCGGGACGAGACAGCGCTATCAACCTCGCTGTCAGATACCTCAAGTCAGGTAAGCCCACAGCATAGTGATGTTGGACGCTCACTGCTGTACTTATGTGTGGACTAGAACTAGAATTTTATCGACAAATGTTTTACAATATTAAGGTGTTATAGCACATATAAAGCCTGAGATTTGCTTTCCGGGATCTGTTGCCGTGGACTGTGGGAGATAAAGCCTCCGGAAGTTTTGCCCATATCTACCATGAGCTTCTTCAGTGTGAAAGTGAAATGATGAAGATGAGATCAAGATTGATGATCTTGATAAATTGTGATATTGGACTTGCTCCAGCTTAATATTATTCTCAACGTTTGGTTGACGACGTCGTTAACGTCTTCAGGAGGTACCCTCTCTGCACAAAGATTGAGAATGAACTTATGAAACATCAAGAATTAATGAAATTTCATTGAGTATAGGAAAAGTGTAAGAAACCAATATGCCAAACGACCATAACTCAAGTTAAAATTTGGCCGTATCACAATACTCACTAAAACAAAATACACAGATAAAAGATAACACACCTGTTTTTTATTATGGCGAGTATATTCATTTTCACGACAGGTTTTGCAAACAATCCATTTGTATCCTCAGGTGGCTAAATAATTATTAAATGGTCCAGATACGGAATCAACCGTTGACAGTGTCATTGAGTCAGGGTATGAGGGAAGAAGGGGACGCATGACGGCCATGTGTGGAGTTTGTATCATCTGGGTTATTTCTTAGGAATTGCTTCCTCGGGAATTTGGTCAACAGCGGGGATGAATTGGGTACCAGGATGTTATTGATATATTTATTGATGTGTTTATGGAATATTTATATTTGTTAATTTCAATCATTTCTAGTGCGGAGAGAGTTGGTATGTAGGAACTCACCGTAATCAAAAACTATGTTGTTTTATTTTTTATCTTTTTAGATGAATGATAATAAAGTGAATGCCTCCACAGTCAATAAAATACACAGGTTTATTGTATACAGTGAGTGAGGTTCATGAGAATGTTTTGTTTGTGTTTAGATCCCTCAGGACGAGATGACAATATCCCAGTGATGGTGGTGGCACAAGGGAACGAGCCTCCCACATTCACAGGATTCTTCCCAAGTTGGGATCCTACACTGTGGGACGTAAGACAACTTTCTTTTCATTTTGACACAAAACTAACCTTAAAATGCATATGAACACTAAAGTACCTACACTTAAATAGATCCGCAATTGGAGAAGTATATTTATTCGTTCCTTGACTTATAGGTTGTTATGAGGCTGACCCCCCATCCTGTAAAAAATATTTCACTTTGAAAATGTCACCTCTGTTTCAGATGGGTCGGCAAGAGAGATGAGTCGGTAGAGAGAGCTAGAAAATATGCGGTGTGATTCACACACAGCAACTACTTGGCTCAACTGCCACCTAACGTGAATTTTCCATATAAAAATATGATGATCCATGGCTCAATTCTGTTGTGAATAGCCCTGATAGGGATTAATTTGTGCAATTAAATAGGGATACTTTGAGTACTGCCTTAATTTGTTATTTGTCTTGTCTGTAACTCTCTGATTGTTTCAGGGACACAAATCTTATGACCGAGTAAAAAAAGAGATAGAAGGCAAAAACGACAATGACCACAACGGCACATCAAACGGAGTAGAGAGCTCGCTGTTTGATCAGTACGACAAATACCCACTGTCCGTGCTGCGGGGCCCCCTGGACAAGCTACCTCCATGTATTGATCCATTACTGAAAGAGGTAATTACAATTTTATTGACATCCTTTCTGATATCAGTACCCTGAGTATTAAACCTTGCGTACATACTTAACCCTTAAATGGGCCGTCATACATCTACTGTAATTTTTTGCTTTCTTACTACATATTTATATTGATTTGGGATATAATAACAAGAATTTGAAAAAAAAAATCGTGAATAAACGTTTTTTCAGAACGTCCGTTGTAACGGACATTTCCTGAAATAGCTTATTGTTAGTTCTAATTCACCATGTCACTTAAAACGGACATAACCAAGTTGAGCTAATGATAAAAGTTAGTCATAATCATCCTCTAAAACGGCTGATGCGACTTGGAATGAAGCACATTTTTTTTATCATATATCCAGCTTGTCCTTCAAACTTAAATCCCCATTTATTTGGTTTCTTGGGGATGTATTGTCTTATATTGCTAGCCTTTTTCCCTTTATACGGGATCATCACTTTGTCAATGGAATATGAGCCTTATTCTTCTATTTGTAAACATTTTGGTCGGATGTGTTCTATAACAGGGCAGATTTTAAACGTTACTATCATTCTTAGGTATGTTTGAATTATCACAAAAATGGAGATAACGTTTTAAAGTTTGATACCTTTTCAGAGGCATCGCTTTAGCAATACATGCATATCGGAGATCATTCGACCAAAAGTCTTCAAAAGCTGGCATGCCTCTTAGTATTTTGATTCCTAATTTCATCCTAATAACATTCTAATTCTTTTCTACTGATATTTATTGTTTTTCCCGTCTCTTGTGAAGAATATAAATTGGTCACTGTTACTATAAAATCCATAAAGTTATTATCGAAAAAATGTTGAAAGTATTGAAGATACGTCTTTACCTCATCAAAAATATTTCTATTTATATTATATATTTTTCTTGTGCCACGACATTTCTGTAAAAAAATGTATTTTTTACAATTTAAATAATAATAAAAGCTATTGTTCTGGTCAAAGTAAGGTAATACGTACTAGAAATAATAGCAACACAAACATAGAAATACACCCAGACGCAAACAAATATGTCTGAGGCGTACAGATATTTCGTCCAATCCAGGAATCGACCCTAGAATTGAAGAAATATCATGTGATTGATTTGGCAACGTCCGTCACAAGGGACATGTGCTACAGCCACTACTTGTAGGGAGAACTAGGCAATGTCCGTTTTAAGAGACATCACTTAATTTTATAAATAAATACTACAAAAATGCAAAATACTAACTATAATTCTACAAAACATCAATACATATGTATTTTATTACATAAATAAATTGATTTTAGTCCAAAAAATCTTTGACATAGATATAAAATATGAATATTTACCTGGCGAGTAAATTTAGATGTTCGTTGATAAGTTCAAAATGCTCATAAATCACGCGACATCGTGCTTTGTCGCTCCGCGCGCTCACAAAATAAAAGAAAGATAGTTACACGTGGCAAAATCAACAACGAAAACTTCATACGTTTGTTTTGAAAGCCATGAATGCGTGTTTATGTAGACGTCATTTTAAACGGACAAAATCAATTTAAGGGTTAACCGTGAATATAATGGAAGATATAACAGTGCCTCTTGTTCTAGTATCCTGCCGCCATTCCTCTAGGGGTGGCCGGTATCTCCACACAAGTGCCTCCACTTGACTCTATCCTTGCATACTTCTTTCATCTCATCTAGTTTCATCACTCTTTTCATGCATGCTCTTCTTTTGTTTCTACTCTGTAGATTCCATTCATTCGCTATCTCCCCTAGTGAGCATTTTAATTTTCAAACATTTCTGTGGTACACAGGTCCCTGAAGATTTCAAATCGCTGAAGTATAAAAATATTATAACCTTATCGTGGAACCTATGATAAAAATATGTTTCTTTTTTCAGCTTTACTTGACTCATGATGATTTCGTGTCAACATTCGGTACGACTTACAACAAGTTCAAAACTCTTCCAATATGGAAACAGAAAGATTATAAGAAATCAGCTGGACTATTTTGATATCTTGTGTTTCATTGATTATTAATTTTTATATAAGTTTTATTTCTCAGTTTTTTACATTAGAAATAGTGTAAGATAGGAAAGAACCTAACTTTTAATAATTTCGATGAAAGATAGAATCTAGAAACCAATGAATGGATAACTGTTTGAAAGTAAAAGATAAATCATGTGTTGAGCTCTTAGAGCCCGTTCCCACTTGTCGGGTGTCGAATCCGTAAATTAAGCGGAGGTTCCAGTGGCAGAACATTTTGGACACAATCGGTTTCCGATAAGTGTGAACAGCTTCATACATAATGTTCTGCCACTGGGACCTCCGACTAATATATGGATCCGACACCCGACAAGTGGGAACGGGCTCTTAGTTTAACGTAAGTTACACCACTGAAGTCAATAAATTTCACTTATAATAAAGTGCTGCATTTACTCACACGATATCAATTATGTAATTTGTATTATATATTTTGAATAAAAAACAACTTGTATGAATTTTAACTTGTTATTTATTATTTAATATTGTTTACATACTTGCCACTAAAACACTAAAAGTAATATTAAAATCTTTACAATATACAAAGTTTGTAAAATTCAATAAAATATTTTTATTTATTTTTCAAAACATAACTTATTAGATCCGTTACAAAGTATCATTAAGAACCGTAACAAGAGGTGTAGGTGTTGAGGGATTGTCGAGGCGGAGGGGAAGCCCCCCCAAGTAAGTAACACGCTAGCAAGTACTCGCCCCGGGACACACATCTGTACCCGTAGTACGAGTTTTTTTCACAATACTCGAAGTATTGAGTATTCGAAAAAAATGTATGTGAACTTGAAAAGCAACCTTGGCAAAAAAAGTTTCTAGACTTGTTTTGCCAGAGATGAATAGAATACTCAATATTTCGAGTATTGGGAAAAAACTCGTACTAGGGGTACTGGTATTCAGTGCGGCCGTGCGGAGCCCCCTACTCTACTTATTGATGAGCTGATGCTGCTCAAGGCACTCGCACTGAGGTAGGCCAGAGACAACTCACACTTACAGTATTAAAAGGCAGCTCCCCAATATGTTATTTATTTACATTCAATCTGACCCAATTACATCAAGCATCGTATTCCTGCGACGAGTTCCTATCACAAAGATGGACATAATAAATGTAAAGCTAACAAGCATTGACCTTGTACATTTTAGGAAAACAAAATGTAAAAGTGAACATTATATTATCAAAGTTAATACCCTTACACATCAAATCCCTTAGTGGACTGTTCCAAATATTACAAAATCAAGCATAAGTAGAAAAATATATAATATATATTATTAAAGAGGAGCTCTTCACATCACATAACAATGGCAACTCATCCTGCATTTCAAATTGTATCAGTTTCCTTCTTCCTGGCAAAGTTGAAAATCGGTACAACTATTTTTGGTAAAAAAAATATATTCAAAGTAAAATAAGATCATCTACAGATAAGTCAATTGTAAAATGGAGGACAGTAGTATTAGTATGTAAAAACAAACATTAAACATTGTACAGAGAAACACATTTCATTTCAAAGATTAAAGTGCAGAAGACGCAGGAATGTAAACAAACAGAAATGATAAATGTGCTAATGGAAATTACTGATTTAACAAGTATGAACTCATCGGTGTTATACATTAGAATATTTAAACCAGATATCAGTTTCAAGTTCTCGATTTAACTTCAATTTACAAAAAAAGAAACAGACAGTTCAACATTAAACGCATTTCAGAAATGATCAAATCTGTAAACACCTCCGACTAGGTATATTTCTTTCTAAACCAGTTCGGCAAACGTCACTCTAAAACCGCGATCTTCTTCATTCTCCAGCTGATCATAATGCATCGAGTTAACCTTCAGAAGAAAAGATTTATGAATCAAATAAGAGTTTCGGCAGTTAAACTTTAAAATATTTAAACCTCCCATTCAAGGAGCGTTCCGGAAGTAGATTTGAGCAGGTTTGGGTAAACCAAAAAACTATTTCGCTAAAGAATAACCTTTCTTATTTTAAACTTCGTAGGGTTTGTGTATTCACACAGTGAACATTTATTATTTCTTACTTTGGTTCAGCGGGCTGGTACAGATCTAAAATGGTTTATCAAAACCATGCACTAAACTGGTATGGGTTTAATCTAATGAATAACACTGATGGAGCAGACTTGTAGTAGCACCGGACCACTCGAGTTCCACACGGTCATAATACCGTTCATCCTTCTCTTATCACCAGGCATGCCGACTAGCTCCTCACAGCTGCCAGGGCTCGGCAGGGAGCCAACCACATCTAAGCTACACAACTAGTAAACTCAAAACAACCCAACTCTACACAATATGCTGTGCATTGTTTCACTGCAGTACTCTTATTATAAAGCATCACATTAATTCTCCACCGACACGTAAATAGAAAAAATAAATGGAAGAGACAACAGCATCCCTAGTGAATGATGTAGTCTCCATATACCTTTTCAATTTACGCGATGGTGGGAAATTTACACAATGTTATATATTAGCGGCACAGTTTAGTAGTCTATCTGGATATGACAGACATGCTTAACACAATAAAACCAGGAGTGGAAGTATCGATGGCTGCAGGTAGATCTTCCCAAACCTATTTGAAGATAGGACGGAATACAACATGGCGGTGCCTGAACAGCTGAGCGTTGTTTCATGTAAATAATAATAATTGGACAATTTGTATACAGCGCCGTTTAGTGGCACTAGCCACCCCAAGGGCGCTTTTATGTGTTGAAGCTTCTGTTAAACAAATGTGTCTTAAGCAACTTCCTGAAACTGCCAACACTGGTCTCTGTTCTCAACTCCAGAGGTAGACTATTCCAGCAGGATGGACCAGCCGAACTAAAAGCCCTGTCTCCGAAACCAGTTCTGTTCCGTCGAAGAGGCAGTTGAAGCCTGTTTACGGCGTCACTCTGTGCAGAACGAAGAGTGCATCGTTTTCCACCTATCTGGTCGACTCTGCACAATTCACACAAGTACGATGGGGCAACTCCTCTGAGGGCATTAAAAACAGAAACACATATTTTGTACTCAATCCTCTCTGGGACTCGCAGCCAATGAAGGCGCCGCAACAGAGGAGAGACATGGTCAGTTTTTCGTCCTCCTAAAAGTAATTTGGCTGCAGCATTAAAGACGGATTGCAGTCTAGACTGCTGAAACCTTGGAAGACCCCAGAACAGACCATTGCAATAATCCAGTCTCGACACAACAAAGGACGCAATGAGAATCTTAGCAGCTTCGGATGTCAAACAGTTTCTGACCCATCTCAACTGCCTCAGGTGAAAAAAACAGGAGCTCACAGTCGAGCTTATTTGCGTACTCATGGAGAGAGTGTTGTCAAGATGGACCCCAAGAAACTTAATTGAGCTAGATGGATATACATCCAGGCCCATTACTTTAATTGGTGAAGAGCCAAGCAAGTGTTTCCTACCAGGAGACGACATCCAGATGAATTCTGTCTTGTCTGGATTCATTCTAAGGCGACACCTTGCCATCCACTCAGCCACCACTTCAATGCACCGGACCATCTCAAGACTACAGGCATCTGTCATAGATGGCTGACAGAAACGACAAAGTAGAATATCATCAGCATAAGAATAGTAGCTGGTGCCGTTCATCAGTACAGTGCTCTCAAGATCATTTGTGTACAGGGTAAAAAGTAAAGGCCCGAGCACAGATCCCTGAGGCACACCACAGTCCATGGGCATACCTGATGACTCACCATCAACATCCACAGTCTGACATCTGCCTTTCAGATATGAAGATAGCAATTTAGATACTCCTCCTCGGACTCCGTACAACCTATCAAGCTTAGTGATGAGTATACTGTGATCAACAGTGTCGAAGGCAGCGCTCATGTCAAGTACTGCCACCATGGCAAGAGCACCGTCCCCAACCGCAGCTATCACATCATTCACAATGCGAAGTAAGGCAGTCTCAGTGGAATGAGCTTTTCTATATGCTGACTGAAACTTAGACAGATATCCGCCTCGCTCCATGTGCTGAGTGAGTTGCCAAACAACGGCCTTCTCAATAATTTTCGATATAAAAGGAACGGAACGGTAAAATGTATCAGCTGTTGATGCGCCGCCATATTTAATTCTGTCTTACCTTCAATTAGGTGCGGTAAGATCTACCGACGGCTGTTGAGCCTTCCACGTCAGGCAAATTACGACAGAACAATATGATGTAAGGTACAATATAACAAAAATGGATCCTTTACAAGATTAGTTAAATAGTAGGATCTTACAATTTTGGTAAAGTAACGACAGATACTAAAATACATAATTGACCTTAACAGAATTGCAGCTCACAGTTTTACAATTTTCAGTATTTAATTACAAAGATAGAGCATGGCAAAATAAGTGGTAAAGTGCACATATATAAATACAAGGCAGGGATTCGTGGAGTTAATATGAATCTTGTCCTCAAGGACTAATCTACATCTTCCGTGTGCGACATTGGGATCCGCGTTAAATAAAAAACTGAGAAGAGGGCAATCTAAAAGGGAAACAAAGGAAAATGTATTAGCATCGGCAATCCAACAATCAGACATAACACCACATCCATTAACATGTCAATGTTTTGGTATTAACTACTACATCTATACTTGTTACTTTTTATTGCATTATGATATTAGTAGGTAGGTATAGATCTCTTACAGTGAAGAAGGTAGGGCCGACGTTTATCATGAAAAGAAAACATGAGGCAGGAAATCAAATTCACTAATTGAAGTAGTATAGAACCAAAGGCGGTAATCTAGATTATTTTTCAATTTGAAATAAATAAACAGACACTTTGCTTCTAAGCTACGCATGTAGCATAACAAACATTCAACTCATAAGCATTTATAAAATCATTAATACTATTTTCGACTCACCTTATCATTTACAATGTATCAAATTAAATGTTCCAACGCAAAGATTTAGAATAAATCAATTGCTCTCCCTCATCTTTCATACTTCAAATTTAGGATACTATTCTCCTATTAACAGAATGTGTCATCTTTTAAATTCTTCCTCTCATCTAGATTTATGCGGCATGAGCCTGTCTGAATTCCGTAGAGCTTTGTTTTGCTGAGGAAAGTATAGGTATTTATTTGACTGTGCTATTATGTAATATTAATCCTTGATTTTTTTTTCTTTCTTTGTTATTCTTTGTAAATTACCTTGTCATAAAATTATGTAATTGGACTATCATTTCCGTTAATAAATAAAATTAAAATAACGTCTTGCCACATTCCCATCGCATGTGGCGAGGGAGCCGGCCTTGCGCCAACCACTTCAGTTGAAGTGGGAGTTTTCCAGCTAACAAGGGAAATCATTTCCGACACCCTTGGTGGAAATCAAACCCAGCTGTCAGTATGGAATGCAAGCACTCTACCAACTGAGCTATAGACCGGACAGAAAATCTTTTCTCATCATTTATTTTTTTAAATGCAATCTAGATTACCAGTTTGGTTCTATTTACGACTCATAACCTAAAACTGCACGCTAACCCTGATACTCCAATTGTCATGCAAATGGCCAAACGGTAAAAAGACGCACAAAATTCTATAATACTTTAGCTCACAGAATTACAGTGTAGTTTATATGTTTAATCATCAGTCCTAGAGGTGAGCGTGGAGGTGGTTTCCTTACAAGTAATGTCTAAGTATTTTTACAGTGAGCATGATCAGGTACAATGGCAGCTTTTCCTTTGATGATAAAGTTTTAAAAATCCAAAATGATTTCCGTGTAAATACCATCATGGCTGTACTTATCATTCCCTACATTGACTTCATGAACTACCAAGGAAATGTGGTTGTAATATCGACACCTTAATTTAGGCAAAACTGAATAAGTGGCGTATTAAGCAAGCATGGGTTTCTCACATAAATCCACCTATTTTCTACGAGAGAAAACACAAATAAAGTATGAAAATTCCATAGTTAAGATGTTTCTCACGAGCACTTCTTTATAATTAGTTCACTTACTATGAGAAGTTACACGCAATAAAATGTTTTATCCACGATTACTCAAATCAGTGAATCAGCACATATTCAGTTTTACTTTTAAGGTTGGGATATATTATGGATGGTGAACAGTATACCAAGTATAAAACTTGACATTCAAATGCAACTACAGCGTTTACCAATAAATTAAATGAAACTAAAACGGTGTTTCTGGTGAGCGTTTTACTTTTCCCATATTATATTATAATTATTATTCCTTGACTTATAGGTTGGATTCCTTGACTTATAGGTTGGTATGAGGCTGACCACCCATACTGTAAAAAATGGTTCACTTTGCCAGTGTCACCCCTGTTTCAGGGAAGGTCGGCAAAAGTTGTGGGGCTTATGTTCATTTGAGGTTTGAATTTTATTTGTAAGTACACAATCAGCATTTGTAAGCGCGAACTACACATGTTTGTTTGTGGGCATACATCTGAGAGCTTTAAATGAATATATCCTTGCAACTTAGATTATAGATTATAGATGGTAAAATACTATGGTCGAGTTTAAAAAGATAAGTTTTACAGTTGGAGCACTGAAAAGGATTTTTATATTGTACAAATGCACAACCTGGTTATTTTTGTTACCCTACAATCAACTACTAATTTATTCAAAAGAGGCGCCATTCTTATAAAATGTCGCTTACAAAACTACCTCCCAATACAACATACTAAATATTGCAATGTTTCTTTTCACACATTACTGGAAATCTGTACAGTGGATTAAATATTTGGGTTTCTAAGGATCCCTGTAGTTTTCCTATAATTTAAAACTTTTAGTCACTTGTTTTTTAATTAAATATTAAATATTGAAAGTACTGTGAATGTCTACACATTAACACGAGTATAATTTTATCATGGTCGACGAGTACCTGATGTCCCGCATGACAGCTTCATTTATATTAAGCTATCTATGAAAGAGTATATAGACTACTTTCTAAATGGATTTGATTATTTAAAAAAAAAATACAATGCATCAGACAAACAGTTCCATAAGAGACAGACAGAAGCAGGAGTTGCCTTCACCACAATTTGTTTAGTGCTTTAAATACAGAGTAGAAAATATAAATGATAATAGGAAGGCAATTGTATAGTTATAATTATATACAGATTACAGTTGAAGATTAACCAGAGATACCTGAACAGTTGATTAAAATAAGGCACTAAGTACCATAGTGATCAAATTGAGAAAAAGAGGAATACGTACTTGAGAAAGTTAGTAATCCATCAAATTTTTATACAAAAATCAACAGAGTAACTTATTTCTGCAGCTCACACGACGTCATTATCTTCGTCATATATTTCAGTACAAACTGCCAATCAATGTGTCTTTTTGAAATTTCCAAAATACAACTTGTACAGTGTTATTCACTAGATTCCGCCCATACCAGTTTAGTGCATGCTTTTGAGAAACCATTCTAAATCTGTACCAGCCCGCTAAACCAAAATCACGAAAAAGGTGATTCATTAGCGAAAAAGTAGCAGTTGAATAAGAGTTTTAGGCTTACACGGCCGGCTGATGATGCTGGAGTGCAGTTTTTCGGGATCTGTTGCCGTGGTCTGTGGGAGCTGGAGCTTCCGGACGTTTCGCCCATTTCTACGATGGGCTTCTTCAGCGTGAAGTATGATGATGATGAAGATCTTGATGAGAACTGTGATGTCAGTGTGAGTGCAAGGAGGGCTTATATGTCTACCATCTTGCTTCTACAGCGTGTGTTTGTTGTTTTAAAAGCACCATCTATTAATTTCATTGCGAAACTATGAATATATGTAAGAGAAATTACACATATAAGGACCCCCTGTATTATTCGTCTTCTTCTGTTCGTTCCGAAAAACGGAAGAAGACGAATAATACAGGGGGTGATGATATGTAGAAAAAGTCCTTATATGTGTAATTTCTCTTACATATATTCATAGTTTCGCAATGAAATTCATAGATGGTGCTTTCAAAACAACAAACACACGCTGTAGAAGCAAGATGGTAGACATGCGGCCTCCTTGCACTCACACTGACATCACAGTTCTCATCAAGATCTTCATCATCATCATACTTCACGCTGAAGAAGCCCATCGTAGAAATGGGCGAAACGTCCGGAAGCTCCAGCTCCCACAGACCACGGCAACAGATCCCGGAAAACTTCACTCCAGCAAAGTAGCATTTTTTTTTTGGTTTACGGAAACATGCTCAAACTGACTTCCGATAGTCTTTTCTGTATGAAAAAAAACAAAATGCTCGACATTTAGGTCGGTATTTGTGTGTCTATGATATTTTTTGATTAGTAGTGTTGAAAGTAGTTTTAAACATCATGTTTAGATATTTTTTAAGAGACTAAGGTCGTATTTAAGTTATTTGCTTCGGAAAATAAAACCAAACTTGAATATATTGATACTTAGTGTGTTATATAAATCAACCATTCAACTCTTTTTGGTTTGGAGGTTTTCAGAATTTGACATGATACAAATTAAATAATATTTTACATTTTTACTTGAATACATACATTTAATCTGAATGCAAGGACAACCTGCCTACCCACGTGACTGTGGAACATTAAATTCCATAAAGTTTAAGATTAGGTTGAGCAATGGGGGCATATTTAAATATACTATGTCGTAGTCAAATCCTTTCAGATATAATAAGTCAATAATAATACATTGTTACATATTACATTAAGCACATTATTATAATTTTAAGGGCAAAAGCATTAAATATAGTTAATTCAATAAATAAAAATAAAATGTAAGTACTATAACAGTAAACTAAAAATATGTCGGATTTTCATTTATTGCATGAATTTCGTTGAAAATAGGAACAAAAAACAATGATTCACACGGAATCAAAACTCATAAGACAATGAGCAACTCAAATTCATAAAAATGTGTCCGGAGAGTTGGTTGTTGAGGGCTTTACTGTCGGAGTGATGACACAGTGCTGGAGTCTCTCAATCCTGCACAGCGGGGAGCCTCAGCAAGGAGACTCTGCTGACCATCTACCCAACGCCTCGGTACTTCCACCAGTTTATGGTCATTGAGAAGCTTGCCGACTTTGATAATCAGACACTTATAAGCAGAAGGTTATAAAATGTGCAGCAATTTTACAAGTATTTTGGATTATTGATTTAAATACTTCTTGCATCCCTCTGCTATATCTGCATAAACAATAGAGGAAACCATTTCCTTGACTTATAGGTTGGTATGAGGCTGACTACCCATACTGTAAAAAAAATCATTCGATTTCCCAATGACACCCCTGTTTCAGGAAGGTCGGCAAGAGTTGCAGGGCTTATGTTAATTTGAGATTGGGTTTTTAGATTGTAAGTCCACATGTGGCATGTTTAAGTGCGAACTTATACGTGTCTGTTTATGGGAATGCATTTAATATGAATCTCAAATGTAATATATCTTTGCAACTTAGATTCAAGTATAGATTTTCTGGATTAGTCTAGGGACTCTCCGACAGAAACCAAAACAGAATACGAAAATATATGCTCTCATAAAATGCTAAAAAATTCAGATATACACTAGAAAGTAATAAATGCGTAACGGTGTTATTCTCAAACAGCAAAACCATAGCTCATCCGCAGCCTACACTTAATTTTCCATATAAAAAACTGATGATCTGTGGATCAGCTATGGCTGAAATGTTGTGAGAATAGCAGGGTAAGAGTGTAAGTGGTGGGAGGTTGTCTGCGGTAGCTGGCTGCAAGTTGTCGGCTGCAGGTTTAGATTAGTGGTTGTCAACTAGTGTTGGGGATGTATACGGTGGTTTTGGCTCCAAGGTCATTTGTTAGCTAGCGAGGCGTTAGCGGGCAGCGTGGAGGCGCGCTGCGTTATGCCCATGTAAGCCTTCAGGGACGAGCGAGTCGACTCTCTGTCATCATACAAAATATATGCGGGTTCAGTGATCAAGCATTTCAATATCATCATATAGTATTACATACAAATAAAAATATCAGCATAGTATCATTAGGATTTAGACCGGTCCGTAGTCTAGTGGTTAAAACTTCTGACTCGTAAATGGAAGGTTGTGGGTTCGAATCCCGGCGGAGCACAAAAAATATACCATTTATATTCTCAAATATGCTCTTAGTTGGATGAAAAATTCATATCTCTTTACCAAAGGCCAGTCACTAACGGGGCTGTTCATAGACATTTTAATTGTCGGTTGAGCCCACGCTTTGACAAACTAATGTTACCTGAGCTTGAAGTTTCATCAGTACGGTCATTCTTACCTACCGAATTTTGTAATATTTGTATGAAAACAAATCAGCTGTTCACTTGCGGCCATCTTGGATTGACAGGTCTTCATACAAATGCATCATTAGTTTGTCAAAGCGTGGGCTCAACCGATGACTAAAATGTCTAAGAATAGCCCCGTAAGGGTACATCCAGCCTTACTACAAATGAGAATCGGCACTTTATACAGCGACGACCAAGCTCGCAGAGGGCTCTTGAGGTGTGATAAACACAAAAACAGCGCTCCCCAAATAAATCATCCTAATATTATTAGGAATATTACATTTCTCAGGAAGCTTAGACCCCACAGATTGAAAAAAAAACAAGAGAGTAAATTTATAATACAGATCTGAAGGAAGAAAACTAATTTCCCTGTAGCTTAATAATGTAAATTACCAATTACTGCAATGAAATTGAACAACTTCAGAGCTTGGATCAAATCAGTTCTACAGTCAGGATCTATGTATACGAAGGTAAATAAGTTCACAACTATATTGATTCATATTAATACACTAGCTGGCCTCCTTGTGCTTCACACAATGGGGCATTCTAGTATATTTTTTCAAAATACTCGAAGCATTGAGTATTCAAGAAAAATGTATGTGAACTTGAAAAGCACCTCTGGCAAAAACAGTTTCGTAACTTGTTTCACCAGAAGTTATTTTCAAGTTCACATAATTTTTCTTGAATACTCAATACTTCGAGTATTGTCAAAAAACTCGTACTACGGGTACTGGACAAAGAAGCATTCCTGTGATGGGGAAGGACAAATATTATGTGGGTTGAATACATAAAAGTAGAAACGGTGATAATAAAATATATAAATGTAAAGGAAATATTAGAATAGCGAGAGTGAACAGATCAAAACCAGAAATAAAATTCATCATTCCGTCACCACAGAAATTAAGAAATTCTCTAGTTTACACGAAAATCAAACATAATAACATAAATGCATTATGATTAACTTTAGGGGCTGTCCATATATTACGTCATTCGCATTAAGGGGGGGGGAGTCTGGTCTGCGGATGATGGCAAATGATTTCCGAGTACCAAAAGTGACGTCGTTCTTGTAAATACCAATTTCTACAAAATATACTAAATATTATGTAAGTAATATAACATTATTAATTATTAAGCTCATCCATCATTACAGCAAGAGGGGGAGGGGGGGTCATTAGATAATGACTATAGGATGATTGTAGGGGGGGGGGGGTCGAAAATCGGCTAAAATCGATGACGTAATTTATGGACGGCCCCTTATCAAAACTTTAACAATGTCTCATTGACTGGAGATACAAGTTCAGTTTGAATACATTAAAAAGTAATGGTGTTATTCACATACAAAAAATCCATGGCTCGTCTGCCACCTTGAATTCTCGATACGAAAAAAAGCAATAATTCCAGAGGACCACCTGTGGATTAAATGTTATGTGAATAACCCAAAATTGTAAGTTTCACTACCTCACTTTTGTTTTGTAGAATTTCTTAATTAAACATAACACAGGATATTAACATATTAGTTTCTTACACAGTATAAGTCCATCACCAAATGTTGAATGCATGCTCAGCCCCCCCTCATCCCCGCCTCACACACACACGTCACTACGAGGTGCTAACGAAGACACACAAACAAAGCTCAATATTTGGAAGTAGCAAGGGTGATTTCTGAGATGCCTAATAACGACACAACAAACGATATCACTCTCTAGAAGCGCTATTCTGCTAAATTCCTTACGACCTAAAGACAACGAGATAGTGATTTGCGTCCAAAAATAAGGTGTACTGTGATTTTTCGCAAGCGCTAGCAAGCTACGACTTGGATTGATATCCCCAAAGTGCAAGGAATTTAGCAGAATAGTGCTTCAGATCAGAGGCCTGCCAGGAACTTTAACCTGTAGAGTACTATGAACATACATGAGAGATCACATTCCCCGCACCTCACGGACCATGAGTGTATTTTCTCTTGTAACACTCAATTACAAAGGATTCTTTGACAAACAATTTTTAGTATTTATTTTTATTTTTTCAATGTTTATATTTTTGGAAACATATTTCATTTAATGAAATCAATCCCATAACTATAATTGGCCAATTTTACTCAGCATTATTACGTGGGAAGGGCGCTTTTATGTGCTGTAGCTTCTATTGAACGAATATGTTTCAAGCAACCTCTTGAAACTCTGTCCTCTGTTCTTGGTCTCTGTTCTCAACTCCAGGAGCAGACTGCTCTAGCAGGATTTCCAAACTCGCTGTTGCACTGCCCCAGTATTCTATTTTGTCAAAGTGGCAATTAAAGCTTATTTATGGGGTCACCCTGCACAAACAAAGAGGGCATCGTCTGCGGCATATTTGATTGACTCAGTACAGCTCACACTAATCTAATCTAAGTTGCAAAGATATGTAACATTGGGGATTCAAATTATATGCAATCTCACAAGCAGACACATGTAAGTTTCGCGCTTGCACATGCCGCATGTGAACCTACAACATAAAAACCCAAATCTCAAATGCATATACACCCTGCAACTCTTGCCGAGCTTCCCTGAAACAGGGGTGACATTGGCAATCTAATCTAATCGGCAAAGTGAACCATTTTCTACAGCATGGGTGGTCAACCGCATACCAATAAGAGAAAGTTTAAAAGAAGTTGTAAAAGTACATTCTCTCTTTTATCTGGCCAGTACTCTAAAGGTTAAAGTGGCAGAAGGACTTCCTGGGATGTTAGATTTACTTGACGTATCAAAACTACCTGACAGGTCAGCGGCGTGACGTTTAGGAGCGGGGGTAGCATGGAGATGTGAGGGGGGAGAATTACCTGGGGGAGACGCGGGCGTTGTCGTGGGAGACCTGCGCCTTGAAGCCGAAGCGCTGCACCTTGCGGGAGAGGCGCGCCACCCAGTGTCGCTGCTCGTCCGCCGTGGCCGCCAGCACCAGCAGCTCGCGGGCAAACGTGGGGTCGTAGTGCAGCTTGCAGGGCGCGATGGCGTCCTCGCCGCGCCGGTCCAGGTGCTCCGTGTGCACCTTTATGTGGCATCCTGCAAGCACACACAGCCACATTAGAGTGCGCGGATATCTAACATATGCATGAAATACTTTCAAATTTGATGTGAACTTCCAACATGAAACCATTCAATAAGTGAATTCAAGGATAGGAAGAAGTATCTCTTCATCAGCCAAATGGCACCTCAAGCCAAATGATGACAGGACAGTCACAGTAACATTTCAAAACATGCGGAAGTTGCACTGGTTTAGGTTCTCAGAAAGAGTGCGGTACAGACTGTGCAAAAGACATCCTAGATGGACAGGCACCAGAATACTTATAGAACTATGTCAGATGCAGCAAGCTGCAAGCACCGGGACTCTAAGGTCAGCTGATGTAGGCTCTGCAAGGCTGAGCTTGCTCCTCAGGGCAACCTCAACCAACTTTGGTGATCGGGCGTTCTCGGTTTCGAAGCCAATGGCTTGGAACAAGTTGCCTGTTGAGGTTAAGAAGGGAAGAGACAGGGCAAACTTCAGGAGGAAGCTGAAGACGCACCTGTTTGAAAAGTCATACCCAGGAATACAAGGGCGCTTGTGATTAAATTTTAATGAAACGGCGCTTATAAGAAATTAACCAAATATATAAATATAACATTTCACCTGCAAAGAAAACTGAAAATCTGTAAAATAAAAAAAATCCTAAGTGTACTTGTAAATAACACTTTTATTAACATTCCACGTGTGGTTTTGTTCATGATTGAAAAAAAATATATTATTTGAGTAATAAGGAAAAATTATAGAATTAATTAAGTATCATAGTCATCAAGATTAGTTTGAGTTACAGTTTTATAGTCATTACTTTTTATAAGGCTGAGTTCAACGTAACTTATACACAAAAAAAGACTTACTTTTACACTCATGTGCTGACGGTGGGCTGAACAGATGCCAGAGGGGCTTGGGGCACACCTCACACGTGGTGGGCATGTGGTAGGTGATGGGCAGGAAGTCGTGTCCCTTGCAGGCGAGGGTGCCGGGCCGCTCGTCCTGCTCCCCCGCGCCCTCCCCGCCTGGGCCGCCCCCCCCGCCGCCTCCCGCGCCCCCCTCCCCCGCCTCGCCAGGCCGGCGCGCCTCCCCCTCCCCCCCGTACAGCAGCTGGAAGATGCGAGGGATGTCCTTGGCGTCGGCGCGGATCACATCCCCCTGAGTCACAGAGCGCACGTGGAAGACTTTGCTGGAAGATTCAACAAAAATATATGTTAAAAAAATCCAAACGAAGATTTAGCCATTGAGTAATAATATGGAGCAAAAAAAAAAAAAAAACAGAGTTTGCAATTGTACCAACTTTCTAGGAACATCTTTTGATTCGTCCGAGTTTTTTCGTACACATTGAAATGCAACTGTGAAGTTCTTTGTTCTCTTTCTTACTGATGACCATTTTCATAAGTAAGTTGAAACAGATGTATAATGTCTATTTTCATTAAAACAATTTCTAGTCCACTGATATCATAAGTCAATGGATTTGGCACATGCCCTGTCAAAGCAGATATTTCAAAAAATATTTATGAATAAAATAAGTGCTTTTGTACGGTGTTAAAACATGGACCCTCAAAATAAGCATTATGAACCATCTCATGACATTTGAAATGTGGTTGCATCGTAGAATGTTGCGCATACCATGGACAGAAATGGTCAGCAACTTAGATGTGCTCCAGAGAGACAGAACAGAGGGACAATTGATGACAAGACAAGTCAGAAAGGTGTCATACTTGGGGCATGTGATTAGAGGAGAAAATAGTACCGTTGTATTTGATCATTGGTGAAAGATCGAGGAGAAAAAAGGTGTCGGCAAGAAGCAGATCTCATGGCTTCATATTTACTAGATTGGACAGGGATAAGAACAGTGGAGGACCTGTTTCGAGCACCGAGAGATAAGGAGATATAATGGAATTTCAGGTACAGCGATCCGAGTCCTCCCACTTTCATCCTTCTCAAGATTGTCATATTTGAATAAAAATAAATAACACTACGACTTACTTCAAATCCAAAATAAGCGCCGGATCCGTGTTCTGCTTGTCATTTTCTGAATTATAGAAAATGATCTTCTTGGAGCTGACCACCACGTATTGCTTTTTCCATCCATGTCGGCGGATGTTCTGCTTGGAGGGAACAGAGAGCCAGCCCTCCAGGATGGACTCCTGGCCTCCCTCGTCTGCTTCAGCATCAGCCGAGGACTGTGAGGCCGTCTCGCTGGTCAGAGCCACTAACTTCTCCTTCAGGGTCTCTATCTCAGCATCCTTGCCATCAACCTGACAAAGGACAAAACAAGCAATACCATATGATGATCAAATGTTCTATGATGTATGTTAATGATTTGTTCGACGTCTGTCTATAAAAAACTGCAACGTTAAGTATTCAAAAAAATTATTGTGTCATTGAACTGTTCACAGCTGGGTGAGAAGTCCCAACATATCTACCGACCATAAGTGATAAACCATGCACAGTTGATTGTGCGGTCAAAGTGTTCTCTCTACAATTGGTTTCAAATTTATGAGAAGAACATTGTAATAAAAACAGCGTAATCAGTTGTTCACGCGAAGCCATGTTTTCTTTCTCTCTACCTAACTATATGCTCAGTATGACGAGACCGCTGGGCTTGGCCAATTACTTTTCGCCTGTGGTAGTCCGAGGCTTTCCCCTCTGATTTGATGTCAGAAGGTAAGTGGTTTGAATTCCCAAGGAGCTCAACAATTATAATAATTTAATCCTTACAATGTTTTGGGGTGAACACAGGTATTTATTTATCTAAGGGTCAATCTGAAAATGTTTGCACAGCATTCCAACAGATTGGTGTTTGCCTGAGACTAGCATGACTGCAGTCACAAGACAGCATGACAAGTTGCAGTGTTTATCTGCTATGTCACATTGCTACCTCGATCATGAGCCGGTGGCGGGCCTGCGCCTCCTCCATGACCTGCTGCTGGGCGTCCTGCAGCTCCTTCTGCTGCTTGGCCACCATCTGATCCTGCTGCGATTCCTGTAGTGTTTACTTGTTATGTCATGTTGTTACCTCCATCATGAGCCGGTGGCGGGCCTGCGCCTCCTCCATGACCTGCTGCTGGGCGTCCTGCAGCTCTTTCTGCTGCTTGGCTGCCATCTGGTCGTACTTCTCCTTTTCCCGCGTGAGCTCCTGCTGCAGCTTCCTGTAGTCTTTGTCCTTGCGCGCCGACACTTTGCTTTTGGTTTTGCCCGTCGCGTTTATGTCTTTCCTGTTAGTCACATTATCAATTCACTATTAATCACTTTAATATTCAAATACACAACAAAAAAACAAACAGAAAAAAACGAATAAGAGTTTTAGGCTTACACGGCCGGCTGATGATGCAGAAAAAACAGACATAGAGGTTACATAATTTAGACAGAACTGTTACAATTTATTCATGTTCATTTGGGTTAATAAAAAAGCATCAAGTCAAATAAAATAAAAAAAGCCTGTTGAGGTGATTGCTATGATTTTACCTGTTCATGATTTCTGCCAGTTTATTTACAGCTTGTTGCTTGAGCATGGTTTCCGACTTGAGTTTTTTATTTAACTTGTCGATCTCATCTTGAGTAGAGGTCATGGCCGCTAATCGCTCCTGCAATCCTGCACTTGATCTACGAAGATCATCAATTTCCTACACAAGAAAACATACATTAGATAAAATAAACATAAATCAATTTATCAAAGACAATATTTGATAAACATAGATATTAATTGATTAAACAGAACATAAATCATAATATTGTACCTTTCTGTAATGATCTATTTTAGCATTGGTGTCTTGTTCTCTATCCCGCAGAGTCTGTAAGATGTTTTCTTTTGAGACAAGGTCATTCCGATACTTGGTGGATATGTCTTTATATTCTAATTCCTTCATAGTTTTTTCTTTCTCTAAATCAGCAATAGTCTCTTCAGCGATGGATCTGTAATGTTAACAATCATTTGTTGAAACAAATAAATAACAACACTGAATTAATGGTGGCGAGGAGTTAGTGGGCAGGTAAAATGAATCACTTAAAGTGGAAACATGGTCTTGAAAAAGATATGATGTGAATTGTGGCCACGCACCGCTGATGAGCTAACGTTGAGAAGGTGGTTGGAGCATACCTAGCTAATGCTTCTGAGTCAGCCCTGGCGATGGCAATCTGCAGTTGATGCACCAGAGACACCCTGACGTCCTCCAGCTCCTGGGCCACCCGGCTGCGCTCCTCCAGCTCATCCCGCAGCTCCGTGGACTGTGTCTTGTACAACGTGGAGAAGTACTGCTCAGCATCCAGTTGTTCTTGCATTTCCTTAAGCTGAACACATCATTAAACAAACATTGCAGTAGTCAGTATTTTTGTCAAGCAAACATAGAATATTCGACATAGGCAAGAGGGAATATAAATGATTGTATATTTTAGTGATTACCTGACTGTGCTCCACTGAATGTAAAGCTTTGGTAGAAAATAGTTCTTGCTGTATAGATGCCAAGGAGTTCCTCAACTCCTGGAGCTCTTTTTCTTTGAGCTGCTTGTGGGTGCGGAGGCTCATGGTCTCCGCCTGGGCGGCCAGTAGTTCAGCAGACAACGCTTTCCGCTTCTGCTGTTCTTGCTCCAAGGAAGCTTGCAAGCCCTGCACCTGAAATTCATCACGAATCATTCTGTTAGTTTCTCTCATTTCCTGAAATCTTTACAAAACATTGAATAATTGCAAACCTTTTCGGTTTCCTGGCGATGCTCTCCCTCCAGCTTTTGAAGTCTTTGCTGAATCTGACGATAATCAACATTCAGCATAGACATTTGGCGCTCTTTTTCTTGGAAGTTCAATTCAGCCTTTTGCCTAATGCCCTTCTCTTCATTCAGTTTGACTTGCAATGCTAAAAATAAACATACATTGAAATACTCTTCTCAAGTGCGAGACACCAACAAGTAAGTATGAATGTAACCTCTAAATATTTTATCCATACGGCCTGAAGCATGCAAAAACAGAAACAAAATGTAAACATAAAGTCACTAGAAACAAAAACATAAAACACATTTGAAACTAAAAATACAAGTGATATTTGTGATTACCTTTAACTAGCTCAAGATTAGCTTCTTCTTTAGACAGTATTTGTGAGCTCTGGGTGTGGTGGTGAGCCTGGACTTCCTGCTCTAATCTCTGCTTGGCAGCATTCAGTTCCACTGTGAGGGAAGCCAAGTGCTTCTCTTGGTTGGCCAGGTGTTCAGCGAGTTGCCTCTCCGAGGTTTCTGCACGAGCCAGTCGCGTGGCCACCCGGTTGAGTTCCGCTTGTGCCGTGGCCAGTTGGGACATGGCCTCTTGGGCAGCAGAGCCAGCCTCCCCACGAGCTCTCCTCTCCGCTTCCAGCTCATCAGTTAAAGCCTTCCTCTCCCGATCAATTTTAGCTCGCTCAGCATTCAGTCCGGCTACCATCCCGGAAGACTTTTGTTCCACAGCCTGCCTGGCAAGATTAAGTTCAGCTGCCTGTTTCCTTAAACGAGCTGTCAAGTCGGCTTCATTCTTTAATTTCTCTTGAATCTCTGCGAGCTGTTTCTCTAAGCAGTTAATCTTATCGTTGTGTTGTTGGTTATTATTCATCTCTTTAGTTCTCTTGTGCTGTTCCTCTTCCAATCGACGGTTGGTTTCGTTGAGAATACTTTCAAGTTTACGACGCAGTTCACTTTCCGCTTCTGTTTTCCTCTGAATTTCTTTGAGGTTATGTCTCAGGAGACCGAGCTCTTTTTCCGATGAGGCCATTTCCTGCTTGGCTTCAGCTTCCCGCCTCGCCAACTCATCCATTTCATTCACCAACAGTTGCTGTTTCTCCTCTAACTTATTTCTTACATCTCTTTCTCTATCTAATAGTTTTTCTAGTTGGATTAAGGCTTCCGATCCTTGGCTAGCATTATTAATGTGATTGGAAGAAATGGTGTCAACGACATCCTTAATCTCAAAGGGTCGTGAGCACAATTGGTAATCCCCATTGTATGTGAAACCCACAAACGGCAGATGGTTGCCAGCGAAGGCTTTAGGAACAGGAAATATTTCATCTAGACCTTCCACTTTCTCTATGTCATCAAAGTTGCGGGCGTCATCATCACTAGAAAGCTCGGGCACCACGGGGGGAGCGGCATCCCGCAGGTTGTCAAAGCTCCACTGGTCGTTGATAAAGAAAGGATGACTTTTAATTTCAGCTACATTATTTTTGCCTAGACGTCTCGTACGATCTGTCAGAAACCCTCGAATGAGAGATTTGGCATCTTTTGATATTTCTACATCTTCCGGGAAAGAAAGAGAGTTCCTGTGGTCCATGATTTTCCCATAGGTACCCACTAAGCTGTCGGCGTAGAACGGAGGATCACCGATAAGCATTTCATAAAGAAATATGCCTACCGCCCACCAGTCACACTCCCGGCCGTAGACGCCCTCTCCGTTCTGTGACTGCAGCACTTCCGGAGAGATGTAATCGGGTGTCCCCACGGCGTTGCTAGCCCTGACCAGCCCGTCGGGCCCCATGCGCATGCACGTGCCAAAGTCTGCCAGCTTCAGGTGGCCATACTTGTCGATGAGCATGTTGTCAGGCTTCACGTCTCGGTGAACAAATCCCATCCCGTGAATCACATCCAAGGCCAGGACTATCTCCATCGTGTAGAACTTTGCCCACTTCTCCGGAATGTCATAGTTGGACATCAAGCTGACGAGATCCCCTCCCGGCATGTAGTCCATCACCATGTAAAGATATTTGTGGTCTTGGAAGGCAAAGTGCAGCTTCAGGATCCACTCGGAGTTGGCGTGCGCCATGATGTGTCTCTCCTCCCAGAAGAAGGTGGAGTCCGCGCGCTTGATCATCTCCACCTTGCTGAGCAGCTTCATGGCGTACACTGCTCGCGTAGACTTGTGCCGGACCAGCTGGACTTCCCCAAAAGCCCCACGGCCGATCACCTTGATGAGGTCATAGTCGGAGGCTTTCATCCGCAGATCGCATATCTTAGATGCCAAGTTTTCATCTAAACACAAAGAATACACAGAGTTATAGCAGCGAGCAAGAGTAGACTGGTACAAGTGCCAGAGCAGGAGGTACTCACAGCGAGTGGTGTAGGCCTCTATGTTCTTCATGCGGCGGATGGCGGGATGGTCGCAGTCCGCCACGAGCGCCGTGACGGTGTCCAGCAGGCAGTCCACGTTGCCGGCGGCGCTGGTGTCCGTGAGGTGCTCCTCCAGCGCCCGCAAGCGGCGCCTGCGCTCCTCGTCCATCGTCTTCTCCATCCTCATTTATAAGTTGCCCCCCTGTCCTACCTGAAGCCCTACTAGCTCTGACTCGGTAACATTTTCCTAAAACACACAAAGAAATGCCGACTTACACAAATGTTAGATGATGAGGTCATGGAATGTTTATTCAAGCACAGGGGAACTTAAACGCGTAAAAATACACGGTTAGTTCCAGTTTAAACACCATATTCGGAAGTAAATACGGTACACAATCCCACGATCGATCCTATAAATACTTTGTTTATATTTTCCTTCCACGACGATCACAGAATAAAGACATTATCGTACATTTATGACAGAAGGCTTGTAAAAATGACAGTCACAGGAGAAGGTGGGTCCTTGTTCGGAAACACTGATTTTAACGTATATCACTTTTTCGATCGGCGCGCTATCGATAAATTTGAGTTACTCGGTTCAAGTGCTTCACTATCTTACCTATATTTTGCAGGGATTAGAATCATCAAATGCGCAAAATTGTTGTCAAATATTTTCTTTATCGTGAAACCGCTTCCATCTAAAACCACAACGAAGTTATCCACACATCGGGCTTTATCCGCAATGCGAGCAACTTCACGTCAGTTGCAGTGACGGCGTGCGACCGCTAGATGGCGCTGGTCATTTCTTGTTGTGATGGTAAAACAGTTTCTCTCCTGAACTGTCACTTTGTCGGATTTGTGTGCTCAGTTTGTCAGATTGCCATAATAATCCTACATTTTAGTCGATTGAAGGAAAATTAAAAATAAACTCGTAATAACTATGTCGTTGCCTCCGCCGTTTCGCACTTCTTTGACGGTTTCCAGCTATTTACGTCCATTCTATTAATAGTTCAGTTCGTGACGGATTGACGTTGACATAACATTATTTCACTTGTGTGTTGATATTCCTTGTATTTTGATACATTTTGGATCACACCATTCGAGGTAAGCCTACTTCTCAACCGAATTTAGCATTTAACGATATTTAAATATAAATACGTGTATACATGAGCAACTTTCTCTCATAATATTATGTGGGATTTTCGTATTAGATGAGCTAGGTGCATATTACTTGTTATATTTTATTTCCTGAGATCTATGATATGTTTATTTAATTTTGTACGATTTAGTGAAGATCAGAAGCGCTATTCTGCTAAATTCCTTACAACCATAAGGCGACGAGATAGCAATTTGTGTCCAAAACAAACTCCGACTTGGATTGATATCCAAAGTGTAAGGACTGTAGCAGAATAGCGCTTCAGGTATGTTTTATTGTTTGTTTCCCCACGAGTCGCCATAATAATAATATTAGGATGATTTATTTGGTGAGCGCTGATTTTGTGTGAACCACACCTCAAGAGCTCTCTGCGAGCTTGGTCGTCGCTGTAGAAAACACCAATTCTCAAGCAAGATCCAGTTGCTGTAAGGCTGGATGGACCTTTAGTGACCGGTCATTGGTAAAGGTGTATGAATTTTCCAATGCAGCAAAGAGCATATTTGGAAATAGGAATAAATGGGATTTTTTTTGTGCTCCGTCGGTATCCAAATCCACAACCTTCCATTTACGAGTCCGAAATGTTGCCACTGGACTGCAGACTGGTCAAAGAAATGTCAACGACACGCGGTGTTCCCAAGCAGTCACCTATCCAAGTACCATCCTCGCCCAATGTTGCTGCTCGTCCGATCAACTTCAGTGATCGGGCGAGAACCGGTGCTTTCAACATGGGATGGTCGTTGACAATATTGTTTATTTGAATCCCCATGTTGAGTGTGTGTTGTCTGCCACAGATGTCGGGCATCCCGTGTGACTGGCAGACGCGCTGCAGCAAGCTCCAGCAGCGGGGCGAGCAGCTGCTGCAGTGGGAGCAGTGGGCGGACTGCAGCTTCCTGGTGGGCGCCGAGCCCCACCAGGCGCTGCTCCGGGGCCACAAGCTCATCCTGGCCATGGCCTCGCCCGTCTTCGAGGCCATGTTCTACGGGGGGATGGCCGAGAGGAACGATCCTATTCCTATCCTGGATGTGCAACCAGAAGCGTTTAAGTCATTGCTGGAGTAAGTCACTTTCCTTCACATCTCATATAATTCAAAGTGATTTTTGTTCAGCACATTTTTAAGCATATAGGTATGTACTTTAAAGTGTATATTAGCTGTAGAATGTAATTTGTAATGTAAATTAATGTAAAGTGTATGAAGTCAAAGTTGGGTTTATGTAACGACATTGTATAGATTCATTTTAAATTATCACGAGGACAAGTGCAGTTGTCTTCTAGATAATGGTGTGATAACATGGGAAGCGCTCGAGGAAATATATCAACTCGTGAAAAAAAGGCTTTGTGTTTTATTTTTACATTTTTAATGTTTAAAGTTATTTATACATTTTTCAGGAAGACTCTGGAATTAAGATGCACAGTTTTATTTTGTTTATACAAATGCAGCATGCGAACATACCCTCCTCTGCTTATGGGCATGACTTAATTATGAATCTTAAATGTTAATGTATGCGTCTTAGATTATTGTAGCCATGTTTTGGATTTTGTTACAGATACATTTACACAGATAATATCAACATAAATTCGTTTGATAAAGCTTGTGAGCTATGTTACGGAGCCAAGAAGTACATGCTGCCCCACCTGGTGCAGGAGTGCACCAAGTACCTGTGGTCTGATCTCTACCCCAAGAACGCATGCCGCGCTTATGAATTTGCTAAACTGTTTGAGGAGCCATTTCTCATGGAGAAATGCTTGCAGGTATTATGCCATTTTAATCATTATAAAACTTACAATCATGTTTGTTGAAATAAGAAATGATGGAACAGTTTTGTTGGTTTTAGATAATACGCACGCAAACAATGGAAGTCCTGAGTGAGCCCAGTTTTGAAGAAGTTGATCTTGGCACTGTTATTACTGTCTTTGAACAGAATCACTTGAATATTGACAGTGAGTTGGAATTGTTTGACGCTGCCATGAGGTACGGGAGCGCTCAGGCCAACAACCAGATGCAGTCAGCGGGCACCGGGCTGCAGACGGCCTGCTCCACTCAGCCCTCCTTCCCCGCCGGCCCCTCCTGCTCCACCCAGCCCCGCTGCTCCACGCAGCCCAACTCTCCTGAGCAGGCCGCGGCTTCCCAACAGATGTCATGTGCTGCTCCGGCCAGTTGCCCCAGCACGCAGCCCACTTGTCCTTCACAAGACATCTGTTCAACACAAAGTACCTGTTCCCCCCAAGCGGCTTGCCCTTCCCAAGCTATCCCGTCTTCCCCTCAGTCGCAGCCTATTCTAGCTTCTGCCTCGCCTTCGCAACCAGAGACAAGTAACAGCGCTAGCCAAGATCAGCAGTTGAAGCCGACAACCAGTCATCCACAGATTACTGTTGCTGGACCCAGCAAGTTACTCGCCAATAGTCAAGTTGCTGGTGAGTTTAATAACTTATAGCATGATTGATCATGTAAACAATGTCAGTTTTTACTGTATTGACTTAAATGAAATTGTTTCAGGTGATGGCCAGTCTTCTGCTCCCCATTTATCCATTCGCAACGCTATTCAGAAGATCAGATTCCTCACATTGAGTCCTCAGCAGTTTGCAGAAGGCTTATCCCGCTCAAGCCTCCTGTCAGAATCTGAAGCTTTTGCTATTCTAATGAACATATCGTCCCCGTGCTGTGGAGTGCCCATGCCTGAGGGATTCTCAACCTCTACAGAACCAAGAAGAAAGTCTTTGTTCAGACCAGTAAGCATTTCTTCAAATTTACTTGTTTGTATCTTGTTTTGATGTGTTGCCACTTAATGTAGGTACTTCAATGTTTTTATGATGTACTTCCCTCACACTGAGCCTTGTCCTCCTATTCCTCCAACACCTTCTACTATTGACTACAGACCTTTAATGAGACATGGCAAAAGATTTTTAGTTGTAGTTTTTCGTGTCATCCTACTCATCACAGCTATATTTCCTAACCTCCCATCTGCTGAGAGCTCACCCAGAAATATGCTGAAGCTTAGGAACTATTTTAATACATCATCAACACAGTGTAATAATAATACTTCTGATGTATATAGAGTGCCTTTTCGTGAGTTGTCACTTCAAACGGGCTTTGTAGTAGTCTTTCGGTGCTATAAAGGCACAGCAAATCCATGGCTCATCCATCGACCAAACTGAACCCTCCATACAAAAACAATGACAATCCATGAATCAAATGTTCGGCAAATAACACTGCTTGAACAAATAGGTCTTCAGTCCTCTGCGAAAAACTGTCTCACTCATTAGCTCCCTGAGGGTCATGGGCAGTGAATTCCAGACCATCGGAGCAGCAACACTAAAGGCTTGATCACCAAACACCATCCTCGTGGTTCTAGACGGCAGCTGGAGCGTACTTTTGTTAGCCTCACTAGATCTGAGTGTCTTTCTATTGGTAGTGGATTCACTTTTTTTGACAGATTCGGACAGGTACTCAGGTGCGGAATACCTGTCTGAACTGGTAAATCTTACTTCTTGTATTTTTCAGGTGCAAAGCTTCATGGTGGACTCGCCGAGCCCGGTTTTGGGAGAACCGAGCCGCAACAGTCCTGAAGTGATCCAGCTGACTGCTACTCTTCGCTTCCCTCCCCCGGCGTCCGCTGCTCCCCCCATAGCCGCCCAGCCGCTGCCCCTGCTGATGCCGTCACATCCGGCCAACGAGCCGCGGGACTTCAGCAAGTACTACTGCCAGAGGTCCATCGTCCATCAGACAGATTGCCTAAACACCAGTGTTCTGGATTGCTCTGTCACTTTTACGGTTGATAAGAACATCTGTGTTATTGGAATTCAGGTACCTACATTTATAATTTAATCTTTTTCATTGTACAGATAAGTCCTTGTGCATTGTCAAGGAGAAATTTTCAACATGAAGTATTTCTGTCCTGACTGCAATGCAGGAATGAGGCGGAGAGGGATGCAGCTCAGTTTCTACAAGCTAGAGACAGGAGAATGGCATTGGAGGACAGGTAGAGTTGAAGAAGGCCAAGGCTCTAATTGGACTGTTGCGCCATTGACAAAGAAGATCATTTCCGTCACAGTCCACCAATTCACAATTCAATCATTTTTCACCATTTGGCTATTGATCAAACTCTCATAAATTAAATTTGTTAAGCATAGTCAATTGATAAGTTAACAATGCCTGTTGTACATTGTTTCTAGAATATGTATTTATTTAAGAAGAATAAACGGCTATATAGCCTTTTACAACATTGCGATAAATATAAATATGTAGGTACATAAGTAGGTACTGTATCTATAGGTATAAAACTAATATCTTAAAATATAACACAAATAAATGACACATAAATAATATACAAAGATGTAAATATACGATGGTTATAAAGCAATAGAACTAACAATTTAAAAATAATAACAATAAACTTTAAAAATAATAATTCAAAAACCATAAACCAGTGTAAGCAATTGTTGTATACAAAAATTGTTGTAGTAACAACAAATCTTCATTATTTGATCAGGGTTGTCACAAACATAATATACTAAATCAGGTGTAAAATTTGCTAAAATTAATAGAATAAACAAAAGATCATTTAAAATTTCAAGGATTTTTTTATAAAAAAATTTCATACAATGCAATACAACATACAATTTACAATGTGTTGTGCAAAGAAAGAAAGAAGATGTGAAACTAAAGGTACAAAAAAAAAAAGTGTTGAAATGTACCAGATCTTTGCTTAAGTAGTTCATAGCTGTGTTGCCGTTGGAATTGTTTTTGTTCTTTAGGAAACAAGAGGAGCTTACCCCTACATGGCTTCAATTACTCACCTTAAAGGTGCATCTCACAGGACGAAACAGCACATCAGCAGAAACATCTGAAATGATGGCATGGACTGACAAGAAAAATAAAAAACAAACTATTTCATTCGAAGCTGACCATGTCAACCATGGATCCTGGCGTAGCACAAAAATATACCATTTATATTTCGAATGTGCTCTTCGCTGGGTTGAAAAATTCATAAAACCTTTACCAATGACCGGTCACCAAAGGTCCATCCAGCCTTACAGCAACTGGGTCTTGCTTGAGTATTGGCGCTTTGTAGCGACGACCAAGCTCATACACCTCTGCGGCACTACAACAAGTGTCATAGACCCCTAGAGTCTTTAGAATCTAGGGAGTCTCCCGCACAGGATTTCTTAAAAAAAAAAAAAAAAATGTCAGGAAAGACTTAGGCCCGGTATTTTCAACGTTAGTATAGTGACTTTATACTGAATGAAAAGGACGCACTTATGGCAATGAAGTAAGTAGTTTTTTTTTATCAATTTAAAGTCATATAAAGTTGAAAATACTGGGCCTTAAGTTTTTATACAGTGTTTCCATTCGGTTTTACGATGAAAACCTTGATGTTGATTCTACAGGTGCCTACCCAAGTCCTGGGAGAGGATCCGCAGGCCATGCCGGCCTCGGGCACGTACTCGGAGCTTCTGTACGCGCACCTGCTGGACGCTGACGGCTCCCGGCTCACCTACACGCACCACACGGCGCGGGTGCCCTACAGGTCGCTGCTGGAGATCACATTCAATAGGCCATTCTACATACAGCGAAACAAGGCAAGCCTAGCAAAATGTATTTATGATTTACGTTTCTTTGTTCATAATCCAGAGTCATAATAAAAGGATAGCTTGTATGAAGGAGGTTATGACTCTGGAGGAAATGAAAGCAGTACGTAAGAACAGAAAGAAATGATGGTTGATCTGTTATGTTGGCGGCTAGGGTTTTTTTAATTAGAATTTGGTTTTCTGTTTTAGTTTTGATGTTCATTCATATTATTACTTATTTATTTTCAAAATGTAATTTGTTGTGTTCCTTGACTTATAGGTTGGTATGCGGCTGACCATGCTGTAGAAAATGGCCAATTGCACTTTGCCAATGTCCCCTCTGTTTCAGGGAAGGTCGGCAAGAGTTGCAGGGTTTATGTTCGTATGAGATTTGGGTTTTTATATTGTAAGTGCACATGCGGCATGTTTAAGCGCGAACTTATACGTGTCTGCTTGTGAAAATAATAAAATAATGTGAATCCTTAATGTTACATATCTTTGCAACTTAGATTAGATTAGATAGGATTTGTTGTAGCTTGTCCACATTGAAAAATTAAATTTGAATTGCAAGTACTTTTTTAACAGGGTCTTTAGTTTAATAAGAGAGCACCATTTTCATTTCTGCGAGCAAAGCAAAAGGCCTCTGACTATACACAGAGGGGTGTTTTCAGATCTCCTCCGCACACACCACCTGGCTTTGATTTCTTCAATTCAGGTGGCAGTCTTTCCAACATCCCCGGTCTTGTTTTGCAAACAATCCACACCTGAGGATGCAAGCTGATTGTTTGCAAAGCCAGTCGCGGAACTGAATATACTCACAGTAATCAAAAACAAAGTTGTTTTATTTTTTATCTTGTAAGATGTAAGTTTACAAAGTGGATGCCTCTACAATCTATAATCTAAGTTGCAGAGATATATTAACATTTAAGGCTCTCAAATGCATGCCCACAAACAAAAATGTGTAGTTTGCACTTACAAATGCTGAATGTGTACTTACAAATAAAATCCAAACCTCAAATGAACATACGTCCTACAACTTTTGCCGACCTTTCCTGGCACAGGGGTGACATTGGCAAGGGAACCATTTTTTACAGTATGGGTGGTCAGCCTCATACCAACCTATAAGTCAAGGAATAAGCATAATGCTGGAGAGTTGCTTTCCAGGATCTGTTGCAGTGGTCTGTGGGAGCTGGAGCTTCCGGACGTTTCGCCCATGTCTTTGATTTCACTTTCACGCTGAAGAAGCCCATCGTAGTAGACATGGATGAAACGTCCGGAAGCTCCAGCTACCACAGCCCACGGCAACAGATCCCGGAAAGCAACTGCCCAGCATCATCAGCCAGTCGTGTAAGCCTAAAACTCCTATTCAATGAAATAATGCTTGATGTTTCTAGGTGTACAAAGTGGGAGTTGTATTCAACAAGTTTGGCTGGTACCCCATGGGCGTCTGCTGCCAGCGCTTGGCCTGCGACTCCGTGTTCTTCAACTTCGGCGTGGGACAGTCCAGCGACTCGGTGCGGGACGGCTTGATCAGATCCATCATCTTCACATACTAGAAATAAACATCTTTTCTTAGCCCTCACTTTCATACACACTTCTTCAGCCGTGGTGCATTTGATAATATTCTGCCATTGTATTTTATATGCATTTACAAAACTCTAGTGTATTTTTTGATAGATTATTATTCTATTGTGTTGATGCAGTGTATCTGTAATAAATATTTATTATTAAAGAAAAGGAGTTCATTGCATTTTTAACCTGATTTAGAGTGTGATAGTGTGGTAATTTATGGATGGAGTTTTGTTGCTTTACAAAACCCTTCACATGTTATGTAGGATGACATGAGGTCTCACGACTCACCTCTTCGTCCAATCATACGGACAAGCGCCTTTGTAGTGACACACTGTATTAAAAGGCGCTATACAAATTTTGTCATATCTATCCAGAGGCGGTTCCTTTAAGAGTTTATCCGTGCAATGCACTGCCTACATTTTGCAACAATTTAAACATAAAAATGTGAATTTATTTTAAAGAAAAATGTTTATGAACAATTTGAATGATTGGTATTCAATAATCAAAGATCGATGTATGTGGCGACATCTGTGGAGAGCATGTGGACCATCTGCGAGTAACAGAATTGTAAACAAAATAAGGAATGAATGCCCACTGCTTGGCGCGCGTGCAGACCTCGATCTGCACATCGATATTATGAAAACCACGTACAGTTTAACATTTTTGTTCCAAACGGTGGCATGAGACAAGGACAATCAATCTAATAGCGTTTCACTTGTGTTCGAAAGAGATCGCAATAGTCGTCATCCGGCAATGCACAGAGCATAATATTATAAGCAGGGAATAATATTATAATAACCTAATACGTCATTGATCATGTGTCAACAAAGCCGGTTACTTTATTTACAAATATGTATTCTATTTTTTCGTGAATATTTCTGAAACTATTTTGAAAATATTGCGAATATGTAGAGGCCTAATCATTATTTAATATTGTGAAAATGAATTCTATCCATAATTCTAATAATAAAGTAAATGTGGACTTAATTAAGGAAATCCGTACTGCTTTTGAAAAAAACAATGGTTATAGAAAGTTGTGGGCTTCTCAGACTGGAATGAAAAGCATTCAAAATTATAAATCTACGTCAATTACAGTCAATTGGATATTTAAAAGAAAGTACTATAATTGTAAACTTATTTTTTTCTGCTTTCCTTGTCATATTTTTATTGGTGATAAATCGTAGAGTGAAGATGCCTAGTGAAAGAAGCTTTCTCTCAGGCGAAGGAGCGAGGGATGGATTTCACCTTTTTAACTGTAGGTACGTGTTTATTATACATTTATTTGTTAGATAACAAAACGAGTGTGGGTATGTACCTTCATAAAGTAAGCATTTCTTGGGATTACCTTTCAAAATAAAATGGAAGATATAAGCAAAATCGAATTTGAAAAAAATATGAACTACCAACATTTTCACTCAGGAGCCGCCTCTGTATCTATCTATCTATCTATGAGTAATTGACACTCAAATTTGCGTTATTGAAGCAATCGCGAATTCGGATCCTGCCTGCACCGTGTCCTATCGACAATAATTTTGACCCTGGTTCAACAGATGTCATTGGGTAACTATTAATTGATAATGTTAATACCTGCTTCTTCACAAATCTATTTGGAAAAAAAAATGTACTACTGTTTGTTTGATGTGAGTTCAAAATAATGCAGTGTGTATTTATACGATGTATAGTAATTTTGTTGACAAAACAATCACTTTTTTCGGGCTATGTAGCCGTGGTCTGGTTGATACATTCCGGACAGTTTCGCCCATTGCTCCGATGGGCATTATCAGCGGTTGGCTAGTCGCTGTGATCTTCTTACAGGATCTGGTGTTCTGGAAGCAACGCTAGCCATTGAATTAGTATTGTTGTTGTTTTCGTGAGAAATTAAAACTCCATTACTGTTGCTGCGCAAGGACACAGATGTGCTCGCAATCTTGTTTATTTTTCTTGTTTTTTCAATCTTGCAATTTTGTTCTTCTTGTGTAAATGAAATCTTCAGTGTAGAAATGAAACAAATAAAAGTCTTATATGTATTTTTATCAGACCTTGTAGTGATTTCAGAATTGATTTCAACAATAATGCATTTTTTCTCTAGTGCATCAGCTTTACACGTAAAAATAAATAGGTCTCAAATTGCCACATGCGACCCCTTCGAGGGTAACGCAGGCAAAAAGTTACACTATATGTGTAGCTTAGTTGTTGTGTTGCGTTGCGTCATCATCAGCAATGTGATGAGTGTTAAAAGAATAAAAAAAAATTAACCCTCTGCAAAAAAAAACACACCTAGTGTTTTTCACAGAACTCTCATATTCAAAGGTGATTAAATTCTCTTAAAGTGTGACAAAATATTTTTGAATCCTTTAATTCAGACCATAAAGAAAGTCAGCTGAAAAAACATCTCCCAGAAATTAAGGGCATGGGAATAATAGCAAGGTGAATTTTTTTTTGGAACATTGGACTACGATCTACGAAGGGTTAATTGAATTTATTTTTTACTTTATAGCAGTCCGTTTTTTAATTGCAAAGGTGCATAAATATGGTTTTATGGGTAATTTTTTTAACAAAAACACATTTTACCATTAAACATTTATTTTTAAACATTGTTTTAAAAAATATGTAAATTGTACATAAACCTCCCATAAAAATGAGATACAAACTATTTACAGAAATATATACACAATGATTGTACGCCTTAGTAAAAAGATATCCTACGTAATTATTACATAATAGAAATGAAGCGTACCTACATGTTATACAGTCAGATTTATTTATAAAATGATGTAAAAAGTAATAATGAAATTATATGTATAGATTTTTAATAAATATATTTTATCTTGGATAATTCTTCACATTTTGTTTTATATTCAGAGTATGTAAAATAATTTATTTAGATATTTTTGATAAGGCAACATTTTGAAGTAAGTATCATCATTGATTTATCGGCTTTGGTGTGAACACAATATGGGACTTTTCCAGAAGAAAATCTAAGGATAGAAGGAGTAGAAATAAGGAAAAATACTCTTATTTGTTAAGGACGAAATGCCAGGACATATGAAGATTACAGGGAAAGAACAAGGAATGTCAGTTGAAGAAAATTACGAGTAAATCAAAATTTGAAATCACGGTTATTGCCTGTCACAAAGAACCGGAAATATCGCCATAAACTGTGATAGTGACTGTTGTTGCATTACAAATTTTGCAGAGCTTTAGATACACACAGATGCCAATAACGCAACTAAGCTACACATATAGTGTAACATCTTGCCGCGTTATCCCCGAAGGGGTCACATGTGGCGAGTTGAGCCTATTTATTTTTACAGGTAAGGGGGCCGGCCTTACGCCAACCACTTCAGTTGAAGTGGGGTTTCCCAGCTCTTACGCCAACCACTTCAGTTGAAGTGGGGTTTCCCAGCTCCCGAGGGCGCTGGTACTCATTTATTGTGAAGGCTGAGCAAACCTTGCTGGTATTTTATTTTGGGATTTGAAATACACACCGAAACGGGAAATCATTCCTGACACCCTCGGTGGGATTCGAACCCGAGCTCACGACATGGAATGCAAGCACTCTACCAACTGAGCTATCGACCGGACTTATACCACTAGATTTTACTTTTTTTCTTACGAACTTACTTTTGCTGACATTTCTTGTTTTTCCCGCAGTCTTCATATGCAATGTGATAAAATATGGAATAGTTTAAAAGTCGGTAAAAGATTTTTTACTTTGTGTATCAAATATGTACATCATTATTTCACTGTGCAAGATGGCAAAGTTTGAACACCATAACATTAACACAACATATACTTAATCCATCTATAGATAAACATCTGCCATTTAGAAAACAAAACTATTCATCTCTAAAACGAGATAAAAAAACAAATAAACATGACATTTGTGATTGTGGTCCATTCTTATTTTTTATGAAACCTATTCATGTAGGTATACAATGGTTTGCAACTTTTAAATCTAAAATTTAAGATGTATAATTATTATCACACTTTAAGTAAACATGAACAAATGTCTAGTGACCCATAGTATTGTATAATTGGGGGTTGATTTCTTGTAAATTTGTATGTAAATTCATAATAAAATATTGAGACATTTAGTACCAAAAAGATTTGTTTTGTATTTTTTTTTTAAACAAAACAAACTATACATAAAACAGTCAATAACATTAGGCGTTTTAATTCTTCACAGCTTTACTTATAAACAAGTCAAAACATTGTTATTTTTTTTTTGTACAATTAAAGTTGTGTCTATTTTATAAATAAAGGTTTCCTTCAACAAGAAGCGTTCCTAGCCTGCTAAAGCGTCCCGGACTAGCGCCACGTTTAGGCGCTTTAGCATGGACGCCTTGACGTGCGTTAAAACGCTTCCTGCTTGACGGAGCTTTAAGGCTAAATGAAGTATTTAAGGTTGATTGTTGAGAGTATAAAATAATATATTTTTGTACAATTTTGATATTCCTGATCCTCCAAGAATGCATAAAGTTATCTACATTTCACATTCTAGCTGCAACTCCTTACGGCGTAGTTCCCAAGAGGTAGCATTGACAAGTAGAACCTATTATATTATCTAGATTTTCAGCAGTCACTTCGTGAAAGTTCATTTTATTAGATTAAAATAAAAATTGCTTTGTTTTAATTCACATGAGTTTTATTTTGTACGGGAGAAGCAGTACCTCCCATCCCAAATAGAAAGTTTCTATTTACACCTGAAGATGGGAGGTACTGCTTCTCCCGAAACTGGTCGTGTACAAAATAAAACTCATGTGAAATAATACAAAGCAAGTAGAACCTAATTTATTTTCAAAGATGGCAAGCCTTAAGCCAGCGGCTTCTTAGGAAAATTCTCATTTCTTGTATCTGTTAATCATTTTTTACATCATTAATCCAGAAATCATTTCTGACCACGCTGCTTTTAATCAGAGGCCATAAGTGAACGTTCAACTAGTTGTCAATCGAACTTCTAAATCGAATATGATTTTTTATGGATTGTCGTATTTCAAATGAAAATTTAACAGGAAGTCCTAACATAAATACATATTTCTATCAGAAGACGCGCCATTTTTTTAATTAAAAGAAACCCGTTACATTTTTTAAACATATAAAATAAGTTTGACGGCATAGTTAACATATTATGCTTTAACATTGAGAAGTAAAAAAATACTTCTTACATAAAATGTACAACTATTTTTAAACAATTTCATAACTAGGAGTAAAACATATGCAAGACATTTTCACATTTTCTTGATTTATAAATATTTCAATACATTAAATGTCTCCTTTGACCAAAAAAAAATTAAACATTAAACACAAATATTACGACCACAAAAATACAGATATTAAAATGATTTTTTTTCCTACACAAACCATAGTCAATAGAAAAGTACATAATCAAAAATATTCTTTTTGAAAATAATTCTTTACATTATTTTATTTTTTTCACAAAGAAAATTGTCTTGATCGCGTATCTAATCGATGAAACGATTCTTATTCAATTATTTACACAGCGATCTTAGAGCATTAAGTCCCACTTCTTCAGTCAACCATTGTAGCAAGCACCTTTACAACGACACACTGTCATTACACAAGTCACACAAGGCGCTTACTGAATGCTCTTCTTCTTTCAATCATTGCGAATAGTTAAGGTTATGACCAGCGACACAAAAAATAATATTTGCTCATTGCAGAGATCAAGTTTCACATTGTCTGAAGCGCAGTCTTCACTGTCCTGTCACTCACTAACAGTCTACTTGAGTTTATCATTCCTTCCTTGTGAACTCGGGTGCCACATAATGCACTTCCACTTCTTGATTAAGTAATGGCTTCCTAATAACGTCCTGAGTTTTGTTCACCTTCAAACTGAAAAAAACAACAATAGTAAGTACGTATATACCTATTCTTAGACATTTTAGTCGTTGGTTGAGCCCACGCTTTGACAAACTAATGATGCATTTGTATGAAGACCTGTCAATCCAAGATGGGCGCAAGTGAACAGCTGATTTGTATTCATACAAATATTACAAAATTCAGTAGGTAAGAATGACCGTGCTGATGAAACTTCCAGCGCAGGCGCCATTATTTTGTCAAAGCCTGGGCTCAACCGACGACTAAAGTGTCTAAGAATAGCCCCGTTTGAGTTTTTAATTGTCGTATAGACTCTGCAAACATTTAAAAATAGTTTTTTCTTCGACAGGTAAAAGTCACACATCTATGTGATTTGGGTCTTTAGTAAACAATAACAAAATATGTCTTTGCTTATTCCCTAATCACCAGGTTCTATGACATCACAATTTTGTTCCATATCTATGAAGTCCATAACTATTTATGTGACATGGTTTAGAAAAATATTCCTGTTTTAGGGAAGGTCAGCAAGAGTTGCAGGGCTTATTTATGTTCATTTGAGATTGGGTTTTTATATTGTAGGTCCACATGCGGCATGTGTTAGCGCAAACTTATACATGTCTGCTTGTGGGAATGCGTTTAATATGAATCTTAAATGATATATATCTTTGATGATGATGATGATTTAATATAGCGCTTTTCGTGAAGATTGTCACTCCAAGGGCGCTTTCTGTGCTATCGCTGCGAAGTAGTGTGTCTTGAGGGATGTTTTGAGGTTTTCCCTGGATTTCGATGCTCGAACTTACGGTGGCAGCTGGTTCCACGAAGAGGGACCCGCAGCATATCTTTGCAGCATAGATTTAGATTCAATATTAATGATACTGTTTGGTTTTTTGTTTACAATAAAAGGAGAGTAATGTTTTGATTGGATTTGTATAAAGTAGTTACAGGATTGGGTACAAAGAAAAAATTTAGAACAAATTAGAAATTATGTTTTACCTTGATCAAAGCAACTGGGGTTGATGTAGCTCAGCAAGTCATTGTCGCTCATGTTGGTGAGCTCTTGCATGGGAGCTGACGTAGAAGTCTTCATCTCTTGGCTGACGGCCTGGCTGACTGCCTGGCTCACGCACTGGCTCACAGCCTGCGACACAGCTTGGCTCACGGCCTGGTTCATCACGGCTGTTTCAGTCACCTGATTCTCCTTTATCTGCGACACAAGGTTTCCCACCGCTTCGTCTACGATTGCCTGCGATGAGTATTGCTCGGGAGGTATCTGAGCAGGGTACGGCAGGGGCATGGAGGCAGAGTACTGGGAAGTTCCCGTGGCGAGAGCTTGTTGCTCCGCCTGCTGCTGCAGCTCTCCCGCGACACCTGCAGCTGCTTGGGAGCAGATGAGCGGAGGCTGGTTCTGCGCATTCTCATTTGTCAAAATATTAGCTGTGTTGATAGCGGACGTGACCAAAGCATTCATTGCAGTATCAGAACTGAATATTTCAGCAGCAGCATTCAGGATCATATTCTTCACAGCAGATGGCGGGGTCTTCACTGTGGGACTCATCATGTGAGGGGAACCCATCAAGGGCAAAGCTTCTGGCTGATTCTGGTGATTCCCGGACATCAGCATCAAGCTGTCCTGGGAGCTCTGAGGCAAGTTGTGAGCTGTCAGCAGTTGCTGAGGTAGCGAGTTGGTGAGGGGCTGCGTTCCATCACTTGAGCACAGCAACGGAGGAGACACTTGTGTGTTCATGAGGATGTCAGGTGAGATGACATTAGTCTGCGAGCTTATTAAATCTTGATTTATTGGAACTATTTGGGGTGAATTGTTGGCAGTGAGTACCATATCGGGACTGGAGTGAGCTGATAACAAGAGATCTTGATTTGAAGGAGATCGCCGGACAGGGGATGACTCTGAGTGACTGGGACTGAGGTGACTTTCTACTGAAGAGTTGATGAGACTGTCCAGCTTTGAGGCGACGGGAGTGGTTCCCATTAAACTGTTGTGGAACGCCGAGGAGACCAAAGCTTCCATCTGCGCAGTCTGCTGGTTCAGGAGTGACTGGTGATGAGAAATCTGGCCTGACGAAGGAACTTTATCAACTGAGTTAAAGGGCTGATTGTAGTTCATGATATCAGTCTTGTGAGAGTTACTTAAAGCATTTGCTAGGATATTATTGGGCATTGTAGTGTCCTGGATGATGGTTTCTTGCATGTGCTTAGACGCCATGAGCTGCTCCATGGAGGACACAGGAGGTAGAGAGACGTTTACCATCTGCTGCATGGCTGTCTGCTGTGGGTAGAGACCATTGTTTGCTACTGCAGCACTGTCCGATTGGAAGATGGCGGCTGCCACAGATTCCATCATCTTGTCAGTGGTATTATGATTTTGATAAGCGTCAAGCTGCTGGGAAAATGCTTGCAATGGAGACGACTGACTAAGTTTTTCTGCTAATACTGATTTGTTACCTATATTGGATAGGTACGTTTCCACGCTGAGCCCCGTTTGTGTGGGCAGCTTGCTGTGAGAGTCAACGAACTGCCTGAAGGTGGCAAGAGACGGTGCCCCATTATCTGTAGTGATGGTTTCCGGCTTCATCCGCAAGTCCATAACTTTGAGCTCATCAGGAGACATGTGGCAGGCTGTTCCCATGATGGTTCCTCCCATACCCTGAGTCTGACCATCCATGCTTATGGCGTTTATCATCTGAGGTAAGATGATAGTATTTTGTGAGTACGACACGCTATTGGAATCATTGACAACTGAAATGCTATTTGAGTTTTCTCCTCGCCTCATGAGCATTTCGATGCTATTCTCGTTCATCCGTCGGATGTTAGAAGAGTTTCCAATCATATCCACCGAGTTGTCGTTGACCATCATGGACATGTTGGAGTTCTCCGAGTGGTTCAGCATCCGCATGGAGTCATGTGATACAGTTTCAGGAGCCGTTTGTCTCATCCTCATGTGCAAGCTGTCCATGCTGTTTTCATTGAGGTCCATTGAGTTCTCGTTGTGAATTTTGAATCTGTTGCGTTGGTGCATTAAGTCATTGCTGGTCTCTCCGTCGATCATGGATCCCTGGCTCGAGTCATCGGTGAGTTCAGCCTTGAAATTGTTGTGGGGGGGGGAGTGGGGGTCTGGGAGGAGGGAAGGGCGGCGCAGGGGGGCCACGGGAGCGGCGGGGGGAGGCATCATGTTGCCTGTCATATCTTCTTCCCAAAAATTTGATTTAGAATCCTCTTTCATCTCCCCATTCATAAAAGAGCCATTGATCAAACCTGCAAAATCAGAAAAATCATGTTATTCACTGATAAGGGATGTGCTGTAAGGGCGTTATTACTACAAGATGGCAGCAAAGAGGGCGTCGATCAAAAATCTCATAATTTGTGATTGAATGATTGAAGCATTTTACAGATTTGTGGAACATTAAAAAAGTTAGGGTTTGATGGTGGAACTAAAATTTTCTGTAGCGTTTAACTGCATAGAAACATGCAATCCTCGTTGGCAAATGTTAGAAAGAGTACTATTCAAAGTATTCATAGGATATATATAAAGGATGGATAACAATTCACAAAGCTGCAATAATAAATGCATGAATTGATCATGAAAGAGATCAAAATCAAAACGTGTGATATTTGTGCCATATTTTAAAAAAACAACAATAAAAAATTATGAGATTTGTAACCATTCAGAAGCCGCAGACACCTATGCCTGAAAATAAAAATTCAACTGAAGACTTCTTCTGCTTCCTTCACCCGTAATCTCCGCCCTTGAAACAAAACCAAAACAAACATAACATCGGAAATAACAATATGATAGCAGGATGTTACTAATTTTACTGATCTGCATACTAATTTAAATTGTAACGTAAGAAAAAAAAATTTGAAGGAAATTTACTTTCTCAGAGCAACAAATCAAAAATTCAAGTCCAAGGAATAAATTGAGCAATTGCAATAATTTCTAAGCTTATCACTACAAATAAGAAAAATCATTGGGAGTCAATATTGGAGAATTGAATTTGTAATGTGATATGCTACTATCTCTTCCATACAATACAATACATAAAGTTACTTTGTGTGGCTATAACTTTATTCAATGCTGATTTTGCACATCTACTATATTTTCTCAAAACATTTTTTTTGATCAATTAACAAAGCATTTTTTTGCAAGAGTCGCAAAACTAAATGCATCGTTATCTCTACTGTAAACCGTTCAAAGAATTTTACATCTAAGATATAGAACATTCAAGGAAACACGACATGTTTTCTTGAGCCAAAGATTGTACAGGCATTTTGAAATAAATTTACTGTATTCAAATTAAATTTTTCAAGTCAGAATACCCCCAGATATTTATGTTAATTGTTATTAAACATTTCCATGATGATATACTGTTATAATCAAATCTCAAAACAAAAATTAATTGAAATCAGAAATGTAGCTCCTTTTCATGATTATACTGATGTGAATGCTTTCTTTTGTCCCCATTACGAAGCTAACTGTAATTCTCCTGGCTAACATTTGTCTGGCTAGTGTTGCAACAGTGAATGTGAGGTTATGTGTGTGGTGTGTTGTGTTGTGTGGTGATGTTGGTAGTACCGGACGTTGTGGGTGCCGAGGGTGCTGTGTTGCCGCGCCGCGTCCCTCCTCGCCGCCCGCCATTAACATTAAACCTACTGACCTACCTGCAAGGACAAAGGGAAAAAGCACATCCCATTTTAATGTCAGCCTCGCCCTGAAAAATGATCTCGATCCCGTCGCAAGATCACCATTTCAAGGGGAAGCCTGACGCACAACGTGGAATATCATATTGAATCATCGTACAAGCATTCAATTGTTAACATTATTCGTTTCTGTTGAAAATTTACTATTTTCCTGACGATGCACGCAAGAAAAAGAATGATAATTCTACTATTAAAGTTGAAAGATAAACAGAAGCACTAAGGATTTTATACTAGTCGCCATGTTGGGTGATAACTGGTTTTTTCTAAATCTGTTCACAAAATGTTGCAATTGATTTAATAAAATAAATATGAAAATAACATAAAAAGACCTACATGACACACAATAATAAGGTTTATATCATCCTAATATCCTACTTGCTATCATAATATTACTTTTAGGCATATCGTCGTTGTTCTGGCGATAGGTCGTATGTCAAAGTTTACCAACTTTTCAGGAGACAAAAAAAACATTACAACTTTTTCCGGGTTTGTTTAGTAAAAAACTTTCTTCACAGGATTACTTAGTTTTATGTAGACAAACAATAGTAAATCATTCAATTACGGGAAATGAAGTCATAAACTGAGTTAGGTTGACATACGACTTATTTTATGTCAACGACGTTACCATGTTGAAAGCACCGGTTCCCATAGATCACCGAAGTTAAGCAACATTGGGCGCGGACAGTACTTGGATGGGTAACCGCTCAGGTACACCGCGTGTCGTTGGCATCTTGGACCGGTCCGTAGTCCGTAGTGGCAACACTTCGGACTCGTAAATGGAAGGTTGTGGATTTAGATCCCGGCGGAGCACAAAAATATACCATCTATATTTCGAATGTGCTCTTCGCTGAGTTGAAAAATTCATAAACCTTTACCAAAGACCGGTCACTGAAAGGTCCATCCAACCTTACAACAACTGGGTCTTGCTTGAGAATTGGCGCTTTCTACAGCGACGACCAAGCTCGCAGAGGGCTCTTGAGGTGTGATACACACAAAAACAGCGCTCACCAAATAAATCATCCTAATATTATTATTTATTATTTGATACATGGAAATGGTTCTCGAATGTTGACATACAATAATTTGCATGATAAAGTGAATGAAACTCATTTAATTGGATACTGAAATGTAATTTTTATTTCTTTAAGGAAAATTTACTGGAAACAATGTGAGAAAACAAAATCAGGAAAAATAATAAACTAACCTCTAACTCACAAATTCAAGATCAGATCAGTTAAAAAAAAAAATTAAATTAGGCTGATTTATTTGGTGAGCGCTGTTTTTGTGTGTATCACACCTCAAGAGCCCTCTGCGAGCTTGGTCGTCGCTGTAGAAAGCGCCAATTCTCAAGCAAGACCCAGTTGTTGTAAGGCTGGATGGACCTTTTGTTATGTAACAAATTATGTGACATAACAAGTTATGTAACAAATTTTCATAAAGTGACTAGCAATCACGTGGTATGTGTTTTTTTAATTCTAGTAGGTGGGAATATTTTGAAACTTCAATTGAACAGGGCCCTTTATAAAGCGGGGACCATTCCTCATTTCCTTTAGGCTTCATCATTTGTCTATGGAGTGTACTTAAGGCAAACGATATCCGTGACTGTTTAGTCTCCCGTCTTCCTTCCAGGCCTTATGCTCGCATAGAACCGGGGTTCAAACTTTAAGAAGTCATAGTAGGACAGTGAAAATGCTTTGTATGGTTCCAGGTTCTGTCGTGCCGCTCTTATAACATGCAAGTACTCACTCGGGAGATAAATTTCCTTTCTTCGTCCCAACTTGCGGTCTATTGAGCTGTGGATCAAGTCTGCCTCCATTTGAGTATGGCCTACCTCAAGATATTTCTGTTTAATAATTACAGAATGTTTGGTTGCCAATACAAGGAGTGTGTTAGATAGCTTAATGTTGCGATTTTGGTAAGCACATCCGTCGCTCCATATAATAATGTTTGTTGGACTGTGCTTAGAAATTTCCTGCTCCAAGAATTTCGTTACTATCGAAGCAAAGACGTCACTCTCGAGGCCTCCCTCTCCCTCGTGCCATAAATAACAATTTACATCTTTGTTGTTTAGATTATAGTACGTCAAATTATAAACTTTGAGTTTAGTTTTGTAATAATTAGCTGCAGCATTCAAACGTGGAGCTAACAGAACGGCTTGTAGGTCCACTGTGTAAACCAACATTTTATTATTTCTTTGACATTCAGTTTTATCTTTATCTCTTTTTCTTTCCGTGCTTCTTCCTTCTTATGAATATGAGAGAGGTATGCTTGTTCCATCACTGAACCTATTTTGTATTGTGAACAGGTGTTGCACTGATCTTTTTTAGGGGTCCATATATCTAGATTTAGACGTCTGAAAATTCTAAAAAATGTCGACCATGAAGCTTCTTTTTTATTGTCGTCTTTGCATTTCGATACATACACAGAGTAGACTTGCCTGTAGCTGTTCCAAATTGGCTACAGATAGTTTTTGAAGATGATGCCCTGCAGTAGTGTGACTCAACTTTCGGCAACGAAACAAGAAAATCTTCAACACCCTTTTTACACATAATATTGTTATTGTGTTGTACAGGATTCACCACATTAGACCCTTCAACAGGAATCTCTATTTTCCATCTCAAGGTCCATCCAACTCAATATTCTCAAGGTCCATCCAACCTTACAACAACTGGATCTTGCTTGAGAATTGGCGCTTTCTACAGCGACGACCAAGCTCGCAGAGGGCTCTTGAGGTGTGATACACGCAAAAACAGTGCTCACCAAATAAGTCATCCTAATATTATTATCATTTATATTATTAGCATTGACATACACCAAATTGCAGAACCAAATTTCAATGGTGCTGACATACGATATATTTGATTGGGCGCATTTTAAATTTTACTGTATGGTTTATGGTATGGGAGGTTTTGCAGTTATATAAAATGATTTTTTCCCTATCAAATGGCATCATAAAAAAAAAATCGAAAATTTTTGACATACGACCTATTGCCAGAACAACGACGATATATGAATACTATGACAAAGAGTAAGGTAGACAGAAATAAAGATGATGAATTACTTTTTGATGCTGGAGAGATATTTTCCGGGATCTGTTGCCGTGGTCTGTGGGAGCTGGAGCTAAAGGACGTTTTGTCAAATTTCAGTTTCATCAAGATCACCTTCATCATTTCACTTTTGTAGTGAAGAAGCCCATCGTATACATGAGCAAAACGTCCGGAAGCTCCAGCTCCCACAGATCATGGCAATAGACCTTGGAAAATATCTCTCCAGCATCGTCAGCCGGCCGTGTAAGCCTAAAACTTCTATTGAATTACCTTTTGATGGAGGCAAGATATTTCCCACAAAAAACCTAATATTAACATCATGAATGATCTGTACAAATGTAAACAATATGATACAACACATGACAATTTTTGTAAATATATTAAAAAATCCATTTTAAAAAAGTGCAAAAAGTCAAATTATACATGTGTATTATATTGTGTAATAAAAAATAAATAAGGTTTCTTTTGTATACATGTCTTACAAAATATTGTAATGTGTGTTCAAAAGTATTAGGAATTACAATTGTAAGTTTTACTTTTTTGCGCCCACGTGGCCAAAAAGTAAGTATTGTTTTGGCGTGATTTTTTTTTTGTGTGTTGTTTTAAATTGTACATAATAATTATTTTATTATGGATGTATCTGGATGGTGTGTTTATTTTTTATTATATCCAGGACGACAATGAATGCCATTGGAATGATTTCAATGGCAAAACATGGAAGAGTCCATGGAAATAAGAGGTGAATGAAGCAGTTTTGATGTAAAATAATGAAAGTTTATTGGAAATATTTTCATAAAATATGTAGAATGTTCCCAATAGTTGTGAGAGGATAGAAAAATCTATAAATGATATAAATATAATGGGTGAAATGTAGATATAATACATTTATATTAAGAGGTATAGTCCGGCCAATGAGAGGTTTAAAGTGTCTCAATGCCATATTAAACAAATCTCGTTGGCCGGACTATACATATTTGTTATAGTAAATTAGAAATAACCTTTTTAGAAAAATAACAGTTTTTATTTTTATACCCACTACAAAATAACTGCCCACTTTCTTTTCTCTTTTTTAAATTTGAGTATTTTTTTTTGGTTTCTAGCCAGTTAGTCTCTGAAGGCAGATGGATAAGGTAGGGCATATAAGGTATACCTACTCAAAAAATAGGTATATCGCTGCCTCAGTTCTTGTTTATCGTATACGCCATTGAGAAAATTTTACATGAGCAATGTTTGTATGTGTACTGGACCAATGTGTCTTATGAAAACAAGAAATTTATTTAAAAAATATTTAAAAGAACTCTCACATTATCGAGTTGTATGGTTTTCTTAGCTCAGATTGTGTAGAATTTGATTCATAAGACAACTGCATGAAAAAGTCATATTTGACAAGATTGGCGTATACGATAAACAAGAACTGAGGGAGCGATATGACAAAAACTAAATTTTCTAAATAAGCTATTTCTCATTACTATTTAAAAAATTAATTTTCACTCTATGAATGTGCACACTTTATAAAATTTAGATTATTAAAATAAGTTAATTCTCAGCAAGCTCAAATAATAAACCCAATAATAAATTCCATTATTTTGATTTAGGCATAGTACCTAACCTTGCTGATACAAGAAATCTGTTTTTGTCCTTGTATGTATTATGAAAGGGTAAATCAAAATAAAAGTAAAATTTCTTTAAAGATGACTTTCACTGTAACATCTGTTGCAAAGTATTTAAAAAATGATATTTAAAATTTGCAGTAAAAAATATTTTTTCTAATCTTCCCAGTTTTATTCTGCATATTTTATAAGCAGAGAGCCCATACTATTTCTGGACCTTCACTTTGACAAACACTGTTGTATTGGTTACTGCAAATTCACTGGTTGAAAGGTGAATGTGCTCAAAGTTAGTGTATTTAAAAAAGATCATAAACAGCATTATTGTCAAGAGCTTTTGATGTAATTGATATAAGCCATGTATAGTTCTATTTTGCCATAAGTCTACTGGGCCAAGTTGAATAGGGAGATCATTCTTCTTAGTGGTGGGATTCAATAAAAATATTGTTTTCTTCTTGTATAGTGTTCTTGGGAAGCTAGTTTTGGCACTGCGAGTACTCACGGCAAGAATCAGCCTTCAGGGAGCACGCTGCGTTGCTCACAGCATAATATCTTAAATGATCCAGAGTCATAATAAAAGGAGGACTTGTATGAAAAAGGTTATGACTCTGGATGAAATGAAAGAAGTATGCAAGGACAGGAAGAAGTGGCGGCTAATCTGCAATGTTGATTTCTAATGTTGGTGTATTCATTTGCTACATTTTTTGCATAGGAAATTTTCGACTTTTTTTGTATAGATTTCTTTGTAAGGTTTTGTTCTTTTTTATATTTAAATGTAATTTATTATTCATACTCCTTGACTTATAGGTTGGTATGAGGCTGACCACCCATACTGTAAAAAATGGTTCACTTTGCCAATGTCACCCCTGTTTCAGGGAAGGTCGGCAAAAGTTGTGGGGCTTATGTTCATTTGAGGTTTGGATTTTATTTGTAAGTACACATTCAGCATTTGTAAGCGCGAACTACACTTGTTGGTTTGTGGGCATATATCTGAGAGCTTTAAATGAATATATCCTTGCAACTTAGATTATAGATTATAGATTACAAGCAAATGGAAGCCAACTTCATCTGTCTACCAGACAGCAGCTGTCAAAGCTCGGCAGAATGGATGTAGATTTATCTCAAAATGCATTGTTGAGTCATGGTTCTGATATTTTGAGTAGAATTTTCAATCATGGTAGCGCTTACCATAGCATAAATCCATTAATTTTTTTTTTTCTAAGGAAATCCTGTGCGGGAGACTCCCTAGATTCTAGAGACTCTAGGGGTCTAGGGACACTTGTAGTGCCGCAGAGGTGTACAAGCTTGGTCGTCACTACAAAGCACCAATACTCAAGCAAGACCCAGTTGCTGTAAGGCTGGATGGACCTTTGGTGACCGGTCATTGGTAAAGGTTTATGAATTTTTCAACCCAGCGAAGAGCAAATTTGAAAACATAAATGGTATATTTTTTGTGCTCCGCCGGGATTCGAACCCAAAACCTTCCCATTCAGAGTCCGCAGTGTTACCACTGAGCTACGTACCGGTCTTAATTATCATTAATAATATGTTTGGATAGCTTGACTCTCTTCAGTTCTTGGGACACGCTGTCCGTGGCAATGAGGATAGCCTGGAACGACTGGTTGTGATCGGTGGCCTGGAGGGGAAGAGAGGAAGAGGAAGATCCCTCACACGATGGACCGATCAAGTGAAGATAGTAGCAGGCACCTTGCGAGTTAGAGTGGTTGCTTCCACAAGGGTCTCCACCCTTAACAATGAGGAAAAGGATTAAGAAGAATAATTGTGGCTAGCTAGTGAGACGAATGTTGGAGTTCTTCTCTATGCTGACGATGCCGTAGTGTTGGCTGATACAGCGGAGGAGCTCCAGATGATACTCACCAAAATGAATGATGCTTTTAGTAAGAACGGTTTAAAAGTGAATGCCAGTAAGACGAAAGTATTAGTGTTTGACAGGACTGAGGAATGCGAGGAAATTGAGATAAGACTGAATGAAACAAGAGTGGAGGTCGTGAAAGAATTTGATTATCTGGGAAGCAAGTTTGAGTCGAATGGGAAATTGACAAAAGAATTGGAAAAGCGTGCTAGTAGAGGAAGAAGTGTAATGGGAACGATTGGAAGAATTGCAAGAAATAGGAAACTTACGAAGAATATGAGATTGGCGGTCCACAATGGTATATTGGTTCCGACATTGATGTATGGAAGTGAGGCGTGGACAGTTAATGAATGTGAGCTGAGTAAAGTATGTACGGTTGAAATGGCTTACCTGAGAGCAATGGCTGGAAAAACACTGAATGATAGAGTACGTAATGATTGGGTGATGAACGAGTGTGGTATAAAAGAGAATATGAGAATGAAAGTACAAAAAAGTACGATGAGATGGTTCGGACATCTCGAAAGAATGGATGATGAACGACTAACGAAGAAAGTGTACAAAGGAAATGTCAGAGGAAAGCGCGGAAGGGGAAGGCCGAGGAAAGAATGGTTAGACCAAATAGGTGAGATTGCGAAAGAATGGAACCTGCAGAGTGAAAATAAGAGAAGAGTATGTATGAAAAAGGTGATGAATATTGAGGAAATGAAAGTGGTTTGTAAGGACAGAAAAAAGTGGAGGCGCATCTGCGGAGGTACCGGCCACCCCTAGTGGAACGGCGGCAGGATACAGTACAGTACAGTACTTGAGTTGGTGAGGTTAGTTGTCAACTATCAGTAAGAAATGGTATGAATCTTTGGGTTGAAGTGAGGAATGCTTATGCCGAGCCACAGACAGGGGAAATTAGTGAACAGCCGAGACGCTTATAACATTTGCTATCAGCGAGCTCCCTGAACGGCTTGAGTACTGATAGTGTCTCTTTCCAAACGCGACCCTTTTGGCAAAGTGGACTTATCGTAGATTAGAACATGCATACGACTGATTGTTCATCATAGACGTTTTATCAAAATTGTGTTTTTTTTTTCAGATCGAAAGTTATGAAGCTGATGAAATACAAGTGGGAATGAGAGAGAATGTGACTGGCATACCTTGGGCATTGTAATGCACGGTGGCGTGCTGCGGGCCCAGATTGGAGCTGAGCGGAGTGTACAAGAACTTGTGCACCTCCGAGGGCTTCCCTCCCGACACCACAAACAGCCGCACCGACACCGGCTGGCTGATGTTCACGCTGCAGAATGCCGGCACCCCACACACCAGGTGGTTCTGAAGCACAGCAACACAATCAACATTAATAATAATAATAACAAAAAGAGTTTCATAATTTGTAGATTTAATAATTTGTATTTGTTCAAGATTAATTAAGTAAGTGTTAAAAAAAAAGAATTAGGCTGATTTAGTTGGCGAGCACTTTTTTTGTGTGTATCACATCTCAAAAGCCCTCTGCGAGCTTGTTCGTCGCTTTAGAAAGCGCCAATTCTCAAGCAAGACCCAGTTGCTGTAAGGCTGGATGGACCTTTTGATGCCCAGTCTTTGGTAAAGGTTTATGAATTTTTCAACACAGCGTAGAGCAAATTAGAAAATATAAATGGTATATTTTTTGTGCTCCGCCGGGATTCGCACCCACAACCTTCCATTTACGAGTGCGAAGTGTTACCACTGGACTACGGACCGGTCAGTGTTGAATCAAATGTTCTCGTAAGATCTAGCAAGGTGGTAGGTACGATTCTCCATGATTCGACAATGATCTTTATTTTTAGAACAAATTAATGTAGCGGAGAGAAATCAATCAATCATAGAACTATCCTGTGCAAATGCGGCTCTGAACCAAAAGTGGTAAAATAAATAAACTGCAGATTTTATTAAATAGAACCCGTTTAAAAACATAACGATAGTAAAATAACTAGGAGGGGTATGTGCACGCATTCACCTGCTGCAAGTATTCCTTGTCTGGAGTGACTTGTTCCTCCCACACTGTCCCAGGATTGTTGACAGGATCCGGCACAGATTGGAACACCACCTTAGTGTCTTTGAGGAAGTTCTTGCCCAGGACAAACAGCTCCAGTCCACCATTGGCGGGACACGACACTAAAGACTTGCGGCAAATCTCTGGAACTCCTGGAGGTTGAGCTGATGAAGAAATGTAACATGCGATATTCAGTGAACAGAAATTTTAATGGAAGCTGATTGTTTTACCTTTATAAGAAATTGTTCATTTTTATCATTATTTTGTATTTAAAATATCTTTTTCATGTATTGTCTGTTATTTACATGGTTAATAACATATTTAATAATTTCTTCTTTCTGAAAAAAAATGGTTCACTTTGCCAATGTCACCCTTGTGGCATGGAATATCGGCAAAAGCTGCAGGGTTTGTATTAGTTTGAGGTTTGATCTTCAATTTGTAAGCACACATGCAATATTTGTAAGCGCGTACTTACACGTCTGTAAGATGCATTTAATATGAATTTTAAATGTTGACATATCTTTGCAGCTTAGATTATAGATTACTATAAACTAAAAGGTAAGCATGACGCTGACCACCTATACTGTAAAAATTGGTTAACTTTACTGTAAGAATAGCAGGGTTTATGTTTATTTGAATTTGGGTTTTTCTTTGGATTTTACACATGCACCGAGTGCAAGCGCGAACTTACACATGTCTACTTATGGGCATACATTAATTATATTGATCTTAAATGTTAATAACTCTTTGCAACTTGGTTTAAAGGTTATAGGTACTCACTGCAAACTATGTGTTGTGAGGAAACTTGTATTGTCTCCATGATGCCCTCAGAATTCTGCACCACAGTGCGGAATATCATTCTGCATCGAGTTGATTTCTTCTTACAGCGCTGGCCAGACTGATCGCCGAACCTGTGCTCCACATCCACGTTACGCTCCTACACACAATCAAATCAATTTAAAAATCTATCATTTGTGAAAACGAGTTTTGGGCTTACACGGCCGGCTGATGATGCTGGAGTGATATTTTCAGGGATCTGTTGCCGTGGTCTGTGGGAGCTGGAGCTTCCGGACGTTTCATCACACACTTGCATCACAGTTCTCATCAAGATCATCATCATCATCATACTTCACGCTGAAAAAGCCCATCGTAGAAATGGGTGAAACGTCCGGAAGCTCCAGCTCCCACAGACCACGGCAACAGATCCCGGAAAACATCACTCCAGCATCATTTGTGAACACCATTAACTTATAATATAGAGGAGTAAGTAACTAGCTTACGGCATTGATACATACTTTGGGGCACAGTTGTCCCCAGTCCTGTCAAAATAAATGTAAAATCATGTTCTCGGATGTGAAATTCTGTATTTTCTAGCTTTTTCCATGATGTTTTTTGACACCAAATAATTGCTCATGCCATAATATCTTAAAGTAATGCCTTTTACATCTAAAAATTGACGAAATTACCAATCAAAAGGTTTATATCGCGTGCGCACAATGTTCGCGCAGGCGTGACTTCCTGCGCAAACGTGAGCCGCCAACATTCTGGAAATATTTCTTAGTTTCATCCATGTTTTGTATACCTACAACTAAATGACACAGTGAATGTCTTTGTTCTCTTTCTTACTAAGGACCTTTTTCGTAAGTATGTTGAAACAGATATATAATGTCTATTTTCATCAAATAATTTCTGGTCCACAGATATCAAAAGTCAATGGTGAAAACAATAGTCCAGAAGGAGAAATAGAATATCCAAGATACCTTCAAGATCCCCACACAGTCACAGGTGATTTGCCAATCTTTTTGATGGTCGAAGTCAATTTCGATGAGCACCGTGCCATCTTCCTTCTTCTCTCCGCAAGGAGTGGAGTTTTTACCAGAAACTCTGCATGCTTGGTAAAACATGTGCGGCGCAACTCTCCCTATGTCAGTCCCGATGAATACCTGGAACAATAAATTGGTATCAACTGGCAGCGGTAAACAACAGGCACCTGCCAATTCAAATACAGCATTACGCAACTCTGTCTTACTCTGTTAGGTTGGATATTCTAGTTTCAGAGAGAATAAAAACAGGTAGGTAATATTCACTGTTCAGCAGTTACTTTGAAGTCCAATCCCTGATGTGATTACTAAGATTGATCATGGTTTTTTTAAAGGAAATAATTTTGAAACCTTTGAAGAGTTACCCCCATATTCAGTAATCCTACTTACACTTTCATTAGGCCTCACTAACGCTAAGAATGTTTGTTTATTATTTATGCACCAAACCCATGAATAAAAACCAATCTAAACGCTGGTGAGACCAACAGGAAGTGTTAGTTAGATTGGTGAATACAGGGGTAACTTTTCAAAGGTTTCAAAATTATTTCCCATAAAGATTTTAAATTATGATTACGGTCATTTGACATTTTATAAAATGAAAAAAACGGATTTTACGGACGGTGCAAAAGAGAAGAAACGTAGAGAAATCGTTCTTTTCTTTTGCACAGTCAGTAGAATCCGTTTTTTCATTTTATAATATTTCCCATAAAATCCAAATGATCAATTTTAGTTATTGAGTACAGATAGATTACAACGGGTGACAGATTATCAAGAGCCTTCTGCCATATTATGTAATTTGTAGTATTTCAGTTGTGAAATTGGTAGCTTTTCTTACAAAATAAACGGCAACTTGATTTTTGATTGATTGTAGAGGCATTCACTTTGTAATCATTCATCTTAACAGATAAACAATAAAACATCTGCGTTTTTGATTACGGGGAGTATTTTCAGTTCCACGGTCGGTATCGGAAACAATCTATTTGCATCCTCGGGTGGTAATTATTTAGCCACCTGAGGATGCAAATGGATTGTCTGCGAAACCGGTCATGGAACTGAAAATACTTGCCGTAATAAAAAAAACAAAGTAACTTTCTTCATCAAAAATGGAAAATAATCTGTTATCTATTGTGTTTCATTGAGTAGGTTTGAAAAATATTTCAAGAATCAAAACATCCTTGACTTATAGGTTGGTATACAGCTGACCACCCATGCTGTAGAAAATGGTTCACTTTGCCAATATCACCCCTGTTTCAGGGAAGGTTGGCAAGAGTTGCAGGGTGTATGTCCATGTGAGATTCGGGTTTTTATATTGTAGGACCACATGCGGCATGTTTAAGCGCGAACTTGTGCATGTCTGTTTGTGAAAGTGCATATAATGTGAACCTTTTATGTTACATATATTTTGCAACTTAGATTAGATTAGATTAGAAAACATACAAACCTGCAGAACAGCTGGTTTATCATATCCTACTAGTTTCACAACGGGAAACCCGTTTCCAGATCTATCTTTTACTGCGCCCCGACTACCTTCTGTTTGGTATCTGAAAATGACATACACATTACTTTACACGTTGCATATTTAAGAGATAAGTTTGAAGAACTTTCTACGGCTGTTATCACACGCTGGTTTATCATAATGCAGCCATTATCATACGCACACGTGTGACTAAACGCCTTGTGACCGGCTAATCACTGAATAATTCACCAGGGAACCGACCACCTAATTGTCAAACAAACAAGTCAACTAAACGCTATCCACATGTAATTGAACGCAATTGCCTCGGAGAATTGACTATGAGTCGGATAGAATCAAAGACGGCGATGTAGGATTTTTTAAAACAAGTCAATTGTCAATCTTTGTTTAATTTGACATATTGTTTTTTTTATTTTTTATGTATATTTCTGCTTTGGCGTATTTGTGTATTTTCTGCATTTTTGTATTTTTCTATGTACTTTTTCTATTGATGTATTTTTTTTCTCTATGGCTGGTCATGTATTGCACCCTCCACATGACTAAGCTGGAATAAACATTTATTATTATTATTATTATTATATTTGGAAAGGGAGGATATCATTTTATATATAGCTCAGTGGGTACTGTTGGTAGAATAATTACATTCCATGCTGAGAGCAAGGGTTCGATCCCCACCGAGGGTGTCATAAATGATTTCCCGTTTCGGTGTTTATTTCAAACCCAAAATAAATACCGGCAAGGTTTACTCAGCCTTTGCAAGAAATGAGAACCATCGCCCTCGGGAGCTGGGAGACCCCTACTTCAACTGAAGTGGCTAGCGTGAGGCCGGTCCCCTTTCCTGTAAAAATACATCAGTCCCAAATTGCCAAATGCCACCGCTTCGGGGACAACGCAGGCAAGTAGTTACACTACATGAGTAGCTCATTTGCATTGCATTTTTTAAATCTTTTTTTTCAAAAGCAATCCCAAATTGCCACTTTTGATTCTACGTGACTCATACATATACATGTAGGCTTAGAGCATAACAAATGCCAGGTACATCTGTACGATATTGTTACGAATGTGTGATTGTATGTCTGTGTATGTTTACTTATGATAGTGTGTCAGTTTACGCAGATCTGTTGTCTGAAACATAATATCATCTACTCACATCATTACCTATAATTACCATCATTTCATATTTCTACAAATTAGTAGAGAAATTAAGAAAATTGATTCTGATATTGATAAGCATTAATTTATGGAATTTACCAACTTAATGATGTTTAATCTACATAGAAATACGATCGATCGATCCTAATAGTTTTACGCATTAAAATGCCTTGTAAGGCGAAAATTTTAAATAAACATAATGAAAAAGTGAACTAAAATTGTGTGTTTTTACTTTAAACAATTAATTAATTTTAAATTGATTATTACACAAATATTCAGTGGACTTTTAAGTGTGTGAACCACCAAACCCTAAAAAAAACATATTAAAAAACATAATTTTGATTACTTCGTAGCCTTTTCTGGCCATCAACAAGTAAACATGGAAATGAATATGTATTAACAACTTGTCGTAGTCTAGTGGTTACCACCTCGTACTTTATCCAAAAGGTTTCATCCTCATTCACCAATCTCAAGATTAGAGTTCCTTGACTAATAGATTGGTATTAGACTGATCACTCATACTGTAAAAATTGGTCCACTTTGCCAAACGTCACCCCTGTTTCAGGGAAAGTCAGCCAAGAGTTGCAAGGCGTATTTTACTTTGAAATTGGGTTTTGATGTTGTAAGTCCACATGCGGCATGCGTAAGCGGGAACTTATACATGTATACTTGATGCATGTAATAATAATATTAGGATGATTCATTTGGTGAGCGCTGTTTTTGTGTGAATCACACTTCAAGAGTCCTCTGCGAGCTTGGTTGTCATGACAGAAAGCTCCAATTCTTAAGCAAGACCCAGTTTTTGTAAGGCTGGATGGACCTTTGGTAACCAGTCTTTGGTTAAGGCATTGAATTTTTCAACCCAGCGAAGAGCATATTTGAAAATATGCTAGAAATAGTATTTTTTGTGCCCAGCTGGGATTCAAACCCATAACCTTCCATGTACGAGTTCGAAGCGTTAATGTAATATGAATCTTAAATGTAATGTACCTATATTTGCAACTTATATTATAGGTGATAGAAGACTCAAGCTTATGGCGAGTACAAAAAGATTGTATATTTCTCAAGCTTTCTTCTTTATCAAAGGTATACATTAAAGTAACACTAAACAGACCATTTGATGCATTATCTCATTTCAACTTGACTGCATTATGTATTAATCTTTTTGTTTTTGATTGACACCAATGAATAATGTATAAAGAACCTGAATAGAGTTGGCATGCATTTCTAGGTTATGTTTATAATGTAACACATTGTCAGGGAGCGCTGTGTTAAAAAATACTCCACTACACCCGCCAAGATGAATTCCAGAACCTTCTGCATTAACTAGGTTCTCTGGAAAGTTTTCTGTTAGAGTGTAATGGGATGCGATGACCTGTCTATGGATGTTACTTGTGCGTGAATAAATTTACACGAGTGCATTGTTTTTTGTAATCCAAATAAACTAACATGATTTTCACTGTTTACTAAAACCAAGCACTTGTTACATAACTATTGGTATCATCCTCGAAAAAGCAACTACGCTACATGATTTATAGTGTAACTTCTTGCCACGTTATCCCCTAAGGAGTCGCATGTGATGATTCGGTACCTTATTTATTTTTATAGGTAAGGGGGCCGGCGTTTTGAAAACCATTTCAATTGAAGTGGGGGTTTTTCAGCTCCAAAGCGGCTGGTTCTCATTGCTTGTTAAGGCTGAGTAGCCTTGCCTTGCCGGTATTTTATTATTGAGTTTGCAATAAACACCGAAACGGGAAATCATCTCTGACACTCTCGGTGGCGATCGAACCCTTGCTTTCAGTATGGAATACAAGCATTCTACCAACTGAGCTATCGACCGGACTTTCTACAAGCTTGGTCGTCGCTACAAAGGGGCAATTCTCAAGCAAGACCCAGTTGGTGGATGAACGTTTGCAGTGCCCTTGCTTGAAGTCTCTCAATATAGAGCCTTCACACAATATATATTTTTCACTGTGACCTACGTGACTATCTAACTTCTACAATCAATATTTATATCACTGAGCCATAGCCACTCCTGAACAGACATGTCTTCAATCCTGATTTAAAAGCAAAAATCCAACGTCAGTCCAAAAAGAAACATTTATTCTTCACCTGGCTCGGTGTTGCTGTTCTGGCTGGCAGAGTATCTGCAGGCTGACGCGGCCGTCCCTCGTGTGGGGCAGCAGGGGGCTGCTGAGGGTGGGCGGCCCTGCAGGGGGCAGGGGGGCCCCCAGGGACGACACGCTGCCGCTGGGCAGACCCACACGGCGACGCAGCGACAGAGCCGTGGCCAACTTGCCTCCCTGACCGCAGCTGTTGCGGATGTGCCTTTGAACAAAAAACAGGCAACTTAAAATTTCAAAAAGTAATATTTCTTATAAAAATGGATTTTCACTGTGTGAATACACAAACTCTAAAAAGTCTAATTAATATTTTATTGGCTTAATACAGTCTGGGCCGCAATTTTGATGGCAACCCTAGCGGATGTTAAGGTTTCTCTTTGCGATTTTCTGGAGGAAGGGAAATAGGTGCATTGAAAGTAAGCAAGTGAGGAAGGGGGATGGATGCATTGAAAGTAAATACTATCTGCCGCTAGGGGTGCCATCAAAATTGTGGCCCTGACAGGCTATATTTATCTGTACAGCCCAGGTTTTTATTTAAAAAAAATCTGTTTTACAAAAATCTAATGTTTTTTTTATCAACGTCATAGGTGAGTCTATTAAAGTGCAATTAAATGCAAAATTCTGAATTGCAAGGTTTCCTATTTTGATATTTAAAATTAGCATATTCAAATATTTAAGCTGAGTTTGAAATACAAAAAATTGCATCATGCACCATTTTAAAACTTAAAAATACTGAAGCTCTATTTGCATAATATATCCAAGAATAATCGTTGAAAAAATTCAACAGAACTAAGGAAGAAAGCGTGAGATTAAAATATACACTGAGTAGGTACTTTTGGGTGGAAGAAAATTAAACATTGTAAGCGTTCAACAGCAATTCATGCTGCATTCTGGGAGGCATACTTCTCAACCATTAAATTGTGCAGTGTTAACTATTAAACAGAAGCAGTGAATTAAAAGACTAGATGTTAACTAGATGTTGACCGGTCCGTAATCCAGTGGTAACACTCCGGACTCGTAAATGGAAGGTTGTGGATTCGAATCCCGGGGAGCACAAAAAATATACCATTTATATTTTCAAATATAAATGGTGTATCTTCGCTGGGTTGAAAAATTCATAAAATCTTTACCAAAGACCGGTCACTAAAGGTCCATCCAGCCTTACAGCAGCTGGGTCTTGCTTGAGTATTGGCGCTTTCTACAGCGACGACCAAGCTCGCAGAGGGCTCTTGAGGTGTGATACACACAAAAACAGCGCTCACCAAATCAATCATCCTAATATTATTATTAATGTATAGATATTTCTTCACGCGTTGCTTTATTTTCTTCCTTCAGCTTAACCTGTACTAATTACCCTTTTCCTAACTTGTCATAGCCCCGCCCCCTAAAACTTTCTCCGGAATTCACTTGTGTTATTTTTAGATTATTGATTGTTCTCTTGATAATGTTTTTTGGAATGAAAAAAATGGATGTTACTGACCGTGGAAAGAGAAGAACGATTTACTCTACGTTTCGTCAGTCATATCCGACGTCTTCAGGAGGCGTGTGTCTTCTACAGAGAAGAAACACGAAGTTCGTGGTTCTTCTCGTCAGACGACGTCGGATATGACTGACGAAACGTAGAGAAAATCGTTCTTCTCTTTCTATGGTCAGTAACATCCAGTTTTTTTCATTCCAAAAAATGTCTAACGACCGTAATCATAATTTAAAATCTTTAATGGTGTCATAACACCGAAAGCGCTCAAGGAAATAAACCAACTCGTGAAGAAAACTCTTGCTTTTTGCTTTTACATATTTAATTTTAAATAACTGGATTTTAAGTCCAATTCAAATGAATACAAATAAAGAAAAAAAAAAACACTTTATCCTAACATGGTTGAATTTTACTCTGCAAATCATACCAAGTTAAAATGCCTCTGAGATGTTTTCCTATTCCAACGCAGACATTTCATTTTCAATATTTTATTCAGATGTGACCCTACATGGTTATCAAGAAATCCTCAGGTTGTGAAACTTATACATAAAAAAAAGCTCACTTGAATCTGTGTAACAATATAATACTGTTTTCTGTAGCAGTTAGTTACTCATAAGCTCATGAGTAACTTTCATATTGTTGGGAATAATGTGAATACTTTATCATTTTTTATTAGCACAAAATAGATGAGTAGCATAAATGTATAAAAACATGAAAGATCAGGAATATGATGGAAGGTGGTTAGTGCGGGTGAAGACAAACAAACATGGCTGGGTGAGAGAATGAATGCGATGTGAAGTGAGACCTACGTGGAGGCGGCGGCAGGTGTCTGTTGGCCAGAAGCGGCAGCCGCTTCAGCAAAACTAAAATTATCATTCGCATCGTCAGAATCAAATTTAATATCCATTTTACGTCGCTTGTCGGGGGCAGGGTTGGACTCCTGGGGGGCCCACGAGGCGCCGCCTGCGCTAAAGGGCGCGCGCTCAGGCTCCGCAGGGCCTGGCCCCCGCTCAGGCAATCTGCGACAAACAAGCCCAAACCAAACAATCAGATACAAGCATCAACACACCAGTGTATCAACAATCATAGGATCAACACCAACAGCATCGACGCCCACAGCATCAATACGGACAACATCAACACCAAAAGGGAAAGCGCACACAATATATCATACACGGATTGTAGTACATTCAAAACTAGGTTACATTAAAAACGTGTTTGATTCTGATTTTAAGGTTTCAACATACAAAGCATGTTATCTTTGAGCATCTACCCTTAGTACGAGTTGCAAAACTTGAGTAATGTAAAGTTTACGGCAATTATTAAAGAGTGATTTCCTGAAAAAATCTGCCGTTTTTGTTTGTTTGAACTTGATTTTCTTCATCACTGTAACTCTTTTGCTAAGACCATAATGTGTAAGAAACAAAAACGGCAGATTTAGGAAGAAATCACGCTTTAATATTTTCCGTAAACTTTACTTTTCTCAAGTTTTGAAACTCGTACTAAGGGTACTGGTTCAGCAATCATTTGGTTCTGTCAAATATTAATGTGCTGCCAAGTATTGGTGATCAAGGGAGATCTGCACATTGTGAATGTTCAAATGCTTAGGTATATAGATGTGAACATTTACTCCCTTATTCAAAAAAAGTTTCAATTTTTGAACCAGATTAAAGTAAAATTCCACACATTTCGCAGTTCCTTGACTTATAGGTTGGTATGCGGATGACCACACATGCTGTAAAAATGGTTCACTTTGCCAATGTCACCCCTGTTTCAGGGAAGGACGGCAAGAGTTGCAGGATGTATGTCCATTTGAGATTTGGTTTTTTATGTTGTAGGTTCACATGCGGCATGTGCAAGTGCAAACTTGTACGTGCCTGCTTGTGAAAATGCATGTAATGTGAATCTCCAATGTAACATATCTTTAAAACTTAGATTAGATTAGATTAGATCCACATACTAAGAATGTGTGTTTAACTCTGGTTTAAGGTTCAACCTATCTAATGAATAAGGCTGCATCAGTTTATGTACTTTCATCACATCCAAAACAGTAAACCAGTCAATACAATGTACTGAAAATTGAAAACAGTTGATTCCAAAGACAAATAGAAAGCCAAACCAAAAATGCAGATTATAAGAAGATTCTCTGAAATAGTTTTATTTGTGATAATGTTAAATTAAACTCAATGGAGTTGTTATTTTATTGTTAACTTTTTTAATAAGTCACAGGTATCATCTTCTGATAAAGTTAGTATGTATGATAATGAGGCATGCAAACATGAAACAAAGAGAAATCACAAAACATGTACTTAAGTTTACATAAATAGTAGATGATTGTGAACCAACTGTCCAGCCAATTGAAGCACACATACGGCCTTATTCATTAGATTGGTTGAACCTAGATTCAGAGTTGAACCCACTTTTCAGTATGGGAAAATTGACTTTGAGCTGGTTGAAAAATTAAAACCTTTTTATGAATAAGAGATTGCCATTTTAAATATCTGTTTGTCCGTAAGTTTAAGTTAATGTTAATTATTGTTTTTACAACGTGTAAAGCGCCCTTGAGGTGATTGATCACAGTACGGCGCTAAAGAAATCGTCCAAAAAATAAATAAATAAAATAAGGGGGATAAAGCCTTACAGCGTGACTGGCATGCTTTTTGTCTGATAATCATTCTTTTCCTCTGGACGCTAGCCTCATTCCTGAGGACCTCAATACCCATTTTGAGTAAACGTGACACATTGAGTGACATTTATGCTCAATAACGTGGCACCAAAAGTCACAGGATTATGTGACTATAGGGTCCTTAGCAATGTTTTTGTCTATGCAATTTTTGCCGAGTCCACTTTTCTCAGACCTCTAAACTTCTCATAATGGAGATTTCTGTGATGTTTTTGACTTGGTATGAGGCTGACCACCTATACCGTAAAATTGGTAACTTTGCCAATGTCACCCCTGTTTAAGGGAAGGTCGGCAAGAGTTGCAGGGATTATGTGCATTTGAGATTGGGTTTTTTATGTTGTAGGTCCACATGCGGCATGTGTAAGCGCGAAATTATGCATGTCTGCTTGTGGGAATGCCTTTAATATGAATCTCAAATGATACATATCTTTGCAACTTAGATTTAGATTTAGATTCTGCACCAAAAGTCGGTCTGTTGGAGATCCAGCCGTCCATAAAATCCTACCAGGCTTCTGATTTCCGTGCTTCCCAAGTATTGCAAATAAATATCGGTGATAGTTGTCCTTAATACAGTATTAGGCCCGGTATTGTCAACGTTAGCAATGAGTCTTTATACTGAATGATAAGGACGCACTTACGTCAAACGTGGGGGTAGTTTTTTTATCAGTTTAAAATCACATATCTACATAATATTGCATTGAAGTTATAACTGCTCTGTCTTTAGCCCGCCCAAGTGACATCAAACTTTCCTCCCCATTACCATTTGATGTACCGAGTCCATTTACAACTAAATTTTAATCTACATATTTTTATCAAAATGTGTAAGGCTTGTGTCTATTTGAATTGCACATAATTTTATTGCATTCTTCATCAGAAATTAGATTAAATCAATATTGTATCAGCGATGCCTGTGCAACTTAATAATTGTATTGAACAAATATCTACAAAATACATCCTGAGCAATAATGAGGAAAATTCTGTTCAAAAATTAAAACTATTGTCCGGCTGGTAGATAAGAACTACATTATCTCCTTTCTTGGAGGTTATTAAACTATCTTAATAACGTAACCAATGACCAGTGTTTACTCCATCCTGCGTTACAGAGCAATCTGTATAGTCATTATGTTCACATGAGAAGATGAGTAACTATGCACTGAAGAGAATAGGGGATTCAGCCAGAATCTGATGCAGTCAATACTTGCCATTCAAATTCAGACATAGTATATTAAACATTCTGGAAAGAATAATAGTCTGTGTGAACCTGTGAAGTCTATAGATGTAGATACTTAAATAATTTGATATTTGTATTAGTCGAGATAGCTCAAATGTTTGGATATTCTAGTACAGTCTCGCATGTTCCAAAGTGATTCCAGAATAATCCTTATTCTCTCTATAAAAAGTGCCAAAGCTGTCTGTAGCAAGAGAAGAAGCGAACTGACCATGTAATTGTGTATGTGAGTAAATAACCACATCTAATCTAATCTAATCTAAGCTGCAAAGATATATATCATTTAAGATTTATACTAAATGCATTCCCACAAGCAGATATGTATAATTTCGCGCTAACACATGCCGCATGTGGACCTACAATATAAAAACCCAATCTCAAATGAACATAAGCCTTGCAACTCTTGCCGTCCTTCCCTGAAACAGGGGTGACATTGGCAAAGTGAACCAATTTTTATATTATGGGTGGTCAGCCGCATAACAACCTATGAGTCAAGGAACATACATGACAAACTACATTTTTTTTAACCACACTTTTAATGAAATTGAGCTTGATAAAATTATAACAATAGATTGAAATTTAGTTTAATTCTTTACTTCAATTGCTAGAACTAATGAACTCTAAAGCTTTGCATAACCTTGAGAAGTATGAAAATCAGGAGCCTTAAAGGACAGTGAGGGAGGCTAGATCTCCAATGGGCCGACTTGGAGCAGAAGATCATAGACGTTTTTGTTAAGAAAAGAGATAAAACGGGTTAGGGTGTATTGAATCCTCAGAGGTTGGAGGAAAATGAACTAGACACAATAGCAGAAGTATATCAATATTAAAGCGAATCAAATTTTAGGTTAAAGGAAGTGAAATCTCCAAAATCATTGCAAGGATAGTTCCCATTCTTACAAATTGTGATATAAAGGAAGTGAAATCTCCAAAATCATTGCAAGGATAGTTCCCATTCTTACAAATTGTGACACATAAAAGAACATTTATAAAGCCTTCTATAACAGTTAGAAAAGTTTCACGTAATATCATTACCTGATGGCATGTCCTCTGGTAAATGCTTCTAGGTGGTGATCAAACCCCAAACCACTATCATTGCTGTTGTCGCAGGCATCAATAGCCGACACATGTCCGTGTGCGTGGCCGGATGGCATCTTCCCCAGCCCCATTCTCGCAGGAGGCAGCTTACCCCGGGACAGTCCCCCGACACTGAGCTGCCTCTTACCCGCCGTCCGCATCTTGCCGGGATGCATTTTGCCCGGGTGCATCTTGCCCGGATGCATTTTACCCGGATGCATCTTGCCCGGGTGCATTTTACCCGGGTGCATCTTTGGCGGCGCGCGCATCATGACCTTGCGGTGGATGCGCGGCGTTACACTGGCGCTCGACGACATCGTCATCTTCATAGCTGAAACAATCACAAAACGTATTTCAATAATTGGAAAATCTTGCAGCTTATATTTCAATAGCCTTATTGATTATGATGGCTTAGTATTCTTGAAGTATACAACTATTTATTAAGTAGAAAATAAGTGACAAAGTTCTTAGTCTCTTTTCACACAATCCGGTCCCGTGCCTGATTGGAAACCACGTAGTGTGTGGGAATGTATGCTGGCTTTTACATTATCAGGTGTGGTTTCTCCGGTGCATCCCATACATTTCGCGACAACATTTAAGCCAATCTAAGCCTAAGCTCTAAAGGGGGTATCACTCCACGAGTTTTGATAGTGATGCTAACATTTAAGAGTATATCAGTTTGATATATTACTTAGGCAAAAAAAAAAAGCAACTAAGTTACACATATAATGCAACTGCATGCCGCATTATTTCTGAAAGGTTTCGCATTTAATGAGTGGAACCTATTTATTATTAAAGGTAAGGGAGCCAGCGTCACGAGAATTACTTCAGTTGAAGTGGGGGTTTCATAGCTCCCGAGGGGACTGGTACTCCTTTATTGTGAAGGTTTTTGAAATAAACTCCTAAACGGGAAATCATTTCTGACATCCTCGATGGGATTAGAACACAAGCTCTTGGCATGGAATGCAAGCACTCTATCAACTGAGCTATCGACCGGACATACAAATAACTAGAAATACTAAATACAGAGACTGAAGGCATTTCCCATTCATTTATTGTCCTAGGTTAAAACTAAGAATCCTTGTTACAAGCTTCGACCTTGAGTTATCATTATAAAGAAATAGATCATCATATATATATACTCATATTTCAGCCAGTACCCGTAGTACGAGTTTTTTCACAATACTCGAAATATCGAGTACTCGAGAAAAATGTATGTGAACTTGAAAAGCTCCTCTGGCGAAAAGAGTTTCGAGCCTTTTTTTGCCAGAGGTGCTTTTCACGTTCACATACATTTTTCTCGAATACTCAATACTTCGAGTATTGTGAAAAAACTCGTAGTACTACGGGTACTGGGTACTGCTCGACAAATAAGTAAGTGCCCCTATTTATATTAATTAGAATACTTATGCGAGGCATTGCTATAAGTTTGTCAGACATCTCGTTCACTCCAATCGTTCTTCGTTGAAGGAATAAATTAATATTGACACCAGTCACTATATTTTTTACCCCAAGCAATGAGTCAACCTTAACACTACGATGCTTGGGCTATTTTCTATCATAAACGCACAAACTAGATGTTTCCAGACCTACATAAATGTATTTGTTTGTACATTCTGAGTACGAGTTTTTTCACTTTACTCGAAGTATTGTGTATTCGAGAAAAATGTATGTGAACTTGTAAAGCACCCCTGGCAAAAAAAGGTTTCGAAACTTGTTTTGCCAGAGGTGCTTTTACAACTTCACATACATTTTTCTCGAATACTCAATACTTCGAGTAAAGTGAAAAAAAAAGTTGTACTCAGGGTCCAGGTTACCCCAATTACAGTGCACCTTCACAGCTTACACTTAAAAATGTCCATACTAGACATTTTTTTTTTTTTTTAATTTAATCCAATCACGTTTTTTCATCTAATTTAATTTAATCATGAAATAATGAATTTAAAAGAAATAAGAACATAAAAAAATTCATTCGCCTACAATGCTTGTTGCTCCACTTAGTGCTTGTTTGTCTTATGTCCATCAGAGATAATTTTACATGAACAATGTTTGTATGTGTACTGAATCAATGTGTCTTTCTTCATAAATATTTATTATAAAAATATCTATTATTAATTTATTAAAAACTTATTATTAGTATTATTACTCATATTTTTTCTTCTCCTTTTCCCTGTGTCTTTCAAATCCCCCTTATCTATGGTCTCCCAAATTCCTCTCATACATCCAGGTTTGGCATGGCTGGTGGAAATGTAAACTCAGAGGTACATCATGATTACAAAAATAATGTCTAATTATTATATAATTGGCGCCCAACGTATAACATCGTAACATGCAGGGATTTTCTTAGACATTTTAGTCGACAAACTAATGATGCCTGGGCTGGAAGTTTCATCACCACGGTCATTATTACCTACCGAATTTGGTAATATTTTTATGAAGACTAATCAGATGTTCACTTGCGGCCATTTTGGATTGACAGGTCTTCATACAAATGCATCATTAGTTTTTAAAAGCGTGGGCACAACCGACGACTAAAATGTATAAGAATAGCCCCGATGGTAGATAACTACATTGCGAAAACCCACCTCATACCCATTCCGTTTATACACTTCCATCCGGGGAAGCGTATCACAGAACGCTCATGCAATGCTATATTTTTTTTTTGTAGCGGAAGGCCTTCCCGATGGTCGTGACCCGACCCAGCAGTGATTCTAGATTTACCTGTTCGTCCACTAGAGAAAACAGCAAAAACCTGAAGTTACTGACTCGGTGCAATGTCATCGAGATGCGCTTCTTACTACTTCGTGCCAATCACAAAGGATGTGCTGATGGCGTCCTCAATTGACTGGAAGGAGATCCAGTCCGTGGCTCACGCAAGAGGCGCAAAAGCGCCAGAAGGCTCGATAGTTATCCCTTGTGGACACGAAGTCGGCGTACCCTATTGGGCCTATACCCGGTCTCACCGCTGTAAAAAGCGCATTCCGATCAGAATGTCGCAGCGGGCAACCCCACAGTATGTGGCGCACATCCTGCGTGACCCCGCCGCACGCGCATTCCGCCGTGGACGAGATACGAAGCTTGAATAAGGTGGCGTTGAAATTACCATGGTAGCTAAGCCAAACAAGCACTGCGGGGACGAACGGTCAGACTGTGAGCACATGCATGAAGTACCTACTTACGTAACTGGCTGCCGTATCACCGCACAACGATAAGCAGAACGACATCGCTTCAAGTTCGACACGGTGTTATTACGCGCGATAAGAGTGAGGAGTGACGTCACCAGCAGCACGCAGCGGGCGGGAGCTGCATTTCCCATATTATGGTCACCTCACCGTTCATCGGAGAGTCCTCGACTTACGTGGGTACAAGCAACGTGAAAGAATTCATACGCACGATATCAAAGAAACCCCGCATTTCTTTTTTTCTTTTTGGGATAGTATAACATCGCCACCTTAAAAAGGTAAAACTTCGGCATTCGGCCGAAATTCGGTTCACAAGCCGAACATTCAGTGTAAGAAAAAGTAAAATAAAATGCTACTTGCACCATTTTGACTGTTATAATTGGATGCCATCGTATATAACCGTAAAATAGTAATGAGGCCTTTATATACTCACTCATGGTCATTTATTTTAGTAGGAACAAGTGAACATTAGACTTTTTAAAGTTTGTGTATTCACACAGTGAAAATTCATTTTTATAAATAATTATAAAAAAATATAAAAAACACAGAGTTTTAATTTTTGTAATTTAGTATCCTCTTGATAATGACGTGAATAAGTCGAAAGTACTTGAGGTGGAAATAAATACTCAATTTGTGAAAATAAAACTCTGTGTTTTTTATAATTTTTTATAATTATTTATAAAAGTGAACATTAATTTACAATTTGATAAAAAAAAATCTTCTACTCCGTTACATAGATATCAGATTGAAACAAAAATGAAATAAACTTAGTATTCTTCTAACAAATAACAGTAACTAGAAACTATAATACGTAACTTTTTTACCGAACCGAAGTTTGGCCGATTTTTTTTATTTTAACCGAATGTTCGGCCGAAGTTCGTATTCGGTTCAAGCCACATTCGGCCCATCCCTAGATAAAACATTTTTTTACGTGAAGAGTTTGCATCTCCTCGCAAGTCGAGGGCTCATAGAATTGCAACGATAGTAGGCGCATCGCATTCTGTTGTAAATATAATTATACCATCTGTTTACCACAGCTGATATTATTGGTACGTAGGTAGGTAGTTAGATTTTCGCACTGGCGTGATGCATGCTGCGGTTCGCGCGCAGTACATAGTATAAGATAGTATACTATACACGTATTTAGGTAGGTATTATAATATTATAGAGCAATCATGTTTATTTACATTGGAGCACCAAGGTCAGGCGGGCGGCAGAACCGGGAAAATGCAAATGCTGAAATTATTGTAATATTAGTGATTCCGAGGAAATTATTTATTTTCGCTGAGACTCGGCGATACGCATAGCGGGTACTTCTCACCAACTTATAGTTCCCGCCTTTGTTCGAAAACATACTCGTATTTGCCATCTGCAAATATATGGACGGTTAAAAGGAAGTAGGGCATAAGCAGCATGCCCCTTTGGTCAAAAATCAGTTATGAAAGCTATCCTACTTAAATTTTTCCGCTCTTTCTATACCCATAGCTTCCGTAGCTCTACGATGGTTTTTTTTTGCTGTGTATGCCCAAGCAAACAACTGCGTTTTCGATGTATGGTTTTGGTGTAACCGACAAGATTTTGGCCTTTTTTGTCCTAAAGGCGCTTGTGACATGAACGCAACTAAACTACACAATTAGTGTAACTTATTGCCTGCGTTTCCCCGAAGGGGTCGCATGTGGCGCTTCGGGACCTATGTACTTTTACAGGTAAGGGGGCCGGCCTCACACCAGCCACTTTCAGTTGAAGTGGGGGTTTCCCAGCTCCCGGGGGGGCTGGTTCTCATTTCTTGTGAAGGCTGAGTAAGCCTTGAGATCGAACCCTTGCTCTCGGCATGGAATGCAAGCATTCTACCAATTGAGCTATCGACCTTTTTACGAGCTTGAACGTCGTCGCTACAAAGCGCCAATTCTCAAGCAAGACTCAGTTGCTGTAACGCTGGATGTACCTATGATGACCGGTCATTGGTAAAGGTTTATGATTTTTTCAACCCAGCGAAGAGCAAATTTGAAAATATAAATGGTATATTTTTTGTGCTCCGACGGGAATCGAACCCACAACCTTACATTCAGAGTCCGAAGTGTTACCACTGAACTACGGTCCGGTCATTTGACCGTTTATTGTTACTATTTATGTCAGCTTTTTATTTTATTTTGATCGATGCTTCCAGCACATTCACACAATTATTTTCAGAGTTAGGGCTCTCGGTAGTCAGTAGGCAAGCACGCAAGTACTGTTCGCAAGTACTTGCTTCTATTAAATTTAGATAGTGGGTCGACCTGCTGATAATAAGCGCAAACACTTGCGCTTGCGAGCAAACATTGAGCAATACGAGCGCTCGCCTCACTTATTGCCAGCCTCCTGCAGCCGCACGCTAAGCATCTTCCCATCGACTACTGAGGACTAGAAATTATTTAAACGAAAATAGACATTTTATATCTGTACCCTTAGCACGAGTTGCAAAACTTGAGAAAAGCAAAGTTTACGGAAAATATTAAAGAGTGATTTCTCCCAAAATCTGCCGTTTTTGTTTCTTACACTTTATGGTCTAAGCAAAAGAGTTACAGTCTATAATCTATAATCTAAGTTGCAAGGATATATTCATTCAAAGCTCTCGGATGTATGCCCACAAACAAACACGTGTAGTTCGCGCTTAGAAATGCTGATTGTGTACTTACAAATAAAATCCAAACCTCAAATGAACATAAGCCCTGCAACTCTTGCCGACATTCCCTGAAACAGGGGTGACATTGGCAAAGTGAACCATTTTTTACAGTTTGGGTGGTCAGCCTCATACCAACCTATAAGCCAAGGAATAAAGAACAGTGGTGAAGAAAATCAAGTTCAAACGGCAGATTTTAGGGGAAATCACTCATTAATAATTGCCGTAAACTGTACATTACTCAAGTTTTGCAACTCGTACTAAGGGTACTGTTTCAACTTAAACACGAAAATGGTCTTTGGTAAGAAAGAGAACAAAGATCTTAACATTTCCATGTGTACAAAAAAAACTCGGGCGAATATAAAAATGTTTCTAGAAAGGTGGCAACATTGCAGCGTGCGTACTATGCCCGAACCAGTCAGAACATAGCACGCACGCGTTATGAATCTTGTGATCGCTTAAATTGACGATCTTCAAAGGAAAAATTATTATTATTATTAATACAAAATTTATATAGCACCTTTTATGACAGTGTGTCACTCCAAAGGCGCTTAAAAAGGCATTCTTTGTAGACATTGGGTGTCAAAACACAAAATGGAGAAAGCAAGAAAACATAGAATTTGACGCGTAAAAATGTTTTTCGTATGACTACACCACTGCAACGTTTGACAGGACTGGGACAAATGTGGTCTATAGTATGTATCAATGCAGTAATTTGGTTTCTGCTCCTCTATGTTATTACCCAATGCATCTCCCTGAGTTCTTCAAGTAATTGTTAACTAAACTAAATACTCATAGTGTTTGCTCACTAATAAATTAGGCTGCACTGTGTAGGTACACTATCCAGGAGCTACAGAATATCAATTTGAATGTAAACTATAGAGTTGTTAGCTGTGTACATTAAATTAAATTAAAATATTAAAATTAAAAAAAATTCAAACAATTTGTATGTGGTTACGGGGCATACAAATTGTTTTTATTTATTTTTTATTTTAATATTTAAAAAATGAAAGGTTACAAAGTGTATGTCTCATCAATTAATGATATTGTAAATTAAATTAGGCTGATATATTTGGTGAGCGCTATTTTTGTGAGCATCACACCTCAAGAGCCCTCTGCAAGCTTGGTCGTCGCTGTAGAAAGCGCCAATTCTCAAGCAATACCCAGTTGCTGTAAGGCTCGATAGACCTTTGGTGACCGGTCTTTGGTACCTTTGGGACCGGTATATGAATTTTTCAACCCAGCGAAGAGCATATTTGTACTTAAATATAAATTGATTTTTTTGCTGGGATTGGAACCCACAACCTCCATTTACGAGTCTCAAGCGTTACCACTAGACTACGGACCGTTCTTTGATCTCTTCTCGACTTAAAATAAGGCGATTGTCAGCTGTTGCACGTACACATGTCGTGTTTAGATGTGTGTGTGTGTGCGTGTGTAAGTGCTCATTCAAATGAAAAGTGGCTGCATACACACAAGTGGAAGTGACTCGACAACTTGAAAATCATAATCAAAAACTAGTTACAAATTGCTATATACTAAAAAAGAAACAAAACAACATAATAACGTGACTACGCTGCACGTACAGTGTATGTGTTTGCCTAATCCTACACCTGCCAAATTTTGCAGACAAGAGCCAGTTGCCTGGAACAATTTGCCCGTCAATCTTCGAATGAACCAACCCACCACCACCTTCAGAAAACGACTGAGGACATTGCTGTTTTCAAGAAGCTATCTATAATCTAAGTTGCAAGGATATATTCATTCAAAGCTCTCAGATGTATGCCCACAAACAAACACGTGTGGTTCGCGCTTACAAATGCTGATTGTGTACTTACATATAAAATCCAAAACTCAAATGAACATAAGCCCTGCAACTCTTGCCGACATTCCCTGAAACAGGGGTGAAATTGGCAAATTGAACCATTTTTTACAGTATGGGTGGTCAGCCTCATACCAACCTATAACTCAAGGAATACAAATAAGCTACGCAACTAAACGCAACTAAGCTACACATATAGTGTAACTTCTTGCCGCGTTATCCCCGAAGGGGTCGCATGTGGCGAGTTGAGCCTATTTATTTTTACAGGTAAGGGGGCCGGCCTTACGCCAACTACTTCAGTTGAAGTGGGGGTTTTCCCAGCTCCCGAGGGGGCTGGTACTCATTTCTTGTGAAGGCTGAGTAAACCTTGCCGGTAATTTTATTATGGGGTTTGAAATAAACACCGAAATAGGAAATCATTTCTGACACCCTCCTCGGTGGGATTCGAACCCTAGCTCACGGGGTAGAATGCGAGCACTCTACCAACTGAGCTATCGACCGGACTAAGCTACATATGAAATAAATCATCCATTATCAATCAACGAATACAAAATTGCAGGGTTTTTAAATTCAATTGCGGTTTGGATTTCAATTTGTAATTACACGTGCAGCATTTGTACACGTGAAATTACACGTGTCTATTTGAAGGCATGCATTTAATATGTTTTTTTTAACGTTACTGTATTTTTCTATTCGAATTTGAAATAAATTCGTTATAATTTTTACCCTATGACATTGTTGGTTAAATTGTTGTTAGGCTATACACCACCAAAAAGAGACTAAGCTCTTGTGTGTGGTGAGGGGAAATCTTCTGGAATATATTTGCAACTTAGATTATATTATTCTAGATGTATTAATTGCATCTCCTCAACAACAACAAAATTTTAAACAAAATAAATAAAAAGCAAGATTAATTGCGTAGTAGCCAGGAAACCTAAAATAACTTGAATATTTTACATGGTGACTTACATTGTTTTGAACAAGAGGGCTTCCCATCTACTGGCATGGATAAGTAGGCACCTATTTATTTACACAAGTGGATCAACACCTACACGTGTGGGTACCTACTACATCACTCGACAGTCCAACAGAGAATTAGCACAGAATGGAATCACTGTTTGCACTATTTTAAACCATAGCAACTGCACTGCACATGAAAATACCTAAATCAAAAGCTAAAATTATTTGATATTGAACCATTCAAACTTCAAAAAATACACTTAGATTTACTTCACTTCGTTCCTTGACTGACAGGTTTGTATGAGGCAGTAAAAACTTGGTTCACTTTTGCTAATGCCATCCCGACTTCAGGGAAAGGCGGCACGAGTTGCAAAGTTTATGCTCAAGTGAGGTTTGGTTTATTTTGCATACACACAAGCGCGAACATAAATGTGCCTGCTTGTTTAAAGTCATATAAACTAACGTTGAAACAGCACAACCTCAGCAAACTTAACAAGAAAATATTAAAAAAACAAAATGACAGATTAAATAAAGTTTGCAACTTTCACGTTCATGGTCGGTGTTGATTAAAACCACCACGTCGCTTTGATAACTCGCCTTGAGAATGCTTTCTGCTCATAAAAGCGAAACGTCGGTAGACACTGCAGTCTAACTCGAAAATCCACAAAAACAATTTGTTAAAATGCCCGACTGTTCACTGTTCACAATCACAATAACTTGCACGCGCACAGATTTGAGAAGCAGTTTTGTGACGTCAGCGTTGTGAGATGAAGCGTATTTTAGATGTGTACGGTGTCGCGGCATGACAGATGTTGGTCTCTGCGCCGACTCGACTGATTTGCACATTTTTTCTAGGATGCATTATTATATTTGTGACGCAACGATCTGTCAAGACTCAAAGAATAGCAGAGCTGCACCAGAATGCCATTTTGTACAAGCAAGTCGACAGTACTTGAGGTGAAATGAATATATATATATACAAGGATAATTTATTTATAAGGTACACATAATTGAAGAGCGCCGTTTTTGTGTGTGTCACACCTCAAGGGCCCTCTCAAATCACGGATAAGATTTTTTGTAAAGATGCGTCTTTAGTGCTCCTTTAAAGACACCAACAGTTTCTGCCTTCCTCACATTAGGTGGTAGTCTGTTCCACTCCATTGGGCCCGCAAACCGGAAAGCACGGTCCCCAAAATTAGTGCGTGTCTGACGTGACGGCTGGACTAAGTCAACCGCCCCACACCCTGCAGATCTGAGAGTTTGGCGTCTCAAATCTATCTCAATAGGTGAGAACATGTCAGACAGGTATGAAGGAGCCGTACCATTGACAGCTTTGTAAACCATCAAACAAACACGGTAGACCACCCTCTCCGGAAAACGAAGCCAATGCAGTTCTTTCAACAATGGAGCAATATGATTAAATTTGGACATCCCGAAAATGAGTCTTGCTGCAGAGTTCAGCACAGATTGTAGTCGGCTGAACTGTTTTTTCGGCTGACCTATATACAGCGTTGAGCAATAGTCAACCCGAGACATCACAAAAGCGTTAACCAGGGTCCTGACCGCCCCTGATGGTAAACATCTCCTGATTGCCTTAATCTGGCGAAGTTCAAAAAACGAGGAGGATACCGTGTTATTCAACTGCTCTCCCATTGTGAGGTTCCGATCCAGTGTGACTCCTAGAAGTCTCACTGAATCTGACGGCTGAATCAGCTGTCCCCCAATGGAGAGTGGTACGCGAGTTGTCAGGAGATGATCACGCCTGGACGTAGCCGCCCACATAATTTCCGTCTTACCCATGTTAAGGATTAGGCCATTGCTTGTCATCCATTCACCGATCTCCGCAATGCAAGCTGCCATTCTGTTACTGAGAGCTCCCGCCATGTGTGGTCGACACTGAGAGTAAATCTGCCAGTCATCTGCATATGCATGTGTAGTAAGGCTCCATTTCTCGACTATGCTCTCAATGTCGGCCGTGTATAAAATAAACAGGATCGGTCCCAACACAGACCCCTGCGGCACTCCGGAGATCAGCGAATAGGAAGGTGAGACACAGTCACAAGTACGCACTACCTGCTTGCGATCCGCCAAATAGGAGGTGAACCACGCCAGAGCCTTATCTCTCAAGCCGTACGCATCCTCCAACCTCTTTATCAAGATATCATGACATACGGTGTCAAAAGCCGCACTCATGTCCAGAAGAGCTAGGAGCGCAAGATTTCCGCAATCCACTGCCGATATCAGATCTGAGACTACGGTCAACAAACCAGTTTCAGTTGAATGATATTTCCTATAGGCTGATTGCCTTTTCGGCATCAGGTTGTTATCACTCAGATAAGATACCAGCCGGTTAGAGACAATACGCTCCAGCACCTTGGACAAAAACGGCAAATTTGACACCGGCCTGAAATTGGAGGGATCATTAGGATCGAGATTTGGTTTTTTTAGTATCGGCGTTATCTGCGCTTCCTTCAAAAAAGAGGGAACAGTGGATTCCACAAGGCATCCATTAATAAGCCTTACAATAAATGGAGCCACTTGTAAGATGCACTCTTTCAGCACCCACGCTGGCACAGGATCAAGATCACACTGCTTATTTGGTGATCCCACTACGACTCGCGTTACCTCCTCAATAGAGGTCAGCTCAAGCATTTCAAGTTGCGAGTTGCACATAGATTCAGGAGAACCTGGACCAATCTCCAGAGGAGAGTCTCTACGTGGTATTTTATCCTGAAAGTATGCAGCGAACTCATCAGCAGTCGACATTGAACCCGTACCAGCCCGAGCACTGCCAGACACGTTCTCCAGAAGTCTCCATAAACGCTGTGGACATTTTTCCCTAGCTATCATTGTACAAAAATATTGAGACCTTTTCTGGAGAATAGTTGACCTGTACAGACCCTGTGCACCCATCCACATTTCTCTAGTGCTACCTGGTTTACCGCTCCTGAAATTACGCTCCGCTTGCCGCATTTTTCGTTTCAGAGCACTACACTCATTATCAAACCAGATAGCACTATTCCGCTCCCTAACACATTTAGTTGAAATGGGAGCATGAAAATTTATTAGATTTTTCAGGGTGACATTGTACAGCTCAACTAACCTGTCTGGGTGCATTGAGATGTAGGTTTCCGGACAACAGATCGGTGAAAGTAATAAGTCACTTTTAAAGGAGTCCATATTAAGTCCGTTCCAGCACCTGGAGATAATCTTCCTGTACACTGGAACCGGTCGTCCGAGATCTAATTCAGTAATCACCAACCTGTGGTCCGATAAACCCACATCTCTCACCTCTGTTTTTGAAGGAGCATCCTCCTCTCTGGTGATGACTACATCCAGTAGGCCACCCGCATCATGAGTGGGAGCATCTACCCACTGTCTGCAGCCATAGTCCGCAAGCAAGGCAGTGAGAGTAACACAATTGGTGTCATCTCTGCGCTCAAGCCTAACGTTGACATCCCCAACCAACAGAAACATCTCATTACGAGTTACCAAAATTTCAAATAGCTCCCGAAATTCGCGAAAAAACTCCGCAGTTACAGGCTTAGAGCCAGGCCGATACACTATAGCTATAGTGAGCGCTGCTCTGGAGGAGACCCGACACACAAGGCACTCAAATGTCGTGAAAGAGGACATATTAATCCTCTCCACACGACATCCTGGGCGCACTAGCAACGCAACTCCGCCATGGTTGGTCCAGGAAATATTTTCTGTCCCTTTGCCATGACGCGGCCTTGCCCGTGCTTCCTCAAGTGTCGCGAACCCCAGAGCGCGCAGTTTCTTCATGGCAGTTGAGTGGTAGCTCTCATGCCACGTCTCCGTCAGCGCAAGGATGCCAAGGTCATGGCTTTCACAAATTTCATAAATATCATCAACCTTATTGGCAATAGATCTAGCATTCCAGCATCCAAGATTCATCTTCTTCTCCACGTTCTGTTGATGCCTCCCACTGGTCAGCAGGGAGCACGACGATGGAGGTGCCACTGAAGGTCTGGATGTGGAAGCGGGATCCTTACATGATGCTGGAGAAACAGGAGTTGTCACCGATGCGACTGAGTAGCTCAGCCGTCGCCCCCCTCGCTTCCTGCGCCTCACGCGCCTCCTCAGCACCATGTGTGGCCATGATTTGACACTTTTAGTACATATCGGCAAAGTTCTTGCAATAATATTTTTCAGAACATGTAGTGAGTACCTCAGTACTGGACGTACCACTGGCGCATCGCTTTGGGTCATGTACCGCGTCACGTACGCACTTGCAAGTAGGTACCTGTGCCGCGATGTCTGCAGCTGTCAAAATTTGTGGGATGATTCGATTAACTTGTAATTACCACTAACTGGTGTGCGCAAACACGTATTAACTTATTACTGTTCCACAAACATACACTGCCGGTTCTTTATTCAATATTAAACACAGAAAAAAACTATTTTAATCGCCATAAACACAAAAAATATTACAGAGCTTCTACCGCCTGCTAGTCAGCGGCGGTAGGTAGTTGCTCTCTAGGATGAATGTAGATGCTCGGTAGAATGCTATACTTGTGAAAATAAAGTTCTGTGTTTTTACAAAAAAAAAACTTTCTTATCAAAATATTTTTCCACTGTTTAAATACACGAACTTTAAAAAGTTGAAGGATTGTTTTAAGACGACTCATTAGGCAATTGTAAGACTTTTTTACATATTTTTTACACTTCATTTAAATTTTTCCACATTTAACCTTTATTCCTTGACTTATAGGATGGTAGGAGGCTGACCACCCATACTGTAACAAATTACTCACTTTGCCAAAGTCACCCCTGTTTCAGGGAAGGTCGGAAAACGTTACAGGGTTTATGTTCATTTGAGGTTTAGGTGCAGGGTTTTGAAACCAAACATCGCATGAACCTAAGCTTTGCAACTCGTGCCGCCTTTCTCTGAAACCGGAGTGGCATCGACAAAGTGAACCAAGTTTTTACAGCAATGGGGTTCAGCTTCACACTAACCTATGTATTACTCAAGGAACAAAGATCCTTGTCACATAAACTGTAACGAGATGAATTTGTTTGTTTAGTAGAATGGCACATTATATTTGAATTTGAATAAAAAAAAGAAAAACAAAAGAATGCAGAAGGACAGAAGAAGCTTCCCTGGTGAGAGAGCCACAAGCTGGTGTAAATTAGGATAATAAATATTATTGTGTTGTGTGGTTTTATGTAATTGTGAAATGAATAAAGTAAACATTTAATGTGGTTGTTATATTAATATTGTATCGTTCATCTGTCAGTGGAAAAACCCTCACAAAACCTGAGAAGTGGAACCGTCGAAAAAAAAATTAAAACTCCTCCCATTGCTGCTATTAACAGTTTGTTTTAGACTCCTACTATATTATGTGTGTATGCATAGATTAGAACATTACATTATCTCATTTACTCAGTTTATGGATATCTAAGATGATAAAGCCCTTGTAGTTGTATCGTAGGATTCGCCTCTGGATGGTCGCTGTCTCCTTCTAATCAATGGCCGCTAAACGGTTTACAAATGAAACAGCAACATGATGTTGCGATCATTGATGAAGTAGTATCGCAGTGTTGATAAAATATCTGGTAGGTAGATCAGTAGATGTGACATTAGCGCGGCGTCAGCATGCGAGATCTGCAATCAGTCGTGACGCATGCGCAGGGGTGGGCACGGAAAACCGGAATCTGCACGGACATCGCAAATTTCCACATAAAAAAATAAATGAATGCAAAAGAAGGAATGTCTAAATCTAAATCTAAATTAAGTTGCAAAGATATGTATCATTTGAGATTCATATTAAATGCATTCCCACAAGCAGAAACGCATAATTTTTATTGTAGGTCCCACACACATGCCGCGTGTGGACCTACAATATAAAAAAAAAACAATCTAAAAATGAACATAATCCCTGCAACTCTTGCCGACCTTCCCTGAAACTTCCCTCTCCCGTCAATTTGATAAGATGGAGATACCCTGTATGATGTACTCGTATCTATAATATATAATCTAAGTTGCAAGGATATATTCATTTAAAGCTCTCAGATGTATGCCCACAAACCAACACGTGTAGTTCGCGCTTACAAATGCTGAATGCGTACTTACAAATAAAATCCAAACCTCAAATGAACATAAGCCCCACAAATTTTTGCCGACCTTCCCTGAAACAGGGGTGACATTGGCAAAGTGAACCATTTTTTCCAGTATGGGTGGTCAGCCTCATACCAACCTATAAGTCGAGAACATAATATCGTCCTTCTGTACAAGTGGAGCTATTGCGACATCTATGGAAGCATCACCGAAGGTCAATAAATGTACCTACAACCTTCGACCTCGAGCAAACAACAATAATTCAACAGTTCGTGTTTCTTCCTTGTAGTAGACACACGTCTCCAGAAGACGTCGGATGTGACTCCGACGAAAAGTAGAGAAAATCGTTCTTATCTTTACACATGGTCAGTATATAACAGCCGTTTTTTTTATTCCAAAGAATCATAATCATAATTTAAAATCTTCAGGTACTACATATTTTGTTTGCCTTTTCTTTAGCAACCCAGCAGAGTGACATCAAGTTCTCCTCGTCTTTTTAAACGTACCAAGCACATTATTTCGTATTACAAGACTTGCTATCCCAATATGAAGAGCTTGACTTGGGTACATGGTGCATGTATTTTTGGCTCACGACGGAAAAGCGCGTAAATATAAAATAATGTGTGATTTTCTGCTTTTGCGGATGTGCCAGAAGGTCTGTAATCTAAGTTGCAAAGACAAGACAACATGTTGATTCACTGTACTAATACTTAATTCTTTCCAAGCTTAGCATTTAATAGAATTGTCATTTAAGATCCGTCCCTTGGCTGGTAGGTTGGTATGATGCTGACTACCCAAACAGTAAATAAACGGTTCACTTTGCCAATGTTACTCCAGATTCAGGGAAGGTCGGCAAAAGTTACGGGGCTTAGGTTCATTTGAAGTACACATGCGGCCTTTGTAAGCACGAACTACACGTGTCTGTTAATGGGCATGAATTTGTAATTTGTTGTGTATGTTCCTTGACTTATAGGTTGGTATGCGGCTGACCACCCATGCTGTAGAAAATGGTTCACTTTGCCAGTGTCACCCCTGTTTCAGGGAAGGTCGGCAAAAGTTGCAGGGTGTGTGTCCATTTGAGATTTGGTTTTTATATTGTAGGTTCACATGCCAAGCGCGAACTTGTACATGTCTGCTTGTGAGAATGCATGTAATGTGACTCCCCTATGTTACATACCTTTGCAACTTAGATTCGATTAGATTGAGGTGTCGCCACTGCGTTTATTTTTATAAAGGTGTGATATCACTGACACGTAGATAAAAATACTATAATGCCACACTTGTTCACAGATAATCATCGGTTCTCAGTGTAATTGATTGACAAGGTGAAAACAAACACCAGTACCCTGAGTACGAGTTGCAAAACTTGAGTAAAGTAAAGTTTACGGAAAGTATTAAAGAGTGGTTTTCCCCAAAATCTGCCGTTTTTGTTTTTTTGAACTTGATTTTCTTCATCACTGTAACTCTCTTGCTAAGACCATAAAGTGTAAGAAACAAAAACAGCAGATTTTAGGGAAAATCACTCTTAAATACTTTCCGTAAACTTTACTCTACTCAAGTTTTGCAACTCGTACTAGGGGTAGAGTACGTTCATATGCTTCAAATTATTATAAACCCAACACCTTTGTAGCGTGATGACGTTAGCGATCATTGTTTCAGAAGTTTCGTGGTCTTGCGCTGTCCGGAATAACTCCTCCACAGCTTTCATCCCATTGCAGTCTCGCATATTGCATAGCCTCCCGGCAATCTCATTTAGTCTCATCAAGTACATTTTTTCTTTCATTATTCCGTTATTCGACCGGTCCGTAGTTCAGTGGTAACACTTCGGACTCTGAATGGGAAAGTTGTGGGTTCGATTCCCGGCGGAGCACAAAAAATACACAATTTATATTTTCAAATTTGCTCTTCGCTCGGTTGAAAATTTCATAAAACCTTTACCAATGACCGGACACCAAAGGTCCATCCAGCATTACAGAAACTGGGTCTTGCTTGAGAATTGGCGACGGCTTTGTAGCGACGACGATCAAGCTCGTAAAAAGGTCGATAGCTCAATTGGTAGAATGCTTGCATTCCATGCCGAGAGCAAGGGTTCGATCTCAAAGGTGTGTACTCAGCCTTCACAAGAAATGAGAACCAGCCCCCCCGGGAGCTGGGAAACCCCCATTTCAACTGAAAGTGGTTGGTGTGAGGCCGGCCCTCTTAACTGTAAAAATACATAAATAGGTCCCGAAGCGCCACATATGACCCCTTCGGGGAAACGCAGGCAAGCAGTTACACTATATGTGTAGCTTAGTTGCGCATTATTCACGTTACACTTATGGGTAGTTTTGGTAAAACCCTACACAGTAATTGCACTTATTCCAATGATACCATGACAAGTCGGTAGACTGCAAATCATTGCATTCAATGTTTTCCCAGAAAGAGGTTGAATGTGACGCGGCGTCGCGAATCCTAGTCGCCATCCACCTGACGCGCCTGTGCGTCACATGCTAAAGGAGCCACTTCTAATCTGATCTAATCTAAGTTGCAAAGATATGTGTAACATTGGGAATTCCCATTAAATGTATTTTCACAAGCACGTATTAAATATGACATATAAACCCTCATTGCACACACACTGACATCACAGTTCTCATCAAGATCTTCATCATCATCATACTTCACGCTGAAGAAGCCCATCGTAGAAATGGGCGAAACGTCCGGAAGCTCCAGCTCCCACAGACCACGGCAACAGATCCCGGAAAACGTCACTCCAGAAACACGTATTAGTTCGCGGTTGCACATGCCGCATGTGAACCTACAACATAAAAACCCAAATCTCAAATTAGCATACACTATGCAACTCGTGCCGACCTTCCCTGAAACAGGGGTGACATTGGCAAAGTGAACCATTTTCTACAGCATGGGTAGTCAGCCGCATACCAACCTATAAGTCAAGGAACATACACAACATTTTTTTTTTAAATTACAATTAATAATATCAACTATGTATAAACATCAAAAGAAATACCTAGTCCTAGCCGCCAACATTACAAATCAACCGCCATTTCTTTCTGCCCTTACATACTTCTTTCATTTTATATAGAGTCATAACCTTGTTCATACAAGCTTTCCTTTTATTATGACTCTTGATCTTAATTCTGTAAATTTCAACTAAATACTTCCGTAAGAGAATAATGTTGGTTGTCCGGTCGATAGCTCAGTTGGTAGAGTGCTTGCATTAGATGCCGAGAGCTTGGGCTCAAATCCCACTGAGGGTGTCAGAAATGATTTCCCGTTTCGGTGTTTATTTAAAAGCAAAAATAAAAAGGTTCCACTCGCCATATGCGACCCCTTTGGAGAAAACGCGGCAAGAATTTACACTATATGTGTAGCTTAGAAGCGTTTTAGAATTTAGAACGAATGAGAATCATTGATTATGTACTGGAATTTCGGATATACGCTCTACGAAGAGGCGTAGGTAGTTTTATCATCTAATCTAATCTAATCTAAGTTGCAAAGATATGTTACATTGGAGATTCACATTACATGCATTCTCACAACCAGACACGTACAAGTTCGCGCTTGCACATGCCTCATGTGAACCTACAACATAAAAACCAAATCTCAAATGGACATACACCCTGCAACTCTTGCCGTCCTTCCCTGAGACAGGGGTTACATTGGCAAAGTGAACCATTTTTACAGCATGGGTGGTCAGCCGCATACCAACCTATAAGTCAAGGAACGATCATACTTAAATTAATTCCCATAGTAGGTGTAAGTCTCTATGCTATGATTTATTTGAGTACTCGATCAAAGGGCATGAATAACTAACTGAAAAATAGGATTCATTATTGTTTCACATCATATGATATTGAACTACATCTTTGGAGAAATCACAAGCCGTCTCGAACACGCCAAATTATTTTTAGTAAAATGTCGCACAAAATAAGAAGACCCTCTCTTTCAGTTTGAATTTCTTTTTTTTAATTTTTGGTACGGTTGAGCGTAAACCTTAAAATTTATGCGTACTCGGAGCACTGAAAATTTTGGAAAACAATTCGTCTTCTTAGTGCTTGATTGTCTTATGTCTATCACAGGTAATTTCACATGAGCAATGTTTGTATGTACTCGTATAATGGACCGATGTGTCTTATTAAAATTAGAAATTGATTTGTAAAGTATTTAAAAGAACTCTTTGTTTTTCTTAGCCGAGATTGTATAGAATGCGATCCTTCAAACTATTTCATTGAAAGGCTATTTATAAAAATAATCTATAATCTAAGTTACAAAGATACATCAACATTCAAAGCTCATATCAAATGCATGCTCACAAACAAACACGTGTAGTTCGCGCTTACAAATGCTGAATGTGTACTTCCAAATAAAATCCAAACCTCAAATGAACATAGACGATGCAATTTTTGCCGGCATTCCCTGAAACGGGGGTGACATTGGCAAAGTGAACCATTCTTTACAGTATGGGTGGTCAGCCTCATACCAACCTACAAGTCAAGGAATGAAATGGCAGATAAGCCAAACTAGCACTGGGGTGTGGAATTATCGGCATTGAGCTGTGTTTGTTTGCTCGGCAGAGCTGTAAACCTAGTATAAAATATTGCATTAATACTCAACAATCGCGTTAACAGGAAATGTTTGAAAGAACAAATGCGCTTCTAGTGAGAGTTTTAGTTTTCATACAAGTTTTCTGTTCACGCGATGGTAGAGTATTTTTACACAGTATTTTGTACTCGCGAGTAATGCTAGCCAATGGCGTGGCGGACTGTACCCTTAGTACGAGTTGCAAAACTTGAGAAAAGTAAAGTTTACGGAAAATATTAAAGAGTGATTTCTTCTAAAATCTGCGGTCTTTATTTCTTAAACTTTATGGTCTTAGCAAAAGAGTTACAGTGATGATGAAAATCAAGTTCAAACAAACAAAAACGCCAGATTTTGGGGGCAATCACTCATTAATAATTGCCGTACACTTTACATTACTCAAGTTTTGCAACTCGTACTAAGGGTACTGTTTGCTTTGGCCTTTGTTTTGGAGCTTCAGAGCAGTGTTGCCACCTTAGCCCTTTTGGGGCTAGATCTAGCTCTTTTTACTGTTGGTGAACTCGTTGTTTAATGACTTAGCCCGAAAAGGGCTATCTAGCCCTTTTCATTTACTTAAAAATATTGTACGAAAATCTGAAATTTGCGCCATGCTAACATCGCAATAACATCGAACTTTTGCGATTTTTGTCATATATATTGTTTTTTTTTTTGGTAGATACCATTTGTTCGATTATGGCAACATATCTATGGCAACTAAATGATTCTAAACGGAAAATTTGTTAATTTTAGTTTGTAAAATAACTAATATTTTTAATTTTGAAAAAAAATATTGTGATTCAAACTAAAAAATAAATACATAAGTAATTGAAATCATTAGTCCAGGTGTTTATTTAGCCTTTTTTTACACCAACTCTTGTTGTGCTCCTTTTAGCCCGATCTAGCCCTTTTTAGCTTCTTCGATTGCCCCCATTACTAAAACTAAGGTGGCAACACTGCTTCAGAGACCTTCGGAAATTCAGGCTGAATAACCAACGGCGCACACACAAAACCGAAAACCTTTTCAGTCCAAAATATGTGCGGTCTTATTCATTTAAAATTTTACGGCACAGAATGCCTTTTACAGAAAAAAAACACAAATATAAACGAGGAGAAAATCAATGGTTAAATACAAACGAGCAATAATATGAGATTAAGTTAAGTACATAGACAACAGCAACAGAAAGAAATTTACATCCAACTTTTTACATAGATTTGCTCAACCTTCACAAGAAATGAATACCAGCCCTCTCGGGAACTGGGAAACCCCTGTTTCAACTGAAGCGGTTGGAATAAATCCGGTCCCTTAGCTGTAAATCATAAGTTCACTCGAGAACGCGGCAAGAAGTTACACTATATGAGTAGCTTATTTGCGTTGCATTTAGAGGAGCTAAAAAATTTCGACATTGAATTAATTTCGTATTTTTTATGGAAAGAAACAAAACATTTATTTCAATAAAAAAACTCATACATCTTTCATAGATGTAATTGAAAGTGATTTTAATAATTATAATATTGAACTTCATTCCAGCCTCGTCGCGCGGAGGGTGCACTACGTGACCGGCCATATGAATACTTTCAAGTGAGATAGATACGAATGGAATACAAAAAATGTTTGATCAAAGTAGAAAATGTGATGGCTGAAAATGAACGTAATAAAATCTGAAATTCTTATCGAGATGGAAGAGTTCACAAATAATCTAATATTTCACAAATAAGGTGTTAATTCTTATCCAGTTTTGACTAGATTTTTGGCAGCGAAGAATCGGTTTGGTTTTGGTTTCAGTCCATCTAATTAACAAGAGTACTACACACATTGACCGGTTCGCAGTCTAATGATTAACGCAACGGACACGTAATCTGAAGGTTGTGAGTTCTATCTTCGGCAGAGTACAACGAAATCAATTCGACTGTCAAAAGTGCACGTCCTGTGGGACTGCGAAGCCTTGCAGTCCCACAGGACGTGCACATGTGCCTGGTCGTGAGGCGCTCTTCAACGCTGTCAGACCGGTCATCGGCCTGATTGGATACGCGGACTTTGTGGCCAACAAATCCAACATTGAGGCTTTTTCAAAGTTTAGTGCCAGCTATGGCGAGAACTCGTCAGTCTAATAAGGCCGACATTCTTTCTATTTCTCTGTATTCTTTTCCACCTCTAGGTGGTTAGCCACTTAGCCAGGAGAGCGCCTCCCGAACAGTCTCAGTAGTAGCATCTCGAATTCTAGGCCTTAAGTCATATGTTAAGACGCTCAAAATCCTCGAGCCCTAAACCCTCACGGATAAATCTTTCAGTGATTTCTGAGCCTCTTTTGCTTTGCGTATTTACTTGGGAAAGTGTAGCTTCACGGGAGGGTCTTCTGCCACTTGCATCTCACATAATTTGTGCATGCGAGTCCTGTGACACATCCCCGGATGGGATGGATATACAGGGCGTGGGTCCGTGGAGGGGAGACTGACCCTGAGAGAAGGTGTTGTCAAATGTGCTGAATCGAAAAATTCATAAGACCGGTCACCAAAGGTCTTGTTGAATTTCAGAAAGCTTAACTCAATGCTCTCTAGATTGAATGAAGCTTTGTTAGGTAACCATTTGAAGTTGAATGCAAGTAAGACGAAAGTATTGATTTTTGAAAGAGATGATGAAAATATGAATTATGAATTTAAAATTAATGGAATGAATGTTGATGTCGTAAATGAGTTTGTATACCTGGGAAGTAAGTTTGAAAAAGATGGAAGAATGACCGGTGAATTTGAAAGAAGAATAATGAAAGGCAGGTGCGTACTGGGTGCTACCGCTAGCATCGCCAAAAACCAGAATCTTTCAAAAAATGTTCGACTGGCGGTGCACGGTGGTATACTAGTGCCCACTCTGATGTATGGAAGTGAAGCCTGGACGGTGAGTGAAAGTGAGATTAGTAAAGTCCATACGGTAGAAATGGATTACTTAAGAAGTATGATTGGAAAAAGACGGAGTGATAGGGTGAGGAATGATTTTGTTAGAGAGGAATGCGGTGTTAGAGAAAGTGTGAAAGTAAAGATTAAAAGAAGTATACTTAGATGGTTTGGACATTTGGAGAGAATGAATGAGGAAAGAATGACGAAGAAAGTATATGCTGCAAGAATTGATGGATGTCGTGGAAGAGGAAGACCGAGAAAGGTATGGATGGACCAAATTTTCGAAATAGCGAGTGAATGGGATATCCAGAGTCATAATAAAAGGAGGACTTGTATGAAAAAGGTTATGACTCTGGATGAAATGAAAGAAGTATGCAAGGACAGGAAGAAGTGGCGGCTAATCTGCAATGCTGATTTTTAATGTTGGATTATTGGCTTGCTACATTTTTTGCATAAGACATTTTTTACTTTTTGTATGGATTTATTTTTAAGGTTTTGTTGTTTTCTTATACTTAAATGTTATTTATTACTCGTATTCCTTGACTTATAGGTTGGTATGAGGCTGACCACCCATACTGTAAAAAATGGTTCACTTTGCCAATGTCACCCCTGTTTCAGGGAATGTCGGCAAGAGTTGCAGGGCTTATGTTCATTTGAGGTTTGGATTTTATTTGTAAGTACACAATCAGCATTTGTAAGCGCGAACTACACGTGTTTGTTTGTGGGCATACATCTGAGAGCTTTGAATGAATATATCCTTGCAACTTAGATTATAGATTAGATTATAGATTATAGATTAACAACAACTGGGCCGTGCTTGCGAATTGGCGCTTTCTCGACACGACGACCAAGCTCGCAGAGCTTCTTTCCCTCGTCATCACTTCTTGTAGCCAGTGTGATGCAGGCGCGTGCATAGGGTATAAGCAAATACATTTCAGAATGAATATCTTCTCCCATTCCTTAAAAATAACTCATTTGAAATTGACTGAAGTGCTAACGATGGCTCCAATCGAACTGAAACTTTGAATTTTAAATCTGAACATCGAGCTTAAACGTTTTTTTACCATATATTGCCTAACTATTAGACGCATGTGCCTGTATGAGATGCACGCCCTTGGTGTGATGTTACACCACACAATTTAATCCCGAAAAAAATATTGTCAACAATTTAGTTTGGCGCAGAATTGAGATAAATTGGAAGGCGACAGTTGATTTCAATACAGATTGATGGGCATGATGATGATTACTTGGTGTGTATGACGACTCACAGACTGAGGCAGTCCTGTTGGTTATTATTTAATTGGCTCCAAGTGCTGCTCTGCACAGCTGACCGCAGAGTTAATTAGCGGCCGGTCAAGGAGATGGACAAACGTACCGACCTACCTCATGATTAGTAGGTACAGAGGAATCATTGATTCTCATAGATTTAAGTTGAAGGTTTACTGACTCAGCCCTTTCTGGATGCGAAGTGAGCAGGACTGTGAGCAAGGCAGAATGTAAACACGTTTCCAATGCTCCTGCCCAGTGCCCATGCTACACGCGCTGCACAGTGTTTCAGGTTTTGTTGATTTTTTGGTGGACTGCTTCAAAGGACCGGTGCAAGAGCGATGGATCTTTGCCATTTCTACGACCGGTTGTAGTTCAGTGGTTAGCGCTTTGTATTCGTAAATGGAAGGTGGTGAGTTCGTATCCCGGCGGAGCATAAAAATATATACCGTTTGTATTTTCAAATATGCTCTTCGCTGGGATGAAAAATTCATACACCTTCACCAATGACCGATCACCAAAGGTCCATCCAGCCTTACAGCAACTGGGTTTTGCTAGAGAATTGGCGCTTTCTACAGCGACGGTCAAGTTCGCTAAATTATCATAATATTATTAGTATCTATAGCAGCTCTGCAGAGACTCTGCCCCCCCTAGCGGAATGGCAACAGAGTTACAGTTACAGTTACAGATCTATGTTTCTCCACCCCTGAATGCCCGCAGTGGCAGGACATTTGGCAGGAGCAGGGGCAGTGGCAATAGCAGTGGCAGAAGCAGGGGAAGGATCAGGGGCAGTGGCAGTAGTAGGGGCAGTGGTCTTATGTAAACGCAATAATAGAATATCCATATCTGCAATAAAACATTTCTTGGGTAGCCTATACTATGAAAATCTTTTACACGAAAACTATCTGTACCTACCCTTAGTACGAGTCCCCTAAAATCTGCCGTTTTTGTTTGTTTGAACTTGATTTTCTACATCACTGTAACTCTTTTGCTAAGACCACAAAGTGTAAGAAACAAAAACGGCAGATTTTGGGAGAAATCCCGCTTTAATATTTTCCGTAAACTTACTTTTCTCAAGTTTTGCAACTCGTACTAAGGGTAGATACTGATTACTCGTAGGGGATTTTTATGAGGAGTTAGAACAAAGTACAAATCTGCGAAAAAATAAACTATGAGTCTATACAACTCAATTTATACAGATAATAAGGTGATGCTATCTGTATGATTGATTCTCTCGGTGCTATTCACACACGGCAAACCCATGGCTCACCTTTAAGTGAATTTTCCGTATAAAAAAACGATGCACCGTGGATCAGCCATGAATCAAATGCTTTGCGAATGGCACCGTGTGTGATTAAAGATTTGCATCGGTATTATTGCAATTATGATGATTGAAATGAAGAGCGTGGTCAGGGAAGTGTTCGCAATAACATCACTGTAACTGTAACTGTAACTCTGTCGCCATTCCGCTAGGGGTGGCCAGAGCCTCTGCAGAGTTGCCTCCATTTTTCCTATCCTGACATACCTCTTTCAATTCATTCATATCCATCACCTTTTTCATGCATTTTCTTCTTTTATGCTCACTTTGTATATCCCATTCCTTCACAATCTCCTCAATCTGATCACCCCATACTTTTCTCGGTCGTCCCTTCCCTCTTTTTCCTTTCACACTTTCTTTGTATACATACTTTGTCAGTCTATCATCATTCATTCTTTCCACATGCCCAAACCATCTCATCACATTCTTTTGTACCTTAAATTTCACATCCTCTTTCAAATTACATTCTTTTTTTACCCATTCATTCCTAACTCTATCCCTCAGAGTTTTTCCTGTCATGCTTCTCAAATGCTTCATTTCCACCGTACATACTTTACTCATTTCGCTATCGTATCAGATGTGGGATAATCCAAGTTATATGAAGCAAAACACCGAGTCCTACGCAAGCTATGAAATATTGATGCAAGTCCATCCGCGCTCAGACTAGGTACTTACTACGCATCACAAGAAAAAACATTGTAACTGTAACTCTGTCGCCATTCCGCTAAGGGTGGCCGGACCTTTGCAGAGCTGCCTCCATTTCTTCCTATCCTTAAAAAAAACATTAGGCTGATTTATTTGGTGAGCGCTGTTTTTGTGTGTATCACACCTCAAGAGCCCTCTGCGACCTTGATCGTCGCTCTAGAAAGCACCAATTCTCAAGCAAGACCCAGTTGCTGTAAGGCTGGATGGGCATTTTGATGACCGGTCTTTCGTAAAGGTTTATGAATTTTCAACCCAGCGAAGAGCAAATTTGAAAATATAAATGCTATATTTTTTGTGCTCCGCCGGGATTCAAACCCACAACCTTCCATTTACGAGTCCAAAGTGTTACCACTGGATTACGGACCGGTCCTTACATACTAAGCTGTAGCTCTGTCGCTATTCCGCTAGAGGTGGCCAGAGCCTCTGCAGAGCTACCACCATTTCGTTCCTCTCCTTACATACCCTTCTTTCATTCCTTCCACATGCCCAATCCATCTCATTACATTATTTTGTACCTTATTAACTTTCACATCCTCTTTCAACTTACTTTCTTTATTAACCCATTCATTCCTTACTCTGCCCTTCAGAGTTTTTCCTGTCATGCTTCTCAAATGCTTCATTTCCACCGTACATACTTTACTCATTTCGCTATCATTCACTGTCCATGCTTCACTTCCATACATCAAAGTCGGTAACAATATAAGCTATAATATTATAATCTTAACATTTAAAATGCATGCCCACAAACAGACGCGTCTAAATAAAGTTTTAATCTTTCACTAAGACCTTCATGGTCGGTATTATATAATTGTTTGTATGGTTTTTTGGGTTAGACTACCATGGTCTACATGCAGCTTTGTTATCTACCGACGTTTCGCCTTCACGAGAAGAAGGCATTTTCAAGGCGAGTTATAATGGCGTGGCGGCGGTCTTCGCTGTCGACCGAGGAGACTCGCAATTTAATAGACGCGTCTAAGTTCGCGCTTACAAATGCTGCATGTGTAATTTTCTTTGTTAATATTTAACAAAATCGCTGGCGGTCTAAGGCAAGACAAGCACTTGATAATAATAATAATAATATTAGGATGATTAATTTGGTGAGCGCTGTTTTTGTGTGTATCACACCTCAAGAGCCCCCTGAATTTCTGATGATTCATTACAAAACTAACAGAATAATATGTTGTTCAATTGGTTCATTACTAAACGGGTTTCCAGCCGATGCTATATTTCTTATTAATTAATTATTATTTGTATATTATGATCTGACACATGATTGTTTTTTTACTGAAGAGTGACTTGCGTTTCGCTCATTGATTACCAGTTTCCTATAAGTATAAAACTCTGCGTAAAACTCACCTAGATTGCGTAATAAAAAAAATGTATGAAATAAGCGATGGCACTCCTAGAGCGCGATTAAGTTTTCATACTCTTTTCGATTTACGCAATCGGAGTGGGTTTTATGCAATACAGACTAGGCCACTAGGGGCACGGTACCCCAAGCACAAAACGTTTAAACTCAAACATAACGCTGAATGAAAATGTATTGAAATTTAAACGCTCAACGGAGGCGCTGTTTTGATTTCCATGCATTTTTAAAAATGCTACGTTTGAGTCAATACGAATGAGTCAAGGTGTAGGCAGCCTTGCCCTTCAAGGTACGTTGACTCAAATGAGTGGATTCAATACTTGATTCGTATAGAAAACCAAAGGCGGAAATGTAGGACAATTTCGAAAATTAAAAAAATGTATGGATATGATGAGAAACTGATATTAAGAGTTTCCATATATTTTTCAAATAAAAATAAAACAACTACATTGCCGCCTTTGATTGTAAATGACTCAATTGCGGTTGGGTTTTCTCGAGATCTCAGCACTACATACATAGATACTGAATATTTATGCATTAAGTAGAGAAATAAATGATAACTTAGAAAATAGTGTGTGACATACGATTTTCTCTATGAAGGTATTTTGCTGCCTATAGCAAAAAAAAACAAATTGAAAAAGTTTATGCGATTTAGCTATCTATCTATAATCTATCTATAATCTAAGTTGCAAGCATATATTCATTTAAAGCTCTCAGATGTATGCCCACAAACAAACACGTGTAGTTCGCGCTTACAAATGCTGAATGTGTACTTACAAATAAAATCCAAACTCAAATGAACGTAAGCCCTGCAACTCCTGCCGACATTCCCTGAAACAGGGGTGACATTGGCAAAGTGAACCATTTTTTACAGTATGGGTGGTCAGCCTCATACCAACCTATAAGTCAAGGAATACGAGTAATAAATGACATTTAAGTTTACAAAAAAAAAACAACAAAACCTTAAAAATAAATCTATACAAAAAAAGTCAAAAATTTCTTATGCAAAAAATGTAGCAAACTAATAAACCAACATTACAAATCAGCATTGCAGATTAGCTGATTAAAGTAATATTGCTTAATTTTTTACTAATAGGTTGATATGAGGCTGACCACCAATACCGTAAAAGATGGTGCACTTCGCCAATGTCACGAAATTGTTGCCATGTTTCACTAAAGGTTGGCTAGAGTTGCAGGAATTATGTTCTTTTGCGATCGCTTTGTAGCGACGATGATCAAGCTCGTACAAAGGTCGATAACTCAATTGGTAGAACGCTTGCATTCCATGCCGAGAGAAAGGGTTCGATCTCAAGTTTTACTCAGACTTCACAAGAAATGAGAACCAGCCCCCGGCGAACTGGGAAACCCCCACTTCAACTGAAAGTGGTTGGTGTGAGGCCGGCCCCCTTACCCGTAAAAATAAATAGGCCCGCCACGAATCGCCACATGCGACCCCTTCGGGGATAACGCAGGCAAGAAGTTACACTATATGTGTAGCTTAGTTGCGTATTTTTTTATCCACGTCTGTAATGCTGTGCACGCCCCTGATAGATGATGCGCAGTAACGAACAATCCCTTCCAATGATTCCGGGAAGAATTGTCAAAAACAGTAGTTCATTATGGCCCGCCGGGAAGTAGTGGGCAGAGGGCATCATCGTTAGAGGCGAGTGGCCGCCCATTAGTCCGCCTCTGTGGGGGGAGGTGACGTCACAGCCATCATTACGCGCCCCCTGGTTAGGGCGGGGGCGGGGGCGGCGTAATAGAGGGAAATTACAGGGCGGCGACCCCGCCCTCAACGTGCGACACACCACGTACAAAACAAACCAAATAAACCAACTCCTTAGTCTAAGAATAAATGAAAAATCTATTCAAAAAAATACACCAAAATTTATGGCTCAATGCGATAGGATCCTACGGAGAAATGGCCAGCCCTGGAAGTCTCATCGGTGCTTCTGCCGAACCACTGTCGCAGGTTTTTCAGCCACGATGCCCTTCGGCGTCTCTCAGATCTTTTCCCCTCAATCTACCCTGTATGATAAGATGAAGGAGACGGTATTTCTTATTTCTCAAAATGTGACCGAAGTACATCAGTTTTCTGCTTAATGGTTGGCAGAAGCTCCTTTGTAGTGCGCATAGGCACTGGAGAGACGAATTGAAACATTCGAGATGTGTGTCTGATATATCTAGCACACATAGACTTCACATACTTTATCACAGACAAGCTAAAACACACAATTACATAATCGTAACAATACTTTAATCGTCGTGGGCATAGTGAAATATCTCAAATTGGCAATTAAAATAAACTAAAATAATAGCAGTCAAATATGAAGATATTAGACAACCCATGGGACATTAGATATATAGGTACATAGTGCAGTTTACTCAAATCGGGATTTCTGATTTTATTTAAACTTTGAAAAATAAATAAATTATTAGTAATTTTAGTGATATTCGTTAGATGTTGTTTATGATTTATGTCGTCGTGGAGCATGAGGAAGTAATAATACTTAGACATCAAAGTAATTCGGGAGCACGCAAATTATTATGAATTACAGATATTTCCAGGCGTGCATATGAATTTTCAGCTGATGGCGATTGGCACATAACCTAGTCTAATCTAATCTAAGTTGCAAAGATATGTTACATTGGAGATTCACATTACATGCATTCCCACAACCAGACACGTACAAGTTCGCGCTTGCACATGCCTCATGTGCACCTACAACATAAAAAACAAATCTCAAATGGACATACACCCTGCAACTATTGCCGTCCTTCCCTGAAACAGAGGTGACATTGGCAAAGTGAACCATTTTTACAGCATGGGTGGTCAGCCTCATACCAACCTATAAGTCAACGAATTTCATTTACAATAATGTATTTTTTTTTCATCAAACTATTGCACAATTTTTATGCTTTATTATGTAAACCAAACGCAGCCCTTAACGCCCAAAACAAAGGAGAGGTAAACAAAAAGGACAAACAACAAAAAACACATGCAATATCAATAAAACATACAGTTTTTATACAAAACGCACAAACATGCATCGTCTAGTCAAAAATAATTGCCAAATTGCGCTGCAGAATTTATTCGTATTGCAGAAAAACTGGTTTTTCGAATTGTCACTTGGGAAGTGCACTAGCCGGGCAAGCCGCCAGGTAGGTAGATAGATTTCATTATGGCATTATCATGATATTGCCAATGTGCCGCCGGCCTCTATCAATAACGACAAATATCGAGATGAGCATTCGCATCTATTCCACACGTTCTCGCGTGTAGATCTACTTGTCTGTTGTGTTTTGTCCTAGACGCGGCAGACGGACTAAAATACTCCTATTGACATTACTGCTATTATGAGAGGACAGTCTGACAGTGGACAGAATTATTTATAATGTGAGGACAGTTACACAGTAAGCAATATTATAAGAGGACAATCACGTAGTGGACAGTATTGTTATAAAAAGACACTCGGACATTAGGCAGTAGGAAAGTCAGACAGTGGGAAATATTACTCTTATTATCAGAGGACAGTCGGACATTGAGCAGTATAATGAGAGGACAGTCAGACAGTGGACAGTATTATGAGAGGACAGTCAGACAGCGGAGAGTATTATTAGAGGACAGTCAGACAGTGGACAGTATTATGAGAGGACAGTCAGACAGTGAGCAGTATTAATAGAGGACAGTCAGACAGTGGGCAGCATTATGAGAGGACAGTCAGACAGTGAGCAGCCACCACAAGCAGCAGAACAGCAACACTGCGATCAGCAGCATCATATCGCAGTCGGATAGAGTTTCCAAGAACGGAAAAGAAGACCGTTTTTGGAGATCGAGCCTTCACGGTGGCTGCTCCAACGATATGGAACGGCCTCCCAGATGACCTGCGCGAAATGGATCTGGAGAGTACTTTTAGAAAGGGGTTGAAGACCCACCTGTTCGCGCGCTCATATGAGCAAGCGCCTTTGGGATGACCAAGAGACATGAAAAGGCGCTATAAAAATAATGTATTATTATTATTATGAGAGGACAGTCAGATAGGGATCAGTATTATAAGAGGACAGACAGACTAATCTAATCTAGATCTAAGTTGCAAAGATATGTATCATTTGAGAATCATATTAAATGCATTCCCACAAGCAGATACGCATAATTTCGCGCTCACACATGCCGCATGTGGACCTACAATATAAAAACCCCATCTCAAATAAACATAAGCCCTGCAACTCTTGCCGAACTTCCCTGAAACAGGGGTGATATTGGCAAAGTGAACCATTTTTTACAGTATGAGTGGTCAGCCTCATACCAACCTATAAAAACCTACTCTTTATACATGAGTTTATTTTTTCTTTTATTTTCTTGGTTTTTCTTTTGTATTTTACTGTTTTTTTGTAGTTTTGTACAAACTCCCTTAATATGTACTTTTTGTAAAAGGCTTATGCCGTAAATAAATAAATAAAGTCAAGGAATGGCAAGACAGTGGGCAGTATAATGAGAGGACAGTCAGAGAGTGGACAATATTGTGAGAGGACAGTCAGACAGTCAGCAGTATTATGAGAGGACAGTCAGACAGTGGACAGTATTATGAGAGGACAGTATTATAGTGGTTAGTTTGATGCAGATCACACTGCGAGTTCGTGAGCGATGCGGACTGCGGACTCACTTCTAGGCATGTGAAGTGTGTACTCATGTGATAGAATTATCCAAAAACTCAGTATTAGATACTTTTATTCTTTCGAAAAAGTAAATAACATCCATTAAGGATCTTTCAATGCAAGGGGCTTGAATATAATAAAAAATATCCTAATCTTTCATTTTGCAATAGTTTATGAAAGAAAAAATACAATTAGTCCAGCGATGCCACGAATGCGACGGATCTCATGGCGTGATGGGGTCACCAATAAAGAACTTCTGCCTACCATCAAACAGAGAAAGCTGATGTACCACGTTATGAGGAATGAGAAATACCGCCTTCTTCGTCTAATCATACAATGAAATATTGAGGTGATACGAACTCAAGGACGTCGTGACAGAAAAGCCTGCGAATATGGTTTAACAAAAGCTCTATTTAGGGCTGCAGAATCTGAAGTGGAAATACTCATGATGATCGCCGATCTTCGTTAAGTGTGGCACTCAAAGAAGAAGTCCTGCGAATCATTCCTGGATAAAAATGCAATGCTTCTGTGAGTATCTAATACATCAGAGTATCTAATACATCTCTAGTCAATATAATGGATTCCCAATAGCTGCATAGGTATTAGGTAGCAGACAAACAATGCAGCCAATCGTCGTCTTGGCGATATTTAAACGTCGTACAAAGACCCGGCCAGTAGAGTCTGTACGACAAGTATATAAAACACAGTGTGTACACTCAAACATTGGGTTAACAAAAAATACATATTGAAACTGAAGTAGCGCCTCTACTTATCATACACGTTTTGGTAGAACGCTATACGCAACGCAACTAGGCTAAGCATATAGTGAAACTTTTTGTCGCGTTATCCCTGAAGGATTACGCATGAGGCGCGAGGAATCTATTTATTTTTGACAGGAACATGTAGGTTGGCGCCTACACATTCTGCATGTGTGCATACAAATAAAAAAACCTCACATGAGCATAAACCTTGCAGCTCCTGCTGCCTTTCTCTGAAACAGAAATGACTTTGGCTAAGTGAAGCATTTTTTACAGCACGGAAGGTCAGCCTCATACCAACCTATCAGTCAAGGAGCACAACGCAACGCAAAACGCAACTAAGCTACACATACATATAAAGCAACTTGTTGCCGCGTTCTCCCCGAAGGGGTCGCATATGGCGAATGAACCTATTTATTTTTACAGGTAGGGGGCCGGCCTTACGCCAACCACTTCAGGGAAGTGGGGGTTTCCCAGCACCCAAGGGGGCTGATACTCATTTATTGTGAAGGCTGAGTAAACCTTGCCACGGGAAACCATTTCTGACACCCTCGGCGGGATTCGAACCCGAGTTCTCGGCATAGAATGCAAGCACTCTACCAACTTAGCTATCGACCGGTATACAACAAGAAAATATAATAAATGATTTACAAAAAATAACTTCACGAAACAACTTAGAAATCATCTTTGAATGAAATGGTAGATAAGCCAAACATGCACTGGGGACACGATGTGTTTGTGTGTGTGAGCCTGGGAGAGCTAATGCATTGTCGCATTAGAGATGTGTGCAGCTGATGTGATGCACTTATCGCCGATAATGTGCGTGAGCATACAAGTTAATGAGCTTCATCACGTCGACAACATGACAAATCATTTTTATTTCAACAGTAGCGACAAGCGTTGTCTCATCCAAATTGCAATCGATTTGATGGTGACGGTTTTGAAAAAAATTAGAACCTTTAAAAACAATGCTTAGCTGACCTCAGTATCTGCCCCCTCACACTCACCTCAACAGGGGAAAACATGTCTGTCAGATATGACAGTGAGCGTTCATTATTTTGTTTACAATTTTGTTACTCACAGATGGTCCACACGCGCTCCACAGATGTCGCCACATACATCGATCTTTGATTATTGAATACCAATCATTCAAATTTTTCATAACATTTTTCTTCAAAATAAATTCACATTTTTAAGTTAAAATTATTGCAAAATGTAGGCAGTTCACTGCACGGATGAACTCTATACGCAAACAGCCTCTGCTCCATACTGTTCTCGGTCGTCCCTTAGCTCTTTTTCCTTTCACACTTGCTCTGCAAGCGTCCTACCAACCGAGCTACCGTCCGGAAGTATATGTGAGTCGGAAATTATCTCTGTGTGAAGAATTTAATTTAGTACACGACAATTTGTATCACAATCTACGTTTGTTTACGACGAGTGAGTAAAAAAGCACCGTCCATGGTGATCTTTGACCCAACGTTTGAGTTCTTATAACAAAATGTACAATAACCCAAACGCTCACTGCAAGCGCTCTTTTAGTTAGAATATTTATTTTGGTAAATGTTTATACACTTGGGCACTGTACTGAGGGGTTATCACACGGCGGGCAGGCAGCACGGGGGGCAAACGTTATCTATGGCATTACTGTTTCCCACACAACGTTTGTACAATCATCATTATTTTGTTTTTGGGCATAACATGTGAGATACCGGACGCAGAATGTTTTCATATTTTCTTATTCGAAAAATGATAGGTGACAGGCCGGAATCGAACCAGGGACGACCGAGAAAAGTATGGAGTGATCAGATTGAGGAGATTGTGAAAGAATGGGATATACAAAGTGAGCGTAAAAGAAGAATATGCATGAAAAAGGTGATGAAAGGTGATGAAGGTGAAAGGTGAAAGGTGCTTTGCAGAGGCTCTGGCCACCCCTAGCGGAATGGCGACGAAGTTACAGTTACAGATGTTTTTTTTTCAAACACTAAATCTAAATCTAAGTTGCAAAGATACGTATCATTTGAGATTCATATTAAATGCATTCCCACAAGCAGACACGCATAATTTCGCTCACACATGCCGCATGTGGACCTACAATATAAAAAAAAACAATCTGAAATGACCATAAGCCCTGCAACTCTTGCCGACCTTCCCTGAAACAGGAGTGTTGCAATTATATGTAAAATGAAAGATTCACATTATATGCATTTTCACAAACAGACACGTATAAATTCCCGCTTAAACATGCTGCATGCGGACCTACAATATAAAAACCTGAATCTCAAATGAAAATACACCCTGCAACTCCTGCGGACCTTCCCTGAAACAGGGGTGACATTGGCAAAGTGAACCATTTTCTACAGCATGGGTGGTCAGCCGCATACCAACATATAGGTCAACGAACATACACAACAAATTACATTTTTTTATATCCAATATGATTAAAAGGAACTATAATTTACATGGAAGGGAAGTGTGCATAAGGTGTGTCCTACGGCTGCAATATACGAGTAATAACTAAACATGCATTTATTAATGAAATTTATTAACGGCATTAATCAAATTAAAATTGTTACAAAATCCATTAGTTGTGTAAAAAATAAGTATGTACATACTATTCACTTGACCGCCAATCAATAAACTTAACGATTGATAAATTGATTTGCTAAACATAAAAATTAATGAATTATTTTGTTAAAACTGAATATAAATGCACAACATTTTGCATAAAATAATTAAAGAAAACTTGCGTACAAAGAAAAACAATTACGCAGGTGATACATAAAATTAAATTAATTTAATAAAAATATAAATTGTTAATATGTTTTCTAAATTAATTATTTTAACAAACATAACAATTAAAAGTAATAGATTCGCAAATAAGAATATTGCAGAACGTCAGGATATAATTTTCCTTTCGTTAAACGTTGAATTGCAATTTTCATTTTTAATAAAGCAATAAGAGTTAATGGAAGTGCAGATTGTGCGTAAGATACGAGTTGACAAGATCAAAAAATTAATTGGTTTTGAAAAAGGTGTAATTGAAATAGATACAAGTACCTGTTCCTTGACTTATAGGTTGGTATGCGGCTGACCACCCATGCTGTAAAAATGGTTCACTTTCCTAATGTCACCCCTGTTTCAGGGAAGGACGGCAAGAGTTGCAGGGTGTATGTCCATTTGAGATTTGGTTTTTATGTTGTAGGTTCACATGAGGCATGTGCAAGCGCGAACTTGTACGTGTCTGGTTGTGAGATGCATGTAATGTGAATCTCCAATGTAACATATCTTTGCAACTTAGATTAGATTAGATTAGACCTAGTATTACAATTAATCAATATAAATAATAACAAAATCATTTATAAACGTAACTAAGCCACCCATATAGTGCAACTTCTTTCCTGAGTTATTCCCGAAGGGGTCGTATCTCGTATGTGGTGATTCGGGACCTTTTTACGGAGTGGAAATTCATTTTTAATATTAATTAAAAATATTTTTTTTATGAAACACATAGGGGTCTGTCTGGGTACTCTGACCATTGCAAAGAAAACGATCATTATTTTTAAACAACAGGAGTAAAGGTCCTCCACTCAGGGCGCAAAGGCAGACAACTTATTGCCCTTGAAACCCTAGAAATTCAAAACAATATAGATAATACTGAATGTAAATAGTAGATTAATATAGGTGTACATCGTAGGTAGTAATAGTTACTATAATGTAATGTCAAAAGTAGATTAATATAGGTGTACACCGTAGGTAGCAATAATTATAGGCCTAAGAAATCTAGAAATTGAATGATCCTTTTGTAGTCTTGAACTTGGTAGAATGTTCGCGAATGTGCTGGCAAAATTAGTTCTGTCTGTGAAGGCGGAGAATTGAGTGCGCTAAGCGGGTGAGATAGTTGCCTTTGATTTTAAGAGTGTAAGCGATACTAAACTGTGAAAATAAATTTGTGTTACCAAAAGTGTTACAAATAAATGTAAATTGGTAAAATTAATTAAGTGCAAATAAAGATCCTGAAAGAAGACCTGTTTGTTTTAATTTAGAGACTTTTCGAACCAAAAACACTTTAATACTATTAATAAACAAATACCTGGTCTTTCTCCACTACTAACAAAATATGCCCAAAAAACACACACACTTTCTCTTGCGTGCCTTGAATTTTGATCCTTTTGTCTTTACCTCAGTTAGCCTCTGAAGATGGACGGATAAAGTCCGATAGCGCTTAGGCAATGCAACTCAGAAAATGTGAAATGAAAACTATGTGTTTCATAAAACGTTATTTTTAATTACAAATAAACAACTTATGAATAATAGTACCATAGGACCATGCAAGCAGCGGAAAGGAGAAAATATGATGCTTTCGAAATGTGGTGCTGGAGGCGCATGCTCCGAATCCCATGGACGGCTAGACGTACCAATGAGTCCATTCGTCGGGATCTACGTTTGGATGGCTTGACTCTGCCCAGTATAATATGTACACGCCGTATTCTTCAGTTCTACGGACACGTTGTCTGTGGCAATGACGATAGCCTGGAAGGACTGGTTGTGATCGGTGGCTTGGAGGGGAAGGGAGGAAGACGAAGATCCCCACACGATGGACCGATCAAGTGAAGAAAGTAGCAGGCACCTCTGTGGTTGAAGCGCAGTCAAGAGTGAACTGGAGAAGAGTGGTTGCTTCCACACGGGTCGCAACACTCAGCAATGAGGAACGAAATTGAGAAGATTTTTTTTATGAATGCAGATGTTCTCGGTTGCAGTACATACATACATATTACGTATTGCACTGTAGGTAGCTGTGTAGGTACTGATAATTTTCTTATCAAGCCACGAGTATTCGGCGGGTCATTGACTCGCAGGCGCCTGCCATGCCGGAGCAATTCAGATAATGTTGTGTAATAGCGATCTCTGGTCTTGCAAGGCAATGATAATGCACATAAATACAGTGTTAATACGCTGAAAAAATTATAGCATTGCATGAGCGTTCTGTGATACGCTTCCCGGGATAGAAGTGTACAAACGGAACGGGTATGATGATGGGCTTGCGCAACTAACTGTACGCTATGTATGCAGACCAGGAGTAGGAGTTTTTTTTTTGCGGTGGGACCGCACGATCGTCCCCAACGACTTATAATTAAAATAATATCATTTTTACAACTTAATCATCGGCGGGCCTTTGGTCGCGGAGGCTTCAAAGAATATGCGTTACATAATTTGAAAAAAATATATAATATTTGCATTCGTCTAAAACAGTTAAGGACTGTGATACGCTTCCCCGGATGGAAGTGTACAAACGGAACGGGTATGAGGATGAATTTGCGCAACTGGACCTTTGATATAGATAATAATAAGACAATATTTATAGTGCCGTTTTGTGATAAATCACTGCAAGGGCACTGTTCAACTGTAACATCTCCGAAACAAACATGTCTTCAATCCCAACTTAAATGCATTTTCACTCTCTACGGAGAGTCGTAGCTAAGAGTAGCTAGTAGGGTATTCCACAGCACAGGGCCGGCTATGCAAAAGGCACGATCCAAGTATTTTGTTTTATTAGATCGTTTTACAACTATTAATTTATTCACAGTAGTACCACTTGCAGATCTTAATGCCAGCCGCTTACCATCCACTGAGTCCCTCCGGTTCTAAATAGTATTGTTCGCAAACTGAAATTGAAATATTTTGTTTTCATTTCTAATAATTTTACGAATTTTAACGCGGACAAGGTATGGTGCCAACTACATACACGTTGCCTAAATGTTAAGGGGTTGGGCTGCGAAGCAGCCAGGGGCGGAGCCCTTAGTATAGATATCAAATCAAATCAAATCAAATAATTTATTTTCAAATTTGTATGCATTACATAACTTTTTGACGTCACAATCATAAATATAAAACAAACATAGTCACATATCATAAACAAATAAATAACAATCAATCAATCAATCCAGTGAAACAGTCTGGGGCAATTTCTCCCAAGGCGCTTTATCTTCTAAATATTCGCTAAGGGTATAATATTCCCCTGAGCACAGCCTTCTCTTTATAACTGCCCCAAACCGCACCACCGGCAGGCTTTGAATGTTCACTGGAACCGTGTTAAACAAGCGAATACACTGCCCCTCAAAAGACTTCCTCACTCTCTCTAACCTAGTTGAGTGAGTGGATATAACATGTCTAAGGCCCAGTATTTTCAACGTTAGTTTTTATGATATTTTTAAGTGTAAATCTGTTTACACATTGAAAGTCCATTGTATTTTTGAAAATTCAATTGGAAAAAACCAAGTCTTAATTCACTTTTTATTTTATTTTTTGCTCAAACGTTTTTGCCTAATAAGGCATCTTCAGGCTTTCTAGTTTGTATGATTTTAAACTGATAAAAAAAACTACCCACACCATTGACATAAGTGCATCATTTTTATTCAGTATCCTTAGTACCAGTTGCAAAACTTGAGTACAGTAAAGTTTACGGAAAGAATAAAAGAGTGATTTTCCCCAAAATTTGCCGTTTTTGCTTCTTACACTTTATGGTCTTAGCAAAAGAGTTACAGTGATGAAGAAAATCAAGTTCAAACAAACAAAAACGGCAGATTTTGGAGAAAACCACTCTTCAATACTTTCCGTAAACTTTATTTTACTCAAGTTTTGCAACTCTGGTGTTCCTCAGGGTTCCATATTGGGTCCTTTTTTATTCACAATTTTCATATCTGATATCCATAAATGCTTTAAAAACAGTAAATTATTATTATTCGCTGATGATATGAAATTTTTTAAAAAAGTTGATAATATTAACGACTGTTTATTACTACAGGAAGACATCAATCGGCTCAGTTTATACTGTTCGATTAACAAACTGTCACTCGCCTTTGAAAAATGTAAAATTATAACCTTCTCGAGGAAACGCATTCTGATCAAATACAATTACAAGATTTCCAATCACACACTTGAAAGAGTATCGTGCATACGTGACCTAGGTGTGACTTTCGATTCGAAACTTTTGTTTGACGTGCATATTGATGCCGTTGTCAATAAGGCCTTTCAAATGATGGGATTTGTGTTTCGTGTAACAAAAAAATTTAAAATGTTATCTAGTTATATGACCTTATATCATTCATTAATACGATCTCAAGTAGAATTTGCTGTGACTATATGGAATCCTTTTTATAATGTGTACAAGACTCTTATAGAGTCCGTACAAAGAATCTATAATATATCTATAATCTAAGTTGCAAGGATATATTCATTTAAAGCTCTCAGATGTAAGCCCACAAACCAACAAGTGTAGTTCGCGCTTACAAATGCTGAATGTGTACTTACAAATAAAATCCAAACCTCAAATGAACATAAGCCCCACAACTTTTGCCGACCTTCCCTGAAACAGGGGTGACATTGGCAAAGTGAACCATTTTTTACAGTATGGGTGGTCAGCCTCATACCAACCTATAAGTCAAGGAATATGAATAAAAAATTACATTTAAATATATAAAAGAACAAAACCTTACAAAGAAATCTATACAAAAAAAGTCAGAAATTTCCTATGCAAAAAATGTAGCAAATGAATACACCAACATTAAAAATCACCATTGCAGATTAGCCGCCACTTCTTCCTGTCCTTGCACACTTCTTTCATTTCATCCAGAGTCATAACCTTTTTCATGCAAGTCCTCCTTTTATTATGACTCTGGATATCTTATTCATTCGCTATTTCAGAAATTTGATCCATCCATACTTTTCTCGGTCTTCCTCTACCACGACATCCATCTATTTTAGCAACATATACTTTCTTCGTCAATCTTTCATCACTCATTCTCTCCATATGCCCGAACCATCTTAACATACTTCTTTTAATCTTCACTTTCACACTTTCCCTTACACCACATTCTTCTCTTACAAAATCATTCCTCACTCTGTCACTTCGTTTTTTCCCAATCATACTTCTTAGATAGTCCATTTCTACTGTATGGACTTTACTAATTTCCCTTTCACTCACCGTCCAGGCTTCACTTCCATACATCAAGGTTGGCACTAGTATACCACCGTGCACCGCCAATCTAACATTTTTTGAGAGATTCTGGTTCCTGGCGATGCTAGCGGTAGCACCCAGTACGCACCTGCCTTTCATTATTCTTCTTTCAAATTCACCGGTCATTCTTCCATCTTTTTCAAACTTACTTCCCAGGTATACAAACTCATTTACGACATCAACATTCATTCCATTAATTTTAAATTCATAATTCATACTTTCATCATCTCTTTCAAAAATCAATACTTTCGTCTTACTTGCATTCAACTTCAAATGGTTACCTTTCAAAGCTTCATTCAATCTAGAGAGCATTGTTTGCAATTCTACTGCTGAATCAGATACAAGAACTGCATCATCTGCATACAGTAAAACACTCACTTTGCTCTCTCCTATCATCAATCCACAATCAAGAAGATTTACAAAAATACTATTCCATCGTTTAAGCTTCGTCAACCGCACTTACGAAAACCGCCTAGTTCACTTAAACCTAATTAGTCTTGACAATCGGCGTTTATTATTGAGTGCGTTAACTTTGAGGAGTATTGTCTATCTGAAACGGATTGCCCTGGTCTTCTATGTCAGATTAATTTTCGCATACCAAGAAGTGCATCCCGTTCGTTACAAATATTTTCTCTGCCCAAATGTCGAACAAACTCAGGTCAAAGAGCTCCTATGTATAGAATGTGCAGTGATTTTAATATATTATATTTTAGTGATTTAGATATATTTAATAAAGTGAAGTACTCCTTTAGATCTGACCTATTAAAAAGTATTTATAAAATGTCCGTGCTATCCATTATATCTTGAATGGGTTTTCTTTTTATCTTTTTTTGTATATTTTTTGTTTATTCTTAGTTTCTCTTTTCACTTTTTTTTTTCTTTCCTCTTATTTTTATTTCTGTTGTTAATTTGATTTACTTTTTACCTCATCGATTTCTTTTATGTTTTTATTTTTCGTCAGCTATTTTATTGTTTTTACATATCTGTGGGAATTCTTTAGGATTAAGGCACACTACTGTTTATGTTTACATTTTTCTTGTATTTGTTTTTGTGTCTGTATCTGTTTTTTCTCCTTAAAAATAAAATAAAAATAAAAAAAACTCGTACTCAGGATATATAAGGATTTAAATTTCAGTTCGAATTTTTATGGTTCTTCCGCATGCGGTGTAAATAATACATAGCTTGATAGTGAATGTGCGCACTCATGATGGATGCACTCGCCAGATTGTGTGGAGAAGATTTACATGTCACAGGCCCACGGTAGGACTGGAGAGACACGGCGCCATCCAGCCTGGAAACCAGCCAATAAAATAATCCTAATCTGCATCGCATGCAAATGTAACGCCAGCACAAGACAACAACCCCGGGGGGGGGACCCGCTGCGACACGGACTCCCAAACGGAGAGGCGCAGGGTGATCCACAGAGAGGCGCAGGGGGATACACAGAGAGGCGCAGGGGGATACACAGAGAGGCGCAGGGGGATACACAGAGAGGCGCAGGGGGATACACAGAGAGGCGCAGGGGGATACACAGAGAGGCGCACGGGGATACACAGAGAGGCGCAGGGGGATACACAGAGAGGCGCAGGGGGATACGCAGAGAGCCGCAGGGGGATACGCAGAGAGGCGCAGGGGGATACACAGAGAGGCGCAGGGGGATCTAGAGAGAGGCGCAGTGTGATCCACAGAAGGGTGCAACCTCTGCGAATGATTTTATACTTTAGGTGTTTTTGAACGCATTACGACAATAATTTATCATAATGTCAGCAAAGAAGCAATAGGTACACGTGCCCTCTTTTAATCTAAGATTATATATTTTTGATTATTTGTGTTTTCTTAATAACAAATGACTAATTAAACACTGTTTCTTTTCCCTCAATATATCAATTTATTTAAATTATAGATTACTAACTATTTCGACACTATAGGTGACTGAGGAATGCGAGGAAATTGAAATAAGACTGAATGAAACAAGAGTGGAGGTCGTGAAAGAATTTGATTATCTGGGAAGCAAGTTTGAGTCGAATGGGAAATTGACGAAAGAATTGGAAAAGCGTGCTAGTAGAGGAAGAAGTGTAATGGGAACGATTGGAAGAATTGCAAGAAATAGGAAACTTACGAAGAATATGAGATTGGCGGTCCACAATGGTATATTGGTTCCGACATTGATGTATGGAAGTGAGGCGTGGACAGTTAATGAATGTGAGCTGAGTAAAGTATGTACGGTTGAAATGGCTTACCTGAGAGCAATGGCTGGAAAAACACTGAATGATAGAGTACGTAATGATTGGGTGATGAACGAGTGTGGTATAAAAGAGAATATGAGAATGAAAGTACAAAAAAGTACGATGAGATGGTTCGGACATCTCGAAAGAATGGATGATGAACGACTAACGAAGAAAGTGTACAAAGGAAATGTCAGAGGAAAGCGCGGAAGGGGAAGGCCGAGGAAAGAATGGTTAGACCAAATAGGTGAGATTGCGAAAGAATGGAACCTGCAGAGTGAAAATAAGAGAAGAGTATGTATGAAAAAGGTGATGAATATTGAGGAAATGAAAGTGGATTGTAAGGACAGAAAAAAGTGGAGGCGCATCTGCGGAGGTACCGGCCACCCCTAGTGGAACGGCGGCAGGATACAGTACAGGTCATCATCAGGTAGGATTACAATCTAAAAAATTAAATACTATATATTTTTGTAAAACTGCCTGAAGCGCTATTCTGCTGATTTCCTTACGACCTTAAGGCGACGGGATAGCGAGGTGACTGTGATTTTTTTTATCTATGGAGTTATTTCGCAAGCGCTAGCAAGCTCCGAGTTGGATTGATGTCTTAAGTGTAAGAAATTTAGCATAATAGCGCTTCTGGTATAAACTAAAAAGAAAGACAATAAATTAACGATGAAAATGGTTTCTATTGTCCGCTGGCAAATGAGTCATATAGAACTACAAGTCGGGAATTCAGGATTTTTCCGGGAGTGAGAAATACAGGAAAACATTTTCTCATCATTCCCATCTACTTATTTATATCCTAAACAGTCGTCTTTGTTTCTGCATAGCTCAAAGAAAAATCCTATCCGAATAGTAGTCACGACTTTGTTTTCATGATTCTTTCATCAAAGAGAAGTAAGCATTTATCTGTAGTTCGAAAGTCCTTCATTATTTAACGTGTGTATTTCAATTGTTCAAATCGAGAATGACAACGATGCAAGTGGGAAGGGAGTAGTCAGATGCTATAATAAAAAATGTGAGGGAAAGTTCTGGGCGTGCACCCACAGCAAAAGTTTGAGAACCTTCCTCTACGGGCTACGGCCTACGTGATGTGGCAGCTGCTGCCTCTACGCATCACGTAGCACGTAGCCCGCCCGTACAGCGAACTGCTACGGTAATGTAGCGTTTATTGTACTGTAAAAGGCATTGCGTAGCTGTTGCACTGACACTTCATTCATTTGCTACTTGCGTCTCGTTTGCTGGGCATATGCGTCTGTAAGGGCCGGTGTTTTCACATTTTAAGCTCAAGTAGTTTACATAGCATAGGTATTAAAGATTTTAAATGATGATTACGGTCGTTAGACATTTAAAGAATGAAAAAAACGGATTTTACTGACCGTGCAAAAGAGAAGAACGATTTTCTCTACGTTTCGTCGGAGTCATATCCGACGTCCTCAGGAGACGCGTTTGTTCAATGATCCGCCGTTTTATTAATCGGACGATTTCACAAGAAGACATAATATCGCCCTTCTGTACAACTGGGGCTATTGCGACACATATGGATGTTTCACCGAAGGTTACTAAAAGTACCTACAACCTTCGTCCTCGATCAAACAACAATAATTCAACAGTTCGTGGTTCCTCTTTGTAGAGAGCACACGTCTCCTGAGGACGTCGGATATGACTCCGACGAAACGTGGAGAAAATCGTGCTTTTCTTTTGCACGGTCAGTAAAATCCGTTTTTTTTTTTCATTCTTTAATACATAGCATATTTTTATTTACATAGCATATAGCATATTATTCAGCTCAATAGGCTTCAATCGCTGCAGAACGCCGCAGCTATACTCATATATGGGGCCGGAAAGTCCTGCCACATCACTCCTCATCTTCAAGCTCTGCATTGGCTGAAAATCCCTGAGACTTTTAAAGTCGGTTTCCTCACCTTCAAAGCACTGCGTGGGAGTGCTCTGGGGTACCTGATGGAGCTGAAGTCTCCAGCTACTACAACCTCGCGCGGACAAACACTGAGGTCAGCTGCATCAAGAAGCAGCTGCCTGGACATCCCTGCAAGAAGGCCCCGCAGCCGCTCCAATGACTTGGAACGCTATTCCCGCCTCACTGAGGGAACTGGATATGGAGAGACCATTTAAAAGAGGTCTTAAGACTCACCTCTTCGTCCAATCATATGGACAAGCGCCTTTGTAGTGACACACTGTCATAAAAAGCGCTATACAAATTTTGTCTTATCTATCTATCTATATTTTACGCTTGAGATATGCTTTAGTAACGCCAAAACAGTATTTTGATTTGCACTTTACCTATAGGCAATCTTTAGTAAACACCGAAGATACCCGAAGTAAATTTTGTTAAGAGGCCGGTTACAAAAAATTGACCGTTGTTTTAAAAAATATGTTTCTTATACTTTATGATCTTAGTAAATAAGTGACATTTATGAAAAAAAATCACGCATGTTAACTGATTTTTTACCTAAATTGTAATGTTAATTTTTTTTATATAACTTAAAAAATGACGCCATAAAAAATATTTAAAAAACTCACTTTTTTCACATTTTCTTGTTCTAATTTTATATTTTGGAAATATTTTTCTTCTTTATAATTATAGAATGACTAGCAGACTGACCGTACTGCGTACGGTTGTCTGCTAGGCCCTTCGGGCAGTGTAAGTCTGGCTTCGCAATAATTTTTCCTCAGACCTCCTTCATAGTAATTAAATGCTTTAAGAAGTAATTTGAAAAAAAAATTGCGGTAAAAGGGTTATTTAGTTCTTTCATGTTCTGAGTATCTTGTATGAAGCATGAGGTATGAGGCTGACCTCCCATACCTAAAAAAATGTTCACTGAACGAATGTTTCTCTGTTCCTGAAAAGGTCGGCAAAATTGCAGGGCTTATGGTCAAGAGAGGCTGAAATTTTTATTTGTAATTAAACATCCAGCATTTGTAAGCGCAAAGTCACTCATGTCTGCTTGGGGGCATGCATTGAATATGAATTATAAAATGTATGTATGCAACTTAGATTTATATTCTAAAATTAAAAACATCAAGTGCCACAATTAAATGTTAGCGTGAAATGACATTTGCCAGTTTGTGGGCGTGCATTCAATTTGAATCATCAAATAACTTTTTTTGCAACTTTAGATTATAAATTAAATTTAACATTGTTGAAGGATTTTTTAAACTCAAATCCTTGACGGATAGGTAAGTATGAGCTTGAATACCCATATCGCAAAAAATGGTTCACTTGACAAATGTTTCCCCTGTTTTTGAAAAGGTTGGCAAAAGTTGCAGGGCTTATGTTCATTAGAGGCCTTAATTTTAATTTGTAAGTTAACATGCAGCATTTATAAGCGCGAACCCACTCATGTCTCCAGGGGGGCATGCATTGAATATGAATTATAAAAGTTATTGTATCTGTGCAACTTAGATTATATATTCTAATATTAAAAAAAATCAAGCGCCACAACTATATGTTAGCGTGAAATGACATTCGCCAGTTTGTGGGCGTGCATTCAATTTGAATCATCAAATAACTTTGTTTGCAACTTTAGATTATAAACTAAATTTAATGTTGTTGAAGGATTTTTCAAACTCAAATTCCTTGACTTATATATTAGTGTGAGCCTGTATATGCATATCGCAAAAAATGGTTCACTTGACAAATGTTTCCCCTGTTTTTGAAAAGGTTGGCAAAAGTTGCAGGGCTTATGTTCATTAGAGGCCTTAATTTTAATTTGTAAGTTCACATGCAGCATTTATAAGTGCGAACCCACTCGTGTCTCCAGGGGGGCATGCATTGAATATGAATTATAAAAGTTATTGTGTCTGTGCAACTTAGATTATATATTCTAATATTTAAAAAAAATCAAGCGCCACAACTTTATGTTAGCGTGAAATGACATTTGCCAGTTTGTAGGCGTGCATTCAATTTGAATCATCAAATAACTTTTTTTGCAACTTTAGATTATAAATTAAATTTAACGTTGTTGAAGGATTTTTCAAACTCAAATCCTTGACGGATAGGTAAGTATGAGCTTGAATACCCATATCGAAAAAAATGGTTCACTTGACAAATGTTCCCCCTGTTTTTGAAAAGGTTGGCCAAAGTTGCAGGGCTTATGTTCATTAGAGGCCTTAATTTTAATTTGTAAGTTCACATGCAGCATTAATAAGCGCGTACCCACTCGTGTCTCCAGGGGGGCATGCATTGAATATGAATTATAAAAGTTATTGTATCTGTGCAACTTAGATTATATATTCTAATATTTAAAAAAAATCAAGTGCCACAACTATATGTTAGCGTGAAATGACATTTGCCAGTTTGTGGGCGTGCATTCAATTTGAATCATCAAATAACTTTTTTTGCAACTTTAGATTATAAATTAAATTTAACGTTGTTGAAGGATTTTTCAAACTCAAATCCTTGACTTATAGGTAAGTATGAGCCTGAATACCCATATCGCAAAAAATGGTTCACTTGACAAATGTTTCCCCTGTTTTTGAAAAGGTTGGCAAAAGTTGCAGGGCTTATGTTCATTAAAGGCCTTTATTTTAATTTGTAAGTTCACATGCAGCATTTATAAGTGCGAACCCACTCGTGTCTCGAATATGAATTATTAAAGTTATTGTATCTGTGCAACTTAGATTATATATTCTAATATTAAAAAAAGTCAAACGCCACAACTATATGTTAGCGTGAAATGACATTTGCCAGTTTGTGGGCGTGCATTCAATTTGAATCATTAAATAACTTTTTTTGCAACTTTAGATTATAAATTTAATTTAACGTTGTTGAAGGATTTTTCAAACTCAAATCCTTGACTTATAGGTAAGTATGAGCCTGAATACCCATATCGCAAAAAATGGTTCACTTGACAAATGTTTCCCCTGTTTTTGAAAAGGTTGGCAAAAGTTGCAGGGCTTATGTTCATTAGAGGCCTTAATTTTAATTTGTAAGTTCACATGCAGCATTTATAAGTGCGAACCCACTCGTGTCTCCAGGGGGGCATGCATTGAATATGAATTATAAAAGTTATTGTGTCTGTGCAACTTAGATTATACATTCTAAAATATTTAAAAAAAATCAAGCGCCACAACTATATGTTAGCGTGAAATGACATTTGCCAGTTTGTGGGCGTGCATTCAATTTGAATCATCAAATAACTTTTTTTGCAACTTTAGATTATAAATTAAGATTACCGTTGTTTAAGGATTTTTCAAACTCAAATTCCTTGACTTAAGGGTTAGTATGAGGCTTACCACCCATATCGCATAAATGGGTTCACTTAACAAATGTGTCCCCTGTTTCTGAAAAGGTCAGCAAAAGTTGCAGGGCTTATTATGGTCATGAGAGGCTGAAATTTTTATTTGTAAATACACATGCAGGATTTGTAAGCGCAAACTCACTCGTGTCTCCGAAGAGGAGTGCATTGAATATGAATTATAAATGTAAATGCGTCTATGCAACTTAGATTGTATATTGTAATAATACTTTAAAAAAATTAAATGCCGCAATAAGTACGGTTTCATATAAAAAGTTGACCTAATCGATCGTCATTATTTCTAAAAAATACATGTTATAACTGGTTGAAGTATAATTTTGAAATAAATAAAGAATATAGGTAGGTACTCAACGGAATTCAACCGAAAAAGAATCGACTTGGCAATGGCAACGATGGCAACTTTGAAGCCTATGTTGAAGTGCTGGCAATTTATTTGAAATTCGAATGTCAAAATGAGTTTTGTTTCTCGCATAGGTTTTACATAAAAAGGTGTTGTGATTGATCATGTTTATTTATTTAAAAAACAACAATTTAAAATCTACTAATGATGAGGAAGCACATCCCAAGTCCTGAACAATATTTGTTGTGAATATGACGTGCATCTGTTCAGGAGTTCTTCAGTTTGAATGCCATTAACGCACAACTATTTTGTATGGGGAGGCCGTTGCATTTTATATTATAGGGGGATACAATGTCTAGAAAGGCTATGGAAATTATTTCAGGCAATGTGAACAGTTTTCGTGAACGGTATTTTAACGTGTGGGTGGATTTTTTTATTAGTTTTTAGTCACATATCGTCCCCCCAGTGTTTGTTTGGCTTATCTGTAATTTAATTTAAACATGACCTTTTAATGAGATTGTCTTATAAAAATCACATTCTACACAATCTGAGTTAAGAAAAAGTGTAAAATACGATAATTTTAGAACAGTTTACATAAGACACATTGGTCCCGTACACATAAAAAAATGCTCATGTGAATCCCTCCTGATAGATTTAAGACAAACAAGCATTAAGGGGACGATATACTAACGTTGAAAATACTGAGCCTAACTGAAATCAAGATAAATTTCAGGCGTAGTTACCTACAATAGGATGAGATCTTGACACCTTTGATTCTAGCATATTATATGAAAGATTTTCAATTCCAAAAAAAAAACAAAAATCGTCTTGTAGAGTGAGACAAATAGAAGAGAGTTATAAATGTTGAGGAGATGAAGGAAGTGCTCAAGGACAGAACAAAGAGGAGACTCATCTGCGGAGGTGTAACCAACCATAGTGGAAGAATGACGGATGAACACAAGACAAGTCTTTACTAGAGCATTGTTCCACTCTATACCAGTGTTCACACACACCAAATAGTGTGCCTAGGCTCACATCCACACGAACTCATACTTCACTTTCCAATTTATTTTTTTGGCTCTAACGCCTAACAAGGCATCTTGAGGAGCAGTGACTGCAAACAAAGCTTTTATATTTAACATCAATAGATCATAATTGTCAACATTTCTGTATGTTTTTTTTTAACATAAAATCAATACCAACGTGCACAAATATTTGTGTTATAAATAAAAACAATAGCCATGAACATTGGAGCGAATAATAAATGAAACCTTATCAAAGTATTTATAGAATAAAGATGGGAATTTAATTATTTAAGATTTCGAGTGATTTCATTACATTCTTGTATTAAATATGTAATGACTAGGAAGCTATGTTGGCGGAATGTATTTAATATTTACAAAGTAGCTAAAATTCTTAATTGATTTGGTTTTACCTGACTGTCGATTAACTAACTGTTTGATTACCTTGTCTTTATTACTGTTATTATTAAGCCAAAACAAATCATATTTCGCACTAGTTTTGTTGACGAAGAGACCAAATAAATAACTTTTCAAATTGTTCTAGTGAAACATTGTGGAATTCCATTTTAAATATTTGATTCAAAGAATAAATAAATAATTTTGAGAACACTTAGATGAAAAACTTTGTTTTATTCCAGCGATGAGCATCCATATGATGACCACCCATACTGTACAATATAATTCACTTTGCCAACGTCACCCCTGTGTCAGAGAAGGTCGGCAAAAATTGTAGGGCTTATGTTGTTCATTTGAGTTTGAGATTTTATTTGTAAGTACACATTCAGCATTTGTAATCGCGAACTACACGTGTTTGTTTGTGGGCATGCATTTGAGAGCCTTAATTGTTAATATATTTCTGCAACTTAGATTATACATGAGTGTGTTTATTTATTTTTTAATCAAATAATCAAAAGAAATTCCAGCAAATAGAACACTCGCTGACAAAGTGATATACTTTCTAATGCTTAGGATAAAAATAGCACATTATAAGTTAAAATAAACACAACTATTTTTTAATTATTTTTTAATGTAAGATGCTATTTTTGATTCAACAAAAAGTGGAAGTAAAAATTAAAGACAGGAGTTTTCGTAAAACTAAACGATGCAAATAAGATATCCAACCTAATATGATGGAGATAAAAAAACATACGCTTTCATTATGAGCTTATTTTTTATGATCACTAGCCGGTCGATAGCTCAGGTGGTAGAGTGCTTGCATTCCATGCCGAAAGCTCGGGTTCGAATCCCACCGAGGGTGTCAGAAATGATTTCCCGTTTCGGTGTTTATTTCAAACCCCAAAATAAAATACCGGCAAGGTTTACTCAGCCTTCACAAGAAATGAGTACCAGCACTCTCGGGAGCTGGGAAACCTCCACTTCAACTGAAGTGGTTGGCGTAAGGCCGGCCCCCTTACCTGTAAAAATAAATAGGTTCAACTCGCCACATGCGACCCCTTCGGGGATAATGCGGCAAGAAGTTACACTATATGTGTAGCTTAGTTGCGTTTAGTTGCGTTACTATCTTACGGTCGTAAATTTCCTAATCTTTTCTTTAAATTTAATTGATGTTTCCTTCAAATATTATTACATACATTTACGAGGATTTTATTGTTCACATTGTAATATGTGATAAAAAAAACTGAAATTAATGCTTATCCCAAAAACCTTACTTGCATTCAAAAATAATTTTATTACATTTTTGAGCAGAACTAAGCATGGGTTTTTGTTTTTTACTTTGAAAATGGGTTTCAAATTTTCATGGTATGTGTATTAACACTCTGAAAAATGACTTTCAATTGAAAAATATATAAAAATAAATATCAAGCAGTTATCTAACACTGATAGTTTTAACTACTTTTTTTTATAAAAACTACAAACGTTTTCAATCCTAAGACCATCATTAAATGGTTTGACGATTTATTAATTTATTTATTTATTCGACATTTTTTCTTGTATCCATCAAGGGTGCTTTTAACATCATTACTTGTTTTTGATGATGGTTTGAGGACCTTTCTACAATTGAGTTTTAAATTGAAAATTACTTCACTACGATGACATAATATACCATTGTATGACATTCTGTCGTTGACAAATTGTTGTATCGACCTGATACAGACTCAACAGGTACCAAAAAATGGAGAGGATATTGATTCGTCATAAAGGTCGTGGCTTTGCTCACCAATATTCCTGTGGATGGCTTTGACATCTGGCTGGGTGGCGTGGAGCACACGTGCCTGGTAGGGGTTGGCAAACCTCATCCTGGTAACCAAGTATCTCCTTTACAAACTAAATCACTGAAAACTCAACTCAAACCAAAAAAATATTCAAGTATTTTTAAAACCATTTTTTTTAACTAAATTAAAACTGTTACTGAAATAATATCTGTTTTAACTTCACATCAAAATCACAAGGGTGGTATCAGACTACGGTCCAAACAACACAAAAATATCCGTGAATCTTTAATGGCTTTTTCGAAAGCCATTTATTTATGAAGATGCCTTTTAGCGTGCAACTGGCATTATATTTTTGTGTCAACTTTGATAACCGTCACAACGTAAGCAACATGAAGTTTTGTACGCATAACTTTTAACAGATTTAAAATTAACTTTTTGGGATTGTTTATAAGTGCATCAGTAAACTGTAGGTGCTCGTAGCAACGTCCAGCGCGAGTGAGTGCGCTATTCACAGAGCTCCCTACGCTAGCACGCACTAGCACTGCGCGTTTGTCGCTTGGCTTGGCCGACGTTCGCGCGGTTATCTGGCCAATGGGCGTCGGCGTCGCTTCTGGCGGAAGTTTGCGCGCTCCGACAGCGTGCACACGGGTCGAGTTCGTGTGCATTAGTCGGTGGGTGTGCGCGCGCGCCGCGCTGAATAAAATGAACGTTGTTACGAAAATGTAGCTAGGTGTTAGCCCTAGAACGGTTCGTCCAATATCCAAACAGTTTAATTAATTATCTTGGACCGGTCCGTAGTCCAGTGGCAACACTTCGGACTCGTAAATGGAAGGTTGTGGATTGGATCCCGGCGGAGCACAAAAAATATACCATTTATATTTCGAATGTGCTCTTCGCTGAGTTGAAAAATTCATAAACCTTTACCAAAGACCGGTCACTGAAAGGTCCATCCAACCTTACAACAACTGGGTCTTGCTTGAGAATCGGCGCTTTCTACAGCGACGACCAAGCTTGCAGAGGGCTCTTGAGGTGTGATACACACAAAAACAGCGCTCACCAAATAAATCATCCTAATATTATTATTATTATCTAACTATGAAGTAATTATAACTGTAAATATATGTCAAACAACCATTATTCCAACGTAAACCTAATATACTAACCATCCTGCAGTTTATTTATATTGTTACGAACTATGGACTCGTAGTACGTGTGCCTAAGCACGCTAGTGTGTGTCCAACACTCTGGGGTGTGTACCTACCTCTAGTAAAGTCTATTATACATAGAAGTGTTAGTTTGTAGGCACGCTTACTGGTATGTGTGGCGTATCTGGAACTATGCTCTAGTATAATCCATTATGGAATCATCTACAATGTTCGAGAACAGGTAAGAATCGTCTCTGTCGCCCATATAAAAACGAGCAAAGATTCTGTGTGCCAGTCAGAGGCGCTTACAACATTGTGTCGCGAAGTCCTTATAAGCTAGAGTGAGAAGATGGATAGTACTGTGTAACCAATATTATGCAAAAAAAAAATTGTTAAATAAATAATCGCAGTTCAATTAAAAAGAACCCCAAGTAAAATCATAACAATATCTCTATCTTAAAGCAAAAGCAACGGTAGTCACATTTAGTAAAATGTACAGGAGACGAGTTTTAGTGAAAATGTGCACTTTTATAAAACCATCATAGCTTCTAAACTAGACGAGATATTTTTGATCTGTAAAAACTGAGTATCTTCTTTTATCGATATTTATTTAATGTGAAGTAATGTGAACAACGCATGTGGAACTACCGTGGTTTATGCTCGCACTTTTATGTGCATCCCATATTTATTACACTTGATATCTCACTAACTATGAGTCCGAGGAGTCCCATATTTTTACCACTTATAGAACAGCTAATTATAATAATTTCTGCATCATTAACTCAAAAACGCAAAAAAGCGGACTTCCGTTGTTTATGCTCTAAGGTACAGATATTATACTTTAGGCCACTAATTATTGGATTCTCGGTCCTCCCTACTAAAGAGATCGGCGAGTCTGAACCCTGCATTATTGCAGGCGGGGAGCGGGGCGGCGGGAGTTTGGTGGGCGGCCAATGCGACGCTGTTTGGGCGCGCAGAGCGGGCGGCAGCGACGTCCTACGCGTCCACCGTGACGTCACTGCCGCCCACCACCCACTCGCCCATCGCGAGCAGACTTCATGACTATCCTTTATTATATTACCCTTCGTCGTCGTCATTCGTCGTCGAGTTTCGATTTTCAAAATCAATGCCATCACAGCAGATGACATTCATGCTCTATAGCAAATTAATTTTTGTATATATGCTGCAATGCGGCGAGCTTACGCGTGTGTGTTTACAAATGTATGAAAACTTTTAGGAATTAATCTGTTTGTTCATACTAAAAATGTATGGAACAATATTGACATCTAGCGGCAAAACGTAAAAGTTTTTTTTACATTTTCTTTTATTTCATGCAAATTAAAAATAAAAAAAAAACCAAATAAAAATGGATTTCAATCTGTAATCTAAGTTGCAAACATATATAACACTTGAGATTCATATTACATGCATTCTTACGAGCAGACATGTATAAGTTCTAATCTAATCTAATCTAAGCTGCAAAGATATATATCATTTAAGATTTATATTAAATGCATTCCCACAAGCAGATATGTATAAGTTCCCGCTTACATATGCTGCATGTGTACTTACAACATAACAGCCCATTCCAAATGAACATAAGCCCTGCAACTCTTGCCAACCTTCCCTGAAACAAAGGTGAATTTGCAAAGTAAACCATTTTTTAAAGTATGGGTGGTCAGCCTCATACCAACCTATAAGTCAAGAAAATTATTTTGTGTATTTCTTTACATAATCTAAGTTGCAAAGATACATACCATTTAAGATTCATATTAAATGCATTCCCACACGCAGACAGGTACAAGTTCACGCTTACAAATGCCCAATGTGGACTTGCAAAATAAAAAAACTAATCTCAAATGAACATAAGCCCTGCAACTTTTGCCGACTTTTCCTCAAACAGAGATAAAATTTGCATGGTAAACCATTGCTTACAGTATGGGTGGTCAGCCACATACTAACCTTTTAGTCAAGGAAATTATTTTGTTTAGTTCTATAATCTAAGTTGCAAAGATACATACCATTTGAGATTCATATTAAATGCATTCCCACAAGCAGACAGGTACAAGTTCGCGCTTACAAATGCCCCATGTGGACTTATAAAATAAAAAACTAATCTCAAATGAACATAAGCCCTGCAACTCTTGCCGACTTTTCCTCAAACAGAGATAAAATTTTCATTGTAAAACAATCTTACAGTATGGGTGGTCAGCCACATACTAACCTATAAGTCAAGGAAATTATTTTATTAAGTTCTATAATCTAAGTTGCAAAGATACATACCATTTGAGATTCATATTAAATGCATTCCCACAAGCAGACAGGTATAAGTTCGCGCTTACAAATGCCCCATGTGGACTTATAAAATAAAAAACTAATCTCAAATGAACATAAGCCCTGCAACTCTTGCCGACTTTTCCTCAAACAGAGATAAAATTTTCATTGTAAACCATTCTTACAGTATGGGTGGTCAGCCACATACTAACCTATAAGTCAAGGAAATTATTTTATTAAGTTCTATAATCTAAGTTGCAAAGATACATACCATTTGAGATTCATATTAAATGCATTCCCACAAGCAGACAGGTACAAGTTCACGCTTACAAATGCCCAATGTGGACTTGCAAAATAAAAAAACTAATCTCAAATGAACATAAGCCCTGCAACTTTTGCCGACTTTTCCTCAAACAGAGATAAAATTTGCATGGTAAACCATTGCTTACAGTATGGGTGGTCAGCCACATACTAACCTTTTAGTCAAGGAAATTATTTTGTTTAGTTCTATAATCTAAGTTGCAAAGATACATACCATTTGAGATTCATATTAAATGCATTCCCACAAGCAGACAGGTACAAGTTCACGCTTACAAATGCCCAATGTGGACTTGCAAAATAAAAAAAACTAATCTCAAATGAACATAAGCCCTGCAACTCTTGCCGACTTTTCCTCAAACAGAGATAAAATTTGCATTGTGAACCATTGCTTACAGTATGGGTGGTCAGCCACATACTAACCTTTTAGTCAAGGAAATTATTTTGTTTAGTTCATTAATCTAAGTTGCAAGATACACCATTTGAGATTCATATTAAATGCATTCCCACTAGCAGACAGGTATAAGTTCGCGCTTACAAATGCCCCATGTGGACTTATAAAATAAAAAACTAATCTCAAATGAACATAAGCCCTGCAACTCTTGCCGACTTTTCCTCAAACAGAGATAAAATTTGCATTGTGAACCATTGCTTACAGTATGGGTGGTCAGCCACATACTAACCTTTTAGTCAAGGAAATTATTTTGTTTAGTTCTTTAATCTAAGTTGCAAAGATACATACCATTTGAGATTCATATTAAATGCATTCCCACAAGCAGACAGGTATAAGTTCGCGCTTACAAATGCCCCATGTGGACTTATAAAATAAAAAAACTAATCTCAAATGAACATAAGCCCTGCAACTCTTGCCGACTTTTCCTCAAACAGAGATAAAATTTCCATGGTAAACCATTCTTACAGTATGGGTGGTCAGCCACATACTAACCTATAAGTCAAGGAAATTATTTTGTTAAGTTCTATAATCTAAGTTGCAAAGATACATACCAATCGAGATTCATATTAAATGCATTCCCACAAGCAGACATTTATAAGTTCACGCTTACACATAATGCATGTTGACTTACAACATAAAAACCCAATCTCAAATTAATATAAGCCCTGCAACTCTTGCCAATCTTCCCTGAAACACAGCTGAAATCTTCAAAGTGAACCATTTTTTAAACTATGGGTGGTCGATTTTCTTTTACAAAGGCTGCATGTTTTTATTTTACATGTTTTCCGAATTTTAACGCGAGGAAACTATGCGCAATATACACATTCACCAAATGTTAAGGGGTTGGGCTGCGTAGCAGCCAGGGGCAACGCCCCTAGTTTACTCTAGATTTGATCAATTCATAGGTAAACTATTTACATTGCACACAAGTACCACGGGTAAATACTGTTACAATATTTGGGGTTCGAAAGTCTTTCAATTAACAACACTGGTCTTCTTTTACAGTTATTTATTTTACACTTTTAAAATTTATTCTAACAAAGACAGTCTCGATTATTCCATTACACTTGGTTTGAGTTCACTGGTCGAATTCGTTCGTTGTATGGGTGAAGGCTCACAGATGACTGACTCTTAGTGCAAGCAAATAGCGTCTTATATACCCTTCACAACAGTACTAACTAGAAACTATATTCGTAAGACAGTTTCAGAACTCAGGAAATATTCAAGTAGGTACGTAGCAATCACTATTTCTAGACACTTCGAGTACTTTATTCAATTATTCCTACCCACACATACTTATGAAGATTCCTATTGCATAGCTATATAGCTAATACCTATACTTATTCTAAAATTTACATAACAATACTTTATTATCGCATAAAGAGTAGAAATGTATGAAATTTTAAACACTCGCTACAGGCGCTTTTTAGCCTTCCCTTTTTTTTTAAGAAATCCTGTGCCGGTGACTCCCTAGTTTTTAAAGACTCTAGAGGTCTATGACACTTGTTGTAGTGCCGCAGAGGTGTTGTTTACAAGCTTGGCCGTCGCTGCAAAGCGCCAATACTCAAGCAAGACGCAGTTGCTATAAGGCTAGATGGACCTTTTTAGTGACCGGTCTATGGTAAAGTTTTTTTATGAATTTTTCAACCCAGCGAAGTGCATATTAGGAAATATAAATGTTTTTTTTTGTGCTCCGCCGGGATCCGAATCCACAACCTTTCATTTACGAGTCAGAAGTGCTGCCACTGGAATACGGACCGGTCAAAGAAATGTCAACGACACGCGGTGCTCTCAGGCGGTCAGTCATCCAAGTACTATCCGCGCCCAATGTTGCTTAATTTCGATGAACGGACGGGAACCGGTGCTTTCAACATGGTATGGTCGTCGACCTTCCACTTGTTACAAGCTCTTTAAACGCAACGCAACTAAACGCAACTAAGGTACACATGTAGTGTAACTTCTTGCCGCGTTATCCCCGAAGGGGTCGCATGTGGCGAGTTGAACCTATTTATTTTTACAGGTAAGGGGGCCGGCCTTACGCCAACCACTTCAGTTGAAGTGATGGTTAAGTTTTTACACAATGCTTTATGCGTTTATGTCGCAGGTTCTTCTGCCGCGATGTCCTTCGGCGTCCCTAAGTTCTTCTCCCCTCAATCTGACCCTGTATGATAAGATGAAGAAGTATGTAGTATTTCTCATTTTTCAAAATGTGACCGGAGTACCTACATCAGCGTTCCTTGCTTGATGCTATGCGAATATTATAAGCATTGACCGGTCCTTAGTATAGTGGTAACGCTTCGGACTCGTTAATGGAAGGTTGTGGGTTCGAATCCCGGCGGAGCATAAAAAACATACCATTAATATTTTAAAATATGCTTTTCGCTGGATTACAAAAAAAACATATCACTTTACCAAACACCGTTCACCAAAGATGCATCCGGCGTTACAGGAACTGGATCTTGCTTGAGAATTGGCGCTTTCTATAGCGACGACCAAGATCGCAGTGGATTTTTGACGTGTAATTCACACAAAAACAGCGCTCACAAAAAAAACATCCTTATTATTTTTTTTCTACATTTATGCTTTGCGTAGTTCTTTGACTTATAAGGTTGGTATGAGGCTGACCACCTATACTGTAAAAATGGTTCACTTTGCCAACGTCACCCCTGTTTCAGAGAAGGTCAGAAGAGTTGCAGGGCTTGTTTTAATTTGAGATAGTAATTTGTATGTTCTAAGTCCACATGCGGCATGGGTATGAGTGAACTTATACGTGTCTGCTATGGTAATGCATTTAGTATGAATATGAAATGAAATAATAATAATAATATTAGGATGATTTATTTGGTGAGCGCTGTTTTTGTGTGTATCACACCTCAAGAGCCCTCTGCGAGCTTGGTCGTCGCTGTAGAAAACGCCAATTCTCAAGCAAGACCCAGTTGTTGTAATGTTGGATGGACCTTTCAGTGACCGGTCTTTGGTAAAGGTTTATGAAATTTTCAACCCAGCGAAGAGCACATTTGGAAATATAAATGGTATATTTTTTGTGCTCCGCCGGGATTCGAATCCACAACCTTCCATTTACGAGTCCGAAGTGTTACCACTGGATTACGGACAACAACACGCGGTGTACCTAGCGGTCACCCATCCAGGTTGCATCCGCGCCCAATATTGCTTAACTTAAATGTGATATATCTTTGCAACTTAGATTACAGTTGATAATAAGCATCTGATTGGTGGGTGCATTTTGAAAATCGAACAGGATCTTTCTTATAGTTTAGGTACTATGCCATTGACAGCGTACCGTTTATGTGAGTACAGGTGTTAGTGAATACGTGATACAACTAGTTTTTCACGAATCTTGACCAATTAACACATTGTTTATAGTGTTTAAGCAAGGTTGCGAAATATAGGACGGTGCGCAGCTGATAATAGGCGTGTTTACTCTACGGCTAGGGTTTTTTAAATAACAATTTGTTTTCTGTTAGTTTTTGATGTCCATACATGTTCTCTATCTATAATCTATAATCTAAGTTGCAAGGATATATTCATTCAAAGCTCTCAGATGTATGCCCACAAACAAACACGTGTAGTTCGCGCTTACAAATGCTGATTGTGTACTTACAAATAAAATGCAAACCTCAAATGAACATAAGCCCTGCAACTCTTGCCGACATTCCCTGAAACAGGGGTGACATTGGCAAAGTGAACCATTTTTTACAGTATGGGTGGTCAGCCTCATACCAACCTATAAGTCAAGGAATACGAGTAATAAATAACATTTAAGTATAAAAAAAAAGCAACAAAACCTTAAAAAGAAATCTATACAAAAAAGTCAAAAATTTCTTATGCAAAAAATGTAGCAAACTAATAAACCAACATTACAAATCAGCATTGCAGATTAGCCGCCACTTCTTCCTGTCCTTGCATTCTTCTTTCATTTCATCCAGAGTCATAACCTTTTTCATGCAAGCTCTCCTTTTATTATGACTCTGGATATCCCATTCACTCGCTTTTTCGAAAATTTGGTCCATCCATACCTTTCTCGGTCTTCCTCTTCCACGACATCCATCAATTCTTGCAGCATAATATACTTTCTTCGTCAGTCTTTCCTCATTCATTCTCTCCAAATGTCCAAACCATCTAAGAATTATAATTTGTTGATTTTAAAAATGTAATTGGTTGTGTCTGTCCCTTGACTTATATGTTGGTTTGCGGCTGACCACCCATGCTGTAGAAAATTGTTCACTTTGCCAATGTCACCCCTGTTTCAGAGAAGGTCGGCAAGAGTTGCAGGGTGTATTTCCATGTCAGATTCGGGCTTGTGACTTCAAATTAAAAAAAAAAGAAAACCTACCCACACGATTGTGATAAGTGCGTCCTTTTCATTCAGAATAAAGTCGCTATGCTAACGTTGAAAAAACCGGGCCTAATACGCGTCCATAAAAGCGTCAACTACTGAAGGAGTTGCAAAATGTTTACTTTAGTTCCGAAGCTGATAAAGAGCTACTATCCATTCACGAGACAAAGTAAACTTCTCTTGATAAAAATACATTCTTTGGTGGGTACGTCACTAAATGTAAATATTGCAGCGTATTCAGTCGATAGCTCAGTTGGTAGAATGCTTGCGTTCCACAACAGAGTATAAGGGTTCGATCACACACCAAACATGTATTTTTTTATTTTTCTTATTTAAAAAGAAAAAAGATTTGTGAAGAGAGATGCACTTTACCGACCTATTTTGCATGGCCAGAAGAAATAGATACATTATCCATTAATAATTAATTTATTAATTTATATTTTTAATGAATTATAAATTGAGAATTACACAGCGGCATCTATTTATCCAGGGTCGAAGTTATTGTCAATAGGGCACGGCACAGGCGGAGTTCGAACCGGCGCTAGTGTCAATAATGCCAACGCCTTATTACCTCGACCGTCCCAGCGGGTAATGATTTCCGTTTCGGTATTTCTATCAAACCCAAAATTTTTACTCAGCCTTCACAAGAAATGAGAGCCTGCTTCTTTGGGAGCGGGGAACACCCGCGCTTCAAATGAAGTAATTTGCGTGTGGCTGGAATCCTTATCTGTGAAAATAAATGCAACCTCTTCGCGGATAACGCAGCAAGGATTAGCATGCCGGGTGTGCCAGGGTTCAATTTGCTCAAACGCTTATTAAATCTAGAAACAACACTCAATCTCTTTCTCTTCTTGCACATGGTGGAGTTAAACTTGGCTCCATCACCCATGTTAGCTTAACATATTGTAGTGTTTTTGGGTTCGAAGTCTCTAAATTAAAACATACTGGCCTTCTCTCTGGATATTTATTTTCACTTAATTAATTTTACAAATTTACATTTATTTTTAACACTTAGCAACTCAAATTTATTTTCACAGTTTAGCACCTCACACACTCTTCAATCACAGGCGAGTATCTATCTGTCCTGCTGTATCCAATTGTGCTCCTTATATACCCCAGAGACAGAAGTCTCTAGGGGCTAATTTGCCAGCAAACTCTCGAACGTTCTACCAACTTCAAGAGTACAAAAGGATCATTTAATTTCTAGATTTCTTAAGCCTATAATTATTGCTACCTACGATGTACACCTATATTAACCTACTTTTGACATAATATCACTCTTTTCAGATTTACCTTTAAGGTATCGAAATGTAACTTCTGGCATATCATTAGAAAAGCGACTTTGCATGTTTAGAAGTAGTTGTACCCCTCGCTGTGATTTTGTTTGTCAGCGCGTCCGAGTGTGTGCGGTGAATTGGTTATCTATCTGGTAACCGGTTTCCTAATTATGATGTGGCGACAGGATCGCCGTTCTGAAGCATTATCACTTTTATGTTTTCATTTGAAGCATATTATAAAGTGACACTGAACGTTGACGTGTAATATAAGTGGAGCCGAAGCTAGCTAACGGCATTGTAGCATGGTATGAGACACAACTGTCAAGCCTGGCATGTCAAACACACCAGAAGCGCTATTCTGATGAACTCCTTACGACCTTTAGGCGACGAGATACATAGCAATTCGTGACCAAAAATAAGGTGTTCAGTGATTTTTTTGATCTCTGATACGCTAGCAAGCTTCGACTTGAAATTTAGCAGAATAGCGCTTCCGGGTTGGAAGCCTCGACGACCTGCGATAGATCTTACGGTATCTATATTTGAAGGTATAGGCACTCTAAGTACCCACCTCCACCCACCAAGTTCATACAACTCATGCGGAGTCGCTTCACTTGGTGATACTTCACTTGCAATGTTTTTTTGGCGGCGGAAGGCCTTCCCGTTGAAGTTAATCAGCTAAAGTTACTCTACTCAAGAAACTCTGACGGGAGCCCTTCATCGACGTGTATCGAACGAGTTGCCATCCGCGCTGAGCGCAGTAAGTTAATGGGTGTACATACGTCAATATGTATGGGTGTCGCGAGGACTGACTGAGGGCTAATGGTCACCTCTGCCCAGTCTTGAGCCCGCGGCTGCGGACTCGTGCCAGGACTGGCAGAAGCGGCGGAATGCAAGGTAGTTGGCTCTACTGGCAACGAGGTCCGCGTAGCCGACCGGTCCGGAACCGGCCGGCCGGACTGCGTCGATGAGGAGCTCTCGTTGAGAGTGCTGCAGAGGGCAATCCCACAGGACGTGCTGACGAAATGAAACATGACGGCGTATCAACAGCTTGTCAGTCTTATAACAACGATCAGCTGTTCAGGCACCGCCATGCTTAATTCCGCCCTATTTTCGAATAGATACGGTAAGATCTATCAATGATCGTCGAGACTTCCACCCCTGAATACTTAATAATCATAGTAAATCCTACGTTTCACTGCTTTCTCCATCTTGGGGTTTGACACTCAATAATAATAACAAATGCCATGATGTCTTATCAGAGTGTGTTTTGCCTTTCATAATTGTCAAATTTACCATAGGTAAAAAATAACTTAAACGCGTGCGCACAATTTCAGTGCTGAGATGACATTCTAGCTTTTCGCACACTTGCCTACTTACAAACTTACAATGAAGTCACATTGGGAGTGCTTTCGTTCTCTTTCTAACTAAGAAAGATTTGTATTTAGGTATGTTGAAACGGATATAGCATATATTCGCGTTTAAATCTTCGAAGTGAACATTTGAGGCCCACACCATCCACTCCAACTGCTAGAACACTCGTACTGTAGATATTACCAGCTAATGGTGAGCACACAGCCACTGCATGCAAACACAGATAACTGATAACTTATTGTTATCTTGTGTGTGCGTGCAGGCGAAACTGGTATATGCCTCATCTTACTTGCCATACCTACTCACTAACCAGACAATGACTCTAAACATTCAAAATATCGAATACGAGTTATAGGCTTAGAGCCCGTTCCCACTTGTCGAGTGTCGGATCCGTCTATTCATCGGAAGTTCCAGTTGCAGAACATTTCGGACAAAATCGGTTTCCGACAAGTGTGAATAGCTCCATACATAATGTTCTGCCACTGGAACCTCCGACTAATATACGGATCCGACACCCGACAAGTGGGAACGAGCTCTTACACGGCCGGTTGATGATGCTGGAGAGTTGCTTTCCGGGATCTATTGCCGTGGTATGTGGGAGCTGGAGCTTTCTGACGTTTCGCCCATATAACTATCTCACAAACTAATGGTCCGACAGCTGTCAAATTTATACATGTGCCTTTTAAAGGTTGGTAATAACTGAAAATCGTAAGGATTTAATACTAGTGGCACCATTTATGTGTCAGGACAAAGACTTATCTACCCACCCAATACATAAACGAATGGATAATTTGTTTAAAGCGCCGTTTTTGTGTGTAGCACACCTCAAGGGCCCTTGGCATAAAATATATTATAAAGAATAAGAAAATATGAAGGGAATAACAGAATATAAATAATAGGGTATGTATGTATTCATATAAATACACATACTTAATATTCTTACATGTAAGTACTCATGTCTGCGATGGGCTTTTTCAGCGTGAAAGTAGTTTTTACATAAATATTAAATAGATGTCGCTGCTCCACCAACAAACACATATGGAGTGTTTTCCTTTTTAATTATTTTATCCCGAGTGTACCCTTATTTTCATTACAGTTTCATCAACATCATCGTCTTCTTCAAATAGATACGGTAAGATCTATTGAAGGTCGTCGAGACTTTTACCCCGGAAGCACTATTCTGCCCAATCCGGGATAGGGATTCGTGTCCAAAAATAAGGTGTAGGTACTGTGATTTTTTATCTGTGGAGTTCTTTCGCAAGCGCTAGCAAGTCCCGACTTGGATTGATATCCAAAGTGTAAGGAATTTAGCAGAATAAATAGCGCTTCTGATGAGCAAAAAACTTATAGACCTAAGCGGAGCTTCAGCAGCATCATTGTGTTGATGATTGCCTTTGTCTTGATGATTGCCGTTGTGTTGATGATTGCCGTTGTGTTGATGATTGCCATTGTGCTGATGATTGCCGTTGTGTTTGTGATTGCCGTTCTGTTGGTGATTGCCGTTGTGTTGATGATTTCCGTTGTGTTGATGATTGCCGTTGTGTTGATGATTGCCGTTGTGTTGATGATTGCCGTTGTGTTGATGATTGCCGTTGTGTTGATTATTGTTGTTGTGTTGATGATTGCCGTGGTGTTGATGATTGCCGTTGTGCTAAGTGACCGCTGGTGACTTGGGCCGGAGTGTTGGCCCAGCGCCCTTGACGCTCTGCCAGCCATCTTGTCCACTTATAGACGGCAACATGTCTGCCCAGCGCGGCGGTGTGGCGGCACACAAACAATAGGGGTCCATGACGGAAGGACATAGTGACAAAATGACACATGACAAAACGACACATAACAGAACAACACATGACAGAACGACACATGACAGAACGACACATGACAGAACGACACAATATGACAAAACAACAATGACAGAACATCACAATAACAGTACATCACATGACAAAACATCACACACCTAAAACAGAACATAACATAAACGGTACCTACATGAAAAGACATCACATAACAAAACATCACCCAATAGAAAACACCCTAAACGGCACGAAAAAAAAGTGAGACATGAGAAAATATAATATTTGGTAAAGCTTATAAAAAAAATGCCCCCGATCATCATTATTAGATAAAAAAAAAAACCTTACTATGCTGCACATAAAGATAAACTTCTTATCGCATTATCCCCGAATATGGCGTGTTGAAGCAAAATAAATGTTGGTGTTTTTTAAGGAACCCTTTGCGGGAGACTTCCTAGATCCAAGAGACTCAAGGGGTCTATGACACTTGTTGTAGTGCCGCAGAGGTGTTGGTGATGTGGCAGTTGATGCCCTGGTCAGGTTGCCGTTAGCTGCACAGTTTGTGATGTGATGATTTACATATTCCGTTTATGGTATGTTCTATTTTAGGTATCTGATGTTTTGTCATGTGATGTACTGTTATTGTGATGTTCTATCATGTGATGTTCTATCATGTGATGTTCTATGATGTGTTTTTACATGTGTATATTTTTGTCACTGTGCCGTTCTAATCTGTCACCATACAACACACACACCTGACAATGCTACATGCAACAAGACACGTAATAGGACAATAATTGACATAACACACAATACATACAACGATTAATTAATCACCTCTAAGGTTATGATTTCCATGCAATGTATTGTATGTATGCAAGAGAAAAAATGTAAGCTGTTTCAGGCGAGTAAAATTTCTTAATGCACGACCGGTTTCGTGAACAATATTTACATCGTCAAGTACACAATATTACTAAACTAAAAAGATAAAATTAACATTATTTCTCTAAGGGCTTGCGGTTGTGGGGTGTGGGAGAGGTGAGGAAGGAGACAGTGTGTTGGGACGGTCTGTGACGCAAGGATCCAAAAATGGAGGTTGATCTGCGATGTTGGCGTCTAGAATTTTTGTTGCTCAAATGCGGCCATACGCCAACTACTAAGCTTCACATGTAGTGTAACTCCTTGCCGCGTTTTCACCCGAAGGAGTCGCACGTAGCGAGTGGGACCTATGTATTTTACAGGTAAGGGGGCCGGCCTCATGCCAACCACCCCAGTTGCAGTTGAAGTGGGGCTTTCCCAGCTACTGAAGAGGCTGAGAAAACCTTGCCGGTATTTTATTTGGGTTTGAAATAAACATCGTACTTACATTTTTTTAAATAGATTTCGTGAAGAGGAATGCAATTCACCATCTTTTTTGTCTGGCCAGTTGTCTCCATTCGAAAGCAGACGCTTGTGTGCATGAAATGGCATCTGTTGAACCAGGGTTGAAATTATGGTTAAATGGGCCAGACGCGATTCGAACCAGCGTTATTCCGTTCCAAATACGCTGGTCTAGAATGGCGACTTGATCCCCTCGGCCATAACACCGACCTGTAGAAAAATATCTAGCTGATGTGACGCGGTGTGAGTAGTGAGTGCTTAAAAAAATAATTAAATTAGGCTGATTTATTTGGTGAGCGCTGTTTTTGTGTGTATCACACCTCAATAGCCCTCTGCGAGCTTGGTCGTCGCTGTAGAAAGCGCCAATTCTCAAGCAAGACCCAGTTGTTGTAAGGCTGGATGGACTTTTGATGACCGGTCTTTGGTAAAGGTTTATGAATTTTTCAACCCAGCGAAGAGCAAATTTGAAAATATAAATGGTATATTTTTGTGCTCCGCCGGGATTCGAACCCACGACCTTCCAGTTACGAGTCCGAAGTGTTACCACCTGGACTACGGACCGGTTTGCTTAGTAAATAAGTACCAATGTGTCTGTGATTATTTTGACAATAGCAGGGGACGAGACACGTCTCTTCTTTATTGAGATTTATGCTCGCGCCAATTTTTTGTCGAATAGACTGCTCGACGACATGGCGGGCATTTTAGCGATATTTATTTTTGCCAATGTTACCCCTGTTTCAGGGAAGGTCGGCAAAAGTTGTGGGGCTTATGTTCATTTGAGGTTTGGATTTTATTTGTAAGTACACATTCAGCATTTGTAAGCGCGAACTACACTTGTTGGTTTGTGGGCTTACATCTGAGAGCTTTAAATGAATATATCCTTGCAACTTAGATTATAGATTATAGATTATTTAGCTGTTAAACTAGCATAGATACTATAGTATTATAAATGTAAGTACTCTTTAAGCTATTTTTTTTTTCAACTTTATATAATTATCTGCTACGTAATTCAAATGCATTAAGTATCCCAAAAATAAAGATTGATGAAAAGTTTATTTGTTAAAGTTCACAGTGAGTTTTATTTATTATTCAATTATAATTTTTTGTGCTCCTTGACTGATAGGTTGGTACGAGGCTGACCACCCGTGCTGTAAAAATCGGTTCACTTTTGCCAATGCCACCCCGGTTCAGGGAACGGCGGCAGGAGTTGCAAGGTTTATGTCCATGTGAGGTTTTCTTTATTTGTATGCACACATGCAGAATGTATAGGCGCGAACCTACATGTGCCTGTCTGTAGGCATGCATTTCATATGAGCCTTAAATGCTTACATATCCTTGCAGCTTAGATTATAGATTATAGATAGAAACACGACCGGTTTCGGGACCGCAGAACATCCCATCTTCAGGTGCAACAAATAAAACTCATTGTTAATTTAAAAAAATAAATCCTTTATTATATTGTCCTTCGTCGTCGTCTTTCGTCGTCGAGTTTCGATTTTCAAAATCAATGCCATCACAGCAGATGAAACACATTCATGATGTATGGCAAATTAATTTTTGTATATATGCTGCAATGCTGCGAGCTTTCGCGTTTGCGTTTAAAAATGTATGAAAACTTATTTCAAAAAATCTGTTTGTTCATATTGAAAATGTATGGAACTATATTGACATCTAGCGGCAAAACGTGAAAGTTTTTTTTATATTTTCTTTTATTTCATGCAAATTAAAAAAAAAAAAAAAACAAAAAAAAAATGGATTTAAATCTGTAATCTAAGTTGCAAAGATATATAACATTTGAGATTCATACTACATGCATTCTTACAAGCAGACATGTATAAGTTCTAATCTAATCTAATCTAATCTAAGCTGCAAAGATATATATCATTTAAGATTTATATTAAATGCATTCCCACAAGCAGATATGTATAAGTTCCCGCTTACATATGCTGCATGTGTACTTACGACATAACAGCTCATTCCAAATGAACATAAGCCCTGCAACTCTTGCCAACCTTCCCTGAAACAAAGGTGAATTTGCAAAGTAAACCATTTTTTAAAGTATGGGTGGTCAGCCTCATACCAACCTATAAGTCAAGAAAATTATTTTGTGTATTTCTTTACATAATCTAAGTTGCAAAGATACATACCATTTAAGATTCATATTAAATGCATTTCCACACGCAGACAGGTACAAGTTCACGCTTACAAATGCCCAATGTGGACTTGCAAAATAAAAAAACTAATCTCAAATGAACATAAGCCCTGCAACTCTTGCCGACTTTTCCTCAAACAGAGATAAATTTGCATTGTGAACCATTGCTTACAGTATGGGTGGTCAGCCACATACTAACCTATTAGTCAAGGAAATTATTTTGTTAAGTTCTATAATCTAAGTTGCAAAGATACATACCATTTGAGATTCATATTAAATGCATTCCCACAAGCAGACAGGTATAAGTTCGCGCTTACAAATGCCCCATGTGGACTTACAAAATAAAAAACTAATCTCAAATGAACATAAGCCCTGCAACTCTTGCCGACTTTTGCTTAAACAGAGATAAAATTTTCATGGTAAACCATTCTTACAGTATGGGTGGTCAGCCACATACTAACCTATAAGTCAAGGAAATTATTTTGTTAAGTTCTATAATCTAAGTTGCAAAGATACATACCAATCGAGATTCATATTAAATGCATTCCCACAAGCAGACATTTATAAGTTCGCGCTTGCACATAATGCATGTTGACTTACAACATAAAACCCAAACTCAAATTAATATAAGCCCTGCAACTCTTGCCAATCTTCCCTGAAACACAGCTGAAATCTGCAAAGTGAACCATTTGTTAAACTATGGGTGGTCGATTTTCTTTTACAAAGGCTGCATGTTTTTATTTTACATTTTTCCGAATTTTAACGCGAGGAAACTATGCGCAATATACACATTCACCAAATGTTAAGGGGTTGGGCTGCGTAGCAGCCAGGGGCAACGCCCCTAGTTTTATTTAAATCTGTTAAAATGGACTCACAAAATTACTGACGAAAATCTACATAATATGAGTGAAATTTTTTTGAGAAAATATGAAAAAATAGAAACTACTTAATAAAAACTAACGTGTTTTTTTTCAACTCAGATTGTATAGAATGCGATTCTTTATACAATTTTATTAAAGGCCATCTTTGAATCAAATGGCAGATAAGTCAAACAAGCACTCCGTGGCGATCTGTTAAAGAAGGAGTGATAGTTTTGTCTTGAATCGACTTTGAATAGGATAGTGAGTCGGCAGCCGCATGAGGGAACGTTCCAAGATGAAAATAAATGCAAAAATGTAGAGCCGAGACAGGCGTGACGGGCACATATGTAAGAAGAAAGGCAATTATTCAAAATGATGATATAACTATTATTATTGTAACGAAATACACTGGTAGATGTTTATTGGTGTACGTGTGTTTTGAGAGAATGTTCTGGCCCAGACGATTGTAATTGTAAGGTGTGTATGTAGGTAGGAAATGGACTCTTCATGAAATAAATATGTCCAGAATCGTCTATACAAGTGTGGTAGTGGAAGTTTCTAGGGCAGGCTGGAATGGCCCCTAGGTTCCGCTATAAGAAGGGCGACAATGGGCTGAAGCGAGTCAGTCTTCGAAGCACTCACACAGAGGAGTATCTAGTTACTAGGGCGACCAAAATGGTGTAAAAATAAATGTAATCTGTACGAAATAAATAAGTGTGTTAAAATAAATCTGTTAGAATTAGTCTGTTAAAAATAAATCTATTGTAAGAAAGTCTGTGTAAATAAACTGTATGGCTAACTTGTGTTAAACTTGTGTTTTAATTAAAAGAACCCAGGTAAAACGTAACAGTGGTGTCGGTGTGAAGTTTAAAACCAAGTACCAAGTAAAAACTGTGCTTGAAAGTATTGAAAAATATATCTGGACAACATAATAAAAAAAAAAGTTTTAAATAAAACTGATTAAACTTGAATTAAAAACGATCGTGTGGTTACCCGCTAAAAATTTGATTGAAGTGTGGATAGATAACGTGTTAATAATATTGTGTTAGTATTAGTAAATACTCATTAGCCGATCTGACGAAGCAAAGTAAATAATCATTATCTAATATCATTATATTTTGGTGATTTAAAAATAAATATTAAAAGGCGGTACCTACCTACCGTCAGTATAATTAGATAAATTATTATTTTGCTAAATTTAAAATAACTTTATATATAAAACTCATAACCCGTATTAAATAAATTTGCAAATATTTTTGTTTTGAAGTTTGTTAAAATAAAAAAAATGGCTAAGGTGAACATCAAGGACCTCAAAGTCTATGAGCTTAAGAATGAGCTTCTGGAGAGGGACCTGGAGACCTCAGGAGGGAAGGCGGCCTTACAGGCACGCCTCATGGAGGCCTGGGAACAGTCAGGCGAAGACCCGGCATATTTTGTCATGGCGTCTGGAGGGGACCGCGAGCGAGCCGTGGAAGAGTTTAAAACAAAGATGGCTGCCAACTTCAAGAGCTTGAGGGAAGACCTAGCTGGTTGGAAGGAGGAGATGGCTAAAAACCTAGCCTTAAAAATGTCGGTGGACACTGATAGTGTAAAATTAAGTGATAATCAGGATGACAAAAAGGCCGATATGTCAACTGAGGATGAGTCATCTCAGAAGTTGGGGAAGGGAGACCTGAAGGCCAAAAACAACGGCCAGCTCAAGGTTGAGGACTCAGCTGACAGCAAAGATGACAAAGATGATGTCAAGTTGGCTGAAAACGGCAAGAGTGACTCGGCCGAGGTGAAGGCTGACAAGTATGCGAAGGAGGAGACGGACGCCAAGGAGGAGGATGAGGACGCCAAGGACAAGAAGGGCAAGGCCAAGAAGGCCAACAGTGTGAAGAAGAAGCCCGCGCCCAAGAAGAAGGCGGAGGAGGCCGTGGAGGAGGCTCCCAAGAAGAAGAAGGCCGTGGAGCCGCCGGTGCCCGTGCCCGCGGGCCGGGGCATCCCCATCGACCACATCCCCGACGTGGAGGTGGCCATCTCCAGGTTCAAGATGGAGGACCTCAAGTTCCTGTACAATCAATTGTGCCGCACGAACCTCATCAAGCGCAACAAAAAGAAGTTCAAGGGCTTCGAGTTTAAGAAGGACACGCCTGAGCACAAGGCCAAGCTGGAGGAGGTGCAGAAGCTGGAGCCCAAGCAGCTGCGGACGCTGTGCGAGAAGCTGGGCTTGGACAAGAGGGGCGCGCCCATGGAGCTGGCCAGCAGGGTGGTGGGCTTCCTGCTGCTGCCAAAGCAGGCCTCCTCGCACGCCAGGGGGCTGATGAAGGAGAGGCCGGTGACTGACCGCGGCGAGGCCACGGGAGGCAGGCCCAGAAGGTCCGCTGCTGCTATTGTCAAGAGAGGTTACTCTAACGAGGAGTATGAAACAGATCCGGAAACCAAAGTGCGGGGACCCAAAGTCAGCAGGGATGATTTAGGGGATTCAGATGGCTCGTACAACCCGAGTGGCTCCGGACAGGAGGCGGACTCTGACTTTGACCCGTCAGTGAGGGAGGGGGGCGCTCCCTCCCGCAGGCGCCGCGCCCCCGCCCGCAGGGGCTCAGCCAAGCAGAGCAAGCAGAAGGGACGACCCAAGCATGGCGCGGCAGGAAGCCACTCAGCGAGTCAGAGGACGAGAGCGAGAGTGAGAACTTCGCTTCCGAGCAGGAGAGCGGCTCCGACGACCAAGGATTCTGATCCTTTGACGCCGGCGAGCAAGCGGGGCCTAGGAGCGGTGGCCGCCCGGGGACGCAAAGCGGTGCCCCCAGCCAAGGAAAGGCGCCCATGCCGGCCGCCAAGAGGAAAGCACCCCCCCCCCACACCAGCCAGCAATGACGGGCAAAACCCTAAGGGGAAAATTCCGTGGAACGTCATTTTTCCTGACCACTGGATGCAACTGTGGGTCAAACTGCCCGTACCTTCTTAAAGAAAAGACTGTTCCGGGGCGGAACAGTCTAAGGGGGGGATAATGTAACGAAATACACTGGTAGATGTTTATTGGTGTACGTGTGTTTTGAGAGAATGTTCTGGCCCAGACGATTGTAATTGTAAGGTGTGTATGTAGGTAGGAAATGGACTCTTCATGAAATAAATATGTCCAGAATCGTCTATACAAGTGTGGTAGTGGAAGTTTCTAGGGCAGGCTGGAATGGCCCCTAGGTTCCGCTATAAGAAGGGCGACAATGGGCTGAAGCGAGTCAGTCTTCGAAGCACTCACACAGAGGAGTATCTAGTTACTAGGGCGACCAAAATGGTGTAAAAATAAATGTAATCTGTACGAAATAAATAAGTGTGTTAAAATAAATCTGTTAGAATTAGTCTGTTAAAAATAAATCTATTGTAAGAAAGTCTGTGTAAATAAACTGTATGGCTAACTTGTGTTAAACTTGTGTTTTAATTAAAAGAACCCAGGAAAAACGTAACATTATTATTATTATTATGCGGTCAAAATAAGCAAAGACGTCACCGCCACAACCCACACTCTCTGAATCCTCCTCACTTTTATTTGGCATGAGATTGACGAAGAAAGTATATGTTGCTAAAATAGATGGATGTCGTGGTAGAGGAAGACCGAGAAAAGTATGGATGGATCAAATTTCTGAAATAGCGAATGAATGGGATATCCAGAGTCATAATAAAAGGAGGACTTGCATGAAAAAGGTTATGACTCTGGATGAAATGAAAGAAGTGTGCAAGGACAGGAAGAAGTGGCGGCTAATCTGCAATGGTGATTTTTAATGTTGGTGTATTCATTTGCTACATTTTTTGCATAGGAAATTTCTGACTTTTTTTGTATAGATTTCTTTGTAAGGTTTTGTTCTTTTATATATTTAAATGTAATTTTTTATTCATATTCCTTGACTTATAGGTTGGTATGAGGCTGACCACCCATACTGTAAAAAATGGTTCACTTTGCCAATGTTACCCCTGTTTCAGGGAAGGTCGGCAAAAGTTGTGGGGCTTATGTTCATTTGAGGTTTGGATTTTATTTGTAAGTACACATTCAGTATTTGTAAGCGCGAACTACACTTGTTGGTTTGTGGGCTTACATCTGAGAGCTTTAAATGAATATATCCTTGCAACTTAGATTATAGATTATAGATTATAGATCGTTTAGGCAAAAAAAAATTTTTTGAATTTAGATCAAAGAAGGCATTGTTCTAAAATTAAGCATTTATTAACAAAGGCATAGTGGAGAACTGCTGTAATCTAAACTTGCAGAGATAGTACAAAAGAATGTGATGAGATGGTTTGGGCATGTGGAAAGAATGAATGATGATAGACTGACAAAGTATGTATACAAAGAAAGTGTGAAAGGAAAAAGAGGGAAGGGACGACCGAGAAAAGTATGGAGTGATCAGATTGAGGAGATTGTGAAAGAATGGGATATACAAAGTGAGTGTAAAAGAAGAAAATGTATGAAAAATGTGATGTATATGAAGGAATTTAAAGAGGTATGTCAGGATAGGAAAAAATGGAGGCAAGTCTGCAGAGGCTCTGGCCACCCCTAGCGGAATGGCGACAGAGTAACAGTTACAGTTACAGGATGATTTATTTGGTGAGCGCTGTTTTTGTGTGTATCCCTCAAGAGCCCTCTGCGATCTTGGTCGTCGCTGTAGAAAGCGCCAATTCTCAAGCAAGACCCAGTTGTTGTAAGGTTGGATGGACCTTTCAGTGGCCGGTCTTTGGTAAAGGTTTATGAATTGTTTCAACCCAGCTAAGAGCATAATTGGAAATATAAGTGGTATATTTTTTGTGCTCAGCCGGGATTCGAATCCACAACCTTCCATTTACGAGTCCGAAGTGTTGCCACTGGACTACGGACCGGTCCAAGAAATATTAGAATTTAAGAAGATATATTAGAATTTAAAATCCATATGAAATGCATGTCCACAAGCAGTTATATATATAAGTTAACGGTTATATAGATGCTGCATGAGTACTTATACGAATTAAAATCCAAACCTCAAATGAACATAAGCTCTGAAACTTTTGACGACCTTCCCTGAAACAGGGGTGGCATTGGCAAAGTGAACCGTTTTTTACAGTACGGGGGGTCAGCCTACTACCAACTTATAAGTCAAGGTATTCTATAATCTGTAATCTAAGTTGAAAAGATAATTTATATTTTTAAACTCTAATCACAATGATATCACAATTGTTCCTTGACTTATAGGTTGGTATGCGGCTGACCACCCATACTGTACAAAATGGTTCACTTTGCCAATGTCACCCCTGTTTCAGGGAAGGACGGCAAGAGTTGCAGGGCTTATGTTCATTTGAGATAGTTTTTATATTGTAGGTCCACATGCGGCATGTGTTAGCGCGAAATTATACATGCCTGCTTGTAGGAATGCATTTAATTTAAATCTTAAATGATATATATCTTTGCAGCTTAGATTAGATTAGATTAGACAATGGCTAAATTTCAGCTTAGTAAAGTAAAATACCTCACATTATTATGTTTCTAACCTATTCGCCATTAATTAAAAAAATAACAATCCAGATCGCAAATGGATGTTTGCTAACATAACACATCTCCAGCTTTATTGCTTAGGTATATACGTCAAGGAAGAGCCTTGAAATGCAGATTGAAGAGAAATTTATGGCTCAATTTGAGTCATTATCCATTCGTAACTTTTAATGATTTTATTTTTATTTTCATACATCAATTTTCTTGCATTATGTGCGTTTTCATCATGCATTTATTCTTACTACCAACCAGTGACGGCTCGTCGATTTTTCATCGAGCAGTGCATTTTTATACTAGCCGTCATTGATTACCCCCCTAACCCTAAAAATTTGTAAGTATTGGATCGTGGCATTTTACTGGGGGTGCAATGCACCGATGCACCTTACCTGGAGCCGTCACTGCTACCAACGACATATTTCGGCGCATTCTAAAATGTTTTTAATCATCATAAATTCCGCTGAATCAATATAAACTTATTGCTTGGATCGTTACACACACACAGAGCCCCTAGATCGGTGAAAACCGTAGCTATTGGCAAAGTAAACATCTACATAAAAGTAGCACGTATGTATAACATGACAATACTCCGAAACAGGGGCTTCCAATGATCAACTCAGGAAACGAACAGACCGAAACAAAGTTAATAAAAATCTCTGTACCCTGAGTACGAGTTGCAAAACTTGAGAAAAGTAAAGTTTACGGAAAGTATTAAAGAGTGGGTTTCCCCAAAATCTGCCGTTTTTGTTTGTTTGAACTTGACTTTCTTCATCACTGTAACTCTTTTGCTAAGACCATAAAGTGTAAGAAACAAAAACGGCAGATTTTGGGGAAAATCACTCTTTAATACTTTTCGTAAACTTTACTTCACTCAAGTTTTGCAACTCGTACTAAGGGTACAGGTGACAATAATTATAGCGCTGAGATGAGTATACGAGTGTTTAGGTTTCGGGAGTTTTCTGTTTACATGGCGTACTAATCTAGATGCACTATAATGGGCTATAGACTCTTCTTTAGCGCTGGTATATAAGGCGAGTTTCGTAGAGTGATATTTGAGATTTTTTGAGTTCAGTTTTTTTACTAGTTTATTACTTGACTCATAATAATAATAATAATTGGACAATTTGTATACAGCGCCGTTTAGTGGCACTAGCCACCCCAAGGCCACTTTTATGTGTTGAAGCTTCTGTTAAACAAATGCGTCTTAAGCAACTTCCTGAAACTGCCAACACTGGTCTCTGTTTTCAACTCCAGAGGTAGACTATTCCAGCAGGATGGACCTAAAAGCCCTGTCTCCTTATAGGTTAGTATGAGGCTGACCACCCATACTGTAAAAAATGGTTCATTTTGCCAATGTCAACCCTGTGCCAGAGAAGGTCGTCAAAAGTTGTTTTTTTGTACACATTCAACATTTGTAAGCGCGAACTACACGTGTGCTTGATTGTGGGCATGCATTTGATATTTACTTTAAATGTTAACATATCTTTGCAACTTAGATTATAGATTATTATAGTTCCCGAATCAGATGTTGGCCCTGGACCGCAGTTTGGAGATTCCTATTCTAGCATTATAATATTATAATCGAAATGAGTGAAATAATGCATCTTGAACTGTCCGCACATCAGTAATGCACACAAGGAACTGCATACATAATTACAATAGACGATTACCAAGGTGGTGATGCCAATTATGATGACCAATAATAATGACGCCTGGGGAGATATGGGGGAGGCCTATGTCCAGCAGTGGACAAGAAGTGGCTGACCAAGTAAGTAAGTAAGATGCCAATTATAACATCAAATTGCAGAAAGTCGGCGTCATATTAGAAGATATAATATTGTGCCTGCTATGTGACATGACGGTGACAGGATAGAACATCACATGGCAAAACATCACAATGAGAAAACGACACAGAAAATATATATCACAAAGACAAAACATCACAATCACAAAACGACAAATGACAAAAAGACAAAGGAAAAAAAGATAAATGACATAACGTCACATAACTTTACACCACATGACAAAACATCACATTACATTGGACCGGTCCGTAGTCCAGTGGCAACACTTCGGACTCGTAAATGGAAGGTTGTGGATTCGGATCCCGGCGGATCACAAAAAATATACCATTTATATTTTGAATGTGCTCTTGGCTGAGTTGAAAAATTCATAAACCTTTACCAAAGACCGGTCACTGAAAGATCCATCCAATCTTACAATAACTGGGTCTTGCTTGAGAATTAGCGCTTTCTACAGCGACGACCAAGCTCGCAGAGGGCTCTTGAGGTGTGATACACACAAAAACAGCGCTCACCAAATAAATCATCCTAATATTATTATTACATTACATCAAAATGACAGTACCTACATCACATGACAGTACATCACATGACAAAACATTACAATGATAAAAACAACACAGAAAATACATATCCCAATGACAAAACATTACCTGACAAAATATCACATATCTAAGACAGAACATTCCATAAACGGCACATGAAAAAACATCATAAGATGTTTTGTGATGTGAGGCATCAGGAAAAATCAAACCTGCTTAGGCGTAGACAAAGCCCCGAGAAAAAGATATCATCAATACCTACACGAATAATTAATTATACAGGAGGAACAATTATTTACTTTGGTTAAAATATTATTGTAATAATACATTTTCTATCAATACAATGTACTGCTTCTATTAAAAACTATGTTTGATTTTTCTTTCGCGCAGATGGAGGACAACAGAACGTGTAGTACAAAAACAAAGAGGCTGGTCATTTAAGTTAATTAATTAATTAGAGGCGGCCATTACAAGAAATCACCGACAATCAGGGGCGGGCGGCCATTTGGAAAACTTATTTTCATTTGGATGAGCCTTGCGCGCGACATCTCGGCCCCACAGTGCTTGTTTGTCTGCTGTCCATCCCAGATCTTTTTCTTCTTCGTGTCAGACACTACACTACTCTTGCCCAGTGTCGGGCAACATCCACTGCTTCACCATTACTCTCCATTAGGTCGGCCAGTGAGCAGCTTGTTGGGCAGGCCGGGCAGATCCGAAGATGATCCATTGACTGTTGGGCTCCGCATTCACTGAGCGTGGTGTCATCTTGATGAAGGATTCCCCAGGCCCTCATGTTACAGCGAGCTCTACCAACACCCGTTCTCAGCCTGTTGAGTGCCCTCCACACAGGCCACTCAAGATCCCGTCCAGGTAGGAGGCTCTCGCTTGGCTGCACAAAGTTTACAGGTCCATCACAGGTCATTTCACATGACCAATGTTTGCATGGGTACTGGAACAATGTGTCGTGTTGATCCGGTTCGTAGTGCAGGGGTAACACTTGGGACTCGTCAATGGAAGGTTGTGGAGCACAAAAAATTTACCATTTATATTTTCAAATTTGCTCTTCGCTGGGTTGAAAAATTCATAAACCTTTATACGAAAGACCGGTCATCAAAAGGTCCATCCAGCCTTACAGCAACGACCAAGCTCGCAGAGGGCTCTTGAGGTGTGATACACACAAAAACAGCGCTCACCAAATAAATCAGCCTAATTAAAAAAATATATGAATGCTGTACTTAAATTGATTTTGAAAATATTAAAAAGAACAACTCTCACATTAACATGTTTTACGCTTTTTCTTGATTTGACCCCCCGTGCTGTAAAAATTGGTTCACTTTTGCCAATGCCACCCCGGTTTCAGGGAAATACGGCAGGAGTCGCAAGGTTTATGTTCATGTGAGGTTTTGTTTATTTGTATGCACACATGCAGAATGTGTAGGCGCGAACCTACACATGCCTGTCTGTGGGTATTCATTTAATATGCGCCTTAAATGCTAACACATCTTTGCAGCTTAGATTATAGATTAGATTATTCTTAGTTCAGATTGTGTAGCTTATGATTCTTTAAACAATTTCATTGAAATGTTATATTTGAATCAATTGGTAGATAAGCCAAACAAGCACTGAGGGGACAATCTGCCGGTGGCCTTCCGGCGCCAACCGAAAATAGCAAACATCAATCAAGGAGCTTCCGAGGAGAAACCCGACTACCGTATTTGGTGATCGTGCTTTCCGTGTTGCTGCGCCCATGGCCTGGAACTCATTGCCAGCAGGACTGCGGGCAACAGAAAAAGAGGCAGCTTTCAGAAGGGCCCTGAAAACTCATTTATTCATACAATCTTCAGCGCCTTTGGGATGACCAACGGTCATGAAAAGGCGCAGAGAAAAAAATTACCAATAATAATAATAACCAACTCTTATTTCCAGGGGAGGAAGTCTCGATGACCGTCGATAGATCTCACCGTATCCATTTGAAGATATGACAAAATAAAACATTGCAGCGTATCAACAATGATCCATTTTATATGGAACAACGATCAGCTGTTCAGCCACCGCCATGTTTTATTCCCTGCCTATCTTCAAATAGGTACGGTAAGACCTACCGACGGCCGTCGAGACTTCCACCCCTGTTCTCAATCCTAGGATTGGTTTGCAGCAATCTACATCCATCAACTTCCATATCCAAATAAATTATTTTTAGACTCTCGAATAAGAAACAACACGGATATCATATGCGTACATGATATTGTATGTCGGTCGATAGCTCAGTTGGTAGAGTGCTTGCATTCTTTGCCTAGAGCTCGGGTTATTATCGCACCGAGGGTGTCAAAGATGATTTTCCGTAGACAACTGTTACTCATTCCAAAGGCAAAGGAAATGTTGTTTATTATGAAATGTCTCTATCTAAGGCACGCGGCTGGATAATGGAGTCTTCAGCAATTAAGTATGTAAAATATCCAAAACTAAGCCCACCTGTTTTATCTAACGTTGATAATATGATTTGAAAATTGAAGAATTTAAAACTGAGTATTGAACATGGATGAACTCCGAGTGGACTAAAAACGATTTTTTTCGGAACAAAAAGGTTTAAATTTCATGGAATATTCACATGGTGTTATGTCAACGACATTCAGTCACCAACAGTAAGCGGGAGCGAAAACCCCTTCGTCGCTTTCATGACCAGCCTTGAAAATGCTTTCTGCTCGTGAAAGCGAAACGTCGACAGTTAGAAAAAGCTGCGAAAGAATTTCCAAAAAATTCAAGTTATGTGATCGATTTGGCTAACCCACAGGTTTTGGAGTAGTACCAACAATTGAATTCACAGCTGATGCCAGATATTATAATGGAATATAGTGATGCGAGGATTGTAAGAATGCAGGAGTAGCGGCTGTACCCTGAAAGGACCGCATTCCTGAGGGGACAAGGCGGCCATCATAGATAATAGATAATGCTGTGGGCCAACCATTGTGCGACAGGAGTGGCAGGGTCAGAATATTATTACACCAAATAACTGGTAGCCAGAGGTAGATAGTGTACTCGTACAACAGCTACCATCAAAATTATTCATCTCCTAAATATATAAAATCAAACGGATGTAAGTCTGTATATATTGTAGTGTTTTTGGGTTCGGAAAGTCTTTAAATTATAACATACAGGTCTTCTTTCAGGTTCTTTATTTTTAATTAATTTATTTTTACAATTTATATATTTTTTTAACACTTTTAGCAACTCAAATTTACTTTCACAGTTCAGCACCGCTTACACTCTTCAATCAAAGGCAACTATCTCACTGCCCTGCTGTATCCAATTTTGCTCCTTATATACTGTAGTGACAGAAGTCTCTAGGAGCTAATTTGCCATCAAACTCTCGAACGTTCTACCGGCTTCAAGAGTACAAAAGGATCATCTAATTTCTAGATTTCTTAAGCCTATAATTATTGCTACCTACGGTGTACACCTATATTAATCTACTTTTGACATAATACTATAATAACATCACTACCTACGATGTACACCTATATTAATCTACTATTTACATAACAATATGTTTGAATGTTTGTCCTGTATGGACTCCTAAACTACTGAACAGTTTGCGATGAAACTTACATGAGTAATTCTTTACATGCCAACTTAGTCTTCTGTATAAAAAAACTGGAAGGGTAAAGGAAATGAGAGCAGAAATATGCTTAAACTATTTTCACCTAATGACAGATAATTTTTTAGACTGTAAAAAGTGTGGAAAGACGCAACACAGTGGATACGCATCTGCGGAGATACTGGCTACCCCCAGCATAATGGCGGCATCATACAATTACAGTTACCAGACGAGCCACCACAAGGGGTGGCAGGGTACAGCAAGTAGTTATATTTTAATTTTACTTTTTTATTTGAGTCGTACCTACAGAACAAAGGCGGCCTATAATCTAAGTTGCAAAGATATATTACATTCAAAATTAATATTAAATGCATTCCCATAAGCAGACACGTATAAGTTCGCGCTTACAAATGCCGCATGTGGACCTAGTCCAGTGGCAAAGCGTGCCATACAAGCCGATTCCCATCGGCTTTTTTTTAAAATGAGGTAACAAAGTAGTTAAAAAATATAGGCACAAAGTAAAAAAATACATTTAAAACCAAAGAAACAATACATATTTTTTCCACATTGAAACCATGCAGTCTACTTTATTATCATTTTTACCTCATTTTAAACGGGAAACCGATGGCAATCGGCTTGTATGGCACCCTTCGCCACTGGGACCTACAATATAAAAACCCAATTTTCAAATGAGCATAAGCTCTGCAACTCTTGCCGACCTTCCCTGAAAGACAGCGGTGACATTGGCAAAGTGAACCATTTCTTTACAGTATAGGTGGTCAGCCTCAGACCAACCTGTAAGTCAAGGAATATTCAAGGAACAACAGCTGATTCCATATAAAATGGATCAACTGTTGATACGCCGCCATTTTTCATTCCGTCCTACCTTCAAATAGAAGTCGAGACTTCCACCCCAGGAAGCGATTTTTATACGTCATTGAATTTTTTTGATAAAATCCTGTGCAGGAGACTCCCTAGATTGCTCTCTAGGGGTCTATGATACTTGTTGTAGTGCCGAGAGGTGTTGTGTTAGAGCTTGGTCGTCGCTACAAAGCGCCAACACTCAAGCAAGACCCAGTTGAAGGCTGGATGGACCTTTAGATAGACCCCAATAATCATTAAAGAACTGATTTCAAAATTAAAATTAGAAACTACAGCCCGGAGCGTATACTGAGGCCGGTATTCAATTGACATTTCACTGTAAGGTAAATGCAAATAATATTTACAAGTAAAACAAGTTGATTAACACAGGTGCCGGCCATGACAAAAGTGCGTGAACTATTACAATTTTTAGGGTCTGAAAATCGCAAAATATTTGCAATTTGAGTTCTGGACCCTTTCCCCAAAATCTGCCGTTTTTGTTTGTTTGAACTTGATTTTCTTCATCACTGTAACTCTTTTGCTAAGACCACAAAGTGTAAGAAACAAAAACGGCAGATTTTGGGAGAAATCGCTCTTTAATATTTTCCGTAAACTTTACTTTTCTCAAGTTTTGCAACTCGTACTAAGGGTACAGGACCCTGAGTACGAGTTTTTTCACTTTACTCGAAGTATTGTGTATTCGAGAAAAATGTATGTGAACTTGTAAAGCACCCCTGGCAAAAAAGGTTTCGAAACTTGTTTTGCTAGAGGTGCTTTACAAGTTCACATACATTTTTCTCGAATACTCAATACTTCGATTAAAGTGAAAAAACTCGTACTCAGGGTACAGCTTACAATGTGAGAGGGCACGTTTCCATGACAGGACAGCACGGTGACAAAACAACACTTATCATAACAAAATATAACGTGACAGAGCATAGCATGAAAAAACATCACAATGATAAAACATCACAGGAAAGTAAATCACAATGACAAAACATCAAATGACAAAAATTAAACACCTAAAACAGAAAATACCATAAACGGCATATGAAAAAACGTCGCATCAGTTATGTCATTCTCATGTATTTTCTGTATTGGTGAATCATTGCGATATTACGTCATGTGATGTTTTGTCATGTGAGGTTTTGTCATGTGATGTTCTGTCATGTGATTTTAAGCCATGTGATGTTATGTTATGTGATGTTAAGTCATGTGGTGTTCTGTCATGTGATGTTAAGCCATGTGATGTTCTGTCATGTGATGTTAAGTCATGTGATGTTCTGTCATGTGATGTTAAGCCATGTGATGTTATGTTATGTGATGTTAAGTCATGTGATGTTCTGTCATGTGATGTTAAGTCATGTGATGTTCTGTCGTGTGATGTTAAGCCATGTGATGTTCTGTCGTGTGATGTTAAGCCATGTGATGTTCTGTTATGTGATGTTAAGTCATGTGATGTTCTGTCATGTGATGTTAAGCCATGTGATGTTCTGTTATGTGATGTTAAGTCATGTGATGTTCTGTCATGTGTTGTTTTGTCACTGTCCTGTTCTAACCTGTTACCAAAAAGGCATCTACTAGATTGAAAAAAATAAAACATGAACGATATAGAAATAATCAAAGACAGCAATGTAGCATTATTTCTCAACATGACAAAATAACTTGCTCCGCGTTTCCCTACATATTCTTTATTCTTATACATTTATCTCATTTTCGGAAAATTCCTAGATTGCCGTTTTTGATTCTATACCTTTCATATATCATTGATGTTAATGAATAGATGTTAAATGATAATTTACATACGTATACTATAAGCATTACATGGTTCAAAAATAGTAACAAAAAATAAGTATGGTACAATATAGCCGATTACCATACCACGCGGAAACTCAAATAATCTAAGCAAGCGAATACAGAAGAATTGTTTTTTTTTTAAATAGATTTGTGAAGAGGAATGCAATTCACCAACCTATTCTGCCTGGCCAGAAACAGGTATTAATATCATAAATTAAGTAATAATTCATTATTGTTTATTTTAATAAATTATTAATTAATAATAGCCCAATAACATCTGTAGAACCATGATCAATGCAAGGCCATGATCAATGTTATGATCAAATGACCCAGGCGGGGATCGAACTAACGTTGCTCTATTCCAAACACGCTAGAAAGATCAGCCCACTTGGCCCCCTCGGCCATAACACCGACAAGCATATCAAGAAATCTGTAACTGAAAATCAATAATAATATTACCTAAACAAGTATTGTATAATGGTGAGATGTAACGACTGGTTCATGAGGTATTTACGTTCCGGGCATAACAGCTGCCATCGATTTATCTCTATCAGATCGGAGGTCAGAGACTAGGTATATTCGAGAAATCTCATCTGACCACAAAGATGTAGGTGAAACTGTGAAAATGACAAACAATAAGACCGATCGCCATGTTGTGGCTACTCACCGGTGCCCCTTGCGACTTTGCCCTTCATGACTGCTTCTATTCTTGAACATTTCTCGTCCATGGGACATTTCAAGAGCATGTCACTGGCACCAACTGAATTGTCACTGTTTATTTGTCACCCTTGAACTTTGTCACATCACAATAAACATCCGGCGAAGAGCATTATGAGAATTTTAAGCGTTTTACGTATCCGCAAGGTCCAGCGACATTTTCAGCTGATTGACGACTAGTTTGATAGGTTGAAAGATATGACGTAGTTCACGTTGTTGACAAAAAACTGTATAATTAAATACTTGAACGCATGCGGTTCTTGCTATTTCAAGTCCTACAATTATTGTTTTTACCTTCGTTTAACTGATTTGGATACAAACAATGACAAATTAAATTAATCATGATAAAATCGAGATTAAAAACCGGCATAATAACAATTTACGGTCGGCTGTCGGTATTCTAAATTTGAAACAATTATACCTAAACGTCAAACAGAGAGTTCCGAGTTACACAGCATACTAAATCTGAAAAATGAAAATTGAATTTTCAATCTTCTTTTTTATTTATGTTTCTTTAGAATTCTAACGGATTTTTCCAAAAATATAATTGTTACTATTATTTATGATTTTAGTGTTGTTTATTTTTCCAAATTCTTCTAAAATGTCATTTCTGCTACGAAGTGTAAATAAACAAACAAAGTTGTCTATGGTTTTGTAATATTGCCATATATCAAGCCAGATTTCCTGAAAACATGACTACAGGTGTACACGGCTTTAAATAAATTTAGATCACAGCTAAATAAAGGTGCTTTTACGACTTGGGGTCCTTTAATCTGCTATTATCATTGTTTATTCCTTTTGCTTTCGAAATAATACTTCTTAAATTTAAGCAGAAGAGTAAACGCAAAGTTGAACTGTTAAAAATTAAAGCGACAGGAGATTAATTATTAGGTGCTTAAACATAAATTGGAAAGAAAAATAAATAAATGATTTTCAGGTATTCCGTGGGGTTCAGCAGGTTTGTATTATAGTATTTTTCGATACCGTAAGTTAATTGCATATCCATCAATATAAACGCAAACGCAACTAAGCTACACATAAAGTGTAACTTTTTGCCTGCGTTATCCCCGAAGGGGTCGTATGTGGCGATTCGGTTCGATGCGGTTTTCCCCGAGTAACCACATGTGGCGATTCGGGACCTATTTATTTTTACGGGTAAGGGTGCCGGCCACAAACCAACCACTTTCAGTTGAAATGGGAGTTTCCCAGCTTCCGGGGGGGCTGGTTCTCATTTTTTGTGAAAGCTGAGTAAGCCTTGAAATCGAACCCTTGCTCTCGGCATGGAATGCAAGTATTCTGCCAATTTAGCTATCGATCTTTTTACGAGCTTGGTCGTCGTCGCTACAAAGCGCTAATATTCTCAAGCAAGACCCAGTTGCTGTAAGGCTGGATTGAACTTTGATGACCGGCCATTGGAGCAAATATGAAAATATAAATAGTACCTATATTTTTTGTCCGGTCTATAGCTCAGTTGGTAGATTTCTTGCATTCCATGCCGTGACCTTGGGTTCAAATCCCACCGAGGGTGTCAGAAATGATTTCCCGTTTCGGTGTTTATTTATTTTTGCATATATTTTTCCCAACTTGTATGATTTTATTTTAGTAATGGTATTACGCTATTTTGAACTACTGTCGACATGATAGATTAGCACGAGAAGAAATAAAAATCAGAAGAAGAATCTGAAATTCTTCACAAACGTCAGTTACGTCAGCCGGGTCCAAAGTCTGTTATTAATTTAATACGACCGCACAGACTATTTAAATTGTTTTTTATATCATAGTTGTTTCTTGTGCAACTGAAATAAAAAGACTTCGTCATGTCGATCTGTCGCATTTACGGAGCGGCATGCCGGCTTCCATCTGCCACGAGATGGCACCCGTCCACTGGTAATAAATTCAATCAATTTTAATGTAGCACTAAAATGAAATACTTTTGTAAATTATAAATCCAACCCATCGAGCTTATCTTTCACCTTTGAATACCTAATGAGTGTTTGGAATCGAATGATACATATGTTTTCTCCATGTTTTTTCAGCTCACCAAAGTAGGTTATTTTCAATGGAGGCTGTAAAGGATAGAGTGCACACCAAGTGCAAGGTTGTGGACGGTGTTTGCGTTATAACATTGGATTCGCCCAACTCGAAGGTAAGTCATATTTTCAAGATTTACTTCAAAATATTGTAACTTGACTTATAGTTCCTTGACTTATAGGTTGGTATGCGGCTGACCACCCATACTGTAAAAAATGATTCACTTTGCCAATGTCACTCCTGTTTCAGGGAAGGACGGCAAGAGTTGCAGGGCTTATGTTTATTTGAGATTGGGTTTTTATAATGTAGGTCCACATGTGGCATGTGTTGGCGCGAAATTATACATGTCTGCTTGTGGGAATGCATTTAATATAAATCTTAAATGATATATATCCTTGCAGCTTAGATTAGATTCGATAAGATTACTTAATCAGCCACTTCTTGTCCACTGTTGGACATAGGCCTCCCCCATATCTCTCCAGGCGTCTCTGTCCTGGGCTCTCTGCATCCAGTCACCAGCAACTCTTTTGATATCATCTGACCATCGTGTAAGAGGTCTTCCTTTAGTTCTTTTGTCTTCACGAGGTCTCTATTCTACCACTCTTTTCGTCCATCTTTCCTCGCTCAATCTGGCAACATGCCCTGACAAAGACCACTACTGCTTTGCCACTCTTTTGACTATGTCAGTAACTCCTGATCTTCTACGTAGTTCGGTATTTTGTATCCGATCTGACAGCCTTATGTGTAGCATAGCTCTTTCGTGCTTTCGTTGTGCTACACGGAGTTTCCTGATAGTCAATTTGGTATTGACAAAATGATAATATTTCCTTGACTTATAGGTTGGTATGAGGCTGACCACCCATACTGTAAAAAAATGGTTCACTTTGCCAATGTCACCCCTGTTTCAGGGAATGTCGGCAAGAGTTGAAGGGCTTATGTTCATTTGAGTTTGGATTTTATTTGTAAGTACACAATCAGCATTTGTAAGCGCGAACTACACGTGTTTGTTTGTGGGCATACATCTGAGAGCTTTGAATGAATATATCCTAGCAACTTAGATTATAGATTATAGAATGAAAAAATATAGTATTCCTGGTTGTGCATACAATGGTCGAGGATGTAGGGACGAGCATGCCATACAGGCAAGTGTACCTATAAGGTAGACAAGCTATGGTACAAATGCATTTAACTTTTGAATTGAGATTTTTAATGTACTCGACACACATTTTTTTTCTGTGAGCAAACTTTACAACTCTGTATGAGTAGGGTCCTAAGCAACAAATAATAGAATATTTATTTGACGTTTTCCTACGCAACCTGGCGGCGAGACGTCATATTTTTATCATCAGGAATGAGGTCCAAACATTTTTGAATTTGGAATTTTTTTCTTGGCGAAAAACGTCACTCTTGTATGGGACTGCCATCCTTAGCACCTAAAACAAAATATTTGTTTGCGTTTGCCCTTGCAACACGGCTGGGTGACAACGCTTACTTTCGCGCCCTTTTCAAACCTCATATTTGATGAGTAACGCTACGCAACTAACCTACACATATAGTGTAACTTTTTGCCGCGTTATCCCCGAAAGGTTTCGCATGTGGCGAGTTGAACTTATTTATTTTTATATTTTGTATTGTTTGTGTATTAACACTGTGAAAATTCATATTGTTTAATTCTATAATTTTTGGATGAATTCAAACAAAACACTGTTTATTTTCACTATAAAATTTATTTAAAAAGATTAAAATCTTTAAACAAATTACTAACGCGTTTTCGACCTAGTAGGTCATCATCAGGTATGATTACAGTAAAAGATTTTTAATAAATTTAGTCAATAGGTATAAATTATAGTCAGGAAGGTAAAAAACATTCAGCAGAATAAAATACAATAAAACAACGCATAGCTCTACATGGCAATGAAGAAATAAAAGTAATTAATAGATTATAAGTCTTTTTTAAATAATAAATTTGGTCAAAAGGTATAAATCTTAGTCAGGTAGGTAAAAAACAATTCAGTAAAATAAATCTATTAACATTACGAATAGCTATATATGACAATTATGAATTAATAAATTAAACGTCATTTGTTGAGGCAGTCATTATGTAAACAAAACGAAAAGACAATAAAATTAAAATTAAATTAAAGAACTGAAATCTAAAAAGACCAAAAACAAAACGCCATCATACCAGTCGTCTCAAAGAACCAGACAATAAAAAAACAAAAAAACAATTAAAGTTATTTATTTTTACAGGTAAGGAGGTCGACCTTACTCCAACCACTTCAGTTGAAGTGGGGGTTCCCAGCTCCCGAGAGGGCTGGTATTTATTTCTTGTGGAGGCTGAGTTAACCTTGCCGGTACTTCCTTATGAAAATTGAAAATTTATTGCTCTATATGGGTCATTCTCAGAAGTAAAATTAATTTCTAATTTGTTATTTTAAAGGCGAATCGAAAAGTATTTGTGATGAAATGCATTATGCCGCTATCCAGTGCGCGTGACTTAAAAAACAAGATATTTCATAAATTTCTTAACGAAGAAAGGTGTAGCTGACTTGTAATAATAATAATATTAGGATGATTTATTTGGTGAGCGCTGTTTTTGTGTGTATCACACCTCAAGAGCCCTCTGTATAAAACATTGTGTGAATGTCATCTCTATTGCGTAAATCAAAAATGTATGTACGAGGGCTGTATGATAAGTACCTACCCGTGTTATGTAAGAAAACGCATTATTTTATTATTTTTTATTTATTGTTCCTCAACATAGTCTCTTTTAAGCTCGATACATTTAGTCCAGCGTTATTCTAACTTTTTTAGGCCATCCAAAAATGGTGGTTTCTCGACCTCCGCAAAACAGGCCTTTGTTACGGCACTGATTTCCTAGATTGATTAAATCGCTTCCCGCCTAGCCATTTTTTTACGTTTGGAAACGAAAAGCAATTGCATGGGGCGTTCCTTGACTTATAGGTTGGTATGCGGCTGACAACCCATGCTGTAAAAATGGTTCACTTTGCCAATGTCACCCCTGTTTCAGGGAAGGACGGCAAGAGTTGCAGGGTGTATGTCCATTTGAGATTTGGTTTTAATGTTGTAGGCTCACATAAGGCATGTGCAAGTGCGAACTTGTATGTGTCTGGTTGTGAGAATGCATGTAATGTGAATCTCCAATGTAACATATCTTAGCAACTTAGATTAGATTAGATGGGGCCAAATCTGGAAAATAAGGTAGATAAGGCAGCAATACATAGCGTAATTCGACCAGCTTTGCTGTGGCGATTGCGGACGGGTGTGCAGGTGCGTTGTCATGGTGAAAAAGGATTTTTTTTCGCCAAGTAGGCCCGTTTTTTTATCATGTCAGCATTGAATCGGCCCAAAAAATCAGCAGAGTACTGCCCCATGATTGCTTTTCCCTTTTTTAAATAGTCAATAAAGACGATCCATTGCGAATCCCAACTAAGGGTGGCCATGACTTTTCCGGCCGATATAAACGTTTTTGCCTTCTTTGGAGCAGGTGCATTTCCATAAGCAACACAAAGTTCGCACTTACACATGCCTTAAAAATAATCAGTTTTTCCTTAGTTTTTTCTTTTCAACAGATAGTAAACAAATCTCATCAATGATCTTTGTATATAAGGTTTTTTTATCATTTATGTCATCATATCAATGAAATTTATCAGTTTTATAATTAACTAGCTGACCCCGCAGATTTTATCCTGCCTTTTTTTTATAAATGAGATTCAATAGTTTTGTGGATTTGTAAATTTGGGAATGGCTGTTCTTCAGAAAATGGAAAAGATGAGCGAAGAAATCTTATTTTGAAGTGATCATTGTAACTATTATAGCGAGACGGCATCGCCCAATAACTTAAAACAATTGAGCTTCATGGACATTATATCAAATGAAGTTGGGCTCATTTAAAGATATTGAAGTACATTGAAGTGACCACCCATACTGTTAAAAATTGTTTTTGTTTTGTTGTTGTTGTTTTGTTTTGTTTGTTTTTCCGCAAAACAGGCCTTTGTTACGGCACTGATTTCCTAGATTGATTAAATCGCTTCCCGCCTAGCCATTTTTTTACGTTTGGAAACGAAAAGCAATTGCATGGGGCGTTCCTTGACTTATAGGTTGGTATGCGGCTGACCACCCATACTGTAAAAAATGGTTCACTTTGCCAATATCACCCCTGTTTCAGGGAAGGACGGCAAGAGTTGCAGGGCTTATGTTCATTTGAGATTGGGTTTTTAAATTGTAGGTCCACATGCGGCATGTGTTAGCGCGAAATTATACGTGTGAGCTTGTGAGAATGCATATTTTGTGAATCCCCAATACCTTTGCCACTTATATTCGGAAAAAATGAATTCCTTTTTTCACGATCTATTGATGATACAAAATTCATATTTTCTTCATGTTAGCTTTGATTTGTTACCTTGTATGGACGATTCGAGCTCAAGTTTGCACATAGAAAGTTGAATATTAAGTAAGAAGATCGAGTATGTAGTAAAACTTGGTTCACTTTTGCCAATGCCCCCCTGGTTTCAGAGAAAGTGGTAGGAGTTTCAAAGTTTATGTACACATGCAGCATGTGAAAGCATGTACTTACAATGTGCTTACTTTTGGGCATGTATTTAATATGAGTCTAAAATGACAAAATATCTTTGCAACTTAGATTATATGTTTTAAAATGTAATTTGTCGTGTATGTTCCTTGACTTATAGGTTGGTATGCGGCTGACCACCCATGCTGTGAAAATGGTTCACTTTGCCAATGTCACCCCTGTTTCAAGGAAGGATGGCAAGAGTTGCAGGGTGTATGCCCATTTGAAATTTGGTTTTTATGTTGTAGGTTCACATGAGGCATGTGCAAGCGCGAACTTTACGTGTCTGTTTGTGAGAATGCATGTAATGTGAATCTCCAATGTAACATATCTTTGCAACTTAGATTAGATTAGATTAGACGGATCAAAGAAATGTTGAAAGAGCCACCATATGTTTTTATGCAACTTAGATTATAAATCCTCGACTTGTAAGTTGGTGTACAAATTGTTTCACTTCTGCCTGTTTAAAGTTAAGTCAGCATAAATTGCACCGTTGTTATTTGGGATTTGCAGTTGGGTCTTATTTTGAAAATATACATGCATTATGTGTATGCACAAACTAACATGTGTTTCCTTTTGGGCATCCATTCAATATGAACCTTAAATGTGTGCATATATTTGTAACTGAGATTAAAGACTTATTTATTTAATCTTGAACGCTTTTCATGACTTTGACAGTTGAAAAGCTAAATTCCATTTTTTAAAAAAGAGTTCTGTTTGGTACAGGCTGTTGATGAATAATATGATTTTTTATTCCATTTTCAAATTTTGTACCTACCAGTTTATTTTATTAATTTGATTTTGTTCAACCTCTCACAATATTTCAAACCGAACACATTTAATGAAATTTGAATATGGAACAAAAATCTGTCAATTAGATGAAGTTGGAAATGATCAATTCCCATATAAAAACGACGTTCAGCATTTCACAAATTTAAACATGTTCTGCGTTATTTTATCAACTTTTTTGTACGCTATAACCCTTCCCAGATTACGTACTTTATTCTGAAACGAAAGACAGCCAAAACCGTTTAGTCCTTCACCATTCTATCGCATTACCAACGAACGCTTTTTTGGTTTTATAAGTATATAGATAGATACAAATTTCATGTTACATATGCTTTGCGCGTGACTTAAAAAACAAGATATTTCATAAATTTCTTAACGAAGAAAGGTGTAGCTGACTTGTAATAATAATAATATTAGGATGATTTATTTGGTGAGCGCTGTTTTTGTGTGTATCACACCTCAAGAGCCCTCTGTATAAAACATTGTGTGAATGTCATCTCTATTGCGTAAATCAAAAATGTATGTACGAGGGCTGTATGATAAGTACCTACCCGTGTTATGTAAGAAAACGCATTATTTTATTATTTTTTATTTATTGTTCCTCAACATAGTCTCTTTTAAGCTCGATACATTTAGTCCAGCGTTATTCTAACTTTTTTAGGCCATCCAAAAATGGTGGTTTCTCGACCTCCGCAAAACAGGCCTTTGTTACGGCACTGATTTCCTAGATTGATTAAATCGCTTCCCGCCTAGCCATTTTTTTACGTTTGGAAACGAAAAGCAATTGCATGGGGCGTTCCTTGACTTATAGGTTGGTATGCGGCTGACAACCCATGCTGTAAAAATGGTTCACTTTGCCAATGTCACCCCTGTTTCAGGGAAGGACGGCAAGAGTTGCAGGGTGTATGTCCATTTGAGATTTGGTTTTAATGTTGTAGGCTCACATAAGGCATGTGCAAGTGCGAACTTGTATGTGTCTGGTTGTGAGAATGCATGTAATGTGAATCTCCAATGTAACATATCTTAGCAACTTAGATTAGATTAGATGGGGCCAAATCTGGAAAATAAGGTAGATAAGGCAGCAATACATAGCGTAATTCGACCAGCTTTGCTGTGGCGATTGCGGACGGGTGTGCAGGTGCGTTGTCATGGTGAAAAAGGATTTTTTTTCGCCAAGTAGGCCCGTTTTTTTATCATGTCAGCATTGAATCGGCCCAAAAAATCAGCAGAGTACTGCCCCATGATTGCTTTTCCCTTTTTTAAATAGTCAATAAAGACGATCCATTGCGAATCCCAACTAAGGGTGGCCATGACTTTTCCGGCCGATATAAACGTTTTTGCCTTCTTTGGAGCAGGTGCATTTCCATAAGCAACACAAAGTTCGCACTTACACATGCCTTAAAAATAATCAGTTTTTCCTTAGTTTTTTCTTTTCAACAGATAGTAAACAAATCTCATCAATGATCTTTGTATATAAGGTTTTTTTATCATTTATGTCATCATATCAATGAAATTTATCAGTTTTATAATTAACTAGCTGACCCCGCAGATTTTATCCTGCCTTTTTTTTATAAATGAGATTCAATAGTTTTGTGGATTTGTAAATTTGGGAATGGCTGTTCTTCAGAAAATGGAAAAGATGAGCGAAGAAATCTTATTTTGAAGTGATCATTGTAACTATTATAGCGAGACGGCATCGCCCAATAACTTAAAACAATTGAGCTTCATGGACATTATATCAAATGAAGTTGGGCTCATTTAAAGATATTGAAGTACATTGAAGTGACCACCCATACTGTTAAAAATTGTTTTTGTTTTGTTGTTGTTGTTTTGTTTTGTTTGTTTTTCCGCAAAACAGGCCTTTGTTACGGCACTGATTTCCTAGATTGATTAAATCGCTTCCCGCCTAGCCATTTTTTTACGTTTGGAAACGAAAAGCAATTGCATGGGGCGTTCCTTGACTTATAGGTTGGTATGCGGCTGACCACCCATACTGTAAAAAATGGTTCACTTTGCCAATATCACCCCTGTTTCAGGGAAGGACGGCAAGAGTTGCAGGGCTTATGTTCATTTGAGATTGGGTTTTTAAATTGTAGGTCCACATGCGGCATGTGTTAGTGCGAAATTATACGTGTGAGCTTGTGAGAATGCATATTTTGTGAATCCCCAATACCTTTGCCACTTATATTCGGAAAAAATGAATTCCTTTTTTCACGATCTATTGATGATACAAAATTCATATTTTCTTCATGTTAGCTTTGATTTGTTACCTTGTATGGACGATTCGAGCTCAAGTTTGCACATAGAAAGTTGAATATTAAGTAAGAAGATCGAGTATGTAGTAAAACTTGGTTCACTTTTGCCAATGCCCCCCTGGTTTCAGAGAAAGTGGTAGGAGTTTCAAAGTTTATGTACACATGCAGCATGTGAAAGCATGTACTTACAATGTGCTTACTTTTGGGCATGTATTTAATATGAGTCTAAAATGACAAAATATCTTTGCAACTTAGATTATATGTTTTAAAATGTAATTTGTCGTGTATGTTCCTTGACTTATAGGTTGGTATGCGGCTGACCACCCATGCTGTGAAAATGGTTCACTTTGCCAATGTCACCCCTGTTTCAAGGAAGGATGGCAAGAGTTGCAGGGTGTATGCCCATTTGAAATTTGGTTTTTATGTTGTAGGTTCACATGAGGCATGTGCAAGCGCGAACTTTACGTGTCTGTTTGTGAGAATGCATGTAATGTGAATCTCCAATGTAACATATCTTTGCAACTTAGATTAGATTAGATTAGACGGATCAAAGAAATGTTGAAAGAGCCACCATATGTTTTTATGCAACTTAGATTATAAATCCTCGACTTGTAAGTTGGTGTACAAATTGTTTCACTTCTGCCTGTTTAAAGTTAAGTCAGCATAAATTGCACCGTTGTTATTTGGGATTTGCAGTTGGGTCTTATTTTGAAAATATACATGCATTATGTGTATGCACAAACTAACATGTGTTTCCTTTTGGGCATCCATTCAATATGAACCTTAAATGTGTGCATATATTTGTAACTGAGATTAAAGACTTATTTATTTAATCTTGAACGCTTTTCATGACTTTGACAGTTGAAAAGCTAAATTCCATTTTTTAAAAAAGAGTTCTGTTTGGTACAGGCTGTTGATGAATAATATGATTTTTTATTCCATTTTCAAATTTTGTACCTACCAGTTTATTTTATTAATTTGATTTTGTTCAACCTCTCACAATATTTCAAACCGAACACATTTAATGAAATTTGAATATGGAACAAAAATCTGTCAATTAGATGAAGTTGGAAATGATCAATTCCCATATAAAAACGACGTTCAGCATTTCACAAATTTAAACATGTTCTGCGTTATTTTATCAACTTTTTTGTACGCTATAACCCTTCCCAGATTACGTACTTTATTCTGAAACGAAAGACAGCCAAAACCGTTTAGTCCTTCACCATTCTATCGCATTACCAACGAACGCTTTTTTGGTTTTATAAGTATATAGATAGATACAAATTTCATGTTACATATGCTTTGATTTAAGTAGTGAACATCTTCAGTTTTTTTTATTTATTGGACAATTTTTCCTTTAGCGCCGTAATGTGAAAAATCCCTTCAAGGGCGCTTTACATCATTAGTTGTTTTTTTTTTATACAAATAAATATTTTATGGTTAATAAATATAAAATTTCAAGTTGAGCAGGAAACAATATTTGAAGACAAATTGAAGAAAATTAAAATTTCAACAAAAAATAAAATCAAATAATATCCAGTCACAATGCAGGAAAACAAATCAAAGAAAATAAATATTTAAATGAAAAAAAGAAATGTATTTTCCGTTATGATTTTACTTTGTCTGTCATCTTTAATCTAGGTTGCAAAGATATATTACATTTAATATTCATATTATGTGCATTCCCACAAGCCGTTCCCAGTTCGCCCTTACACATGCGGCATGTGGACTTACAATATAAAAACCCAATCTTAAATAAACATAAGCCATGCAACTCTTGCCGACCGTACCTGAAACATGGGTGACATTGTCAAAGTGAACCATTTTGTTACAGTTTTGGTGGTCAGCCTCGTACCAACCTATAAAACTCAACTAAGCTACACATATAGTGTAACTTCTTGCCTGCGTTATCCCTGAAGGGGTCGCATGTGGCGCTTCGGGACCTATTTATTTTTACAGGTAAGGGGGCCGGCCTCACACCAACTACTTTCAGTTGAAGTGGGGGTTTCCCAGCTCCCGGGGGGGCTGGTTCTCATTTCTTGTGAAGGCTGAATAAACCTTTTGAGATCGAACCCTTGCTCTCGGCATGAAATGCAAACATTCTACCAATTGAGCTATCGACCTTTTTACGAGCTTGATCGTCGTCGCTACAAAGCGCCAATTCTCAAGCAAGACCCAGTTGCTGTAAGGCTGGATGGACCTTTGGTGACCGGTCATTGGTAAAGGTTGTATGAGCTTTTCAACCCAGCGAAGAGCAAATTTGAAAATATAAATGGTATATTTTGTGCTCCGCCGGGAATCGAACCCACAACCTTCCCATTCAGAGTCCGCAGTGTTACCACTGAGCTATGGACCGGTCTAACCTATAAGTCAAGGAATTTGGTGATTAATTCTTCGGACTTATAATCGTAAGACAGGGGCTGCAAAACAATGTCATCAAAATACTCGTCGCTCATGGCCAACATTCTACCTTTGTCAAAGAATGTCCAAGTTTCATCCAACCATACAGCAATGGGTTCTGCTTGAGGAATTAGCGCTAGTCAGCACCGACCAAGCTCTCGGAGGACCTGACAGACGATGCCGCTCACCAAATAAATCATCCAGTGCTCTTGCTGCGAAATATCACAGAATAGCACAAAAATATTGTAAATTGTTTATTATTGTTGATTGATTCAGAACAAAAAAAATTAAACGTCTCTCTGGGTAGCTTACTTAATTTGATTTTTAGTTTTAGAGATCTTAGGCCCGGTAGTTTCATCGTTAGCATATGCGCCTAATAGCATAAAAATGGCTTACTATAGCTTAAAATCTTAAAATCTTAAAAACGGTATTTTGAAATATGCTTTAGCAAGAAAATAATCTAATAGCAATGTTATTCTTACTAGCCAATTTTGCGAAGCATAGGTTTTATGCTATAGCTAAATTCCAATATGGTGTCTTTTCTCATCTGTTATTTACTGCGGCTATGTTGTTTTGAGTCAAATTTTAGAAATTATTACCATAGAAAACTCACAATATTTACTTCAATTGCGTCTTGGAAAGCAACGGTTCAGATGACGAAAGAATTACTGAATATGTTTGCATATGAAAATCAAAAATATTTCATCTCCGTGTATTTGGTAGGAACGCAGAGGAATTAACGCGGCATAAAGTTTGAAATTATCTGCAAGCAATTCAAAACGGATTTTATGAACCTACCTACAACACAGTTTGTAAAATCCGTTTTTAAATGGCTCGCTAAATGTCTAATGCACGTCTAATTTAAAATCGTATTATATTATCACAGGGCGACATCATTTTGACATGTTACAGGCGGAATGTCAATCTGGCATTTGACAGTTGTAGAAAGCAACTATATACAAAAAGTTTTTGAATTCGTGGCTCTTAACTATATTATTTATGTGGCCAAATGCAGAATTTGAGGTTTTTTTTACATTTTTCAAGTTTTGTCACAATAGTATCAATGCAATTACTTCGGGTATCTTCGGTATATACTAAAGATAGCCTATAAGCAAAATGCGAATCAAAATACTGTTTTGGTGTTACTATAGCATATCTCGAGCGTAAAATGTGCTTTATAAACTACTTTAGCTTAAAATGTGAAAATACCGGCTCTACAAGTCAGATAAACCCGTAACTTTCCCCGTGGATTGGAATTCGTAATGTTCCAACTTCATTTATTAGGTGAAACACAATATTGATTGAATATGAGTTTTAGGCTTACACGACCGGCTGATGATGCTGTAGTGGTGTTTTCCGGGATCTGTTGCCGTGGTCTATGGGAGTTGGGGCTCATCACAGTTTTCATCAAGATCATCTTCATCATGATACTTCACGCTGAAGAAGCCCATCGTAGACATGGGCGAAACGTCCGGAAGCTCCAGCTCCCATAGACCACGGCAACAGATCGCACGTTTAATAATAAAGAGTAATAACTCAAAAAACATGAATGTTGGGAAATCATGTTTGAACTTCAGACAACCAGTACAACTTGTATGGGATGAAAAAGGCGACCGATGTTTTATCTCGATCATATTCGTCCAAATTGAAATGCTGTCGCATTCTACCTATTCTTCTCGCATTGTTCTTGCGTTTTATTACAAAATCTCGATTTTCCCAATTTTCGAGTTATTTCTCTTTATTATTAAACGTGCGAGATCCCGGAAAACATCACTCCATCAACAATAATTATTGTTTATAGGTGAATTCTCTGAACTATGCCGTCATGGAAGAGTTTAATGCCATCCTGACAGAGGTGGAGAGTAACCCGGCTGTCCGCGCCGCGGTCGTGCTCTCCGGCAAGCCTGGCTGCTTCATCGCAGGCGCTGACATCACAGTGCTGGAGAACTGCAAGACATCAGAGGAGGCCTCGGCTGTGTCACGAGACGGTGAGTTATGCCTGCATTATCATCACGTGGCTTACGCTTCAAGGCATGATGTGTTAAACAATTCATGTACACAATGCTACTAAGCTACAAATATAGTGTATCTTCTTGCCGCATAATCCCTGATGATGATGATGAGTTGATGATTTCTTTATAGCGCCGTTTCGTGATGTAGTCACTCCAAGGGCGCTGGTGCAAACGATGCCAGAAATTTGCTTGTCTTCAGTGCATTCCGGAACTTTCCATTGTCCTCTAGCTCTCTCACATGATGTGGCAGGTGGTTCCAGGCCAGAGGGCCAGCAACTGCAAATGCACACTCTCCAAAAACTGTGTTAACTCTTCTTATAGGTTCTTCAATCCTTGATTTGGCTCCAGTCTCAGCTGAGCGCAGTGTTAGGCTTTTTTTGCCGAGGGGGACTGGTTTGATGAAATCAGCGAGATATTTGGGTGTTTTTCCAAATAAAGCTTTGTGGACCATCGTGCACACTTTGAACTCGATGCGCTCCGGTATACGGAGCCAGTGAAACTTGTGGAGAAGTGGAGTAATGTGTGTAAATTTCGACTGACCAGCAATCATGCGAGCGCACGCATTTACAACCAATTGTAGCCTATTTAATTGACATTTTGGTTGGCCTGCATATAAGCTATTGCAGTAGTCTATTTTAGATACCACAAATGCATTTACTAAAGCTTTCCTTGCTTCCATTGGTAGACAGTTATTAACAAGCTTGATTTGCCGTAATCCGTAGAAACTCGAACTAATGGTCTTATTTATTTGAACTTTCATAGTCAGACAACTGTCTAGGTGAACTCCTAGGAGTTTGATACAAGAAGAAGGCAAAATGTCAACATTAGACAATTTTATAGGGGTGTTGTTGTCTATCATGTGTGCTCTCTTTGGAGAAGTCATCCACATTACTTCAGTTTTTTCTTGGTTTAGCATCAACCGATGCGTAGACATCCAAAACCATATATCCTCTATGCAATTCCTCACTTTGTTTAGCATTTCCGTGGTATCCTCTGGTCTGCAGTGCGCATATATTTGGCAATCATCCGCATAAATATGCATTCTAACACCCCACTTTTGTGCAAATCCTTCCAGTTCCCTGATATACATTATAAAAAACAGCGGTCCCAAGACGGAGCCCTGTGGAACTCCAGTTTCCAATGTTGTTGGAGATGAAACACATTTATCTTTTCCAACAGTTTGGGTTCTGTCTTGTAGGTATGAAACAATCCATTCCAAAGCTTTTCCGCCTATTCCTAGACTCTTATTCATTTTTTTCAAGGAGTATGCTGTGGTCAACGGTATCGAAGGCTGCACTCATGTCTAACAATGCTATCAGTGCTAGATTGCCTTTTTCAGTCTCACTAATTAAATCTGATAGTACTCTCAATATTCCTGTTTCCGTAGAGTGAGATTGTCGGTAAGCTGACTGCATTTTGGCAAACAAATTATGAAAATTCCAATGAGAAGTTAGTCTTGCTGCCACTATTTTTTCAAGTATTTTTGCCAAAAATGGCAAATTGGAGATCGGTCGAAAGTTGGATGCGTCATCAGGATCTAGAAGGGGCTTCTATAAAATCGGTGTAATTCTTGGTATTTTTAGACCTTTTGGGACTGATCCACATTTCAGAGATTTATTAAAGATCATCGCTATGAGTGGAGCAACCTCATTAATGCATTGTTTTACTAGCCAGGTCGGTGCTGGATCTAGCTCACATTGCTTGTTTGGGGCAGACATCACATACTTATACACCTCAGCAACAGTGGTCTCAGAGAAAAGAAAGAATTTCCCTGAAAGGATTTCACTCATGGCGAGTTGAACCTATATTTTTTACAGGTAAGGGGGCCGGCCTTATGACAACCACTATAGTTGAAGTGAGGGTTGCCCATCTCCAGACCCCTCGGTACTCATTTCTTGTGAAGTCTGAGTAAAATTTTGCCAGTTTTTTTTATTTTGGAGCTTGAAATAAGCACTGAAATGGAGTAGTTATTTATGCCACTGCGTAGTTATGATAGCCATTGTAACACGAGTGCTAGTTTGTGCCATGAAGCGCAGCCGAATGTCACAATAGACAACACAAGTGTTACAAAGGCTAATTACGTGCAGTGGTATACAATACTTTTTCTATGACCATGAAATAAATAACAAAATAGTAAATCATAGTCATTATACTCGTATATACTCGTCCATTTGAAGTAATTAAAACCTTCCTTTTGTCAGAATGTGTAATTTATCATTTCTTTCGATTATCAAATCTAATCTAAGTTGCAAAGATATATTATATTAAGGATTCATATTAAATTCATGTGCGCAAGCAGACACATAATAAAGTCGCGCTTACACATGCCACATATAAGCTTAAACATTCAAACCCAAAACTCAAATAAACGTATGCCCTGCAACTGTATTGGCAAAGTGAACCAAGTTTTTACAACATAGGTGGTCAACCTCATACCCACCTATTAGTCAAGTAACTGTTTGACTTTGTTTTTTTTTTGCGGTGAAAATATCTTGTATTATTTTCCTTTCAACGCTTTAGTTTTCTTTTGAAAAGAGGAAAGCTAAAATTTGGAGTATTTCGATAAATAAATTTGATGAATTTTAGCACTATTAGCAATTTTTATTTGACTCTTCGTATAAAATATATTTATTTTCATCTGAACAGGGCAGGGCTGTCTCATCACCACGGTAATTCCTACCTACCGAATATCGGTAATATTTGTATGAAGACTAATCAGCTGTTCACTTGCGGCCATCTTGGATTGACAGGTCTTCATACCCCCCTTCATACAAGGTTGATATTTGAAATTAAAAATTGGTTCCAATTCTGACAATGCGCATGCGCACATTCTCATTTCAGAAGGTTACCCGTTGCGTAATGACCATTACGCAACGGGCTGTAGAAATGTATGGCATTGTGATTGCGTTAGCTGTTTTGTATTTAGTAAATTACCAAATGGGAGTAGAAAAAAAAAAAATTTGACACCCTCATTGTCTTGCATTGCATGCAAGCACTGTTGGTAGAGCGCTTGCATGCAATGCTGTTGGTACCAACTGAGCTGTCGACGGGACAGATATTTCAAAAAATTTTCAGTATTAATTTGACATATTTGACTTGGACCGGTCCGTAGTCCAGTGGCAACACTTCGGACTCATAAATGGAAGGTTGTGGATTCGGATCCTGGCGGAGCACAAATAATATACCATTTATATTTTGAATGTGCTCTTCGCTGAGTTGAAAAATTCATAAAACTTTACTAAAGACCAGTCACTGAAAGGTCCATCCAACCTTACAACAACTGGGTCTTGTTTGAGAATTGTCGCTTTCTACAGCAACGACCAAGCTCGCAGGGGGCTCTTGAGGTGTGATACACACAAAAACAGCGCTCACCAAATAAATCATCCTGATATTATTATTATTTATTATTATAAACATAACAGCTATACTAAAAATTAAGTTTTTTATTCATAAAATCAACTCTTGACATGAGTCCTACAGGCTCAAAGACAGCAATCTAGGATGTCTGCCAAAAATTAGATATATATAATAATAATATATATCTAATTTTTAAATTTCGATAAATGTATGAAAACACACGGGATGCCACAAAAACATAAAAAAATTACATTTTCTCATTTTCATGTTGGTGAATGAAGGTCGTGAAGGTCGCCGCATTTGGTTCTGTTTCACTCACAAATCAAGTCAAAAGTATGATCTGTTTCAGGCCAGAAAATATTTGACAGAATGGAAGGCTCGTTGAAACCTTATGTGGCGGCCATCCAAGGCAGCTGCTTGGGCGGCGGCCTGGAGACTGCGCTAGCCTGTCACTACCGCATCGCACTCAATGATCCCAAGACCACGCTGGGACTCCCTGAGGTCATGCTGGGACTGTTACCCGGTGGTGGTGGCACGCAACGGTAAATATACACGTAAACCCAAACCCCATTTTCCATTCTCTCTCCAACTGACAAAATCAAACCTTGGAATTCCATGGCATCCCCAGCTGCTGACCTATTCACCACTTGGAGAAAGTATCTTGCAGTGGCGAAGGGTGAAATTTCACAGAAGGTAACCCGGTTGAAAAAACGAAGTCCCTTGTTAGTATAACTAGGTTCTGATTGGCTTGTCCGTGGTACTAGTTTGCGTGAACCCAACGGAATCCATAGTTTTGGTGAGCCCCGCCTCCTGCCCCGCATCCTGCTCTCTCCTCCAGTACACGTTAAAAGCGAAAAACATCTCAATCTACGCAGCCACAATAAATATACCTATAGGACTTTTGAGCGCGTCTACTACCAAGACTGCATGGTTTCAATGGCAAGAAAGATTTATATAACATTTTTTTGGTTTTGAATGTTTTTCTGGAATTTATGGATATCTTTTTTAAGTACTTTCTTGCCTCATTTCAAAAAGGGAAGCTGATGGGAATGGTGTTGTTTGCATCCTTCACCACTGGTATCTTGCATCCTTTATGTATGTCTCATATAGCAATGTAAAATCAGTTGTAAGAAAAATATTAATGTTGCTTACATCTTTCTTGTACATTTCAAAATAGAGACGGAAGGTTTTTTCGATTAGATTTTCAAAATTTGAATTATTCTCAGCTGGTAAATGTCACTCTTATATATATCTAGGGTCCTTAGCAACCAATAGTAAATCATTAGTTAGCCTTTGCCCTAGCAAAGTTGCAATCTTTTTGTCGTTTTGAAATGTGCAGACCTCATGAATGACATATTTGTTGCAGTCTGCCGCGCCTGACTTCTGTGCCCACAGCTCTGGACCTGGCTCTGACTGGAAAATCTCTCAGATCAGACAAAGCAAAGAAGTTGGGCGTCATTGACTTGCTGGTTGCTCCACTCGGGCCAGGTAACTAAAATCTCTACCTTTTTTTCTTTGTATCAAGCTTCCATTACGCTAGGGGTTGTCTGTACCTCTGCAGATGTGTCTCCAATTCATTTTGTCTTTGCACACTACTTTCATGTCCTCAACATTCAATATTCTATTTTCATGCATGCTCTTCTTTTTTTCTTCCAGCAGATTCCACTCATTTGCAATCTTGCTTATTGAGCAATCCATTCTTTCCTGGGTCTTCCCTTTCCACGCTAAACTTTAACATTTTCTTTGTAAACTCATCGTCCATTCATTCTAAATGCCAAAATCATCTCATACTCCTTGTACTTTCATATTCTCATTTATACCACACTCATTCGTAACCAAGTCGTTTTTGACCCTATCATCCAGAGTTTTGTACGTAATTTTAGACAATTAAGATGCTCTTTGTTTATTGAATATAAGCTAAGTATTACTTTTTATACAATAAATTTTTTGGTGTGAAAAAATGTGTTCATGAGTTAAACTGGCTGTGTGCTATTTTGCAGGCACTGCTAGCGCTGAGCAAGTCAACATGCGCTACTTGGAGGAAGTTGCTGTGAGCGTTGCAAAGAATCTGGCCTCAGGAGAGCTCAAAGTGGACCGCACCAAGAAGTCCTTGATTGATAAGATAACTGCCGCAGCGCTAGAATACAACTTTGTCAAGGACAAGGTGTTCCAAAAAGCCAAAGCTCAAGTCATGAAGATGTCTGGCGGCTTGTATCCAGCTCCGTTGAAGGTTAACATAATGAAAACATATTTTTTATCAACAGATCATTTGAGTCACCTCTTTTGAAAATCTGATATTTCGACTTGCAGTGAAAAAACATTAATATACTTTTGCAAGGGATAAGCACCCGGGTGTATTTTTTTCATTTCCATGTCTGCTATATTGAACCATTGCTGACCTTGAAAATGTTGGTTTCTGATAATTGGTTGTGTATGGAGATAGCGGACTTTAGAAGCAGATGACTCAATTGTCAATACAAATAATAATTAACTGTTTACTTTTACAATCAGATATTGGAAGTTATCCGCACCGGCCTCGACAAAAGCCGCAAAGAAGGATACGAGGCTGAATGCAGAGGCTTTGGGGAACTGGCCATGACTTCACAATCAAAGGGTCTCATCAGTTTGTTCCGTGGCCAAACTGAATGCAAGAAAAACAGATTCGGCAACCCAACAGCGCCTGTTAAAACGGTACAATCATTTATCCAAATGTAGAATAACATTGTTATTCGTATTTAGAAGACTGTTGCAGACTTTGAATGATATTGTCGCCAGGTTGGTGTGCTGGGAGCCGGGTTGATGGGCGCCGGCATCGCTCACGTCAGCCTTAAGAACTACGATGTCATCATGAAAGATTCCAACCCAGATGGATTGTACCGAGGCGTTGATCAAATACAAAACGGCTTTGCTCTCGATGTTAAGAAAAGGAAGATGAACCTGTAAGTTTTGTGCTTTATTTTTATATTGTTTTCACAAAATGGGATTCACAAATTTTGGGTTTAAGAAGCATCTCTTTACAGTGGCGGATACACATGGAGGGCCCGCACGCAATTCCCTTGCGGGACCAGCCACAAAGAATGCATCATTTAAGGAAAAACACGATTGTAACTTTTTAAAATCATAAGATGGCATTAAAAAAAAAAACGCAACTAAGCTACTCATATAGTGTAACTTCTTGCCTGCGTTTCCCTGAAGGGGTCGCATGTGGCGCTTCGGGACCTATTTATTATTACAGATAAGGGGGCCGGCCTCACACCAACCACTTTCAGCTGAAGTGGGGGTTTCCCAGCTCCCGGGGGGGCTGGTTCTCATTTCTTGTGAAGGCTGAGTACACCTTTGAGATCGAACCCTTGCTCTCGGCATGGAATGGGAGCATTCTACCAATTGAGCTATCGACCTTTTTACGAGCTTGGTCGTCGTCGCTACAAAGCGCCAATACTCAAGCAAGACCCAGTTGCTGTAAGGCTGGATAGACCTTTGGTGACCGGTCATTGGTAAAGGTTTCAACCCAGCAAATTTGAAAATATAAATGGTGTATTTTTTGTGCTCCTCCGGGAATCGAACCCACCACCTTCCCATTCAGAGTCCGAAGTGTTACCACTGAACTACGGACCGGTCCATATTGGTCTGCATTGTCTTGTTTATTAAACTTTGCATGTGACTTGATAATTTTTTTACTACGGCAAAAGTAAAGGTAGCTCAAGATATCCTTGCGCCTCCTTGAGTTTTTCGATATCCGCCACTGTCTCTTTAGCTATTAAGATGAAGGATTATAAAGGTAACAGTCAATGAACACGCATAATAATAAACAAAAAGGACGTGTAAAGATGATACAACTTCTCTTTTCTTTCACTGTTTAACTAGGTATATATTTTGTTTTTTTTTGTTTTTCTTTTTTCTCATAGGTGTATTTCTTCACATATTTTCATATATTTCTGCATTTTTGTATTTTTCTATGTACTTTTTCTATTGATGTATTTTGTTTATGGCTGGTCATGTATTGCACCCTCCACATGACCAAGCTGGAATAAACACTTATTATTATTATTATTATCCCTTTGTAAATAACATTTTTTAAATTCATATTTTTACTTATTTGAAAAAATTCAAATGGAAACAAAGTTTTAATTCACTTATTTATTTATTTTTTGTGCTTGAATATTTTCGCCTAATGAGGCATCTTCAGGAGCAGAATGGTTACCTCATTAGGTAACTAAGATGCCTCATTAGGCGAAAATATTCGAGCACAAAAAGTAAATAAATAAGTGAATTAAAACTTTGTTTCCATTTGAATTTTTTAAATAATTAAAAATGGACTTTCACTGTGTTAATAAATCCACCCTAAAAAAGATCATATTTTTACTGTTTTTGCAGCATACAAAAGGACAAAATCTTATCAAAACTGGTACCGACATTAGATTATGCGAAATTCAAAACTGCGGACATTATTATCGAGGCTGTGTTTGAGGACCTGAAGATCAAGCACAAAGTTATCAAAGAGCTGGAGGCCGTTGTTCCCGCCCACTGCATCATCGCCACAAACACAAGCGCCATTCCCATCACCAAGATAGCTGCTGGCAGCTCGCGGCCTGACAAGGTCATTGGTACGTGCAGCGTTACTTTACCAATCATAGTTTGCGATGTTTCAAAAATATCTTAGGCCCCATGGAGGAAGTATTAAATGGAGGGGTCATACATGTGATTTAGTACCAATCAACATGATTCACCGTCTTTGACACCATACACTGTTTATAATGCTGTCTCGCTCACGACATATGAAATGCTTTTCTCATTTTCTATGTAAGCAACGTGTCTCTACTCCGTCTTCAATCTATTTACAAATCACCAAGGAAACACATGAAATCACTATGGTAACGGATTTGTTTGTAGTGTTGTTGCAAGTATGAAGATATCTGATAAATTCCGAATTCAAAAATGTTCCCACCTCATTGTGTACGGGATGATTTCCACAAGTATCTATTACCGCGACCATAGAAGTTACTTACTTGAAGAAGCAAGTACCTACATATTTGAACATCACTAGTTCTAGAAATGGCTGTCACTTTCGCGAACAAAATATTTCGACAAACGAAAAATAAATTTTATCAACGTAATCATATAGAATAGTGATTAAAGTGAAATATTATTCCATGTTCTATAACACATTTAGGTACTCTTATTTGTTGGCACCTTTAGAAAATACCCAGTTTGGCATTTATATGTAATTTTTTTTCCAATTAGGTAACACACCTGTTCACAGTTGGAAGGTTACCGATAGACTGAATTTGGATTTTTGTGTGATGAGTGGGGTAGCGTATTTCTAATTCTCAAAGGATTGATTTCTTAGCCCATCCAGTTCTATATATCCATGTTAGGCCCGGTATTTTGAAGTATAGTAAAGTTAACTAAAATGCAGTTTTAGTTAAATCATCATCGATTCCTTGACTGATAGGTTGGTATGAGGTTGACCACCCATACTGTAAAAAATGGTTCACTTTGCCAATGTCACCCCTGCTTCAGGGAAGGTCGGCAAGAGTTGCAGGGCTTATGTTCATTTGAGATTGGGTTTTTTATATTGTAGGTATTGATTGTAGGTATATTATGACTCTGGATGAAATGAAAGAAGTGTGCAAGGACAGGAAGAAGTGGCGGCTAATCTGCAATGGTGATTTCTAATGTTGGTGTATTAATTTGCTACATTTTTTGCATTGGAAATTTCTGACTTTTTTTGTATAGATTTCTTTGTAAGGTTTTTTTCTTTTATATATTTAAATGTAATTTTTTATTCATATTCCTTGACTTATAGGTTGGTATCAGGCTGACCATCCATACTGTAAAAAATGGTTCACTTTGCCAATGTTACCCTTGTTTCAGGGAAGGTCGGCAAAAGTTGTGGGGCTTATGTTCATTTGAGGTTTGTATTTTATTTGTAAGTACACATTCAGCATTTGTAAGCGCGAACTACACTTGTTGGTTTGTGGGCTTACATCTGAGAGCTTTAAATGAATATATCCTTGCAACTTAGATTATAGATTATATTATAGGTAGAGGTGGCCGTTTAAACGAAAAGCAGTTTAAAATAGCTGCTTTTTATTTTAAGCAACTAAGCGCGCTTACAATTTAAACGAAAAGTCGTTTTGAAAAAAAAGCGTATAAAAAGTTGCTTCTCGTGTTACAAAGCTAAATCTGCCGTTTTTTGTTTCTTACACTTTATGGTCTTAGCAAAATAGTTACAGTAATGAAAAAAATCAAGCATGTTTATTATTTTTTTTTCTTAATTATAAAGCTTAAACAAAATATATAACTTAAGAATTGCCACCACAAAAAAATATTTCAAAAAACGCGTTTTTTTTACATTTTTAGCTTTTTTTTCGTGTGTGCTGTATTTTGGATTTTTTTTTTGCTTTTAACTTACAGAACTATACATTGTTTAGGTTTTTAATACTCAAAAATTTTTCAATAATGTCAATAGTTTTTGAGTAAATAAAGAAAAACTGAAACTTCTAAATGAATTAAATTTTATATTTACAATAAACCCAAAAAACGAAAAACGCTTTTTAAGCTGCTTTTTTTAAAAAGCGTAAGCGTTTTTTCATTTTTTTTACTAAGCCGTTTTTTCCATCTCTAATTGTAGGTCCACATGCGGCATGTGTAAGCGCGAAATTATGCGTGTCTGCTTGTGGGAATGCATTTAATATGAATCTCAAATGATACATAACTTTGCAGCTTAGATTTAGATTTAGATTAGATCATAATATTTCACTCACCGAATTTCGCCAGCAAATATTAAGTAACTTTAACTTACGATTTTCAAAATGGCGTCTCACTGACAGCAGCTGTTCTTTTTTAATGTAAGGATACATCAAAATTGTTGCAAACTGAACATTTTTTGTGTCGTTTTCTAGCTTAATGAAGGTTAGGCATATGATTTTTATGAATAGTAGTTTGTTTTAAAGCTTTTGAATGGCATTTTAATTATTTCCAAGATTTGGGGGCGGGGTTCATACTTTGATAATTTTCAGTTTTAGTTAACTCGAACTTGAGTATTTTGAATAAAAGTTCAAATATTAGTTAACTAAAATATTACTACATTTCAATATACCGGGCCTTAGGAAATTTTACTTGCAGGGTGCCGAAATGCGGATCTGCGCTCATAGCACAATTTTTTCGTTTAGTCTTTAGTTTTTACTCAGAAATATGATCAAAAATCATTTATCATACTCCTGTTGGGTGAGATTATGAACAAATTAAAGTCGTATTCATTTCCATTTGTGAATATATTTAAAAAAAAGTTGACCTTGTACATTGAGGAGTTATAAGGATAAAATTCTCAATTTTTTTCTCAGCACACACTTATGACAAAAAAGGTTTTGTCTACATTACAAAGCTTAACTACTCATTAACATTTATGTATCTATCAAGACCCAATCATCATAATATGATGTCTATTTTTTTAACACAATGTTTTTTTTTCAGTATTATCGTAATATGAGGTACTGCAGTAAATAGATCGCTAATGATGTTCTACTAAACTATGCACAAAGAAAAACTTTATTTCCCTGCCTTTTGTGATAAAAAATCAGATAGGAGATGTGTTTTGTATCTTTGGAGATATTTAATTTGATCGGTCCGTAGCTCAGTGGTAACACTGCGGACTCTGAATGGGAAGGTTGTGGTTTCGAATCCCGGCGGAGCACAAAAAATATACCATTTGTATTTTCAAATTTGCTCTCAGTATCATCTCAGTAAATTAGCTCAAAGTATTGCTCTTCGCTGGGTTGAAAAATTCATAAACCTTTACCAATGACCGGTCACCAAAGGTCCATCCAGCCTTACAGCAACTGGGTCTTGCTTGAGTATTGGCGCTTTGTAGCGACGACCAAGCTCGTACACCTCTGCAGCACGATAACAAGTGTCATAGACCCCTAGAGTCTCTAGAATCTAAAGAGTCTCCCGCACAGGATTTCTTAAAAAAAAATATCGAAAGCATGAGTTTTGCAGCTGGACGATGACTGAAAACCATGGCACACTAGAGATTAAACTGAAATGAAAGAAAAAACCCCTGAGAATTTTCCAGATAGTTTTTCTGATAAGTTGAAAGAAACTATTGTTGAATCGTCTGTCAGCTAAAAATTTTGGTTTCTTTTCGAACTTGTACTTTTCTATTTCTTTTTCTCATTACTGAAGATATATGGGCGTGTTCTTAGTGTCGTTTTGTATGAACTGATTGTTGGAATTTACTATTTTATGCCTTGACACAACAGGAATGCATTACTTCTCCCCCGTTGACAAGATGCAGCTGCTGGAGATCATCACCCACCCTGGCACCAGCAAGGAAACTTGCTCGGCTGCCGTGGAAGTTGGACTCAAGCAAGGGAAGGTTGTCATCACTGTCGGCGATGGACCCGGATTCTACACCACAAGAATATTGAGCACCATGCTCAGCGAAGCTATCAGGTACAAACAAGTGCAATTTACTATCAGGTCAGCCAATGAAAAAGTGGGCTATCAATCTTTAACCTATAATCTAAGTTGCAAAGATATATTTCATTAAAGATTCATATTCCCATAAGCAGACACTTATAAGTTCATGCTTGCATATGCCGCATGTGGACGTACAATATAAAAATTCAAATCACAAATGAACATAAGCAAGCTGCAACTCTTGCTGACCTTCCTTGAAACACGGGTGACATTGGCAAAGTGAATATTTTTTTTACAGTACCTATGCGTGGTCAGCCTCATACCAACCTATAAGTGAAGGAATGGCTATCTTGTGGAATTTATTTTCTCCTCAGGGAGTTAAATCATTCAGATCTCTTTACGCTCCCAAAGTGAGATTCAATGGATACGTCAGTAGAATTTTCCAGAAATTCTGGAGACTTACCTGTATTTGATCGTCTCTTTAGTAGAGCCCAGCTGGATGATGTATTCTGTTCTTGTTATCGATACCGGACGAACAGCGAAGACAGACAAATCAAGCGAACGAAGCAAGAGACAAAGCAAAAAAAATAAGTCTTCAAAACTTGGCAGGCATTAATCGGCCCTACTTCCCGTTATTGTAGAATTGTCCTTTGTTTATTATTGATTATGTATGATGTGTTGTTTGTTTAGATTGATGCAGGAAGGAGTAGACCCGAAAGACCTGGATAAGCTGACCAAGTCCTTTGGCTTCCCAGTTGGAGCTGCTACATTAGCTGATGAGGTTGGAATTGACGTAGGAAGCCACATATCTGTTGATCTTGCCAAGGTATAATCTTTGATAGTGTTTTACTCCACAATAAAATACAATGAAGCATCTCTGAATAACCTTCAATGTATTTTTTTATGTTGAATATCTACAATGTGTGATGTCATAATAGGGTGATTGCAGTTGTTGGGAATATGGTTGAAAATGCTATGGTTGTGTACATTTTTAAAGTAATAGAAATAAAGATTTCATTGATATTTTAAAAAAAAAAAAATGCCGAGAATTTGAGTCCCGCCAAAACACAGCGCGGTCGGCTAGCCAAGCCGTGACATCACTGAATCCGCCAGGCTACCTGGGGGCCTCGGTGCTGTTCTATGAAATACACGCTATCCGAAGTTCCAGTGATGTCACATCCGCCTTGATAAAAAATGCCGTGTTCTACCAAAAATTAAAAAATTGGGAATTTATTTTCGCTTCTGAATTTTCTGGCTATGTGAATACCCGCAGTACGGAATACTTTTTCACGCACATTTATTGATTTCCTACCTTAATTGGTTGAAGACACTTTAAACTATGTGAACAGTCACATGTCGCACGCTTAAAAATAAAGAGAAATAACTCGAAAATTGGGAAAATCGAGATTTTGTAATAAAACGCAAGAAAAATGCGGGAAGAATAAATAGAATGCGACAGCCGTTCAATTTGGACGAATATGACCGAGATAAAACATTGGCCGCCTTTCTCATCCCATACAAGTTGTACTGGGTGTCTGAACTTTAAACGTGATTTCCCAACATTCTTGTTTTTTGAGTTATTGCTCTTTATTATTAAACGTGCGATGTATTAGTTACTAAAGAGCAAAAAAATCACAAAGGTATAGCGCATATTTCCACTTGCAGTCTTTTGAATTCTTGAACACAGATGCCAGGAATAAGCTCAAAGTTACGTACAATGATGTCCATGATTGACAGCCGCACTGTATGCATGTTTACGCTTGACGCCTATGCGTGTCACCCGCAGTTGAAGGGTTAAAGAGCTATGATTTAAAAATTATGCAAGAAATATATTTTTTTAGAACGCAGATGCTATTTTAAAGATGTTATCTATGGTTTTATGAAATAAAAAGTTTGTGAAATTACCCTATTGTTGTTGGTTTTTTTAGGCTTTCGGAGACAGGTTCTCCGGTGGCAACATCAACCTGATGGGTGACATGGTGAAGGCGGGCTTCATGGGCCGCAAGTCTGGCAAGGGGCTGTATGTGTACGAGAAGGGGAGCAAGGATCGGGATGTGAACCAAGATGCTCTGGCCATCATTAAGGAGAAGTACTCCATGGAGCCAAAAGGTGCCACTTCCGAGGAGGACATGCAGCTCAGGATGGTGTCTAGGTAATGGAAAAATGCAACTAAGCTACACAAATAGTGTAACTTCATGCCTGTGTTATCGCTGAAGGGGTCGCATGTGGCGATTTAGAATGTATTTTTTTTTACGGGTAAGGGGACCGGCCTCACACCAAAGAGGGGGTTTCTCAGGCTGGTTCTCATTTCTTGTGAAGGCTGACTAAACCTTGGGACCGAAACGGGAAATCATTTCTGACACCCTCAGTGGGGATCGAATCCTTGCTCTTGGCATGGAATGCAAGCATTGTACCAACTGACGTTTGACCAGACGTTTACGAGCTTGGTTGTCGCTACAAAGCGTCAATTCTCAAGCAAGACCCAGTTGCTGTAAGGCTGGATGGACCTTTGGTTTGGTTTGGGCTACGTATACTTTATATTTTCTTTTTATTTCAGGTTTGTAAATGAAGCTGTGCTCTGCTTGGAGGAGAGCATCCTTGCTAATCCGCTCGAAGGTGACATCGGTGCTGTGTTTGGCCTTGGCTTCCCTCCATTCACCGGGGGCCCCTTCAGGTGGGTGGACTCCTACGGAGCCAACAACCTCGTGGGGAAGATGGAGCAGTATGCCGCTCTGTACGGCGCTCCCTTCAAACCGGCGCAGACCCTGCTCGACATGGCCAAGGACAGAACCAAAAAGTTCCACAAGTAATTAGGTCCGTTGAAAAATTTGAAGACATTTTGTAAGATCAAAAGTTGTTTGAAACGTAATTATAAGATGAAGTATATTTTTAATTTATGATGATTTGTGAAGGTGAGCTTATTTTTTACATCTACCTATCGGAATTTTTAATGCAAAATTATGTAATTAAGAATTAAGATGCAGGAAAACATTATCAGTAAACCTTGATCATCAAAAAAGACTATAACCTTTTTTTATAAACCCGTAACCAAAAAATCAAGCAGACTATAATTTTTTTTGGACACATTTACATAATATTATCAATAATATAAGTTGCAAAGAGATATGTTAACATTTAAAATTCATATCAAATGCATGCGGCATGTGTATGTTATAATCTATAATCTAAGTTGCAAGGATATATTCATTCAAAGCTCTCAGATGTATGCCCACAAACAAACACGTGTAGTTCGCGCTTACAAATGCTGATTGTGTACTTACAAATAAAATCCAAACCTCAAATGAACATAAGCCCTGCAACTCTTGCCGAGATTCCCTGAAACAGGGGTGACATTTTGATGACATTTCAAAGTGAACCATTTTTTACAGTATGGGTGGTCAGCCTCATACCAACATATAAGTCAAGGAAATCCGAGTAATAAATAACATTTAAGTGTAAAATAAACAACAAAATCTTAAAAATAAATCTATACAAAAAAATATGTTCACGCTTACAAATGCTGCATGTGTAATTACAAATTGAAATCCAAACCTCAAATGAACATAAATCTTGCAACTTTTGCCAATCTTCGCTGAAACGAGTTGACATTGGCAAAATGAACCATTTTTTACAGTATGGGTGGTCAGCCTCATACCAACCTATAAGTCATGGAATCTTTTATTTGATTTTGATTTTTTAAATAATTTTTGCCCGTTTTTACTTTTCTTTTTTGTTTTTGAAAAACATATTTATTATTAAATTAATTTGTAATTTGACTGATATTGTTGCAAATATTTGAAATACAGAGGCATTTATTTACCTAGTAGCTTTTGAGTGGGGTGTGGTGATAGGAAATACTCTTATAATGTGCTCTTCCAATCTGCCAATACAGAGAAAACGTGTGTTCCATATATGTCCTCATCTTCATGTTCACTTCAATAGGTATATTTACTTAACCTTTATTATATTACCCTACGTGGTTGTTAGTAGTGATGGTGTGGATAATTACATTAATTTCACTTCCACGTGACTGAAAAGCTCCTGTACAATACTTAGGTCCGGTATTTTCAATGTTAGCATATATAACTTTAAACTGATAAAAAAAAACTACCGGTTCTAATCTAATCTAATCTAATCTAATCTAATCTAAGTTGCAAAGATATGTTACATTGGAGATTCACATTACATGCATTTTCTCAACCAGACACATACAAGTTCACGCTTGAACATACCGCATGTGAACCTACAACATAAAAACCAAATCTCAAATGGACATACACCCTGCAACTCTTGCCGTCCTTCCCTGAGACAGGGGTGACATTGGCAAAGTGAACCATTTTTACAGCATGGGTGGTCAGCCGCATACCAACCTATAAGTCAAGGAGCATACACCCAAATTACATTTTATTGCATTTGATTGACGAAAGTCTGTCCTTTTCTTTCTGTATATTATAGTCGCTATGCTAACATTGAAAATATCGGGCCCTAGGCGTATCTATAAATGTAAAAACTGTAAGTGTTAATGGATAAAAGCAATAAGATTCATTGAGAGCTATATGAGGTGTGTGTTTATTTACAATCTTCGTTACAGGCACTTGATTTTTTTAATTACAATGAGCGGAACAGTATTTCAACTACTACTATGTTCCCCTTAGTCTTTATTTCACAATTATTTATTAGCTTGATATCAGTTTGTACAATATTTTCTTGTATTGATGCTGGAGAGATGTCTTCCTTCTGTAGGAGCTGGATCGGAAGCTCCAGCTCCAACAGACCACGGCAACAGACCCCGGAAGATGTCTCTCCAGCACCATCGGCCGGCCGTGAAAGCCTAAAACTCTTATTTACTTGTATTGTTTTATAGAAGTACAACATAGATAGTAAACATGATCCTTGTTGGTCAAGAAATTACCAGATAAGAAGCAAACACATCATCAGCATCATAATTCGCCACCTTAAAGACAAAACTGAATAAGTGCTGATTCACTGATTTGAGAAATATTGGATATAACATTTTATTGTGAGTAACTTGTCATAGTAAGCGTTACAATAATAAAGTTTAACAATCCTTTGACTGGCTTAGGGCCGATCTTATAAACGTCGGACTAAATATCCGTAAGTATCTCGACAATTAACTAACGGATGGACGTTTACGAATTGATCTTACCGATGGTCGTCCTATAAAGCTTTTTTAACCATCCGTTAGTTTTCAATAATGCACTCGTATTTTCGATGATTTTGTGCATTCATGAACATACGTCACCCGTTTGCTGTCAGAGACGAAACATAACCTAAAGTTCTATCTATAATCTAAGCTGCAAAGATATGTTAACATTTAAGGCTCATATGAAATGCATGCATAAAAACAGGCACATGTAGGTTCGCGCCTACACATTCTGCATGTGTGCATACAAATAAAGAAAACCTCACATGGACATAAACCTTGCAACTCCTGCCGCCGTTCCCTGAACGGGGTGGCATTGGCAAAAGTGAACCGATTTTTACAGCACGGGTGGTCAGCCTCATACCAACCTATTAGTCAAGGAGCTTATGAAAAATACGAAAACGACTAATATAGCCGAATTTTAATGAATTCTCTTTCACTGTCGGAAGAAATTATCTTCAACAGGATAGAGCGTAGAAGTCCAATGACACGCTTAACTCACCGCAATAAAATAATGCTTTGACAGCTGACCTAGGTATCTGTCCGAAAACCGGGGGTCGGCTGTCAGTTAGATTCGCCGGTAATATTAAACCGAAAATTTACAAACAAATTGTTATAATACAGAAAAACGAAATCTGTACCAAGTTTCGGTTTATTAGATTTGACATTTAACAAACGGATGTTTATAAGATCGGCCCTTATTCTCTCAACGATCAGCCCTTATTTTAAACGAGATTTCAAGTGCCTTATATTTGCGTTCAATGAAGTTTCATGTGAGTGTACGTTAGATAAATCCATTAAAAAAACAGATGCTATGCATTTACGAAATGTCACATAATTAAGACCACAAAATATGAGCTGAAAATGACAAGAAGTTTTTTCAATTAAAAAATATAAAACTATGATAAATTGAAATGCACCTACCTCTCTTATTCATTAATGTGGAATTTTTAGTATATCTCCTGTTAGTCTAAAATTTAAATCTAAGCTGCAAAGATATGTATGATTTGAGATGCATATTAAATGCATTCCCACAAGCAGACACGCATAATTTCGCGCTCACACATGCCGCATGTGGACCTACAATATAAAAAACCCAATCTCAAATGAACATAAGCCCTGCAACTCTTGCCGACCTTCCCTGAAACAGGGGTGACATTGGAAAAGTGAACCATTTTTTACAGTATAGGTGGTCAGCCTCATACCAACCTATCAGTCAAGGAATTGTATTATAGTGATTGTATTATAAAAACACAGGCACACAATATGAATGTTAAGTCGATACATTATAGTAATACCCTCTACTATTTTTATACAGCTAAATTTAAAACACACAGAAAAATGTATTTTACAAAAAAATAAATAAAAATGTTGCAACACTTGCATAGTTGTTCTTGTTTTTTTTATTTGAATGTGTATTTTTACTCTCTCTTTTTACTAACTCCTTACTTGGGTAGCTATTAGCCCAACACCCCTGTGATCTGTATTTATAAAATCAAATGGATGTATGTATTCATGCATATATGTTTGTCATGTATGGACTCCTAAAGTATTGAACGGATTACGATTAAACTCACATTACTTATTGTGTACATCAGTGGCGAAGGGTGCCATACAAGCCGATTCCCATCGGTTTCCCGTTTAAAATGAGGCAAAAATGATAATAAAGTAGACTGCATGGTTTCAATGGGGAAAAAATATGTATTGTTTCTTTGGTTTTAAATGTATTTTTTTACTTTGTGCCTATATTTTTTAACTACTTTGTTAAATCATTTTAAAAGGGAAGCCGATGAGAACTGGTTTGAATGGCACCTTTCGCCACTGGTATACATGCCAACTTAGTCTTGTATATAAAAAAAAACTGGAGCGATATAGGAGATGAGAGCAGAAATATGCCTATTTTCACCAATGACGGGGAAATTCTTACAATAAAAGAAGTCAAGAAAATATGAAGACACAACACAGTGGAGACACTGCAATGGATATATGGGCCACCCCCAACAGAATGGTGACATGATGCAACCAGACGAGCCACCACAAGGGGTGGCAGGTACAGTTTATTTATAAAATGAAAGTTAAAAAAAAAATGTGTTTTTTTTTAACTTTCAGCTATTGGAAACAGACACCTCATCTTTTAATCTACATTAAGTTCACCCACAAACCCTGGCAGGCATCCTACAGAAGACATCCCAGAAAACATCACAGTGGCCACTGATATATTTTCTGGGATGTCCACTGTGGTCTTCTGTGGGATTCCAGGGATTGTGGGTGATATCAATGTAGATGTAAAAATGAGTCTTTGTTCCCAAAAGATGTATTAATAATAAAATAATATTAGGATGATTTATTTGGTGAGCGCTATTTTTGTGTGTATCACACCTCAAAAGCCCTCTGCGAGCTTGGTCGTCGCTGTAGAAAGCGCCAATTCTCAAGCAAGACCCAGTTGTTGTAAGGTTGGATGGACCTTTCAGTGACCGGTCTTTGGTAAAGGTTTATGAATTTTTCAACTCAGCGAAGAGCACATTCGAAATATAAATGGTATTTTTTTTTTGTGCTCCGCCGGGATCCGAATCCACAACCTTCCATTACCGAGTCCGAAGTGTTGCCACTGGACTACGGACCGGTCCAAGATGCCAACGACATGCGGTGTACCTGAGCGGTAACCCATCCAAGTACTATCCGCGCCCAATGTTGCTTAACTTCGGTGATCTATGGGAACCGGTGCTTTCGACATGGTAACGTCGTTGACATTACACGTCGTCGTTGTATTATTCCATAACAGTGTTTACAATGCGAGATTTAAGTTATAGGTAAGTCCCTTTGCATCTACTTAAATTTTAACCACGTTTTGTCTGGTAGGTACCTAATTTGCAAATGGAATTGTGTGCTATAAGAATGCTGCTCCACATCTGTGTAAACTGCTTTCCAATCCAGTAATAGGAAACTGCACGTTTTCCGCTATCGACTTATGATATCTGTGGCCGAGAAACTATTTTCACAAAAATATACACTATTTGTTTCAAAATCGTGCTCAGTTAGACAGAGAACAAAGATCTGTACAACGTGATTTCGTTGTAAACAAAAAAACTGAGGTGAAACTACAAAATCTTTCCAGAAAGTTGGCAGCTTTGAACCTCAAGCCTGCGGACGCGTTACACATCTTTTAATCGGTAAATTTGACTATTTTAAAAAGAAACTGGTATTGTTTCAAGATATTGACATGTGTACCTACCTAATTATTGGGTGTCGAAACAAAAAATGGAAAAAGCAAGAAAACAGGATAACACATCGCACACTTAATAATAAAGAGCAATTACTCAAAAATTGGGAAAATCAAGATTTTGTAATAAAACGCAAGAACAATGCGAGAAGAATATGTAGAATGCGACAGCCGTTCAATTTGGACGAATATGACCGAGATAAAACATCGGTCGCCTTTTTTATCCCATACAAGTTCTACTGGTTGTCTGAACTTCAAATGTGATTTCCCAACACTCCTTTTTTTTTAGTTATTGCTCTTTATGATTAAGCGTGCGACATGTATCAATGCCGTAAGTTAGTTCCCACTCCTTTGTATTATAACTTAATATTTTCCACCATTGACAGCTTCTGGCATAATCATTTATTAGTTCAATCCAATGATTCAATCTGATGATGCATTCCTTAGGACAGGGATGGCGAACCTATGGCACGCGTGCCACAGATTTTGCGTGGCTCGCGAATGAGGAGAAAAAATAAAAGTGTATAAGAAAAAATAAAAAAAGTTATAGTATTTAAAATATATTTAAATAGCGACGTGTATTTTCTTCTTACTTAATCTACTTAATTATTTTGCTTGGTGTATTAATTTTTGTTTTTATTAAAAATCTGAAGTTACACAAACATTTGATGCATTTTTATTTCCTTAACTTATAGGTTGGTATGAGGCTGACCACCCATACTGTAAAAAATGGTTCACTTTGCCAATGACACCCCTGTTTCAGGGAATATCGGCAAGAGTTGCAGGGCTTATGTTCATTTGAGGTTTGGATTTTATTTGTAAGTACACAATCAGCATTTGTAAGCGCGAACTACAGGTGTTTGTTTGTGGGCATACATCTGAGAGTTTTGAATGAATATATCCTTACAACTTAGATTATTATTATCATTATTAGATTATAGATTGTTATTATTATTTATTATTATTATGGCATGTGGCACGCGACATATTATTTTTTTGGCACTCAGTCTCAAAAAGGTTCGCCATCCCTGCCTTAGGAAAAGCGACATCTGTAAGACTAGTGTGCAAACAATAGAAAACTTTCTGATGTGACAGAAGAGATCAAAAAGCACGAAGTTTATTCTGTTGTGATTTTCGCGGGTTCAATTCAATGAAAATTGCGATGATTTATTTTTACATATTTTTTTTCAAATACGGATCACATAGTCACTTTGGGAAATCACGTTTGAAGAACTTGTATGGGATGAAAAAGGCGACCGATGTTTTATCTCGGTCATATTCGTCCAAATTGAACGGCTGTCGCATTCTACCTATTCTTCTCGCATTGTTCTTGCGTTTTATCACAAAATCTCGATTTTCCCAATTTTTGAGTTATTGCTCTTTATTATTAAGCGTGCGAAGACTTAGGATAATTCTTGAATCATTGAGAATTGGAAAATGCGAGACTTTACTACAACATCAAACCCTCAAGAGCAATCTCGAATCTATAATCTAAGTTGCAAGGATATATGTAATTCATTTAAAGCGCTCAAATGAATGCCCACAAACAAGCACGTGTAGTTCGTGCTTGCAAATGCTGAATGTGTACTTACAAATAAAATCCAAACCTCAAATGAACATAAGCCCTACAACTTTTGCCGACCTTCCCTGACACAGGGGTAACATTGGAAAAGTGAACCATTTTGTACAGTTTGGGTGGTCAGCCTCATACTAACCTATAAGTCAAGGAATAATACAATGAATATCAAATACAAATTATATAAGTACATAACATCTAAAGACTTAACATAATTATTTCATCACAGACAAGGAAAACACACAATTACATATTCGTAAGAATACCTACGTCGCGACGCCTATAAGTAACGAGAGGAGTTGAGTTATACTACAATACGTAGTATGGAAGTTTTTGCCGGTATTCTGGTTGCCGTCATTTCAGGCGAAAAATGATTACTTTTTTTTATGTTTGGCTTCTAACAGGGGTCGGCAACCTTTTGAGTCGGAAGAAGTCGTTAATCGATTCAGCACGATTTTGTGTTTTTGATAAAATAACTAATATTTGTGTATGGAACTATTCCTTGACTTATAGGTTGGTATGAGGCTGACCACCCATACTGTAAAAAATGGTTCACTTTGCCAGTGTCACCCCTGTTTCAGGGAAGGTCGGCAAAAGTTGTGGGGCTTATGTTCATTTGAGGTTTGAATTTTATTTGTAAGTACACAATCAGCATTTGTAAGCGCGAACTACACGTGTTTGTTTGTGGGCATACATCTGAGAGCTTTGAATGAATATATCCTTGCAACTTAGATTATAGATTATTATATATAGAACTCAAGAGCTGCAGCTTTACATACAAAGAGCCGCATGTGGCTCGCGATCCGCAGTTTGCCGACCCCTGGCTTATAACAATAGGGATAAGTTAACATCGGACAAGCGCCTTTGTAGTGACACACTGTCATAAAAGGCGCTTTACAATTTTTGTCTTATCTAAGTAAATATGGAGGCCAAAAAAATAACGATAACCAAAAAAATATGATTTAGTTTTTGTAGTAGGTATTAGTTTATTAATTTATTTTATTGTATACTAGCTTAGGTACCCGACAGACGTTGTCCTGTCCAAACTGCAATAAATTTGAACGTGATGAATAATGAGATTTGTGAAATAGTTACTTTAAATGGTAAAAATGAAAAAAAAAAATTAAAACATATTTTCAGCTTTTCCCTTATATGAAAATCTTCCGAGATATTTTTTCAGCTTTTGAATGCCTTAACCTGTTCAAGATTACATAAATACACCATTTAAAGACGAAACAGCCGAATCATTCTCGAGTGATGCGGTTACCAACGAACAGCATTTATTTTTTTACCACGTAGGTAGATTTTCAGTTTCAATGTTAACTAAGTACATGAGTGTGGTTATATTAATTATAGAAATACATGTATCTACGAATAAAGAAAGAGCTTGAACGAGGCATTCAACTATGTACGCATATTTAACACGATACTCTAAATAATGCATTGTGTGGGGCAGATAATCACGCGACAGCACAGAATGGGATCGTCCGTGGTAATGAGGCGGCTGTGTGATGCATGCGTGTTCCTGGTGGAGCAGCTGGCTGGGCCTCCTGCCCCGAGGAGCAGAGCCTGCCCAGCCTCCCCCCGCCTGTGCGTGTGTGTGTAGTGTGTGTGTAGTGTGTGTGTAGTGTGTGTGCAGTGGAGTGCGGAGTACGGCGGACGGACCCATTCACGCGCCCCGCGGGAACACGGCGAGTTTTCGCGGTTTATCTGTCGGCTGGTGTGCGGGTGGGGTGTGGGATGTGTGGGGTGGGGGAGAGGCGGCAGGGCGGGAGGGCGGCAGGGCGCCGGGGCGGCAGTACGCCGGCAGAGGCCCCGCGCGATGGGCGTCAAGAGCCGCCCCAGCGCCGCGCGCGCCGCCTACAGCCAACCGGTGCGACCGACGCGTTACGTTTTAGTAATCTGATAATCAAAAAAATATTGTAAAAATTACAAAAAAATAAACGAAACGATCTCCCCGAGTGCGTTGTAGATGTCAGGTCGAAGGGGAGCTGAATTACCGTCCTTGCCGACGGATGTGAAAGAGAAAATTTGAAATATGCAACAGGCGAATCAAACAGTGAGCGGTGGGGGTGGGGGCGGGGGCGGGGAGGAGCGCGCGCCAGTGAACGGCGGCCGGTTTGACTTTGACGACGGGGGCACCTTCTGCGGCGGCTGGGAGGACGGCAAGGCGCACGGCCACGGCGTCTGCACGGGCCCCAAGGGGCAGGGCGCCTACTCGGGCTCCTGGCACTACGGCTTCGAGGTCTCCGGCGTGTACACGTGGCCCAGGTGAGTCCCTGCTCCCCGTTCTCCCCGTGCCCGTGTCCTGCCCGCGTGTCCGGCCCGGGCAGCGCGCCCGCAAATAGGCGCGCCACGGGCTATTATTACCGCGCCTTAATATATCCGCCCGAGCGCTGTACTGGCTGCTGATGCTGCTGATGTTGGCAGATCTGCTGCTCTGACAGCGACCGGGACACCTCTCCTCGCCAGTGTAACAATCCCACATTCCTCACAGCAGGCAGACAGCTGATCTCACAGCTGTATCCCTCTGTCTGCCGCACCCGCACAGGAATACCGATCAGGATATCGACAGAATTAACTTACTTTTTTTCAGCAATGATTGTTCACAAGTCCTGAAGTCCCAGTAATTTTCCTTAACACATTTCAGCTGTTCTTGAAGTTCCTGATATTTTACAGTTACGCTCTAATTCGTGCATCCCAATTAGATATCACTTTCCAAGTACAGACATTACGTTGTTATTTCAGCGAAGCTTTATGTACACTAATTGGAAATTAAATGATTCTTAGAAGACCGACGTCTGCTAGTTTGCGCAACTTTAAAATCACGCCAGATATAAATTAGGAATAAAGCAGGAGATGTGATAGCAAGCTTCCTTTAGCGATCTTGATTGTTATTTTTTAATTAATAGCAAGTAGGTAAGAAACTTGAGCGAGTAATGAGGTGTTTTGTTTTACTTATTAAGATGAAAATTTATGAAATGTTTCAGCGGAAACTTTGCAGAATTCCATTTAAAGAAACAAATGAAAACAACTACTGTTTAATAGCCTAAAAGACACCGGTTATATCAGTAGAATTAAACTGTGTTTTTTTTTCATACTTTTTTTTTTAAAGATGAAAATCTTGCCATTGTGATCATTGATGATTCATTGACTGATAGGTTGGTATGAGGTTGACCACCCATATTGCAAAAAATGGTTCACTTTGCCAATGTCCCCCCTGTTTCAGGGAAGGTTGGCAAGAGTTGCAGGGCTTATGTTCATTTGAGATTGGGTTTTTTATATTGTAGGTCCACATGCGGCATGTGTAAGCGCGAAATTATGCGTGTCTGCTTGTGGGAATGCATTTAATATGAATCTCAAATGATACATATCTTTGCAGCTTAGATTTAGATTTAGAGTAGATGAGTCTACCACAATCTTTCAATGTTCCTGTGCTTTAGGGGGGGTGACTCATAATTTCTGGATTGTTTCCGATTTTTGTAGTGTATTTGTGTACGTTAGCTTTATGCACATCAATAGAAAATGACTAATACCTACAGACTTTAATCGCTTTCGAATTTCTTCTCATACCGTTTGGAAAGATTTTGACATAAATTTTAACCGATGATTTTAACTATGTATTTAAAAATCATAAGACTATACAGAATATGTTTTATTTCAATAAGTTATAGTTATAGAATTGCTATAAAAGCTCGGTTCACTTTTACTGATCCCACTTCGGTTTCCGGTAGGAGTTGCAACGTTTATGTTTATGTGAGGTTTTGTTTTATTTTGTTTGTACACATGCACCATGTGTGAGCGTGAGCTTAGAGCCTTAAATGTCAATATACCTTTGCAACTTAGATTATAGATAGAAATCGACAGATTATTATGTGAACTTGAATTATAAAATAACTAAACAGAAAAAAATCATCTGTAAATTTAGTTTTTTAATCAAAAAATTATTTCAGGCACATTTCTTGGAAATTCAAAAGTGTGTATTGTTGGATTAGTACAGAGAAAATCTAAGTAATCTAATCTAAGTTGCAAAGATATGTTACATTGGAGATTCACATTACATGCACTCTCACATACAGACACGTACAAGTTCGCGCTTGCACATGCCGCATGTGAACCTACAACATAAAAACCAAATCTCAAATGGACATACACCCTGCAGCTCTTGCCGTCCTTCCCAGAAACAGGGGCGACATTGGCAAAGTGAACCATTTTTACAGCATGGGTGGTCAGCCGCATACCAACCTATAAGTCAAGGATAAATAAAACTGAGATTTAAAAATTTTGAAAATACTGCTTGATGCATGGCTTGATAAGAAAAACAATCTTGCTTGTGACTTATGAGCATGCATTAGACATGACTCTGAAATGTTTACATACTCGTATTGTTATGATTTTACTTGGGGTTCTTTTAATTAAATTTCTATTAAAATTTATTACCTACACATGATTTATTGTTCACAAGATAGGTTACAATGTACCTACTTACTGTTCACTCTTCACTTTCTACTCTTTCCGTTACAATGTTCAAAGCGACTCTGTCTCCCTGCAGAATCTTTGCCCGTATTTATATGTGTCGCAGAGACGATTCTTGCATGTTCGAGAACATGGTATGGTACTAAAGCATTTTTCTACACTATACCAGAGACGTCACACACACACACCCCAATCGGCGTGCCTAGGCTCACTTACAACGAATCCATAGTTCGTAACAATATATTTGTCTAATCTAATCTATCTAAGTAATCTAAGTTGCAAAGATATGCTACATTCGAGATTCACATTATATGCATTCTCACAAGCAGACAGTTACAAGTTTGCGCTTGCACATGCTGCATGTGAACCTAAAACATAAAAACCAAATCTCAAATGGACATTCACCCTGCAACTCTTGCCGTCCTTCCCTGAAACAGGGGTGACACTGGCAAAGTGAACCATTTTCTACAGCATGGGTGGTCAGCCGCATACCAACCTATAAGTCAAGGTACATGCACGACAGATTACATTTTTTTAAATTATTCAATAATAACACGTTTGGACATCAAAACTAAAACAGAAATAGATTCCAATTTAATAAACCCTAGCCGCCAACATTACAGATCAACCGCCATTTCTTTCTGTCCTTACTTACTTCTTTCATTTCCTCCAGTAATCTTTGTAACTTAGATCATGGGTCGGCAACCTGCGGCCCTTGAGGCGTCTTGGTGCGGCCCGCAACGCACGTGCCGGAAAACTACAAATCGATTTTCAGTAAATGACAAAATAAAAGCATTTATCAAGAAATTTAAAATTGTAAAAATGAGCGTATTGAATGAGACTAAACGAATCGTAGGATTCCCAAATTGCATTGGCGGGGATTCTACAATATGAGATTTATTTTCGGGGGTAGAATTAATAGTGAATTTGGGGGTAATTTTCATTTGTAGTTCGTACGTCAATTGATTAATGTTTACGATGCATGACTCACAAGAGGGTCCCAGGGGCCGCGGCAGGGGAAGGGGGGTGGGGGTTGCTAGTCAGCATTTGCTGAAATGATGACCATTAGATCCGCCACTGCCCAAGTGCGGCCCGCACTAAGTCCCACGTAAATTATTTGACCCTTTTACAACAAAAGGTGGCCGACCCCTGACTTAGATCATTATCGATTTGAGATTTATTCCCTCGATGTATACCTGTAAAGTTGTGTAGTAGCTACGCATGATCCTAAATATTATTTTTGCCTGAATACGTACCCAAAGATGAGATTGACGTTGCCCATATAAAACTCAGACGTGCAGTATATATCGACGGTTAAAAGGAAGTAGGGCATAAGCGACGTTATGATCAAAAATGAGTTATGAATGCTATTCTACTTAAAAATTTCCACTCTTTCTATTGCGCTAACTCCTATTGCTCTAGGATATTTTTTTGTTTGTTGTTTATGCCCAAGCAAACAACTGCGTTTTCGAAGAATGGTTTTGGTTTAACCGACAAGATTTTGGCCTTTTTTTGTCCTAAAGGCGCTTGTGACATAAAAAAACGTTAAACCACATTAATAGGAATGCTAATAGATACATTTTTTTTTTAATTTTAAAGCTGTTTTGATTTTAACGATATGATAAACAAAATAAAAGTTATGGAATTTTTCTGCAATCTCAAACTTTAAAATGCTCACCTGAACAATTTAGTTTTTGTCGCTTATGCCCTCCTACTTCCTTGTCGATATACAAATGGATGTTTTTGCTTTTTCTTCTGGGGCGCCGTTTATTGACTCCACCCACCTCAAGGGCACCCATGGTTAACTAACAGATGAGTCATTATATTAAATTTATTATCTAGATTTTCGGCAGAAGATTGCTGAAAGTCCTATGTAATATGTAATGTAAAAGTACCAAAGATATATTAAATGTTCATATTAAGTGCATACCCACAAATAACCGCGTGTAAGCTTGCACTTAGAAATGCTGCATGTGTACTTACTTATACAAATTAACAACTTTACCTCAAATTAACATAAGCCCTATTACTTTTGCCGGCCTTTCCTGAAACAAGGATGACATTGGCAAATGGCTGGGAAAAGGCATACAAATATTTTGTTATTGGTCGCTAATTTGTTCCTTGATCTTTAGGACAGTATCAGGCTAACCACCCATATTGTAAAAAATGATTCACTTTTCCGAAGTCACCCCTGTTTCAGGGAAGGTCGGCGAAAGTTGCAGATCTTATGTTCATTTGGGGCTTGGATTTTAATTCGCAAGTACAAATGCAGCGTATGTAAGTGCGAACTTACACAATCAAAATATATCTTTGCAACTTAGATTGTAGATTGTAGCAGTTGAAACACAGTCAATGGTATGAGACACAGTCAATGGTAAATTGGTATGCGACTGATCACCTATACTGTAGAAAATGGTTCACTTTGTCAATTTCACCCCATGTTTCAGGGAAGAATGGTAAGATATGTCCATTTGAGATTACGGGTTTAGGTTTTATGTTGAATGTTCACATGCGGCATGTGCAAGCGCGAATTTGTACGTGTCTACTTGTGGGAATGCGCATAATGTGAATCCCAATATTAACATATCCTTGCAACTTAGATTAGATTAGATCACATGAGCTTTGGGCTAATAGCTATCCAAGTAAGGAGTTAATTAAAAGACAGAGTAAAAATACACATTCAAATAAAAAAAAACAAGAACAACTATGCAAGTGTTGCAACATTTTTATTATTTTTTTGTAAAATACTTTTTTCTGTGTGTAACTTTTATAAAAATAGTAGAGGGTATTACTATAATGTATTGACTTAACATTCACATTGCGTGTCTGTGTTTTTATAATAAAATCACCAACAGGAGATGTACTGATGATGATGACGATGATGATGTGATAATGATTTTTATAGCGCCGTTTCGTGACTACTGTCACTGCAAGGGCGCTTTCAGGCTTGACGCGGCGGTGAAGAAATGGGTCTTCATTCCCTTCTTGAAGCCCTCGATCCCTTTCTTGGCGCGCACTTCGCAACTTAGATTAGATTAGATTGTACTGAGCAATAGATGGACAGCTCCTCGTCATGACTGTGTCGCGCAGCATCAGACAGCAGAGGTGGTCGGAGCTGTGTGGATTTCAGTCCAACAGATACATCTGTATTTTCTTTGGCATTGCTACAGTAGGAAATCACAATGCGAGACATTAAATTGGTTTATTTTGGTTCGGCCGATTAATCGGCGCGCTCGGGACTCGGCCAGGCTGCCGATTGTTTTTGTTTTACACAATATTTCGATGTTTCACACACAATATTCTTATATACATATTTTTTTAATTTTTGTTATGGTTTGTGTAGTAACACTGTGAAAATTCATAATCTATAATCTATAATCTAAGCTGCAGAGATATGTTAACATTTAAGGCTCATATTAAATGCATGCCCACAGACAGGCACATGTAGGTTCGCGCCTATACATTCTGCATGTGTGCATACAAATAAGCAAAACCTCACATGCACATAAACCTTGCAACTCCTGCCGCCGTTCCCTGAACGGGGTGGCATTTGCAAAAGTTAACCGATTTTTATAGCACGGGTGGTCAGCTTCATACCAACCTATCAGTCAAGGAGGATATTGATTGATTTATATATATTTTTTAAACAAATTTCGAGTTAAAAACTGTTTTTTTTCACATATACATCGATTTATTTTAATTATAAATTACAAACGTTTTCAACCTTATAGGTATCATTAGGCAAGAATACAATCATGACCTTTAAGGTCGAAAACGTTTGTAATTTATAATTAAAATAAATTGATATACTTAAAGAAACAGTGTTTAACTAGAATTTTGTTTCTAATTAATATAAAAATAAAACAATATTCTTACATTGCAGTCCGGTCCGGTCGAAAGCTCAGTCGGTAGAGTGCTTGCATTCCATGCCGAGAGCAAGGGTTCCAATCCCACCGAGGGTGTCAGAAATGTTTCGATGCTTATTTCAAACGCGAAATATGAGTAGGTACAAGGTTTACTTAGCTTTCACAAGAAATAAGCAACAGCCCTATCAGGAGCTGAGAAACTTCCACTTCAATTGCAGTGTCTGGCGTAAGACTGACCCCTTTACCTTTTTTAAATAGTTAAATAGGTTCCACTCGCATGCTACGCCTTTGAGGAAAGCGCGGTAAGAAGTTACACTATATGAGTAGCTAAGTAGCGCTAATAGCGTTAGTGATGTCTGTCCAAGATAGAGATATACCTTTCCATCAAGGACGTGTCTACTCCGCATTCCAACCGTGGGAAGAAGCTATATGGGATTTTTTCTGTTTCCAGAAAAGTATATATTACTTTACGCAAAGCGCTACTAACCGAGAACTATCACATACCGAGAGGTATCCCCGAAGGGTTCGTATGTGTCCCCTACTTATATTTTTTTACAAGTAAGGGGCCCGACGTCAACCGCTTCAACTGATGTGGAGGTTTCCTAGCGCCCAGGAGTTCGGGAGCAGTTTCTTATTTCTTGTGAACGCTGAGTTAACCTTGCCGGTATTTTATTTTGAGTTTGAAATAAACACAGAAACTGCTCATTTCTCACACCCATGGTGCGGAACGAACCCTAGTCGTCGGCATGGACTGCAACTGAGCTTGTCCTGACTATTAATTATAATTTATAATACAACATTATATATAATAAAGTTACAAATATGTCTAAACATTTAATATACATTTTTAATGATATTACTGTTAACGCAGTGAAAGTCCATTGCATTTTTTTTTATAATTTCAATAGAAAAAACAAAGTTTTAATTCGCTTGTATTTATTTTTTGCTCAAAAGTTTTCGCCTTATAAAAGGCATTTTCAGAAGCATAATTGTTATAAATATATATTTTTTGCCTGATTGCTAAACCAAATAAAATTTAATGATAACTTGGTATTTTCTATTGAATTCATACAAAAAAAATATATTTTTAATATTCATATTGAAAGCATGCTCACAAGCAAACACGGGTAAATTTGCGATCACAAGTGCTTTTAAACACTGTGATATGATCTGTTAAGAATATTTGATAAGCACTTTAGCTGCTCTTTTGGCATGGCGTTTGCCTTGGTTTCCTGTAAATGTAAACAAGTCAGCTCTGCAACTCATATTTTTGTAATTATCAAAGGCCCCGCATTTTATATATTTTATACAGCGACTTGTATTTATTTACAGACAACTTTATGGCAGCTTTCATCTTTAGAATTAAACGAGAATATTTTATGTTGAATACACGCAGTTCAACTTATTCGATGTATGATTTTTGTACTCTTAGAGTTAATTAACAGGAAATCAGAATTGAGCAAAAAATTAAATGGATGTAAGGACGCTTAACATCTATAAACTGTATGCAATCCAAATTGCAAGGACGCTATGGCCAAGCGAGTCAAAATGGTGGCTTTGAATGATGTAAAGATTTTATCACAATATCGTCCTTCTGTACAAGTGGAGCTATTGCTCATCTATGGAAGCATCACCGAAGGTCAATAAATATACCTACAACCTTCGACCTCGAGAAAACAACAATAATTCAACAGTTCGTGTTTCTTCTCTGTAGAAGACACACGCCTCCTGAAGACGTCGTATATAACTCTGACGAAACGTAGAGAAAATCTTTCTTTTCTTTCCACGGCCAGTAACATCCGTTTTTTTTATTCCAAAAAATTTGAATAATGTGTTATAAATATCCATATCGTTTTGAGTCCCTTCAGCCCACTTGACGAAACATTTGAAACCGAATTTACAGATGTCATTAGTTCCTTGACTTCAAGGTTAGTATAAGGCTGATATCTAAGCTGTTAAAACTTAGTTCGCTTTTGCCAATGCCACCTCTGTTTTAGGGAAAGGCGGCAGGAGTTGCAAGGTGTACATGCATGTGAGGTTTGCTTTATTTTGTAAGTACACGTGCAGCATGTGTAAACGTTAATTAACACGTTTCTGCCTGTGGGCGTCTAAAATCTAAATCTAAGCAAATAGTTAAAAATAAAATATCGTAAGTGTAAATTGTGTTTTTAAAATGTTGGGATATGAAAAAGAAAAAGGCAGCAGCGAAGCATTATTTCGCAGAACCACCTGTAAAGAAATAAGGAATGAAAATATAATAATGCCAGTCAGTCGTAAATTCAGACTACGTTTGTAGACAACTAACTACAGGTGTCTGTCTACGCTATCTGGCGTAGAGCGTCTACGTCTTGTTTATTTGGATAACAGCTACGATTCTTATTCACACCGTAGACACCTTTTTATGTGTAAATAAATGTTTGAGAAAGTAGTCGGTATGAAGTTATATCACACAATTTAAAAAGAAAGTATTATATAGATACTAGCAGACCAATCCGCGCTCTCGCGCGGATGGCTGCTAGCTGCCTATGGCTTCGCCATAATTGTTTGCCCATATATACTTTATTTCATTGAATGCTTTAAGATAATACAATTTAATAAATTATGTGATAAAAAGGTAATTAAATTCTTTTCATGTTCCAAATATCTTTAATCCACGAAAGACGAATTTAAGTTAAATAGCCTGCCTACTCGTGCTGCGCACGATAACGGCATTTTAGTTTGAAGTCCGGCTTCGCCAGCACACTTTACCCCTGCTCTGATTTTTAAAAGATCCATGAGAACTGACCAACAACAACAACAAAAAGTGGACAATTTTATGGTAGAATCCCAGGCCTGATTGTGCTTCTTCCTATTGTTGTGCAGGTGCTGAAGTCTTTATCCTGCTTTTTATTTCTGCTCTTTACTTTTCTGGTGATGGTTTATAATGATGCTCGACCCGTTCATTATCATTTAAGTGTACAACTTGTCTTTTCTGCTCTTTTTCGTTTTGCTGGTAGTAGTAATCCTGTTTCAGGGAATGTCGGCAAGAGTTGCAGGGCTTATGTTCATTTGAGGTTTGGATTTTATTTGTAAGTTCACAATCAGCATTTGTAAGCGCGAACTACACGTGTTTGTTTGTGGGCATACATCTGAGAGCTTTGAATGAATATATCCTTGCAACTTAGATTACAGATTATAGTATCTTAAGCGTACCTGTGTTGCTTGCAATTGTCTTATAGTGGCATGAAACATGACTGCGTTTGCCATACGGCATTGTTTTGTTGGTACTGGTGCTTTGGTTTTTAGATTGTTCCAGCTGCTCTTATTGTCATGAAATGCCTTCAAACTGCTCGTCCTGCTCTGAATAATCTTTTGACATCTTAAAACTGCTTGTGATACTTTTCACGATATTTTAGTGTCTGATACTGCTTGGTACCTGAAGATACCTTAAAATGCCTAAACTCACAATCTACAAAAAATCTAAGTATGGGAAAACGTTCGACCCATCGACAGAACTCTAAGAAAAAAATGAGTTTTGAAAATTAAAAAAAAAAAACTTTTTAACTTTTTTTATTTTTATATATAAGACACTTTGTATGAATTTTTACTTTTTAAATATTTTTTCAAAGAAATTTGCCGTAGAAAAAAAGTTTCTTCCAACATTTTTGGGGTTTACTAAAATGCATTTTAAATACGAGTATGAGGCCTAGACATTCAAAATGGCCGCCTGCAGAGCAATGTATTTTTTTAGTTGGTATCGCGGGTATGCAAAATATACACTTGGCGGGATTGTCCTATTACATATCATTACATTTCGCTAAATTATAATTGTTTGTGTAGCATCAAAACACTTGATTTTTTTACTTATAAATTTGACTTTTTTGTGAAAATCAGGTTGTTCAAAATTTTGTTGGAAAAAAATTGTCATTGAAAAAAGTTTTCTTTCAAAAAATGTTAGCATTAGCCAAACAAACTCAATTATTGAGAATGAGCTTCCATAATTTTAAAATGGACGCCAGCAGACCTCTGAATATTAGAGAAACCAAAAAAAATGTATGGCAGCTACTCTTAAAACTTCATGTATTTTGTTGTATTTTTAAAAATATGTAAGTCTGTTTATGTGCAGGTGGCATGCTTAATTTCAATGTTCCAACTTAATGCATGCGCCCGTTGTGCCACCTGAAAGTTATTGTTTTTTATTTTTTTCTATGTAGGTATTTACAAATTTTGTTTGAAGAATTTACTTTTTGCGAAAAAGTTTCTTCTAAAAGTTGTTAAAATTACTGAGAAGCATGACTGTTTCGAATATCAAGCCTGTAAATTTAAAATGGCCGCCAGCGGCAAGATTTCAATTTTCAGTCTGTATCGCAGGTATGCGAAATATGCACGTGACGTCATTCGGACCCTAACAGTTGTTTAGCCACTGACACTTTATGGGGGCATGCAAAATTTCGGCATCGTGCTGCGAACGGTCTGGGCGCCTATAATGGTACTGCAGACAAGAATGAGGAAGAAATTGAGGCTTTTTATGAAGACGTCACTGGCGTACTAAAGCTGACTAAGCATGAAGAGGTCACCATTGTCATGGGAGATTTTAACTCAAAAGTAGGAGCAGGAGTACCCAATGATGTTATGGGAGCATGGGGCCTGGGTGAGAGAAACGAGAGAGGTGAAAGAATGATTCGTTTCTGCCAAGAGGAGGGATTTATGATAATGAACACCTTCTACCAGCTCCCAGCAAGAAGACTATATACTTGGAAGTCACCAAGGGATCAAGATGAGCACATAGTACGCAACCAGATTGACTACATGCTGATAAATAAAAGATTCAAAAATGCAATCACGTCTGTAAAAACATATCCTGGAGCTGATATTGGATCCGACCATAGTTTACTAATGGGGAAAATTCTACTAAAACTGAAAAAAGTACCCAAAAAAGTCAAGAAAATTGCAACAGACCCAAGACTACTCAAGGAACAAAACATCAAAGAAAAGGTGCGAAATGAACTGGAAAACGGAATACAAAACCTATCTGAGGTATCTGAGGTGGAACAATTGTGGAATGGCTTAAAGGATACTATGTGTAAGACCAGTGAAAAATATCTGAAGACTGCAAAACGAGCACACAAAGAATGGATCACAGATGATATTTTATCCTTAATGGAGGAGAGAAGAAAATGGTTACCAAGGGATCGTCAGAAATATAGGGAAGTACACAAAGAAATCCAGAAAAAGATCCGAGAAGCAAAACAAAAGCTGGAAGAGGAGCGATGCACTGAAATGGAAGACCTTGATAACAGGCACGACACCTTCAATCTCCATAAAAGGATCAAGGAATCAATAAAACAGGGTAGAGGAAGACCCCTTACACAGCTAATGCATAACAATGGTAATTTAGCAGTGACCATAGATGAAAAAAAGGTGCTATGGGAGACATATGTTGAAGAGCTATATATGGATACACGTAACGAGAGACATGGTGTTGAAATAGCAATGGACGGCTCCCAGATCCTACAAGATGAGGTTGAGTATGCTATCAAGCAAATAAAAAATGGGAAAGCACCCGGTCCAGACAACATCCACGGGGAGATTCTGAAGTTAATGGAAGGAAATGCACTCAAAAAGATTACATTGCTATTCAACAAAGTGTATGAAAGTGGTAATCTGCCAGAGGATTGGTTAAAATCCTACTTCATCACTATACCAAAGAATATTAATGCTAAAAAATGTGAAGAACATCGAACAATAAGCTTAATGAGTCATGTGATGAAATCTTTCCTGAAAATTATACTAAAGAGAATATACCAACAGTGTGACCAACAGTTATCAGCCGAACAGTTTGGTTTTAGGAACGGCTTTGGCACACGAGATGCTCTGTTTGGATTACAGGTTTTAGTGCAACGTTGTCTCGATATGAATAAAGATGTTTATGTTTGCTTTATTGACTACGAAAAGGCCTTTGACAGAGTGAGACACGACAAGCTGATCAGTATACTGAAAGACATTGGGATAGACGATAAAAACACTCGCATTATTGCTAATATATATTGGCAGCAAACTGCTTCAGTGCTTGTAGAGAGTTCAGAGACCAGACAAATACCCATCAGAAGAGGAGTTAGACAGGGATGCGTACTGTCACCAACACTTTTTAACCTATATTCAGAAAGGATCATGGCGCAAGCACTTCATGAGGCTAGGGAAGGCATTGTTGTCAACGGGCAGCTGGTAAACAACCTGCGGTATGCCGATGACACAGTCCTACTCGCTGACACTCAGGCGGATCTGCAAACATTGTTGACCAGAATAAATGTCGCTAGCAAAGAAGCTGGCATTAACATTAACTTTAAGAAGACCAAGGTCATGGTTATCAGCAGAAACACAAACGCCTCCGTACATGTAGAACTAGATGGCGAAAGCATTGAAAGATGCACTAGTTACAGGTACCTGGGATGTGTGGTCAACGAAAAGTGGGACATGTGTCAAGAAGTCAGAAGCAGACTAGAGCAAGCCCGAAATGTCTTCGCTAAAATGAGCAAATTACTGTTGTGCCGAAATTTAAGCCTTGAACTCCGGAAGCGCATAGTGAGGTGCTACGTTTTCCCAATCGCTCTGTATGGTATGGAGGGATGGACTCTCACGCAGGCACTGGAGAGACGTATTGAAGCATTCGAGATGTGTTTATACCGAAAAATGCTTCGGATCTCTTGGCGTGATCGAGTCACCAATGAAGAAGTCCTTCAACGAATGCGCACTACAAAGGAGCTCCTGCCTACCATTAAGTAGAGAAAGCTAATGTACTTCGGTCACATTATGAGAAATGAGAAGTACCGTCTCCTTCATCTTATCATTCAGGGTAAGATTGAGGGGAGAAGATCTCAGGGACGCCGAAGGACATCGTGGCTGAAGAACCTGCGACAGTGGTTCGGCAGAAGCACCAAGTCCCTATTTCGAGCCGCAGCATCAAAACTCAAAATAGCTATGATGATCGCCGATCTTCGTTAGAAGTGGCACAAGAAGAAGAAGAAGAATGGTACAAATATACAAACACACAAACAAACAAACAAACAAACAAACAAACAAACAAACACCAAAAATTCTGGAATCTAGCGTTAGTTCAGTTTATCAAGAGGAACACTTTTTAGAAAAACATTTTTGCAAATTCGAAAAAAACAGACGCAAATACCCCTTCCTTTTTTATATATAAGATGAAACAAAACTATTGAACTAAGTACAAAAATATATACATAAAAAAGTGTTAACTATCAAAAAATAATAGAATAAAAAGTTAGTAAAAGTATAAACAAACTATATTATAAAAATATATAAAATTGTTGAATTTTAAAAATTCAATCAATCTTATCAATGAAGTATTTATTATTCAAGGCCAACTCGTACCTACTAAGACCATTACAGTGTTATTTTTATAAGAATTGCCCAGACGTTGAATATGATCCATACCAGAGGTTTCCAAACTTTTATTTCTCATAGATCACTTCAAAAAATTTTAGGGTTCCGGTAGACCCCCTAAAAATTGTTGCGCGGGGGGGGGGTAGCCACGCAATTTGATAGATGGGTGGCCACAGTTTGTACAATTTTTCATAGACCCCCTCTTACAACTTGTAGAGCCCCATTTTTATGCCACGTCAATGAAGACCCCCATCGAGTATCCCATGGGTCGATATCGACCACTTTGGGAATCACTGATCTATACAATTATTACTTTTGAAAAGCGTCAGTAAATTACTAATTTTTAATGTATTCACTTTTTCATATTCATAATTGTTTGACAGTAGAAGTAAATGGATGATAATATGTAGTGACTTTACTCAGTTAAAACATCTTCTTTTGATGCAGAACTTTTGACCTCCTCAACATTCATCAATCTCCTCAAGCACGATATTATGTTTTTCCAGTCTGCAGATTTCAGTCATTTTATTTTAATTTTTAGATTTAGATTTCACGATCTATTCAATCATATCTAATCTAATCTAAGTTACGAAGATAATTAACATTAGGGATAGCGATGGGCATGCCGCATGTGAACTTACAACATAAAAAACCAATACCTCAAATGAACATACACCCTGCAACTCTTGCCCACCTTCCCTGAAACAGGGGTGACATTGGCAACGTAAAGTAATGTCTAAAGCATGGGTGGTCCGCCGTATATCAACCAATGAGTTAAGGAACAAAGAAATTTATATTTAACAAAAAAAAAACATATCAGTCCATGGATCCTGAGTTGAGGACGTCCGTCTGTCTTTCCATCTTTTAAGAGGTTTTCTTTCTAGCTGGCGTAGACCCATTTTTTATCTCTTTAGCTATAAAATGGGCTAGTATTTCCTTACTTATTATACGGATATCTTTAGATTTTTACTAAATATATATCTTTCCTGAATTGATCTGCCCCATTTCATTCTGTCTTCAGTTTCACAAGCGTTCTCAATCTTTTCTCAACTTGGAATTTTGCTGAAAACTTTTATACGAAGCCTTTAATTAATTATCAAACCAAGTATTTCGTTTGCAAGAAGTTTACATAACTTTCATTTGTCCTAACTATCACCAGTAGCTTTAGTAAAAGAGGCTAAGATAACGAAGATTAATTAAATCAAAGTGATTGTTGTAAACAGAAGGAGTGGTAATTTGAAAATAAATCTAATAAAAAGCTCTTTAATTGAAAGAAAATGAAATTATTCATAGAAAAAGCTCTTAGTCAGTCTCAAGATTTCAGAACTGAAAGAGATTCATAAACAAAAATCAATTTTAAAGCCAAAACCGATCAAACTCAATATTTGTTTTTTTGTTAACAAATTAAAAAGAATTAAACAGTGTTTATTTGCATTTAAAAAATATATAATTTTGTATTTCTGTCAAATTTTTAACCTCTCAATTTTAAAAGTTATATATTTTTATTCTTGATATCCGATAGTTTCTGTTAAAGTTACTGCGAGCTCCATAACAAGGCTGGTTTTCTCAAACATTTTCCAGAATTCTTTCTTGCCCGTGACAAAGTGAATTTCATTTCATACTGCTTCCCTTATTTCCGATAACCCTCAATTTACTCCAATCTTTTACATTACCTCGTCGCTTCAAGTCCTCCTGCGAAGAGGTACACGAATGGAGGAGTTTATCTTGGGAAATGGAAGCCAGTACACCGAGCGAATTTTTTTTTATAAAACAAATATACAGGAAACTGAAACAGTGCCTCTACTGAGCGTTTTAATTTCTATTCATTTTCTGTAAAATGCTATTTTTGAGTTTAAATGTAAGACTATATACTTGGAGCACAGGCTGGATCAGTGCATCTTATATCGTCACCCAGTGCTTGTTTGGCTTATCTACCATTTCATTAAAAGATGACCTTTCAATGAAAATGTCTTAAGAATCACATTCCACACAATCTTAACCTAGAAAACAAGCAGTAAGGATCGGTCCATAGTCCAGTGGTAACACTTCAGACTCGTAAATCGGAGATATGTGGGTTCGAATCTCGGCGGATCACAAAAAATATACCATTTATATTTTCAAATTTGCTCTTCGCTGGGTTGAAAGATTCATTAAACTTTACCAAAGACCGGTCATCAAAAGGTCCATCCAGCCTTACAGCAACTGGGTCTTGCTTGAGAATGGGCGCTTTCTACAGCGACGACCAAGCTCGCAGAGGGCTCTTGAGGTGTAATACACACAAAACCAGCGCTCACAAAGAAAAACAGTCTATTTTTTTTAAGGTGGCGATATGTAGAGAGCGTGGTATCTCTCCTTGCAGAGAGTTTTGAAGTTTATTGACTAAAAATATGTGTGGAAACTGGAAAAGCGTCTGTCGTGAGCGTTTGAGTTTTCATACATTTTCGTTAGGACGCCGTGCTTGAGTTGACGTGATGTTTTGTACTAGGGGTGCTGCAGATTGCTCTCAAGTCTTCCGACGTCCCAAGTCATTGCCCAGGGGCGGTGCGTGGGGAGGTGGGTGGTGTGGGGGGAGGTGGGAGGTTCAGGGGGAGGGGGGGGGAGCAGACACAATGACAGCCAGGGATATGTCCTGAAAACCAAACTTTGCTAGAAAAATAAATGTGTTCCTACGTTGTTTTTTCATTATTTATTGTGTTGTGTATTCTCCTTGACTGATAGGTTGGTATGCGGCTGACCACCCATACTGTAAAAAATGGTTCACTTTGCCAATGTCACCCCTGCTTCAGGGAAGGTCGGCAAGAGTTGCAGGGCTTATGCTCATTTGAGATTGGGGTTTTTATATTGTAGGTCCACATGCAGCATGTGTAAGCGCGAAATTATGCATGTCTGCTTGTGGGAATGCATTTAATATGAATCTCAAATGATACATATCTTTGCAGCTTAGATTTAGATTGTGTAAACTGGCCCTTCTTATAGGTCCTTTAACTTATAGGTTGGTATGAGGCTGATCATCCATGATGTAAAAAATGGTTCTCAATGTCACCCCTGTTTTAAAAAAGGTCGGCTAAAGTTGCAGGGTGTATGTTCATTTGAGATTTAGGTTTTTATATTGTAGGTCCAAATCCGGCATGTGTAAACGCGAACTTATACGTGTCTGCTTATAGGAATGCATGTTGTATGGATCTTGAATGTAATATATCTTTGCAACTTATATTATAGATACATTATACATTGTATGAACTGACTGGCTATAATCCCTGAACTAAATATCCCTTAACTTATGAGTTAATATGGGTTGACCACCCATGCTGTAAAAATGGTTCATTTCCCCAAAGCAACACCTGTTTCAGGGTCTCCGCAAGAGTTGCAGGAACTTATGTTCATTTTAAATTGGGTTTTAGCCCTTTCAGAACTGAAAAATAAAAAGTATTTTTTTTCTTTGTTTTTCTTGATAATACTCATCTAATAGACCATAGGATAATGAAAAAAATATAAAAAAAAAATTACAACATTGGGTCTTTTGGAAAAGGTACCCACACAATTGTGTGGGTCAGGATTGAAGTACTACCAAAATATACTATTGGATGATTTTTTTAGAACTCAATATTCATGGAAATAACACAATTTTTATATTTGAAACTAACAGGTATCTTAAATTAAATCAATAATTCTGATTTCGGAACTACTGGAGATTGTGTCCATAGTTTTGTGGCTTTGAATGTCTATCATCTGGCTCATAATTTTCAGCATCATCGTCATCATCTTCATGAGCTCATGATGAGGTGCATCCCATCAAACCGCTTCATTTCTGTGCTTTTTATTTGTAATTCAATGTGCTTCTGCAACAGAGCACACATATTTGTAAATAACATGTTTGATGTTATTAAAGAATTCATCATTGTAATAGATCTTAAAATATTTTAGAGGTGTTTTTTTAGGTCTCTCTTTCAAGTTCGAGTGATCAGGATCATTTGGAAGAGAAACATCTTCAAAATCCTTTTTTTTCCATATCATGTCTCTGACTTTAGGTAAAGGAGGGTCTGGGACTTTTTTATCTGTCACAACCTCGATTGGTTGAGGCTCTGGAATTTTTAACGTCAGTCACAACCTCGATTGGTTGAGGGTCTGGGATTTTTTCGTCAGTCACAACCTCGATTGGTTGAGGGTCTGGGACTTTTTCGTCAGTCACAACCTCGATCGCATGAGGGTCTGGGACTTTTTTGTCAGTCACATCCTCGATTGGTTGAGGGTCTGGGACTTTTTTGTCAGTCACAACCTCGATTGGTTGAGGGCCTGGGACTTTTTTGTCAGTCACAACCTCGATTGGTTGAGGGCCTGAGACTTTTTTGTCAGTCACATCCTCGATTGGTTGAGGGTCTGGGACTTTTTTGTCAGTCACAACCTCGATTGGATGAGGGTCTGGGACTTTTTTGTCAGCCACAACCTCGATTGGTTGAGGGCCTGGGACTTTTTCGTCTGCCACAACCTCGATTGGTTGAAGGTCTGGGACTTTTTCATCTGTCACAACCTGGATTGGCTATCATCTCTCTCTTCCTCTTCAAATGTCTGAGGTGCATAAGTTTCCTAATTATCATCGTCGTCTGAATATTCCCCATCAGAATTTTCTTGTAACAGCACAATTTCCTCAAATTCTTTAATCAGATTCAAGTAACGAGCTGAAGACCAAGAAAAATCAGAATATATCTGAACATCAGCTTGTAATATATTTTTTTCATCATTATTTACATTAAAATCTAAAATAACGTTTTTTTTTTAAACAAATACAGTGAAATTTCAAATAAAGAATTCACATTATGTACTAATTGAGTCTCAATTAAATCCCAACCTACACAATTGTGTGGGTGCACTTTTTTTGACAAATTACGAAAAAAATACAAAATTTACAGCTATATTTACTTTATTAAACTAATGTTTAGTTATTTTTCATTTAATATTTAAACATTGAGCATAATTAAAGCATATTTAGAAAAAAATATTCACTTTCCCATTTTCTAAATCGAGGCGCACAATAATCACAAACTTTGACCTTAGTGTACATAAAATTATAGAATGCTTTTAGCCTCAGAACGCTTTCTATGCATAGTATGTAACTTACACTAACGATGTATGCAGTTTTCTACATAGTCTCAAGTTATTTTATGTGAAATATTTGACGAAATATAACCACATGTTTTACCCACACAATCGTGTTGGCCAGTTCTGAAAGGGTTAGGCTGTAAGGTTAGTAAGTAGAATGCATTTAATATAAATCTTAAATGTAAATGTATCTTTGCAATTAAGATTTTAGGTTCACTATGCCAATGTCACGTCTGTTTCAGGGAAGGTCCGCAAAGGTTGCAGATATTTTGTTTATTTGAGGTTTTGTTTTTAAATTGTGTGTTAAAGTACACACTCAGCATTTAGCAGCGCAAACTCACACGTGCCTGTTTGCGGGCATGCATTTAAAATCAATTTTATTTGTTAATTTATCTTTAAAACACATATTAAAGATTATATAGCTACATATGATTGAGCTCAGAACTTAGATTTTTATACTCGTAGTACAGAGTACAGAGGGGTGCTGGGCGCGTCCACTTAGCTCTCCCTCCCCCATTGCGCCCTACCTCCAATCCCCCCCAATCACCCCCTATCACCCCCCACCCCGCCCTAAGGCTTTGTTTTGGTCTGGCATACAGCATGGCCCGCTGTTCGTGCGGCCCACTTTTCCAATGTTTTTCTTTTGCGACTTTATTGATATTTGTGTTTGTTGTAGGAATACTTTTTTTTACCTACTAATATTTGAATCGCACAGAATCAAAGTTGGCGGTCTAGGACTTTTTAATGTTTATAAAAAATGCATAGATACAAGGGAAATAATTTTATCATCATTTCCATATTTTATTTATTTTTGAATAGATTCCTAGATTGCTGCTTTTGATTTTATAAAGCACATTTGTTCGTTTTGTTTTGTTTCAGTTTTATTATATGAGAATGCAAAAAACACATTTTTTTTCTTTCGGTATTTATTCAGACGTAGGTACTTACCAGTGGCGAAGGGTGCCCATACAAGCCGATTCCCATCGGTTTCCCGTTTAAAATGAGGCAAAAATGATAATAAAGTAGACTGCATGGTTTCAATGGGAAAAAAATACGTATTGTTTCTTTGGCTTTAAATGTATTTTTTTACTTTGTGCCTATATTTTTTAACTACTTTGTTACATCATTTTAAAAGGGAAGCCGATGGGAACCGGTTTGTATGGCACCCTTCGCCACTGGTACTTACTGTTTTTGCCAGGCTAAAGACGAAGCCTTTATATTCATTCTGTTAGTTCTCTTTTTATTCATTGCCTTAAAAAAATATCTTTGCATTTTATGATATTTTTTAATACTTTGATTGTTAAAAGTTGAGAACTCACTGCTTATTCTCTCAGTTCATAGTCTTGCAGTTAACGCTTCGGTCGTGGTCGCGGTGGAGGTTCAGGAAGGTCCTGAGTTCTATTCCGAGCGGAGCACAAAAAAATTGAACCATTTTTTTAAATAGAAAACAAAACGAATTACCGGTGTCTGTGTTCCCACCCCAATTTAAGCTTGTCCTGTTCAAAACCAATATCAATCACCTTCAGTGTCTCAAAAAAAAGCAACACAACACACAACATAACACTATCAGCTAACGGCCTTGCTACAAAGGATCAGGACATCAACCGCCACATCACCAACAGCTCTGCGGCACTACAACAATTGTCATAGACCCCTAGAGTCTCTGAAATCTAGGGAGTATCGCGCACAGGATTCCTTAAAAAATATTTATCATTGTGTGACATAATATGTCAACGACGATACCATGTTGAAAGCACCGGTTCTCATTACCGAAGTTAAGCAACATTGGGCGCGGATGCTACCCGGATGGGTGACCGCTCAGGTACACCGCGTGTTGTTGGCATTTTTTGGACCGGTCCGTAGTCCAGTGGCAACACTTCGGACTCGTAAATGGAAGGTTGTAGATTCGAATCCCGGTGGAGCACAAAAAAAAAAACATTTATATTTCCAAATGTGCTCTTCGCTGGGTTGAAAAATTCATAAACCTTTTCCAAAGACCGATCACTAAAAGGTCCATCCAACCTTACAACAACTGGGTCTTGTTTGAGAATTGGCGCTTACTACAGCGACGACCAAGCTCGCAGGGGGCTCTTCAGGTGTGATACACACAAAAACAGCGCTCACCAAATAATCATCCTAATATTATTATTATTATATGAGTTAGAACCAAATACTTTTTTTTTCAGAAAATGAGAGAAGTTTCATTACTTCATGAAAACATAATTTAATTAAGTATAGATGCTTAAAAATTATTGTTATTATGAAATGGCTCACCACAACGCTTCACTTGTTTTTTTTTTTTAATTCTACAGATTTCTGCAATTTATTATGTTTCCATAGATTTACCTCATCGCCAAAAAATAAAGTTAGATTGTCACTTTTTGTTCTACCCGACTTTATAATGTTTTGATTTGTATTGTTTTCCTTCTATCTCATGATGGTGACTTTCCATGAAGTAAAAAAGATCCTACGCCTTGTTATATAATTCACCTATTTATTATTGTTTACAGAAAGGTTATACATCTCCAGAATTAGAAGTTTATGTATTCAACAGTCCATAGGCGCGCCCAGCTGCCAAAATCGATCACCTATACCAGTGGTCGGCAAACTTATTGGCCAAAGAGCCAAATATGTACATTACAACGATTCAAAAAAAATCTGAGAGCCAAATCTGTTTTTTTAATTTAGTAAACCTTTATAATAATTTTAGACCTTCATTAAATTACGGGTACACTGAATAAAACTTGATTTCACACTTAATACAGATTTATTAGTTATCAAGCAATAATATGAGAGAAAAGTATCCATAAATTTAAATCATGAAAATGAATGACAAACGAGTGTCAACGACGTTAGCCATGTTGAAAGCACCGGTTCCCATAGATCACCGAAGTTAAGCAACATTGGGCGTGGTCAGTGCTTGGATGGGTAACCGCTCAGGTACACCGCGTGTCGTTGGCATCTTGGACCGGTTCGTAGTCCGTAGTGGCAACACTTCGGACTCGTAAATGGAAGGTTGTGGATTCGGATCCTGGCGGAGCACAAAAATATACCATTTATATTTCGAATGTGCTCTTCGCTGGGTTGAAAAATTCATAAACCTTTACCAATGACCGGTCACCAAAGGTCCATCCAGCCTTACAGCAAATGGGTCTTGCTTGAGTATTGGCGCTTTGTAGCGACGACCAAGCTCGTACACCTCTGCGGCACTACAATAAGTGTCATAGACCCCTAGAGTCTTTAGAATCTAGGGAGTCTCCCGCACAGGATTTCTTAAAAAAAAAAAAAAAAAAGGATATTTTTTAGGCGGATGTGACGTCACTGGACCTCTAGATAGCATGTATTTCATAGAATCTAGGGAGTCTCCCGCACAGGATTTCTTAAAAAAAAAAAAAAAAAAAAAACACTTAATGCGAACAATGTCCTTGCATCTCCTTGGAAAGTTTCAGTAAGTCAGGTTTGTATGTTGTTGTTTTTAATGTTAGCCATGATTCCAGGTTCTCATCAATAAGACGACTTCTCAGTTTCCTCTTGATAAAGTTCATGCTTGAAAAAGATTGTTCACGTGAATATGTAGAACCAAAAAGGGAAAGAACAGCAAACGCGAGTTTTTTCAGCTGATCGTAAGAGTTAGGAATACTATTCCAGACGTTGAAAATGATCATGTCTTCGTTCTCCAGGTATTTTAAAGCAGACCACTTGGGTTGTGAACTAAGATCACGTTTGTTCTTCTCCAATATTTCCAAATCAATACAAAGACGTTACAATTTAGCATATTTCCTTGTTTTTTTTTTAATTCTGCAATTGTATTTCAAAGTTACCAATGTCAATGCCAAAAGGAGAAAATTTCAACTCAGTTATCTTGCATTAAGAGGATTTTTGACGAATGCTAAGGTCGCTCTACTGTTTTTAAACTCATGAAACCTGCTGACAAATGATTCTCTCATATTTAAAATTGTTGTTTTGAAATGGTGTTTGTCAATAGAGGTATTATTTTCTTGGGCATGCTTCGCAGGCTTGGAAAGTGAAACAATGTTTCCCTTTCAAAATCTTCTGCAAAAAGGGATAATTTGTTTTCGAATGAAATGACTTCTTCTTTTATTTATATTTGTGCCAGAGCCACACTAAAGGAGCCAAAGAGCCGCATGCGGCTCTGGAGCCGCACTTTGCCGACCCCTGACCTACACTTTCTTGCGTCACGACAAAGCTGTAAAAGATAACTCGTCCACAGACAGCTCGTCCATAGACAAATCAGTCACACGGCAGTTCATCTACATGAAAATTTATCCATACGACTTTTCGGTCTACGAAATTTCGGTCACATACATACAAATGCAAGGTGCTGCTAGAAAGATGAATGATACAGAAATCCCAATACATTGTGTTGATTTTTTTTGTAAAAAATATTGATTTATATTACTTTTGTTACATCCTTTTGTCAACATTATAACTATTTGGTCTCGAACTGTCATGTTGCGTTTTTTATGTTTTGTTTTTCAATAAACAACTAAATAAATAAATATGGTCGACAGCAGCTTCATAATAAAAATCTTCACGATAAAACCTTACAATTAAGGCTATTTCGGACAAGTCGACTATTTTAGTCGAGTAGCGAGTAATTTAGTGGTTGGCGGGGCGCTTCTTGCCCGTGAAGCGTTCGCATTACGGTCCAGTACAATACACAAGTGCGAAGTTTGCAAGATGAAGAGGCTGTAATACGAGCATGAATGGCGGCAAATTTAAATTGAAACACACTCGGCCACGGCCGGTGGTGGGGGGCGCTACTCGCCCGAAAAAATAGAGTGAAAAGGATCGACTCGACTAAACCATTGACCAAGCTACTCGACTAATTTTTTGTGGTTCGCACATGTTTAGCCACTAAATTACTCGCTACTCAACTAAAATAGTCGCCTTGTGCGAACTAGCCTTTACTGTAATTTTTCCTGATGGAGCTGTCTGTTGGTGATATATTGTATGTAACCAAAATGTCGCTGAGCTAAAACTCATGTGGGTGAACTGTTGTGTGACCAAATTGTCCGTGACTGAAAGGTCTTTGGACGAGTTATCTGAGGCAGAGATGTCTGTGCCCGAAGTGTCGTTGACCACAAAGTCGTGTGGACAAAATGTCGTGTGACCGATTAGTCCATGGCCCCGCGGTTTGTGAAAGGGTTGTCTGGGAACAATTTGTCGTGGAACCATACTTTCCTAATGAATTGATTTGCGTGTTGCCTGTCGATAAAAATACAAAATAATATTGCATGTTTTCTGAGTATATGCTTAGTTACTGAAATACCATACTTATATTGTAAATAATGCATACAAATAATAAATTTATGAAATAAAAACGAAATATTTGGTAATTCCTTTATTATATTGCCCTTCGTCGTCGTCATTCGTCATCGAGTTTCGATTTTCAAAATCAATGCCATCACAGCAGATGAAACACATTCATGCTCTATAGCAAATTAATTTTTGTATATATGCTGCAATGCGGCGAGCTTACGCGTGTGTGTTTAGAAATGTATGAAAACTTTTAGGAATTAATCTGTTTGTTCATACTAAAATTGTATGGAACAATATTGACATCTAGCGGCAAAACGTAAAAGTTTTTTTTACATTTTCTTTTATTTCATGCAAATTAAAAATAAAAAAAAAGCCAAATAAAAATGGATTTCAATCTGTAATCTAAGTTGCAAACATATATAACATTTGAGATTCATATTACATGCATTCTTACGAGCAGACATGTATAAGTTCTAATCTAATCTAATCTAAGCTGCAAAGATATATATCATTTAAGATTTATATTAAATGCATTCCCACAAGCAGATATGTATAAGTTCCCGCTTACATATGCTGCATGTGTACTTACAACATAACAGCCCATTCCAAATGAACATAAGCCCTGCAACTCTTGCCAACCTTCCCTGAAACAAAGGTGAATTTGCAAAGTAAACCATTTTTTAAAGTATGGGTGGTCAGCCTCATACCAACCTATAAGTCAAGAAAATTATTTTGTGTATTTCTTTACATAATCTAAGTTGCAAAGATACATACCATTTAAGATTCATATTAAATGCATTCCCACACGCAGACAGGTACAATTAGTTCACGCTTACAAATGCCCAATGTGGACTTGCAAAATAAAAAAACTAATCTCAAATGAACATAAGCCCTGCAACTTTTGCCGACTTTTCCTCAAACAGAGATACAATTTGCATGGTAAACCATTGCTTACAGTATGGGTGGTCAGCCACATACTAACCTTTTAGTCAAGGAAATTATTTTGTTTAGTTCTATAATCTAAGTTGCAAAGATACATACCATTTGAGATTCATATTAAATGCATTCCCACAAGCAGACAGGTATAAGTTCGCGCTTACAAATGCCCCATGTGGACTTATAAAATAAAAAACTAATCTCAAATGAACATAAGCCCTGCAACTCTTGCCGACTTTTCCTCAAACAGAGATAAAATTTTCATTGTAAACCATTCTTACAGTATGGGTGGTCAGCCACATACTAACCTATAAGTCAAGGAAATTATTTTATTAAGTTCTATAATCTAAGTTGCAAAGATACATACCATTTGAGATTCATATTAAATGCATTCCCACAAGCAGACAGGTATAAGTTCGCGCTTACAAATGCCCCATGTGGACTTATAAAATAAAAAACTAATCTCAAATGAACATAAGCCCTGCAACTCTTGCCGACTTTTCCTCAAACAGAGATAAAATTTTCATGGTAAACCATTCTTACAGTATGGGTGGTCAGCCACATACTAACCTATAAGTCAAGGAAATTATTTTGTTAAGTTCTATAATCTAAGTTGCAAAGATACATACCAATCGAGATTCATATTAAATGCATTCCCACAAGCAGACATTTATAAGTTCGCGCTTACACATAATGCATGTTGACTTACAACATAAAAACCCAATCTCAAATTAATATAAGCCCTGCAACTCTTGCCAATCTTCCCTGAAACACAGCTGAAATCTTCAAAGTGAACCATTTTTTAAACTATGGGTGGTCGATTTTCTTTTACAAAGGCTGCATGTTTTTATTTTACATGTTTTCCGAATTTTAACTCGAGGAAACTATGCGCAATATACACATTCACCAAATGTTAAGGGGTTGGGCTGCGTAGCAGCCAGGGGCAACGCCCCTAGTACACTTACAATACAAGCATATTTTGTTAGACACACATCTCGAACGCTTTAATTCACCAGTGCCTGTGTGAGCGTCCATCTCTCCATACCATAAAGAGCAATCGGGAAGACATAGCACCTCCCTATGGGCTTCCGGAGTTCAAGGCTCAACGACGATACCATGTTGAAAGCACCGGTTCTCATCAGACCCTCGAAGTTAAGCAACATTGGGCGCAGATGCTTCTTGGATGAGTGACCGCTCAGGTACACCGCGTGTCGTTGGCATCTTGGATCGGTCCGTAGTCCAGTGGCAGCACGTAAATGGAAGGTTGTGGATTCGGATCCCGGCGGAGCATAAAAAATATACCATTTATATTTCCAAAAATATGCTCTTAGCTGGGTTGAAAAAAGTCATAAAGCCTTTACCGAAGACCAATCACTAAAGGTCCATCCAGCTTTACAGCAACTGGGTCTTGCTTGAGTATTGGCGCTTTGTAGCGACGACCAAGCTCGTACACCTCTGCGGCACTACAAAAAGTGTCATCGACCCCTAGAGTCTTTAGAATCTAGGGAGTCTCCCGCACAGGATTTCTTAAATAAAAAGGCTTTAATTTCGGCACAATAGTACTTTATTCATTTTAGCGAAGACATTTTGGGCTTATTCTAGTCTGCTTCTTTTAAAAGCATTCTACCGTAGGCACACATATCCTTTTCACACATATGTTCCTTGACTTATAGGTTGGTATGCGGCTGACCACCCATGCTGTAAAAATGGTTTACTTTGCCAATGTCATCCCTGTAACAGGGAAGGACGGCAAGAGTTGCAGGGTGTATTTCCATTTTAGATTTGGTTTTTTATGTTGTAGGTTCACATGAGGCATGTGCAAGCGCGAATTTGTGCGTGTCTGGTTGTGAGAATGCATGTAATGTGAATCTTCAATGTAACATATCTTTGCAACTTAGATTAGATTAGAGATTAGACACGTATCAAACGTTGTGATTCGTCTCTTCGGTTTTCACATGAAATATCACTGCAAAAATCTAGAACAAACTTTTTAATTTTGAACTGCTACGAGTGCAATAATTTTAATTGCATTTCCCTACTAGAAACCCTCTGCCCTAAAAGCCATTGCGGCCGCCCTGTCATGCAGTTATTATTATTTATTGCGACGCAGGAAAAGTTTCGGACCTGAAATTTCCACAGTTCAGAGACCAAAGTTGTAAGCGTCCCCTCAGTGCTTGTTTGTCTTATGTACATCAGATGTTTTTTATTTTTTAAGAAATCTTGTGCGGGAGACTCCCTAGATTCTAGAGACTCTAGGGGTCTATCACACTTGTTGTAGTGCCGCAGAGGTGTACGAGCTTGGTCGTCGCTACAAAGCGCCAATACTCAAGCAAGACCCAGTTGCTGTAAGGCTGGATGGACCTTTGGTGACCGGTCATTGGTAAAGGTTTATGAATTTTTCAACCCAGCGAAGAGCAAATTTGAAAATATAAATGGTATATTTTTTGTGCTCCGCCGGGATTCGAACCCACAACCTTCCCATTCAGAGTCCGCAGTGTTACCACTGAGCTACGAACCGGTCAATCATCCCATCATCACATCAATCATTACATCAGATGTAATTTCACTTTAGCAATGTTTGTATGTGTACTGTACCAATGTGTCTAATGAATGCTGGAAATTGATTTTAAAAGTATTAAAAACAACTCTTACATTATACTGTTTTACGTTTTTTTCTTAGCTCAGATTGGGTAGAATGTAATTTTTAAGACAATTACATTGAAAGGTCATCTTTGAATCAAATGCTGCGTTATACGATCCAAATTAGAGTACGCTGTCGAGGTTTGGACTCCCTATCAGCGTAAGTACATAGATATGATAGAACAAGCCAAATAAAAGTTTCTCAGGTATCTCCTCATGAGGCGGTGTGGAAGCTACCCACAATTCATGCATCATGAGTAGCTAATTCGAGAGACTGGATTAAGAAGCCTGGAAACCAGGCGCAACAGGTCCATTTTGGTGCTCTCTCATAAGATCATCAACGGCTTAATTGACAGTTCCACCCTGTTGGATGGTTACAGGTTGTATGTGCCTGACGACTACACCCGAGGGCGAGGACATGATCTAGCAACAGAGTTCCTCTCAGCATGTTGAAGGCTGTGAGGGTGCACTGTAATTAGGATAACCTGTTGTGCACAATAAAAAAAGGTAAATAAGCCAAACAAGCATTTGGGGGGAAGATAACTCATAGAAACAACTCATATTTCCTCCGTTTAATGACCTTCGTATTATCTTAGAAACACATTATATATTTTTACTTTTCACCTTGACCTTGTGCATCCCATCCATTGTTGTTCTGCTAGCTAACTATACTACCATGTTATTCACCTGGCTATAGCTCCCCATATCGTGGTTTACTAACACCCTAATGTAATTCTATGCCCCAATCTGCATCGTTGCATTGCTTGTATTGTATGCAGCTGCATGTAATCAGCAGCGATGCATTACAAGCTGATCCACGCGGCTACGTGGGGCCTTCTGACACATAATTAATTCCTCCCATGGAAGCTTCCATCACTGGACGTGATCCACATGAGCGGGACACCAGCCAGCACCCCAAGAATTCACGTTCAAACTTAAACATGGCGTTTACCACTAAATATACGGAAACTTAACTTTCCCAAGAGGCGCTGCGTATGTTTTTGGTGCACTCTATCATTCAGTTTTATACTTTCAATAATAATTATAATAACAAGTAATTCTTATAGTTTGGTCGATGACATGTCCGGTCGATAGCTCAGTCGGTAGAGTGCTTGCATTCCATGCCGTGAGCTCGGGTTCGAATCCCGCCGAGGCAAGGGTGTCAGAAATGATTTCCCGTTTCGGTGTTTATTTCCAAACCCCAAAATAAAAATACCGGCAAGGTTTACTCAGCCTTCACAAGAAATGGGTACCAGCTCTCTCGGGAGCTGGGAAATCCCCACTTCATCTGAAGTGGTTGGCGTAAGGCCGGCCCCCTTACCTGTAAAAATTAATAGGTTCAACTCGCCACATGCGACCCCCTCGGGGATAACGCGGCAAGAAGTTACACTATATGTGGAGCTTAGTTGCGTTTTTGCGTTTTGCGTTGGTCAATGTTTAGATTCCTGCTGCTTAGAAAAAAAAAATTAGGCTGATTTATTTGGTGAGCGCTGTTTTTGCATGAATCACACCTCGGCGACCCTTTGCAAGCTTGGTCGCTACTATAGAAAACTCTCATAAAAACAAGACTAGTTGCTGTAGAGTTTTGGTGACGGGTCTTTGGTAAGGCTTATGATTTTTGTAAGACAGCGAAGAGCATGTCAGGAGACACATCCTTGTTCATCGGATGAGTCTCCTGATGATATTGGATAAGAAGCCAACGAAACGTCGAGAACAATGAAATTCTTGAACTAATAGTTCGTATAAATATCCGGTTTTTTATTTCATTTAAAGTATTTTTCCAAATATGTCTGACGAACGCAAATCTAACCTAAATTCGAGCATATTATTTTTTTGTGCTCCGCCTGGAATCGAATCCACGACCTTCCGATTACGATGACATGATCATTTGTAATTAACGTGGTAAGAAGTTGCACTATATACGCAGCTTAATTGCGTTTTCTTTTGCGCAGAAAAATGACAGAGGAAAAAAAAGAGTCATTTTTTTAACTTGGAAACAACCCCGCAATAAGTTATTGGGAAAAAACCAAACAAAACAAATCCTTTTTGTGCGCCTAATTCACTTATTAGCTCATACATAATAAATGGGCGTACAAATCGCCCTAGGAATTCTGCTCTCGAACTTTCTGTACTCGCGAGTATAAAATATTGCGTTAATACTCAATCATCGCGTAAACAGAAAAAGTATAAAATGTACGACAGCACATCTAGTGAGTATTTTAGTTTACATCCATTCTTCTGTTTACTCTGTAGTTTGTTTTATAATCATGGCTCTGTTTTGAATGAAGAAAAATATGAGTCGGATACAATTGAATACAGCAATGTAGGTTTTTTTTTTTTTTCAAAAAATGAGATGTAAATATTGCAACAGTGGAAATGACTTATTATTTTGATATATTAATTTAAATTAAATTAGGCTGATTTATTTGGTGAGCGCTGTTTATGTGTGCATCACACCTCAAGAGCCCTCTGCGAGCTTGGTCATTGCTATAAAAAGCGCTAATTCTCAAGCACGACCCAGTTGCTGTAAGGCTGGATGGACCTTTTGATGACCGGCCTTTTTCAACCCAGCGAAGAGCAAATTTGAAAAGATATATGGTATATTTTTTGTGCTCCACCGGGATTCGAATCCACAACCTTCCATTTACGAGTCCGAATTGTTACCACTGGACTACGGACCGGTCGATGTTATGCTATGATTTTACTTGGTTCAATTTAATAAAAATTGCGGGTATTCATTTTACACAATTTAATTCAGATACGGCTCACATTCGGTTCGTACACAGAGTTATTATTGAACTGTATAGCTCGACGGCTTAAATGCAAGTCTGGCTACAGAGCGTCTCGGTCTCTATTTATAGGCGAGAATATGGGGTATTCTCGAAAAATTGAGAACTGGCACATGCGAGATTTCGCCAGAACATTCTGCTTAGAATATTCGAATAAACACTCACACAATCTCGAACAAATGCAAATACAATTATTTAAGTACCTACATTTAGAGATTACACAGACTCACACACACACAACTCACACAGACACACAATCCTATCAGCGCAACAATATTTATCTTATTATTGAGAACAATGCTAGATTGCCATATTTGATTCCATATATACTTCAAAGATTATTTGGCAGATAGAGAGAGGGAGACATTTTTTATTCGCGTCAATTTAATAAGCTAAAAGGACAATGTAATTTGATATAAGAGTACATTGAAATATTTTTTCCTTCTGTGTATGTAATAAAATATACGTAAATTATTTTTATTATTTTGTATGACTTCTGACATTTACAAAAATATATAATCTAATCTAATCTAATCTAAGTTGCAAAGATATGTTACATTGGAGATTCACATTACATGCATTCTCACAACCAGACACGTACAAGTTTTCGCTTGCACATGCCTCATGTGAACCTACAACATAAAAACCAAATCTCAAATGGACATACTCCCCGGAACTCTTACATAACTAATAATATTAGGATGATTTATTTGGTGAGCGCTGTTTTTGTGTTCACACTTCAAGAGCCCTCTGCGAGCCTGGGCGTCGCTATAGTAAGTGCCAATTTTCAAGCTAGATCCAGTTGCTGTAAGGCTGTTTATAAACCTTAAATGACTGGTTTTAGTTTAAATTTTACGATTTTTTCAACCCAGCGAACGAATTGTTTAAAAATATTAATGGTATGTTTTTGTGCTCCGCCGCGCCGGGATTCGAACCAACGACCTTCCATTTAACAGTCCGAAGCGCTTACCCCTGAACTATGGACGGGTCATATTTTTGGTATTACGTTCAACGTGTAAGTATTTATTGACTCTTTTTCCACTGTAAAGTATGTAAGGCTGACTACAATACCGTGTAATTTCCCAGGCAAAGTCACAGCGTTTACTATGACACATAGTATGATCTATAATCTAAGTTACAAAGATGTATATTCTATAATCTTAGTTGCAAATATTATATGGTTCACATTACATGCATTCCCATAAGCAGACGCGTATAAGTTATCGCTGACACACGTCGCATATGGACTTATGACATAAAAACTCAATCTCAAATGAAAATAAGCCAAGCAACTCTGGCCGACCTTCCCTGAAACAGGGGTGACATTGACTTAGTGAACTATTTTTACAGGTCACCTGTAAGTCAAGGTGAATAATAATTATTAATCATTAGAATGCTTGCATTCCATGCCGAGAACAAGGGTTCGATCCACCCAGAAGGATGTCGGAAATGATTTCCCGTTTCGATGTTTGATTACAAATCGAAAATCCGGCAAGGTTTACTCAGCCTTCACAATAAATGAGAACCAGCCCCAGAAAGAGAAAGAGCTGGGAGAAACCCATCCTTCAACTTAAGAGATTAGCGTCAGGTCGACCCTCTTACCCATATAAATAAATAGGTCCCGAATTGCCACATGCGATCCCTTCGTTTCAAGAAGTTAAACTATTTTTTTTTTGTGCACAACAGGTGCCCCTTATTACAGTGCACCCTCGCAGCTATCAATGTCTATATTAGACTTATTTAAGAGCTTTTATACTCCGAGTCACAGTGTTGCGTTACGACATCAGAACGGCTTTTCGGTACATGAAATAGATCATGTTCTCGCCCTCGGATGTAGTCGTAAGGCACATACAACCTGTAACCCTCCAACAGGGTGAGACTGTTAATTAAGCCGTTGATGACCTTATGAGAGAACACCATAAGGGACTTGTGGCGCTTCGTTTCCAGGCTTCTAAAACCAGTCTCCCGAAGTAGCTCCTCATGATGCATGAATTGTGGATAACTTCCACGCAGCCTCATGAGCAAACTGTTTTTTGTGTGTAGCTTAGTTGCCTTTAGAATTATGATTTCAAGGAACCGCTTCGTTTAATGCTGTTAAATATTTCTTTAGCTGTTTGAACAATGTCTCGGCCGTAACTAAATCTCTTATCTTCTTGGAACTTCTTTTATCCTGCAAAGAAAACGTATGTGTACTTACGCTTTTAATGAGAAATAAACAATCTCTTCTCCAAAACAAGCTGGAGGAAAGTAATCATGTTTTACTTGGAAGCTTATGTATTTAATTCGTTGGCTAATTTAGACTAAAGCTCATAAATTTTAATAGTTTATTTTCATTCTTATTTTCTTATTAAGCTAAGTACCTTATTTTCTTTACTAAAATATTTATTTGTCTAGAAAAAATTAGATTTAACGACGGGAAGGCTTTGCTAATTTTCTCTGATTATTATTTCAGGAAATTAAGGCCGTTTCAGAAGCCTTTCCTCTTTCGTAACATTTTGTAACCTTGTAATTTTGTATTTTAAATTAAAATTTGTTTTTCTGTTTAATTTTTGATGTCCATACATATTATTATTTGTTGATTTTTAAATTTGTAATTTGTTGTGTATGTTCCTTGACTTTATGTTGGTATGCGGCTGACCACACTTTGCCAATGTCACCCCTGTCTCAGGGAAGGTCGGCAGGTGTTGCAGGGTGTATGCTCATTTGAGATTCGGGTATCTTTATATTGTAGATCCACATGCGGCATGTTTAAGTGTGAACTTATACGTGTCTGCTTGTGAAAATGCATATAATGTTAATCTTTATTGTTACATATATTTGCAACTTAGATTAGATTAGTAAATTATGGAGTAAGTATTTATGTACTATGTTATTGTAATTGTTCCTTGACTATTACGTTGGTATGAGACGACCCCCCATGCTATAAAAACTAGGTTAACTGTTGTCAATGCCAAGAGGAAGCTCAGTAAGAGTTGCAAGATTGAATGTTCATTTGAGATTCGGTTTTTGTGATTTAAGTCCACATGCGGCATGGGTAACTTATACGTCTCTGCTTGTGAGAATACTTGTACCTAATAAGAATCATAAACGCTAATATATCGAAATCAAAAATTCCTTGACTTATAGGTAGGTATTCCTTGACTTATAGGTTGGTATGAGGCTGACTACCCATACTGTAAAAAATGGTTCACTTTGCCAATGTCACCCCTGTGTCAGGGAAGGTCGGCAAAAGTTGTAGGGGTTATGTTCATTTGAGGTTTGGATTTTATTTGTAAGTACACATTCAGCATTTGTAAGCGCGAACTACACGTGTTTTTTTGTGGGCATGCATCTGAGAGCTTTAAATGAATATATCCTTGCAACTGAGATTATAGAAAGTAAAAATTGGATTAAGCATAATGTATGCACTGTGTTTATTTTTGATAATGTTAACACTACTTCATTTTCCATACTGAATATTTTATGATACGTTTTCAATATAATATTTTAGATGTCCGATAGTGGATACTGAAATTATATTCTTTCCGTAGTATTTTATAATTTGAGTTTTTAATGAGCCATGAAATTTTTCGTCTAGGTATTTTTGTGTAATTAAAATTGAGGGCATTCAAATACAAAAATAACGTCCAAATAATTTAATTTAATTTCTTTATATGAGAACATTTCAATGAAAGAAAGAAACGCTTTTCAAGAATTTCATTTGTTTTTGACTTACATTTTAATTTCGCTTTGATGTTTTTCATTTGAATTACAGAAACGGGGATGTTTTTCAAAGACTTGGAGGTCCTTTTTTAACGTCATAATATCACCATCTTAAATTAAAACTAAATAAGTACTGATTCATGGATTTGAGAAACCCATGTTAGCTTCATTAATCACTTATTCATTTTTACCTTTAAGGTAGGTATCGATATGTTTGTTTGATTATTTGTTATTATAAATCCTTAGGGGCCGTCCATAAATTACGTCATCGATTTTGGCCGATTTTCGACCCCCCCCCCCCCTTACAATCATCCTATAGTCATTATCTAATGACCCCCCCCCCCACTCTTGCTGTAATAATGGATGAACTTTATAATTCAAAATGGTATATTACTTACATAATATTTTGTATATTTTGTAGAAATTGGTATTTACAAGAACGACGTCACTTTCGGTACTCGTACATCATTTGCCATCATCCGCAGAACCCCCCCCCCCCCTTAATGCGAATGACGTAATATATGGACAGTCCCTTAGACATTTTTTTTTTACAAACTTTGCAATCAAAAGCAAAATATTCCGATTCAGATGCATTGCTTTTAGTTATTTGTTTATTGAATCTTTTATTTTCTTTTATTGTACAAACAAATGTGTGGCGGATATTATTGATTATAGTAAAATTTATAATACATTTTGGTACACATTCAAGATTCATAGTTAATGAATGCACACAAGCAGAAAAGTTTGCGCTTACACATCCTGTATATGAGAACATAAAAAGGAAAACAAAGAGCGAAATAATGATCATTAGCAGTACAGCTAGGTATTACCGGCCGTTCCTGAAAAGGGTGGTAAAGATGGACCAATTTTTAAAGTATGTTTATATCCCAAACTATGTAAATTGATATTCTTGAATATCTTTACCTTATTTAAAATGCTCAAAAAAGTTGTATATACTCAAGGTTCCCAACATAGGGTTTGCTTCAGTTAGTAAACGTATGGAAATGATAGGAAATTATTTCCCGTACTTCCATATCGATACCTTAAAAGTATAAATAATACCGTAAAAATATATTTATTTATTTTCCAATATCGCCGCCTTTGATTCTAAGCTCCTCAAATACCACTGTTATTGAGGTTTTATAAGTTGTAGGATTAAGAATGTTGATGTTAAGATTTTGTAATCACCCTGGCGCTTGTTTGTAGTATGTCCATCAGAGGTAATTTCATATAAGCAATATTTGTATGTATACTGTGCCAATGTGTCTTATGAAAACTGGAAATTGATTTTAAATAGCTCTAACAGTATCGTTTAAACATGCCGCGTGTGAACTTACAACATAAAAACCCAAATCTCAAATGAACATACAACCTGCGACCCTTGCCAACCTTCTCTGAAACAGGGGTGACATTGGCAAAGTGAACCTTTTTCTACACCATGGATAGTCAGTCGCATACCAACCTATAAGTCAAGGAACATACACAACAAATTACATTATTTAAATCACATATCTCTGGTCAATTGAGGTTATAGTATAGGTAGTAGGATTATTCATGTTCAAAATTCATGTTCAAGTAGGAATGTTCATGTTATGATTTTGTTGTCCTTGGTGCTTGTTTGTCGTATCAGCAGTAATTTCACGTGAAAAATGTTTGCATGTGTAGGTACTGTCATCTTTGAATCAAATGGCAGATAAGCCGGACCAGCACTGTGGGACTATTTGTGATTGTTATGTTTTGTTGTCTGTGCTGTTACTGCCGAGGTCGAACCCACAACCGTTCATTTACGAGTCCAAAGCGTTACAAACTAGACTACGGACCAATCCAGAATCAAATGAAGACTGCAGGCAAAGAACAAGGAGTGTCAGTTGAATGTATTTCTCATGGTTATTGCCTGTCACAAAAAAACGGGAATATCGCCGTAAACTGTGATAGCGACTGTTGTTGCATTATAAATTTTGCAGAGCTTTAGATACACACATATGCCCCTAGATGGCATCAGTAGATTGTTTTCTTTTTTTTGCTGACATTCCTTGTTTTTCCTCTGTAGTCTTCAAATGGTATGGGGCATCCACACGCTTGCGGCAAGCGCCTTGCGGCGAGTAGTCTAAGAGCTAGACGTATGAAACCTTACATCATCTACTACCAGGCAGAGACATGGTCAGGCTGGTAGTTTGCATCGAGTACATGATTTTTTCACAGATCCAAAACGATCCAGGATAGGAAAGGCAGATCTGTGAAAAAATCATGTAGGTACTCGATGCAAACTACCAGCCTGACCATGTCTCTGCCTGGTAGTGGATAAGGCGCTTGCCGCAAGCGTGTGGATGCCTCAGTAGACAAGCCGGGCAAGCACTGCGGGGACGAGGTGTGAGTGTTATGTTTTGTTGTCTGTGCTGTAACTATCCTGTCACACACTCTGCCTGTGAGGAGGAGGCGCAGCAGGGCCGGGGGGAGACGGAGCGTCCTGCATTTTACATAATGTGAAAGCTCGGGAATGGCCGCCGACATACGCGCCAACTAAAATAGAAAGGCCGAACATAAATATCGATGCTGGGGCCCTGTGCGCCCGCCCGGCTATTTGTATACTATTTGCTCCTCAGCGTGCAGGCGCACTCAGCTGTGTGCTGGTACACGCACTGAAGATCTGGTCATAGCACTGCGGAACAATTATTATCTTCGGGCCATATGGACTCTCGCGGTGCATGCAATCTAAAATCAATAATTGCAACACAACTAAAAACGCAACTAAGCGACACATCAGTGGCGAAGGGTGCCATACAAGCCGGTTTCCATCGGTTTACCGTTTAAAATTAGGCAGAAATGATAATAAAGTAGACTGCATGGTTTCAAAGGGGGAAAAATACGTATTGTTTCTTTGGTTTTAAATGTATTTTTTTACTTTGTGCCTTTATTTTTTAACTACTTTGTTACATCATTTTAAAAGGGAAGCCGATGGGAACCGGCTTGTATGGCACGCTTCGCCACTGCTACACATAAAGTGTAACTTCTTGCCTGCGTTTCCCCGAAGAGGTCACATGTGGCGCTTCGGGACCTATTTATTTTTACAGATAAGGGGGCCGGCCTCACACCAACCACTTTCAGTTGAAGTGGGGGCTTCCAATTCTCCACTAGGTTCCACTCGCCACATGCAACTCCTTCGGGGATAACGGGACAAGAAGTTACACTATATGTGTATTTCTCATTATTATTCATTGTCGCCTTTGATTCTATACGACTCATTTTCCACGATAAAAGAGTTTTCCATCTTGTTGATTTAAAAAAATGTAATTTGTCGTGTATGTTCCTTGACTTGTAGGTTGGTATGCGGCTGACCACCCATGCTGTAAAAATCGTTCACTTTGCCAATGTCGCCCTTGTTTCAGGGAAGGACGGCAAGAGTTGCAGGGTGTATGTCCATTTGAGATTTGGTTTTTACGTTGTAGGTTCACATGCGGCATTTGCAAGCGCGAACTTGGACGTGTCTGCTTGTGAGTATGTACTCGTATATAATGTGAATCTCTAGTGTAAAATATCTTTGCAACTTCGATTAGATTAGATTAGATTAGTTCACATTCTTTCCTCAATGAATTCTACACCAGGTAGGTACCTAAGTTCGCATTGCGTGTTGCCAACTGCCGCGTGGCGAAGATTCACAACTAATGCATTGTTTGATAAACTTCTGGGTCACAAGGATTATGTGTTGTTATAACGCGGGTCAGCATTTGTGAGCCTGAAAGCTCCCAACATAATTAATCATCATTTTGAAGTTCATGCTTTCAGCTGCCCCATTTTCCTGTCGGCAAATGTTGTATTTCATGTTGCTTTGCGTATGGCTGGCATAAGTCTCTCTATCCACTTCACTGCTCCAAGCGTAGCTTCATGGAGGTCCTTCAGGCCAGGAGGGTGTCTTCTGATGGGGCACTCCTCCACTTTGTGCCGGACAGTCTGGTTCTCCGCCCCACAGTCACATCCTGGAGATGGAGCTAATCCCCAGATAAGCAAAAGGAAGTTACAACCATCGATATAGAATTACTCCATGGCTACAACGACCTTACTCGCTGCGGATCTTGTTCAAGGTCATGCCAGTCCTTTGGGAAGATTGAAGACTTCTTGATGGTTAAAAAAACAAAGATATCAATCTTTTTTGTTACTGTATCGTTATTTTAAAGATCGACAATCATTAAAGCAATTTTGAGAACGAGTTCAACCAACTTAATCATCTAAATCTAAATCTAAATCTAAGCCACAAAGATATGTATCATTTGAGATTCATATTAAATGCATTCCCACAAGCAGACATGCATAATTTCGCGCTTGACATGCCGCATGTGGACCTACAATATAAAAAACCCAATCTCAAATGAACATAAGCCCTGCAATTCTTGCCGACCTTCCCTGAAGCAGGGGTGACATTGGCAAAGTGAACCATTTTTTACAGTATGGGTGGTCAGCCGCATACTAACCTATCAGTCAAGGAATACAAGCAATTAATACATTCAAATATATAAAACATAAACAAGTAAACAGTAAAAAATTAAAAAACTACAAAACCTATTAAAAAAAAAAAAAATTAAAAGCCTCAGCTTTAACCGCCAGCATTACAGATCAACCACCATTTTTTTCGATCCTTGCATACTTCTTTCATTTCATCCAGAGCCATAACCTTTTTCATACAAGCTCTCCTTTTATTATGACTGTCTAATCATCATTTTGTTATTTTCAACTACTTACATAGGTTCCTTGACTTATAGGTTGGTATGAAGCTGACCACCCATACTGTAAAAAATGTTTCACTTTGCCAATGTCCCCCCTGTTTCAGGGAAGGTCGGCAAGAGTTGCAGGGCTTACCTGTATATGCATTTGAAATTGGGTTTTTAATTAGTCAGTCCACATGTGGCATGATTGTGTTAGTGTGAACTTATACGTGTCTGCTTGTGGGAATGCATGTTATATGAATCTAAAATGTAATATTTCTTTGCAAGTAACATTGAAAATGATTAAAGGGGCAATATTTGAGTTACATGTCAAAAAACTCCATAATTCGTTAAAAATTACACGTTTTGACACTTACTGCTTTCTGTAAATCAACTATTCATTTGATATATCTGTAATCTAAGTTGCAAAGATGTATTAACATTTAAAGCTCATAGCAAATGCATTCCCACAAACAAACACGTGTAGTTTGCGCTTACAAATGCTGAATGTGTACCTACTTACAAATAAAATCCACATAAACCTCAAATGAACATAAGCCCTACAACTTTTGCCGACCTTCCCTGACACAGGGGGGACATTAGCAAAGTGAACCATTTTTTACAGTATGGGTGGTCAGCCTGATACCAACCTATAAGTCAATGGAATCAAAAATTTGAAAATTTAAAGATCTGAAAATTCGAAAGAAAATAGGGTAATTTAGGGGTAGTTTAACGAATGGTTGTGTAATGATCACTGACCCTAAGGGAAAAATTCTTCATGATTTTATTTGTTGTTGTCATTGACTTATGATATCTGTGGACTAGAAATTATTTAAACGAAAATAAAAAGTATATATCTGTTTTAATTAAGTTACGAAAATGGTCCTTACTAAGAAAGACAACAAAGAATTTTACAGTTGCATTTCTACGCGTACAAAAACAAACTCGGGCGAATGTAAAAATGTTTCTAGATAGTTGGCAGCATTGCGAATATAATGGCTGCCTTGTGGGCTGCCCGAACCAGTCCGAACATGCCACCACTAAGCACGCGCGCGTTATAAATCTTGTGATCGATAAAATTGAAGGATTGTAAATGAAAAATGCAAGAAAACGTAGAATTTGACACGAAAACATGTTTTGTATGAGAGTTGTAGGCTTATCGGGCTTATAAGGTTTTATTTTAGGCTTGGGCTCCCAGCATTCATCATTGAACTTTAATGCTGAAGAAGCCCATCGTAGATATGAGCGAAACGTCCGGGAGCTCCATCTTCCATACACCACGGCAACAGATCCCGGAAAACATCTCTCCAGCATATTTTGTATGACTACACTCCTGCGACGTTTGACTTGACTGAGACAAACATGGACTTTAGTATATATCAATACAATAAGTCAGCTTCTGCTCCTGTATGTTATTACTCAATGGCTGTTGTTTTAGGTGTAACGTTTACGTTAGGGTCGATGCGGGGGTTACGCAAGTTCATTGTTCCAACCCGGGTCAGACCCGCAGCCTCTGTGGCGACTGTGGGGTACGTAGGGGGTGGGGTGAGGGGGAGGGGGTTAGGGTAGGCGACCCTAAAGGGTGGCGAGGGTTACGTGACCACAAAACTCCCACACCAGTCTAATGTTGGCGTTTTTGAGTTTATCTTTCGGATCCGATCGCAGAGTTTATTTATTTTGCCATCAATCTTTTTCTAAGAGAGAGTTATCTTAAATTGTGTTGACAGCCAAATAAAAAAATATTTAATTTGTACTTTTCACTATTTCACCCATGCAAAATGTGCAGTACTACAGTTAGGGGCGTGCATAGCATTTCAATTGGGTGTAGGTAACAAAACTACCAATACGGGATTTTATTGGTTTTCGTAGGAGCGGATTTTAATTTATCTTAAAATACTTTTTGAAGTTCAAAATTATTGCTATAAATTACATTTTTCAAATTGTTTTGGTGAAACATTGTGGAATTCTATGTCTTGTTATTAGTTTTAAGTTTAGTATATAAGAAACTGAAGATGGAGAATGATCTCCGAAAACGTTTTTTCATAAAATAAATACTCATAGTGGATTAAAACAAAGTTTTTTCATTGAAGTGTTCTAAAAAATATTTATTAATATTTTTTGAATCAAATATATAAATTACAATCTGGCTCATTGTTTTGTAGTTTATTAAGAACGCAAATGACTATTTGCTTGTGTTGAGATTTCGTCGCTGATCTAATCTAATCAAATCTAAGTTACATTGGGGATTCACATTATATGCATTCTCACAAGCAGACACGTACAACTTCGCGCTTGCACATGCTGCATGTGAACCTACAACATAAAACCCAAATCCCAAATGGACCTACACCCTGCAACTTCTTAGAAAGTCCATTTCAACAATATGGACTTTACTAATTTCACTTTCATTCACCGTACAGGCTTCACTTCCATCCATCAAGGTGGGTAAAAGTATGCCAAGATTATAGGGTGAATTGTCATCATAGAAGTTATGCCAGGGAATGAGAGAAATTTACGAGCTAATGGGCATGCACTTAATATGAATCTTAAATGCGAACATATCTTTGCAACTTAGATTATAGATTTATCGATAGAAAGAATTCCTTAATTTATAGGTTGGTATGAAGCTGACTTTCCATTCTTTAAAAAAGGTTATTTCTTTCCAAGGTTTCTTCAGTTTCTAAAGAAGGCGGGAACAATTTCAGAGTTTCAACTTTTATTTTGAAACCACACATGCAGAATGTGTGAGCGGGAACTCGGGCGTTCATTAATCATGAATCTCATGTGTTAAAACATCTTTGGAACCTTGATTACCGATCGATGATTAAAATTAAATAAAATATCAAATATCAAAAATATAAAATATAATCGAATACAATGTGGTTTTTCTTTTCATCTCCTAATTAAATATATTTTAGAATTCACTCGTATTCCTTGACTTATAGGTTGGTATGAGGCTGACCACCCATACTGTAAAAAATGGTTCACTTTGCCAATGTCACCCCTGTTTCAGGGAATGTCGGCAAGAGTTGCAGGGCTTATGTTCATTTGAGGTTTGGATTTTATTTGTAAGTACACAGTCAGCATTTGTAAGCGCGAACTACACGTGTTTGTTTGTGGGCATACATCTGAGAGCTTTGAATGAATATATCCTTGCAACTTAGATTATAGATAGATTATAGACTTATATTCTATTTTCAATTTATGCTATTATCGACTTGTTACTTTCATTAACAAATTGACATTATTACTTTCCTTGACTTATAGGTTGGTATGAGGCTGACCACCCATACTGTAAAAAATGGTTCACTTTGCCAATGTCACCCCTGTTTCAGGGAAGGTCGGCAAGAGTTGTAGGGCTTATGTTCATTAGAGATTGGGTTTTTTATACTGTAGGTCCACATGCGGCATGTGTGAGCGCGAAATTATGCGTGTCTGCTTGTGGAAATGCATTTAATATGAATCTCAAATGATACATACCTTTGCAGCTTAGATTTAGATTTAGATTTAGACTCACATTTGTTTCACAGTTCATCTTTCGTACTATCTCGCTTAGCGGCTCAGGTACTAAAGCCCCTTCAAAGCACTGCGATCTGTATTTGTAGGTGAATACTCTGGCATACACCAGACCATGCCAGAATCTTCTCAATGAGAAACTTCGAACTAACTCTAGTACAACCATTCAAATACCTTCGTCTAGAGACACACTCGTACAGGTAAGTGAAAAAAAAACACACACAGACACACAATTATAAGTAAACATAAACATACATATTATGTACATTCGTTATCTAATCTAAATCTAAATCTAAGTTGCAAAGATATTGACTTTAAATTTGAGATTCATATTGAATGCATTCCCACCAGCAGACACGCATAATTTCGCGCTCACACATCCCGCATGTGGACCTACAATATAAAATCCCAATCTCAAATGGCCCTGCAACTCTTGCCGACCTTCCCTGAAACAGGGGTGACATTGGCAAAGTGAACCATTCTTTACAGTATGGGTGGTCAGCCTCATACCAACCTGTAAGTCAAGGAATAATATCATTTAATATGTTTCAATAATAATTAAAGGCAGCCGAGAAATAAGAATATTAAAAAAAAAACAATCTATTCATTTAAAAAAATAATAAAATAAAATAAGTAAACCGAAAAGTTTTGTTTAAATAAATCAAAATAATATAATATATTCCCTAAACGCTCATATTTTATGGGTGGAATGAAATTTAATTAAGAAGAAGGCTAAAAGTTTTTATATTTTTTTATTATTCCAACAAGATGAAACTTACACAATAAAAAACCTCCATTTACTTTTTGTTCTCCATATTAATACGGCCCCGCATTTTTAAATTGCTTCTTTATTGAGATGAAACATAATACAGCTCCATATTATCTCGCGAGATTACACAGATATGGAGTAATTTGGAGAAAAGTGTATAAAAACGTGGAGTATGTAAGGATAGAAAAAAATGGCGGTTAATCTGTGATGTTGGCGGCTGGGGTTTGTTGAAGTAAAAAAAAATGGTTTTATGATTTAGTTTTTTATGTCCATGTATATATTTCTATTTATTGATTTAAAAAAAATGTAATTTGTCATGTATGTTCCTTGACTTATAGGTAGGGACTGGAAAATAGTGGTGTTATTTTTTAGGAAATTCGCGTTATTTTTTTGTGAAATTCGCGTTATTTTTGATCAAAAACAGGGAAATTCGCGTTATTTTTCATGATAAACGGGGAGATTCGGTGTAATTTTTAGGGTTGATTAGATCAAAATAAAGGTTTATATAATTGCAAAACAAAATATATTACTAATATTTACAATTTATTATGTAAACAACAAAATGTACCTTAAAAAATAATGAATAAACAAAATCTGAATCAATACGAGTATCTGCAACCGAAGATGGTGGAAGTACCCACCGAAAACGTTTTTGCAATAAAAAATACTCAAGTGGTACAAAACAATGTTTTTTAATTTTAGTTTCTTAAAAAAAAATTTTTTTTTTTTTAAATAATCTTTTTTTACAAAAAACCATTGATTGAAAAAAGTATTAATATTTCAATGACACTCCGAATACCCTGCAAATATCCTTTTAAAATATTCAATTTTTGTGCATTTAGTCTCTAGATGAGGGTTATCTCATTTTTCAAGGGATGTTGGCTTTTATGAAAGCTTCAAGTTGTGCTCTTGGCTAATCCAGCAACAGCTTCACTCCTTGAAGTATTTTCCTTCATTGATGTCACGATTCAAGTCTGCTTGGATGATCCAGGACAGTTCTGCTTATCATTATTTTTTTTTAATAAAATAGATTTGTGAATAGGAATGAAATTCACCAACTACTCTGCCTGGCCAGATACAGTTATTAATATCATTAATTAATAATTCATTATTGTTTATTTTAATGAATTATTCATTTTTAATTACCCAATTACATCTGTTGAACCAGGGTCAAATTTATGGTCAAATGACCCAGGTGGGGATCGAACCCCGCGTCTAGCGTTCTAGCGTGTTTAAACGTTGAAAGAGACCAATTTTCCTGTGCTTTGCACCTTGCAAAGGGTTTTCGCAGGATTTTTTTCTTTCCCACAAAATCGTTGCGTTGCAAAAGCGATACATGACAACTTAATTCGCACAATTTCTACCAAAAGTACGAAAATTCGCGATATTTACGTAAAACCTGAAATTTCGCGTTATTCGCGTAAAAACATCAAAATTCGCGAATAAATTCGTTTTATCGCAATCGCGAAATTTTCCAGTCCCTACTTATAGGTTGTTATGCGGCTGACCACCCATACTGTAAAAAAAAAAAAATTGGTTCACTTTGCCAATGTCACCCCTGTTTCAGGGAAGGACGGCAAGAGTTGCAAGGCTTATGTTCATTTGAGATTGGGTTTTTATATTGTAGGTCCACATGCGGCATGTGTTAGCGCGAAATAATACCTACATATCTGCTTGTGGGAATGCATTTAATATAAATCTTAAATGATATATATCTTTGCAGCTTAGATTAGATTAGATTAGATTAGAGTTATTTGAAAAAATTTAAAGAAATTTGGAGTAATTTACAAAAGTGTATGAAAAATGGAGCAATTAAAAAATGCGCAGAAATTTGGAGTACTTTGAAAGTTATACAGAAATTTGGAGTAATTTGAAAAATGTGAATAAATTTGGAGTAATTTGAAAGATGTACCGAAGTCCGGAGTCGACAGCACTAAAGTTGTGCATTGTAACCATAGAGACACGTTGCTATAGTAACGAAATAATAAGTTCATAATTAGATTTATTTATTTATTTTTTATTATAATATTTTGTAAAACGCAACTAAGCTACACATATAGTGTAACTTCTTGCCTGCGTTATCCCCGAAGGGGTCGCATGTGGCGCTTCGGGACCTATTTATTTTTACAGGTAAGGGGGCCGGCCTCACACCAACCACTTTCAGTTGAAGTGGGGGTTTCCCAGCTCCCGGGGGGGGGCTGGTTCTCATTTTGTTGTGAAGGCTGAGTAAACCTTTGAGATCGAACCCTTGCTCTCGGCATGGAATGCAAGCATTCTACCAATTGAGCTATCGACCTTTTTACGAGCTTGATCGTCGTCGCTACAAAGCGCCAATTCTCAAGCAAGACTCAGTTGCTGTAAGGCTGGATTTTCTCTTTTTCTGTTGCCCGCAGTCCTGCTGGCAATGAGTTCCAGGCCATGGGCGCAGCAACACGGAAAGCACGATCACCAAATACGGTAGTCGGGTTTCTCCTCGGAAGCTCCTTGATTGATGTTTGCTATTTTCGGTTGGCGCCGGAAGGCCACCGGCAGATTGTCCCCTCAGTGCTTGTTTGGCTTATCTACCAATTGATTCAAATATAACATTTCAATGAAATTGTTTAAAGAATCATAAGCTACACAATCTGAACTAAGAATAATCTAATCTATAATCTAAGCTGCAAAGATGTGTTAGCATTTAAGGCGCATATTAAATGAATACCCACAGACAGGCATGTGTAGGTTCGCGCCTACACATTCTGCATGTGTGCATACAAATAAACAAAACCTCACATGAACATAAACCTTGCGACTCCTGCCGTATTTCCCTGAAACCGGGGTGGCATTGGCAAAAGTGAACCAATTTTTACAGCACGGGGGGTCAAATCAAGAAAAAGCGTAAAACATGTTAATGTGAGAGTTGTTCTTTTTAATATTTTCAAAATCAATTTAAGTACAGCATTCATATATTTTTTTAATTAGGCTGATTTATTTGGTGAGCGCTGTTTTTGTGTGTATCACACCTCAAGAGCCCTCTGCGAGCTTGGTCGTTGCTGTAAGGCTGGATGGACCTTTTGATGACCGGTCTTTCGTATAAAGGTTTATGAATTTTTCAACCCAGCGAAGAGCAAATTTGAAAATATAAATGGTATATTTTTTGTGCTCCGCCGGGAATCGAACCCACAACCTTCCCATTCAGAGTCCGCAGTGTTACCACTGAGCTACGGACCGGTCAATATTGATAAACACAATAAAGACATTATGATTATGATTATGTCGTTAGGAACTAAATCAAATTTTTCACCGCTCCATATGATTATTAACTCCATGGAACAAACATTTTTGAGCTACTCCGTCTATAATCTAAGTTGCAAAGATACATTGGCATATAAGGCTCCTATTTGATGCATCCCCACAAGCAGTGTAAGTTCGCGCTTACACATGTTGCATATGTACTTACATAATAAGCATCGCATGAACATAAGCCTTGCAACATTAACGTAAAACTTGCAACCCTGAAACTGGGGGGACATTGAAAAAAGTGAACCAAATTTTTACAGCATGGGAGTCAGCCTCTTGCCAACCTATCAGTCAAGGAACACGAAAATTCAGAAAGTGAAATAATTAAAAAACTAAAAACTTCCTCAAAATAAAACTAAATAAAAGAAAATATAAATTAAACAAAATATACAATCAACATTCCTTGACTTATAGGTTGGTATGAGGCTAACCACCCAATTTGTAAAAAAATCGTTCACTTTGCCAATGTCACCCCTGTTTCAGGGAAGGTTGGCAAGAGTTGCAGGGCTTATGTTCATTTGAGATTGGGTTTTTATATTGTAGGTCCACATGCGGCATGTGTGAGCGTGAAATTATGCGTGTCTGCTTGTGGGAATGCATTTAATATGAATCTCAAATGATACATATGTATGTTTGCAACTTAGATTTAGATTTAGATTTAGACACATGTAGAATCTCTAGGCGTGCCTGTCTGTGGAACCTACATGTGCCTGTCTGTGGAACCTACATGTGCCTGTCTGTGGAACCTACATGTGCCTGTCTGTGGAACCTACATGTGCCTGTCTGTGGAACCTACATGTGCCTGTCTGTGGAACCTACATGTGCCTGTCTGTGGAACCTACATGTGCCTGTCTGTGGAACCTACATGTGCCTGTCTGTGGAACCTACATGTGCCTGTCTGTGGAACCTACATGTGCCTGTCTGTGGGCAATAGGGCATGCATTTGATATGAGTTTTGAATGTGAATATACATATATATGCAGCTTAGATTATAGCTTATAGATAGATGGTAGAGAATCCAGAAACATTGAGTTGATCTGAGAGTAAGGAATGGGGCTAACATGGTCTCGCTTGTACTAAATTTGTCGAGTTTATTGTGTTTCTGGTTTCACAATGTCTAAACGAGTTAATGTGCGGCGCCAGTCGATTGCTACAACATCACTCCGAGTACAAAACATTTACTCTAACGCGTAAATAGAAAAATGTATGAAAATATCAAACAGCACCCCTAGTGAGTGTTTCAGTTTTCGTACATTTTTGTATTTACGCGATCGAGGGGAGCTGAGGGGTTTTTATACTTGCGGTACAGTTTATATTGCTTCATTTGCCAGGGAGTCCTCGTTTACTTGGGTACCACGACACAATGTCCATTGACAGAATGTCCACCGACACAATGGCCATTGACAGAATGTCCACGTACACAATGTCTATTGACAAAATGTCCACACGACATAATGCCACGTGACAAATGCCCACTGACATAATTTCCCCGCGGCAAAATGTTCATCGACAAAATGTCCACTGACATAATGTCCACTGCAATTTTTTAAATATTGTCTTGTATCCTGTCGCCATTCCTCTAGGGGTGGCCGGTACCTCCACACAAGTGCCTCCACTTGACTCTGTCCTTGCATACTTCTTTCATCTCATCTAGTTTCATCACTCTTTTCATGCACGCTCTTCTCTTGTTTCCACTCTGTAAATTCCATTCGTTCGCAATCTCACTTATCTGATCAATCCATTCTTTCCTAGGACTTTCCCTTCCACGCTTACCTATTACATTCCCTTTCTACACTTTTTTTGTCAGTCGGTCTTCATTCATCCTTTCAATATGTCCAAACCATCGCATCACACTTCTTTGAACTTTCACTTTCACGCTTTCTATTACTCCGCATTCATCCAGAATCCATTCGTTTCTCACTCTATCTTTCAGTTATACTTCTCAAATGAGCCATTTCTACAGTGCATACCTTATTTACTTCTCTTTCATTCACCGTCTACGACTCTATTCCATACATAAGGGTCGGCCACAATATACAATTGTGTATGTAATTGTGTGAGATATACAATTTATATCTATTATGATTTCGTATATTTTCCGGTGGATATTTTCTCGCGTGGACATTTTGTCGTGTTGAAATTTTGCCGCGTGGACACTTTTGTTTCGTGGCCATTATGTCGATAGACATTTGATCAATGGACATGTTGTCGGTGAGCACTCCCTCGGTGGACATTTTGTCGCGTGGACATTTTGTTAATGCAGATTGTGTCTGTGGACATTTTGTCATTGGACACTTTGTAGGTGGACATTTTGTCACATGGACATTGTGTCGCTTGGACATTTTGTTAATGCAGATTGTGTCGGTGGACATTTTGTCATTGGACACTTTGTAGGTGAACACTATGTCGGTGGACATTTTGTTAATAGAGATTGTGTCGGTGGACACTATGTCGGTGGACATTTTGTTAATAGAGATTGTGTCGGTGGACACTATGTCGGTGGACATTTTGTTAATAGAGATTGTGTCGGTGGACACTATGTCGGTGGACATTTTGTCAATAGACATTGTGTCGGTGAACATTATATAAATGGACATTTTGTCGTGACATATTTATTTGTTCGCATGGACGAGACGCCTTGGTCGGGACGGCATTCCTAGCGTGGTTGAAATACTTCAGAGACATTTTTATTTTTAGTAAAGGGCTTATTTAACCAACGCGTGATTTATTCATCATATTATCTATTTCAACATAGATAATAATATAAGATATACATTTCTCATATTTTCCGTATATTTTGTTCAAAGATAAATATCAGATTCTGTGTCAGTCCGGTCGATAGTTCAGTTGGTAGAGTGCTTGCATTCCATGCCGAGAGCTCGTATTCGAATTCCACCGAGGGTGTCAGTAATGATTTCCCATTTCGATGTTTATTTCAAACCCAAAATGAAATACCAGCATGGTTTACTCATCCATCACAATAAATGGGAAACCCCCACTTCAACCGAAGTGTTGTGACGTATGGCCGGCCCTCTTATTAAATAGTTTCCACTTACCACATACGAACCATTCGAGAAAAACTCGGCAAGAAATTACACTATATGTGCAGCTTGATTGCGTTGTCATATTAATACACATTTATTTATGGTGTATCATGTTTCCTCGTGTTTATATCTTTAAATCGATTTTACATGAAACGTTATGTACAAAAAACTTACTAGAAATGAAATAAAATATTATATTCAAATTTGTTAGGTTTCAGCTGGATTTGTGGTTATTTGACATATTTACAATTATAATAACTACAGAGAAGGAAACTCGTAGTTCGACTCTCGTTCATCCCTTAGCAGTCGATCTCAAAACTATGAGAACTTGGCGTTTTCATGACTTATTCCTTAGCCAAACTGCACGTTCACGGAATGATCTACCAGTATCTGTGTTCCCTTCCTAATTAATCCGGTTTTATTCAAAACCAACATCAATCGCCACTTCCTTGCAGCGCCTCACGACAGAAGCAACAATTCAAGCAACACCTCTGCGGCACCCTTCCAGGGCGACATACATAGACCCCTAAGAATTTCAAGAATTGGGGAGCCTCTCGCACAGGATTCCTTACAAAAAACTACACAGTTAGGTTTACGAGAATATTCTACACTTTATTATAGAGTGTTTTGATTGTTTTCCAGTGGGAGCTCGTTCGAAGGCCAATGGCAGAACGGCAAGCGGCACGGCCTGGGGGTGGAGGCTCGAGGCCGCTGGCTCTACAGGGGGGAGTGGACCCAGGGCTTCAAGGGGCGCTACGGAGTCCGGCAGAGCAGCACCAGCAACGCCAAGTACGAGGGCACCTGGGCCAATGGGCTGCAGGACGGCTACGGCTCGGAGACCTACGCTGATGGAGGTAGGGAACAACTTCTCATATATCTGGTGTATCAAAAAATAGTTCTCAGGCACCCCTACGTATATAAAAGCTACTTTGGGTCCCTCTTTCTATTAAATTACTACATCCTCGCTAAGGGATCAGCTTCATTGGTGAAGTATTAACTGTATTTAAGTCCTCGCAGAACATTGCGCCACTGTCGCAGAGCTATGTGTGGGGACACAGAAGAGGGTAGGGGGGGAGCTTTGAGATCTGCATGCAGCACTGCTGTGAATAGATTTAGGATTCCTCGCAGACGCAACACGGCCAATTATTTGGATCACACCTTTTGCATTACCGGCTCTCTGCTGGGGAATGCCTCACCACGCGAGCTGGAGCTGTGGAGAGTGAAAATGTTTTTAAGTCAGGATTGAAGACATTTCTATTCAGGATGGCTTATTCTTTGACTTATTGATTGGTATGAGGCTGACCACCCATACTGTAAAATATGGTGCGATTTGCCAATGTCACCCCTGTTTCAGGTAAGGTCGGCAAAAGTTGCAGGGATAATGTTCATTTGAGATTGGGTTTTTATATTGTAGGTCCACAGGCGGCATGTGTGAGCGCGAAATTATGCGTGTCCGCTTGTGGGAATGCATTTAATATGAATCTCAAATGATGCATATCTTTGCAACTAAGATTTAGATTTAGATGGCTCTATGGCTCTGCAGTGCCCTTGCGGTTAATCATAAAACGACACTAAAAACAAATTGAAAGTGAAAGTTTAAAGCTTTAGACTAAGCTTTTGTTGATAATTATACGTCATAAAGAATTTTTGAAGTTTACTTATTAGGTAGGTACATAAAGTATTTTGGACAAATAATTTGAGGGCTTGAATTTCTCTCAATATTTGTTATTTTTTGGAAATTCTTTGCATGCATTTGCAAAATCTCTGGGATGCCCTAAAATTAAAAAGAAGACAAAGGCGGCTCGCAATTTTTTTTTATTTTTTTTATTTTTAATGACCCGTTGATCTTAATTTTACAACACCTGAGCGAAGCATTAAATTTCATAAAAAACATTTTAATGTTATTTTTTGAAGGAAAAAATGCCGGAAATTGCCTACCTCGTTGTTCACAGGAAACTCAAATATTCCCGAGAAAGCTCAGCACTTCCTATTGCTGTTTTGCGCCGGTCCTAAGGCTCCGCACAATATTCATGTAATGGTGGGCTTAGTTACAAGGCTGTTTATTGTTCAGATTATCCATTAAAGCAACATTAAGGAGAATAATAATAATAATTAAAGAAAGAAGTATGCAAGGATAGAAAGAAATGGCGTTGATCTGTGATGTTGGCGGCTAGGGTTTGTTAAAGTGAAATTGGTTTTATGATTTAGTTTTTTATGTCCATGTATATATTGTTATTTTTATTCTTTGATTGAAAAAATGTAATTTGTCATGTATGTTCCTTGACTTATAGGTTGTTATGCGGCTGACCACCCATAATATAAAAATTGGTTCACTTTGCCAATGTCACCCCTGTTTCAGGGAAGGACGGCAAGAGTTGCAAGGCTTATGTTCATTTGAGATTGGGTTTTTATATTGTAGGTCCACATGCGGCATGTGTTAGCGCGAAATTATACATATCTGCTTGTGGGAATGCATTTAGTATAAATCTTAAATGATATATATCTTTGCAGCTTAGATTAGATTAGATTAGATTAGATTAGAGCTATGACCTTAATATGCGAGCAACATTTTTTGGCGTGGGATGAAAACTGGTAATGCTATCGGCATTTAAACATGATCACTTTGCCAATATCACCCCTGTTTCAGAGAACGTCGGTGAGAGTTGCAGGGCTTGTGTTCATTTCTAATCTAATCTAATCTAATCTAAGCTGCAAAGATATATATCTATATATCATTTAAGATTTATATTAAATGCATTCCCACAAGCAGACACGTATAATTTCGTGCTTAAACAAGTCGCATGTGGACTAACAAAACAAAAATCCAATCTCAAATGAACATCAGCCCTGCAACTCTTGGTGACCTTCCCTGAAAAAGCGGTAACATTGTCAAGATGAACCATTTTTTTTACTTACTACTTGGATGTGCAGTCTTTATATGAATGCATCATTAGTTTTTCAAAGCGTGGGCTCAACGGACGACTAAAATGTCTAAGAAGAGCACCGTAAGTATTTCATGTCGTGTATGACAATAATTGTAAGGTACGTTTTTCAAAGCCACTTTTATTTACAGTTAAATTGCAATTGTGAAGCTTTTTAAGTAAAAAAAAATTTCAACGAAAAAAGAATTTCAACGTTTGTTCCCTTTTTTTCTCCATCGGGTTCCCTTCTGAAAATAGTCCCCCTTCGCCACTGTTTCCTACATATTATGCTCAATGTACACGCGCCATTAAAATGTATGCAAATTTCCTTCTCGAATGCAAAATCTGACAACTCGCAAAGTTCAACTGTGAAAGAGCAAATTCTAAATGCACTTAAACCTAAGTGCATTTAGAATTTAGAAACAACCGTTAGCTATTTTTATTGAGTCAGCATGCAAACAAAATGATTTAAATATGTGTAAGTTGAAATACTCGCGATTTCTCTTTGTAAATTATCTATGTTGAACTCATTTTATATTTTCTAGAATTTAAAAAAATGTGTATAAAATACATTCTAGCAAGTTCCTTGAATTATGCGAGTATGTTGGTATGTAGCTAACAACCCATACCGTTAAAATTATTTTACTAGTCAATGTTACCACTGCTTCAGGGAACGGCTGCAAGAGTAGCAGGGCTTAATTTGCAGCATGTACCTATAAGCGCGAACAACGCGTGTCTTCTTGTGGGGGTGCATTAAATATGAATATTAATAATGTTGATACATCCTTGCTACTCACAGTAAACATATTTTGACAGGTACGTAGTGTACTGGTTGACGCTTCGGACTCGAAAATAGAAGGTTGAGGGTTCGAGTCCCGGCGGAAAACAAAAAAATATATCATTTACATTTTCAAATACGCTCTTCGCTGGGTTGACAAATTCATAAACCTTTACCAAGGACCGGTCACCAAATATCTATCGGACCTTACAGCAACTGGATCTTGCTTGAGAATTGGTGCTTTCTTTGGCTACGACCAAGCTCGCAGAGGGCTCGTGAGGTGTGATTCACACAAAAGCAGCGCTCATCAAATAAGTCATCCTTATATTATTATTATATATTTGTTTTCTCACCAATGTCTCAGTAACCTTCGTGTGAAACAAGAAACTGTTCCTCTGGGAACAGGGAAACCTTCATTTCTCATTAATTACTTGGCAAGAGCTGTTTGTGAGACTTAATGGTTTTCACACGTCGATCCCTGGGGTACTAAAGCAGTAAGATGTATGGGCAACTTAAGTTAGAGAACTGACAAGGATTTTTTTCCACCGGGAATTGAACTCACAATCTTCCGTTAAATTGTCTGTAGCGTCAAATATTAGACTACGGCCAGATATTTTCAACGTTAGCATATGTGACTTTAAGCTGATAAAAAAAATATCCTCACGATTGACATAAGCGCCTCTTTGTCCGCAGTTCAGTGGTAACACATCGCACTCTGAATGGGAAGGTTGAGGGTTCGATTCCCGGCGGAGCACAAAAAATATACCATTTATATTTTCAAATTTGCTCTTCGCTGGGTTGAAAAATTCATAAAACCTTTACCAATGACCCGTCACCAAAGGTCCATCCAGCCTTACAGCAACTAGGTCTTGCTTGAGAATTGGCGCTATGTAGCGACGACTATCAAGCTCATAAAAAGGTCCATAGCTCAATTGGTAGAATGCTTGCATTCCATGCCGAGAGCAAGGGTTCGGTCTCAAAGGTTTACTCAGCCTTCACAAGAAATGAGAACCAGCCCCCCGGTAGCTGGGATACCCTCACTTCAACTGAAAGTGGTTGGTGTGAGGCCGGCCCCCTTACCTGTAAAAATAAAAAAAGGTCCCGAAGCGCCACATGCGACTCCGTCGGGGATAACGCAGGCAAGAAGTTACACTATACGCGTAGCTTAGTTGCGTTTTATATGTTTGGGTTGCAAAGCGCTTAGCTTGAGTTTATACTAGGGTTACTATTCTGAAATGTTGGTTTCAGTTTGCTGTAGTTAACGGGTAAATTACAAGGCGTGTTTTCCTAGAGAGCTGGTTTGTTTCAACACGATTTTCTCGCCAGCGCGCTTTTCTGCCTTAGCGAGCTCGTACAGGTCAGAGGCGTGCCCCCGGTCACGCAAACAAACATTCAACACGTTGCCCGTGTGGCTCTGACTGACGAACTGAAACAAATATTGAGGCTACGTCAGCCATACAACACACAATCACAAAGTAAAACAAAAAAAAAAACAAAAAAATGTATGGAAACACAAGCAGCACTTGTAGTGACAGTTTTAGTTTCCAAACCAATCTAAATCTAAGTTGCAAAGATATGCATCATTTGAGATTCATATTAAATGCATTCCCACAGACACGCATCATTTCGCACTCACACATGCCGCATGTGGACCTACAATATAAAAACCCCAATCTCAAATGAACATAAGCCCTGCAACTCTTGCCGACCTTCCCTGCAACAGGGGTGACATTGGCAAAGTAAACATTTTTTACAGTATGGGTGGTCAGCCTCATAGCAACCTATAAGTCAAGGAATTTTGAGGAAAATTGAGCTTAAAAAGTAAAAACCTTACAGGAACTTTTACAAGATTTTTCGGTGTTTATTTCAAACCCAAAATAAATACCAGCAAGGTTTCCTCAGCCTTCACAAGAAATGAGAACCAACGTCCTCGGGAGCTGGGAAAACTCTACTTTAACTGATGAGGCCGGCCCCCTTACTTACTTTTACTTTCTTCTGCTCATAAGCCTTGAAGGCTCAGGGCCTCCCGCACCACAATCCTCCAGGACTCTCTGTCTTGTGCTGCATCTCTCCATGGTCCCCTTACTCCCAGAACTTCGGCGTCGGCTTCAACATTGTCTGCCCACCGCATCCTGGGACGTCCGAGTGGTCTAACACCTGAGGGGGCACCATCCAAGACTGTTCTGATGATCCTGGAGTCCTCTGCACGTGTTACATGTCCGGCCCACTGGAATCTTCTTGATTTCATTACCGCCACTATGTTTGGATCTTGAAACACGGACATCAGCTCCGCGTTGGTCCGGATACGCCACCTGTCATCTTCAAATACAGGTCCGAGAATGCGACGAAGCATTCTGTTCTCAAAGACCTGGAGAGATTTCTCTTGTTTTTGAGTCAGACTCCAGGCCGGCCCGACCAGAAAAAATAAATAGGTCCCGAGTCGTCACGTGCAGCTTGCTCCTTTGGGAATAACGCAGGCAAGAAGTAACAGTATATGTGTAGCGTAGTTGCGTTGCGTTACGTTACATCAAAAGAGTTCTGTAATATTTATACTCGTGGTATTGTGTGTAGAACAGAAGCAGTTCTATATTTAGAGCTGTCTGCTTCTGAAGCCAGAACGGATGACTAATCTGCAATACTTCACTTCCGTTCTCAGAACGTGAATTGTTTTCCAAGATTTTCTTTTTGAAGTCGTTTGTATTGTTGTAATTTTCCAAGCTAGTTGCACACTATAAATCAAGAGCCGGTCCGAAGTCTGGTGGTTAACGCGTCTTCAGACTCGTAAATGAGAGGATGTGGGTTCGAATCCCGGCGTAGCACAAAAGATATGCCATTTATATTTTCAAAATTGCTTTTCGCTGGGTTGAAAAATTCATATACATTCAGTCACCAAAAGTCCATCCAGCCTTACAGCAACTGAGTCTTGCTAAAGATTTGGCGCTTTCTATAGCGACGATCAAGGTCGCAGAGGGCTCTTCTATAATCTATAATCTAAGTTGCAAAGATATATTAACATTTAAAGCTCATATCAAATGCATGCCCACAAACAAACACGTGAAGTTCACGCTTACAAATGCTGAATGTGTACTTACAAATAAAATCCAAACCTCAAATGAACATAAGCCCTACAACTTTTGCCGACCTTGCCTGACACAGGGGTGACATTGGCAAAGTGAACCATTTTTTACAGTATAGGTGTAAGCCTCATACCAACATATTAGTCAAGGAATGGATAATAAAAACGATTATAATAAAAAATGCTTAAAAGATGATTCACATTGTTTTCTTGTGTATCACACCTCAAGAGCCCGCCACACCCATCTAATGTATTACGAATGATTTAAATTACAAAAGTATGAAGGTCTATTGTGGTACCGAATAATTTTATATTTCAACAAAGCGTTGAAATGCTTTATTAAGGTTTTAAGTACCAGCAAAAAAAAGTGCTTTGCGTGATTTTCCTGACCTCGTAGGGTGCGTATAGGCAGTGAAAATCTGTAACAGCAAGAGTTAAATAAAGTATCTGAATGTGCTACGTATGTACCTATTTCAATGTGTGACACAAAATCGATACAAATTATTCATACGAAAACCCATCAAGTCTGGACGCTGCTTTATTGTAGATTGTTGACGGAAATTTGTATAGGTATTTTTAGCCAAGAGGTTGTCGATTTTTTTTCATATCACATTGGTCAAAAAGACTCATCAGTTGTATGTTAAACTAATTTAATATAAGTTGCAAAGATGTGTTACATTGGGGAGTCACATTATATGCATTCTCACAAGCAGACATGTGTAATATATTTATATTTTTTATGGTTTGTGTATTAACACTGTGAAAATTCATGTTTTTTAGTTGGTTATTTAATAAACAACACCTTTAACTTTCATTTAAAACACTGTTTTTATTTCACAAAAAATACAATATATTTAAAAATTAAATTTTAAATTATACTACAAACGTTTTCGACTATTCAGTCATTATATTATTATATTATTTGTGAAATAAAAGCAGTGTTTTAAATGAAGGTTAAAGGTGTTGTTTAATTAATAACCAACTAAAAGACATGTACGAGTTCGCGTTTGAACCTACAACATAAAAACCCAAATCATCTGAGCCGTTTTGTGTGACAAAATAGAGTGCGCCCTGGGGCGTCAGCTTTATACAAACGAGGTCTTGTTGTAATCAGTTTCCAGGCAACCGTCATGTTTATGTCTCTTTTTGACATTTATATCTAACGTCTCTTTTTTCGTTGTTTACGTATTATTGTTTGTTCGTGGTACGTTTGTTACTATGAAAAAAAACAGACATACACACCGTCTATGACTTTTATGTTCTTCGGTGTATTCAGCGCAATATATTTGAAGTACATAATATGTATAAAAATATCGAAAGATAGGTCACTGAATTAATAAGTTTTCATATTTCTTTTTTTTAAAAACATGCAATCCATTAGTATAAAGTAGAAGGCAACGCAACTAAGCTACACATATAGTGTAACTTCTTGCCTGCGTTATCCCCGATGGGGTCGCATGTGGCGATTCGGGACCTATTTATTTTTACGGGTAAGGAGGCCGGCCTCACACCAACCACTTTCAGTTGAAGTGGGGGTTTCCCAGCTCCCGGGAGGGCTGGTTCTCATTTCTTGTGAAGGTTGAGTAAACCTTGAGATCGAACCCTTGCTCTCGGCATGGAATGCAAGCATTCTACCAATTGAGCTATTGACCTTTTTACGAGCGTGGTCGTCGTCGCTACAAAGCGCCAATTCTCAAGCAAGATCCAGTTGCTGTAAGGCTGGATGGACTTTTGGTGACCGGTCATTGGTAAAGGTTTATGAAGTTTTCAACCCAGCGAAGAGCAAATTTATAAATATATACTGTTATGTAAATATAAATATTGAAATAAGTATGGGTAGTTATAGTTATAAGAATCCTCAAAAGTATTGGTAGGTAAGATCGATAATTATGTATAAGTGTAGAATTCTCTAGGCTAAGTAGGTATTTGTTATAATTATAGGAATTCTGTATTACATTTGTAGGTAGGATTTTGGTTGTATCTCTAGGTAGTACGTGAAGCGTCGAGAAGTAATAATTACTCTGGAACCGTCTGGCGACTTTAGTTCTGGATCATACTGCTCTGAAGAGTATAAAGGTGCGAATGGCCTGCAGAGCGGACCAGTATCATAGCGACTAACAAACACATCGAAGCCATCTGATCAGTGAACCGAAACCAATGGAATAATCGAGAAAGTAGTGTGAAAATAAATTTTGTAACTGTGTAAAATAAATAACTATTGAAGAAGACCTGTGTATTTTTAATTTGAAGACAATTGAACCCTAATTTCGTAACAATTGGCGTCAGGTGCGGAATTGTCAAGAAAAATTAAGATCTTCTGTCTAAAAATAAATAAAATAAATTAAATAAGTGTTAAAATGAACTTTATTCAAATTGAACTTTGTGTGAACTGACTTTTGTGAAAACAAGTGTTTAAATAAATTTTTGTTAAAAGAAAAGACGCAAAAGCAAGTTGCTTATAAATTCTGGAACATCATATGGAACATAATTCTGGACATAACATAATGACTATTTTACCGCATTGAGAAAGTCATCAAATTGGACCATAGTTTTTTTATTATTGTGTGTGATTAAAAAAATAAAATAAATAAATAAAAATCTTGAAAAATATTACAAAAGAACGTTCCAGATTCATCGAGAAAAAGTTTTTGAATAACTATCCTTTGTTTACAAGTGTGTGAATGTACATTAAGTACCTACCTGTGTGTTTGAAAGACTTGAGACGAAATAAATAATTATGTACTATCAGACATTATTATGTAAAAAAATATTGGTGAATTAAAAATAAATATCAGATAAATTATTATTTTTGCTAAAGTACGTATTCAAAACAGCTATATATATAAAACTCAAAACTTGTATTAAATAAATTTGAAAATATTTTTGTTTTGACGTAAATTTTGAAAAAAAATGGCAACGAAAGTGAACGTCAAGGACCTCAAAGTCACTGAGCTTAAAAATGAGCTTCTGGAGAGGGACCTGGAGACCTCAGGAGGAAAGGCAGCCTTACAAGCACGCCTCATAGAGGCCTTGGAACGGTCAGGTGAAGACCCGGCATACTTTGTCATGGCATCTGGAGGAGACCGCGCCCTTGAGGAGCTGAACATCAGCATCACAAAATCCATGAAGGAGGAGCTCACGGGAAACTTCACTGCCATGGAGGAGAAAATGGCTGACAATTCCAAGACCCTGAGGGAAGACCTGAAGGCGGAGATGGCTGACAACGCCAGGACCCTGAAGGCGGAGATAGCGGATAGTCTCACAACCCTGAAAGGAGAAATAGAGGAGAAGATGACAACCAACCTCTCGGCCCTGAAGGGGGAAATGGAGACTCGGATGTCAAACCTGGAAGACCGTCTGCGTGCCGAGCTGGCTGACAAGTGCCAGATGGAGTCCACCAGAATCTCCCCCAAAGGCGGCCTTCACGACGAGACCGACCAGGGATGCTCAACTCCAACCAGGATCACAAGAGGGGATGATGACCCTTCCCTAGCCAAGCACAACCTCCCAACCTTCGACGGGAAGACGTCGTGGGAGGAATACTTGACCCTCTTTGAGACGGCTGCCATGATGGGAGCCTGGAGCCAGCAGAAGAAGGCTTCGGTTCTCAGCCTGTCGCTCCGAGGAGACGCTCTCAGGGTTCTGCAGGCCATACCCCTGGACAACCGTGGTGACTTTGGGCAGCTGAAGCAGCGCTTGGATATGCGCTATGGCCACAAGTGCCTGGGGCAGCTGTACAAGTCACAGCTGAACACAAGGGTGCAGAAGCCCAACGAGAGCCTCCAGGAGTTTGAGATGGACATCGTCCACCTAGTACGAGACGCTTACCCGACATTCCCTGATGACATCTGCGAGAGCTTGGCAGTGGACAAGTTCCTGAACGGATTGAGAGAATGGGAGACGCAGCAAGCAGTGAAGCTGGCTCTTCCGAAGACGTTGAACGAGGCGCTAAGCCGAGCTCTCGAATTTGAGGCTGTCAAACAGTCCATCAGGGGCCACGCCAGGGTTTGTGCAATCAAGGCAGAGGAGGTCAAACTACCTACAACCGAGGATATAATAGAAAAAGTGCTGCAGCAACTTGAGCCAACGAGACAGAAGGCGCACTGCTGGACGTGTGGCCAGCAAGGACACCTGAGCGCGAGGTGCCCAAAGTCTCAAGGACCGGAGAAATTGGAAGACGACCGCAAGGATGTAGAGACCACCATGGAGATGAACAAATGGCTGAGGAAACAGCTCCAGGATGCCGAGAGAAAGGTCAAAGTCATGGAGACGGAGAACAGGCAGCTGACGAAGAACTTGGCCAGCAGTGAAAGGGTCCGGCGAACAGCGGAGGCCGAGAGGGACGAGTTGCACGAGACTGTGCTGAGCCTGGAGAGACAGAACAAGGGGCTTAAGACTAAGCTCCAGCAGCTGGAAGCTGGGCAGGGGCCCAGGACGAAGGACACCATCGCCAACCTGGAGTCCAAGATCAGCAACACCAAGGAGGCGGGAGCTCGAATGAAGGATAATCACCGGCCAACTCAAAGAGCAAAGTGGTCAAACAATGACCAGCCCGCCCAGAGAGTACAAAAATGCGTCGCATCCAAAGAAGCGCCCCTGTTTGAGACGTTCTGGAGCAAGGTGCAAGAGGGACAGAAGATTCGCCATGGGGTGACCACAGAAGTCCACAAGGACTTATTTGAGGTCACTGGGGACCACACACTGGCATGCAGTGTACCGGAAGATCTAGATATGTCTAGAGGAATTGCACGGGTCTTCCGATACAAATTCGGAGAACCGCAACCCTCGAGCAGCCCGCAAGGAAGAGCTCTGAGACTACCGAAGGGGCGTCAACAAGCATACTGCCTGGTTGTCCCGGATTCCAGCAACCTGGAAGAGGACTACAAGGCATTGTGGGACGGCCTTGTTGAGCTGCGTGACTACATGTTGGAGGATCAGCAGGCGCGTCTGGCAATACCGAAGATGGGTGGCGGCCGCGCTAATCGAGACTGGCGGATAATCCGGAGTATGATTGAAGCAGTGTTCTCGGGAGTCGGCATCAGCGTCATGGTGTGCTGCGAGCAAGCGCAGCCGAGAGCCAGTGGGGAGAAATCCGTGGACTGCCACTTCTTCCTGACCACAGGGTGTCGACGTGGATCAGCATGCCCCTACCTACACAGAGTCAAGACTGTTCCGGGACGAAACAGTCTAGGTGGGGGGTAGTGTTATGTAAATATAAATATTGAAATAAGTATGGGTAGTTATAGTTATAAGAATCCTCAAAAGTATTGGTAGGTAAGATCGATAATTATGTATAAGTGTAGAATTCTCTAGGCTAAGTAGGTATTTGTTATAATTATAGGAATTCTGTATTACATTTGTAGGTAGGATTTTGGTTGTATCTCTAGGTAGTACGTGAAGCGTCGAGAAGTAATAATTACTCTGGAACCGTCTGGCGACTTTAGTTCTGGATCATACTGCTCTGAAGAGTATAAAGGTGCGAATGGCCTGCAGAGCGGACCAGTATCATAGCGACTAACAAACACATCGAAGCCATCTGATCAGTGAACCGAAACCAATGGAATAATCGAGAAAGTAGTGTGAAAATAAATTTTGTAACTGTGTAAAATAAATAACTATTGAAGAAGACCTGTGTATTTTTAATTTGAAGACAATTGAACCCTAATTTCGTAACAATACGGTATATTTTTTGTGGTCCGCCGGGATTCGAGCCCACAACCTTCCATTCAAAGTGTTACCACTGCACTACGGACCGGTCGGACAATTATTTAAAATTGAATATAATATAAAGTTGTCAATTTCAACAAAATTGTCAACTTCCTGTATTATATTTATTTTATTTGTTTTTTATGGTGAGCAACATGTTCATATTTTCAACGAAAATGTATAAAAAAGTTTCTTTGATATGCCAGGTTTTTTTTTATATGCAAATAATTATTTTTCATGATTCTTTCTCTTTATTTTCTCATGATAAATCCGATTTCCAGCGTGAGGTATTTAAATGTGAAAAACGAAGGGAATATTGAATTCTTATTTTGTTTCTCGTATTTGACTTTATGTTGAAAAAAAAGCCTTTCCAATATTTTACACAAATTTGTTTCAGTTTCCTGGAATGTGAGATACTGAAGTATTTTCAACATGACATTTTGTTTATTTTTTCATAAAAATGAAAATTTCTTGACTTATAGGTTGGTATGAGGCTGACCACCCATACTGTAAAAAATGGTTCACTTTGCCAATGTCACCCCTGTTTTAGGGAATGCTGGCAAGAGTTGCAGGGCTTATGTTCATTTGAGGTTTGGATTTTATTTATAAGTACACAATCAGCATTTGTAAGCGCGAACTACACGTGTTTGTTTGTGGGCATACATCTGAGAGCTTTGAATGAATATATCCTTGCAACTTAGATTAAAGATTATTATAGATATAATGATAAACCATTGAAAAACTTTTTGTTAAAAAAATGTGGAATTGAGAATTATATTTCTACATATTACTTAGCTTAGAGGTTGGTTTAGGCTGACCTGCCCATACTGTACAAATGGTTCACTTTGCTAATGTAACCCCTGTTTCAGGGAAGGTCAGGAAGATGTACAAGTTATCAATAGCTATAACTTTTTTGTTTCTTTATTATTTATGATGTAAAATTGTAAGTTTTATGCTTATTGACAAATAGATTCGTGTGAAGCTGACCACCCATACTATAAAAAATTATTCACTTTGCCAATGTCCCCTTTCTTTCTGATGATCATTTGAGATTGGGTTTTTATATTAAAAGTCCACATGCAGCATGTGTAATGTGTCTGCTTGTGAGAATGCATTTAATGTGACTCCCCAATGCTGCACATCTTGGCAACTTAGATAAGATTAGATTAGATAGCCATATGTTCCGATAAAGGTATATTTTCAGAGTTAGTCTGATATACAGTAAACTCTAATTAACAGTATGGCCGTAGACGTGTGGCTCGCTAGCTGTAAAAGCATTTACTTCCAGGGTAACTACGTAGATACATACAACTGAGTATGTATACAATTTTACGTAAAATAAAAATTTTCTTTGTCTGAAAATATATGGAAATGAAAGCAGTGCCTTTATTGAGCGTTTAAGTTACTCTATATAAATGGCAAAACGTTTTTATTGAGTTAAACGTAAAGTTTTATACTACTGGTAAGTATGTCTATGTCAGCCATCCTCAAAGTATGCGTTGTGGTTCCCTAGGGTTTTGCAGAGCAGACGCGTGCATAGAATATAGGCAAATATATTTCAGAATAAATATTTTCTCCCATTTCTTTAAAATACTCATTTGAAATTGACTGAAGTGCTAACGATGATGGCTCCAATCGATTGTTTTTTTTACGTTATTTTTAAAAATCATATTTTGCCTACCTATTAGTCGCATGTGCTTGTATGGGATGCACGCCCCTACCGCAGAGCCTCTGTAGGTGCTGCGCGAGATACTGAAAATCATCCTTTTTAAGGAATCCTGTGTGGGAGACTCCCTAGATTTTAGAGTCTCTAAGGGTCTATGACACAAGTTGTAGTGCCGTAGAGGTGTTGGTGATGTGACGTTTGATGCCCTGATCCTTTGTAGCAGGGCTGTTAGCTGCGTAGTTTTGTGTTGTGTGTTGCGTTGGCTTTGTTTTGAGACACTGAAAGTGGCGATATTGGTTTTGAATAGGACAGGTTTAAATTGGAGTGACAAGATTTCTTTATATCTGGATATACCTATGTGTTTTAGAACATACGGATTCTACTTTTCTGATTTTGTTTATTTTAAGGCTCTGTCATACGTCCGGTAGATAGCTCAGTTGGTAGAGTGCTTGCATTCTATGCCGAGAGCTCGGGTTCAAATCCCACCGAGAATGCCAAAAATGATTTCCCGTTGCGGTGTTTATTTCGAACCAAAAAACAAAATACCGCCAAGGTTCCGCCTTCATAAGAAAAGAGTACCACCCCACTCGGGAGCTGGAAACCCCTCACTTCACTGAAAATTTATAATCTAAGTTTCAAAGATGTATTAACATTTAAGGCTCTCAAATGCATGCCCAGAAACAAACACGTGTAGTTCGCGCTTACAAATGCTAAATGTGTACTTACAAATAAAATCCAACCCTCAAATGAACATAGTCCCTACAACTTTTGCCGACCTTCCCTGACACAGGGGTGACATTGGCAAAGTGAACCATTTCTTTACAGTATGGGTGGTCAGCTACATACCAACCTAAAAGTCAAGGAATACAAATAATAGATAACATTTAAGTATATAAAACAACAAAACCTTAAAAAGAAATCTAAACAAAGTAAAGCCCACCCCCTTACCTGCAAAAATAAATAGCCTTACTCGCCGGATGCGATCCCTTCGGGGATAACGCGGCGAGATGTAACACTATATGCGTAGCATAGTTGTGTCAAACGTCTTGTTTCCTAAAAGTGTAAGTTTGAGAATCGCTGGTCTGTATGAACTTGGAGAAGCACAGCTCTGGTACTCATTAAATAACCAGAGACTTAGTTTCGTACATCCATGTGTAATTACCTGTGGGGAATTGTCCGTATTGTGTTGGGTTTTAATGCTGTACATTTACCGCTAAGCGACAGGTTCAAGTTTTGTACAAAATATAAACCAACAAAAAATGTAGAATATTTTAGTAGGACAGAATCGAAGACGGTAGGGTTTCCATACAATTTTCTTATAAATTTTATGGAGCACGCTTTACTGCTTTCTATCTGTCTGTAGGATTGGTAAATATGTCAAAATTTCTTCCCCTGGGCCCTTCCCCTATTATCTTTGAGGCGAGAACTTGTCGATGGACAAAGCCGAAGACCGAAAAATGTACGGCTGGATCAAATTGGTGAAATTGTGAAAGAATTCCTTAACTTATAGGTTTGTATGAGGCTGACCACCCATACTGTAAAAAATTGTTCACTCGGCCAATGTCACCCCTGTTTCAGGAAAGGTCGGCAAGAGTTGCAGGGATATGTTCATTTGAGATTGGGTTTTTCTATTGTAGGCCCACATGCGGCATGTGTGAGCGCGAAATTAGAAATACATGTCTGCTTGTGGGAATGCATTTAATATTAATCTTAAATGATACATATCTTTGCAGCTTAGATTGGATTAGATTAGACTTTACTATAGTTAGTTCACTTACTATGAGAAGCACCCAATAAAATGTTTTATTCACGATTTCTCATATCAGTCAGTTAATCAGCTCTCATTCAGTTATACCTGTAAGGTGGCGAAATTACAAAGCATTGAAGATAATTTGATATAACAGTATATGGAAATACAATGAGATGGATTAGTATGCTAATGAAATCCTGATATCCGAGTGTGATACTCTGTGACATCTTTGTTGGAGCTCTCTGCCATACTTTGGATTACGGGGTGTGTTCGCAATGTCTCAAGACAAATCATCAATTTGGATTTTTGGTCTTCAAACCAGAATTAACAGTTAAGTAAGCTTTGAAGGGGTGTTTTCACAGCCCTTTGCGAGAAGATTTGCACCACAAAATGCTATAACGCAAGATATCTGCATGATATGATGCATGTTTTTACTGAAAACGCGTTACATGTGGTATGTGGAACCGATTTATTTACATCGATAAGCAGGCCAGCCTTTTGCAAATCGTTTCTTTTTAAGTGAGGACTGCCAGCTAACGTTGAATTTGAATACTTGTAAAGGTTGATCAAGCCAGTATTTTTGTTTTGGTTTTGAAATAAATACCAGAATAGGAAATCAGTTTTGACACCTTGGGTGGGGTTTGCACCCTAGCCCTTTGGCAGGGAACGCAAGAACTCTTCAAAATGATGTGGAGTTTTAAAATAAGATAAGAACGTTGTATTGATCTGCACAGCTTAAACTGAACATGGGGAAAATCTGAACTAACGTAGCCATCTTGTAAAACACCGCTTTTGATAGTTCAATGTCAAGTTAGATGAATTGCTAAATTTAATAAGTAATTTGTCGAAGAATAGAAAAATAATACGCATTGAATTAAGCAGTTTGAAGGCCCTGACATCAAAACAGCGTCTTCATTAAGCTGCCATCGACGTTCAGTTTATTCCATATATTGGTGTAGGTACAAAAATGTTTCACACTTTTTGAATGATCAGATCAGTGTTAAAACTATGCGAACACACATTTTATATCAAGATCGTCGTTAATTGCCTTCCGAACATCGTCGTTAATTGTCTTTTGAGGATCGTCGTTGTATCGTTATGGCAGCTGGGCCGCCTCCCTCCTTCCCTCCCCTCCTCCCCCCCTCCCCTTTTTCCAATTAACCAACCCCCCCCCCCCCCCCCCTCACTCCCACCTCCCCCCAGGTAACAGTCGAGCCTTCTCAGATTTCAGACGCTGGATTCACAGAACTGCGTCTCCGCAAAACGTAAATATTTGCTTTCTGTTAAACTGTGTACCATCTTAATTTACTATTTATTTAAGCGAATAAAAACAAGTTATCGAACAGTATTTACCAAGAAATTATCAATAAACAATACAAAGCTACACTTAGCTACACTTAGTCACGCTTTCCTCGAAGGCATCGCATGAAACGAGTGAAAACTATGTACTTGTACAGGTAAGGGGGCCCGCTTTACGCCAGCCAATTTAGTTGAAATAGGCGTGTATCAGCTCTCTGATTCTAATGTATTGTGAAGGCTGAGTAAGCCTTGTAGGTATTCTATGTTGGGTTTGAAATAAACACCGAAACGTGAAATCAGGAAAACATACTGTAAAAAAATGGTTCACTTTGCCGATGTCACCACTGTTTCAGGAAAGATCGCCAAAAGTTTATTTTAAAAGACTTTTGTTAATTTGAGATTCGGTTTTAATGTTGTAAGTCTACATGCGGCATGTGTAAGAGGGATCTTATACGTGTCTGCTTGTGAGAATGCGTGTAATATGATTTTTAAATGTATTTGTATATTTGCAACTTAGATTATAGATTACAGAAATAATAAACCTTTTAAATATCATAGCTTGCGTGATGAAGAATTAAAATTCATACCACACAGTGCACTTTCTACCACAACGTTCATATTAATGTTTGCATAATTAATGTGTTACGTATATTTCGCTAAGGGTCGCAATTAGCATATTTTTTTAAATAATAAAGTAGCGTAGAAGCAGGGGCGTGCACAGCATATCAAGCATGGACAGGGAACTATACATTTTTTTTACTGTTCCAAAAAGACAAGATATTGATTAATTGTGTCTAATGGTGGTAAATATGCAATTATGTATGTACATGCTTCACATTTAAAAGTTTTCTGAAGCTTAACATCTCTCTAAGTCATCTATAATCTAAGTTGCATAGATTCATTGAATTGCTTAACGAGAAATTGTTCCTTGACTTATAGGTTGGTATGCGGCGGACCACCCATGCTGTAAAAATGGTTCACTTAGCCAATGTCACCCCTGTTACAGGAAAGGACGGCAAGAGTTGCAGGGTGTATGTCCATTTTAGATTTGGTTTTTTATGTTGTAGGTTCACATGAGGCATGTGCAAGCGCGAACTTGTACGTGCCTGTTTGTGAGAATGCATGTAATGTGAATCTCCAATGTAACATATATTTGCAACTTAGATTAGATTAGATTAGATAGATTAGATTGATATTTAAGGCTCATATTTAAGCAGCACATGTATGTTCACTCTTACACATGTTGCATGTGTAAATATAAAATAAACCAAACCTCACATAATCTTTGCAAGTTCTGCAGCCTTTCCCTGAAACCGTAGTGGCATTGACAATAGTGAACCAAGTTTTTACAGCATGGGGGTCAGCTTCACTTCAACCTATTCGTCAAGGAACGCTGCAGCATTTTATTTTGCAAATAATTCAGTAATATGCGTTCGCTCGATAGCTAAGTTAGTAGAATACATGCATTGTATGCCAGAGAACTTGCGTTTGATCCCCAGGGAGGGTGTGAGACATAGTTTTCGGGTTCGGTGTTATTTCCAAGCCCAAAGTAATAGTACCGGTGAGGTTAATTCAGCCTTCATAATAAATAAGACCCAGGCCCCTTGAGGGCTCGAAACCCTCACTTAAGCCAGGGTAGAAGTCTTGACGGCCGTCGGTAGATCTTACCATACCTATTTGTAGATGCGGCGGATAAAAACATTGCGGTGCCTGTTGTTCCATATAAAATGGATCAGCTGTTGATACGGCGCCATGTTTTATTACGTCCTATCTTCAAATAGGTACGGCAAGATCTACCGTCGGCCGTCGAGATTTCAACCCCTAAAATAATTGTGCGTAAGGACAGCTGTCTTGAAAATAAATAGGTCCCACACGCCATATGCGAGCCTCTTTGGCAAGATATAGCAGCTTAGTTGTGGTGCGGCAATAACTATTTGCTTGTATTGAAATTGCGCCACTGGTAAGATGCTGAGGTGCATGGGGAGAAACTGAGGATTGTTTTTCGTGCAATGTCTTACTGGTCATAACTTGCAATAATTTGCTTAAAAGTTATTAAAGGTTCACACGGAGCGAGCGCGTGTTTTGTGGTTGCAATATAATATTATTCAACGAAGAACTTACCAGCACACCTTTATTCAGAAACGATGCTATGAATCCTCACAATGCTTTTTTATGTCTCCAAACATTACTTACTTAGTCAGCCACTTCTTGTCCACTGCTGGACGTAGGCCTCCCCATATCTCTCCAGGCGTCTCTGTCCTGGGCTCTCTGCATCCAGTCACCAGTAACTCTTTTATTATCATCTGACTATCGTGTAAGAGGCCTTCCTCTAGTTATTTTCTTGTCTTCACGAGGTCTCCATTCTACCACTCTTTTCGTCCACCTTTGCTCGCTCAATCTGGCGACATGCCCTGCCCACGACCACTTCTGCTTTGCCACTCTTTTGACTATTTAGTAACTCCCGATCTCCTACGTATTTCAGAATTTCGTATCCGATCTGACAGTCTTATGTGTAGCATAGCTCTTTCGTGCTTTCGTTGTGCTACACGGAGTTTCCTGATAGTCAATTTGGTGAGAGTTAGTGTCTCTGCTCCGTAAGTCATAACTGGCAGGACACACTGGTCATACATTTTCCGTTTCAGGCATTGGGGGATGTTGCTCTATACATTAATGTGAATAAAATTTGTTACATGCGTATGTAGTAAAACTAATAGTAGATATCGGAAAAAAAACTAAAAAATGTATGTATGAGGTATAATGCAGTTTTATGTTACAGTGACATAACGTCACATGACTAAACATCACATGACAAAACATTACATCACAAGACAATACGTCACACGAAAAAACATTACAATGACTAAATATCACAAGAAAATACGTCACAATGACAAAACATCACAAGACAAAATGCCAGCGAGGGTGTCAGAAATCATTTCCCATTATGGTGTTTATTTCAAACCCATAATAAAATACCAGCAAGGGTTATTCAGCCTTCACAAGAAATGAGTCCCAGTCTACTCTTGAGCTGGGAAACCCCTACTTCAACTAAAGTGGTTAGCGTAACGACAGCCCGTTTACCTGTAAAAACAAATAGGTTCCACTTGAAAAGTTATATGTCAGACGCGTGCCCGTGAATCTTAGAGTAAGTGGTTCAATGTTGAAGCTGATCCTAGGAGGATTGTTGATAGATTATTTTTATTATTTGTTCCTAGAAAGAATACAGCAACCGGCCAACATCACTACGATTATTTGGGTGTAAGGTGGTACAATGCACTTTTTTCCAGGTATAAGCATGATAAGCACGCAGATCCTAGGGCCATTAAGTACATGATCAGCAAATATTTGAAAGAGGTGTAAATAGTTGAGTGTTTATATTTGATTGGTTTTTTGTATATTATTCTTATCATTATTATTTTTGTTATTTTTTTCATATATCTACATGTGTGTATATATGTATAATTCCTATTTCTGTATTTTCTATTTAAACATGTTACCTCTTTATGTTATTTTACTTTATTTTTTGTCTTTCTGTTTTTGCTGAGTAAATGACTAAATGGTGTATATATTATTTTTGTTTTTTATGATTTTTATCTATTAAGTGATTAATTTTAAGTTAAGATAAGTTGGAATCCTCCCCAAAACACAAGCTATGCTTACTTTGGGGAGTATTTATTGTAATTAGATTTTTAAAATTTATTTTTATTGTAATACTTTGTACATATTGATAAAAAACAATAAAGACCTTATTATTATTATTATTATTATTATTAGCACCAGAGTAGCGTGCAGTTCTCATAGCGTCGTTTATGAATATGGGTGCAGGTGTCCCGAGTGGAACTAAGCACAGTGTCGGAGCGTGTGTTCACTGCGCCAATGACGTCAATGCTGTGTCGACTTATAAAAATGAATGCAACGGAAAATTATCTAAAGTAAACGATAATACAATGCAGATACAGAAGAAATTATCGCTGCTGTTATATTTATACTATACTTTTCTTGTACAGCCATCTCCATCTACTGCTGGATATAGGCGCCCCCCACTTCTCTCCATCCATCTCTATCTTGCGCTTTCTGAATCTAGTCTCCAGCAAGCCTTCTTATATCATCCGACCATCTCGTGGGAGGTCTCCCTCTGCTTCTCTTATCTTCCCGAGGTCTCCACTCTACCAATCCCTTTGTCCATCTCTGGTTGGTGGTTCTAGCAACATGCCCCGCAAAGGACCATTTTAGCTTTGACACTCTTTCTACGACATCGGTTACTCCCGACCTTATCCGTAGCTCTGAGTTCCTTATTCTGTCGGAGAGTCTTACGTGTAGCATAGGTAGCTCTTTCGTGTCTTCTTTGTGTTACACGGAGTTTCCTTATCGTCGTTTTTGTAAGAGCTAGTGTTTCCGCTCCATAAGCCAATACTGGCAATGCGCATCGGTCGCACAGGGTAAATTTTGTACGTACATTTTGCGTTTCAAACTTTGTGGAATGTTGCTGTCGAAGATGAACTATACTGTTGATATTATCTTTAAATCTCCCTAATATTTTCAACGCAACGAAGCTGCACTTTATGTGCAAAATTTTGCCGTGTTTTCCTCGATAATAGTCGAATCAATAGCTTTCAGAAATTATAAATCTTCCTAATCTTATTATTATTATATGAATGAATTGAAAGCGGCATGCAAAGACCACAACACTATAGTGCATAATATTGTACTGATGTTCTCACTCTCTGGCTTATCTTTAGCCTGGCCAAGTGACTTCACATTTTTCCCCCCATTTTTAACGTGCTAAGTTCATTTCCGCAGACATCCCTGAGGAGTTTCCACTTAAGTTTGCCATGAGCAGCTGCCCATGCAAGAGCCATAAATCTTTTCTGTAATTCGCTTAACGCTGATGCACTCCCATGTGGATTCTCTGGATGGAAAATTCCAGAAGTGTTGGACATTACTGCACTCTGCGTACTACCACAGGCAGAATCTATAATCTCAGTTGCAAATGTACGTTTACATTTAAGGTTCGTATTAAATGCATGCCCACAAACAGACACGTGTAAGTTTGCGCTTACAAATGCTGCATGTGTACTTATAAATTAAAATCCAACCCTGAAATGAATATCAACCCCGCTACTTTTTCCGACCTTCCCTGAAGCAGAGGTGACTTTGGCAAAGTGAACCATTTTCACAATATGGGTGGTGAGCTTCATACCAACCTATAAGTCAAAGAATCAGAACACAAGTGAAATCACAATTTAACAAAAAAAATAACAATCTTTAATAGTGCATCATTTCTTATGGAGTCCCAGACAAAAATCTCAAAAAGAATTAAACAAAACATTTCAACTTATGTAAAACTTTTTCGGTGGCTTCCTTGGTTACATTAAAAAATAGTAATAAATAAATAATCAGATAAAAATCCATCACAACTCTCTTTGCGGGCCCTTTCCTGAGTAACTAGATTTTTTGTAAATCGGTTTCATCGAATTTTAAACAATATTATTTATAAGACCCTCCGCACACTAGACGACTTGTCGCCGCGACAGTCGCCGCGACTAGTCGTCTAGTGTGCGGCTGTGTAGGCGACAGTCGCCGCACAGTACAGCCACACACGAAAAAAACGCTAAAAATGTGAAAAAAAATGTTTTTTTAAATATTTTTTCATGGTGGCAATTCTCAAGTTATATATTTTGTGTAAATTTTATAATTAAGATAAAAAAAATAAAAAACATGCTTGATTTTTTTCATTACTGTCACTCTTTTGCTAAGACCATAAAGTGTAAGAAACAAAAACGGCAGATTTGGGTATAAAGGAGCTTTAAGCCCTCCTCATACCCGTCCCGCATGTGTGTGTCAGAAGGACCCACATGGTCCGCAGTGGGAGCGCGTGTCTAAATATAAACCATTCTCATTCGCAAGAGGAGTGACGCGACCGTCAGAAATCTGCATGAATGGTTCCGCCATTTTTGGGTGATTCACACCTGCATTCTATAAATAGTCACCACACTCGTGGCACCATTATTTTGCAAAGCATTGACGTGTCACAACGCAAAACAGTTCTGCATAAACAAGCATTTATGCTTCGTGTGCTGTGGACAATTTGTTTAGAACACATTTGACTTCTCAAGAGCCCTCTGCGAGCTCGGTCATCGATAAAAAATACAAAGCAATTCGTCCCCTTAGTGTTTGTTGGTATTATGTCCATCAGAGCTACTTTCACATGAGCAATGTTTGTATGTGTAGGTACTGGACGAATGTGTCTTATGAAATCTGGAAATTGAATTTAAAAATATTGAAAACAACTCTCTCATTATCGTGTTTTTCGTTTTTTCTTTAGCTCAGATTGGAAACAATGTGATTTTTAGCAAAATTTCTTTGAAAGGCCATCTTTGAATCAAATGATGGATATAACTTTATCTCTTAGAGTTTTCCCTGTCGTACTCCTCAAGGGTTCCATTTCCACCGTACATACTCCACTCATTTCGATATCACTCGTAGTCCATGTCTCACATGGACAGGTCAAATATATGTAACGCAACTAAGCTACGTATATAGTGTAACTTCTTACCTGGGTAGCATGTGGCGATTCGGGACCTATTTATTTTTACGTGGAACGGGGCCGGCCTCACACCAAACGCTTTCAGTTGAAGTGGGAGTTTCCCAGCTCCCGGGGAGTATAAAATAATAAGCTCAAACAATCTTGTACGTTCAGAAAAAAATGCAAAAACATTTAAAAAGGAATTCGTTGAATAATAGACGAAGCCTCGTTTCAGCGTCGCGCTTGAGCAAATAGCAAACACGCTAACCGTTGTGCTGTAAGCACAAAGAGCGCGGGAAACAGGGAGCCTGGAACATTTGTGTCACGGTTTGTTTGACTTGTGAGGGGTCGTCATCGCATCTGTGTGACGCGGCGCCTTTCCGAGTGGAAAAACCGACGACTCTGTACCCAGGAAGTACAAAACTTTGCGTGTAAGCTCCACTGAAATCGCATTGAAGCTTAAACGCCCACTAGAGGCACTGCTTAAACTAACATACATTTGTCGGAATGTTTTTTAAAGTTGTATACTTGTGTATAAAGCGACAAACCCACCTACCTTTATTGCACCTCGAGAACACAATTTTCACGCTCAATCACAATCGGACCGTAACTTAAACGCTCGCAAGAGATGCTGTTTTAAATTCCATACATTTGTCGGAAGGCTTGGTAAAGTTGATACTTGGGAGGTTAGTGTACAAAGCGACAAACCCACCTGCTTTTATTGCAACTCAAGAACGCAACTTTCACGTAAACGCTTATTAGAGACGCTGTTTTAGTTCTCATACATTTTTTGCTTAGATTGAGTTTAAACGTTTAGTTTTATACTTGGTAGAATAGGGTACAAAGCGACCATTCCCACCTGCCTTTGTTGCATGCCTGTAGTTCTCTACAGCTCGTCGCTTTAGTGCTTGTTTGTCGTATGTCGATCAGAGGTAATATTAAGTGAGAAATGTTTGTATGTGTACTAGACCAATGTATTTTATGAATTGATTTTAAAAATACTGTAGTGTTTTTAGGGTTCTAATGTTTTGAAAATTTAAAATATTGGTCTACTTAATGAAAACGGCTGGAGATTTATTTTAAAGTAATTTGTTTGGTTCACAATTTATTTTACATAACACTTCGATAGTTCACTTTTGCTGACTTGGCCTATAAAGGCTACAAGTACTTTGAGACTGCACTGCTTGCAGGCGATTTACGCCTTTTATAGCTATTACAATCAAACATTCTAGACTTACTTTCGTCTGGAAACGTCTATGATATTCCAAAAGCTTCCAATACACTTATTACTTATATAATATTTCCTTACTAAATAATAATTCATCCTACCGCTAGAGTCTTTATACACCTACCCTATTTAGTTTGTTTTAAGTACTATTTACATAACAATACCAAAATCAGTTTTCACATTATCGTGTTTTATGTTTTTTTCTCAGCTTAGATTGTGAAGAATGTAATTCTCAAGACAATTTCAAAAGTCGTCTTTGAATCAAATGGTAGATACGCCAAACAAGCAGTGGGGGGACGAGCTGTGTGCTTACAAACTGGAAACATTCGTATACAAAGCCAGTCATTGACTTAAGTCTTTCATTTTCCTTTTTTTATTTCCACTTTTATTCTTTTTCTGCTTGTGCCTAGTCAATGAAGTCCCACCCTTTTCGACAGCTACAGGGTGAGTACTGTACTGTATCCTGCCGCCGTTCCACTAGGGGTGGCCGGTACCTCCGCAGATGCGCCTCCACTTTTTTCTGTCCTTACAAACCACTTTCATTTCCTCAATATTCATCACCTTTTTCATACTGTTATGTAAATATAAATATTGAAATAAGTATGGGTAGTTATAGTTATAAGAATCCTCAAAAGTATTGGTAGGTAAGATCGATAATTATGTATGTATAAGTGTAGAATTCTCTAGGCTAAGTAGGTATTTGTTATAATTATAGGAATACTGTATTGCATTGGTAGGTAGGATTTTGGTTGTGTCTAGGTAGTACGTGAAACATCGAGAAGTAATAATTACTCTGGAACCGTCTGGCGACTTTAGTTCTAGATCATACTGCTCTACAGAGTATAAAGGTGCGAATGGCCTGCAGAGCGGGCCAGTATCATAGAGACTTACAAACACATCGAAGTCATCTGATCAGTGAACCAAAACCAAGTGGAATAATCGAGAAAGTAGTGTGAAAATAAATTTTGTAACTGTGTAAAATAAATAACTATTGAAGAAGACCTGTGTATTTTTAATTTGAAGACAATTGAACCCTAATTTCGTAACAATACATACTCTTCTCTAATTCTCACTCTGCAGGTTCCATTCTTTCGCAATCTCACCTTTTTGGTCTAACCATTCTTTCCTCGGCCTTCCCCTTCCGCGCTTTCCTCTGACATTTCCTTTGTACACTTTCTTCGTTAGACGTTCATCATCCATTCTTTCGAGATGTCCGAACCATCTCATTGTACTTTTTTGTACTTTCATTCTCATATTCTCTTTTATACCACACTCGTTCATCCCCCAATCATTACGTACTCTATCATTCAATGTCTTTCCAGCCATTGCTCTCAGGTAAGCCATTTCAACCGCACATACTTTACTCAGCTCACATTCATTAACTGTCCACGCCTCACTTCCATACATCAATGTCGGAACCAATATGCCATTGGGGACCGCCAATGTGAGGACATGAATTTTTGTCTCTACCAAAAAGCTGTGTTGATGTCGCCACTCAACATCCTTTGACTCGAAGTATAAAGATCTTTAATAAGGAAAAAATATGTGGTCATTTTGAGCTGTAATTTAATAAGATTAACAAATTTAATAATAGAGTTCCTTCCAGCGTGCTGATGGCTGTGAGATGAAAATGATAGATTATTTATTTCCGGTGGCGCCGTTTAATGATCACAGACCGCCGATCAAGGGCGCCGTGGCTCTTCGAAAACAGCATTTTCTTAAATCTTCTCTTCTCTTCTGAAGGTGATGGTGGGCTGGTCAGAGCGAAGGTCGACAGGCAGCTTATTTCAGGCAACTGGCCCGGCTACCCTTAAGCTCCTGTCCACAAAATTGGATGCACAGTAATAAGAGAAACCCATGGTATACAAAACAAATCTGTGATAAAATGATATGATGGTTTAGAAAGCTGGCAATGGTGCGGCTCCTTCATATTTGTCTGACATGTTCTCACCCCTTGAGATAGATTTGAGGGGCCAGACGCTGAGATCTGCGGGTATGAGGTGGTTGACTTACCCCGCTGCATCGTCAGACACGCATAATTTTGGAAACCGTGTTTTCCGATTTACTAGCCCAAATGGAGTGGAACGGACTGCTTCCTAATGCGAGGAAGGCAAAAACTGTTGGTATCTTTTAAGGAGCAATAAACACGCCTCTTAAGTGATTTGAGAGGGCCCTTGAGGTGTGACACACACGAAAATGGCGTTCTTTAATTATGTGTGCCTTCCAAATAAATGATCCTTGTATTGTATGTAAATACAAAAATTTCACAATAAATATTTCAAACAAAAAACCATTTCATAACCGTAATTTTACATTGTTTCAGTTTACAAGTACGTAGGTATGAGGTTGACCACCCCTACTTTAAAAATATAGGTCACTTTTGTCAACGCCACCCCTTTCAGAGAAAAGGCGACAAGAGTTGTAGAGCTAATGAGAGTAGTAGTGAATTATAATTTGCAACGTAATTATAGAATAAAGAAGAATAATTAATTTAATAATTTTGAATATTATTAACAAACTAATTAAGCTAATGTTGTTTTCTAAGCTTATAACAATATGGCTTTAGTTTACTAATGCGTGCTTGCCTTTCATATATCAAATTTATAAAATGATGGACACTGCTCTTGGGCATTGTATTTTACTTATTTTAATACAAATAAAATAAATCTTGTGGAATTAAAATTCTCTACTGAAAAATTATTTTATTATTATTTTATAAATTGGTCATCAGGAATGCAATTCACAAACCTTTTTTGCCTATCCAGAAACATGTATTTACATTCCATAATCTTTAATTTAAGTTGCAAAGATATATTGCATTAAAGATTCATATTAAATGCAATCCCATAAGCAGACATGTAAATAAGTTCGCGATTACAAATTCCACATGTGAACTTACAATATAAAAACCAAATCTCAAATGAACATAATCCCTGCAACTTTTGCCGACCTTTCCTGAAACAAGGGTGACATTGGCAAAACGAACCATTTTTTTGCAGCATGGGGGATGAAATTTTTCAACTTTTTCTAATATTACCACGGTTTCGGAGAAAGGCTGTAGGAGTGGTTTGGTTTATTTTGTATATACCCAATGTAAGCTCAAACTTACCTAACTGTGACTGTTTGTGGGCATGAATAAAATATAAACCTAAAATGTCAAGGTATCTTTGTAACTTAGATTATAGATTATATGTCTATAATCTATAATCTAAGTTGCAAGGATATATTCATTCAAAGCTCTCAGATGTATGCCCACAAACAAACACGTGTAGTTCGCGCTTACAAATGCTGATTGTGTACTTACAAATAAAATCCAAACCTCAAATGAACATAAGCCCTGCAACTCTTGCCGACATTCCCTGAAACAGGGGTGACATTGGCAAAGTGAACCATTTTTTACAGTATGGGTGTAATTCATAAAAAATGTCTCGTCATACACACATAAGTATTTTCGCCTTATTTATCAATCACTTTTATATTGAAGTGCCTATTCAGATTCAGAAGTGATTCGTTCCTTCAATTTTTAGTGCCAATAACCGGGTAGAAGGGTCAGGCTTTGAGATTTGCATGGAGTCTATTATACAAGTGTGACTATACCATTAATCTCCATTACACTGGCGCTGGGGACGCCCACCTAATGTTCACGCTTTTCCAGGCGACTTGTTCAACATGTCATCATCAAATTTCAGTTAACCAGCTGTGACCTAATGGCAAACTACTCCATCGAAAATGTTTGATTCAAAAAAGTATCCACCTGAAATTCTAAAATTAATAAACGAGTAATTAATTGACTGAGTCAAATAATTTGACTCATAGGTCGGTAAAGAAGGCCAAAATCTTGTCGGTGGCATCATACTTCGAAAACGCAGTTGTTTGCTTGGGCATAAACAACACAAAAATCATCGTAGAACTGTGGGAGTTAGAGCATAAGAAAGAGCGGAAAATTTTAAGTAGGATAGCATTCATAACTCATTTTTTACCAAAACGTCGCTTTTGCACTTACTTTCTTTTTAACCGTTGCTATTATTATCATTAAATAAGAGTTTTAGGCTTACACGGCCGGCTGATGATGCTGGAGTGATGTTTTCCGGGATCTGTTGCCGTGGTCTGTGGGAGCTGGAGCTTCCGGACGTTTCGCCCATTTCTACGATGGGCTTCTTCAGCGTGAAGTATGATGATGATGATGATCTTGATGAGAAATGTGAGCCTCTGTAAATTTTAATCATTTTTTTCCTATCCACATCTCACAGTTCTCATCAAGATCATCAGCATCATAATACTTCACGCTGAAGAAGCCCATCGTAGAAATGGGCGAAACGTCCGGAAGCTCCAGCTCCCACAGACCACGGCAACAGATCCCGGAAAACATCACTCCAGCATTATTATCATTATTACTATATTACAAATTATAGATATCAATATTTAATTCCTGTTTTCGCAGTGGAGAAAATTGATACAGAAATCTCGTTGTTCACCGTGACCGAGGCGGAATCCCGAAGCTCTGAATGGGGAGGAGGGGTTGTGACCTTGCCCTATATCTGCTGTCCTCTTACACACCCTAATCACCCCCAGTCTACCACCCCCCTCCCCAAACAGGGGGCGCAGTCTAGCTCAGCCTCGAACATTCAAAGTGCGTATAAAACCTTTACGACTCAGATAATATAAATTTATGTATGTTTTGTTTTTTCGCGTTAATTAAAAACATATTTTGTAAGCTACGATTTAGAGCTCTCCTTATTTTTCGAATGTATTTTTTTTTCTTACTTAATAATCGTATCATGGAAAAAGATAATTAATTCATAAAGTATATTTTAACACAAAAAAGAGTTTCAATTCATTTTAAAATATTAAATTCGTAATTTGTACAATTCATCCCTGAAAGAATATCAGTGGCATTTGTATTTTAAGTATGTATTGGTTTTTCCTTTTAATACAATTTTTTTGTCTTTCTTAATTTTTTTTTTAAATAAAATAGATTCATGAAGAGGAATGCAACTCACCAACCTATTTTGTCTGGCCAGTTGTCTTGTGTGTATGCAATGACATCTGTTGAACCAGTGTCGAAGTTATTGTCGATAGGATAAGGCCGGCGTTTTTGCCAAATTCGAGTGCCAACGCCTTATACCCCTCGACCATCCCAGCGACTTTTTTTTAAATTATGGTTTTTAATCAAATGTAACCGATTTCATGCACAACTGCGAAACATTTACTCAACTGAAATGGGCCTTAAACAAATAGGATTTAAATGCTCAAAACAATAATTTAATAAAATGTATAGCATTGCGTTTTATACAAAAGCTTCAGCCCTTACAGTGGGGTAGTAGTACCTCCCCCACTCTAACCCCCCCCCCCCCCTCCCACCACCCGCAGGCTGTGACCCATTTGTTGTGTGCGCCAAGGGTCGTACTGGGGGGTGGTTGGGGGGGAGTTAGGAGCAGGGGGAGGCATGTAACGGATAATACGCAGTAACAAAATACTCGTTCCTGTAACTGTCCATAGAAAAATATTACATCGGAAATCGGAGCACTGAAGACGCAGCTTTTCAGTGTGACTTTATGAAAAGATGCTCATTGTTAGGTATTTTTTCATTGTAAGTCAATGATTTTTCAATTTGAAATCCTGAAGAAGAAGGGTCTTTTCATTTTTGCTAAAACAATTTTGAAAAGCAGATAAAATGTGAGGGTTTTTCTTACTTTATTTTATAAGGATCTTCAATGTGGTGTTTGGCCGTGCTCTGAAGAATTATGACTGCTTGAGTGCATAGCGCCAGGAATCATATCACTCACAATTGAGGATAGTGAACCAAAAACTTTGTAAACACTTTTATTTATCCACAATCACAATATTTATATAATTATTTATTTTATCCACAATCACAATGTATATATAATAAACCACAGCAATATTGATTACATATAACCAAAATTAACATGCTTGTGGCTCTCCCGCCAGGGAAGCTTTTTTTTAAATATTTATAAAAATGGACTTTCACTGTGTTAACAGATCAACACTAAAAAATATTGCAGATAAATCATGTTGAAAAAAAAGGTTGCTTAACTTCGGTGATCTGATGAGAACCGGTGCTTTCAACATGGTATCGTCGTTGACAAAAAGTGATGTTTGACAAATTCTTCTTCTGTTTCAATCCTAGGATTGGTTTGCAGCAATATCTTTTATTCTTGTTCTCCATTCCTCCCTGTCTTGTGCGGCTCTTTTTAGGTCTGCAAATGTTGAGCAGCGCACGTCCACCAGCAGGTCCTCCAGGTACTCTTGGCGTGGACGTCCCCTAGAGTTGAAAACAAACACTTAAGGGATGAAAAGTCACCAACGTAGCTCGAAACTTTTTTGTTTTTCAAAATGGTGACGTTGCATGTTGCGTGTGCGAAGGCAGTTTACGAGTAGAATGGCTGTTGGTAATTGTTTAATATTTATTTCGACGCAATTATTATTTGTTTAGTTTGTTTGTGGGAAAAGTAGGCCGATAAATTTTTAATCACGAATGCTCGGACATGTTGATGTTTATTTCAAAGTCACACCACTGAAACATTAAGTAGGTAAAACTTAGTTTTCTTTTAATACTTGACGTCAAAATATGAACACAACGGATGACACGAAATGAATAGAAGGAAATGTATCAAAAAGGTGATGGATATGAATGAATTGAAAGAAGTTGGACCGGTCCGTAGTCCAGTGGCAACACTTCGGACTCGTAAAATGGAAGTTTGTGGATTCGGATCCCGGCGGAGCACAAAAATATACCATTTATATTTCCAAATGTGCTCTTCGCTGGGTTGAAAAATTCTCAAACCTTTACCAAGGACCGGTCACTGAAAGGTCGAAGGGATGAATGAAGGCAAATCTGCAGAGTCTCTGGCCACCCCTAGCAGAATGGTGTCAGAGTTACAGTTACAGTCACGAAGAGTTGGAATGGAAAATTCGATGTACTAAAAAAGGATAATATTAATATATTTTTTTTAGGTATGAGGCTGACCACCAATACTGTAAAAAAATGCTCCACTTTGCCTTGTTGAACAAGTGACGTCCTATTTTCTCCCTAAATAGAGGTGCGGAGAAACCCGGCTGGGTGATGGCATAATTTTGTCTCTGTCAATTATCCTGCAGACCTCATTTCACACAATGAAAATATTTTTATTCTAACTTCTTCGATTTTTCCCGTAGCAAGAATGTCTTATAAAGTTAGTTTAAAGAATTTTAAATGCTTTATCAGTCAGAGATACTATGCTAGTTGGTTTACACGATGTCTTCTCAAATTCGGAACATCAAAGCGTTTGCCAAATTGTTTAATTTTGCAATGTTTTTGGGAAATAGAACGTAGAACGTTGATGAATAGTATTGGTTTTGATGTCTTACATTAGAATGCATTGATTGACATACTGTAAGCCATTTAGTAACAATTTTGTACAAGGGCATAGTGGAAATGAATCTAGCAAATTTCAAGGAAGTACAGCAGGAGCGTGCATCCCAAATAGGCCAAGGTAGGCAACACAGTGCTACAACCCATTTTACTTCAGAATAATGGTCTATAACTGTGATTTATTATATATCTGAGTGTATAATTTTGAATAAGAATTGAAAGACATCTCGAAAGAATGGATGATGAACGACTAACGAATAAAGTGTACAAAGGAAATGTCAGAGTAAAGCTCGGAAGGGGAAGGCCGAGGAAAGAATGGTTAGACCAAATAGGTGAGATTACGAAAGAATGGAATCTGCAAAGTGAGAATAAGAGAAGAGTATGTATGAAAAAGGTGATGAATATTGAGGAAACGAAAGTGGTTTGTAAGGACAAAAAAAAATGGAGGCGCATCTGCGGAGGTACCGGCTACCCCTAGTGGAACGGCGGCAGGATACAGTACAGTACAGATAATCTAAGTTGCACAGATAAATTAACATTTAAAATTGCATATTAAATGCATGCCCACAAACAGACACTTCTAAGTAAGCGCATACAAATATGTACTTCATCTGTACCTACTTACAAATTTCAATACAAACCTTAAATGAACATAAATCTTGCATCTTAAAACGGGTCTACTATCTATAATCTAAGTTGCAAAGACGTATTACATTTATGATTCATATTTAATGCAATCTCACAATCAGACGCGTATAAGTTCGCCTTTGCACATGCAGTGTGTAGAACTACAATACCCAATCTAAAATAAACATAAGCACTGCAACTCTTGCCGACCTTGCGTGAAACAGGGGTGACGTTAGAAAAGGGAATATTCTTTACAGTATGGGTGGTCAGCCTCATACCAACCTATAAGTCAAGGAATTTCGATGAGTGATTCTTGGAAATTAAATTATTTTTCAATTTGTTTATAGAAGAGCAAGGTCTATAATCTATATAATCTATAATCTAAGTTGCAAGGATATATTCATTTAAAGCTCTCAGATGTATGCCCACAAACCAACACGTGTAGTTCGCGCTAACAAATGCTGAATGTGTACTTACAAATAAAATCCAAACCTCAAATGAACATAAATCCCACAACTTTTGCCGACCTTCCCTGACACAGGGGTGACATTGGCAAAGTGAACCATTTTTTACAGTATGGGTGGTCAGCCTCATACCAACCTATAAGTCAAGGAATACAGGTCAAGGTCATGCTATTTATTTTGTATTGTTTGCCCATTTGTAGTGCACGCGTCTGGCTAGAAGCCTAGGATACACATACATACTTAGAAAATAGAAGAGAACTTGTAAGTCACATATGAGTATTTTTCTTTTTAAAACGCGCACCGAATTTGAATACATATCTTAGTTCTAGGCTGTTCTCTAATCCTGCTTTTCATATAACATTTGATTCATAGCTGATCTACGGAACATCTTTTTTTGTATTGTAAATTCGCTGTAGGCTGCGGATGAGCCACGGCTTTGCTGTTTGAGAATAACACCATTTGGGATTATAATTTTATTAGTTGAGCATATAATATCTAGTGGAGATGTTGCTTTTTATTTGCTTTCAAGGCAAAATTTTACGATCGGAACGGCAATACGCGTAAAAGCTTCGGATAGAGATTTTTTATATTTTAAGTCAGTAGGGAATGCAATCTTGATCTCGCGAGATCCCGATATTCCGAGATCTCACCTCATTTTTCGAGATCAATCTCGAAGCATAAGATGACGAGTTCTCGACCGAAATTGACGAGATCGAGCGGCAGTACGCTCCCCCAGTTCTTGTTTGCCGTTTAGACCAATTCTTTCAAATATGACTTTTTAATGCATTTGTCTTAAGAATCAAATTCTACACATTTGAGCTAAGAAAAAAACGTAAAATTCGATAATGTGAGAGTTGTTTTAAATATTTTTGAAATAAATTTCCTGTTTTCATAAGACGCATTGGTCCTGTACACATGCAAACATTGCTCATGTAAAATTAGCTTAATGGTCTATACGGCAAACAAGAACTAAGGCAGCGAGTAATCGGCAATGCATGACACGTGCTCTCTGCGCGCGAGCGATTCGCTGACTCACGAAGGAAAGGACGGATCGCATACGCAAACTATCCTGACTATTCCCGAGTACCTACGATGTTGGTCGAGCGGGATAGAAAATAAGAAGTGATATAGTTTTGACTGGAGTAAGTGAGCGGAAGATATTCGAGTGCGTGCAGGCACTGGTTTGTCTACAATTGTTTCAGTTGTGCAGTTACTGTCATGGTGTGCTAAAATTATGTGTTTTTATGGGTTAATTGATCGAAAAATTGTATTATTTTGTTACCATTCGAGATCTCGAAAATGCCGAGATCTTGCCGGTATCGAATTTCTGATCCCTTGAGATCTCGACTTAGCGATCTCGGATTGCATTCCCTATAAGTCAGTGATGGAATATTTATACACGTTCTAGGTGAAATTTTCTAATCTTAATATAGTGTACAGATTTACGTAGTTATAAAAATATTCATGGATAATAATAATAATAAAATAAGGATGATTTCGGTACTTTAAGTCGTTGTAGATGTTTATATTTATATTTAAACTTTGCCCACAAGCAGACACGCGGCCATGTTTGCATTTGGACATACTGCATGTGTACTCACAAAATAAAAACTCACACTTTCAACGAACATAAACCTTATAATCTTAGCTAAAAAGATAAATTGGCATTTAAGGTTCATATTAATTGCTTGTATTCCTTGACTTATAGGCTGGTATGAGGCTGATCACCCATACTGTAAAAAATGGTTCACTTTGCCAATGTCACTCCTGCTTCAGGGAAGGACGGCAAGAGTTGAAGGGTTTATGTTCATTTGAGATTGGGTTTTTTATACTGTACTTAGATCCACATGCGGCATGTGTGAGCGCGAAATTATGCGTGTCTGCTTGTGAGAATGCATTTAATATGAATTTCAAATGGTACATATCTTTGCAGCTTAGATTTAGATTAAATGCATACCCAACGTTGCAACCCCTGCCACATTACCTGAAACAGTGATGGCATTGGTAAAAGCGATTTAAAATTGACAAAATAAACCAATAATCGTTTGTGAACAGTCTTGAAGGTGTTTTACAGATTATATAATTATTTATAATTAAAATAATTACGAATCTGAAAGCTTGGTGCTGGAATTTTCTTCGTATTTATTTTATTTATGCAAAGAAAACTTTGATGGGCCGCCGGCCGATTCCGAGAAAATTAAATTAGTTGGTTTCCTCCCCAAAACACAAGCTATGCTTACTTTGGGGAGTATTTATTGTAATTAGATTTTTAAAATTTATTTTTATTGTAATACTTTGTACATATTGATAAAAAACAATAAAGACCTTATGATATGATTATGATTATGACTTTATATATTTATTGAAGAATATTAATTGCTGAATATTATTTCAAATGAAATAATCTCTTTTTTCACGAACCGAACAAATTAATTTAAATTTTGACCTTCATTGATACTTTTATTTTCTGACCGTAAAATTATGTATAAAATATTTTCGAACTCTGATTATTTATACAAAATATTAGTTGAAAAAAAAACGAAACCCCTGTCGAGCATACAAAATATTACGCTTTTTAGTTTCGTACGAGTATGTTAACAAATTCATATGCGTTACTTTGGTAAAAACGAAAGTGTCACAAGTCCTTGGTCACCAAAGATCATTGACGCTACAAAAAGGTGTGGGTCTCGGCCTTGTCTTGTCTCAAGTATTTGTCTCCTCAAGGAGTTGTTTCCTCAGGGAGTTGCCTCATCAAGCAGTTGCCTCCTCAAAAAATTGCCTACTCAGGGAGCTGCCTCCTCAAGGTTTTGCCTACTCAGGGAATTGCCTCCTGAAGGAGTTGCCTACTCACGGAGTGGCCTCCTCAAATATTTGTCTACTCAGGGAGTTGCCTATTCAAAGGATTTCTTCCTCAAGGAATTTCCTATTCAGGGAGTTGCCTATACTCAAGCAGCTGCCTTCTCAAAAATTTGCCTACTCAGGGATTTTCCTACTCAGGGATTTGCCTACTCAGGGATATGCCTACTCAAGGAGTTGCCTCCTCAAAAATTTGCCTCCTCAGGGAGTTGCCTACTCAAGGAGTTGCCTCCTCAAAAATTTGCCTCCTCAGGGAGTTGCCTACTCAAGGAGTTGCCTCCTCAAATATTTGTCTACTCAGGGAGTTGCCTATTCAAGAAATTTCCTCCTCAAGAAGTTTCCTATTCAGGGAGTTACCTACTCAAGCAGCTGCCTTCTCAAAGATTTGCCTACTCAAGGATTTTCCTACTCAGGGAATCGCCTACTCAGGGGTTGCCTACTCAAGGATTTTCCTCCTCAGGGATTTGCCTACTCAGGGATTATCCTACTCAGGGAGTTGCCTACTCAGGGATTTGCCTACTCAGGGATTTTCCTACTCAGGGAGTTGCCTACTCAGGGATTTTCCTACTCAGGGAATCACCTACTCAGGGATTTGCCTACTCAGGGATTTGCCTACTCAGGGATTTTCCTACTCAGGGAGTTGCCTACTCAGGGATTTTCCTACTCAGGGAATCACCTACTCAGGGATTTGCCTACTCAGGGATTTTCCTACTCAGGGAATCACCTACTCAGGGAGTTGCCTACTCAGGGATTTGCCTACTCAGGGATTTTCCTACTCAGGGATTTGCCTACTCAGTGAATTGCCTACTCAGGGATTTGCCTTTTTCTTTGACATCATTTGACATGAAATTTGGCAGATTTGTATCTATTACATAATTAATATTCTCCACAATGTCAAAAAACAAACCGTTAAACTTTTACTTATTAAGTATAATCAGAGTCTCTCCAACGCTTTAAAATTGATGAGGTTTAATTAGACTTCCCTTCACGTAGCCTGTAGCTATGGCGGGACAAGCTGCGGCACATACGTGATAGCATGACGTCACCGTGCATGAACAAATAAGGCTCAAGGCGGGAAGCAACACTGCCGCTTGCTTTCATCTTTTATTACTCGCTAATTATTTCAGGGAACGCAGACGCGGGATCCCATTTAATTTCCTAGACGCTTGAGCCCTGTAATGAGAATCGATAATCCGAGGAAATGGTGTTGACAACACGTGACTAAGCCACACATATAGTGTAACTTCTTGCCGCGTTCCCCCTGAAATGGTCGCATGCGAGTGAGACCTATACAGAGATTTCACATTTCTATTTATTTACACTCTTAAGTACTACAAATGTGTGATTTTGTATCCTGCTTTAGGAATGCAATTCACAAATTCTTTTTGCCTGGTCAGATACAGATATTAACATTATTAATTAATTATTCATTATCTAATATTTCATGAATACAATTACTCTATGACATCTGTTTAACTAGGGTCAAAGTTATTGTTAATGGGACACGGCGCAGGCGGGGTTCAAACTTGCGATTGTTTCAATAACGCAAATTAGAGTGCTCCTTGACTTATAGGTTGGTATGCGGCGGACCACCCATACTGTAAAAAAATGGTTCACTTTGCGGCATGAGTTGCAGGGCTTATGTTCATTTGAGATTGGGTTTTTATATTGTAGGTCCACATGCGGCATGTGTTAGCGCGAAATTATCCATGTCTGCTTGTGGGAATGCATGTAATATAAATCTTAAATGATATATATCTTTGCAGCTTAGATTAGATTAGATTAGATTAGATTAGACGCATTATCTGCTCGACCATACCAGCGAAGATTGAGTAAGCCGTCCAGGGATGGAAGTCTCGACCACCGTCAGTATATTTTACCATATATATTTGAAGCTATGACGGAATAAAACATGGGGGTATAGAAACAGCTGATCCATTTTATTTGGAAGCACGTTGAACATCAGCTGTTCTGGCGCCGCCATGTTTTATTTTGTCCTTTCTTCAAATAGGAACGTTAATATCTAACGAGACTTCCACCCCTCGTGCCGTGATTTTGGGTCTGAAATAAATACTCATATTACATACACTTCAATTCGATTCAAGTCATGTCCAGATATGTACTCTTTATATAGGTGTATGTCTTTTCTGTACATAATATGTTTATTTTATATAGATCGAGTGTGTCATATGACCGTAAAGTTCAAATTACTCTCGGATCGTTTTGTTTTGCCCTCGACCTTAAGCCAACCTTTCGGAAATATAAATGAAATTATACCTAAAATGTCAAAAAAAAAAAACTTGTTTGAATAAAAATAATGTTCAAACTGAGATAAAGAAAAGCACGTATGTGATGAGGTTAAGAATATTTAATTATGTACAAATAAAAATCTTTTTTTTCTTCACGAGTTTATTTATTTCCTCTGGCGCTTTCAGTGTTATCACACCATTATCAAGAGAACAACTGATAAGGAAAAAAAATTAAGGAACTCATCACCATCTTAAGTTATTTACCTTTCAATCTACGATACGAACTGATTACTTCTCGTCAAGAATTGATTTCAAAAAATATATATATATTTAACAAGCTTGATTGGTAGAACTCTGAAAAATAAGCGCTTTAAAAACTAAATCCCTGGACTCATAAATTCTTGTTCTAACAAGTTATATAATATGACTAAATGTTAATATTTCCTTCATCAAACACCGTTTAAGCTTCTGGGGTAGGTCGGAAGCCGCCCGTCTATTTCCGTTTCAGCATCATATGCGTTGCGTTAATTTTTCAAGAAGTCCGGGTGCTACTGACGGTGCGAACAGTCCATTTTCCGCACGCAACAGCACGTGACGTCACGTGACCGCACGCCACAGCACGGGACCGCAACGTGCGTGCGTCTCACGGCATATAAAACCGCACTCGTGCCTTGTTCAGACGGGTCGATTTCTGTAGGAGCGAGTAGCGAGTGATTGGTAGCCTGAACTGTCCAGGTGAAGACCACACGCAAGTAACCTAGTTTGAACCTGTAGTAAGTTTATTGCATTTGGACAAAATACGAGCAACTTGATGTAACTTATCATAAAAGGTCAAATATTTTTTTATTTCGTAGACCTTCCCCAATCTTCTCCGTATTTGTCTATCGGATGCTTTGTTCAGCCATCTTGATGTCGTCCAGCCAACACAGTTGGGGTCTTCTCACTCCCCGCAGGATGTCCTGGGCCGCCACTGGACGATCCTTTTCTTGTGTCGTGACCTGCCCAGCGCCATTTCAAACAGGCCACTCTCTGTATAACATCAGTGACACCAGTGCGTCTACGGATCTCCTGGTTTGGAACCCTGTCTCTGAGGCTGATTCCCAGTTTCCTCCTTTCAATGGCTCTTTAAAACGTCCTCATTCTGTTGGCGCTATACTGAGTGAGCCCTTTTGTTTCCATGCCATAGGTGAAAACTGGAAACACGCATGACTACTATGCACACATGAATTGTATCCTTTATTATATTACTCCAGACCGTCGTCATTCGCTTACATTTTCGATTCTCAAAATTAATGCCATCACAACAGAGGAAACACATTCCTGATCTATGGAAAATTAATTTTTGTATATATGCTGCAATGCTGCGAGCTTTCGCGTTTGTGTTTAAAAATGTATGAAAACTTTTTTCAATATACCTGTTTCTTCATACTGAAAATGTATGGAAATAAATTGACATCTAGCGGCAAAACATGAAAGTTTTTTTTATATTTTCTTTTATTTCATGCAAATTAAAAAAAAGAATACACAAAATAAAAATGGATTTAAATCTGTAATCTAAGTTGCAAAGATTTAAAACATTTGAGATTCATATTACATGCATTCTTACAAGCAGACATGTATAAGTTCGCGCTTACATATGCTGCATGTGTACTTACAACATAACAACCCATTCCAAATGAACATAAGCCCTGCAACTATTGCCAACCTTCCCTGAAACAAAGGTGAAATTTGCAAAATAAACCATTTTTTTAAGTATGGGTGGTCAGCCTCATACCAACCTATAAGTCAACGAAATTATTTTGTGTATTTCTTTACATAATCTAAGTTGCAAAGATACATAACATTTGAGATTCATATTAAATGCATTCCCACAAGCAGACAGGTAAATGTTCGCGCTTACAAATGCCCCATGCGGACTTACAACAAAAAACCTAAACTCAAATGAACATAAGCCCTGCAACTCTTGCCGACTTTTCCTCAAACAGAGATAAAATTTGCATGGTGAACCATTGCTTACAGTATGGGTGGTCAGCCACATACTAACCTTTTAGTCAAGGAAATTATTTTGTTTAGTTCTATAATCTAAGTTGCAAAGACACATACCATTTGAGATTCATATTAAATGCATTCCCTCAAGCACACACTTATAAGTTCGCGTTTACACATGCTGCATGTGTCCTTACAACATAAAAACAAAATCTCTAATGAACATAAGCTCTGCAACTCTTGCCCATCTTCCCTCAAACAGGGGTGACGTTGGCAAAGTGAACCATTTTTACAGTATGGGTGGTCAGCCTCATACCAACCTATAAGACAAGGGAATTATTTTGATTTCTATTCTTTATAATCTGTAATCTAAGTTGCAAAGCTATATTACATAGTTATATAACAGTGACAAAACGATACATGACCAAATAACAAAGTAACAAAACAGCACAGTGACAAAAAAGCACGGGGACAAAACAAACAGTGAAAAAACAGGAAGGTGACAAAAAGGCACAGTGACATAACAGCACAGTGACAAAACAGCACGGTGATAAAACAGCACATTGATCTAACAGCACAGTGACAAAACGGCACATTGACAAAAAAGCACGGTGAAAAAACAGCACAGTGACATAACAGCACAGTGACAAAACAGCACGGTGACAAAACAGCACAGTGATTTAACAGCACAGTGACAAAACGGCACATTGACAAAAAAACACGGTGACAAAACAGCACAGTGACATAACAGCACAGTGACAAAACAGCACAGTGACAAAAAATGACGGTGACAAAACAACACAGTGACAAATCAGCACAGTGACCAAACTACACGGTGACAAAACACCACAGTAACAAAACAGCACAGTAACAAAGCAGCACGTTGACAAAACAGCATAGTGACAAAACAACACGGAGACAAAAAAGCACAGTGAAAGAACAGCACAGTGACACAACAACACGGTGACAAAACAACACGGTAACAAAACAGCACAGTGACAAAACAGCACAGTGACAAAACAGCACAGTGACAAATCAGCACAGTGTCAAAACAGCACAGTGACAGAACAGCACTTTAACCAAAAATCACAGTGACATAACACAAGTACACTAGCAGACTCGTAAAAGTTCACGCTTACACATGCTGCATGTGGACTTACAACATCAACACCCAACTCAAATGAACATAAGTGCAACTCTTTTTGCACTTATGTTCATTTGAGTCCAAAATTTTAATATTTGCATACACTATCGATGTATTTATTATATTAAGGTATAACCGTTTACAGTGCGGGATATTACCAGTATTTTTTTGTAATGGCGGATTTTCATAAATTTATTTTATCAAAGCCTAACAAATCTAAGTAAATGTTCTTTTACAAAAACTGTTTTTTAATACTACGAAGTTTAACGCGAGGAAACTATGTGCAATATAAACATTTCACAAATGTTAAGGGGTTGGGCTGCGTAGCAGCCAGGGGCAACGCCCCTAGTACGACTAAAATCCAGTCTGGGATAGGCTGCGATTCTAAGAAATTTTAGTCATGTATCAGATCATGCAAGACCGAAGGAAATTCGATTTTCAGCTCTCTGAAGGAGATCGAATCATGTATGATCCCAATTAGATTCAGAAAGCTTTGCCGAATATTTCCAACCGGTCTACAGCTCTAGGAGCCTCATCAACGCATATCTATTTGAATCAAATATGAACAAACTTCAATCTTCCTCAGCCATTTTACTCTCGCTGAGGTTGAGACGTCTCTGTTTGAGTTAAAAACGATTAAAGATACAAGCCCTGTGCCCTTAGTACGAGTTGCAAAACTTGAGTAATGTAAAGTTTACGGCAATTATTAAAGAGTGATTTCCTCCAAAATCTGCCGTTTTTGTTTGTTTTAACTTGATTTTCTTCATCACTGTAACTCGTTTGCTAAGACCATAAAGTGTAGGAAACAAAAACGGCAGATTTTGGGAGAAATTGCTCTTTAATATTTTCCGTAAACTTTACTTTTCTCAAGTTTTGCAACTCGCACTTAGGGTACAGATAACATTCCACGTAGGGAGGTATCCTCCATATCCAAGGATCTCACAAAAAATATATATTTTTTATCTGGGAAGTATTCTGTTTTTAGTTATTGGCAATTAGTGTGTTGCAGCAAACACGGCGGCGCACGCATACACCCACCAATTAATGCACTCGCTCTCGACCAGTGTGCACGCGTTTTTAGCGCGATGACATCAGCAATGAGAGGGCACAACTCGTGCCAAAAATTTCATCTCGGGATGACAGAGCGCGCTGACTTTGTCCCGAAAATTAAAAACTAACTAGGGGCGTTGCCCCTGGCTGCTACGCAGCCCAACCCCTTAACATTTGGTGAATTGCACATAGTTTCCTCGCGTTAAAATTCGGAAAACTTGTAAAATAAAAACATACAGCCTTTGTTAAAGAAAATTGACCACCCATAGTTTAAAAAATGGTTCACTTTGCAGATTTCAGCTGTGTTTCAGGGAAGATTGGCAAGAGTTGCAGGGCTTATATTAATTTGAGATTGGGTTTTTATGTTGTAAGTCAACATGCATTATGTGTAAGCGCGAACTTATAAATGTCTGCTTGTGGGAATGCATTTAATATGAATCTCGATTGGTATGTATCTTTGCAACTTAGATTTTAGAACTTAACAAAATAATTTCCTTGACTTATATGTTAGTATGTGGCTGACCACCCATACTGTAAGAATGGTTTACCATGAAAATTTTATCTCTGTTTGAGGAAAAGTCGGTAAGAGTTGCAGGGCTTATGTTCATTTGAGATTAGGTTGTAAGTCCACATGGAGCATTTGTAAGTGCGAACCTGTCTGCTTGTGGGAATGCATTTAATATGAATCTCAAATGGTATGTATCTTTGCAACTTAGATTATAGAACTTAACAAAATAATTTCCTTGACTTATAGGTTAGTATGTGGCTGACCACCCATACTGTAAGCAATGGTTCACCATGCAAATTTTATCTCTGTTTGAGGAAAAGTCGGCAAGAGTTGCAGGGCTTATGTTCATTTGAGATTAGTTTTTTTATTTTGCAAGTCCACATGGGGCATTTGTAAGCGCAAACTTATACCTGTCTGCTTGTGGGAATGCATTTAATATGAATCTCAAATGGTATGTATCTTTACAACTTAGATTATAGAACTTAACAAAATAATTTCCTTGACTTATATGTTAGTATGTGGCTGACCACCCATACTGTAAGAATGGTTTACCATGAAAATTTTATCTCTGTTTGAGGAAAAGTCGGTAAGAGTTGCAGGGCTTATGTTCATTTGAGATTAGGTTGTAAGTCGACATGGAGCATTTGTAAGTGCGAACCTGTCTGCTTGTGGGAATGCATTTAATATGAATCTCGATTGGTATGTATCTTTGCAACTTAGATTATAGAACTTAACAAAATAATTTCCTTGACTTATAGGTTAGTATGTGGCTGACCACCCATACTGTAAGCAATGGTTCACCATGCAAATTTTATCTCTGTTTGAGGAAAAGTCGGCAAGAGTTGCAGGGCTTATGTTCATTTGAGATTAGTTTTTTTATTTTGCAAGTCCACATTGGGCATTTGTAAGCGTGAACTTGTACCTGTCTGCGTGTGGGAATGCATTTAATATGAATCTTAAATGGTATGTATCTTTGCAACTTAGATTATGTAAAGAAATACACAAAATAATTTTCTTGACTTATAGGTTGGTATGAGGCTGACCACCCATACTTTAAAAAATGGTTTACTTTGCAAATTCACCTTTGTTTCAGGGAAGGTTGGCAAGAGTTGCAGGGCTTATGTTCATTTGGAATGAGCTGTTATGTTGTAAGTACACATGCAGCATATGTAAGCGGGAACTTATACATATCTGCTTGTGCTGTAAGAATGGTTTACCATGAAAATTTTATCTCTGTTTGAGGAAAAGTTGGCAAGAGTTGCAGGGCTTATGTTCATTTGAGATTAGTTTTTTATTTTGTAAGTCCACATGGGGCATTTGTAAGCGCGAACTTATACCTGTCTGCTTGTGGGAATGCATTTAATATGAATCTCAAATGGTATGTATCTTTACAACTTAGATTATAGAACTTAACAAAATAATTTCCTTGACTTATAGGTTAGTATGTGGCTGACCACCCATACTGTAAGAATGGTTTACCATGAAAATTTTAACTCTGTTTGAGGAAAAGTAAGGTAAGAGTTTGTTTCAGGGAAGGTTGGCAAGAGTTGCAGGGCTTATGTTCATTTGGAATGGGCTGTTATGTTGTAAGTACACATGCAGCATATGTAAGCGGGAACTTATACATATCTGCTTGTGGGAATGCATTTAATATAAATCTTAAATGATATATATCTTTGCAGCTTAGATTTGATTAGATTAGATTAGAACTTATACATGTCTGCTTGTAAGAATGCATGTAATATGAATCTCAAATGTTATATATTTTTGCAACTTAGATTACAGATTGAAATCCATTTTTATTTGGCTTTTTTTTTTTTTTCAATTTGCATGAAATAAAAGAAAATGTAAAAAAAACTTTCACGTTTTGCCGCTAGATGTCAATATTGTTCCATACATTTTCAGTATGAACAAACAGATTTTTTGCTTAAAGTTTTCATACATTTGTAAACACACACGCGAAAGCTCGCAGCATTGCAGCATATATACAAAAATTAATTTGCCATAGGTCATGAATGTGTTTCATCTGCTGTGATGGCATTGGTTTTGAAAATCGAAACTTGACGACGAAAGACGACGACGAAGGGCAATATAATAAAGGATATTACACGATGGTGGTGCGGTCATTAAGCTGTTCCTCGCAACTACAAAGCAACGCAAACACATATCAACGCAACTAAGCTACACATATAATGTAACTTCTTGCCGGCGTTATTCCCGAAAGGATCGCGTGTGGCGATTCAAAACCTATTTTTACGGGTGTTGGTATGCAGCTGACCACCCATGCTGTAGAAAATGGTTCACTTTGCCAATGTCACCCCTGTTTTCAGGGAAGGTCGGCAAGAGTTGCAGGGTGTATGTCCATGTGAGATTCGGGTTTCTATATTGTAGGACCACATGCGGCATGTTTAAGCGCGAACTTGTGCATGTCTGTTTGTGAAAGTGCATATAATGTGAATCTTTAATGTTACATATATTTTCAACTTAGATTAGATTAGTTAGGTAAGGGGGCCGGTCTCACACTAACTACTTCAGTTGAAATGATGGTTTTCAAGCTCCCTAGAGGCCTGGTTCTCGTTTCTTGCGAAGGCTGAGTAACCTTGCCGGTATTTATTTTGGGTTTTGAAATAAACACCTAAACGAGAAATAATTTCTTAGCGTAAAATGATCAAATGCGATTGTACATGTCCGGTCGATAGCTCAGTTGGTAGAGTGCTTGCATTCCATGCTGAGAGCTCGGGTTCGAATCCCACCGAGGGTCTGTGAAATGATTTTTGGTGTCGGTGTTTATTTCCAACCCCAAAATAAAAAAAATCCGACAAGGTTTACTACAATAAATGAGTACCAGACCCCTCATAAGTTGGGAAACTCGTCGGTGTTATGGCCGAGGAAGCAAAGATTTTCTAGCGTGTTTGAGATAGAACAACGTTGGTTCGATCCCCGCCTGGCTCATTTGACCATTACTTTGACCCTGGTTCAACACATGTTATTGGGTAATTATTAATTAATAATTCATTAAAATAAACAATAATGAATTATTAATTGATGATATTAATACCTGTTTCTGGCCTGAATAGGTTGGTGAATTGCATTTCTCTTCACAAACCAAATTAAAAAATAAAAATAAAAACCCTTCACCTGAAGTGGTTGGCCCTTTTACATAGAAGGTTCCATTTTATGTGTTGTTTAGTTGCGTTAACATCTTGGACGGTTTCTGATTTTTTTTTTTAATTTTTGAGTCACCATCGATGTGAGTCATTAGCGTACCATTATCAAATGTAATTCTTCTGCTGTTTAGTGAGCATTGTTCTGTAATGATGGTCACAGATCAGATGTGAAGAATAGCTGGTGGGACATTGGCCAGCTGCCGAACAGTCTGCAAGTAGAAGTGAAACAATATCAAGCCTTGAAAATTGTGGTGTGTACCAGTGGCGTAGCGGGGACGGCTCTCCACGGGCATCACACAAGGGAGGGTATGCTTCCAAACAATGTTTAAAAAAAAACAACTTTCAATGACGTCGAAGCAGTTTTGAAATCGTAACTTTTTTCTCTACGAGCACATGTCAGTCTTGTATGTGACTGTCATCCTTTTTTTTTTTTTTTAAGAAATCCTGTGTGGGAGACTCCCTAGATTCTAGAGACTCTAGGGGTCTATGACACTTGTTGTAGTGCCGCAGAGGTGCACGAGCTTGGTCATCGTTACAAAGCGCCAATACTCAAGCAAGATCCAGTTGCTGTAAGGCTGGATGGACCTTTAGTGACCGGTCATTGGTAAATGTTTATGAATTTTTCAACCCAGCGAAGAGCAAATTTAAAAATATAAATGGTATATTTTTTGTGCTCCGCCGGGACTCGAACCCACAACCTTCCCATTCAGAGTCCGCTGTGTTACCACTGAGCTACGGACCGGTCGACCATAACTAACAATAACAAAAGATGTATTCGCCTCTTCCCTAAGCAACTCGGCTGGGTGAGTACACAATATTGTAATATTGTAGTGTTTTTAGGGTTCTAATGTTTTTATAAAATAAAATATTGGTCTTCTTGATTAAAACTGCCGGAGATTTATTTTAAAGTAACTTATTTTGTTCACAATTTATTTTAAAATTCACATCGATAGTTCACTTTCGCTGTCTTGGCCTGTAAAGGCTGCTCGTGCTTGGAGACTGACTCACCTGCAGGCGAGTTGCGCCTGTTATAGCTATGGCTATCAAACTTTCTAGAACTTAATTTCGCCTGGAAACGTCTATGATATTCCAAAAGCTTCTGAACCGCCACCGCCATTTTTTATTCCGTCCTATCCTCAAATAGATACGCTACACACTTTCGGCTTTATTCATTAGATTGGTTGAACCCAAAACCTAAGTTAAACCAACTTAACCGACCTTACACTGGTGTAAAAATTAAAACCTTTTTATGAATAAGGCGGTTTATTTTTGGACACGAATCGCTATGTCGTCGCCTTAAGGTCGTAAGGAATTTAGCAAAATAGCGCTTCTGGGCATAAAAACTCCGCGCTATGCCACTGCGTGTAGTATTTTACAAACTATCGGCAAATGGCCAAAAATGTGAGATTCTGTCCTACGGCTAAATGATAACGGTTTATAAATATTTTTCAACACATTCACTTTCTCTTTCACCCGATACTTCCCTCTCACCCCACATCGCCACCTGCTCGGGCGTGTTTCGACGTTTTGTCATGTTTGTCAACCAAGTATACAACTTCCCATTCAAACTCAGCCATCTTCTTCTCTAAAATATACTGAATCCCAACCAGCGCCTCTATTGAGCGTTTTTGTTGTTTTTTAAAACGCGATGGTTAAGCTTTAGCGTAAACTTTTATATTGGTTTTATTTTATATGAAAAGTTTTTTTGTTTTCAGTCTCAGCTACGAAGTAAATAAACGTTCCTAGACTCAGAGTCGTATTTACAGACAATGCTGTGAGAACTCACAGTGTTCAAAGGACAGTTTTTCTCAGAGAATACTTAGGATTCACACGCATAGCATTATGACTTCTCATAGGGCTGTCTGTGATTAATATATACTAAAGGTGTGGAGATAATAATTATATACTAAACAGGACATGAAGGGTTGATTTCAATAAGGCACTACGTACCAAAAATATTAAAGGTTAAACCAAGTAGGAATGCAGTTTTGTTCTATATGCTAAGACAAATTATTGCCAGTTTTTTTTAAATTAGATTTGTTAAGAAATAATACAATTCACCAACCTATTTTGCCTGTTCAGAAACAGGTATTAACAGTATCAATTAATAATTCATTATTTGATGATGATGATTATGATGATTTCCTTATCAGCGGCGTTTCGTAACTCAGTGTCACTCCAAGGGCGCTTAGTATTTTACTGGGCGAAGAAAAATGTCTTCAGCCTCCTCTTTAGGTCCTCAATCGTCTTATTTTATTTGATATTTCAATTACTTAATAATTAATAGTTTCCCAAAGACATCGGTTAAACCAGGGTCTAAGTTATTGACAGTAAGATAGGGTGCAGGTGGGGCTCGAGCTTACGATTTTTTAATAACGCAAATGTAAGTGCCGACGCATTATCCCTTTTTGACCATACCAGCGACAATACATACTCGTAGATAGAGCCTCAACTCACTCAAAGTCTTTACACGTGTTGATAACTAGTTTAAATACCACGCACGGTAAACGACAGATTCTGACAAAATATACAGTGGAGATGAGGGTACCAAATAGTTTGCATTAAAAAGTAACTACGTTGATTTTTGTACGAAAATTTGAAACCTAAGTATTTATGACGTTTCTTTTTCTTTTTCTCAGTTTGACCCACAGGTTTGATCAGTATTGTGCGTAGCTACTTAGTTTTATTCTTTCGTCAACTTTTTTTGTCATTTAGGTATAGTTTACAAATTCTATTACTGCGTACTTCAGAGATATTAAATCTATGGATCATCCGTTCACTTGAGTGAATTTTGCACGTAAAAAAATATGATCCGTGAACCATATTTAACTTAAAAGTCTCTGAATATAGCAGGTACTTTAAAAATGCTTGTAAGCAGAAGTTCAGAGCTGCATTTTCAATTGTTAGAATCAATTTCCTGGCGTGAAGATTTTCTATAAAGATAGACTGGGACCCGAAGCAAGGAGGCGGTCTAATTTAATCACAGGGAATTAATTGCAACGCGTTGTGGGCACGCTTGTTCGCAGTATCGGTGTTTTGTGAAACTAATACCCTTAGTACGAGTTGCAAAACTTGAGAAAAGTAAAGTTTACAGAAAATATTAAAGAGTGATTTCTCCCAAAATCTGCCGTTTTTGTTTCTTACAATTTATGATCTTAGCAAAAGAGTTACAGTGATGAAGAAAATCGCGTTCAAACAAACAAAAACGACAGATTTTGGGGGAAATCACTCTTTAATAATTGCCGTAAACTTTACATTACTCAAATTTTGCAACTCGTACTGAGGGTACAGCCCTTTAAAAGTTAGCTTAGTTTATAAAATACGGGCTGGAAGTCTCATCATCACGGTAATTCTTACCTAGCGAATATCGGTAATATTTGTATGAAGACCTGTCACTCCAAGATGGCCGCTGGTCAACAGCTGATTAGTCTTCATAAAAAAATACCGATATTCGGTTAGTAAGAGCTACCGTGGTGATGAGACTTCCAGCCCAGTAACACCCTGCTGTGTCTCATTATAGAGCATGTGGAATCATTTCTTTGTTTTTAAACATTTTCCTAATATTTTGTCAAAATCTCTTGACCGGTGTAGGCAAGCGTAGAAAAAACAACATTTTCATGTGAAAAAAACCTTTCCCTGAAATCGGTGGGGTATTGTCAAAAGAATGTGATGAGATGGTTTGGGCATGTGGAAAGAATGAATGATGTTAGACTGGCAAAGTGTGAAAGGAAAACGAGGGAAGGGACGACCGAGAAAAGTGCGGAGTGATCAGATTGAGGAGATTTACAAAGAATGGTATATATAAAGTGAGCGAAAAAGAAGATAATGCATGAAAAAGGTGATGGATATGAATGAATTGAAAGAGGTAGGTATGTCAGGATAGGAAAAAAATTGTGGTAACTCTGCAGAGGCTCTGGCCACCCCTATCAGAATGGCGACAGAGTTACAGTTACAGTTATAGAACCATGTTTTTACAGCATGGGGGGGGGGGGGAGAGGTCAGCTTCAACCTACTAGTCAAGGAAAACAAAAAAAATTGAAAGTGAAATAATGATTTATAATATCTTCAGAAAACAAAAAAGCCCTACAAGTACAGATTCTGCTCTTTGGAAACCGCAAAATCCCCGTATTGTTGCCTATTCACGGATGAAATGCTGCGTACGTACCTGCCAATTAATAAGAGGTTGCATATACATAAGTCGCGGTTGCCTGCCATGACTAAAGCGACTTCCCTGGTCAAGCAGGCGCTTCAATTGTTATAGAATCAACTAGTTCAGTTTCCCTGCTGTCGGAGCCGGGCAGACAAGCAGCGACACGTATTTATAGCCGGCGTACACATGTTGTCTCGGTTGGGCTATTTACGGAGACATTTTTGGCGCTTGGCGATCGCTGAAAGATTTTCCTTGTTCCCCAGTAATGATTCCATGTTTTTCCTGATGAAAATCATGGAAAAATCTGTTTAGGAAACGTCTAAAAACTTGCCTACTTACAGAGTAAAGTGAGAAAATTTTGAGCTTTTAGAATGTTTGTCTTCTTACTCTATCGTCATTCTACTAGCGGTGTGCTAGTCGCATCTATCTTCTTCTTATTCTTCCTCAGCTTATCTCAGTCCACTCCTGGACGTAGGCCTCCTCAAATCCTCTCCATGTTTATCTATCGGCTGCTGTGTTCAGCCATCCTCTGCCTGCAGTTCTCTTGATGTTAACCAGCCACCTCAGTTGGGGTCTCCCCGCTTGGACATCCTGGGCCACCACTGGACGTGCCACATCTATCTATAATCTAAGTTGCAAAAATGTGTTTACATTTAAGATTCATATTAAGTGCATGCCAATAAACAGACACGTATCAATTCGTGCTTACAAATGCTGCACTTGTACCTGGAAATTAAAACCCAAACCTCAAATGCACATTGGCACTGCAATTATTTCCGACCTTATTGCCGGTAAAGTGTACCTTTTTTTATAATATGGGTGGTCAGCCCCATACCAACTTATAAGTCAAGGAATGATGGAACGACAAGAAAATTTGTGAAGGATCGAGTTAGGAATGAATGGGTAAAGAAAAACGAAGTAAATGTATGGAAACAGGGTTAATCATTTCCATGACAACTTTATCAATTTGTACATTACAAAGGACGTAAACAACCATCTACTGCGAGTATATTTTACGACATCTTCTCAGAACAATGCGCCATGTTTTGTTGAATTTATTTGTATTGCGGGAAGATCTTTGCTTACAGGATGTAGGCGTGGGTTGCTCTGCATGTGGAAGGAGGTTGTGAACGCCCTTCCGAGAAAACTCAACAATTGTAACTGTATCTATGTTACCATTAGCTGTGATTAGAATTTTCCAGAATTTTCTCCTGTATGGAAAAGATTATCACCCTGGAGGAAATGAAAGAAGTATGTAGTAAGAAGTAAGAAGAAAGAAGTGGTGGTTGATCTGTAATGTTGGCGGCTAGGGTTTATTAAATTAGAATTTGTTTTATGTTTTAGTTTTTGATGTCCATAATAATGCAAAATAATGCAACTAAGCTACACATATAGTGTAACTTCTTGCCTGCGTTATCCCCGAAGGGGTCGCATGTGGCGCTTCGGGACCTATTTATTTTTACAGGTAAGGGGGCTGGCCTCACACCAACCACTTTCAGTTGAAGTGGGGGTTTCCCAGCTCCCGGGGGGGCTGATTCTCATTTCTTGTGAAGGCTGAGTAAACCTTTGAGATCGAACCCTTGCTCTCGGCATGGAATGCAAGCATTCTACCAATTGAGCTATCGACCTTTTTACGAGCTTGATCGTCGTCGCTACAAAGCGCCAATTCTCAAGCTAGACCCAGTTGCTGTAAGGCTGGATGGACCTTTGGTGACCGGTCATTGGTATAGGTTTTATGAATTTTTCAACCCGGCGAAGAGCAAATTTGAAAATATAAATGGTATATTTTTTGTGCTCCGTCGGGAATCGAACCCACAACCTTCCCATTCAGAGTCCGCAGTGTTACCACTGAGCTACGGACGATATTATTATTTATTGATTTAAAAAATGTAATTTGTCGTGTATGTTCCTTGACTTATAGGTTGGTATGCGGCTGACCACCCATGCTTTAAAAATGGTTTTGCCAATGTCACCCCTGTCTCAGGGAAGGACGGCAAGAGTTGCAGGGTGTACATATCTTTGCAACTTAGATTAGATTAGGGGTAGAGGTCTCGAAGACCGTCGATTGATCTCACCGTACCTATTCAAAGATATGACGAAATAAAACATGGTAGCTGATACATTTTATAAAGACAAAATATCAGCCGTTCAGTCACCGCCATGTTGTATTCCGTCCTATCTTCAAACAGGTATAGTAAGATCTACCAACGCCCGTAGAGACTACCACCCTTGATGGGAGGATTTTAAGCAAGAAATAATATATTTTTTACAAATATATATCTACATATGTATTTTGATCTGCACTGTCGACAGTGTGTGTCGCTTCTTTGTTCTTTTTGTTGTTGTTATTGTGAACGCACGCAAACAATAAACGTACAATAATGATAATTTATAATTTTATTGATTGTAGAGGCATTAACTTTGTAATCGTTCATCATTAATGATAAAAGAAAAACAGCTTTGTTTTCGATTACGTGAGTATTTATTTTTATACACCACAGTATTAATTGATCCACCTGACGATGCAAACGGATGTTTGCGAAACCGGTTGTGGTATATAAAAATAAATACTCACGTAATCGAAAACAAAGCTGTTTTTCTTTTATCATCTATAATCTATGTTGCAAATATGTATTTATATCATTTGCATAATATTCAAATTACACGCATTCCTCTAAGCAGACACGTATGAGTTCGCGCTTACACATGCCGCATGTGGACCTACAACACAAAAATACAAATCTCAAATGAACAATGCTTCATACTAGGGCACGTAGTTTTCCAATATTATTCCAGTGCTATTCGAAGACATCAAATCCATGGGTTATCTGCCGACGAGAGTGAAATTTGCACACAAAAAAAATAATCCATAGATTTTTAATTTCTCGTGAAGGCTGAGTAAACCTCGGCGGTATTTTATTTTGGGTTTGAAATATACATTGAAACGGGATCATTTCTGACACCCTCAGTGGGATTCTGACCCGAGCTCTCGGCATTGAATGCAAGTACTCTATCAGCCAGACCGATCTGAAAAACAACGAACTTTGTTTTAATACATGACAATTTTAAAAACGTTACTGATACATTCTTTGACCTATATCTTATACGTTGGTATGAGACTGATCAACTATACTGTAAAAAATGGTCACTTTGCCAATGCCATCACTGTTTCAGGGAAGCTCGGCAAGGATAGCAAGGCTTGTGTTCATTTGAGATTGGATTTGTTTATGTTGTAGGTCCACTTGCGGTGTAAGCGCAAAGTTACACATGTCTGCATGTCGGAATGCATGTAATATAAATCTTAAATGCCGCATGTCTTTGCAACTTGGATTATAGATCTATCGAATTTGTATTACAAAATAATAACAAAAATCTTTAAAATTATGTTTCGGAGTAATGCTTCAAAATCCATACCTACTTATACATGTTTTATTGAAATATGTGCAAATTTCTCTTTAACTTATACTTCTATCATGCCAAAATTTTCTGTACGTCAGCATTTTATGAATCTTTCTGCTAGAATAATTGAAAATTCATTAAATTATTAATGAAATTCATACAATGTGGATGAAAATCATTTATTTGTAGAGCGCCATGCATTGCAGAGGTTCCATGAGGTTCCATGACACAGAGACAAAACGACACATGACATAACGACATATGACATAACGACACATGACAGAACGACGCATGACAAACCGACACATCACAAAATGACGTGTGACAGAACGAAACATGACAGAACGACACATGTCAGAGCGACACATGACAGAACGACACAAGAAAAAATGACGTATGACAGAACGAAACATGACAGAATGACACATGACAGAACAACACATGTCAGAACGACACATGACAGTACATCACAATTACAGAACATCACATGAAAAAACATGACTTTGACAAAACACCACAAGATTGTACATTAGAATGACAAAAAATCACAAGAAAAAACATCACAAAATAATGTGATGTGAATGTGATGTTTTTTCATGTGCCATTTATGGTATGTTTTGTTTTAGGTATTAGATGTTTTGTCATAGTAATGTTTTTTCGCACTACAAAGGAGCTCCTGCCAACCATTAAGCAGAGAAAGCTTTTGTATTTCGGTCACACAATGAGAAATGAGAATTTCCGTCTCCTTCATCTTATCATACAGTGTAAGATTGAGGAGAGAAGATCTCAAGGACGCCGAAGGGCATCGTGGCTGAAAAAACTTCGACAGTGGTTCGGTAGAAGCACCAAGTCCCTGTGACGAGCCGCAGCATCTAAAGTTTAAATAATCATGATGATCGCCGATCTTCGTTAGAAGTGGCACAAAAAGAAGAAGATGTTTTTTCATGTGATGTACACTGTCATCGTGATGATCTGTGACGCGCCGTTCTGTCAAGTGTCGTTCTGTCACGTGTCGTTTTGTCACTGTTGTGCCGTTCTATCCTATCACCCATTGCAGTGACGGTGCACTTTCTTCAGAAGATTATATTCTACTTTTGTTCAGAGTCAACGTAACTGGGATAGATCTTTACCCCAAGTAGAAAACATAATGTTTAAACGCAACGTCTCGAAAAAAATGAGTGCAAAGTAAGACTCTCACTAGATGTGCTGTTTAAGTTTTCATGTATTTATTTGTAAACGTTATGGGTGAGTTTTAACGTGATGCCTTATACTTGGATTCTGACCCAAATATCCGTACGGCGTGTCTGCCCCCAGCAGAGTTCAGCGCGGGGTCGTCCACCTACTCTAGTATCTACTCGCACAGAGAGACGGTGAACACAAAAAACTTGCCAAAAATATGTATATCGAAGGTTAAAAGGCAGTAGGGCATAAGAGACATAAACTAAATTGTTCAGGAGAGCAGTTTAAAATTTGAGATTGCAGAAAAATGGCATAACTTTTTCTTTTTTTTTCATATCGTTGAAATCAAAACAGCTCTAAAATTTAAACTAATAAAGGCATTTATTGGCATTCCTATTAATGTGGTTTTACGATGTTTTACGATTTTTTTATGTCACAAGCGCTTTTAGGAAAAAAAGGACAAAATCTTGTCGGTTACACGAAAGTCGTACTTCGAAAATGCAGTTGTTTGCTTGGGCATAAGCAACACAAAAATCATCTTAGAGCTATACGAGTTAGCGCATTAGAAATAGCGGAAAATTTCAAGTAGGATAGCAGTCATAACTCATTTTTGATCAAAATGTTACTTATGCTGCGCGGCTTTCGTAGATCTTGAGAAAGCCTTCGACTCGGTGGATAGAAGTATGATGTGGTGTGTGCTAGAGAAGTATGGTGTAAACAAAGCACTTTTGAATGCGATACGCGCCATCTATGTAAATAGCAGGGCGTGTTTCAGGGTGGATGGAGAATACAGCGAGTATTTTAATGTGTACAAAGGTGTGAGACAGGGTTGCATAATGAGCCCATGGTTATTCAATATAATCATGGATCATTGTGTTAAACAAGCGAATCTGGAAGGACATGGCATACAAATTGGAGAGAGCAAAGTCGGAGTTCTGCTTTATGCTGATGACGCAGTATTAATTGCTGATTCAGCAGCGGAACTCCAGACAATGCTCTCTAGTTTGAACCATGTTCTGTGTGCAAGCAAGTTGAAAATTAATGCAAGTAAGACGAAAGTACTGATTTTTGACAGAAGGGATGAAACTGAAGAATGCACGTTTATGTTGAATGGTACGAAAGTTGAAATTGTGGATGAATTTAGATACTTGGGAAGTATGTTTGAAAAGAATGGAAAGATGACAAGAGAACTTGAGAATAGGGTGTGCAAGGGAAAGCAAGTGGTCGGTGCAATAGGAAGAATAGCAAAGAACAAGCGATTGACGATGGATCTGAGAATGGCGGTACACAATGGCATATTGTTACCGACTTTGATGTATGGAAGTGAAGCATTGACAGTGAATGATAGCGAAATGAGTAAAGTATGTACGGTGGAAATGAAGCATTTGAGAAGTATGACAGGAAAAACTTTGAGGGATAGAGTTAGGAATGAATGGGTAAAAAAAGAATGTAATTTGAAAGAGGATGTGAAAGTTAAAGTACAAAAGAATGTGATGAGATGGTTTGGGCATGTGGAAAGAATGAAAGATGATAGACTGACAAAGTATGTATACAAAGAAAGTGTGAAAGGAAAAAGAGGGAAGGGACGACCGAGAAAAGTATGGAGTGATCAGATTGAGGAGATTGTGAAAGAATGGGATATACAAAGTGAGCGTAAAAGAAGAAAATGCATGAAAAAGGTGATGGATATGAAGGAATTGAAAGAGGTATGTCAGGATAGGAAAAAATGGAGGCAACTCTGCAGAGGCTCTGGCCACCCCTAGCGGAATGGCGACAGAGTTACAGTTACAGTTACAGTTACAGTTACAGTATGCTCTACTGCCTTTTAAACGTACATATATTGAAAAATAAAATGGATTCGATACATTTCAAATGTCCCACGGATATGTGGTGTCATCCTAAATAAATTACAAAACAAATTTACGGATTGCTGTTGTCATCAGCTTTGGGATTCATGTTTAAATTTGTTCTGAAACAATAACATCATGAAAGTATAGATGCTTGTCCTAAAAATAGGTTTATTGTGGGGCAAGTTGGACTAGTTGGACTCTTTTAATTTGGACTCTACAAAGTTTCCGCTGAGACAAGACCTCTAATACATAGACTGTTTATCGTTTTTAATAGGGAGAAATCACTTTATGCAGTTACATAAAACGCAGCTAAGCTACACGTATAGTGCGACTTTTTTTCGCGTTCTCCACGAAGGATCGGTTGACAGCTCAGTTTGTAGAGTGCTTGCATTCCAAGCCTAGAGCTTGGGTTCGAATGCCACTGAGGTTGTCAGAAATGATTTCCCGTTCCAGTGTTTATTTCAAAACCAAAATAAAATACCGATAAAATTTACTCAGCCTACACAAAAAATGAGTACCAGCCCCTTCAAGAGCTGGAAAAACCCCATTTCAACTGAAGCGGTGGGAATAAGGCCGGCCCCTCACCCATAAAAATAAATAGGTTCACATACCACATTTCATTTAAACATTTAAAGTAATTTGTAAGTTTTATTATTATTATTTATTTGGCCAGTTTTCTGTGCAAGGTGTTTCACTGTGCGTCGTCTCTAGAGTGCAATAGAGACGCAAATGCTTCGCTAAACTGAGGCAAATCTCAACTGAGGAATATCCTTTTCCACTGAGGAATATCTCAACTGAGGAATATCCTTTTCCACTGAGGAATATCTCCTTTTAGTGAGCGGAATTAAGATAACAGAGTGCACTTATTACGTAGAGGGTATTATAATTAAGTTGGGATCTAGGGAATACTGAATGGAGCCGGGTCGCTGAATGCAAATGAGGTTTGAAAGCTAAGGAATACTTAAGTAGTGTAAAGAAAATAATTGCAAGCTGAATTTAAAATAAAACTATGGTAAAGTGAGAGTTACACTTGACGTACAGTGCACATACAAAAATTGTTTATGGTTAAATTATCTCTGTAGGAAAAGCACTAAGGTGACGACGTGTGCTCCGGGTCACGACAAAACATCCGTTGACAGAATGTCCACCGACACAGTTTCCACCGACATAATGCACATCGTCAAAATGTCCACCGACATTAACCCCCGTATTCACGATCAAAACGTATTTAAGTGCCTTACTCAAGCGCTACACTTCCTCAAGGGTCGACATTCTGGAGCGTTTTGTTTCACAAAGAGAAATAAATCAGTACTTGGTCAAGTGCCCAACTGAGTGGAGATTTACGCCTCTGCCATTGGCTGTCAAAGAAATCCAGCTCTGTGATTGGTCCGTACCAATTTCCGGCCTTCGGCGTACTGCACTCTTATTATTGCCGCTTTTTTTAATGTCATTTGAGCTGCGCGGAAAAGTTGACTACAATTTGACACGCAATGAACACACCGTAAGTACGAATTTGTTTGTTTACAATTTCCATTAGTTTTTTAAAATACTTATGTAATATCCAATGTACAGTGTTTTTATCGATCGCACTGGAAGACCTCTTTTTGTTGGCTTTGTTAAACTCTCGATGAGCAATGGCAAGACTGTATTCAGAACTACGTATTTTTTTAATCTAAAGCTCCTTCTAAATTCTTCCTCGTCGTAATACGTAAATGGGTCTTTACAGTCTCTGATATATTTTCTGGGGACACTATTTTTAGTCAAAACAATGTTAATATACTCGTCAAAATCATCTTCATCGTTAGAATTCATTTTTTTAATATAAATCACAAACAAAAACTTTGCTGACAATGAAATACGATGGAATATGTTGACAGTTCATCTGTCATTGCAGTATGGTCCTAGACCATACCGGAGAACAAACCCAATTCTGTTGGTCAAGCAATGTAAATAAACTCGTCAAAACAATGTTAATACACTTGTAAAAATCATGTTTATAGTAAGAATTCATTTTTTAATGTAAATTCACAATCAAACAAAAAATGTGATAACAATGAAATATGACGGAATATTTTGACAGCGCTTAAGCGTTGGTTAATATACGTGTCGACCTTACTTACCTAAGTGCTAGTTTTTGGAGCGCTTGAGTGCTAATTTTACCTTAAGTATTGTTCTTGAAATGAATTTCCCCAATCTAAGCGCTGGTTTGCCCTTAAGGAAGTGCCAGTTTTGATCGTGAATACGGGGGTTAGTCCTCGCGACATAATGTCCACATGACAAAATGTCCACCGACATATCGTCCAAGCGACAAAATGCCCACCGACATAACGCCCACGCGACATAACGTCCACGCGACAAAATGTCCACGAGACAAAATGTTCACGCGACAAAATGTCCACCGAAATAACGCCCACGCGACATAACGTCCACGCGACAAAATTTCCACGACACAAAATGTTCACGCGACAAAATGCCCACAGACATAACCTTCACCGACAAAATGTCCACAGACATAACCTTCACCGACAAAATGTCCACAGACATAACCTTCACCGACAAAATGTCCACAGACATAACCTTCACCGACAAAATGTTCACGCGACAAAATATCCACCGTCATAACCTCCAACGACAAAATGTCCACGCGACAAAATTTCCATGCGACAAAATATATACCAGCACAAAATGTTGTCCGTGGACATTTAGTCAATGAACATTGTGGCGGCGGACATTCTATCAATGGACATTTTGTCGTAGTACCGTGTGTTGAAATGTAAAAAGTCATCTTGTGAAATGTGGGGCGTGTAAGAGGAGAATGAAGACGAATGATGTACGAGCACTGCGGCAAATGACACCGAGAGCTTTCCTCCCCCTCTCCCACCCCCTCCCTACCATCCACCACCCCGCTACCCCATGGAAAATGTGAGCTACGCAAGGCGCCTTTCTGAGACAGCTGTTTCTCCGGAAAAACGTCTGTAAAAGATAACACTCAGGGGTGGAAGTCTCATCACCACGATAATTCTTACCTTCTAAGTCTCGGTAATATTTGTATGAAGACCTGTCAATCCAAGATGACCGCAAATAAACAGCTGATTTGTCTTATAAAAATATTACTGATATTCGGTAGGTAATAACTGACATGGTGATGAGACTTCCAGCCTAGGTCTTCCGTTTAATCTTGTTCCTCATTGCTGAGGGTTGTGACGCGTGTGGAAGCAACCACTCTTCTCTAGTTCTCTCTTGACTGCGCTGCTCGCAGCGTTCCAACCGCCTAGATGCTAGCCGCTGTCTTCACTTGATCGATCCATCATGTGGAGGATCTTCCTTTCACACTCCAAGTCACCAATCACAGCCAGTCGTTCCAGGCTATCCTTAATTGCCACGGACAGCGTATCCGAAGAACTGAAGAATACGGCGTGTACATATAAGTACTGGTCAGAGTCAAGCCATCCAAACGTAGCTTCCGACGAATGGACTAGTTGGTACGTCTAGCCGTGAATAAGTACGTGACTAAACGACAGATAAAGTGTAAATTCTTGCCGTGTTCTCCCTGACGTGGTAGCATGTGGCGAGTGGAACCTGTTTATTTTTACAGGTAAGGGGGAAGGCCTTACGCCAACCACTTCAGCTCCCGAGGGGCTGATACTCATTTCTTGTGAAGGCTGTGTAAACCTTGGCGGCGCTTTATTTTGGGTTTAAAAAAAACACTGAAAACTCGAGTTGTCGTACATTTTCCCCACATTTTGTGATTAATTTTGGTAGATTATTTTTGGATTTGCTCTGTGATTGCTGGGCACATAGCAATGGGAGTGTGTGCGTAAAATGCATTTGTATTGGTAAAAACCTAAATACATAGTTGCTTAAACTCAGCCGCTAGGTGTGCTGGTAAAATTGGGCTACAGTGCTGTAACGTGTAGGTATAGATTTGTTTGTTGCCAGGTTGGAGTAAGGCTTGTAAGATCCATAATGATGGTATTGCACGTAGCAATAATTTGTCAGAATACTCGTGCAATTTGTCACACAGGATACTAAGGTGGCTTCGATTCCCGCAAAAAAAAAATTGAAATATGTCCTGTCCTAGGCTTTGATATTTGGCATGTTAGGGATGTGACATGAGAGAAGACATTTTTCTCTCATTTCCGAACGGATTATCTGGAGTCAACCAGAGTTTAGGCAGCCATTTATTTCCAAGCAGATACTCGAAGGCCAAGACAGGTACAGATGGAAAAAAATCCTGAAAAATGGTGAATGAATGGGATATCCAGAGCCTAGATAAAACAAGAAGAGTTTTTATGAAAATTATTATAATTCAGGATGAAATGAAATAAGTAAGCCAGCAAGACTTTTAAATTTTGAATGCTCATTTTAACGCGAATTGGCATAGAAAATATTGTAACGTCACTCGGCCGGGTCGCTACGGCAAAGGCATAACAACATTTTTATAAGTTGCTAAGGAAGGCAGTGCCATACAAAACTGATGCTTCCTTACCGAGAAAAAAATTCTCAATTAAAAAATGGTACAGTCTCATTTTTGGGTTTTTTCATTTATTTTTTGTTTTATTAAGTTGCATGCATAATTTATTTAAAGACATATTTTTTATAAAATAAACAGAATATCATGTCTGAAGGTCATTTCTCAGCTATTATTTACCTAGGTTTTTAGTGTCTATTTTTAACGTATGTAAATAAACCTGCAATGCCCTACCAAAAAGAAAACATGTTTTTTTTTAAATGTGACGCACCACGTACCCTAGGGAGGAATAACCTTGTTTCCATAATAGAACGACACAGTGACAAAAGGACATATGACAGAACATCACAATGACAGTTTATCACATATCAAAACATCACAATAACAAAACATCACAAGTTGGATATTCGTATGTTTTTTCATGTTATGTTTTTTTTTATGTACATACATGTTTATGGTATGTTCTGTTTTAGGTACTTGTGTGATTTTTTCTTATGTGATGTATTTTCTGTGTTGTTTTGTCATAGTGATGTTATGTCATGTATTGTTATGTCACTGTGCCGTTCTATCATTCCGTACCGTAACCGGATAACGCTGGTTCGAATCCCGCGACAATAACTTCGACCCTGGTTCAACAGATGCCGTTGCATGCACACAAGCTTCTGCTTTCGTATGAAGACAACTGGCCAGGTAAAATAGGTTGGTGGATTGCATTCCTATCCGCAAATCTATTTAAAAAAAAAAAAAAAAAAAAAAAAAAAAAAAAAAAACTCCGCTCGATCGTGTTAATAGAACAAAGGTATGAAAACTAAATCACTCACTAGGGGTGCTTTTGTATCTTTCATACATTTTCGGGAGGGAGCTTATGAAATGCTTTATACTCAGGGTACTTGTCTTAGGGGAAACATTGCCTCGTACAACTTTTGTGAATAATTAAGACCTCTTAGTACTTGTTTGTCTTTTGTCCATCAGAGGTAATTTCATATGAGCAATGTTTGTAAATATGTGTACTGGATCAATGTGTCTTATGAAAACTGGAAATTGATTTTAAAAATATTGAAAACAACTCTCACATTACCGTGTTTTGCCTGTTTTTTCCTAGCTAAGGTTGTGAAAAATGTGATTCTTAAGACAATTCCTTTGAAAAGTCATCATTGAATCAAATGACAGATAAGCTAAACAAGCACTAGAGGAACGTTTTGTTTTTAATCCCATCTTGATTTAAAACATCAGCGCCTTCAGGTGAATGGAGTCCGGACAAATATCAAAGACAGTTTAAGTTAAGTAATTTAAGAAAAGTAGTTTTGACGTCTGTTGATTTTTAAGATATTTTAAACAAAGAAAGCGAGAAAGTCCAAAGAAGTGTGATGCGATGGTTTGGACATATTGAAAGGATGAATGAAGACCGACTGACAAAAAAAGTGTATAAAGGGAATGTAATAGGTAAGCGTGGAAGGGGAAGACCTAGGAAAGAATGGATTGATTGGATAAGTGAGATCGCAAATGAATGGAATCTACAGAGGGGAAACAAGAGAAGAGCGTGCATGAAAAGAGTGATGAAATTAGATGAGATGAAAGAAGTATGCAAGGACAGAGTCAAGTGGATGATGATGATGATGATGGATGATTTCTTTCCTGTGGCGCCATTTAATGGTCCAGGACCATCTCAAGGGCGCCATGGCTTCTGGAGAAAAACAGTGTCTTCAGTCCCTTTCTGAAGGTGGTGGTAGGCTGGTACGCGCGAACACCGACGGGAAAATTGTTCCAGGTAACCGGCCCGGCCACCGCAAAGCTCTTGTGTGGAGGTACCGGCCACCCATAGAGGAATGGCGGCAGGATACAAGACAAGACATATTATCATGTTTTTCGTTTTTTTCTTAGCTCAGATTGCGTAGAATACTATTCTTAGGGCAATTTCATTGAATGGTCATCTTTGAATCAAATGGTAGTAGATAAGCCAAACAAGCACTGGGGGGACGAAGTACTGAGTCGTCGACACTGCGGACAGGTTGGTGATTATTTTATAAGGCCGTCTGCCTTTTGAAAAGCTGTGACAAGGTAAAAGTGTAAATCATTAATGTGTGTTTACCTACTTCAGCTTTTCAGTCCATTTTTGATGCACGACAGGGGTGGAAGTCTCTAATCTAATCTAAGTTGCAAAGATATGTAACATTGGGGATTCACAAAACATGCATTTTCACAAGCAGACACGTATAAATTCTCGCTAAAAAATGCCCCGCATGTGGACTTACAACATAAAAACCAAATCTAAAATGTGCAATACACCCTGCAACTCATGCCGACCTTCCCTGAAACAGGGGTGACATTGGCAAAGTGAACCATTTTCTATAGCATGGATGTTCAGCCGTATACCAACCTATAAGTCAAGGAACATACACAACAAATAACATTTTAGACGTAAACAAATGGATAAACATCTCGACGACTGTAAATAAATCATACTGCATCTGTTTAAAGATAGGACGGAATAAAAAATGGTGGCGTATTACCAGCTAATCCATTTCATACGTAAACAGCTATTCCGGTACCGACATGTTTTATTTCATCCTATCTTCAAATAGGTATGGTGAGGTCTACCAACGGCCGTCGAGACTTCTAACCCTTCAGTTTTTAGTTTTTTTCTTCTTCGCGTGTTGTGCCAGGGTTTTTCGTTGTCGAGGACCTATCTATCTATAATCTTTAATCTAAGTTGCAGAGATATGATAACATTAAAAAATCATATTATATGCATGCACACAAACATACACGTGTAAGTTCTCGCTTTTAAATGCTGCATGTGTACTTGCAAATTAAAATCGAAACCTGAAATGAACATAACCCTGCAACTTTCCTTCCCTGAAACAGGGGTGAACCATTTTTATACAGCATGGGTTCAGCTCCTTGACTGAAAGGTTGGTATGAGACTGATCCCCCGTGCTGTAAAAATCGGTTTACTTTTGCCAATACCACCCCGGTTTCAAGGAAAGGCGGCAGGAGTTTAAAGGTTTAGGTTCATGTGAGGCTTTGTTTATTTGTATGCACGCATGCAGAATGTGTAGGCGCGAACCTACATGTGCCTGTCTGTTGGCATGCATTTAATATGAACCTTAAATGTTAACATATTATCTTTGCAGCTTAGATTATAGATTATATATGGGTGGTCAGCCTCATACCAATGTATAATTCAAGAGGTATTCAATTATTAAAATACAACTGAAATAAATTCCAAATTAGGTTAACAGTTTCTGTACTTAAAGCGAAAAACTTTATATTTCAACTCAAACATCCCGTTTTACCAAAAAAATATGGAAACTTAAATGCCGACTAATGGCGCTGTTTTAGTTACGGTACATCTTTTGGCACAGCGGTATGGGTAAGGTTAAACGTGAAATATCCCATACTTTGGTTACTGGTTGACCCTTTTTTGAGGACAAGTTTTGGACGTGATCGCTTTTCTGAAAGGGTTAAGGCGGGACTCCCAGCAGCGGCCTGTGCCAGCCAAAAGCAATGTTTGAAATTGAATTTCAACGAAACAAACAATAAAACGAATAATTAAAATAATGTAAGTAAGTGGGCAATTTTTTGTTTTTGTTTGGCCAATAATAAAAAAAAATGCAACTAAGCTACACATATAGTGTAACTTCTTGCCTGCGTTATCTCCGAAGGGGTCGCATGTGGCGATTCGGGACCAATTTATTTTTACGGGTAAGGGGGCTGGCCTCACACCAACCACTTTCAGTTGAAGTGGAGGTTTCCCAGCTCCCGGGGGGGCTGGTTCTCATTTCTTGTGAAGGCTGAGTAAACCTTGAAATCGAACCCTTGCTCTCGGCATGGAATGCAAACATTCTGCCAATTGAGCTATCGACCTTTTTACGAGCTTGGTCGTCGTCGCTACAAAGCGCCAATTCTCAAGCAAGACCCAGTTGCTGTTAGGCTGGATGGGCCTTTGGTAATCGGTCATTGGTAAAGGTTTATGAATTTTTCAACCCAGGAAAGAGCAAATTTAAAAATATAAATGGTATATTTTTTGTGCTCCGCCACAACCTTCCATTCAGAGAACGAAGTGTTAGCACTGAACTACGGACCGGTCCGAAGATGTATAAACATTTAAGATTCAAATTACTTGCATTCTCACAAGCAGACACGTCTCAGTTTGCGTTTACCCATGCCGCATATGTACTTGTCCAATCTCAAATGAACATAAGCCCTGTAATTCTGGCCGATCTTCCCTGAAACAGGAGTGAAATTGGCCCAGTTAAAAAAAAATACTGTATGGCCGTTTGTCCACCGCACGCCGTCACCGTCACGTCACCGGGAACGAGATGACGGCGCCGAAGTAGCGGTACATGTTATGTATTTATGTTTTGCCTGGTTATAGGCAATACAATACATAACCTATAACCAGCGAAATCGGTCGCGGTGGACAAAAGATCGCCGTCGCATCAATAAAACTCGGCACGAAATAATCTCGTTCTCGGTGACGTGACGGTGACGGCGTGCGGTGGACAAACGGCCTATGGGGGGTCAGCCTCATACCAACCTGTAAGCGAACGAACAAAACATTGTAAATGATAGAGAAACAACTTATACTAATTATTGATGACTTGTACATGAAATATGGATTGGTTTTAGAAATTTATTACGATTGAAAACACGAGTATTATGTAATCTAATCTAATGTATGTTGAAATCTGTATGAGCCAATTAATCAGAAATCTGATATGTCGATATCCAATTATGTTTATAATATTCAATTTTGTTGTTATACAATAAGTTGTGTTGGTTTTCAGTTATACTGTAAAACAGTTATGATGTCACACATTTTGTTGAAATTAAACAATAATAAAATAAGTAGGTAAGACTTTCACAATCTATAATGTATAATCTAAGCTGCAAAGATATGCTAACATTTAAGGCTCATATTAAATGCATGCATGGAAGAAAAAGCTTTTCGTAGGTATGCGTAGGTTTCGTAGGTAAAGATACAACTTTCACGGTAACGAAAGAATGAAGCTTTTCGTAAGTATGCGTAGGTATTTTGTAGGTAAAGATAAAACTTTCACGGTAACCAAAGAATTAAGCTTTTCGTAGGTATGCGTAGGTATTTCGTAGGTAAAGATAAAACTTTCACGGTAACGAAAGAATGAAGCTTTTCATAGGTATGCGTAGGCATTTTGTAGGTAAAGATAAAACTTTCACGGTAACCAAAGAATGAAGCTTTTCGTAAGTAAACGAAGCATTTCGTAGGTTTTGTAGGTAAAGATAATTTTTTCACGTAGCGAAAGAATGAAACTTTTCGTAGCTAAATGTAGGCGTTTCGTAGGTTTTGTAGGTAAAGATAAAACTTTCACATCAATGGAAGAAAAATCTCTTCGTAGGTATACCAATTCAGTCATGCACTTTGTGATGATCCAAGCTTTTCATCAAATATAAAATAAAATAATTGAAGCTCCTATGTATATGGGCGTATCACATTTGCGTAGGAAGAGTTTTTCTTGTCCATACGTATTTTTTCCTATGGCCTGATTGCACCTCCTGGTGGGGGAATGCAAGTCAAACTGGGAGTGAGTCCTGGACCACAGGAGAAAGGAATGGGATTCGGTTCGGGACAGTCAGCTTGGGAGCACGTGCTTGCAAGGGACTTAAATCTGGGCTAAACGAATGCGAAACAAAATATTTAAATTAAAATCGGGTTTTAATTCGGAAGAAAATTTAAATAGACTAAAAGGATTTTTCTCTTAATAAAGACGCCGCGAATCGTTCGTTCGGAATTTAAGGGAGAATAAGTATTTACGTGGTTTTAATAATAATAAAATATCTGCCGACATAATATTCCGGGAGTGTATTTTTCATGTGTCTGTCTAGAACTAAAAGTATGCTAAATAAGTAATTTCGTAAATCGCAGTGATTCTCAAACTTTCGAACGTAAAAATAACTTTTCGATTGAATTTTGGATTAAATAAAATTAACTCAGTGGTTGCTGAACGGGAAGGCGCATTTAATTATTTAATAATAAAATTCATTAATCCGCGTAAACACATAGTTCGCTGAGCTGCTTCGCAGAAGGATGAGAAATTTCAAATTATTTTCTAACACACTAAACTAACCTAATTAACTTGCGTTCTAAAATGTATTCAATCTTCACATTTTGAAAATGATTTGTTGCCTATGTTTCAGTCCGAGGGGCTGCTGTTGTCGAATACTCCGATCTTAAAAATTATTACGTTTTCTATTGTAAATAAAATGTTTTCTTTCAGGTCAAAAGGGGTGAAGTCAACATAGCTTTCAATCAAGGGGCGCAAATGTCCTGAAATGCTTATAAATTGTTGTTTTTTTTTCCACAGCCTTGCAGTTACTAACAAACACACCTTCTCTCTCACAAAACACCTGTGTCAGAAAGAATTGAACGCTGTTTGCTTAATATCTGAAATACCGGAACCTAACGGTTCTTTTTGCTGCTATGAAGGAGTTCGCATTGTGTTGGAGGTGAAAGCTTTCGGCTTCCACAACTTTCCATCAAAACTATAAATCCAATGTTGACTGACAAGGAGCCATGCTCCGGAGCACGTCCTATGTTTCCTTTGGTTCATAGCTTGACCTCTCCTTCGGCCATGGTTATCTGCGTCCTCAACATCATCACTGAACGAGGGACGAGGTTACTACCAGACTTATATCATGACTTGGATATAGCTTCCATTGTTCCTCTGTTATGGGCTGGAGTCAACTGACGTCATTCCAACATCACAACACCTAGTTCCTGCTGGATTCTGACACCAAAAATTCAGTGCGAGCCTCGACATGGCGATCGAGTTTTAAAAAGTCTCCATTCATTGTTTTTTGGCGTTCGGTTATTTCATGACGCGGAGTAAGGTTAGGGCCAGTCCCTTCTAAAATATCCTTCCCGTGGTCTGAAAGGACCAGGCCGTGGGGCCAACCTGTTAAATTCTTGGAGGAAAGAGGAAGATGAGCTTTCTTCGATTTTGGGTCTCTCTTGCTTACGAGCAAATGAGGAATCCCATTTACAAGGAAGCTGGGGTGAAGGGAGTCATCTTCTACTGGGCCGGTTTGTCGTACCAGTTATTAAAATCAATCCCTTCCCAAAACACACTAATGAAATTCTTCCACAGCAAAGAGAATCCACGAAAGGTAAGTGATCTTGGGGCGAGAAATGTTTACAACCGCTGGTTGGAACTACGGCGCAGGGAGAGAGAAAGAAGCAGAAAAGATCAAATCATATTTTCTTTAATTTTGCTAAAACAATACTAACCAAATAACTATTATTCAATTGATGTTTGATTATTTCCTGTTTAATTGAGCTGTTATTATTGTACTTGTCTTTGAAATAAATTCATCTGCATTAACTGGCGTCAGATTTTAAATAAACGAATCTCGCGGAAATTTTGTCAGAAATAAAATCGAACACGCTACTACGCGAATGCAAAATCGTGCATAATTCGGCATTGTAACCTTTGGGCTAGTTAATTAAATTAATTAAAATATTATTAAGCTAGGCACATCTGTATTCATCCTCACCATCATTAAAGAATTTGGGTCCACTACAAAGGTAGGTTTTGAGACAGTAAAACAAAAAATGACACAACGTTCTGTTTCTACCTATCGCACATCGAGGGGTCATAGCCAATAAATAGACGATCACACAAATACATCAAGATTATTGGCCATAATCTTATAATTTTCACCTAAGAGTGAATTGACCGGTTCACTCCAGTTGAACCGTGAAGAAGGATTATTCCGTCCTCCGAAGGGAGTTTTTCCATAGGTCGGTTTCATTTAAGCTGAGCCGCAACCATGGATCCCTTCATTTCCTCTGGATTAAATGGGGAGGCGGAATCTTTTCAGTGTTGCCGATGACGTCGGATGATGGTTTTACAAGAGGTGAAAACATGTGTGCATTGAATTCGAAATAAAATATTACTTGTATTTTGTATTTAAATGATTCAAAATAATGAATACCATTCGTGTGATCTTTTCAACAATCATACAGTCTTTCAAGACGTTTATTTTTCTAACAGCGAGTGTTGTTTTAAAGAACCGTGAGACCCTTTTTAAATGGCCTGTCAAGAAATTGAAGCATTGCAGGGCTTTATTGTTTGACATTAAATTTTAAGGTTTGACCGAATACGAAATGCAGTAAAATTTAACGACTTTTGAGCTTGCAGCAGCCAGAGGCGGATCAAGACGCTGACAAAAATTTCAAAAAAAAAAACGTAACCGTTACTCGGGTAGTAGAATTTCGTGACAAAGTTAATAACATGAAATAAGTTAAATTCAAATGTAAATGAAATAAAACAAAATAAAATTAAATGTTAAAAGAACGTTAATAAATTACATTAAAAAATCAAAACATTTTTATCCGTTAAAATACATTAAAATACAACGCGTTATAATCAAATTTAACATCATTTACATATGTATAAAGAACAATAATAATAAAATAGACATTAAATCCTAAAATCTTGTTTAAGAATTTTAGCAAATGCTTAAATTAAGGAAAGTTAAATGCGATTAAAACGAAAATTTTATAAAATATCACGAAAACATTTACAATCAAATAAAACTAAAATTAAGATTCGAAATGAAATGAAATGCAGACTTAAATATAATTTCCTTCGTAAATGCCTTCGTCTTTTACGTGGGGCCTCGAAAGTGGAGGTGCGGACCTGCCTGTTTTAGATTGAAATGTGTGGGTTCTTTGTCTTGGGATTTATGTTCTTTGTGCATTGATTAGAGTGCATGAAAGTCATAATTTAGTGAAATACCTAATTGGGATTTGTTTTTTTAAGAAAAGAATGCTCTCGTTGTTTGGTGACCGAAATCTGGTGCACTTATATTACATAATTTTTATGAACTATAAAAAGGGAGTGAATGAACTCGAGGCGTTTGTATTCATTTCGTTCGTTTATAAAATAAATATTAAATACTGGCCTAAACAAGTGTTCACAAGGGAGAACATTCACAGTTAACATAACAGTATTTCACTCCGACTTCATCATTTTTCTTATTTACGTATTATGAAATTATTGTTTCCGTTATTTTGATAATCTGTTTATTTATTCTGTACTATTTATACATTTATTTAAAAAAATACCGCGTTATATTTTCCTTGTCTCCTTGCTTCATCTTCTTTTTCGAATTGCTTTACATACATTTTGTGATTTATAGGTTGGTGTGCGGCTGACCACCCATGCTGTGGAAAGTGGTTCACTTTGTCAGTGACACCCCTGTTTCGGGGAGGGTTGGCGAGAGTTGCAGGGCTTGTGTTCGTTTGAGATTGGGGTTTTGAATTGTAGATTCACATGTGTTAGCGCGAACTTATGCGTGTCTGCTTGAGGGAGTTCATTTGATGTGAATCTTAAATGATCGAATGACTCGGGAATGATCGCCACGAGGAGTGCGCGGCGCGGGGTCTTGTCATGCGTCAACCACATGTGCGAGCTTTTGCGTGTCCTAATATGTGGAATGCACCCTCACTCGTCTTTTTATTTACAAGTAAATTTTCCGGTGAACAGCTCACTTGGTAGAACGCTTGCGTGCCGTGCCGAGACCTTAGTTGATCCAATCGGGGGTGTCGAATAAATTCTTGTTTAGGGTTTATTTCAAACCAAAACAACGTACCGGCAATGTTCACTCGATCTTCTCAAGGTATGAGAGCCAACCCTCGGCAATCGGGAAACCTTACTTTAACTGGGGTTGACGTGAGACCGTTCCCTTTACTAGTAGAGATACGCTCGCCGCGTACATTGGCGCGGTAAGAGGTTGCACTATATATAGTGTAGCATTTATATAGCAACTAAATTTCTTTGTACTCTCTACCTTGATTCTTCTTCTTCTTTTGAGTCTGTTTGTTTCGGCAAGTGGTCGGTTCAAATTTAGGGAAATTTCAAGTCCAGTTAAGTCGTTGGCGAAGAGCTGACCTCTTACCTGTGTGAGTAAATGGGTTCCATTCACAACCGATCTCTTCTGCATAAAGAGGAGGGGGTGAATTTTGGGGTTTACGCAGTTGGTTGCGTTAAATACCTGTAGCTTTGGGCCTTAAAGAAGTTGGTCGAACATCAAATTAAATGCCGTAACTGCAACTCTGTCACTATTCCGTTAGGGGTGGCCAGAGCCTCTGCAGGTCTACCTCCATTATTTTTCTATCCGAGCATACCTCTTCTAATTAATTCACATCCATCACATTTTTTTCATACATCTTCTTCTTTTACATTAGCTTTTACTCCTTTTACATTTCCTCTGTATATACACTTTGTGGGATTTTAGTAATTGTGTAACGACATTCTCAAATCCATCGCTGACCGCTTGTTTCTTGCAAATTCTCATATCACATCTACCATTTGCTTTCCGTTACACACACCTCTCTCAATTTCTCCTGTCATTTTTCAATTCTTCTTCGAGGAATCGACCCATTAATTGAAATTATACCCAAATTTCTAGGTAAAATTAATGTACCTTAAGTTGCCCACCTCCGGTGTACATTTGCCCATACGGATAGACCGTCACTGTCGTTTTTTTCATGACACGTGTTGTGCGTGTGATGCAGGCCGGGCGGGCGTATGTTTCTCTGAAGTGCGGGGACAAGGGTGAACCGTTTGCGGAGTGAAGGGGATGGTTTTATGCGGCCGGCCGTCGATATTATGCATTGAAGTCTCTTTTACACGAGTCAAATGCATTCCATAACCTTGCTCGTATTTCAAGTTGTTCGTAGTTCAAAACAATTTTCTTCATTGATATTAATTCAATATGCTATCAATCCGTTCCAGTCCCCAAAAATGCTATCGCAAATTGGTCTTGTTTCTATTTTCGAATAAGAAATTGGGTTTGACAAATATGGATAAAACCATAATTGTATTTTGATCACTTAAATGCGACTTGCACACACCTTGAACAGTGCTGTATGTAGTAGGAAACCCTGTGCGGGAGACTCTCTGGATCCAAGAGACTCTAGGAGTCTATGACACTTGTTGTAGTGCCGCAGAGGTGTTGGTGATTATGTGACTATATTACGGTCACTACTTTCTCTTTATTGGTCTTGGCCTTTTCCGCCGGATTGAAAAGGAAAAGGGTCAAAGGAGGTTTGTTTTCCTCCCTGTCAGAGGGCTGCGAAAGTAAGGTGGACAGGTGTCGTCATGGGGTGACTCCGATGCACGACCGGTTACTACTTTTTCGTTCCATGCATCTCGAATGTCGCTCGTATTCCGAAGCAAAACTTCACTCGTTCTGTGTCTTAGGTGATTCGTATATCTGGGCATTTGTGGGGTACCACCATTGTATTGTATACTAATTATTACGTACATATATCATATTTATGTTGACCTTCTAGTTTGTGTCATATTTATCCACGATCTATCTGAATGATAGAATCATAATATGAAATTGAAATTTATTATATGTAAGTATGTATGAACTAGTTTTATTGTCGGAAATTAGTATCTGTGGATGTTTTCTTGCAGGAGGGGTTTTGTTTGAAGGGTTTTGCTAAAATAATACTTTCTAAATTAAATTAATTAAGTCAGATGGTGTTGGGCCGTTTACATACATACATGCCGAAGGGGGGAAAAGGGGGTATGATAAAGATTATCGTCAGTGGATCGTTGTTCAGATATGCTTCACCGAATGATGATTGCTTTGCACTCTTTTCGGTTAGTGCATGTGCTTGGGTGAAAATCTGCGTGCCACGTAAATAGTTGCAAGTACCTACTTGGTTTGCTTACATTTTCTAGCCGCATGCTGCCTTGTTCTTATAGATAGAATCCGTAAAAGTTTGAGCATTAAGCAAACTGAATTGTGCATGGATATTGTGCTTTGTAGTATTGCGAAATTAACAGCCTGAATGCAGAGCATGCATGGGGTTTTCTTTTATTTTTTTTGCAATGTGTGTGCATGCAAGAGGGGTGGGGAAGCCAAGAGGGGTGGGGAAGCAAAGAGGGGTGAGGAAGCCAAGAGGGGAGGGGTAGCAAAGAGGGGTGGGGAAGCTAAGAGTGGTGGGGAAGCCAAGAGGGGAGGGTTAGCAAAGAGGGGTGGGGAAGCCAAGAGGGGTGGGGTAGCAAAGAGGGGGGGGGGAAGCCAAGAGGGGAGAAGGGGGAGGGGAAACTGTTAACAGATGAGAAACAAATGTGATCTCAGATATCTGAGGCTCCGGGATGAGAAAAAAACGGGGCGCCGAAAGGAACCATTTGCCGTAAGTGGCATCAATACCAGTGGTTCTAAACAAGTTGTGTGACTTGACCGAATATGCCTATTGTCATCTTACAGTAAAGTCAAAGAGGGGAATGTGATGATCCAAGCTTTTCATCAAATATAAAATAAAATAATTGAAGCTCCTATGTATATGGGCGTATCACATTTGCGTAGGAAGAGTTTTTCTTGTCCATACGTATTTTTTCCTATGGCCTGATTGCACCTCCTGGTGGGGGAATGCAAGTCAAACTGGGAGTGAGTCCTGGACCACAGGAGAAAGGAATGGGATTCGGTTCGGGACAGTCAGCTTGGGAGCACGTGCTTGCAAGGGACTTAAATCTGGGCTAAACGAATGCGAAACAAAATATTTAAATTAAAATCGGGTTTTAATTCGGAAGAAAATTTAAATAGACTAAAAGGATTTTTCTCTTAATAAAGACGCCGCGAATCGTTCGTTCGGAATTTAAGGGAGAATAAGTATTTACGTGGTTTTAATAATAATAAAATATCTGCCGACATAATATTCCGGGAGTGTATTTTTCATGTGTCTGTCTAGAACTAAAAGTATGCTAAATAAGTAATTTCGTAAATCGCAGTGATTCTCAAACTTTCGAACGTAAAAATAACTTTTCGATTGAATTTTGGATTAAATAAAATTAACTCAGTGGTTGCTGAACGGGAAGGCGCATTTAATTATTTAATAATAAAATTCATTAATCCGCGTAAACACATAGTTCGCTGAGCTGCTTCGCAGAAGGATGAGAAATTTCAAATTATTTTCTAACACACTAAACTAACCTAATTAACTTGCGTTCTAAAATGTATTCAATCTTCACATTTTGAAAATGATTTGTTGCCTATGTTTCAGTCCGAGGGGCTGCTGTTGTCGAATACTCCGATCTTAAAAATTATTACGTTTTCTATTGTAAATAAAATGTTTTCTTTCAGGTCAAAAGGGGTGAAGTCAACATAGCTTTCAATCAAGGGGCGCAAATGTCCTGAAATGCTTATAAATTGTTGTTTTTTTTTCCACAGCCTTGCAGTTACTAACAAACACACCTTCTCTCTCACAAAACACCTGTGTCAGAAAGAATTGAACGCTGTTTGCTTAATATCTGAAATACCGGAACCTAACGGTTCTTTTTGCTGCTATGAAGGAGTTCGCATTGTGTTGGAGGTGAAAGCTTTCGGCTTCCACAACTTTCCATCAAAACTATAAATCCAATGTTGACTGACAAGGAGCCATGCTCCGGAGCACGTCCTATGTTTCCTTTGGTTCATAGCTTGACCTCTCCTTCGGCCATGGTTATCTGCGTCCTCAACATCATCACTGAACGAGGGACGAGGTTACTACCAGACTTATATCATGACTTGGATATAGCTTCCATTGTTCCTCTGTTATGGGCTGGAGTCAACTGACGTCATTCCAACATCACAACACCTAGTTCCTGCTGGATTCTGACACCAAAAATTCAGTGCGAGCCTCGACATGGCGATCGAGTTTTAAAAAGTCTCCATTCATTGTTTTTTGGCGTTCGGTTATTTCATGACGCGGAGTAAGGTTAGGGCCAGTCCCTTCTAAAATATCCTTCCCGTGGTCTGAAAGGACCAGGCCGTGGGGCCAACCTGTTAAATTCTTGGAGGAAAGAGGAAGATGAGCTTTCTTCGATTTTGGGTCTCTCTTGCTTACGAGCAAATGAGGAATCCCATTTACAAGGAAGCTGGGGTGAAGGGAGTCATCTTCTACTGGGCCGGTTTGTCGTACCAGTTATTAAAATCAATCCCTTCCCAAAACACACTAATGAAATTCTTCCACAGCAAAGAGAATCCACGAAAGGTAAGTGATCTTGGGGCGAGAAATGTTTACAACCGCTGGTTGGAACTACGGCGCAGGGAGAGAGAAAGAAGCAGAAAAGATCAAATCATATTTTCTTTAATTTTGCTAAAACAATACTAACCAAATAACTATTATTCAATTGATGTTTGATTATTTCCTGTTTAATTGAGCTGTTATTATTGTACTTGTCTTTGAAATAAATTCATCTGCATTAACTGGCGTCAGATTTTAAATAAACGAATCTCGCGGAAATTTTGTCAGAAATAAAATCGAACACGCTACTACGCGAATGCAAAATCGTGCATAATTCGGCATTGTAACCTTTGGGCTAGTTAATTAAATTAATTAAAATATTATTAAGCTAGGCACATCTGTATTCATCCTCACCATCATTAAAGAATTTGGGTCCACTACAAAGGTAGGTTTTGAGACAGTAAAACAAAAAATGACACAACGTTCTGTTTCTACCTATCGCACATCGAGGGGTCATAGCCAATAAATAGACGATCACACAAATACATCAAGATTATTGGCCATAATCTTATAATTTTCACCTAAGAGTGAATTGACCGGTTCACTCCAGTTGAACCGTGAAGAAGGATTATTCCGTCCTCCGAAGGGAGTTTTTCCATAGGTCGGTTTCATTTAAGCTGAGCCGCAACCATGGATCCCTTCATTTCCTCTGGATTAAATGGGGAGGCGGAATCTTTTCAACTTCTACGCTTTGAAAAAATGCATATTCTCCTGGGAATGAACATATGACATTTCTTACTTTTACAACTATTTCATTTGACAGGATCATAATGAAGGGCTTATAAAAAAAATCCTAATCTACAGGATTTTCACACTTTTATAGTGTATTTTGTTGTGAAAATCGTAAAAATGCACGTTTTTCTGAAAAACCCTATAATCTTTAATAATATAATCTATAATCTAAGTTGCAAGGATATATTCATTTAAAGTTCTCAGATGTATACCCACAAACCAACACGTGTAGATCGCGCTTACAAATGGTGAATGTGTACCTACAAATAAAATCCAAACCTCAAATGAACATAAGCCCCACAGCTTTTGCCGACCTTCCCTGACACAGGGTGACATTGGCAAAGTAAGCATTAGCTTATTCAGTTTAACCTTCAAGGTATCGATATACATGATTGCTATATTTTATTGTTTAAGCTCATAGTTAAGTAGTGATTCCACATTTATGAATACCTTGGTTTTTTAACAGTTGAACTGACCTTACGAAATTTTCGGCTTTCAGTAATGGACACAAAGCCATAAACTGCTGACGTCATTAAAAACAATATGGATTCCGAAACGAAAGAGCAGAATTTTATTGCGCTCTCATTAAACTATTGAATATTTGATTACATTCATTATAACGATTTAAAATAAATCCTAAAGCTTTATTTTTGGTTGATTAAATTAGAGAGGTGTACCTATGTATTTTCCACACATGAGGTCCTCACTGCTTGTTTGGATTATCTAAAATTTTATTCAAAGATGACCTTTCAAAGAAATTGCCTTAAGAATCACAAGAGCTAAGAAAAAAACGATGGTGTGAGAGTTGTTTTATATATTTTTAAGGTCAATTTCCAGTTTTCATAAGACACATAGGTCCAGTACACATGCAAACATTGCTCGTGTGAAATTACCTCTGATGGGCGAATACAAACAAGTACTATTAGGGGAAGATGAATCCTCTGTTCCGCATACAAATCTACAAATCTGTGTACTTACACAATTAAAACTCAAATCTTAAATGAAAATTTGCCGCCCTGCCTTGAAATCGGGTTAGCAGTGGCAAATTGAACCAATTTTTACAGTATGGGTGGTCAGCCGCATACCAACCTATAAGTCAAGGAACGCAACGCAAACGCAACGCAACTAAGCTACACATATAGTGTAACTTCTTGCCGCGTTATCCCCGAGGGGGTCGCATGTGTCTTTCCGTGTTGCGGGGCCGGTGGAGTGGAACAGACTGCCACCCGGAGTGAAGAACTCCAAATCTGTGGGTGTATTTCGAGGAGCACTCAAGGCACACTTGTTTAGAAAGTCTTATCCATGATCGGAGAGGGCCCTTGAGGTGTGACACACACAAAAACGGCGCTCTCTTATCATGTGTAATTTAAAATAAATCAGCCTGTTATTATTATTATGTGGCGAGTTGAACCTATTTATTTTTACAAGTAAGGGGGCCGGCCTTACGCCAACCACTTCAGTTGAAGTGGGGGTTTCCCAGCTCCCGAGGGGGCTGGTACTCATTTCTTGTGAAGGCTGCTTAGCGCTACACTACGGACCGGTCTTTTGTGTTCGATGTTCTGCTTTCGCACAGAAGGACGTGCTTCACATAGCTCGCTCGAAGCGAGCAGTTACAACCATTACTTGAAATTGAAACCGTTTGTAACGTACGAGTACATACATATATACTCGTACTACTTACAGTGCCATAAACGCTAGTAAGCTTCACGTATCTCTGCCTTAGTTCTTCTTTGCCCATATAGACCATTAAGCTAATTTTACATGAGCAATGTTTGCATGTGTACTGGACCAATGTGTCTTATGAAAACAGGAAATTGATTTAATAAATATTTAAAACAACTCTCACATTATCGAGTTTCATGTTTTTTCTTAGCTCAGATTGTGTAGAATTTGATTCTTAAAAGAAAACTGCATTAAAAAGTCATGTTTGACAAAATTGGTCTATACGGCAAACAAGAACTAGGGGAGCGGTATAGTGTAACTCTTTCCCGTGTTTTTCACGATGGGGTTCCCTGTTTCAGGGAATTTCGGCAAGAGTTGCAGGGCTTATGTTCATTTGAGTAAGTACACAATCAGCATTTCTAAGCGCGAACTACCCGTGTTTGTTTGTGGGCATACATCTGAGAGCTTTGAATGAATATATCCTTGCAACTTAGATTATAGATTATAGATTATGGGTCGAATGTGGCCAGTGGAACCTATTTATTTATATAGGTAAGAGGGTCAACCTGTTGCTTACGCTAACCACTTCAGTTGAAGTGGGCCGAAATTGACGCAGACTTGCGACGAACAAGTGTGCAGACACCTACGATTCACACGAAAAAGTGCTCCTAAAACTTATTTATTTATTTAGAAAATATCGTCCCCTTAGTGCTTGTTGGTCTTATGTGCTTATCAGAGGTAATTTCGCATGCGCAATGTTTGTATGTGTACTGGATCAATGTGTCATGAAAACTGGAAATTGGTTTTAAAAATATTCATAACAACTCTCACATTATTACGCTTTACGTTTTTTTCTTAGCTCAGATTGTGTAGAATATGATTCTTAAGACAATTTAATTGAAAGGTCGTGTTTGAATCCAATTGAAGACAATCCACACAAGCATTGGAGTACGATGTGTCGTCAGGATAAGAGAGGTTTTAGTATTTGTTCAGCTTGAACGTTTAAACTTCAGTTTTCTGAACCCTGCACCATTGTGTTCGTAGTTCATCTCTGTACCTTAGAGCATAAACAACGGTAGTCACATTTAGTAAAATGTGCAGGAGACGAGTTTTAGTGAAAATGTGCACTTTTTTAAACCATCATAACTTCTAGACTAGACGAGATATTTTTGATCTGTAAAACTGTTTATCTTCTTTTATCGATATTTATTTAATGTGAAGTAATGTGAATAATTTATGTGGAACTTCCATGGTTTATGCTCGCACTTTTATGTGCATCCCATATTTATTACAGCTGATATCCCAGTAACTATGAGTCCGAGGACTCCATTATTTTTACCACATAGAACAGCTAATTATAATCATTTCTGCATCATTAAATCAAAAACGCAAAAAAATGGACTTCCGCTGTTTATGCTCTAAGGCAGTGGTTCCCAAACTTTTAATTTCGCGTACCACTAATGAAATTATAAATCAGTGGCGTACCACTGAAGTGCAACGCAAAAACGCAAAAAAAAAAACGCAACTAAGCTTCACATATAGTGTAACTTCTTGCCGCGTTATCCCCGAAGGGGTTGCATGTGGCGAGTTGAACCTATTTATTTTTACAGGTAAGGGGGCCGGCCTTACGCCAATCACTTCAGTTGAAGTGGGGGTTTCCCAGCTCCCGAGGGGGCTGGTACTCATTTCTTGTGAAGGCTGAGTAAACCTTGCCGGTATTTTTATTATGGGGTTTGAAATAAACACCGAAATAGGAAATCATTTCTGACACCGTCCTCGGTGGGATTCGAACCCGAGCTCACGGGGTAGAATGCAAGCACTCTACCAACTGAGCTATCGACCGGTTAAACAACAACAGTTAAAAAAATCATTCAAATGGTAAAGTAATAAAAACTGCAACTGTTAATGAAAACATTATGCTTATTTATTTATTATAGTGAAAAATACAAATCTCTTAGTGCAGGGGTGTCCAACATAATATTGTTGAGGGCCAGATTGTATTTTTGTAATCGTGGCGGGACAGGCCTGTCTTAGTCTGAAAAATGGTGCTGCATGTTCGAAACAAAAGAGGAAATATTTGGCTCACTTGTACTTAACTTGAAGCGCGAAATTGAAAAACGTTTTATCTTATTATTTATTATGTACCTACTTCCTATGGCCATGGCTGCTTGCGTACCACCTTGAAGCGTCGCGTACCACTGGTGGTACGCGTACCATAGTTTGGGAACCACTGCTCTAAGGTACAGATCTGTTATTTTAGATCGCTTGTACACACAAGAGCCTTAAACCAAACAAGATACGGCGCTGCACACAACAGCACTCTGCAAAGCGCTCGCTCGTAAACGCTCAGGTGTTATTTGTGCTGAACCACGACATGTGATCCGAGCAGTTTCCTCGGTGGACAGGGAATGTTTGCCCATTTCGCCAGCAATGCTGTTTACTTTCAAAATTAAGGCTGCAAACGCTGGGTCACGTTTGCCAGGTCAGGGACTTTGGAAAGAATTGTTTTTCGTTGGTTAGGGGGAAAAAATATCGTTGCACGCATATCTAATCTAATCTAATCTAAGTTGCAAAGATATGTTACATTGGAGATTCACATTACATGCATTTTCACAACCAGACACGTACAAGTTTGCGCTTGCACATGCCGCATGTGAACCTACAACATACAAACCAAATCTCAAATGGACATACACCCTGCATCTCTTGCCGTCCTTCCCTGAGACAGGGATGACATTGGTAAAGTGAACCATTTTTACAGCATGGGTGGTCAGCCGAATACCAACCTATAAGTCAAGGAACAAAATATGGTCATTTAATCAAGGGTACCTATGTAAGTCGACCGCTGTATACCGATTTTTTTAAGAATCCTGTGCGAGAGACTCCCTTGATATCAGAGGCTCCAGGGGTCCATGACACTTATGCTGCAGAGGGGTTTGTGATGTGGCGGTTGATGCCATGATCCTTTGTAGCAGGGCTGTTATCTGCGTAGTGTTGTATTGTGTGTTGGCTTTTTTTTTGAGATACTTAAACGAAGTCGTGATTGATATTGGTTTTGATTAGGACAAGGTTAAATTGGGGTGGAAATACAGATACTCGTTCCATTAGTGGACAGTTTGGCAAAGGAATGAGTCGTGAAAACACCAAGTTCTCATAGTTTTGATGTCGACTGCAAAGGGATGAATGTGAGCCGTTTTACGAGTTGCCCTTGTTGTGACGAGAGGAGGAGGTATAAGTAAAGATATTTCATCAGAACAGACACCATTATACTACCTTTAGAAGAGACTGATCATTCCAAAGTTCCTTTTGTGCTGGAGAGAATGTAGGTTGGCTGCGAGAATATGATCATCTATCAGCTTCCCCGCTCTTCTTTGCACATAATCAAGTTGGTCACACAGCCTCTTTGGTATACCGGACCAGAGATGACTGTTGTACTCGATAAAGGAACGGATTTGCGATTTATACTTGGGATATGAATTCCAAATGGTATTTGATGTAGAAAATGACATTAACTGCCATCATCGATCAATACCTTTATTATTGATCGATGATGATAGTTGATAATGGCTGTCAGTGAGACTAAAACACAACTGTTTATATTGGAAAGTGTGAATGATTACATTTTTTTTACTATGGCGACGCCGCGCCATGTCGAATTGAATTAATTGTCAAACAACAAACTATCTAATATGTAGACTTGGAACAAATACTGTGGTCAATAAATTTGTAACATTCACGCAATGCAACTGTATATTTACGCTCACTGGAGGCAGCGTTGAATCTAATCTAATCTAATCGAAGTTGTAAAGATATGTTACATTTGGGATTCACATTATATGCATTCTCACAAGCAGACACGTACAAGTTCGCGCTTGCACATGCCGCATGTGAACCTACAAATTTAAAACCCAAATCTCAAATGGACATACACCGTGTAACTCTTGCCGTCCTTCCCTGAAACAGGACATGCCGCATGTGAACCTACAACGCAAAAACCCAAATCTTAAATGGACATACACCCTGCAACTCTTGCCGTCCTTACCTGAAACAGGGGTGACATTGGCAAAGTGAACCTTTGTATGAAATATTTAAAAGCGCTTCCAGTGAGCGTAAATTCAATCCCCAATGTTACATATCTTTAATACTAAGATAAGAAATACGAAAAGATTCACAAATCTATTTAAAAAAAAAAACATTTCCATTTTTTTAACAGCTGAACATTTTTTTTCCAGGCACCTATCAGGGCCAATGGCTCCGCGGCATGCGGCACGGATACGGCGTGCGGGCCTCCGCCCCCTTTGGACTGGCGTCCCACTATCGCCCCAACAGCAAGGCGCTGAGGGCGTCGCTGACGTCCTTGAGATCAGCTGGTGACCCTGCGGGGGGCGGGGCTGGGGGGAGGGAGGCGCCCACCCCGGACCCTGCGGAGAAGAGGAACCACAGGATGGACGACGCCAGGGGGGGCTTCGTGCTGAAGGCGAGGTCTGATGAGCCACCTGCGAGGAGGAACAGCCTGGTGGAGAAGACCAAGAAGGGGTTGCTTTCAGTGAGTATTCTGTAATTCCAAAAACCCTATTACTTTTAACGACCTTCCCTGAAATAGGGGTGGTTTTGGGAAATTGAACCTCTTAACATATTGTCCATCAGTGCTCGTTTGTATTATGCCCATCAGAGATAATTTCACATGAGCAATGTTTGTTTGTGTCCTGGACCAATGTGTCTTAAGAAAACTGGAAATTTATTTTACAAATATGTAAAACAACTCTCACATTATTACGCTTTACGTTTTTTTCTTAGCTCAGATTGTGTAGAATGTGATTCTTAAGACAATTTCATTGAAATGTCATCTTTCAATCAGATGGTAGATAGTCCAAAAAGCACTAAGGGGACGATATGTGATGAGCCTCATACCAATCTATTGGCCAAAAAACTAAAGCAACCTTACTATTTGTAAACCATTGAATTCACATGAAAAAAGAGTAATTAGCTTATCAAAAAAGTAAAAAAAAATTGACAGCAGATTTGGTCATGAACCTTCTTTGGGAATGAATATGGTCGTATAGTTTCTTAATATATTGTGCAACTTACAATTTTGTTGCTGGTAATTATAACCAATTGTTTTTGTGCTCCAGGGCTTGAAGATCCGCAAGCAGCGCAGCACGGGTGACCTTGAGAAGCGCGGCACCGGCTCAGGGTCCATCAGATCCAACGGCTCCACAGCTTCCTGGGTCTCCACGGAGAGCTCCCACTCTGCCGTTACCAGCGCCTCCATGCACACCGATTCCAATGCCAGCTTTGTTGTTGAGGTCAGCGCAACACCATCTCTTTCTTTGTGTAACTCTTGACTGGTTTGGATAGCAGACAATCAACTTTTCGCTCTGTGGAAAGTGAAGCCAGAACATTGGTCAATGAGCTTTTCAAAAATCTGCAACAAAGGAGAGAGTGCTTTTGCAGTGGCGGCTCCTAGGGCATGGAACCTCTTGTGGTTAGAAAGATTGCTGACAACAGTCATTTCAAGTGACGTCTCAATACCAATATGTTAACCAAATCTTTTGTCATGAAACTGCGACCATGAAAATAGCCAACTGATTCTTCAATCATCACCATCAATATCTGGCAAAAAAAAAATGCAACTAAGCTACACATATAGTGTAACTTCTTGCCTGCGTTATCCCCGAAGGGGTCGCATGTGGCGCTTCGGGACCTATTTATTTTTACAGGTAAGGGGGCCGGCCTCACACCAACCACTTTCAGTTGAAGTGGGGGTTTCCCAGCTCCCGGGTGGGCTGGTTCTCATTTCTTGTAAAGGCTGAGTAAACCTTTGAGATCGAAACCTTGCTCTCGGAATGGAATGCAAGCATTCTACCAATTGAGCTGGCAAATCAAGCAATAACAAAAGGAGTGTCGAACGAGATTTGCTATAGGCTTTATGCTTCAGTTATAATGTATTTAAGGGAGTCCAGCCCTGGAAGTCTCATCACTACGGTAAATCTAACTACCGAATATGGTTCAGATTATTATGAAGACAAAATGGCCGCTAGTGAACAGCTGATTGGACATTAAAGGTCTTCATAATAATATGAACGGTAAGAATTACCGAGGTGATGAGACTTCGAGCATGTGTTCTAATGAAGTGAAAAATAGGAGGAGAGTAATTTGAGCTTTTTAAGTGGTAGTCCTTCTGGTCCACCACAAAATTCTATTCGCACGCAAATAATATAACCCGAGATTTCTGTGTCTGGCAGCAAAATATATATTTGTTCTAGATGCGATTTAACTAAGAGCTTACTTTGTTTTCTTTTGATTGCAGGACGAGCACTTAGACAGCGGTGTGACAGAGACGTACATGGGCGAGTGGAAGAACGACAAGAGGACAGGCTTCGGGATCAGCGAGCGAAGCGACGGACTGCGCTACGAGGGGGAGTGGTTCGCCAACAAGAAGTATGGCTACGGAGTGACCACCTTCAGAGACGGCACCAAGGAAGAGGGGAAGTACAAGAACAATGTCCTCATCACCAGCCAGAAGAAGAAGCATCTGTTTCTCATCCGCAGCGCCAAGTTCCGGGAGAGGATAGATGCTGCGGTCAACGCGGCGCAGAGAGCGTCCAAGATAGCACTGCAGAAGGCAGACATTGCCATATCAAGGTTACCTATGTTGTTGTTCTTCTGAATGTTTTGACAGATTCAAAATTGAGTAATATATGTTGTGATTCATATCCCGGATTTTTGTGAGAAATAAATTTCATTGGACCTGATGGAAACATATTTGAAAACCTGTGAATAATGAAAATGAAAGCTTCTATTTTTATGACAGTATTTTGAAAGGTAAATGTTTACTTGAAATACCCCGTTTCTTCGTAATTTGAGAATGATTTTTGTATTGCATCTATTTTTCTTCATCTTTCAGAACTGCCACCGCCCGTGGAAAGGCGGAACAAGCAGATCAAGCGGCAGACCACGCGAAGGAAGACTCAGACCTCGCACAAGTCACAGCGCGGCAGTTCGCTCCAGACTTCAAGCAGCCCGGCATGGACCGCCTGAGGATCCGCGAGAAGTTCAAGCCCCCACCAGAAGACGCCGTGCCGGCCAAGTCCATCCTGCACCCGCCCACCAAGAACTTCGACCAGCCAGTGGCTCCTGCCCCCGTCCCAGCCTCCAGCCAACCAAAGACCACCTTCGCCAGCAGGAGGCCCTCCGAGGCTTACTCGCAAACCATTAAACCTAATGACCCTGCGTACCCCCCGCCCGCGTCGGCCTACGCCATGCAGAACCTCTCACAAACTCAATCTAATCCAGTGTCTAGTAATAACAATTATTCTCAAATGCAACAGAACAATGCTAACCAACAAAGTTATCAGAAACAACCTGCTTACCAACAACAGCAGACTTCCAGTTACCAGCCTCAAGTCTCAAACTTCCAGCAGCCCAACTCCTACGGGCAACAGCCGCAACCCAACTATCAGCAAACACAGGCGCAGGCGCAGAGCAGTAATTATCAACAAAACAACTCTTACCAACAACAACAGTCTTCGTATAATAATAATGTTCAGCAAAACAATAATTACAATCAATTCCCGCCAACGCAAAGTTATAATCAAAACTCGTACAACCAGCAAGCTTATCCAAACAATATGTCGAACCAAACTCAGTACGCTGGCTACAACCAGTCGTCGCTCTCTCAAGATAATGCTTATAATAATATGAACTCATTGGAACAAAATAGAGTTCCTAACTTGCCAAATTCCATTCCTCCCGGAGCGACGCCGATGATGAACGACACGTCGTCCTTGCACCAGCAGCCCATGATGAACAGCGTGCCGTACGGGCAGCCGGTGCGCAGGAACTCTCGCCAGGTGGGCGGGGAGCGACCCTCGCTGTCCAGCCAGGCGTCCATCGACCACTTCGACCACTACAAGCGGCCGCCCAGCAGGGACTCCAGCGTGGACCGGTACGCGCGCGCCACGGGCCGCATGAGCCGGCAGCCCTCCGTGGACAAGACGGGCGCGGAGCCTGCGCCCCTGGACCGCTCGGTGAGGGGCGCCTCGCAGATGCGGGCCGGGACTCCCCTGGCTGGTGCGGCTAACGGCAGCGTCATGACGGGGCAGGGCTCTCGAGCTGCTACGCCGTCTCTGAGTAATCAAGCACAAATGGGACAAATCCCTCCCTTCGAAGACGTTCTCCTGAGGCAGAGAAATCTGGGGCAGGATATTATTCCTTCTCTCGCGCAGCCCAAGAGGACTGAAAGCCTGTACATCGGCTCCAAGGCAGTCCCTCCTCCTGTAGCCAGTGGCGGGGGTGGGGGTGGGGGCGGTGGGGGCGCCAGGGGCGGAGGCATGAAAAGGGTAAGATTTTTTATTATTCTATTTTCTCAAATTTTCAAACATTTCCATTCATATTCAATCCTGGTATGTGCACATCCTCTTACCCTTCTTCAGCCTTGCACTGCATATTACTCATGAACAGCTTGCATGAAGTTTTACCTTTCTGAGAATGAAATTTCCAACACGTTCCGATCAAAATTGCATTTCATTAAAATTCATTCAAACGTAATAATGCAAACCATACAAAGTTCGATAGTAATTAATGTAGAACATCAAAAAACGTCACTTAGTTTACTTTAATCTAATCTAATCTAATCTAATCTAAGCTGCAAAGATATATATCATTTAAGATTTATACTAAATGCATTCCCACAAGCAGATATGTATAATTTCGCGCTAACATATGCCGCATGTGGACCTACAATATAAAAACCCAATCTCAAATGAACATAAGCCTTGCAACTCTTGCCGTCCTTCCCTGAAACAGGGGTGACATTGGCAAAGTGAAACAATTTTTATATTATGGGTGGTCAGCCGCATAAAAAAATTATTTCGATTATAACAGTAGTATCACATTGAAATACTATACATTAAAAATCAAAAGACTGTTCCTTGACTTATAGTTTGGTATGAGGCTGACCACCCATACTGTAAAAAATGGTTCTCTTTGCCAATGTCACCCCTGTTTCAGGGAAGGTCGGCAAGGGTTGCAGGGCTTATGTTCATTTGAGATTGGGGTTTTTTCATGCGGCATGTGTGAGCGCGAAATTATGCGTGTCTGCTTGTGGGAATGCATTTAATATGAATCTCAAATGGTACATATCTTTGCAGCTTAGATTTAGATTTAGAAAATAAATATTTGCAGCGAACCTTATTACGAGTAACATATTCCTTCAAAATTAGTAAACATGATATCTCTGAAAGTAGAGTGATGTACAACTGATTGAAAATGTCTGCCTGGCGTTGGAATTCCTGTTTTTGTCTCCCAGCTCCATCAGGTTTAGTTAATTTTAGCTCGCGGACACAGAGATGACAGCCCGTACTGATCTTATTGTTTTAGACAGGAGGCCAGACAGGTGTTGACACAATATGATGTCATAACCGCAATCAGGAGTTCAAAGAAGTTTATTTTTACTTACTGAAAAATTAAAAAAAGCTAACATCTATGCAGCAGGTAAAGAAAATGAATAAAATAATCATGTTCACAAATTTTTGTATTTTTTTTTGATGTGTTACTTTAATTTACACCTGAAGATGGGAGGCACTGATTCTCCCGAAACTTGTGTAAAAAATAAACTCAAAAAGTGATTTTCAACAAAATTTAAACTTACCTATAAAAATTTCATAAAGTTACTACCGAACTTTAAATGATAGAAAATCCTCGTTTCGTTTCATATTAATATGTCATAGCTGAAATCAACTCTTGTTGCCTTATATACGAGCACTGAGGATGAGTCTAGAGCCCACCGCAGTATGCCTAGATTCTTCAAATATGGCAAGCTCTAGTGGGGTCAGTGTGGCAATAGTGGATAAATTGTTTTCAAATGCATAAAATTATTATTAGATTTTGTAGGGATTGTGTATTCACACAGTGAAATTTCATTTTAATTTAAAATATATATATATTTTTTAAAACGTAGTTTTATTTTCACAATAATTTTATCTACCTCAAGCACTTTCGACCTTCAATATTCAGGTCATAACCCTCTTGATAATGACCTAAATATTTAAGGTCGAAAGTGCTTGAGGTAGATAAAATTATTGTGAAAATAAAACTACCTACGTTATAAAAAAAAAAAAAAATGGAATTATTATTGTATGAATGTAATCAACTTGAACCTTCTACGAAACTGTAAAAAACTTTAGTGCCTGCACCTTTTTATCCAATTAAACGCAACTGAGCTACACATATAGTGTAACTTCTTGCCTGCGTTATAGATGTTTCATATTACGTCGTAGCTGAAATCTACACGTGTCTCGTTGTAGGGTGTAGCAGTGGCGAAGGGGGATTATTTCAGTAGGTAACTCGATTGAGAAAAAAAGGCGCTCAAACATTACAATTCCAAGGGGAAACTAAAAGATTATTTCTAAAAAAAATCTTATTCTTAGATATTTAAGTCGTCGGTCGAGCCCACGCTTTGACACATGAATGGTGCCTGCGCTGGAAGTTTCATCAGCACGGTCATTCTTACCTACCGAAAAAACATTTTTCATTGACGGAAATTTATCATTTATAATGTTTAATCTTTCAAAATGTATATTTTTTCATCAAGTATTTAATTTTATACTATCAAAAAATATTTTGTATTTCCATAAATATGCAAACTTTTAAAAGCTTTCGCATTCAAAGAATAACTCGGTGTGGGACCGGTTTATTGCGATCATTTTTACGCGAGCCACCGCATCAAACGGCGCCTCCGTCTGCTCCCCTCTTATACCAATAGTTTGTCGGAACTAAATAGAAGACGTTGATCGCGTCAGGAATCAAGATTCGGGAGTGAACGTTAGCCACAGCTTTATTTTACACGATCAAATGAAGTTCGCGCGCTATGAAAAAAAAATGATTGCTAGTTTATTTTTACAAAGTAAATAAATACATAACATTTTGCGTAATTTCAAAAGGGAAGCCGATGGGCATCGTGTTATTAAGAACGCCACTGCAATGCAGTACCTATCCTATATATATCGACGGTTAAAAGGAAGTAGGGCATAAGTTACAAAAACTAAATTGTTCAGGAGAGCAGTTTAAAATTTGAGATTGCAGAAAAATGGCATAACTTTTTAATGTTTTATCATATCGTTAAAATCAAAACAGCTCTAAAATTTAAAAAAATAAAGGCATTAATTGGCATTCTTATTAATGTGGTTTTACGATGTTTTTAAGTCACAAACGCTTTTAGGACAAAAAAGGCGACAATCTTGTCGGTTACACAAAAACCATACTTTGAAACGCAATTGTTTGCTTGGGCATAAACAACGAAAAAATCATCGTAGAGCTATGGGAGTTAGAGCATTAGAAAGAGCGGAAAATTTCAAGTAGGATAGCATTCATAACTCATATTTGACCAAAACGTCGCTTATGCCCTACTTCCCTTTTACCGTCGATATGTATATCGTCGCCTTACTTTCTCAACCTGGTATCTCAAAAAAATCTTTTTTTTTTTTACTTCATTCTATTTGTTTTTCGATATTACATAACTACAACTTACTCGTATATTGATATCAAATGTAGTTTTCGATTTAGGGGCTATGCAATTACCTTGTATCTTAAAAAACAAAAATGATAACTGCAACAATCCCGTTGTTTTTAAAAATATGTTTCTTATACTTTATGGCCTTAGTAAAAAATTGACATAAATGAAAAAAATCAAGCGTGTTACATAGTTTTTTATCTTAATTTTAAAGTTAGTTTTTTTTATATAACTTAAAAAATGACGCCACAAAAAAATACTCAAAATAAACTCGTTTTCTTACATTTTTTTGCTCTCATTTTGTTGTTATGTATTTTGGAAATATTTTTTTTCTTCATAATTATAGAATGATACAAATTCTAGTATGTGATGTGATTTTTACTGAAACTAATTAACTTATTTAATTCTTGAAAACGGTTTTTTCATGTTATCGCAAAAACTATTCACATTATTATAATATTACACACAAGCAGCCGCATTATGTGTGCTCCCTTGCACACTCGCTGCGCCTATGTGTGTTTAAATGTTACACGTATTATATAAACGTTTCAGAGGTGATTTATGTTTTGGCAAAGCTCAACAGTTCCATATTGTACTGTGACTCATTCCGCATGGCGTAACGCTGGGCAGCGGTACTAGAGTGCCCTGGGAAACTCCGGAAGGTGCGTGGTTCGATTCCACCATGATCATCATCAAAGGCATGACAGCCCAAGGAGGGTCTTGACCTTGATATAACACAAAACCTAATCTCAAATGAACATAAGCCCTGAATCTCGTAGGATATAAATTTCATTTCTAATTTTGAATAATTTTCATTTCCTATTTTATTTTTATCGTTTGTTAAACATAGTTGACGGGTTTGGTATGCGCATTACATTTCTTCTTTCTTCCCTTTCTCCTGACCTTTCTTTTCTTATTTCATCATGAGGACGAGACGTTTTTTTTGTTTTTTTATAAAAAAATTGTTGATTCGTATATTTATTTATTTTTGGTTTCGGGTATTGCTTCTTTTTATTTTTCTTTATTATTTATTTGGTATGATTAATAAGAATTATAAGTTAAAATACACAATTGTAGAAAACGGTAATAGGCGCTATAAAATGTTAATGAATATCTTATACAAATGTATATGTACAAAATAACAAAATTTATGCTGTTGTATTCTTTTTGAAAAACAAAAAAAACTCTTGCCGACCTTTTCTAAAGCAGGGATGACGTTGCCAAAGTGAAACATTTTTTACAGTATGGCAAATCAGCCTTATACCAACCTATTTGTCAAGGGACACTAATAATGAATTATATTTAACGATATTAAACAAACAATTACTAAGTAAATTAAGAAAATTAAAATGTATAAAATGCTTATAAAAATTTAAAATTAAAATTTATAAGCTTTGGCTGCCAACATTTGACCGGTCCGTAGTCCAGTGGAAACACTTTGAACTCATAAATGGAAGGTTGTTATATTTTCCAATATGCTCTTCGCTGGGTTGACATAAACCTTTACCAAAGACCGATCACTAAAAGAGCCATCCAGCCTTACAACAACTGGGTCTTGCTTGAGTACTGGTGCTTTGTAGCGACCACCGAGCTCTAAACAACACCTCTGCGGCACTACAAAGAGTGTCATAGACCCTTACTGTCTCTGAAATCTAGGGAGTCTCCCGCACTGCGCACAGGATTTCTTTAAAAAAAATGTACATCAAGGCATTTTTGGCGGTCCACACTTTTTTCATTTCATCCTAAGTCATTAACTCTATTTGTAGAACTAAATATTGTCGAACAACATAGCCAGCACACGTCATAGAACGACAAAGCTAACGCAACACGCAACACAGCACTACGCAACTAACAGTCCTGCTACAAAGGATCAGAACATCATCCGCCACTTCACCAACACTTCTACGGTACCTACTACAACAAGTGTAATAGACCTCCAGAGTCTCTGAAATGTTGGGAGTCTCCCGCACAGGATTTCTTAAAACTCAAAATACCTTATTTTTTACTTGAATTTTCAAAATATACCTTAAAACAAATCATCTGATGCAACTCATCTAACCGCAGAGATAAAAGCATCTGTATGTGACCTATTTACAAAATTCCAGACAACTTCGTTTTGATTAAAAATAAATGCCGGACATTCATACGACTTTCGTTTCATTTGCGAGGCCATCAAATCGTCACTATAGTGCTTGTTTGGCGTATCTCCAATCTGATTCAAAGATGACCTTCCAATGGAATTGTCTTAACAATCACATTCTACACAATCTGAGCTAAAAAAATGTAAAACACGATAATGTGAGAGTTGTTTAAAATATATTTTTAATCAATTTCCAGTTTTCGTACACATTGGTCCAGTACACATACAAACATTGCTCATGTGATATAAGCACTCATGGACATAGGACAAACAAGCACTTAATGGATTAAATGTTAAGAACGAATTGACGAAGCCATAAAAATGTTATTATGACTATCTAAACATCTGGTTTTGTTGCCAATGTCACCCCTGTTTTTAGAAAAAACATTATGAAGATTTGCAATAAAATATGAATGCAAAATACAGGAAATAAAATGTGAGTCCAATTTCAAACAACATGGTATATATGGTTCACTCTGCCATTGTCACCCCTGATTTAGGGAAGGACGAAAATAAATTAAAAGCTTATTTTCATTTGAGATTTGGTTTTTTATTTCTTGCATAGACATGCGGCATTTAAAAGTGTGAATTAAGACATGTATCACTTTTTTCCGGCTATATAGCCGTGGTCTGGTTGATTCATTCCGAACAGTTTCGCTCATTGCTCCGATGGGCATTATCAGCGGTTGGCTAGTCGCTGTGATCTTCTTACAGGATCTGGTGTTCTGGAAGCAACGCTAGCCTTTGTGTGAAAAAGTGATTGTTGTGTCAACAAGTACCGGCCGTGAAAGCTACAATGTACAATTAAGACATGTATGATTGTGAGCATGCATTAAATATAAATTTGAAATATACATAGATACATATTTGCAACTTAGATTATACGTAGGTGCATTCCTTTTTTTCATTTTTCCATTTCACTGCGCCAAATAAAGGCAATTAGAAAGTGTCTTCCGTCAGATGCGGTTAAGACCCTGGTGAGTGCGTTTGTGATGTCTCGGATTGATTATTGCTCAACGCTTTATAGTGGTCAGCCAAAGAAGCATTTCAACCGCTTTCAATCTGTGTTGAATTCAGCAGCAAGGCTTATATTCGGGATATCCAAATTCGCTCACATCACTCCGCTGTTAAAAAAACTACATTGGCTTCGTTTCCCGGAGAGGGTGGTCTACCGTGTTTGTCTGATGGTATATAAAGCCATCAATGGCTTGGCTCCACCTTATCTGACTGACATGATTTCGCCTGTTGAGATGGGTGTGAGGAGGCAGACACTCAGATCCGCGGGCGATGGTGCAATCAATTTGGTTCAGCCGCACCGTCAGATCCGTACAAATTTTGGAGACCGTGCTTTCCGTGTTGCGGGTCCGGTGGAGTGGAACAGACTGCCACCCGGAGTGAAGAACTCCGAATCTATGGGTATATTTTGCGGAGCTCTCAAGACGCACCTTTTCAAAAAGTCTTATCCGTGATCGGAGAGGGCCCTTGAGGTGTGACACACACAAAAACGGCGCTCTCTTATCATGTGTAATTTAAAACAAATAAGCCTGACATATATATATATATATATATACTCCTATTTCAAGCTACCGGATATAATGACGTCGTGAAAGCATTTCTTCAGTTATCTGTCTGGAGTTGTCGGTCATTCTGAACCGATAACTCTACGTCGACTAGCCGGGCCAACAGCCGCCAAACCGTCAAGGAAAACCTAAAATAATCCAAGCAGCGCCGCGGCGGCGAAATCGTGAAAGCTCCCCCCACTCCCGAAGCTCCTTCCATCCAACACTGATCTCCTATTGCCAGTCTAACCAAAGTCGCAACGCAGCGATTCTAAAAAAACACCGTAAATACTTTAATCAAACTCTAAAAAATATTGTGAAAGTAAACAAAATTTCCTCGATCGATTTTACGTTTTTAAAAGTGATTCGTACCGTCGAGTGGCGTGATTTTAATCGTTTCATTGAGTGTTTTATAAATAAGAAGTCAGGCCGGCTGAAAGGGCGCCGGGCAAAGCGGCCGGTATATTTTTGTTTAGGATTCTGGCTCGCGTGCGCCCCACATTCACTTCTGACCACTTAGGCCCGGTATTTTCAACGTTAGCATATGTGACTTTAAACTGATAAAAAATACCCACACTGTTGACATAAATGCGTCTTTTTCACTCTGTATAAAGTCGCTATACTACTTCACCCTACAGTTCATATCTCCCCTTGGCCTCCATCAGCCTTCCCCTCCAATTCCTCCTGTCTACCGCTGCGGCTTTCCAGTCCTCCCCCACTTCTTGTTTGACGTATAGACGAATTCTGTCAAAATGACTTTTTAATGCAGTTGTCTTAACAATCAAATTCTACACAATCTGAGCTAAGAAAAAACGTAAAATTCGATAATGTGAGAGTTGTTTTAAATATTTTTTAAATCAATTTCCTGTTTTCATAAGACACATTGGTCCAGTACCTACACATGCAAACATTGCTCATGTAAAATTAGCTTAATGGTCTATACGGCAAACAAGAACTAAGGCAGCGAAGTGTAGTACATATTTGGCTTGCGTTTTTATAAGTCGCTTCACTAACGTTGAAAATACAGGGACTTACTGAAGCAACAGGAAACACTTTTACCCAACTGAAGATGCATTTATTCATCAAATGAATATGTGTTGGAAAGACCGTTTAAACATGACTGATTCAGTGGTTTGACCTTGCTGGAGTACTGACTGGATTGCTGTTGACATTCCTGCACCATGTGGTATCAAGGAGAAGACGAGGAGGATGAAGACTTGATGTATTCTCCGGCTCTGTTGGCCAGGAGAGCATCTGAAAGTTGGATTAGCGCTCCCCCTATTGAGGTATCATTTTCTACATCCCTGACTTTTCATTCTCCCAGTGCTTGTTTGGTTCAATGATGACATTTCAATGAAATTCTCTTAAGAGGGAGTTATAGATACACGGAATTCGTAAAAAATCGTAAAATTCGTAATCTGTTGATAAATGTCGTAACTAAATAAGGTTAGCACTTTTTTATAATGTTTAACTTTGACTGTGTGCCGGCAGATGTGCTAGCTAAAATAATAATATTTTTTTCTACAATTCCACACTAAGACGGCCAGACCCTACCAATACATTGATATTATTCACTTTGTCTGCTATCCGGTCATTATAATACATTGGCATACTGTCAAACGTAGGGATCTCCAAATCGAGGTTATTTAAAAAAATAAAAAATAGGCTGATTTAATTGGTGAGCGCTGTTTTTATGTGTTACAAAGCGCCAATTGTCAAGCAAGACCCAGTTGCTGGATAAAGTAAAGCTGGATGGACCTTTGGTGACCGGTCATTGGGAAAGGTTTTTTCGTTCACACGAAATTTCGTTCAAACGACTTTCGGTCACATATAGATGTGCTCCACAGAATATCTTAGAAAACCTGTTCGTTAACAAACTATTTATTTTCACGATTCGTTATTTCGACAATTAAAAAAAAAGAATGATTTATTTGGTGAGCGTTGTTTTTGTGTGTATCACACCTCAAGAGCCCTCTGCGAGCTTGGTCGTCGCTCTAGAAAGCGCCAATTCTCAAGCAAGACCCAGTGGCTGTAAGGCTGGATAGACCTTTTGATGACCGGTCTTTGGTCAAGGTTTATGAATTTTCAACCCAGCGACGAGAAAATTTGAAAATATAAATGTTTTTTTTTTGCTCCACCGGGAATCGTACCCACAACCTTCCATTCAGAGTTCGAAGTGTTACTACTGAACTACAAACCGGTCACAATTAACTGTCAATTTTATTTTGAAATATCATTAATTGAAATCTTTGAATTGTTTTGAAAAGAATACAAAATGTATATATTAAGTTTTGGAGCTATCCCATCAATGTACAAAAAAAAAAAACAGTGTGTTAGTTTTTCTCACACCACTACACAAACTGACGCATGCATATATTTTTTATCACTCACAAGGGTTGACGCAAATGCAGTCTGTCAATATAAATTAATATTTAAAGAGATATCAAAGGTGAGTAATTTTAGAGGAAATAATGCCTATAATTATTAACCTTAACTAGTTGTTTGGTATGAGGCTGACAACCATACAGAAAAAAACTTGGTTCACTTTTGCAATTGCCACCCCGATTTCAAAACAGGGCGATAAGAGTTGCTAAGTTCATGTTCATGTGAGATTTGGTTTATTTTGTAGATAAAGACACATAAAAAGGCAGACCGGCCCGCAGTCTAGTGGTTAAAACTTTGAATCCGGATCGGAAGGAAGTGGGTTCGAATTCCGGCGGAGCTCAAAAAAAAGATTTCATTTTTAATATTTGCTCTTCGTTGGGTTGCAAAATTAATCTGTCTTTGTCAAAGGTCGGTCACCATAGGTCGATCCGGCTTTACACCAACTGGGTCTTGCATGAGAATTGGAGCTTTCTACAGCGACGACCAAGCTCGCAGAGGGCTCGAAGGAGGAGGGTGTGATTCACACAAAAACAGCGCTCACCGAATAAATCATCCTGATATTATATTTTTTACTGTTATTGTACAACATGTGTAAACACGAACTTAAATGTGCCTGCTTGTGGTTATGCATTAAATATGAGCCGTAAATGGCAATAGCGATTTATAGATTATAGATTTTGAGCTAAACCAAAGTAATGAAATTTTTTTTTTAAATTAATTTCACGCATGAAGACAATATATTTTTGACAGCCCTACATAAGAAAACACCTGCATCTCAAATAACAATAATAGCACAACATGGCCAGCAGAATATCGTCAGCGAGGAAAAAGTTATACCAACAAAAGGTACCTACCTACTTGTTGTATAATAAATAATAATATTTCTTAGAATTCGACATTTTTTTTCCAAATGCGTGCAAAAAGATCGGTCCTTAGTCTATTGACTACGCTTCCAACTCTTAATCGGAAGGTTGTAAGTTCAATTCCCGGCGGAGCACAGAACGCAACTAAGCTACACATTATGTGTAGTTACACTATAAAGTTAGTAGTTACATAGTTAGTTTTTATAGTTAGAAGTTACAGTATTTAGTGTCACTTCGGGATTCGGGACCTATTTATTTTTAGAGGTAAAGTGGCCGGCTTTACACCAACCACTTCATTTGAAGTGGGGGTTTCCCAGCTCCCGAGGGGGCTGGTTCTCATTTCTTGTGAAGGCTGAGTAAGCCTTGAGATCGAACCCTTGCTCTCGGCATGGAATGCAAGCATTCTACCAATTGAGCTATCGACATTTTTACGAGCTTGGTCATCGTCGCTACAAAGCGCCAATTGTCAAGCAAGACCCAGTTGCTGGATAAAGTAAAGCTGGATGGACCTTTGGTGACCGGTCATTGGGAAAGGTTTTTTCGTTCACACGAAATTTCGTTCAAACGACTTTCGGTCACATATAGATGTGCTCCACAGAATATCTTAGAAAACCTGTTCGTTAACAAACTATTTATTTTCACGATTCGTTATTTCGACAATTAAAAAAAAAAAATGATTTATTTGGTGAGCGTTGTTTTTGTGTGTATCACACCTCAAAAGCCCTCTGCGAGCTTGGTCGTCGCTGTAGAAATTACCAATTCTTAAGCAAGACCCAGTTGCTCTAATGCTGGATGGACCTTTAGTGACCGGGCTTTGGGAAAGGTATATGATTTTTTGTCACCAAGCAAAGGGCATATTTGAAAATATAAATGGTACTTATATTTTTTTGTGCTCCGCTGGAATTCGAACCCACAATAATAATAATAAAATTAGGATGATTTATTTGGTGAGCGCTGTTTTTTTGTGTATCACACCTCAAGAGCCCTCTAAACACAATCTTCCATTTACGAGTCAGAAGTGTAAATCATAAGACTACGGACCGGTTGAATACCATATATTGTATATGACCGAAATGTCATTGACCGAAATGTCGTTGACCGAAAAGTCGTTGGCCGAAAAGTCGTGTGGACGAAGTGTCGTGTGACCGATTTGTCTATGGCCGAGTTGTCTTTGGACGGGTTGTCGTTGACCGATTTGTCTTTGACCGAAATGTCGTTAGCCGAAAAGTCGTGTGGACGGAGTGTCGTGTGACCGACTTGTCTATGGCCGGGTCTTTGGACGGGTTGTCGTTGACCGATTTGTCTTGGACCGAAATGTCGTTGGCCGAAAAGTCGTGTGGACGGAGTGTCGTGTGACCGACTTGTTTGGACGGGTTGTCGTTGACCGATTTGTCTTTGAACGAAATGTCATTGGCCGAAAAGTCGTGTGGACGGAGTGTCGTGTGACCGACTTGTCTTTGGACGGGTTGTCGTTGACCGATTTGTCTTTGACCGAAATGTTGTTGGCCGAAAAGTCGTGTGGACGGAGTGTCGTGTGACCGACTTGTCTATGGCCGAGTTGTCTTTGGACAGGTTGTCGTTGACCGATTTGTCTTTGACCGAAATGTCGTTGGCCGAAAAGTCGTGTGGACGGAGTGTCGTGTGACCGACTTGTCTTTGGACGGGTTGTCGTTGACCGATTTGTCTTTGACCGAAATGTCATTGGCCGAAAAGTCGTGTGGACGGAGTGTCATGTGACCGACTTGTCTTTGGACGGGTTGTCGTTGACCGATTTGTCTTTGACCGAAATGTCATTGGCCGAAAAGTCGTGTGGACGGAGTGTCATGTGACCGAGTCTATGGCCGAGTTGTCTTTGGACAGGTTGTCGTTGACCGATTTGTCTTTGACCGAAATGTCGTTGGCCGAAAAGTCGTGTGGACGGAGTGTCGTGTGACCGACTTGTCTTTGGACGGGTTGTCGTTGACCGATTTGTCTTTGACCGAAATGTTGTTGGCCGAAAAGTCGTGTGGACGGAGTGTCGTGTGACCGACTTGTCTATGGCCGGGTCTTTGGACGGGCTGTCGTTGACCGATTTGTCTTTGACCGAAATGTCGTTGACCGAAAAGTCGTTGGTCGAAAAGTCGTGTGGACGAAGTGTCGTGTGACCGATTTGTCTATGGCCGAGTTGTCTTTGGACGGGTTGTCGTTGACCGATTTGTCTTTGACCGAAATGTCGTTGGCCAAAAAGTCGTGTAGACGAAGTGTCGTGTGACCGATTTGTCTATGGCCGAGTTGTTGTTGGACGAGTTGTCGTTGACCGATTTGTCTTTGACCGAAATTTCGTTTGCCGAAAAGTCGTGAGGACGAAGTGTCGTGTGACCGATTTGTCTATGGCCGAGTAATCGTTGGACGAATTGTCTTTTATCGATATGTCGTGGAATCCTGAAAATGAATACAAAATTATATTATTATCGACTCTATCGACTCGACATGGTGTTCATGTCTCTTTTCCGTCGTACCGTCAACATATATCGGAATTTTTACGCGTATTCTGTATATTTTATTTACACATATACCTATTGCATATTTTATACGTATATAATATGTGAACATAATGTATACATGTGTCCCGATCGGTCTTCAAGAAAACTGTTTTTTCACCTCTGTCGGCCTAACCATCAAATTGGATAGGCCAACGCCATCTATGTAAAAAATAGAAAATTAACAAAAATCGAAAATTACAAGAGGCCTTTACATGTTACCTCTTTTTGTTAGACAAATGAAATATATACGAAAACAATTAAAAACATTTGTTTCACTTAACCACGATGTGATTTTTGCGGAAAATGATCAGGAGGAACAAAAACGCGTACAAAAAAATATTACGTAAACACATTTTGAAACAAAATTTATAACTCAGTAAATAAGTAAAAAATGAATTTTCGAAAATCGTCTCAATTTAACTGAATAAATACTTTATCGAAAAATGAAATATTTGGCATTGAAATATTTATGAATAACAAGTGAGTCGCGCTGGAAAGTCAGCCTTTTTTAAATGGTTTTTGGCATATTACCAGCTGATTTGAAGGAAAAAAAAATAAAAAAAAATATTTTCAATTCTTTTAAATATATAGAAAGCTAACCCTATAAATATTTTTTTGAATAGCCAAAGTTGTTTTTGGTCTCAAATACACCTTAAGAATCACATTCTACAGAATCTGAGCTAAGAAGAAACAGAAAGCACGAAGATGTGAGAGTTGCTTTAAATATTTTTAAAATCAATTTCCAGTTTTCCCCTACCTACTTATATATGCAGGCACAACTGCTGCAGTGCTGCATGCATACTTATAAATTAAAATCCAAACCTCAAATGAAGCCTGCAACTTTTGCGGACTTTCCTTAAAATAGGGTTGACAAATGACATTGGCAAAGTGAATCAGTTTTTACAATATAGGTGGTCAGCCTCATACCAACCTACAAGTCAAGGAATTCAAATACAGGAAATCTTTGACTCATCGTTTCCATTTATTGATTTGAAAAAAACCTTGATTTTCGTATTTAATTCCATACAACTCATTTCTGTACCTTAGAGCATAAACAACGGAAGTCCACTTTTTTGCGTTTTTGAGTTAATGATGCAGAAATCATTATAATTAGCTGTTCTATAAGTGGTAATAATATTAGAGTCCTCGGACTCATAGTTACTGAGATATCAAGTGTAATAAATATGGGATGCACATAAAAGTGCGAGCATAAACCACGGAAGTTCCACATACGTTTTTCACATTACTTCACATTAAATAAATATTGATAAAAGAAGATAAACAGTTTTTACAGATCAAAAATATCTCGTCTAGTTTAGAAGTTATGATGGTTTTAAAAAAGTGCACATTTTCACTAAAACTCGTCTCCTGCACATTTTACTAAATGCGACTACCGTTGTTTATGCTCTAAGGTACAGATTTTATCCCAGTGAAAAGATGGCGAAGTCATGGTTACAGAAAAATTAACACCAACTTTTGAAATCTGTACGGCGAAAATTTTTCAGTGAGTGAAAATATATGAAAACTAAATTATTCACTGGGCGTGCTATAAACGTCAGTTTTTGCTTTATAGTTTTTCTCATAGATGGCGTTGCTATTCGCTATGAATGGAAAATGAAGTAATGATATTATTATTATTGTGAATTGATTTCGAAGTTCGCAATGCATTTTTACAGCAGTACTAGTAAAAGTAATAAAAACGTTTCCGCATAATCTGCATAATTAATAATTGTACTGCGAATGCGAGCTACCAATATTGAGTGCAATGATTTTATGGTTTTACTATATCGACAGTTAAAAAGAAGTAGGTACTATAAGCAACGTTTTGGTCAAAAATGAGTTATGAATGCTATCCTACTTGAAATTTTCCGCTCTTTCTAATGGGCTAACTCCCATAGCTCTACGATGATTTTTTTGTGGTTGTTTATGCCCAAGCAAACTGCGTTTTCGAAATAATTTTTTTCTGTAACCGACAAGATGTTGGCATTTTTTGTCCTAAAGACGCTTGCGACATACAAACCTCGTAAATCCACATTTATAAGAATGCCAATAAATGCCTTTATTTTTACTAATTTTAGAGCTGTTTTGATTTTAACTATATGATAAAAATGCCATTTTTCTGCAATCTCAAACTTTAAACTGCTCTCCTGAACAATTTAGTTTTTTTGCCTTTTAACCGTCGATATATTAGATACCTAATGTAAATATTCTATAGGTAGGTACTTCAGACCGGCCCATAGTCTAGTGGCTAACACATCAGACTTATGATTCGAAGGTAGTTGGTTCTAATCCCAGCGGAGCACGAACAAATATTTCATTTTTTAAATTTGCTCATCGCTGGGTATAAAAATTTATCCGCCTTTACCAAATGCCGGTCACAGTAGGTCCATCCAGCCTTACACCAACTGGGTCTTGCTTGAGAATTGTCGCTTTCTACAGCGACGACCAAGCTCGCAGATGACTCTTGAGATGTGATTCACACAAAAACAGCGCTCACCAAAATAAATCGGCTTAATATTATATCGTAAGTTGCAAAAACATATCTAAACATTTAATATTCATATTAAATTAATGCCCACAAACAGACACATTCTCGTAAATTCGCGCTTACAAATGCTGCAGGTGTAGGTACCTACTTAGGTACAAATTAAAATCCAAACCTCAAATGAACATAAATACTGCAACTTTGCCGACCAAGCAATAGGTCACATTGGCACAGTGAACCATTATTTACATTATGGGCAGTTGGCCTCATACGCAACGCAACTAAGCTACACATAATTAAAGTGTAACTTCTTTCCTGCGTTATCCCCGAAGGGGTCGCATGTGGCGATTCGGGACCTATTTATTTTTACGAGTAAGGGGGCCGCGTGTTCCCATTCCTAGACCTAAAAGGAATGTTTACTCAGACAAGCACACGGAAAAAATTTAATTCATCAAGTAGTTTCAGTTTTTCCATATTTACTCAAAAACTATTGACATTATAAAAAAACGGTTTCGATACTACACAATACAATGTATAGTTCTATAAATAGAATGAAAAAAAATATTTCCAAAACATAGCACACACGAGAAAGTAGCTACAGAAGTGAAAAAAACGTATTTTTTTTAAATATTTTTTTGTGGTCGCAATTTTTAAGTTATATATTTTGTTTAAACTTTATAATTAAGATAAAAAATTAATAATCATGCTTGATTTTTTTCATTACTGTCACTTTTTTGCTAAGACCATAAAGTGTAAGAAACAATAACGGCAGATTTAGGGTATGATACTTCCGTGTGCATTTCTGAGTGAACATTCCTTTTAGGTCTAGGAATGGGAACACGCAAGGGGGCCTACCTATAAGTCAAGGAATACAAATAATAAATGGCAGTTAAGTTTATAAAAACAACAGAACCTTAAAAAAATAATCTATAACAAATAAATATAAAATAATAAATAATGTAAAATTAGAAAACTCGATGACTTTGTTACGTCGTAAATTATCTTGCAAGTTAATGTTTGTATGGGTACTGTATATTATAATCTCGTACACGTGGATCGAGTAGGATATTATTATCAACAACGAGCCAGTATCTGATACAATATTATATTTAGAATACCTACAGCATTTAAGTGACAGAGATCAGCATAAGAATAGATATTGTGTCGTCTCTGCTAATGAAAGTGATTTACTTTACGTATATTTTTTGACACGTTTTTCCCAAAATAAATCAACTACGCCATGTGTGATAACTTGTTAATCGTCGTCATACTTACCTAAATATCTAATCTAATCTAATCTAATCTAAGTTGCAAAGATATGTTACATTGGAGATTCACATTACATGCATTCCCACAACCAGACACGTACAAGTTCGCACTTGCACATGCCTCACGTGAACCTACAACATAAAACCCTGCAACTCTTGCCGTCCTTCCCTGAAATAGGGGTGACATTGGCAAAGTGAATCATTTTTACAGCATGGGTGGTCAGCCGCATACCAACCTATAAGTCAAGGAACATACACGACAAATTACATTTTTTAAATCAATAAATAATAATATCTATGGACATCAAAACTAAAACAGAAAACCAATTCCAATTAAATAAACCCTAGCCGCCAACATTACAGATCAACCGCCATTTATTTCTGTCCTTACATACTTCTTTCATTTCCTCCAGAGTCATAACCTTTTTCATACAGGTTATTTTTATTATGACTCTGGATATTCCATTCATTCGCAATTTCGGAAATTTGGTCCATCCATACCTTTCTCGGTCTTCCTCTACCACGACATCCATCTATTCTTGCAACGTATACATACTTTGTTCGTCAGTATTTCCTCATTCATTCTCTCCACCTGCCCAATATATATAAGTGATTAAAATTAAAGATGGTCAGGACTCATGAGAGTAATTGTTTAATGAATGCTACTAGGTATTTCGATATCTTAAAGGTAAAACTGAATGAATGACATATTCAGCTAACACGGGCTTCTCAGATAAATGCACCTTTTTTCTAATTTTTACGAGAAAAAACACTACATAACGTAGGTCTTACTACGTCATCAGTCTGTGCTGAATTCAGCGGCAAGACTCATATTCGGGATGTCCAAATTTACTCGCATTACTCCATTGTTAGGGAAACTGCATTGGCTTCGTTTTCCGGAGAGGGTGGTCTACCGTGTTTGTCTGATGGTGTATAAGGCTGTAAATGGTACCTACAGCTTCTTCATATTTGGCTGACATATTTACACCAGTTGAGAGGGATTTGAGGCGCCAAACGCTCAGATCTGCAGGGGATGGCGTGGTGGACTTGGTCCAGCCACACCGTCAGACACGCACTAACTTTGGGGACCGTGCTTTCCGGTTTGCGGGACCAATGGAGTGGAACAGACTGCCACCTAATGTGAGGAAGGCAAAGACTGTTGGTGTCTTTAAAGGAGCACTAAAGACACATCTTTACAAGAAATCTTATCCGTAATTTGAGAGGGCCCCTGAGGTGTGACATACACAAAAACGGCGCTCTTCAATTATGTGTCCATTAAAATAAATTATCCTTATAAATATATAAAAGGTACAAGAGGTCTTTGGCGCAGTCACACCACTTCAACCGCCCTAAATCCAGGCCTGCTTTTAAGTTGAAAATCAATTATTAGATAACTAATCCAGAACACCATTAAATTAATGCAGTGTCTAATTACACTCTCTTATTTAGTTTTTTTTGGGAACAGATGCATTTTGGTGATTTACGCCTGCACGATGTCGATAAGATATTTGCAGGTTTTTAAAAAATGTAAACAAATATTTTAAAGGAAGCTCGTTTTAATTTGGTTGACGATAGTTTGTTTACGTTTTTAACAGTGATGCGTAATCGATGTTTACTGGCAAATTAATACAAATACGTAGTTATCGATTTACACTCAAATCTAAATCGTGTTATGGAAAATAAACGTGTACTCACGATTCACGAATAAAATTGTATTTTGTCAATATATCCCAAATCGCCACATGCGACTCCTTCGAGGATAACACAGGCGAGAAGTTACAATGTATGTGTAGCTTATGCCCGTTTTCACCGACTCCTCCTAAACCGTCACCTAGCTAAAAGTATTTAAATATAAGAGACTCTTTAAACGGGTACCTAGCACCGTTGAGTTTCACGAGTGAAACTGTCACCTAAAAATCGGCCACCTAGCTAGGAGCCTGTTTAGCAAACCACTAGTGTTGTGAAACTCGATTTTTGTAAATTCGAAATGTATTTTATGGTTTATAAAATAATATACACATTTCAAATAAAAACAACACATGAATATTTGATGTTTATAATAATATCTACCATTTACGCTGCAAATATTATTTGTTAATTGAATTTTTCTCTTTACAATGGTGTGTACATAGTATATTTTGATATGCACACACTATAAAAAAAAAGCGTAATGTTGCCGGCTTGTAGTCTGCAGATGCATAATGCATTCAGATGCGGTTTTGTTTTTGTTGACAATTCACATTCGACATGTAAAATCGGCATTTTCAAATATACGGCGGTCACCAATCAATTATCAAATTAAAGAAGAAACATGGTGTCACTGAATTGTTTCTGTACAAAACAATAAGTAACAATCCATCTGAAGGATATCATAAGGCCTGTGATATGACAAATTTATGGTAGGTACATTGAGTTGGTAGGTACCTATAAACATCGATCAATGTAAAAGATCGATGTTTTTAAATACGTAATAAATTCATGGACGATAATAGTTATTCCACAACATCTTTACCAAAACTATATGTGTACAGCTCTGTTGTCCGAAAATATAAAAATTACTACAATTTTATCCAGCAAGGAGCTACATGATTGTATTTTTGACAGCCGATATCCGCACCAAAAATCGATGTCATTCTTATCGACATTTTTTTACCTTTCTCAAAACTATTTGGACGTAGATAAGTCCTAACAACTTCTATATCCTCAAGAGTTTCTAAAAAAAATAAGGATATCGGCGTCCATATCCACTTATTTGCAGTTTAAACATGACATAACCTCACTGACAGGGCGCTAAAGTGTCCTTTAGCGTAAGAGACAGTTTAGGGAGCGGAATATCGGGCTCGCAAATATAAGAAGTTCTTAGCGAGTTAAGAGGTTCTTAAATGCTGGTGAAAACAAAACTGGTACCTAAATATTTTTAAACAGCACTTTATCTTTAAATATTCTTGGTGAAAACGGGCATTAGTTTCGTTGCGTTTGCGTTTAAAAGTGACAAAATTACGACAAAATACCAAAATTCAATCGTAAAAGAATTGTCTTCTTCTAAAGAAGATTATCTTTTATAAGTTATATTATTTATAATGTAATATTTGGTAATATTGTTTGACTTATAGGTTGGTATGAGGCTGACCATACTGTAAAAAATGGTTCCCTTTGCCAATGTCACCCCTGTTTCAGGGAAGGTCGGTTAGAGTTGCGGGGCTTATGTTCATTTGAGATTGGGTTTTTATATTGTAGGTCCACATGCGGTGTGAGCACAAAATTTTGTGTGTGCTTGTGGAAATGCATTCAATATGAACCTCAAATGATACATATCTTTGCAACTTAGATTTAGATTTAATATTGTGTAATGTTTTTGATTTTTTTAGTAGATATCCATTTGATTCTTAGTAAGTTTAACAGATTATAAAGTAAGATCTATTTGGTACTATTTCATTTAATTCTCACAACCTTCGCTCTAGTGACGGTCAATGTCTGTTTCCTTAGAATTATAGAGTGCGGAATAGTACACTGTACTATAATACTAAGTACTTGCGTCTAGACTGATACTTTTATGAACACCATCTACCTGTTAGTTTGTTTACAAATCACTTATCTACTGACCACGGCTGTGTATATACCGCCCGCCAAATATAAAACTCAACCATAGAGTTTTAATAGAAAAGAATATGTAAGGAAACTAAAACTAGCACCTCTAGTGAGCGTTTGAGTTGATTCAAAGTTTTATTAAAACGCTTCGTAATGTTTTTTTTTGTTATACTTGGGTCAGTTATGAGTAAGTAAGATTAGTGCGTAGAATACAAGAGACCTTCAATTGTTATTTTCGATGGAAATTCTACAACATTTGCGATGTTAGTAAATATAATAATAATCTGTAGTTGCAAAGATATTTTGAGATTTAAGATTCATATTTCATGTATTTCCATCCGCAGACACGTATAACTTTGCGCTTACACACGCTGCACCCCAATCTCAAATGAACATTGTCCCAGTTACTCTTGCGGACCTTCCCTGAAGCAGGGGTGTCATTGGCAAAGTGGGCCATTTTTACCGTATGTGTGGTCAGCCCCATACCGACCTATAAGTCAAGGGATAATTAATTTTAATTGAATTAATTATCATAATTAATTTGACATGATTTAATTATAATATTAGGTAACCCTGCGTACTTAATAAATTAAATATCCGAACAATCCATGACCCTCTCACAGATAACCAGCTCCAAAGATCGGCTGTTTGATCTAGGGATGGGCGATATATCGATCTATCAAAAGAACTGATATACTTTTTTAAATATCGATAAATCGATATTCCGATATTTTTTTGGGAGTATCCAAAGCGATATTTTTTCTTGAAATACGTTTCTATCCCCATCACCCTATATGTGACTTTTTTTGGATGATAAAAAATTTTGCTTTTGAAAATCGCGTGCCTCCTCCATCAACGGTGTTTTTGAGATAACTTTGAAGAAGTCTCCCGCCAGAGACCGATATTTATTTTAACAAGTTCAATTTTTTTTTTCAAACACATAATATTTACCGTCCCCCCCTTGTCGATAATTTTTTTAAGACGAAATTTTGAGATGTTGAGACGTTCCCCTTTATAAATATCGATACATTGAAATATTTACAATAGAAGCTTACATTAGTAATGAAATATCGTTTCTATTTAAGAAAAATACACAGTTGTAGGTCACTCTTACATTTTCAAATTTTAGTTGTTGCTCAAATAATTGCGAAAATATTTAAGCAATAAATAAAATTTTACAATATAAAAGTAAACTAAAACTGGGAATTGTTTTAAATAAGTACATACAATGGAGTTTCACTGTGTGAACCACCAAACCCTAAAAATATAAATATCGTTTACTTGATATACTTCGATACCGTTTGAAAATATCGTTTCTATATACACCGCTATTTTTTTCTCATCTGCCCATCCCTAGTTTGATCACAAATATAGCACACACACTTAGTACTCACTTTCAAATCGGCCGGTTAGTAGTTAAGTATAAAAATAAGTAGAGGCTTGTTGACGAGGCCAGCATGCGTCTGCCGAGTGTCCGCAACGATCTCAATTATAATAATGTTATCTATGTGGGTAAATGAGTTGCTGCTCGTTCAGACAAAGATAGTGTGCAAGTTCATTTAAAGATAGCTTGTTGTATTTTGTATCTAATAAATAATTCAGGCATATTGGCACGCAATGTTGGTAGATAAGAACTGTTTCCTCTATGAGAAGCTCAAAAGATTTGTTGTAGATCATTCCACACATACTGATACGTATTCGATGTTATTCAAACACGGCAAATCCATGACTCAACCGCCACTTAACGTGAATTTTATATACAAAAAAACGATGATATATGAGTGAGAAACGAATGGGTTCTTAGTGAATGCGGAGTAAAAGAAAGCGTGAAAGTGAAAGTTCAAAGAAGTGTGATGCGATGGTTTGGACATATTGAAAGGATAAATAAAGATCGACTGACAAAAAAAGTGGATAAAGGGAATGTAATAGGCAAGCGTGGAAGGGGAAGACCTAGGAAAGAATGGATTGATCAGATAAGTGAGATTGCAAATGAATGGAATCTACAGAGTGGAAACAAGAGAAGAGCGTGCATGAAAAGAGTGATGAAACTAGATGAGATGAATGAAGTATGCAAGGACAGATTCAAGTGGAGGCACTTGTGTGGAGGTACTGGCCACCCCTAGAGGAATGGCGGCAGGATACAAGACAAGACAAGACAAAACAATATATGGCTCAGCTAAGGATCAAATGTGTTGTGAATAACCCTGATTGTACTTTTAGAAGTTTTATTAAATTATATTATTTTTGCATGAGTAGAAAACCCAACTACGCAACTGAGCAACATATATAGCGTAACTTCTTGCCGCGTTACCTTAAAGCTGAGTAAACCTTGTCGGTATTTTATTATCGGTTAGTAGTAAACTCCGACACTGGAAATCATTTCTGTCATCCTCAGCGTGATTAGGACCCGAGCTCTCGGCTAAAATGGAATGCAAGCATTCTACCAACTGATCTATCGATCAAACTGATATCATTTATTAAATTATTAATCTAAAATTAGATTGAATAACATTTAAGACACATAATAAATGTATGCCCACAAGCAAACACGTGTTACGTCGCACTAACACATGCAGCATGTGTACTTTCCAAATAAAAACCCAAATCTAAAATGAACATGTGCTCTGCAACTTTAACCGGCCTTTCTGTGAAAGAGTGTTCTCATTTCCTTGTACTGTATACAGTCTCAAGCTAATTGCGTATGCCTGGAAATTTTAGGCGACTTATCACTAACCAGCTGTCCTAAATAACTAATCCTACTGTATTCCACTGACCTACCGTAAGTAATGTATACATTGACGCGGCACACAGCGGGCACGTGGCAGCTCCTGGCCTTATATAAATATGCAGGGTTATTCACAGCACGTTTGATCTATAGTTGATCCATGAATCATCATTTCTTTGTTTAGAAAATTCACGTTAGGTGACGGTTGACCCATGGGTTTGCTGTTTGTGAATAACAACGATGGTGTTCAGCCCCAGGCGCAATATTAACATGATCCAAGCCGGTAGTCACACACGTGGAAAAGCGAGTTTTACTAATATAAGGACAGACATGTGGACTGTTTACGTTCAACTTACATATAATTGTGGATATTGTTACGAAATTAGGGTTCAATTGTCTTCAAATTAAAAATACACAGGTCTTCTTCAATAGTTATTTATTTTACACAGTTACAAAATTTATTTTCACACTACTTTCTCGATTATTCCACTTGGTTTTGGTTCACTGATCAGATGACTTCGATGTGTTTGTAAGTCTCTATGATACTGGCCCGCTCTGCAGGCCATTCGCACCTTTATACTCTTCAGAGCAGTATGATCCAGAACTAAAGTCGCCAGACGGTTCCAGAGTAATTATTACTTCTCGATGTTTCACGTACTACCTAGACACAACCAAAATCCTACCTACCAATGCAATACAGTATTCCTATAATTATAACAAATACCTACTTAGCCTAGAGAATTCTACACTTATACATAATTATCGATCTTACCTACCAATACTTTTGAGGATTCTTATAACTATAACTACCCATACTTATTTCAATATTTATATTTACATAACACTACCCCCCACCTAGACTGTTTCGTCCCGGAACAGTCTTGACTCTGTGTAGGTAGGGGCATGCTGATCCACGTCGACACCCTGTGGTCAGGAAGAAGTGGCAGTCCACGGATTTCTCCCCACTGGCTCTCGGCTGCGCTTGCTCGCAGCACACCATGACGCTGATGCCGACTCCCGAGAACACTGCTTCAATCATACTCCGGATTATCCGCCAGTCTCGATTAGCGCGGCCGCCACCCATCTTCGGTATTGCCAGACGCGCCTGCTGATCCTCCAACATGTAGTCACGCAGCTCAACAAGGCCGTCCCACAATGCCTTGTAGTCCTCTTCCAGGTTGCTGGAATCCGGGACAACCAGGCAGTATGCTTGTTGACGCCCCTTCGGTAGTCTCAGAGCTCTTCCTTGCGGGCTGCTCGAGGGTTGCGGTTCTCCGAATTTGTATCGGAAGACCCGTGCAATTCCTCTAGACATATCTAGATCTTCCGGTACACTGCATGCCAGTGTGTGGTCCCTAGTGACCTCAAATAAGTCCTTGTGGACTTCTGTGGTCACTCCATGGCGAAACTTCTGCCCTGCCTTCGCGTTCTCCCAAAACGTCTCAAAGGCTGGTGATCTTTCGGATGCGACGCACTGTCGTACTTTTTGGGCTGGTTGGTCATCATTATCGCCTAGGTATGGTGAGAGGCGATTGTAGTGCACGACCCTTGGTTTTCCGTTTGGTCTCTTTTTTATGCGGTAGACCACATCGTTGATGCGCTCCAAGATCTCGTACGGCCCGTCCCAGGAACGCTGAAGTTTCGGACAGTATCCTTGGCGCCTCTTGGGGTCAAAAAGCCACACCCAGTCACCAGCTTTGTACCCCATGCTGTCAGCTCTGGTGTCATAGCGCTCCTTCATTTGATCGCTGGCTTCCCCGATGTTCATGCGGACCTGATCATGGATGTCATCCAGCCTCCTGCGAAGGTCTGTCACATAGTCTTCTCCGGCTAGGTCTTCACCTGGTTTGCAGCCAAATTTGAGATCACAAGGAAGTCGCATTTCTCGCCCAAACAGTATGCTGCTGGGAGTCTTCTTTGTCGTTTCCTGAACAGCCGACCGGTAAGCCAATAAGAACAAAGGCAGATGTCGGTCCCAGTCCCGCTGATGGCTGGACACTACTTTGGCTAAGTACCTCCCCACGGTACGGTTCATCCTTTCCACCATTCCATCAGACTGTGGATGTAGCGCAGTGGTCCTGGTCTTGTAGATCCCTAGCCGCTCACACATTTGCTGGAAAATAGCAGCTTCAAAGTTCCTTCCCTGATCAGAATGTAATTCCAGGGGTACGCCAAACCTGCTGATAAATTCGGTAACTAGAACTTCAGTCACGGTTACGGCCTCTTGGTTAGGGATTGAGTAAGCTTCCACCCACTTGCTGAAGTAATCCATCACCACCATGATGTACTTGTTACCCTTCTCAGTTGTAGGAAATGGGCCAGCTATGTCGATGGCAATTCTTTCAAAGGGGCTGCCAACATTGTACTGACGCATTGGTGCTCGCCTTTTCCTTTGCGGTCCATTGGCCGTTGCACAGGTTACACATTTTCGACACCAATCTTTGACGTCTTCGCTGCAGTTGATCCAGTAAAATCGCTCTTTCACTTTCTCCAGCGTCTTCTTAACGCCTAGATGTCCTCCAGAAGTTCCTCCATGCAGCAGTCCAAGGATTTCCGGTACTCGGCTCCTCGGAACGAGGGTTTGCTTTCTTCTAAGTGTGCCGTCTTCCTTCTCGATCTTTCGTTTCAGAAACCCTCCTTCTATCACTATGGATCCCCATTGAGCCCAATAAGCCTTGACAGTTGGTGATAAGGGGGCGAGTTTTTCCCAGGTTGGCCTTTCTCCTTCTCGCGCCCATTCCATCACATACTTCAAGTCCGGATCATTCAGTTGGTCTTGCGCCAATTTTTCATCTTGCCAGTCCTCATCTTCGGTGGTCGTCCTTTGGACAATTGCTACCTTGTCCTCCATCTTGCTGCAATGTTTGCAGTCACTGGCGCATGGTCGTCTGGATAATGCATCCGCATTTCGATGAAGCGTGCCAGGTCTATGTTCGGAGTCATAATCATACTCCTGGAGCCTTTCAATCCATCTAGCCACTTGCCCTTCTGGGTTTTTGAATTTCAGAAGCCAAACCAGTGCAGCATGATCAGTCCGTAGTGTGAATTTTCTCCCGTACAAGTATTTGCGGAAGTGTTCCACTGATTTTATCACGGCAAGAAGCTCTCGTCTGGTCACGCAATAATTTCGTTCTGGCTTGGAAAGCACTTTACTGAAGTAACCCAGAACAGTCTCATGCCCATCCTGTATTTGGGAAAGGACGCCTCCTATCCCCACATTACTAGCGTCGGTATCCAGGATGAACTTTCCATCTTTTCGTGGGTAGCTCAAGATGGGGGCACTTGTTAATCTTCCCTTAAGCTCTTCAAATGCTTGTGCGCAGGAATCACTCCAATGGAAGCGAGTGTTTTCTTCCGTAAGCTTGGTGAGCGGTTTTGCAATGTCCGCAAATCTTGGCACAAACCTCCTGTAATAAGTGCACAGCCCCAGGAAACTCCTAGTCTCATGTTTGTCCTTCAGCACGGGCCAGTCTCTTACTGCCTTGATTTTGGCAGGGTCAACTTCAACTCCACGTTGAGAAACTATGTGTCCCAGGTAATTTACTTGTTTCTTGAACAGGTTACACTTTTTCGGGTTGAGCTTCAGTCCAGCGTCTTGTAGTCGCCCGAAAACTTGCTCCAGATTTCTCAACTGATGGTTGAAGTCCTTTCCCAGGATGATTATGTCATCCAAGTATACCAGGCAGGTTTCCCATGATAGTCCTCGCAGCACATTCTCCATCAGCCTTTCAAACGTGGCGGGGGCATTGCATAAGCCAAATGGCATCACGGTGAACTGCCAAAGTCCAGATCCAGTCGAGAATGCAGTTTTCTCCTTATCTTTGGCATCCAATTCAACTTGCCAGTAGCCACTTTTCAGGTCCAATGTGGAAAAAATGGTGCATCCTGCCAATGTGTCCAAGGTGTCGTCAATCCTTGGCAGAGGGTAACTATCCTTTTTCGTAACATCGTTGAGCAGTCTGTAGTCCACACAAAATCTCGTGGTACCATCCTTCTTTTTCACCAGTACCACCGGGGATGTCCAAGGGCTACTTGATGGTTCTATGATGCCATCCTTGCTCATGTCTTTGATGATCTTGTCAGCTTCTTCCCGCTTTGCAAAGGGTAGTCTTCTTGGAGCCTGTTTTATTGGTCTCGCTTCTCCGGTGTCTATGCTATGTCGCACTACCTTGGTTCTTCCCAGACGGCCATTAGAGTCCTCGAAAATGTTCTGGTAGCGGCAGATCAAACTCCTCACTCTCCGTTTGTTTTCCTCGGTTAGACCTTGGGAAGCGTCGTGGACCAGGGCTTCCAATTGTGTTGACAATTTGTTTCCTTCGCATGACATGTTTGTCATCTGTTGCACAATGGAAGTTATCCTCTCACATCTGCCCAAAACAAAACCTTCATTCATTTTAACTGGGTAGCTGTTCACATTCATGATCTTGACAGGAATGGTCTCCTTTGCGCGAATCACTGTTCTTGCCACCATGACTCCTTTGTTAACATTGTCCATGTTCTCCGGTTCTATCATACAGATTTGGTCATTTGTACTACTGGAATCCAGGCGGGCACTCACTATCATCTCGGATCGCCCCTTCACTTCGGTATTCTTGGCTAGGATAACACGTGCAGCCAGTTCTTTCCGTCTTTGCAGGATGACTTCTTCATTTCCAATTTTAATGGACCCTTTCTTTAAATTTAAACTGCACCCAAATCTGTCCAGTATGTCCATTCCCAATATAACGTCTTCTTCAATGTTGGCCACCAACGTCCGATGATCAAAAGTGGTGCTGCCAATTTGGAAGGTGGCAATCGTCTCCCCATACACCTGTGCTGACTCTCCCGTGGCGGTGTGCAGAGACCACTTTGTTGGTGCAATCTGCTTACCTCGTGCCACTATGTCGCGTCTCAGAATTGTCCTGGTTGCTCCCGTGTCCACCAGTAGTTCACGAGTTACTCCATCTATTATGCCATTGATAAAAATGCTGCTGGCTTTTCCTCTCACGGTTGCGACAGTAGCAGCAGATTTCAGGGCCTCTCCAGCGTGGGTCAACGGTTGCCCCTTCCCATTAACCCTTTCTAGTTTTCCGCAGCCTGTTTTCTGGGTTTCTGAGGCTTGGGACACTTGGTGCTAAGGTGGCCCAGCTGTCCGCAGTTCCAGCAGCGTGGGTCTCGTCTTCGAGGTCTCAGACGTTCCAGCACTTTTTCAATTAGCTCCTCGGTTGTAGGTAGCTTGACCTCCTCTGCCTCGACTGCACGAACCCTGGCGTGGCCCCTGATGGACTGTTTGACAGCCTCAAACTCGAGAGCTTGGCTGAGCGCCTCGTTCAAAGCCTTGGGATGGGCCAGTTTTACGGCTTGTTGCGTCTCCCATTCCCGCAATCCATTTAGGAACTTGTCCACTGCCAAGCTCTCACAGATGTCGTCGGAGGCTGTCGGGTAAGCGTCTCGTACCAGGCGGGCGATGTCCATTTCAAACTCCTGGAGGCTCTCGTTGGGCTTCTGCACCCTTGTGTTCAGCTGCGACTTGTACAGCTGCTCCAGGCACTTGTGGCCATAGCGCATATCCAAGCGCTGCTTCAGCTGCCCAAAGTCACCACGGTTGTCCAGGGGTATGGCCTGCAGAACCCTGAGAGCGTCTCCTCGGAGCGACAGGCTGAGAACCGAAGCCTTCTTCTGCTGGCTCCAGGCTCCCATCATGGCAGCCGTCTCAAAGAGGGTCAAGTATTCCTCCCACGACGTCTTCCCGTCGAAGGTTGGGAGGTTGTGCTTGGCTAGGGAAGGGTCATCATCCCCTCTTGTGACCCTGGTTGGAGTTGAGCATCCCTGGTCGGTCTCGTCGTGAAGGCCGCCTTTGGGGGAGATTCTGGTGGACTCCATCTGGCACTTGTCAGCCAGCTCGGCACGCAGACGGTCCTCCAGGCTTGCCACACGGGCCTCAATCTCTGACATTGCTCGCGAGCTTTCTGCCACTTTCTTCTCCAGCCCGGTCAGGTTGCTGGTCATCTTCTCCTCCAGCCCAGTCATCTTCTCCTCTAGCCCGGTCAGGTTGCTGGTCATCTTCTCCTCCATGGTTGCCAGGTCCTCCTTCAGGGTCTTGGCGTTGTCAGCCATCTTCTCCTCCAGGGTCTTGGCGTTGTCAGCCATCTTCTCCTCCATGGCAGTGAAGTTTCCCGTGAGCTCCTCCTTCATGGATTTTGTGATGCTGATGTTCAGCTCCTCAAGGGCGCGGTCTCCTCCAGATGCCATGACAAAGTATGCCGGGTCTTCACCTGACCGTTCCAAGGCCTCTATGAGGCGTGCTTGTAAGGCTGCCTTTCCTCCTGAGGTCTCCAGGTCCCTCTCCAGAAGCTCATTTTTAAGCTCTGTGACTTTGAGGTCCTTGACGTTCACTTTGGTTGCCATTTTTTTTTTAAATTTACTTCAAAACGAAAATATTTTTAAATTTATTTAATACAAGTTTTGAGTTTTATATATATAGCTGTTTTGAATACGTACTTTAGCAAAATAATAATTTATCTGATTACACTGATTGGTAGGTACTGTCTTTTAATATTTATTTTTAAATCACCAATATTTTTAACATAATAATGTCTGATAGTACATAATTATTTATTTCGTCTCAAGTCTCTCCAACACACAGGTAGGTACTTAATGTACATTCATACACTTGTAAACGAAGCACAGTTATTCAAAAACTTTTTCTCGATGAATCTGGAACGTTCTTTTGTAATATTTTTTTTTTCAAGATTTTTATTTATTTATTTTATTTTTTTAATCACACACAATAATAAAAAAACTATGGTCCAATTTGATGACTTTCTCAATGCGGTAAAATAGTCATTATGTTATGTCCAGAATTATGTTCCATATTATGTTCCATATGATGTTCCAGAATTTATAAGCAACTTGCTTTTGCGTCTTTTCTTTTAACAAAAATTTATTTAAACACTTGTTTTCACAAAAGTCAGTTCACACAAAGTTCAATTTGAATAAAGTTCATTTTAACACTTATTTAATTTATTTTATTTATTTTTAGACAGAAGATCTTAATTTTTCTTGACAATTCCGCACCTGACGCCAATTGTTACGAAATTAGGGTTCAATTGTCTTCAAATTAAAAATACACAGGTCTTCTTCAATAGTTATTTATTTTACACAGTTACAAAATTTATTTTCACACTACTTTCTCGATTATTCCACTTGGTTTTGGTTCACTGATCAGATGACTTCGATGTGTTTGTAAGTCTCTATGATACTGGCCCGCTCTGCAGGCCATTCGCACCTTTATACTCTTCAGAGCAGTATGATCCAGAACTAAAGTCGCCAGACGGTTCCAGAGTAATTATTACTTCTCGATGTTTCACGTACTACCTAGACACAACCAAAATCCTACCTACCAATGCAATACAGTATTCCTATAATTATAACAAATACCTACTTAGCCTAGAGAATTCTACACTTATACATAATTATCGATCTTACCTACCAATACTTTTGAGGATTCTTATAACTATAACTACCCATACTTATTTCAATATTTATATTTACATAACAATATCTTATTCTTGCTCTTTCTTGCTCACTCTTGTTTATGCTAAAAGCATTAAATGGATATGATTATTATCTTTTCCAATTTTCTTACTTACAATAATTCATTCAAGATGGTTTTCACTTGTAGCTAGGTATAATGCATTTTTGTTCTTCTGTTAGCATATTCAGTAAATGACAAACCTGGCACTTTCTATACATTTTTGTTGAATTCACAGACATGTTGGCGGTAAGAAGGTTACCAATTGATTAAATTTATATTTTTTCACGATTTTTTCTCGAATCGAGGCTTGATTATGATGATGACGAGTTGGTGATTTCTTTATAGCGCCGTTTCGTGATGAAGTCACTCCAAGGGCGCTTGTCCATGTGATGCCAAAAAATTGCATGTCTTCAGTGCATTTCGGAACTTCCCATGGTCCTCTAGCTATCTACGTAAAATCTAAATAAATCTAAATCTAAGTTGTAAAGATACAAATTATGTATCATTTGAGATTCATATTAAATGCATTCCCACAAGCAGACACTCATAATTTCGCGCTCACACATGCCGCATGTGGACCTACAATATAAAAAACCCAATCTCAAATGAACATAAGCCCTACAACTCTTGCCGACCTTCCCTGAAACAGGGGTGACATTGGCAAAGTGAACCATTTTTTGCAGTATGGGTGGTAAGCCTCATACCAACCTATAAGTCAAGCTATCATAATCATAATCATCTTTATTAAGGTCTTTATTGTTTTTATCAATATGAACATAATAATATTACAATGAAAAAAATCTAATTACAATAAATACTCCCCAAAGTAAGCATAGCTTGTGTTTTGGGGAGGAATGGCTCTCTCACATGATTGGACCGGTCCGTAGTCCAGTGGCAACACTTCGGACTCGTAAATGGAAGGTTGTGGATTCGGATCCCGGCGGAGCACAACAATATACCATTTATATTTTGAATGTGCTCTTCGCCGAGTTGAAAAATTCATAAACCTTTACCAAAGACCGGTCACTGAAAGGTCCATCCAACCTTACAACAAGTGGGTCTTGCTTGAGAATTGGCGCTTTCTACAGCGACGACCAAGCTCGCAGAGGGCTCTTGGGGTGTGATACACACAAAAACAGCGCTCACCAAATAAATCATTCTAATATTATCTTATATTATGCGGCAGGAGGACCAGCAACTTCAAATGCACGTCAGGCTTAGCCCATATATTGACTTATATATCGACGCCCGCAATCCATCAATCCATCCATGATTTGATTATATTTCACCTCTAAGCACTGCCACGCGGGTCTTGTAGCATGCTGCCCCCCTTGCCTGTCTCATCAGTCACTCACCATCACCGCATGTTCGCTTGCAGAGCGTACCCGTGTCGCAGCCGCTGCAGAGGAAGAAGTCCCTGCCTGATGTGCAGGCCCTGCCTAGAGCCTCGGACGCCATGAGCCGCGAGGAGGTCTCGGTGCTGGGCTCTGCCAGGAGAGAGGAGGTCAGGAGGATGGCTGACGAGTCGGAGAGACTCAGGGCCAATCCCCTGCTGTACCTAGTCAGCCCGCAAGTTAAGGTAATGCAACGACACTTCACACTCAAATGTCTAACATGGAATTGACCTAGGGCTAGGTGATATACCATCAACGACAGATTTCAGGTTAACAATGTCGCCATTTTTAAGGTAAAACTGGAAAAGTTTTAGTATATCTTGGACCGGTCCGTAGTCCAGTGGCAACACTTCGGACTCGTAAATGGAAGGTTGTGGGTTCGAATCCCGGCGGAGCACAAAAAATAGACAATTTTTATTTCCAAAAGTGCTCTTCGCTGGGTTGAAAAATTCATAAACCTTTACCAAAGACCGGGCACTGAAAGGTCCATCCAACCTTGCAACAACTGGGTCTTGCTTGAGAATTGGCTTTATACAGCGACGACCAAGCTCGCAGAGGGCTCTTGAGGTGTGATACTGTGTGTGACACACACAAAAACAGGTGAGCGCTGTTTTTGTGTGTATCACACCTCACGAGCCCTCTGTGAACTTAGTCGTCGCTGTAGAAAGCGCCAATTCTCAAGCGAGACCCAGTTGTTGTAAGGTTGGATGGACGTTTCAGTGACCGGTCTTTGGTAAAGGTTTATGAATTTTTCAACTCAGCGAAAAGCACATTCGAAATATAAATGGTAATCCACAACCTTCCATTTACGAGTCCGAAGTGTTGCCACTGGACTACGGACCGGTCCAATATGCTCACTGCTCAGGTGGTAGAGTACTTGCATTCCATGCCGAAAGCTCGGGTTCGAATCCCACCGAGGGTGTCAGAAATGATTTCCCGTTTCGGTGTTTATTTCAAACCCCAAAATAAAATTCCGGCTTTAAGGCTTACTCAGCCTTCACAATTAATGAGTACCAGCATTCTCAGGAGCTGGGAAACCTCCACTTCAACTGAAGTGGTTGGCGTAAGGCCGGCCCCCTTACCTGTAAAAATAAATAGGTTTAACTCGCCACATGCGACCCCTTCGGGGATAACGCGGCAAGAAGTTACACTATTTGTGTAGCTTAGTTGCGTTTGCGTAATGTCTATCCCATAACATAAAGACTTTTCCGATGTTATTCATACATTCATTTTTCATTCTTCACACATCATTCTTCACGCTACTCGTGATCTAGCAACAATCCCACAAGGAGTGCCACGCGAGGTATGCTATTAGCTTCAGTAACATCGAACCATTTACTTTTGGAGTCATGGGCACGCCTCTGACCTAGAGGTTCTTGTTTTGTCGTGGCGTTACTTTTACTTCACGGGAAGGCCTTTCGCCACTTGAGAAAATATATAGCTTTGCATATGAGCGCCCATGTGCTGTGGGTCCTTCAGAGACATACATACAGGACGGGTACGAGGAGGGTTTGAGCATACACCAAAACCATGGTTCACTCGCCACTCAACGTGAATTTTTTGTACAAAAGAAAGATGATCCATGGATCTGCTGCAGATCTAGCGTGTTGAGAATAGCCCTGTTTGTGTCTAAAACGATGCTCGTGAATCGCCACACAAGGTGAGCCCTAATTCCTTTATCCACTGACCTCCTTTGACCTTTGCCATTCGACTCAAATTCAAAGAGATTTTTTTTTCTCACTACACTTGAGTACCTGTACCTTTAGTACGAGTTGCAAAACTTGAGTAATGTAAAGTTTACGGCAATTATTAAAGAGTGATTTCCTCCAAAATCTGCCGTTTTTGTTTGTTTGAACTTGATTTTCTTCATCACTGTAACTCTTTTGCTAACGCCATAAAGTGTACGAAACAAAAACGTCAGATTTTGGGAGAAATCACTCTTTAATATTTACCGTAAACTTTACTTTTCTCAAGTTTTGCAACTCGTACTAAGGGTACTGCCCATTCAACAGCTTTGTAATCCGAGATTCTTCCATTATAATCATTCTTCCATACATCATTGCTACCGATGTTGATGTGCGGAAGTGAAGCATAAACTGTAACTGAGAGTAAAATAAGTAAAGTTTTACTCTAGGCGTACGCAACGCAACTAAGCTTCACACAGTGTAACTTCTTACCGCGTTATCCCTGAAGGGTTTTACATGCGGCTAGTGAGACCTATTTATTGATACAAGTAAGGAGGCCGGCCTAACACCAACCACTTCAGTTGAAGTGGAGATATCCCAGCTTCTGAGGGGGCTGGTACTCAGTTACTGTGAAGGCTAAGTAAACCTTGCGGTATTTATTTTGGGATTTGAAATAAACATTAAACACCAAAAGGGAAATCATTTCTGACACCTTCAGTGGGACTCGAACCATGGCTCACGGCATGAGATGCAAGCACTCTACTAACTGAGCTATCGACCGGTAGGTACTCCCCCTGAAATTCCAAAATGTATTTTTCAATAAAAATGACAGGTAAAACCCGTATTTTTTAGATGTTGAGTTTTATTGCTCTCTCACGCTTTAGTCAGCTTCTACAGGAGGCTTTTTTAGTGAACGGACAGTATATCCGAACTTTATAGTCTAAAAATGCAAGGCAAAGCAATTACAATTTTAATTCTCGTTATTCTTCTCTGTCACTATTCCACTAAAGGTTCATTCTCTACATTCTCCATATTCCACAGAGCTTCTACCCAATTTCGTTGAGCTACCAGTGGTGTATAAGTGATGAAATGAGTATTTTCTTAGTATTTGTGAAAATGTAGTTGATAATCGCGAAAACATGATACTTCTCGTTTCTCTGCCAAGATATTTCGTGTTTCTTAAACGATTCTCACGAGATATGCGGGGAATTTGAATGCGGTCCAAATCCTTGAAATGAACGCGCACAGATAAGAATCTCTTTAATGAAATTTTAAAAATACAACAAAAAATCGAAGGACTTTTTTCCACAATTTAAAAAAATACAATACATTGTTGTACAAGTAAATCATCATTTTAATAATTAATTTATTTCTTAACATGTCTTCAGTTTTTTTTACTTCAAAAAATAATTTTGGTTATCTAGAGCTATTTATATTTTTTTGTTGTGCTTTTCATTACTAATAAAAAACATGTACACCCTTTTGGCAATTACTTCACTTCAACACATTTATTCTTCTTCTTTAATGGAATCCGCAAAAATTTAATCTTCCTGAGCTTTCACAGGGTTAAAAAGAATACCTCACTTATCCAGCCTTACAGCAACTGGGTCTCGCTTGTACGAGTATTATACAATAGTCATGCCGATATTTACATAAAAACAGCCCTCACCAAATAAATCACTCTAAATTTTCTCTATGTATTTTTTATTTACTAAGCTCTCAAGTATATTTATATTTGTATGTAGCTAGTCACGTATTGCACCCACCGCGGGACTACGTATTCATTCTCATAAAATAAAAGCCAACTCAACTTCAAATTACGGCTCTGTCAAGGCATTGATTTTATCAACGGAACCTTTGAGCGTTGTTTTTTGGGAACTGACGCCGTGATTCATTGGAAAACAGCCCTCTGAAAATAACGCTCTGGAAACAACCCTCTAAAAACAACGCTCTGTTTAAAACCCTCTGAAAATAACTCTCTGTTCACAATCCTCTGAAAATAACACTCTGTTAACAACCCTCTGAAAATACCGCTCTGAAAACAACCCTCTGAAAATAACCCTTTAAAAACAACTCTCTGAAAATAACTCTCTGAAAACAACCCTCCGAAAATAACGCTCTGGATAAAATCCTTTTAAAATAACGCTCTGAAAACAATCCTTTTAAAATAACGCTGTGATAACAACCCTCTGAAAATAACGCTTTGTTAAAAACCCTCTGAAAATAACGCTCTGTTAACAGTACTCTGTTGATGCTGGAGTGATGTTTTCCGGGATCTGTTGCCGTGGTCTGTGGGAGCTGGAGCTTCCGGACGTTTCGCCCATTTCTGCGATGGGCTTCTTCAGCGTGAAGTATGATGATGATGATGATCTTGATGAGAACTGTGATGTAAGTGTGTGTACACTGAGGGTTTATATTTGCAAACTGCAAAACCCTCTTACATCACAGTTCTCATCAAGATCATCATCATCATCATACTTCACGCTGAAGAAGCCCATCGCAGAAATGGGCGAAACGTCCGGAAGCTCCAGCTCCCACAGACCACGGCAACAGATCCCGGAAAACATCACTCCAGCATCATCAGCCGGCCGTGTAAGCCTAAAACTAGTACTCTGTTGGTAGCTCTGTTGATAACTCTGTTGGTGCTAGTTAGTAGTTGGTACCTCTGGTGGTAGCAGCCGGCTGTGAAAGTCTAAAAAAACAATTCAATATAAATTTTGCTTAAAACAATAAAAACGGCTTAAAATCCACCTAACAGTAAAGTTGTTGTAATTCTCTTGATACGTTTTCGACGAGAGTCCACTGTGTGAAACTTTCTTTGATTTCTTACGGTTTCCTTGTGTTGTTGTTGCAGGATTGGTTCTCCCGGCAGCAGCTGGTGATGCTGGTCCTCTTCATCAACATTTCCCTGGCCATCATGTTCTTCAAGCTGCTGACGTAGCAGCCGCCCCGCGCGCCCCCCGCGCCCCCCAAGCAGCCCCCCACAGAGGCGGAGACCCCGCATGGAGACCGAGAAGCAAGGTTTCCTCCAGCGTTCGCCAACAGCGAAACTTTACCTCGTGAATAAACTGCTTCGATGTGTTTTCGATAAGTGTACATGTTTTCAAAAGGCATTCTACGAAGCGATTCCACGATAAATCAAACCACAAAGTACGCCATGGACAAATCAGTCACACGAGAGTTCGTCCACACGACTTATTGGTCAACGACATTATCAAAATCATCAGTCATCCCAAAGGCGCTGCAGGTTGTGAAAACAAATGTGTTTTCAGGACTTTTCTGAAAACTGTCTCCTTGTCCGTTGTCCGTACCTTATGTGTCATTACATACAGCTTAAATTTTACTCTCTCAGGTATACGGAGCCAGTGAAGCCTTTTGACGCTTATTCAGTTTTACTCTTTAATGCATTGAAGTATAACTGTAGTCATCATCTTTGATGAAGAATGTAGTCATCATCTTTGGGAAGTTATATCCTCTTGCAGGTATAGCCCCGCCCCACATCAGACGCAAGGTGGCTTCGAGAGTCGAGAGGCAGAAGGCTCTAACGTGCACACACCACTGCATTTACGGAAGTGGCATTTCATCACAGCAGCGCCTGAAGTGAAGACACAGCTTCCTTAGTTCCGTGCAGCCCTTGTCTTCGGATCCAGTGGCGGAGAGATTGCAAATGTGGAAAGAGGAATGCCCGGAGAGCTTTGTGCAGCCTGCATGGAGCCTACGTCCAGGAAAGAACCTTGAGTGGCCCGTGTGGAAATCTATGAACAGATTGAGGACCAATGTTGAAAGAGCCTTGGCCAACCTGTTGATCTGGGGATTTCTGGGACGGGAGGACTCTACACTATGTGAGTGTGGAGCTCAGCAAACAATGGAGCACCTGCAGTGTTGTCCCTCCTGTCCGACAAGCTGCTCCATGGATGATCTCTTTGCGGGAAACCAAAGAGCTGTAGACATTGCTCGTTACTGGGCCAATACGGTGTGAAGCTGACACGAAGAAGAAGAAGATCTTTGATGAAGGTGTATGTGGATCTATATTGCATGTGACTGAAATGTCTTTGATCGAAAAGTCGTGTGGACGAAGTTGATGGATTTGTCGTGACACGCTTCAAGGCGTGGATCTTCTTGAACAACGGATTGCCAAACTACGTTCAGTGTAAATTTTCTGTGTTGAATTATCAATATCATAAAAGAAAAGTTATAACATTTCATAAACAAACTAACAATACTTCACTTTTCGGACAGCCAAGTAAAATGAAAAGAAAATGAATGTAACAAATCGTATCTCCAGATCTAAATGAGGTCCACACACGAGTTAATGTAGATAAAATTGAGACGTCACACGGCCGGGTTGCTATGGTATAGGAAACATGTTTTTTTTGCTGATGACTCATACAAGTGAGAAGACGTTTGCCCGCCGAGTGCACAAGACAAAAAGTGACAAATTGGGCAAAAGTTTCTCACATATAAGGAAAACTCATATTATAGGATGGCCCCTCTAAATCTGGAGATACGAAATGTTCAATAATTTTTTGATAAATTTCTTTTTTATTTATTTTATTCAGTCGTACAGAACCAAATGCAGAAATCTATGTTTTTTTAATCAGATAAATATATGGAATTATAATATATTTCTCTATCCTATCAATTCTAATTGTTTATTTCATTTTCGTAAAAAATTCTAGATTTCGCGTCTTTTGTTCTTTACGAATTATTTATTCTTTATGTAGATTGAGGTTATAAGTAATCCTGAGCATCAAGGTAAGACTTTAATTAAAATTAAATATTTGCAAGAAAAGTTTTTTAAAATATATTTAAGTGTTACTTTGAAGCTTAGGAGTGTTTCTTTTATCAGCCTTAAGACATATTTTTCCTTTGGGACTCCCTTTATTTTAATTAATTTAAATAAAAAATCAGGAAAAACAAATTTCTTAAATCGACTTATGCTATTTACTTATGTGTCGGTATTAAGAGCATTAAAAAATATTTTTATTAATTTATCGATTTTCATACAATTTATCAGATTTTCAGTTTGTCTCAATCATGTTTTTTTTTATACAACTTAAATTTATTTTACATGTTTACATCTTATTTATTTATAATAGTTTATATATAAGTAACATAAAATTTGACATATAAAATATTTTTACACCAAATTTTAAAATGTATATCTGTAAATTATATGCATCTAATTATAACTTTTTAAATTATAAAATTAATCTACAATTGGCTTTTCATTATTGCGATATTTGAAAATAATTTTCATTTCTTAAATAAATAGTTAAAATCATTTTAAATGAAAATTATTTATATATTATTTTAGTATTATTGATTAAAGTAGAAATAAATCTAATTAAAGCTGTAATTTAATTTTAAAACATTTTATTAAATTTAATAATGATAAAGTATGAGAAGACGGAGCGTTGGCATTTCAACAATTTATATTTGTGGATATGGCTTTATGTAATAAATGTTACCTTTGTTTAAATGTAATAAGAATTTCCCAGATTTCGGATATAAAATAACATGTATATTTACACTATATATAAAAATATATGCATCATCGCAAGTTTTTTTAAATCCCCCACAAAGATACAAAAAGTTGAAAGTGAATTTAGAAAAAAAATACTGGAGAAAGATGGATGTGAATTTTATAATATGTGACAATTACTCAATGTCGCATTCATCATATTAAAACCATCTTACCATAAAGGTTACAAAACCATGGCTCAAAGGTATTCCATTTAAAAAAAACGATGATACGTGAATCATCTATTGATCAATTTTGTGTGAAAATCACTCCATGAAAAAGTTGGTCTTATATAAAAGAAAATGGCTTCAAAAGAAATGTGGGACAATTTTTTTTCAGATGTTTAAAAAGGACTGATGAATGGGTGATAGGTAAGTGAAAGAAAGAAAATACATATGTATGAGTCGTAAAGAACAAAAGTACAAAATATTGAATTGTTTCGGAAATGATATTAATACGTATTGGAAATGATATTAATACGTATTGTTTTCAAATTCCTAGATTGTCACTTTTGGTTTAAAACGACTCAGTTGTGAAGGTTCTAGTGATGCAAAATGAGCAAATAATGAGGATGTGCAAAAATAAAAATGCTTTATCCGAGTCATTTTTGCAAAATTTATAAAAATATGCATATAAATTAAGTAGGTAATGATTTTTCCATTTTACCTAAAAATATCTATAAATGCGTTTTTTCATCCATACACAACATCTTCTATTATATATAATTAGATAATAATAAAAAAATAAATTATTAGGATAACAATTTAAAATATTTACAATTAAAAAAAAAACTATTGTAAACTGAACGAGTGAATGTAAGTAATAAGTGTGCCTTCTTTCTATCATTTCCCATATTTTAAATATTAATATATATTCTAAGAAAATTCATCATTTTTAATGTGAATAATTTAAAAAAAATCTTTGAACAATTAAAAAAAAATCTTTGAACAATTAAAAATGTTTTTATTCTCAAATTTAATAATGCATGCGGCTTCATATTTCTCTCGATTTTGACATTAGGGAAGGATTGTCTCAAAATATAAGTCGGCTTACAATATGTAGGAAGCGAATAAGGGCAGTTGTTTATATGAAAGAACCAAATTTACCATTATTATAATGTATCGTGTGAAACATTAAAATGTGATATTCAAGAATGTAGAAGACGATTTCTTTTCTTAATTTTCATAGTCTATAGTCCTTTTTGTTTTTTCTTTTGTTACAACTTGCATAGTAAACCTTCAGGCCTTCCTACCGACAAAATCAATGCCACGAAAATATTATATTTCATTCATATCGATGAAATTAAAATGTATATCGTGTGGAACTTAAGTGAAAATCAGAGCTGGAAAAAATGTAATGGCGAATCTTAACTTTGAGCTAGAATGTCTAAATTGTGCGTAGCACAAGTAGGCAAGCTTGTATCATAATATTAATAAGACATTTTTAAATAATGAAGTATTTTTTGTGGGTAGGTAGGTATGTCGGGAATGCAATAGAAATCTTTGCATTTTTTTAAATGAAAAATTGTGAAAAATACTTTGAAGGCCTATAGCTTATAAGTCAGTGGTTCTAAGCGTTTGGTACGCGAGAGCCTCGGATGTGGTCCGCAAGAGGCTGATGCTGCAAACACAACTTGTATGAGGTTTGTTATCTCTGATAAATCAATTTCACGTTGTTGTTGCGAATCATACCTCAAGAGCCCTCTGCTTACTTGTTTGTCTCTAGCCAGTACAAATTTTGCAAACATGACCCATTTTCTGTTTAGCTGGATGAACTTTTTGACCAAGGTTTTGTTTAATGAAGGTAGATATATTTTTTCAACCCAGCAAAGAGCAGTTTGAAAACTTAATGATATATTTTTGTGCTCCGCTGCGCTGTGAATCAAGCCTATTACCAAACCCATTCCCTAGCGAAAGCCGCTCGGCTACAGACAGTCTGATGATAAAAAAAAACATCATTGTTATCTGTGGTCAAAAATACGAAGTGGTCCATGGTCAAGAATAGAACCACTGTCATACATGATTGATTTGAAATGACTTTCTTACCACTGAACAATTATTGATTTTGCGTGAAATTTTAGGTAGGTAGTTGTATGGAAAAAAATCGAAATAATATATATATTTTGGAGACAATTTATGCAAAGAGCACACGAGCCTTGCCCTAAATTATAGTAACTATTATAACAACTACAATTTGATATCCTGTAAATATTTAAATATCTCTTTATCCTTGTATGTAAGAGCAACATGTTGTTAAAATGAAACTGCAGAATTTTCGTGTGTTCAGAGCTTTTCTGATAAACTACGACAGCTGTTCAAAAAAAAAAGATTTGGCGTCACTGTCTGCCAACTCAATCACCCATAATCAACTGAAATACAGAAAAGTTTTTTTGTTGCATCCGATGGAGTCCGGAAAATAAATGACGTAGCTTTGAAAGGTTACTAGGCACCTGCGATTGCCCAAATGGTTGTCAAGGGCCTTAGTTCTAAATCTGCTCTAAAATATTTCACTAGAGACATGACATTCACTCTTTAATGAAAAGCTAAGTCCTGTATTTACCTCATCAGCTGTCATCGGATGTCTTTCTACGTGTATATTTCACCGGATATTTTGAATATACGGACTCCAAGAAATCAAGATGGTGTTTAAATAACATAAAATAATCAGCTATCTAACTAAATGTACTAAATGTCAATGACGTGTACATGTTTACTATTGATAATGAAAAGGACAACAAAACCGTGAATGAAAATTTACAATGGCGGACAGTTGGGAAGGTGAAAAGAATTCAAATAAAATGACAGTGTAGGGGTTTGTGCATTGACATTGTGAAAATTCATTTTTAATTGATAATTTTAAAATAAAACACAAAGTTTTTATTTACGAGTTGATTTATTTCCTCGAGCGCTTTCGATGTTATAACACCATTATCAAGAGGAGAACAAGTCGTCTTGATAATGGTGTCAAGTTGTTATCACGCTATTATCACACCCCAATCAAGAGGATTTGTTTTCCTCTCGATAATGGTGTGATAACATTGAAAGCGCTCGAACAAATAAATCAACTCGCGTAGAAAAACTCTGTGTTTTATTTTTACATTATTAATTTAAAATAAAATGTTTACTTTGTTATCTCTTTAATTATTGTAACATTAAGTCATGATTATTACATTTTATATAATTACGATAACGTATAGTCACTAAATAGTAACTTTATATACTTTTATCAACTATATTTCCATTGACTCTTTATTAACTGTATAAAACTGATTTTGCTATGATATTGTGTAAAAAGGAAAATCAACTATTCGATCTTTTAATTCATTATTACATGGTTGTATTTAACTTGTTTCTATATACATAGCTAGTAAAAAAAATTAAACATAAAAAATCTTGTTCGCTGATGAATTTTTATGAATATTGACTAACCCCCTCTTCACACGAGAATCATTCTTCCCGGATTGTCTGTGGTTTGTCTATGGATTACCGGACCGACAGTGTGACACCTTTCATACAGGACCCTGAGTACGAGTTTTTTTCACTTTACTCGAAGTATTGTGTATTCGAGAAAAATGTATGTGAACTTGTAAAGCACCCCTGGCAAAAAAGGTTTCGAAACTTGTTTTGCTAGAGGTTCTTTACAAGTTCACATACATTTTTCCCGAATACTCAATACTTCGAGTAAAGTGAAAAAAACTCGTGCTCAGGGTACAGGTATAGGTAGGTACACGGCTTAAAATTAATTTAGATGTCAGCTAAATGAGGGCGCTTTACGACTTTAGAGCCTTCAAACTGCTATAATAAATGTGTAGTTAGGTACTACTTTTTATATTTTCAACAAAATACTTCTTAAAGTTTAGCAATGCAGCTAACTTCACGTTGATCAAAAGTGAAAGCTATCCTGACCGGTATCCCCGGCCTTCCGTTTCTCTCCCCTATGGACCTTATTCCATCATTTAAGCACTCTCTTCGAAATGAATGGAGTGAGTTATGGTCGTCCACATGTTCAACAAAGGGAAAGTGGTACGCTGGCATCCAGCCATCTCTTCCTAATTCCCCATGGTTTTGCAATTATTCTGTTAATAAACAACAAATTTCTACCCTTTGTCGCATAAGAATTGGCCATTGTTGCTCTCCAGCTCACCTTTTTAAAATTAATGTTGTTGATTCTCCCTTTTGCGATTGTAAAACCGAAATAGGCGATTTAGACCACATTTTCTTTAACTGCTCTCACCATTTATATCAATTGTATTTTCTTTTTCTAAGAACTGGCGTCTCCATTCAATATCCTGTAAATGTTTCCTATCTTTTATCCCTAAATTTGAAATCCATTAACCTTCTGTTTCTAAAATTTATTTCCCACAACAACATAAAATTATAATTTACTTTACCCAAAAAAACTCCTTAGTTAATTTTCTTTAATTCCCTCAAATAATGTTTTACAAGCGTTTTTTTGTTTTTTGTTTTTACTCTTTTTGCTTTTTATTATTGTTTAAAATCAAGTGTGTATCGTGACCATTGAAGCGTATCCTTTTCCCATCATTCAAAATCCCCACTCCTAGTCTACTTGACACTGGCGCCCCTGCTCTCCGCGGGATTCGCCAAACAGAAGAAGAAGAAGAAGATCAAAAGTGACGTTAAACAAGATGGCGGCGTTATTTCAGATTTCCGCCACGTTCCCGATAATTCATAGACAAACCATAAACAATCCGATCAGAATGCGTTCTCGTGTGAAAAGGCTGTGAGTGTTTATAATATTAACATCTTCTTTGCCTAAATATGAAGATAATATTGTATTTATTATGAAAATTCATAGGGAAGGTTCATTTCTGAAGTGAATGAAACGTATATTGAAGTAAGAGAGAAACATTTAAGATAATGCTTGAGGTGCTAATATGTTCGAATAAAGTGTTTGTATTCACAAATGTGTTTTATCTTATACCTACCTGTACCTACGAACACATTAATCCGCGTGTTTCACTACTCTATTTGGGCATGCGGAACCAATTTATTTCCACAGGTAAACTAAAGAGAAAAAAACAGCAAAACAAAAATATTGTAGAGATAATAATATGTTTTCCGGGCTGAGATGGGAGGATGAGGTGAGGAAGGACGCAAACCAACTACTGCAGGTGGCAGACTGGAATACCGCAGCGGTAGACAAGAGGAGTTGGAGGCGAAGGTTGATGGAGGCCAAGGGTTCTGACCGGTCCGTAGCTCAGTGGTAACACTGCGGACTCTGAATGCGAAGGTTGTGGGTTCGAATCCCGGCGGAGCACAAAAAATATACCATTTATAATTTCAAATTTGCTCTTCGCTGGGTTGAAAAATTTATAAACCTTTCCAATGACCGGTCACCAAAGGTCCATCCAGCCTTACAGCAACTGGGTCTTGCTTGAGTATTGGCGCTTTGTAGCGACGACCAAGCTCGTACACCTCTGCGGCACTACAACAAGTGTCATAGACCCCTAGATTCTCTAGAATCTACGGAGTCTCCCGCACAGGATTTCTTAAAAAAAAAAAAGGTAGATATGAGCTGAAGGGACATCGAAGAAGAAGAAGGTTTCCGGAATCTGTTACCGTGGTCTGTGGGAGCTGGAGCTTCCGGACGTTTCGCCCATGTCTACGATGGGCTTCTTCAGCGTGAAGTATATCTAATCGTGAAGATGTTAGTTTAGATTTCCATGTCATCACAGTTTTCATCAAGATCATCTTCATCATCATACTTTGCGCCAGTGGTTTCTAAACTGGGGGGCGCGCCTCCCAGGGGAGGCGCGAGCTATGGCTAGGGGAGGCGCCAAAAATGTGTCTATAGTAGTATTAGTATGAATATTAAGAAATAAAACGTAGAAAGGCAGGCGCGAAAAAAAAAAGATTTTTTTAGGGAGGCATGGTAGCATAAAGTTTGGAAACCGCTGCTTTTAGTGTAAGAGCCGGCCGCACGAAACCTTACCTCATTTCTACCAGGCAGAGACTAGTAAGAGGGGATGCTCCACATTCAATACCTGCTTTTAGCACAAAAATTAATGTTCCAAACCTGGAGCGTTTTGAATGCGGCCATTTTTTTGTAAATTATAAAAAACGATTTTTGAAGTTAGTTGTATGAGCCATGGAGATAAAGTAAAAAAATATGATATTACATACATTACTTGTAATAAGAGGATAAACATACTATAAATTTGTATTTCCAACCCTTCTTGTTCAGGAGAAAAGAGGGTAAAATGTTATTTTTTACAATATATTTTATAACTCAAAAACAAAATAGAAATTGTGATATTTTTGTACGTAAAATATAAAAACATAAATTTTTATACAATAATAATCTCTTACATATTCTTGCTATCTGTTATAGTTTCAGAGAAAATAAAGTTTGAAGTGAAATATTTTCCCAAAAACCGTTACAGCATTTCCCGTTTTTTGGTCAAAATCCGGTTTGAACGCTTTAGTGTTTGATTGTAAAAATATATAAAAAAATACCATCCCCTAGAACATTAAATTGCCTGTAAAACTGTATGGATATAAACTATTTTATCGTGAAAGGTTTGAACAGAATAGCGATTAATCTTGTGGTAACATATTTTGCATGATATTATGATGATAATATGAAATCATCATAATATTACGCAGATACTCGTGCTAGATAGGTAGGTACTTATATACAACCATCAAAATACGTTACAAAAGTTAAACCGCTATAACATACAATCCTTTCACAATAAAAGAGTAAATATTCATACAATTTTAAAGGAAATTTAATCTTCTAGGTGATGGTATTTTTTATAAATTTTTAAAATAAAATACTAAGGCGTTCAAACCGAATTTTGAACCAAAAACGGGAACTGCCGTAAAGTTTTTTAGAAAATGCTCTGAAACTACAGCAGATAGAAAGCATATGTAAGAGATTATTATTGTATAAAAATTTATGTTCTTATATTTAACGTACAAAAATATCATATTTTCTATTTTGTTTTTGAGTTATAAAATATTTTGGAGGTTGTGTGTGTGGTGTGAATTGAAAGCCCGTTTTTGAAAGTGTATATTTTTAATGCAGTCAGTACTGTTCAATCAAAGGTAATTCAAAATGTTGTCTTGGTTGCAATCTTCCGGTCTTCAAGCTGCGTCCAGGCGGAAGTCCTCCTTAATCCGCCTTGCTTGTGAGGCGAGCAGGATGCTTGATGCTTGAAGTGGGGGAAGGAAAGGAAATATGGAAGTTGGCAATTAGGAAGTAACTTGAAACTTTTGAGGAAGTTCAGATTGGCCCTAACAAGGACCTTTTGTTGTGAGCAGGAGAAAAAACTGTAAACTTTTGAGGAAAATTAAAAGTGGCCCTAAGAAGGACCTTTTGTGTTGTGATGTGAGCAGTGTGCTGTAGGAGACGGTTGCCTCAAGTCTGTTCCTGGCGAGGTCTTGAGAATCTTCTAGGTAAAGATGTGGTGAAGCTGGAGATGTCCAGGTGAAGGTATGATGAAGCTGGAGATGTCCAGGCGAAGGCACGAGGTAAGATGTCGTCTCTGCTTGGAAATTGGCGGGAATGCGAGAGATGTCTTGAGATTTTGGCGGGAGATGTAGATGTCCGCTCGGTGGTCTCGAAGTTTCTCTGGTGATGATGTAGTGGTCTGCGGAGACGTCCAGGCGACGGTGCAAAGTAGTTTTGGTCTCTGCTTGGAAATCGGCGGGAACGCGAGACGGCTTGCAATTTTGGCGGGAGCGCGGTGAGATGTTGCTCGTTCCGTGGTCTCAGTCATGCCGGGCTGAGTCATATTGAACAGCCGGTTCCCGATGAAACATAAGTTACCATAGAGTATGATTATTTACGGGCACGAGCCTGTTCAAAACAGAATGAGTGATAGCCTTTGTAAAAACGCATGATACATTATTTTACAAATCTGACAATATAGAAATGTTCGTTTTATTTCAAACATCTACTTTGTATATATTTAAGCAAAATAATACATTACTTTTTATTTTCGTAACACAAAAAAATACTTTTTTGGAAATAATTAAAACACTTGATCTGGGCGTAGGGCCACCCATTTTTCAGTTGAAATTTTTAGTGACGCCGTCCGTGCTGTCAAAGTTTAAGTGATTTTTATTTTGTATTCATGTTACGAAATCACGCTTAATTAACTTTATTATCATCGTATTTTTTCGTTGATCTGCTTGTATAATTAATATGAGTTATCACTCGCGTGAAAATGTACATTTTTGTAGCTACGTATGGTGAGGTTATGTGACATGGACTCTCGAACATTTTTTGAATTTGAAATGTTTTCTCGACAGCAAAATGTATTAGCCTTGTCTTGGACTGCCGTCGTTAGCAACCAATAATAAAATATCTGCCTTTATCCTAGAAACTCGGCTGGGTGACAAGACGTGACGATACAGTTTTGTCGTTGTGAATTCGTGTGTTGACATTGTGTTCGGTAATCATTTCTCAATAATGGTTGTATAAAATCAAAAAGGGCTACTTTCTTGGTGGCGGCTTTAAATTTTCAAGTATTTGGCTTTGTCCTAGCAATTTGCATGCTCAGCATTCAATTAAGACAGTATTGAGGAATGATGAAACCAAGTTATAGTAATATTTTATAAGATATTTATCATGTTTTGAAATAATATTGTTTTGTAAATATATACCTACGTTAATAAATCTTTAAGAAATATAAAAAAAATGGTTTGATTTTGAATAACAGAGTATCCTTGAATAATAAGATGAAGTAAATAATAATATACAGATAATAATACAGGTATAATAATAACAATATGTACATAGGTATCGTACAGGTAGGTATATATAGTATGAATCGTGGTAACGTTGCCTTCTGGTCGCAGCAGGTGGCAGCACAAGTTACTATAATCTATGTTAGGTACTTATGCTCAACGCAGGAGTGGCGCCTCTATTTACCCTACTCTGTGGTCTCAGTGTGTCTGGCTGTTTGGAGCGCGGCGTACGCGTTTTATACTCCCGCTCGTTCTCGCGGGCCCACTACTAGGGGTGGGCACGCTCAATTTTCGGATTATCTTCTTTTTATCTGATTTCAGATATCTGGTTTTCTTTCATCTTCTGTACTGATGCACCACAGAGGCCCCCTCCAGTGTCAATGACGTCTTGAAGTGAGCGTTATTGATGCGATGTTTTTGTGCAGAAGATGAAGGTACTGCTCGTCGTAGCAGGATAAGAGATTCTACGTTGTATCTGGTGTGTGTGCTGACAGATGTGTGAGCTTACGATCCTCCTAGGCGGATGCGGAGGCAGGATTGTGAAGTCAGCTGCAGCGGTCCTGATGAGGATCTTGAGGCGTCGTCAGGTTGTCTCCAGATTTATGGAGTTCCTCTGGTTTTTCCAGGCTGTTGTCCTGTGGTGAGGAATTGTACTACTTGTTGTAGCGGGGTTGGTTGTTTGTTGCTCAGCGGTTGCTGTTGTAGCAAGGATTGCTGTGCCGTAGTTCGGCGTTTGCTGCTTGGGCAGCGGGATTGTTGTTTGTTGCTACGCTGTGCAGCTATGGTGAGCGACGTCCAATTCTCCAGTGCCTCGTTGCGCTGGGTGAAATTGGGGAGTCGGCTGCAGCGGGGTGAGGAAATACTTTTACAAGTATCTTTTGGGGATGGTCACTCGTCTTCCTGACCTAGTTTTGGTGTTTTCTGCTTCGGGTTGATTTGAAGGTCCTGGGCTGAGTGGCCTTGGTGTTGCTGTGTTTGGTACATCTGCTTCGGGCCGTTGTGAATGTTCTGGTCCATGTGATGTGTATGTTTCATCTGGCAAGTATGCTGGCTTCAGACGATCTATTGAGATTGTTTTGGTTTTCCCACTGAAGTCAACCATGAAGTATTTATCGTTTTTCTGAACGATTTTGAAAGGTCCTTCATATGGCGCTTGTAGAGGTGTTTTGTGTGAGTCAACACGCACAAATACATGTGTGCACTCTTGTAGGTGTTTGTGCACGAATGGTCGCTCCTTCTTGTGGTTTGAGGTGGGTACCGGTCTGATATTTTGTAGGGTTAGCTGTAGTTTATTTGCAAAGGTATCAGGTTCTGTTGGTGTGGAGTTCTCAAAGAAGTCACCTGGCATGCGTAGTGTTGTGCCGTAGGTGAGTTGAGCTGGTGAGTACGCAATGTCTTCCCGGATTGCATTCCGCAGTCCTAAGAGGATCATTGGCAGGACTTCAGTCCATCTTGACGTTGTTTGGGAGCGTATGGCGGCTTTTAAGGTGCGGTGCCATCTCTCGATCAATCCATTTGACTGCGGATGATATGCGGTGGTGTGTATATGTTTGGCTCCAATGAGGCGTGTGACGTCTCTGAAAAGCTGCGACTCGAATTGGCGTCCTTGGTCAGTTACAATGTGGGACGGTACGCCAAATCTGGCGATCCAATTTGTCAACAATGCTTTTGCGACTGTCTCAGCGGTAATGTCCTTCAGTGGGACCGCTTCAGGCCATCTGGTGAACCTGTCAATCATCGTTAGGATGTATGTGTATTCCTGTGATGATGGCAGTGGTCCTACAAGGTCTATGTGGATATAGCTGAACCTTGAGTCCGGTGTGGGGAGACTTTGTATCGGGCTTGTTGTGTGCCGTGTGATCTTGGTTTTCTGGCACGTGATGCACGTGCGTACGTATTGTGTGACATCACGTTGTAGTCCAGGCCATACAAATCTCGTTTTCAGAGTCCTGTACGTTGCTTTTGTACCGGTGTGTGCATTTTCATGGTACATCCTGATTATCTCGTGTCTCATGTCCTTGGGTATAAAAGGTCTCGACGTTCCCGTTGAGGTGTCTGTCCAGAGAGCAAGGGCTGTACCAGGTATTTCTTGGAGTTGCAATTTCAGAGATGATTCCTTCTTGAGTTTTTCTAGCTCTTGGTCGGTTGATTGCGCTTTAGCGATATCTCCATAGTTGATTGTTGAAGGTATTGTTATGGCCTCTACTCTTGACAAGGCGTCTGCTACTACATTGTCCGGTCCAGGTATATACCTCACATCTGTCGTAAACTGTGAGATGTAGTCCAGTTGCCGTTCTTGTCTCGGTGTAGAGCAGTTCCTCTTGTTTCTGAACGCAAATGTCAATGGTTTATGATCGGTGAGGATATGAAAAATTCGTCCTTCAACGAGCTGCCGAAAATACTTGGTGGCTTCGTATATAGCTGACAGTTCTCTGTCGTACGTGCTGTATCTTCTCTGTGCGTCGCTGAATTTTCTTGAAAAAAATGCAAGTGGCTGCCATGATCCTTCTTGAAGTTGCTGCAGGGCTGCCCCCATGGCGAACTCTGATGCGTCTACCACAAGTGATAGCTCCGCGTCAGGTTTGGGGTGTGCTAGCATAGTGGCTTGGGCCAAGTCGGCCTTGCACTTTTCAAAGGCGTTTTCCAACTCGCTCGTCCATGTGATGGGTCTCTTGTCATTTTTCTTGTAGTTTGATGTAGCTTCAAATAGAACACGTTGCACATTAATTGCGTGTGGTAAAAATCTTCGATAGAAATTGACCATGCCAAGGAATCTTCGGAGTGCTCTCACTTCTTGTGGTATGGGGAACTCGAGGATCTGCTGCACCTTTTCAGGCAGTGGCGAAGTTCCAGCTGCGGTAACCTTGTATCCCAGAAAGCTAACTTCTCGTTTTCCGAAATTGCACTTTTCGGGGTTGATAACCAGTCCATACTCGCACAGCCTTTTGAAAATTGTCTTCAAATGTTCGGTGTGTTGTTCTTCGTTCTTGGACGCAATCAAAATGTCGTCAAGATAGGTGAAACAGAATCCCAGGTCTCTGGTAACTTCGTGAATGAATCTCTGGAATGTTTGAGCTGCGTTACAGAGACCAAATTGCATGGCTGTAAACTCGAACAATCCGAATGGTGTAATGATGGCAGTTTTGTTCACATCTTCAGGGTTGACCGGGATTTGATGGTACGCTCGTTCTAGGTCCAATGTACTGAATATCTTCGCATCATGCAGGCGGTGTGCGAAGTCGTGGATGTGCGGTATGGGATAGCAGTCCGGAGTGGTCTTGGCGTTTAAGGCGCGGTAGTCTCCACATGGTCTCCAACCTCCATTGGGTTTTTTCACCATATGCAGCGGGCTGGACCAATTGCTTTTGGATGGGCGGCATATCCCTAGTTTCATCATCTTGGCAAATTCTTGTTGGGCGGCTTCCAGATGTCCAGGTGCTAATCTTCGTGCTTTGGCTGTGACAGGTTGTCCCTTGGTTTCGATGATGTGTGTCACTGTGTGTTTCGTTGCTTGTGGCGCTTCCTTTGCTTGACAGTGAATCAATGTGGGATACATGGAGATGATCTTGTGGTATGGGTCAAGATTGTTTATCATCGATAGCTTGGCCGATGGTCCTGGTGCTCTGTGTCCTCTTGAGATTAGCTGAGTTGTGCCATCGATAAGACATTGTCTACGTAGGTCCACTAATATGTTGTGCTGGTGGAGAAGATCAGCTCCAATAATGGGTTGTCCGACATCCGCGATGATAAAAGTCCACTCAAACTCACGGCGAAGTCCGAGACTGATCTTGATGTCTTGTGTACCATAAGTACGAATCCTGGTGCCATTTGCTGCGTAGATTTCCGGAAATGCTGTCTGTTGGGTGTTGGTTGCATTGTTGGAGAAGCGGCGGGGTGGTATGGCGGAAATGTCTGAGCCCGTGTCGATCAGAAACTTTTGAGATGACAGCGAGTCCCACACATGTAATCTGCAGCTTTGTGTTGGTGTCGGCGTCGAGCAAGCTGCTATTACTGAGCGCCTTTGAAGTTTTCCGCCATTTTGCATGGCTGTTGACATTTTCTGGCGTTGTTTCCGCAATTACTATGGTAGAAGCAAAGACCGTCAGCTGTTCTTGATGAGCTTGATGAGAAACGGTTCCCGGAGCGTCCGCGACTGTGACTTCTGCCTTGCCTCTGCAGTTTTGTTTCCAGCTGTTCTATTTTCCTCGTTAGCTCCCCTACTTGCATGATGAGCTGTGTAACAAGTGGGCGTAGAGAGTCTTGGCTTGAAGCTGGTGCAGGTAACTGCGTCATACTGTAGATAGAAGGTCCCTGACAGACTTCTATAATGCGGTCAGCTATTGCGGCTTGTTGGTCCAGTGGTTGGTCAGGCGACACAGATAAAATCGTCTGGGCTTGTTGCGGCAGGTGCTGGAACCACAGGCTGCGAAGAATTGGGCTGTCTTGAAGTTTGTATCCTGCAAGCTGCTTCATTTGGAGGAGCAGCATTGAAGGTTTCTTGTCTCCCAAGGAGAGTCCATGTAACAGCTTTGCTAGGGATTTTTCCTCAGATTCCTTGAACCGGTCGATGAGAGCGTTCTTCAGCGTGTCGTACATCTTCTCCGCCGGAGGCGACATGATAACATCGGCGACACATTCAAGTGCTTCTTGATCCAAGCCACCGACGAGTATGAAGTATTTTGTGCTGTCCACGGTAACTCCAGCATGTTGAAATTGAGTCTCAGCTTGTGCGATCCACAGACCGACGTTTTTACGCCAGAATGGCGGCATCTTGATGCTCACTTTGGCGGCTTCCATTGTTCTTGCACTTTGATTAAATGTTTAACAATGTTACTGTACTTGATTATTACGGGTCACCAAATTTTTTGTTTTAATCACGTCGGGCGTCACCACTTTGGAGGTTGTGTGTGTGGTGTGAATTGAAAGCCCGTTTTTGAAAGTGTATATTTTTAATGCAGTCAGTACTGTTCAATCAAAGGTAATTCAAAATGTTGTCTTGGTTGCAATCTTCCGGTCTTCAAGCTGCGTCCAGGCGGAAGTCCTCCTTAATCCGCCTTGCTTGTGAGGCGAGCAGGATGCTTGATGCTTGAAGTGGGGGAAGGAAAGGAAATATGGAAGTTGGCAATTAGGAAGTAACTTGAAACTTTTGAGGAAGTTCAGATTGGCCCTAACAAGGACCTTTTGTTGTGAGCAGGAGAAAAAACTGTAAACTTTTGAGGAAAATTAAAAGTGGCCCTAAGAAGGACCTTTTGTGTTGTGATGTGAGCAGTGTGCTGTAGGAGACGGTTGCCTCAAGTCTGTTCCTGGCGAGGTCTTGAGAATCTTCTAGGTAAAGATGTGGTGAAGCTGGAGATGTCCAGGTGAAGGTATGATGAAGCTGGAGATGTCCAGGCGAAGGCACGAGGTAAGATGTCGTCTCTGCTTGGAAATTGGCGGGAATGCGAGAGATGTCTTGAGATTTTGGCGGGAGATGTAGATGTCCGCTCGGTGGTCTCGAAGTTTCTCTGGTGATGATGTAGTGGTCTGCGGAGACGTCCAGGCGACGGTGCAAAGTAGTTTTGGTCTCTGCTTGGAAATCGGCGGGAACGCGAGACGGCTTGCAATTTTGGCGGGAGCGCGGTGAGATGTTGCTCGTTCCGTGGTCTCAGTGTGTCTGGCTGTTTGGAGCGCGGCGTACGCGTTTTATACTCCCGCTCGTTCTCGCGGGCCCACTACTAGGGGTGGGCACGCTCAATTTTCGGATTATCTTCTTTTTATCTGATTTCAGATATCTGGTTTTCTTTCATCTTCTGTACTGATGCACCACAATATATTGTACAAAATAACATTTTACCCCCTTTTCTCCTGAATAAGAAGGGTTGGAAATACAAATTTGTAGTATGTTTATCCTCTTATTACAAGTAATGTATGTAATATCATTTTTTTTTACTTTATTTCCATGGCTCATACAACTAACTTCAAAAGATCGTTTTTTATAATTTACAAAAAAATGCCCGCATTCAAAACGCTCCACGTTTGGAATATTTTTTTTTATGCAAAAAGCAGGTAATTAATATGGAGCATTAGTTTTTACTAGTCTCTGCCTGGTAGTCGATAAGGTAGTTTGCACCATTTTTTGGGCCTCTTTGAAGAGGCCGCATCCAAAACGCTCCAGGATAGGAAACGGCAGATCTGTGAAAAAATCATGTACTCGATGCAAACTACCAGCCTGACCATGTCTCTGCCTGGTAGTCGATGAGGTAAGGTTTCATACGTCTAGCTCTTAGACAATTTACGCTGAAGAAGCCCATCGTAGACATAGGTGAAACGTCCCGAAGCTCCAGCTCCCATAGATCACGGCAACAGATACTGGAAAATATCTTTCCAGCATAACCTAAAACTCTTATTAAAAAATATTGTAGGTACTCCAATCAATATTTAATTTCATACGATCGTCCTCGTGTGTAATTTACACGTTTTCTGAAGATTTGGATAAAACCTGTTGAATATAGTTTGTCTAATAGTTTGTGAATAGATTGAATTCACTCGTTCCATTTTCAAATGAGTCGGATTTCAATTCTTCAAAGGCGGCAATCCAGTCGATAGCTCAGTTGGTTGAGTGCTTGCATTTCATGCCGTGAGCTCGGGTTCGAATCCCAACGGGAGTGTCAGAATTAATTTCCAATTTCGGTGTATATTTCAAACCCAAAATATAATACCGGCAAGGTTTACTCAGCCTTCACAAGAAATGAGTACTAGCTCTCTCGGGAGCTGGGAAACCCCCACTTCAAGTAAAGTGGTTGGCGTAAGGCCGACCCCCTTACCTGTAAAAATAAATAGGTTCACTCGCCATATGCTACCTCTTCGGGGATAACACAGCAAGAATTTGCACTATATGTGTAGCTTAATTGCGTTGTTATACGGTTCTAGTGCGAATAGGTACCTACCGATTATGATGAATATTTAATTTATTTGTGATTTTTTAATCAATAAACGTAAATGTTACAGAGACTTAAATGCACTAATTGTTTGCTTATGCTTTTAGACTTTGCAACGGGAAGAATTCCGTTATAAAAATAATTTAGTAGGCACCTAAAAGTTCAGGTAAAATGTCGTTAAAATAATGTTCAAGAAAAAAATATAGGTTGGTAGGTATAAAAACTACAAAATTTGAAGTAGGTACCAAACTATTTCTATAAATAGTTCAATATTTAACTGTATTTCAGATCAATATTTTCAAGGTAAATGCCAATAACTAAATAAGTCAAAAAAAAAACTAAGTACCTAATGAATAATAATATTTTTTGTGTTATGTAAACAAAAACTTGTAGTAGTAATTTCTAACACCGCGCCAAGTTGTCAGCACTTGCCGCCGCGCCAGCGCCATCTCTCGGGTGACGCGCCGAGAATAAACTTCGTCGTTTCAGATTCTGACTTCTGTCATTACAAACAAAGAACAGCGTCAGCTGATAATGTTCGTATGTGACCTCAAGTCAGTGTTCATGGTAAACTTGTGCCTCGCATTTCGTAAATATTAACCGCCACATCTCCCCGCGGTGGTCAAGACTGCTTGTTTTCAAAGTGTAATCTCTCCGTTTGCGATGCTTTATTGTTTGTGCGTCGAGAAATGGATAGAACCCTGCAAATTACCTACGGAAAATGTAAGCTAGCTTCTTCGTTATTGTGTTGGATTTTATCTTTTGTTCGTTACATTTGCGTTTTTTTGCTGGGCTTCAGACCCTCTATTGTGAGTCGCTGTGTGCGCTCCCTGGAAGTCTTTGTTCTGGGAATATGGATCCTTTGCTTTGTTATGATTGTGGTTTTGTCTTTTTGCGTTATATAGGCGTGCGTGTGTACGAATATAGGAATAGGCACGCTCTAGCTGGTCTACTAGTGCGCTATAGCATCGCATTTGAACAAAATTTGACGTAAAGCAAGGCGTCCAAAATAATGATATCGCGATATACAGCAGGAAGTAAAATAAATGCAAATTAATTAACATTTTTTTTCTGATTTATTTGCATTAGTTCTCGTTTGCTAGACTCCCAATGTAACGATAAAAAATGAGGAATATGTCAGAATAAAATATTTTACAGAAAAAAAGAACCCTTGTTATTTTGGGAATTAGTCATGTATTTGATTATTTAACCATATTCACATAGGAAGTCAATAGATTTTAACAACTTGAATAAAAGCCTGAATCGCATTGATTAATAAAAATCTCACATAAATTGACTTTTACAAACGATGATGTAATGTAATAAACTTATTGGCTTTCGTTTTGACCAAACACAGATGCTCCATTATATTATCTATGTCTGAATTTGATGATTGTAGGACATTTGATATTTTTCATACGTTTTTTTTTCACCTCCCAGCTAGGTTATGTTTGTTTTTGGTTTGTTGCCAACATTCTATTATTGAAATATATTTTGTAAGGGAATATTTACACATCACTTGGTCCAGTTGAATCGATGGCAACATTTTCAAATACTTCTATATTTATGTTTACTTTAGTAAAATGTAAAATCATGTCATGTTTTCCATATCAACTTGAATAATTTTCAAATTGTTATTTTGAAATAGTGTTTATGATTTCTTAGGATTAATAACAAATATCCCTGTAAATGTTTGTTCTTTCTTCCATATAAATTTTCTTTGGGGCCTCCATGAACAAGGAGTCCAAAAAAATAATATGTTCAAATGATACTTTTTAAGATTATGGGATCCTGGTGCAGTCGCACTGCTCCAAGCACCATTTATCTTGGCTTGTTTACACCAGTTGTACACTTGCTGCAATTTTTCCTACCGCAGTATCTAAATGTAGCCTATCATTGCTGTTCCTTGACTAATAGGTTGGTGTGAGGCTGAATCCCCATGTTGTTAAAAACTTGGTACACTTTTGCCAATGCCACCCTGGTGTCAGGGAAAGGCGGCAGGAGTTGCAAAATTCATATGAGGTTTGGTTTATTTTGTATGTTCACATGCAGTATGTGTAAACGCGAACTTACATGTGCCTGCTTGAGGGCATGCATTATATCGACGCCTCAAATGTAAAACTGAAAAGTGCTTAGGGGCCGTCCGTAAATCACGTCATCGATTTTGGCCGATTTTCGACCCCCCACAATCATCCTATAGTCATTATCTAATGACCCTCCCCCCCCTCTTGCTGTAATAATGGATGAGCTTAATAATTAATGATGTTATATTACTTACATAATATTTTGTATAGTTTGTAGAAATTGGTATTTACAAGAACGACGTCACTTTTGGTACTCGTACATCATTTGCCATCATCCGCAGACCAGACTCCCCCCCCCCCTTAATGCGAATGACGTAATATATGGACAGCCCCTTACTCACTGATTTGAGAAATCATAGATTAAACATTTTATTGCGTATAACTTCTCATAGTGAGGTAACTCATTACCAAGTAATACTCATGTCCAATTCCTTAACTGCAGAATTTTCACACTTTTGTGATGCTTTAATGTAGAAAATAGGAAAGAGTTGCATTTATCTGAGAAACCCATGTCAGTTTTGTATGTCACTTATTCAGTTTTACCTTAAAGGCTTCAATATCTTTTTACTTAGATTATAGATGGCAGAAAGTGTACTCCTAGCTACTGGCCACTGTGACTAACAGTTTTGCATTGTGTTGTTTCAGTTGTAGGCAGTTGCAGATGACCCCGCCCGCACGAGGAGTCGGGAGACAGACCGCGCCGCGCTGACTGAGAGGCAGCAAGGATTGTGATTGCATTTATTCATATAAGAACGTAGCACAATAAGCCCTAATGATGCTGTATGTATTCCACGTAGACACGGGCACCATGATGACTTTCGAGATCAATCTGGCGTTGGAAAGGTGAGCTGGCTGCGATACTCATTATTCTGTAGACTTAACCTCCAGAGTGCGGGAACACGGATCCGCGCTTGTACTGCTGATCACAGTTTTTTTTCATTTTTCCTTAGTTTTTTACACACCAAGAAGATCAAAAATCTCATTTTGCCTAAAACTACCCAACAATAAACTCAAAGCATTCATTTTCGTTTGTGAATATTTGTGTGATAATATTATAGGTCTATTTTATGAACACAAACGGTGTTATTCTTAGACATTTTCGTCGCCCTTTGAACCCAGGTTTTGCTTAATTTTGATTCTTGAACATTTCTGAAGTAGTTAGGCTTGCGTCTCAAGCTCAACGGCCGCCCAAATCTAACCTCCAAATGTATGCGAAGTTAGGCCGAGACAAAACCGCCTCGGAGAGGGTTTTGTGGTACAGTCGATTTTGACAACTGCCGTATTTAATATTAAATCGTAAATATTTGCTTTATTACTGTTTTGTTTTGCGATTTGTTGTTGTCATTTTGGTCAAATTGACAGAATTCAGCACTTTTTTGCTAATCAATCGCTTTTTGAGGCACAAAACACACAAAATTAAAAAGCAAAAGAAATCATTTGACAGATTGCATCACAGCTTGCGGCAAATTTCTCAATATGAAAAATTTGCCGCGAAACTGAAGTTATGGATATAGTTTAAAATAAATGAAGAGGATATTTAACACTCTACGAACACATATGAGACACTTTTTCCATCTGAAATAAAATATTTACTTGCATTTCGGCCGACATCTGATTTGTTTACAAACAAAACAGTCAGCCGTCCGCCATTGTGACGTCAGTGATATTTGTGTGGTCGTCCCAAACGCATATTCCCTACATTTGGTTTATTTTTCCCGATCCACAAAAAATATATGGATTTATTTGGCTAATCAATTGTTTTAAAAGTTGTTTTAATTATAAATTGCACAACAAATATATAAACTGATTATTTGCTTTTATTTTTCATCTTTTTTTTGCGTTATTGTCAATGGTTATTGTTTTAATAATTATTTAAAAACGACTGAAAATTCCCTATTCTTTAAATAATATTTATAAAGTGACATCTCTAGAACAGATTTTTTTTTTTTAAATACAACATTGAACGGACGTAATTTCAGCCGTCCAAATTTGGTCGCAGGCTCAACTGTTCCTACGTTACACTATAAACGAGAATCAATATTTCAAATTTGGTCCAGTCCGGCGTTGTACCCAGACTAAGTAGTCGCCAGTTAAGCCGATGGCGAAATATGACAAGTAAGAATAACACCAAATGTTTTTTTCATAATCATTATATTATGAGGCAGTCCATTAAATGCATCACTCCTTGACTGATAGGTTGGTATGCGGCTGACCACCCATACTGTAAAAAATGGTTCACTTTGCCAATGTCACCCCTGTTTCAGGGAAGGTCGGCAAGAGTTGCAGGGCTTATGTTCATTTGAGATTGGGTTCACATGCAGCATGTGTAAGCGCGAAATTATGCATGTCTAATAATAATAATAATAATAATACAATATTTTTATAGCGCCTTTTCATGACTCTTGGTCATCCCAAAGGCGCTTGCTCATATGAGCGCGCGAACAGGTGGGTCTTCAACCCCTTTCTAAAAGTACTCTCCAGATCCATTTCGCGCAGGTCATCTGGGAGGCCGTTCCATATCGTTGGAGCAGCCACCTTGAAGGCTCGATCTCCAAAAACGGTCTTCTTTTTCCTTCTTGGAAACTCTATCCGACTGCGACATGATGCTGCTGATCGCAGTGTTGCTGTTCTGCTGCTTGTGGTGGCTGGAGTTATCATATCCTTTAAATATTTTGGTGCGGTCCCACGCAGGCTCTTGAAGACCAGCAACCCTATCTTATACTGGACCCGTTCATGAATCTTGAGCCAGTGAAGAGACTTCAGGTGCGGCGTAATATGGCAAAACTTTGAGGCACCATGTATAAGTCTGGCCGCGGCATTCAGTACAGACTGGAGTCTCTTCAGCTGGCTCTGGGGCTGTCCGGCATATACGCCATTGCAGTAGTCGATTTTCGACAGCACGAAGGCATTGACAACAGTTTTTAAGGCCTTTGTTGTCAGATTTCTTCTGATTGCTCTAATTTGTCGGAGAGCGAAGAAACCTGACTTAACTGTTTTGCCAATTTGCCTATCGAGTACCAAGTGCTGATCAATTTCTACTCCAAGAACTCGGACATGGGTTGCTGGGATGACAGCACTACCACATATGTCAACCGGAGACTGGTCAAGGAGGGGCTTACGCCTCCTGGTCACTAGGTATAGTAGTTCTGTCTTGTCTGGGTTAAGGATCAGTTTGTGCGATGCCATCCAGTGCCCTATCCTTTCTATGCCTCCTGCAATTTTTTGAGATGCTTCTCGCATTTTCTCAGGCTCACACTCCAGGTAAATTTGGCAATCGTCAGCGTAGCAGTGAACGTTAAGTCCAAGACTATGTATCAGTGTCTCGAGTCCATAGGTGTACATTAGGAACAAGAGCGGCCCAAGAACGGATCCCTGTGGGACTCCTGTTTCCACTGGGAAGGAGGAGGATGCATCGTCTGATATGCGGACAATTTGACTTCTTCCATTTAGGTAGGCAGTCAACCAGTCAAGGGCCTTTCCTCTCACTCCGAGGGTAGTTTTGAATTTCCTCAGAAGGATCTGATGGTCTACTGTATCGAACGCTGCACTCATGTCCAAGAGAGCCAGGACTGCGGCGTTTCCTTTTTCGATGCTAAGGGTTAATTCTGAGAGTAGTCCTACTATACCGGTTTCGGTGGAATGGTGCCTGCGATAAGCTGACTGTCTATCAGCATACAGCTCATGTTTGTGCAGATATGCAGATAACCGGGCAGCTACAACTCTCTCATATACTTTGGCAACGAAGGGTAGATTTGATATGGGCCGATAATTGTAGAGCTCATTAGGATCAAGTTGCGGCTTCTTTAGAACTGGGGTAATAAAAGCTTGTTTGAGCGTATCTGGGAACTGGCCGTTTTCGAAAGAACAGTTTATGACATCGACTAAGAATGGAGCAAATACAGTTTCACATTTTTTCAAGAGCCATGTTGGTATGGGGTCCAGCCTACACTGCTTATTCGGAGCTCTCCTCATCAAAACAATAACTTCCTGGATGGACGTGGGTAAAAAGCTGTCAAGTGAGATATTTGGGGAAATCGTTTCAAGATTTGGGTGAGGAGAGAGTTTTGTTGAGCTCCTGATTTTATTCACTTTTTCCCGAAAAAATTCCGCAAAATCTTGGGCTTTTGCATCTGTTTCTGACTTGTCTTGTTTGTTACCATGTATGCTGCTGATGGCCTTCCATAACTGTTGTGGATTTCGTTCATTTTCAGCCAATAGTGATTTCCAGTAGGATGCTCTTTTGTTCTTTACTAGAGTCCTATAAGCGTTGAGCGCTATCGTCCATGCCTCTCTGGTTGTCTCGCAAGGTGATAATTTGTAGTTTCTTTCCTGACTACGCGTCTCTCGTTTTGTTTTTCTACAGTCGCTGTCAAACCACTTATCAGACTTCCTGATTCTTACTTTCTTGGATGACTCAGGGACATGTTGGTCGAGTAAGGCCTTCAGAGTGATATCATACAGTTCTAATACTTTATTAAGATCAGTTTCGCTGTTGATTTTGTTGAGAAAAAGAGCAGAGTTTCTTAAGTCCGCTTGGAAAGCATCCAGATCCAGTTTTCGCCACGATCTGGTGGTAATTGTTTTAATCGTTGGCACAGGCTTTTGAAGATTAACTTGTACTTGGATAAGTTTATGGTCTGATAAACCAATATCTTCGACAGTTGCATTATGTGAGCAATCCTCTATTTTTGTTATGATCACGTCCAGAGTTCCCCCTTCTCGATGTGTTGGAACATCTACCCACTGGATGCAGCCAAAATCATGTAATATTTGATTGAATTTGATGGCTGATGGATCGCTTATCCGGTCAAGTCTAATATTGAGATCACCTACAATCATAATAGGCTCACTGCGTATGGTTATCGTCTCAAGGAGGCTTTGGAAATCGTCAAAGAAGGACTTAGTTATGTTTTTCGAACCAGGTCTATATATGTTCACTAGTGTGAGAGATTTCCCACTAGTGGCAACTCTACAACCAAGCCCCTCAAAGGTTTTGTATTCTCCTATTTTCAGTTTAGTGAGGCGGATATTGTGTTGTGCAATGACGACTACTCCACCGTGGTTCACATAATTTACGGAGTCTTGGTTTTTTATTTTGGTTGGTTGCCTTGCAGCTTCCACCAGTGTGTATCCCTTGTCCCGTAGTCGCTTAAGCGCTGAACAGTCATAGCCTTCATGCCAGGATTCAGTTATGGCGAGTATATTTAAAGCTTTATCATGGAAAAGTTCATGGATTTCCTCAATTTTGCTGTTCAATGACCGTGCATTCCATGTGCCTAGTTGAATATGAGAGAGCTGGTGATTTTTGTTACACTGACCGTTGATTTCTTGACGAGGTAGCAGAGGTGTTGAACTCACGATACATTGATGCGCAGGATATTGTCTTCTATAGCTCTTCTTAGTGCATTTCCCACCGCGCCGTCCTCTAGCCCTAAGTTTCTTCGGGTTAGCATAAACTATGATTTTTGAAAAAATGTCCCATCTCCGAAGTACATGTATTGCCTGTTCACTGGGTAGACCGGCATATTTACGTAGATTTAAAAGTTCATCTATTGTATAACACATGCTTTGAGTTTTTGTAGTCATTGGTCAACAAGCACGCTGCAGGAGCCGGAGGTGGCGCTAGTCGTCATGTAGTACGCTAGTTGTCATGGAGTACACAGACACGTTGCAGGAGCCGGACGTTGCGCTAGCTGTCATGTAGTACACAAACACGCTGCAGGAGCCGGACGTTGCGCTAGCTGTCAACATGCTGCAAGAGCCGGACGTTGCGCTAGCTGTCAATGCTGCAGGAGCCGGACGTGGCGCTAGCTTCACACACACTGTAGTACACAAGCACGCTGTAAAAGCCGGACGTGGCACTAGCTGTCCTAGGCTTCCACCCTCACACACACTTACTACACAAGATGGCGTCACAGTAAATATTTGATTATCAAGAACTCAAATTGAAGTTTAACATAACGTGTCATTGTTTACAAATGTAACAGGATAAGCACGGGCGTAAATGAGAAACACTGATTCAAAAACAGACAAGATAACACGAGCGTTAATGAAAAACACTGATTAAAAAGACAAAGATTTACGTTACGGAAAGATGGTGTCAAAGAAATATGTAATTATCAAAAACTCAATTGAGATTTTACACAGCGTTATTGTTTACAGAGATAACAGGATTAACACGTATTTAAGAACACTTTTGATATCATCACCAAACAACAGTTCAGATTTTTACAGAAAATAGAGGTAAATTAAGAAAAGGGAGACCCACTGCGCACACGTCCGTCGCACTCGAGTGCGCCAGGACGACGTCTGCTTGTGGGAATGCATTTAATATGAATCTCAAATGATACATATCTTTGCAGCTTAGATTTAGATTTAGATAGACTCATGACGTTTTTTGTCATTATTCTGTCAACTTATTCTGTCTTTAATCCCTTTTTCGTATTGGATATGGAATGAATGAATGGGTAAAGAAAGAATGTAATTTGAAAGAGAATTTGAAAGTTAAGGTACAAAAGAATGTGATGAGATGGTTTGGGCATGTGGAAAGAATGAATGATGATAGACTGACAAAGCATGTATACAAAGAAAGTGTGAAAGGAAAAAGAGGGAAGGGACGACCGAGAAAAGTATGGAGTGATCAGATTAAGGATATTGTGAAAGAATGGGATATACAAAGTGAGCGTAAAGAAGAAAATGCATGAAAAAGGTGATGGATATGAATGAATTGAAAGAGGTATGTAAGGATAGGAAAAAATGGAGGCAGATCTGCAGAGGCTCTGGCCACCCCTAGTGGTATGGCGACAAGAGTTACAGTTACAGTATATAATTTCGTTGGTCAGTTTCTTACCTATGTATTAGTCATAAGAACAATAATTAAGGTAACAAGTTTTAATGGACAATAATTAATGCACATAATAATTCGACAATTATAATCTATTGGTAATGAGTTACTAGTATATCAATACCTAATACAGTTTGGGTTCATGCAAATACTGATTTAGTCTACAAATTTAGTTTGTATTCAATGTCAGTTATTGTCAAGTGTGATAATTATTCAACACATGCTTCAAGTCAATACTTGTCCACACACCAGACTGGCAATGCTTTCAAACAGTAGATACTGTAACTGTAACTCTGTCGCCATTCCGCTAGGGGTGGCCAGAGCCTCTGCAGAGTTGCCTCCATTTTTTCCTATCCTTACATACCTCTTTCAATTCATTCATATCCATCACCTTTTTCATGCATTTTCTTCTTTTACGCTCACTTTGTATATCCCATTCTTTCACAATCTCCTCAATCTGATCACTCCATACTTTTCTCGGTCGTCCCTTCCCTCTTTTTCCTTTCACACTTTCTTTGTATACATACTTTGTCAATCTATCATCATTCATTCTTTCCACATGCCCAAACCATCTCATCACATTCTTTTGTACTTTAACTTTCACATCCTCTTTCAAATTACATTCTTTTTTTACCCATTCGTTCCTATTTATCTATTTCAGTGAAACTATCCGGTCGATAGCTCGGTTGGTAGAATGCTTGCATTCCATGCCGTGAGCTCGGGTTCGAATCCCACCGAGGGTGTCCGGTCGATAGTTCAGTTGGTAGAATGCTTGCATTCCATGCCGTGAGCTCGGGTTTGAATCCCACCGAGGGTGTCAGAAATTATTTCCTGTATCGGTGTTTATTTCAAACCCCAAATAAAATACACCGCCAAAGTTTACTCAGCCTTCACAAGAAATGAGTGTATTATATTTTGTTAGTTACAATCTATGTAGGTACAATACAATGAGTACCAGCCCGCTCGGGAGCTGGGAAACCCCCACTTCAACTGAAGTGGTTGGCGTAAGGCCGGCCCCCTTACCTGTAAAAATAAATAGGTTCCACTCGCCACATGCGAAGCCCTTCGGGGATAACGCCGCAAGAAGTTACACTGTATGTGTAGCTTAGTTGTGTAAGTAAGTAAGGATGATTTGTTGGGTGAGAGCTATTTATGTGTGAATCACACTTCAAAGCCCTCTGCGAAAGAATGCGCCAATTCTCAAGCAAGTGAATCTTATAATAATAATAATAATAATATTAGGATGATTTATTTGGTGAGCGGTGTTTTTGTGTGTATCACACCTCAATTCTCAATTCAACAATTCAACTCAACAATTCAATTCAACAATCCTCAATTCAACAATTCTCAAGCAAAACCCAGTTGCTGTAAGGCAGAACGGACCTTAGGTGACCAGCCTTTGGTAAAGATATATGAATTTTTCAACACAGCGGAGAGCACATTTGAAAATATAAATGGCATATTTTTTGGGCTCATTTATAGTTATTTCAGAGCATCATGAAGTGGTAAAAAATTGACTCATTGCTAAATTTAAAATGTGAAAATTAGCACATACACAAATTAGACATCTTTCTTAAAGTATATCTGCAAATAGATAATAAGATAATAAATCATAAAATTTGTATATTGCATTCAAAATAGAGCTTACTCTTGTTCTGACAGGTTAACTATGAGTCAGGCCATTCATTGTTGTTCTACCCTATGTTCAGCTGCGTTTAATATATCGACAGTTAAAAGGCAGTAGGGCATAAGCGACAAAAACTAAATTGTTCAGGAGAGCAGTTTAAAGTTTGAGATTGAATAAAAATGGCATAACTTTTTTATTTTTTATCATGTCCTTAAAATCAAAACAGCTCTAAAATAAAAATAAAGAAAGGCATTTGTTGGCATTCCTATTTATGTGGTATTATGATGTTTTGCATTTTTTTTATGTCACAAGCGCTTTTAGGACAAAACAGGCCAAAATCTTGTCGGTTACACCGATACTATATTTCAAAAGCGCAGTTGTTTGCTCGGGCATAAACAACAAAAAAAATCATCGTAGAGCTATGGGAGTTAGCGCATTAGAAAGAGCGGAAAATTTTAAGTAGGATAGCATTCATAACTCATTTTTGACCAAAACGTCGCTTATGCTCTACTGCCTTTTAACCGTTGATATGTTATACCCCAAGATGAGTGTACTGTATTACACTAATCGTCTTAGGCTATCTTAAATAATAGATTGGTGTGAGGCTTACCCCCCCCCCCCCCCCTCATTATGTAAAAACTTGTTTCACTTTTGCCAATGCCACCCCGGTTTCAGGGAAAGGCGGCAGAAATTGCAAAGTTTATGTTTGTGTGAAGTTTGATTTATTTTGTATGTACAATGTAAAGATCTGACTCTATCCATATTCGTTTATACATCCGTAATTCTATACAAAGTATTATATATCCCTTTATGACACTTAAAGACTTGAGAAAAAAAGGTACCCTTATAAAAAAACCTTGAGCTGTCCTTTGACAAATGCATTGAATTCAGTTTTCGTTCTGAAGCCGTGGGTGACGTGTCTCTTCTGTGTAAAATCATTAGATTAAATCCTGAAAATTGCTGTTTAATATTTGATTTGTGGGTGTTTGTGTGGGGATGGAGCTGAGAATGGACCTGAGATGCTGCCGGGAGAAAATAATTAGGCTGATTGCACTAAAAATAACTAATGTCGCGACAATTAATATAAACTTAAAACCAGTGGCGTGTTCCTGTCCGTGAGTAAAGCGGTTTGCACAATTTTTTTCTACCATTCGAATTTCGATTGGTTAAGGCATTATTTATGGGGATGTGGAAAGGTCTTTCGTAGTCTGTACTTCGGGTCTTCCACCCATATCGGGTCTTCCCCCCCCATATTGAGGTGCACCAGGAACAGGTTATGGAGTAGAAATTTCCACAAATATTGTTTTGCCAGGTTTTCTTTATTTTGGCATCTGTCTCGGGTCTACTTGGCTGGACTTGCTGAGCATCAGACGGTGCCATGGTATTGCGAATTTTGGTAGAATGATGGGGTAAATTAGAAGCTGTCTTACCTAACAAAAGCAGCTTGGAATAGAGTATGGAGTAGGCGCGCGTTAAATTTTGGTAACGGGAATGCTGAAATATCCGACCCAGTGGGGTAACACTTAGTCGAAGCTGGTGACAAGACTTCCTTTCCTTTTTCCAAAAATTAGCGTGCTAAAGTCCTGTGACGTTTCTTTGGTGAAGAAGGGGAGCGTTAAGCTTGTAATTCGATCGAATAACCCTACTCCAGAGGTCGCAAGTCCACTGGCTTCTCCACTGAAGCTAGCAGGCAGATTTTCTACTTAGAGGTGGGATTTTAATTAAAATAATTATGGGGTGGGTGGAGGTAGATTTTGCATATTATTATAAATATATTATACGTAATACATTTAGGCGCAATGTAATTTATTCATATTGTTATTATGTTATTTTGTAAATTTATGTAATCTGTCAAATAAAAAGACTAACAAAATTAACACATCAAGTAACTTTTCGCGATTTGCGTCCCCCCTTTTTCCTGTTCCTCATTTTGTATACGCCTTTGAATACGTTGACTGCCATGTTTTTTCTATACGCCGTGACCTTACCAGAGCGGGTTCTAGTAATTTCACAGAAAACAAAATCCCATTAAAAATGAAAGTCACTTGTTTTAAAATCGGTTTTAATATCATATAGTCATTTTGCATTACACGTAACTTAAATCTCGTAAGCTTTTTAATTATAATTTTGAATTTACAATTTAGTTAGAAAATGCGTATGTTCCACACCAAACGATAACGAATTTGGGTTTGCCACTAAAGTAGATTTTGAAACGGTAAAACAAAAAATTTACACAACGTTCCGTTTCAATATCTTCCACACGACGAGGAGTCCTACCCTTAGCTAGATGATCACATAATAATTGGCCAAAAATAATTACTACCTCGGAAGGGGTAGATTGCTCTTCCAGCAACTGAAACTGAAGGGTGGAAAAGAATCGAAGCAGCCTAGTGCTATTCCTTCAAAGAAGGTTTGTTGCACTTGAATCCTGGTGACTCCAGGGTATTCTCCTGCACATTCGATCGCTCCACTTCTAACTTAGGAGGAAAAATCCCTCTTTCGAGTGATTCTCCTTTCGAGTCTCCTTCGTCTGTTCCTTCCGTCCCCTTCTTCACCAGGGGGGGAACATTACAGTACCAATGCAACATGTGTAAGCACAAACTAGCATGTGCCTGCTTGTGGGCATGCATGAAATGTGAGCCTGAATAAATGAGATAGAATCGTTCAAGTATTATAGAGCAGAACAATGTAGATGAGTCCCATTTTTTTTTTTTAATAAAATAGATTTGTGGAGAGGAATGCAATTCGCCAACCTATTCTGCCTGGCCAGAAACAGGTATTAGTATCATCAGTTAATAATTCATTATTGTATATTTTATTGATTTATTAATTAATAATTACCCAATGACACCTTTTGAACCAGGATCAAAGTTATAATCAAATGACCCAAGCGGAGATCGAACCAACGTTATTCTATTCCAAATACGTTAGAAAGATCAGCCACTTGACTCCCTCGGCCATAACACCATGTGCAATAAAAACGAAGTAGCCTAGTGCAAGTATTCAGGGAGTGATTTCTTTCTATGCTAATGCCTCGCCTTGGAAGGCCGCATGATGTTGCACAAATTTCTACTGACTATTTATCAATAAAGTCTATAATTTAATCGCATTCAATTCTTTTTTCTTTGTGCCGTAACCTCCAAAGAAATCCATGCGCCCGATTAGTCATTCTTCTATTTATGTTTAATAAATAGATGGGTTCAATTAACATGAATTATACCTTGTGTGTGGTATGGGGAAAATGTAGGTCCTCACGTAACACGTTCGCATGAGAATGACCCATCTATACTTTGAATTGGTTCACTTTGATCGATATCACCCGTAATTCAGAAAAAGGCAATAGAAGTTGCAGAGTTCATGTTCATTTGAAAGCTTCTTTTGTATGTACGTTTGCTTGTGGGATTTTATAATAATTTTAAGGTGAAATGTATTTTTACTTTGTGTGATGACTGATTCGTAGTCTGGTGGTTACACTTTGGACTCGTATTTAAAAAAAAAAGACTTGAATAAAGCTATTCAGTTTTAAATTTAATATATTGTTTCATCTGAGCGCATACAAAGTGAGCGTAAAAGAAGAAAATGCATGAAAAAGGTGATGGATATGAATGAATTGAAAGAGGTATGTCAGGATAGGAAAAAATGGAGGCAGCTTTGCAGAGGCTCTGGCCACCCCTAGCGGAACGGCGACAGAGTTACAGTTACAGTATCTAAAATTCTACATGGTGCCTTAAACATCATTAAACTGTTACTCTAATCTAATCTAATCTAATCTAAGCTGCAAAGATATATATCATTTAATATTTATATTAAATGCATTCCCACAAGCAGATATGTATAATTTCGCGCTAACACATGCCGCATGTGGACCTACAATATAAAAACCCAATCTCAAATGAACATAAGCCTTGCAACTCTTGCCGTCCTTCCCTGAAACAGGGGTGACATTGGCAAAGTGAACCAATTTTTTACAGTATGGGTGGTCAGCCGCATAACAACCTATAAGTCAAGGAACTCTATTCCTATTATTTTAAAAGTAATTGAAACCTTAATATACTTTTTTTGTAAACTTGTTCTTTTGCCAACTACTTAATCCATATTTTTATACGTTCTCTTTGCATCTTGATTCTATTTTTTTTTTAAATTATGAGTAATTTTTAATACACTCATTATAGTATTTCCTATCATTCATCTTGCGTTTTCCATTTCCCCAACACACACTTAATTGATTTCCTAATGAATTTTACTTCACACTATTTGCAATAAATCACTAATTTTTCACGGATTGCTAAGTCTGACATTTGATTTCATTATCAATGTTGTTTATTATGTCTATAGCAGCCGTATGAATTTGTTTGATATATGTAATTAATGTACTATAAATAATCGGTAACGTTTGCAATTTCCCTACTTTCACTCGCTGCACATCTGCCCCGCATTATATTGTGTTCACATCAGTAGTGTGTGATAGTAATAATTATTATAGCTTCAACTTCGTGCATTTACTTTGTTTATCATTCATGAGATCTTCCATTGTATTTTCTGTTAGCAATTTGCATGCTAACATTTTTGTTTAAATTGTATAAAATAGTTAGCCATATATTTTGTTACACACAGCCTGATGTAGACTGAAAGTATGTGAAGTGAAATGTTAGAGAACTCAGTGCCTGACCGGAATTAACGGATTCTGCTGTAACTGTAACTCTGTCGCCATTCCGCTAGGGGTAGCCAGAGCAATAGACTCAAAATATTTTAAATTTGGGGAATATATGTTTTGTCACCTGGCCGGACTAAATGCAGTACAGAGCGTCATAATTCCAATACAATAGTATGTAGGTAGTTTAAAAAGGCACTAAAGTGTGCCATACTGGATTTAGCATTGCCGCCAACTGTATGAAACCCTCCAACCACTGAGGTGCCTACTTTTGTCTTCACTTGATCGGTCTATCGTGTCGGGAATCTTCCTCTCTTCCCCTCCCAAACCACCAATTATAACCATTAGTTCAAGGCTATCGTCATTGCCACGGACAACATGTCTGAAGAATACGGTGTGTACAGGGAACCTCCGATTTAGCATTTTATGACGTGGAAGCTACATGTGCTTTGCATTTTCAGTGTGGTTTCGCTGAAGAGGATCATCGAGATGAGGTGCCAGATCCCGGCGCACTCGCAGGTGCTGCTGGTGAGCGGGGGTGAGGTGCTGCGGCCGGAGGCGCGGGTGTGCTCCTACAGCGCCGGCACCGACACCAACCCCATCTACATGTTCAGCAAGACCATCATCGAGTCCAACGACCCGCCGCGCTCCGGCTTTGATTTTGGATCCGGTGAGCTTCTTATCTTAATCTTTGACACGTTGACGTCATCTTTATCTGTAATTGATTGTAATGCTGTGTACGTTATGTGTGTTTAAAGATTTCAAATATATTTACAATGTATAAAATTTTCCAATCAAGGTCCGGTTTGATAGCTCAATAGTTGTGTGACTGATTCCTTAGTAAGTGGCTAGGGTTTGAATTCCCCTGTTGCTGAAAATATTTATCCGAAGAATTTGATGTTTTGTTTCTATCCAGGTTTTAGTATCACCTTAGCTAGAAATATGTGTGGCTGCTCATTTCTCTCGAGTGATCCACATCAAAGACTGGTCACCAACCGCCTTATTTATAAAAAGGTTTTAATTTTTAAACCAGTATAAGGTCGGTTTTCCCATTCTAATAAGTTGGTTTAACTCCGGTTTTGGGTTCAACCAATCTAATGAATAAGGCCGAAAAGGTCCTCAAATCTTATAAGCAATAGCCTTGTTGAGAATTGGCGCTTTGCACATCGGATGTTGAGGTGTGAGTTCCTTGACTTATAGGTTGGTATGTGGCTGACCACCCATGCTGTAGAAAATGGTTCACTTTGCCAATGTCGCCTCTGTTTCAGGGAAGGTGGGCAAAAGTTGCAGGGTGTATGTTCATTATAGATTTGGGTTTTTGTGTTGTAGGTTGACATGCAGCATGTGCAAGTTTGAAATTATATGTGTCATATAATGTGAATCCCCATTGTTACATATCTTTGCAACTTAGATTAGATTAAGTATGTGATACACATAAAAACAGCGCTCGCCAAATAAATAATCTTAATATTTACTTATTTATTTATTAGGTACACTATTTATTTACACTTGAGTATAAGATCAATATAAAATTAGGGTAATTTCACATATTTCATAAAATGATAGACTTTTTAAATTTGAAAAAAAAACAGGAGATTTTTTATTTAGGCGGATGTGACGTCACTGGACCTCCGGATAGCATGTATTTCATAGAACCGCTCCGAGGCCCCAGGTAGCCTGGGGGATCCAGCGACATCACGGATTGGCTAGCCGACCGCGCTGCGTTTTAGCGGGACTCAAATTCTCGGCATTTTATTTTAGAAAATTATCAATGAAATCTTTATTTTTACTGCTAAAAAAATATGTGGTTGTGATCCTTGAAATGTACTCTACACAAACATTTTCAACCGTTTTCCCCGCCACTGCAATTACCCTATTGGGTGATGGGTTTAATCCCTGCAAGATGAATCTTGTCGCATGTATTGTGTTTATAAGCAAGACGGTATTTTCTCCAGTTGACCTTTGCCTTCACTATCTCCACGATGTAACATTGCGATGCTTCGTGATGGACCAGATTTAACCTTACAAGTATAATGCCTGTATTTAGGGCGGTGGGCGGATCTGAATGAACTAATTAAGAAATGCAAGCTATAAGAACATGTTGACAATGCAACTAAGCTACATATATAGTTTAACCTCTCTTTGCGTGGACATATGGCCAAGGGGGCTGGTACTCATTTCTTGTAAAGGCTGAGTAAACCTTGCCAGTATTTTAGGTAAATTTCAGTTTTGATATAAACACCAAAAAGGAAATCATTTCTGACACCCTCGTTGGGATTTTGAACCCGAGCTCTCGGCATAGAATGCGAGCACTCTACCGACTGAGCTAACAATAGGACAATCTTTTTAAAACTTTATTTGTTAATTTATTTTATTTTAAAAGAAAGCAATCTATAAGAATCCGAGTTGCAAAGATATATCAACATTTAAAATTCATATTAAATGCATGCCCACAAACAGACACTTGTTAATTTGTGCTTACAAATGCTGCATGTGTATTGACAAATTAAAAAACCTATTGTAACCTCACAAATGATCATGGAAATGAGCAACAGGGATGACATTGGCAAAGTGAACCATTTTTTACAATATGGGTGGTCCGTCTCATACCAACCTATAAGTCAAAGAAATTACAATTAAAATATATCACATTGACCTCATTTCTCTCATTATTGAACTCATATTTAATTTTCCTAGAATGGAAAATGTCGGCTAAATATACACTTGCTAAAGAGGGTATTAAACTCGGAAGCATAAAAGTGAAGAGTTGGGAGAGTGCCAGATGATTCTGGAAAACCCAAATATTTACAAAATAATCAAGTATCGTCGGCAAGCAAGCAGCGGCAGTGTGTCAAAAGCATCCAATAAAAACCATGTTTCATTATGATCTAAATCTAAGCTGCATATCATTTAAGATTCATATTAAATGTATTCTCACAAGCAGACATGTATAAGTTCATGTTAACATGTCGCATGTGGACCTACAACATAAAAACCCGAATCTCAAATGGATATACACCCTGCAACTCCTGCCAACCTTTCCTGAAACAGGGGTGACATTGGCAAGGTGAACCATTTTATACAGCATGGGTGGTCAGCTGTTTGCTCTCGAGAATTAACAAGCTCTGACTCTTGACACTTGACACAGTTTTATTGCCACCAGGTGAGAGGTAAGAATAGACAGGGTTAACAATTGGTTGCAGGAATAAGGAATTTACTATGTTACAGCCCAAATACAGCTTTTGTCTCCTAAATACTGCACCTCCTACTCTTCCTGTCCCCTGCAACTGTCCTCAAACTTGCCACCTGGAGAAGTCTGGGCATCCCCACAAGTCTCTTTCCAAATTGAGCATCCAATCTCACCTGGAATCTGCAAACATTTCTGTTGGTATATATTCTTGAATGCACGTATGCTTCCAGCAGACGTGGATTACACGGATCAAGTGGAGACCTGCCTGTCCATGAGTGCGAGCTACAGCACGGTGGTGGCGTGCTCGCAGCTGGCGCAGAGCTTCAAGGACCTGGCCGCCAAACACACACATGCCTGCGACAACTTGGTGCACGATCAGCATCTGCAGCAGCAGGTGAGCCCCGACTCTAATCATGCACAACTTCTCCCAAAACAGAATGGGTGTCTTCCAAGCCTCGTTGTCATAGCACTAACTAGCCATCAGTTTTTTTTTATGGATTTGAGAAGAGGAATTCAATTCACCAATCTTTTTTTCCTGGCCAGAAACAGGTAATAACATTATCAATTAACTCTTCAACTGCGGGTGGCACGCATAGGCGTCAAGTGAAAACTTGCTTACAGTGCGGCTGTCATTCATAGACGTCATCCAACTTTGAGCTTATCCCTGACATCTGTGTTCAAGAATTGAAAAGACTTCAAGTGGAAATATGTGCTTAATCTTTGTGATTTTTGTTCTTGAATAACTAATACACGTGACTGTTCACATAGTTTGAAGTGTCGTCAATCAATTAAGGTAGGAAATCAATAAATGTTGTAAAAAATGTGCTAGTAAAAGTATTCCATACTGGGGGTATTCAATAATATAATAACCCAATGAGATCTTTTAAACCATAATAATAATTACCCAATGACATCTTTTGAACCAGGCATGAAGTTGTTGTCGATAGATAGTCGGTGTTATAGTCGCGGGGATCAAGACAGGTTATTTGGAACCGGATAACGCTGGTTCGAATCCCGCGACGATAACTTCGACCCTGGTTCAACAGATGCCGTTGCATGCACACAAGCTTCTGCTTTCGCATGAAGACAACTGGCCAGGTAAAATAGGTTGGTGGATTGCATTCCTTTCCACAAATCTATTTAAAAAAAAAAAAAAAAAAAAAACATGACACAGGTGGGGTTCGAACCAGCGTTAGTGTCAATAATGCAAATTCGAGCGCTGACGCCTTATCCCTTCGACCATCCCAGCGACAATTTGTAGTAACTCTATTCCATTCCTGATTGTAAACAGCTAAATACCAAGTCTTTTGTTTGCTCTTCCAATTGAGTCTCCGCCAAATGTTGGAAAAAATCCGGGCTGCTAGGGAGATAGTTATTTTACCAATATTTTGTAATAGGTTGCTAAGGAGCCTAGTCAGTAGTCACCTAGACCTATGACGTCACCCTTTAATCTATAATCTAAGCTGCAAAGATATATTACAAACATTCCCATAAGCAGACACATGAGTCCTTCTTCCTCTTCGATGGTCCTACAGCTCATATCTCCCCTTGGCCTCCATCAGCCTTCTCCTCCAACTCCTACTCTCTACCGCTGCGGCTTTCCAGTCTGCCACCTGCAGTAGTTGGTTTGCGTCCTTCCTCACCTCATCCTCCCATCTCAGTCTAGGTCTGCCGACTCTTCTTTTCCCGTATAAGTCCATTGCGAGAAATTTGTTTTGGTTCAATTTAAGGACCTTGTGGTCGATGAAGTCTGTATATTCCATTGTTCTCTCATTTTCCCAAATCTGTTGTTCTTGTATTTGGTGCAAAATATTATAAATAATAATTATTATTGTTATTGTCTTGCAGGGCTGGGCGGCTGTTGTCGCCAACATGGATGATGTCACGCATGACTTCACAGAGAGAGCCAAAGATTTTGAATGCAAGTTTCAGGATCATTTAAAAAATAAAGAAGAATATGCAGAGATATTGGATGGGTATGTGGAAACCATTATCCATTACCATTTTGTATAGAACCAGGAACAGATTTTATGAACCGTATAATAAATAATAATAATATTAGGATGATTTATTTGGTGAGTGCTGTTTTTGTGTGTATCACACCTCAAGAGCACTCTGCGAGCTTGGTCGTCGCTGTAGAAAGCGCCAATTCTCAAGCAAGACCCAGTTATTGTAAGGTTGGATGGATCTTTCAGTGACCGGTCTTTGGTAAAGGTTTATGAAATTTTCAACCCAGCGAAGAGCACATTTGGAAATATAAATGGTATTTTTTTGTGCTCCGCCGGGATTTGAATCCACAACCTTCCATTTACGAGTCCGAAGTGTAGCCACTGGACTACGGACCGGTCCAAGAAATGCCAACAACACGCGGTGTACCTGAGCGGTGACCCATCCAGGTAGCATCCGCGCCCAATGTTGCTTAACTTTGGTGATCTGATGAGAACCGGTGCTTTCAACATGGTATCGTCTTTGACAAATACATAAGACTATCATCACAGATCCATAGTTTGGATGCCAGAGACTGATGTAAGATGTATGTTGTTGATTTCAGGTTTGATTCTGATCTGGAGACCCTGTCCAACATCCCCATCCTGCCCGCCCTGCGCCTGAACGCGGCCTCCAACCCCTTCACCGCATTCGATGAGCTCCACGCCGACATAGAGAGCGTGGAGCACGAGCTGGAGGAGGACAGCGAGAAAGAGTACTTTGAGGATGAAGTGCAGGATACAATTATCCCCACAGATGCTCAAGGTGAAATAACAATAATAATACAAATTGTAGGCTCACATGAGGCATGTGCAAGCGCAAACTTGTACAAGCCTGGTTGTGAGAATGCATGTAATGTGAATCTCCAATGTAACATATCTTTGCAATTTAGATTAGATTAGATCTAGAACGACCGAGAGAAGTATGGAGGGATCAGATTAAGGAGATTGTGAAAGAATGAGATTTACAAAGTGAGTGAATTCCTTGACTTATAGGTTGGTATGAGGCTGACCACCCATACTGTAAAAAATGGTTCACCTTGCCAATGTCACCCCTGTTTCAGGGAAGGTCGGCAAGAGTTGCAGGGCTTATGTTTATTTGAGATTGGGTTTTTATATTGTAGGTCCACATGCGGCATGTGAGAGTGCGAAATTATGCGTGTCTGCTTGTGGGAATGCATTTAATATGAATCTTAAATGATACATATCTTTGCAACTTAGATTTAGATTTAGCGTAAAATGCATGATAAAGGTGATGGATATGAATGGATTGAAAGAGGTATGTAAGGATAGGAAGAAATGGAGGCTGCTCTGTGGAGGCTCTGGCCACCCAATGGGCGACAGAGTTACAGTAACAGGTTGTTAAGATATATTAACATTCAAAACTCATATAAAATGCATGCCCACAAGCAGACACGTGTGCGGTCACGCTTACAAATGGTGCATGTGTACTTACAAACTAAAAACCAAACCTCAAATGAACATAAGCCATGCTGCTTTGGCCGAACGTCCCTGAAACAGAGGTGACATTGGCAAATTAAACCATTTGTTAACAGTGTTGGTGGTCAGCCTCACACCAACTTTGAGGGAATTTCCTTTCCTTTGTTTTGATAAATTTAAGAAAACGCAATGTTTGGTTATATTAAATACATACTCTGATATTTTACTTTAAATTATTGGAAGGTTGGATGCCGATCATTGATTTTCTTGTATTTCAATAATTGATCTAAGCATCGGATACAATGGACTCCGGGTTGCTATGGAAAAGGCAAACTAATGTTTGGTTTTTGTTTGCTCAGGACCCTAGTCAAATAGACCTTTGGCGCTTACACCATTTTAGTGAATTTTAACCTTCCCTGGCCGAAGCGGGGTATATGAGATACCCCAAAAAAACGTTTTATTTGATAACTCAATAATTAATCGAGCAATTTAATTGAAACTTTTTGTAATCTTCGTAAACCTACTAAGAAACATTTCTGTATTTTTTGTTTTTAAGTATTATTAGCAAAACGTTTTATAGAATTTTACAAATATAAAATAAATATATTTTTGTGAAGAGAAAGGTAAGTTCGTTTTTTTTTTTTCTGAATAGGTATACTGTTTTTCCTTTGTGATATGTGCCTAACATTTGATTTTTTTCTCTCTCTAGAAAATGGCTAGAAAAAATACCTATGAAGAAATAGAAAAATTGCAAGGCGTTAGTGATGACGAAGTTATTGACAGTGACTTAAAATTCGAATTGTGTAATTCGGATGATTCTGAAGTCGAAGATATTATTGAATCTGAGTCTGATGAATCTGAGTCTGCATACTGTAAAAAAAATGTTTCAATTATGTCAATGCCACCCCTCCTTCAAGGAAAGGCGGCAAAGTTGCAGAGCGTATGTTCATTTGCAGTATTTCCTACTGTAGACACATTTGAAATTGTATTTGTATGCGCGAAAATCCTATGCATGTTTACTTTTGTGGGTGTATAAGATGTGGATTGTAAATTTTAATATATATTTGCATCTTAGATTTAGATTTAGAGTATTTAAATAAATAACAAACCATTCGTTAATTTGTTGCAGATATAAACTACGCCCAGATAATAAAAGATGCCTTCGCTTGATATTTCTCAACACTATTGTACATAACTTGAAAAATTGTATTTATGTTTTTTTGATATTAACTTTATTTATGTTTTTTTTTTTAATTTCCTATGTTGCATATTTCACTATTACACAATTGAAAATGAAATAAAAATGATTATTTTAAATTCTCTTCCACCGTTTAGGAAACACTGGTTGAGTTTGTCCTATTTGCGTCATTCCGACGGCGTATGCGGAGCGAAACGCACGTCTGGCGGGCTCTCTGCCTTATGATTATTTTGTATGAAAAGTAGCTGGGGTCCTCCGGTACCCCACTTCGGACCATGTGTAATTTTTAGATACTCAGGGTGGTAAAGGTTAAAGAAGTGATGGGTATGAATGAAAGTAATGAAGTCTCTAAATGGTTTAGCCGCTTTGACTCTCTATTTAAAGATTTTAAATTATGATTACGGTCATTGGACATTTTATAGAATGAAAAAAAAAACAGATTTTACTGACCGGACGATTTCACAAGAAGACATAATATCGTCCTTCTGTACAACTGGGGCTATTACGACATCTATGGACGCATCACCGAAGGTTAATAAAAGTACCTACAACCTTCGGCCTAGATCAAACAACAATAATTCAACAGTTCGTGGTTCTTCTTTGTAGAAGAGACACGCTCCTGAGGACGTCGAATATGACTCCGACGAAACGTAGAGAAAATCGTTCTTCTCTTTTGCACGGTCACTAAAATCCGTTTTTTTTGTTTTTTCATTCTATAAAATCTCTATTTGATGGTTGTCAGCCACAGAAAAAGGCACTTATGTTAAAATGCATCTAAAATAAAAATAGTCATTTTGATCTTTGATAGACGAGGCAAAGTACAAGGAGAGAAGAACTTATAAAAATTATGCATCTTACAACTAACGCTTAATTTCTTGTTGTTTTTTATTTCAGCTACGACAGGCTCCAATGACGGCTCGTCCCGCACTTCAAGTCTTCGCGCCGGGGGCAGCACGGCGTCTGAAGGAGACGAGGGCATTGAGACCTCCCGGGATGGCCCCGAGGGGCAGCCGCCTCGTATCCTGGTGAGAGGGAAGTCCAGGCAGAGCAACCGGGAGGCCCTGACGCTGCTGCACTGGATTGCTGCCAAGGAGAACCAGGAGTCACTCAAACACATCGCCGAGTTCTGCAAGACGGCCTTTAGATCGGTAAATATCTATATTTTTTTTCACTAAAAGGTTATCTAATGCGTGCATTTGATTTAGACTTGATTTCTGTGCCTAATCTTGTGCTTAAACACAAGAGGTAACACAGCATTATACTCCCAATGACTTAGTTCAAAAACATCAATTGCCATCTCCCCACATTTCTGCGGGCTTTCTTACAAGTGTCATAGACCTCCAGAGGCTCTAAAACCTGGGGAGCCTGCCACATAGGATTCCTGAATACAAAGTACAAAAATATAATGGAACTGTCCGGTCGATAGCTCAGTTTGTAGAATGCTTGCATTCCATGCCGAGAGCTCGGGTTCGAATCCCACCGAGGGTGTCAGAAATGATTTCCCGTTTCCGTGTTTACTTCAAACCCAAAATAAAGTATCGGCAAGGCTTACTCAGCCTTCACAAGAAATGAGCACCAGCCCCCTCGGTAGCTGGGAATCCCCTACTGAAGTGGTTGGCGTAAGGCCGGCCCCCTTACATGTAAAAATAGATAGATTCCACTCGCCACATGCGAAACCCTTCGGGGATAACGCGGCAAGAAGTTACACTATATGTGTAGCTTAGTTGCGTCCAAAAAAGGCTCTCTTCGGGAATCTCCAGCCCCAATAGACCACGGCTACAGATCCCGGAAAGCAGATCTCCAGTAATTTCTTATACATTTTTATTGTCGCAAAGGACACATTCCGGAATGTATTTGCCTCTATCCAGTGCATGCTCCTGATTTCAAGGTCACCTTCAGAAGAAACAGCAATGTTTTCTAGCTGCAGATAACTTGTACAGAGTAGTACTTATTTTTTTTTCTTGAAGACGGAGACGCTTCCGATGATAATATTGAAATTGATTTGGCCGTTAAGTGAGCACATTAAGATTAAACCAAAGTGTCAAGAGGTCCCCCGAGGCGTTGCACTGCGTGCCTCATTATAAACTCTGAATAATGATTCAACATTAACAATTCAACTAAATGTGTGTAATTGATTCGATGCTTGTAAACAATCGCGGCTTGTTGCTGCCGCTAAGCCGTGATTAGTTCTATAAATAACATATCAAAGAAATATTTTCTTTTTCATACTATGATGTGCATTACAATGTATCTTTATGTTTACTTAATAATTATGAACTTTTTTCTGAGATTATTAAACTGAGCTATCGACCGGACTTGTGGGTAGGTAAAAAGCCATGCTTAGGCCCGGTATATTGAAGTATCGTAAAGTTAACTAAAATGCAATTTTAGTTAAATTATCATAATATTTCACTCACCGAATTTCGCCAGTAAATGTTTAGTTACTTTAACTTACGATTTTCAAGATGGCGTCGTCTTCACTGACAGCAGCTGTTCTTTTTCAATGTAAGGATACATCAAAATTGTTGCAAACTGAACATTTTTTGTGTCGTTTTCCAGCTTTATGAAGGTTAGGCATTTGATTTTTATAAACAGTTGTTTGTTTCAAAGCTTTTAATTGGCTTTGTAATTATTTCCATGATTTGGGGGCGGGGCTTGTCACTTCGGTAATTCTCGGTTTTAGTTAACTCGAACTTGAGTATTTTGAATAATAGTTCAAGTAATAGTTAACTAAAATATTACTTAACTTGAATATACCGGGCCTTACTGTAACTGTAACCCGCTAGGGGTGGCCAGAGCCTCTGCAGAGCTGCCTCCATTTCTTCCTATCCTTACATACCTCTCTCAATTCATTCGTATCCATCACCTTTTTGATGCATTTTCTTCTTTTACGCTCATATTATATATCCCATTCTCTCACAATCTCCTCAATCTGATCACTCCATACTTTTCTCGGTTATACCTTACCTTTTTTTTCCTTTCACACTTCCTCATTTGCAGACCCAGGTCTCTTTTGCATCTGTGCAGGTTATCTATTGCTCATATATTTATTTTTGTGTCTGCTATTTCAGTTTGACGAAGACATGATGACTGGTTTAAGAAAAGACGTTCAGGAGGCTCTCTCCTGCGCGTGCCAGTCCGGCATGAAGCGGATCAAGGGTCTGGAAGAGCGGCTGTCAGGGCTGGAGCAGCTGATGCTGGAGGCCCGCAGGATTGAGCAGGAACAGAAGGACCTGGCGCAGGCCTTCCATCAGGTACTGCAACATCTAGTAACTTATTCCAAGAGGTCTAATAATTTGTTTTAACTCTTGGTGGATTCACTTTTTAAACTAAATACTTAAATGAACAAAAAAGATGGGAATAAATTGTGGGATATAGCAGCTCAGATGGTAGAGTGCTTGCATTCCATGCTGAGAGCCCGGAATTAAATCCCACGGAGGGTATTAGAAATGATTTCCCGTTACGGTGCTTATTTCAAACCCAAAATAAAAATACCCGCTAGGTTTTTTCGACAAAAAGTTACACTATATGTGAAGCTTAGTTGCGTTAACAGATGCCACCTCAAGATTTTATTACATGACAGATACCTTTAAAATTTTATACCATGCATAGACTTAGTATAATATAAGCAGACAGGAGCTTTGTGGTGGCCGGGCCGATTGCCTGGAACAATTTGCCTGTCGGTGTTCGCGCGAACCAGCCTACCACCACCTTCAGAAAGGGACTGAAGACACTGCTTTTTTCCAGAAGCCATGGCGCCCTTGAGATGGTCCTGGACCATTGTATGGCGCCACGGGAAAAAAAACATCGATCATCATCATAATCCTGCTCTTGATATCAATGCTCGCTGCTTGCAGTGAAATGGTTAACTTCCAATTTGATCAGGCACCGGTGAATTAGCTTTGCTATATGTTGGTCGTGGCTTCCAGAACCAGCAGAGCGCGGCCAGCCTGGCGGACGCCTCCGTGCTGCAGGTGCTGTGTGAGTCCCACCGGCGCCAGCTCAAGTGCATGCTGCGCAACCAGCAGCGGCTGCGCGATGTGCGCGCACGCTGCGCCAAGGCCAAGGAGGAGCTCTCCATCAACCTCTACCACAGGCTCAAGTCAGCACCAGCACCACTATCCTAATAGTCTACAATTATCAGATTAGAAATTGAAAGGATGAATGAAGACCGACTGACAAAAAGAGTGTATAAAGGGAATGTAATAGGTAAGCGTGGAAGGGGAAGATCTAGGAAACAATGGATTGATCAGATAAATGAGATTGCGAATGAATGGAATTTACAGAGTGGAAACAAGAGAAGAGCATGCATGAAAAGAGTGATGAAATTAGATGAGATGAAAGAAGTATGCAAGGACAGAGTCAAGTGGAGGCACTTGTGTGGAGGTACCGGCCACCCCTAGAGGAATGGCGGCAGGATACAAGACAAGACAAGAATAGGAAATAATGTGTGAGCTTCCATGTGCAGAGAGGCTTTGTTCGCCGACAGCCTACATGAAGAAGAAAAAAAACAACATAAAATTATATTTTATATTGTATAATTGGGTTTTTTTTGTAAAGAAAAGAGTGACAAAATATGTACTTGTTACAAATTTGCAAATAGGTTTTTTTTCTCACCGAGCCAACATCATGCGGCTATGTGACCTAGCTCCTTGGCAACCAATAACAAAATATGTTATCACATAATTATCAAGAAGACGACTTACCTTGCGCCTTGTTTACCTTGGAAACATTATATACTGTGTATTGTATAACAGTTACTTCTTATATAATTACTAATGAGTTATTGAATTCATGTAATAAAGTAGTTTAAATACTAATAATGGTACGTATTTAAATTAATTACTTACAAATGGTTTATACAAAAATCAGTGGTGTCAAGAAATTGTCTTTTTGACCACTATTCTGTAAAGCTTTATTTTAAATTGTTCATTTTACAAAAACCCGTATTCAAATTCTCCAATCTGTAGACTTTATTCATAAATGATGATGATATGAGGCTGGCCACCCATCTATAATCTCTATAATCTAAGTTGCAAGGATATATTCATTCAAAGCTCTCAGATGTATGCCCACAAACAAACACGTGTAGTTCGCGCTTACAAATGCTGATTGTGTACTTACAAATAAAATTCAAACCTCAAATGAACATAAGCCCCACAACTTTTGCCGACCTTCCCTGAAACAGGAGTGACACTGGCAAAGTGAACCATTTTTTACAGTATGGGTGGTCAGCCTCATACCAACCTATAAGTCAAGGAATGTATAAGTCAAGGAACCCATGCTATCAAAAATGGTTCACTTTACCAATTTCATTCCTGTTGTAGGGTTTATGTTGATCTGAGGTTTGTGTTTTAATTTGTAAGTTCACATGCAGCATCTGTCAGCGCCAACTTGCAATGTCTGTGGGAATGCATTCAATATGATTTTAAATTTTACTATAACCATGTACCTCAGATTATATTTTATTGTTTATAATGAATCTATAATGTTGAATTTAAGTTACAAAGATATATTAATATTCAAAACTACTATCAAATGCGTGCCCATAAACAGACATGTCGCTGCCTTAGTTCTTGTTTGCCGTATAGACCAATAAGCTAATTTTACATGAGCAATGTTTGCATGTGTACTGGACCAATGTGTCTTATGAAAACGGGAAATTGATTTAAAAAATATTTAAAACAACTCTCACATTATCGAGTTTTACATTTTTTCTTAGCTCAGATTGTGTAGAATTTGATTCTTAAGACAACTGCATTAAAAAGTCATATTTGACAGAATTGGTCTATACTGCAAACAAGAACTGGGGGAGCGATGTGTATGAATCCTCCCTCTTATAGGAATATTTCCATTTCTATTCTATCCATTTGTAACATTATTTTCCCGCTGACTTCCAGATGGATTGTGTACGTGGAGAACCGCATGTTTGAGACTGACAGCCGGCTGATGTTCTACCACCGCTCCCTCTCCCGCCTCAAGCGCCACCTGGCCGTGATAGGCCAGCTGCACCGCGCCCCGCGTCTCTTCTGCACCGCCGTCCATGAGATCGTCAGGCGGAGGTCCTTCTCGCAAGCCTTCCTCACTGTAAGCCATGCACACCTTTACATTGGCAATCATTGTGTCAGTCTGTGCTTTTGATAATGCTTCACAAAAGAACTATCTAGTGCTTTTGACTGGTCCGTTCACTCTCACTCTGCCACACTAGGAGGTCCCAGGGTTCAATCTTCGGATAGGACTGTGGACGATCTTAAATAGGGTCCGCACAGAGTAAAATGGGGATTAGCTCCATCGCCAGGACTGGTCCGTAGTTCAGTGGTAACACTTGGACTCTGAATGGAATGTTGTGGGTTCTAATCCCGGCGGAGCACAAAAAATATAGGTACCATTTGTATTTTGAAATTATTTTCAAAATTACTAGTCACCAAAGGTTCATCCAGCCTTACAACAACTGGGTCTTGCTTGAGAATTGGCGCTTTGCAGCGACGACAATCAAGCTCGTAAAAAGGTTGATAGCTCAATTTGTAGAATGCTTGCATTCCATGCCGAAAGCAAGGGTTCGATTTCAAGGTTTACTCAGCCTTCACAAGAAATGAGAACCAGCCCCCCCCCCCCCCCCTGGAGCTGGGAAACCCCCACTTCAACTGGTTTTTTATGCTATTAGGCGCATATGCTAACGATGAAACTACCGGGACTAATTCAGTATTTTTTATCAGGGTAAGGCTTAAACCTCAAAATAACATTAAGTAGTTAAGGAATAAAGAAGAAGGTAAAGATATAACCTTGCATGTTGTGTTGCAGTGGGCTTCCGAGATGGCCTGCCACCTGCTCACCATCCACAACAATGAAGTGATGCGCCGCCGGGACTTCCAGGCGCTCTTCTCCGGTCACTTCCTGGGAGGCCTCTTCCCCGGCACGGAGGACCAGCCTCCAGCGTACGCCACACAAGCACCGCGACCATTTGACACGGAGCTGCCCAAGCTGACGCAGGCGGACGCTGATGCTCTGGCAGCGCGCCTGCCCTACCTCGTGTCTGATCTCCCCCCCTGGGACATGACGGCTGTCACTAACTTCTTTCAATCTAGGTGTGTGACATTACAATAAACGGAAGCATTTTTTTGTTGCTGATTTGGGTGTGAGAATTTTTTTTATATCTAATCGAATCTCAGTTGCAAAGATATGCTGCAACATTAAGAATTCACATTATATGCATTTTCTCAAGTAGACATGTATAAGTTCACGCTTAAACATGCCGCATGTGGATTTACAATATAAAAACCCAAATCTCAAATGAACATACACCCTGCAACTTCTGCTGACCTTCCCTGAAACAGGGGTGACATTGGCAAAGTCAACCATCTTCTACAGCATGGCTGGTCAGCTGCATACCAACCTATAAGTTAAGGAGTCTCATCATTTAGTTTTTATGAGACCTTGTTGTTTTAATGATGTGTGTTTTCAGATCCTTGGCGTATGAAAAATTGGGAGAAAAAGAGAAGCAAGCAGAAGACAGAATATTGGCCGTTGTGAGAGAATCTGGATTAGATAGGTAAATTATTGTGCGTTTGTTGAAAAGACTTCTTGTGCATGTGATGATTTTATAACTGATGTTTTTCTTATTCGTGTTTCAGAGGTTTTGAGTCAGAAACAGACACGGAGGAATTTGAAAAAGTCGGTCAGAGTCCAATAGAGAGGCGAGCCGCCGGTGCTGCGGAAGCCGTCGCTGTAGCTGTTCCCGTCAGGGCTGACGCTGCCACCATCACTGAGGTGCGCCCCACCCCTCGCCAGGCTCCCCCCAAGCCTCCCCGGACACGACCACCGGCTCCCCTGGACTCCATCCCCGAAATCTCTCCAATCACTCGCTCCTACATGGAATCCAGCTTCCGTCCAATATCCCCGTTAGCTTCGATTCCAGAGAACGCCAACACAGCCCACTCGGAGAGTGACTGTTTGTTTTCTCCTTCTTTCTCTTCCCCCGGGACGTGTGGCTCCCCGCGCCCTCCTTCCCCGTCCTCCCCCACCGCTGCTCCGGGCCACCGGGCGGACTTTGAGCCCGCAGAGTTTTATATAGAAGAGTCTCCGCCGGCCAGCCTGGAGTGGGGCTACGCGAGCTCCCCCCTGGCGGTGGAGTCGCAGGTCCTCGTTGCCCTGCTGCAGGTAGTAGACCCCACCACACCCAGCTGCCTGCGCCTGCATCTGCAACATGCTTCTGTAACTGCGCACCATGTGTGCAAGCATCGTTCCTACAAAACTATGGACAGTGGACGCCCACATCATTACACTCTAAGGTCTCCTGCATTAGGGATGGGCAAATGGAAAAAAAATATTGATGTATATCGAATTGATATTTGCAAACATTATCAAAATATATTGAGGAAAAAGTATAGATATTTTGATATATCGATACTTGGTTAAATGTTTGCTTACAAACACAATCATCTATAAAGCGAGGGGGGCAAAAAAAAATTGTGGTTGATACAATTTTGATACTTCAAAAAAATATTGATATTTTTATATCGAGGAAATATTGATATTTAAAAAAAAAACATATCGGTACTTTTGATACTTATATTGATATATTTCGCCCATCCCTATCCTGCATACAGGGCACAGCCTGGCACTCTGCATTACCAGTACCGAGCTTAGTTTTGTTACAGTACATGAATATCTTTGAAACCATGTTGCGGGCATGTGTTGAGATCACAATACTTAATCTGTACACATTAATGCATCGGTCGATGAAATCCATGAGCTATTACCCCCGTATTCACCAATCTTACTAACACTTACCTTATGCCTCATTAACGCTTAGAATACTGTTGATTTGCATGTGAATGTGAATAAATAAGAACGATTCTAAGGGGTTAGTCAAGCTTAAGAGAAATGTAAGTAGGATTGGTGAATACGGGGGTTAATTTTAACTGAACTTGGAATGCTGAATGTAGAATGCCCGGCTATCTTTTGAGTACTTGCAGAGACCCTCACCCTCTTTTCATTATTTATCAGATTGCATATAATATTAAGGTATACTTGCATTCACATGCACTTCATACGGAATGAGTGCATCACAACTTTATATTTCTCAACTCTCCCACATTTGTAAACTGTCATAGTTTTGGTATAGTATTTGAGAGCAGCGCATGTTTGGGTATTGTGGCTTTATAGGATATCAAAATCTGCTGACAAATCATCCTTTTCGATGTTGTTCCATCACTCTTTGTACAATTTTTCCTGAATTTCAAGCGTTACAGCATGAGGTATTTTAATAGATATCTAGATTGAGGCAGGTTTTCTTGTCCTATAATTAGGTCTGATTGCAGCGTTGTATATTGGTTTTGATTTTGGTTTTGAGCATCTGGACATTAAACTTGATTATAGCAATCACGGAAATAGCGAGTTCACAATTATAACGAGCCATTGCTGTCGTACATGTTAAAATTGGGCTTATTTTCATACGATTGTGCTCACATTTATGAGCTCGCTTCATGGATGTAATGTCCATATACTAGTGACAGCTCAATTCGCCCGGATGTACAAAATGACACAATTTTTAAACAGTCTAATAATGTCATAAACAAGACAAGAAAGGCCAGCTCAGCTGTTGACGTTGGCTTATAATCCCTGATGCTTATCGCTGTTTCCAACATTTTGGTCGACGACTGCATGTCTAAGTTGTCAAGGATATATAAGTCAAATGAGAGCTAAAATGCGAGAAATGGGTTGATTTATTTGTGCTTGTTGTACCTGAGTTTAACTGTGTTTTGAGTTTTGACATTAATCAGAACAAAAGTATTTGAAGTGTACATTGGCAATATTTTCTAAATTATTTAGCTTCTTTTATCCCCTCATTTTTATTACCCGTTTTCCTAAAAACTTTTTTGTTCTACTTTTTATCTCCTGATCCACAAGTTATTTTCTTTTGCTTAGTGACGTGTTTGGTATAAAGTAAAGTGTCCATTTATATGTGAGTTTGTCGTGAACTTAAAATTCTCTTTGCTAGTTAATCATTGAATCTGGAGTGTTTGAATTTTGTGAAAAAATATCTTAGTTAACTTAAAATTGAAGACAAAAATGTAATATTAGTAATTTGAAATGTTGCGGTTTTCTTTTAATTGAAAAAGAAATCATAATTATTGTTAAAAAAAATGCATAGTATTTTGAAGATTTCTTTATTGTGAAACCTATACATTATTATCATGGCCTTTGAATACCATATTCCTTTAAAAGATGGTAAAAATCTCTTGCGTGTTAACAAGCTTGAAAGCGCAAGGCTCATCCCTACCCTCTTGTCTGTGGATGTCAAAAAGTAATATCCGCCAATGCTACCCCTTCTAGGACAAAGAAGCTAAAATTAGCTTACTTAGTCTGTGACTCAGATACAAATAGAATATTTTTGAGTGCGTTGCTTGCTTACATAACTTAGTATCGTATTCATAATCTGTGCCTTAATAACATCTAATTTTATTGCATCATTTTATTTTATTTCAGGAGAACATTGAGTCACAACAAAGTGAAGTAAACAGCCTAAGAGGACTGCTCGCATCACTCAATGAAACCTTTTGTATAGCAATTAAAAATCTAAAGAATGACCTAGTGAAATTAAAATCAGACGCCAACGAGGGAAACAGCTTCCTCAAACAGCACTGCGTGGAAGTGCTGGACGCTTGGGACAAGTGCAACGCGGAGAGTGCCCTGCGAGAGAGGGAGACCCTGCAGCGACTCACTGTTGACCATGAATTGGAGATGAACGACATCAAGCTCATTTCCACCAGCAAGGACGACGAGTTGCGCAGCCTCAAGTCAGAGTGTGCGGCTATAGAAGAAAAGCTGGCGACCCTGCGCAGTGACAAAAATTTAGAAATTGAAAATCTCAACGAAAAGATATCGGCTCTGGAATCCACCATCACCGAAAACATAGACAAAATGGAAAAAATGGAAATCGCCAAGCAAAAAGAGCTGGAGGAGCTGCAGGAAAACTTAAATCGTAATTACAAAGGTCAACTTGAATCTCTGAGATCACGGTTCCGACTGGTCACTCTGACAAGCATGGACAGATCACCATCGGAGTCTAGCCTGGAGAAGATTGAAAAGCCGGACATGATTGAGCTGGCGACCCACAAAACCATCCTCCACCAAACTGTCGAAGATTTGAAGATTGAAAAAGAAGAAGCCATCAAGAAAGCTTTGGAAGAGCAAGAGGAAGAGTTCAAGGCGCGACTGACGCAGGAAATTGAAAAGGTGAAGCTGAAGCTGTTAGGGGAGCGACATCAAACCATCACGGATGCCATGAAGAGGATAGTGGAAGAAAAAGACAGGCAGCTAGAGCAGGCGTTGGAGCGGGGCACACAGCTCATGAGGGAGTGCAAAAAGTACAAGGAGACCATTCAGCAGCTCAGCGATCCGGAAACAAGTGACTTCCAGAGCTGCAGCATGGGGCAGTCCAGGGTGGAAGCTCTCACCGTGGAGAACACGCGCTTGGTGGAGCAGCTGAAGACCTTGCAACACAATGCTGATGCTGTAACGGAGAAGGAACAGCAAACGTAAGCATGCTTTCTTTTGCGCTTTAATTCAGCTACTGTTATTTTGCAAGATGATGATGATTTCATATAGTGCCGTTTTGTGAAGATTGTCACTCCAAGGGCGCTCCAAGAATAGATGGATGTTGTGGTAGAGGAAGACTGAGAAAGGTATGGATGGACGAAATTTCTGAAATAGCGAATGAATGGAATATCCAGAGTCATAATAAAAGGAGGGCTTGTATGAAGAAGGTTATGACTCTGGATGAAGTGAAAGAAGTATGTAAGGACAGAAAGAAATGCCGGTTGATCTGTAATGTTGGCGGCAAGGGCTATGGTTTTTTAAATTAGAATTTTGTATTTGTTTTGATGTTTTTTACATGTTATTATTTGTTGATTTTAAGAATGTAATTTGTTGTGAATGTTCCTTGACTTATAGGTTGGTATGCGGCTGACCACCCATGCTGTAGAAAATGGTTCACTTGTCAATGTTGGCAAGAGTTGTAGGGTGTAGGTTTATTTGAGATTCGGGTTTTTTGTATGTTGTAGGTTCACATGCAGCATATGCAAGCGCAAACTTATCCGTACTTGTTTGCTTGTGAAAATGCATGTAATGTGAATCCCCAATGTTACACATCATTGCAATTTAGATTAGATTAGATCAGATGTATTTACGATTGCATTTATGTTTTAGGGATTGTGTGCAAGTGATAGATGGTTCCACAGAGCAGGACCCCGCCCTGAGGCACGGCTACAGAAGTCACACGCCCATCGGTTTTACTCCTGGGACGCTGCGGCTGTCCTCTTGTAATACTGGCGACATTGTTTTCATATTGTGGGATGGATGCCATTCCAATTATTCCATCCTGCAGGTGAGCTCAGCTTTGCTTCTATTATTAACCTCTCGAGTGACTATTCATAATAATATAATATGTCTATTTTTAGAACACAATGTTTTTTTTTCATAATCATAATATTATGAGGCAGTGCAATAAATACCTACATCAATGGTGATTTTTATTTTTTTAGCCACTAAAAAAAAGCTTATTTCCCTGCCCTTTTAGATAAAAAAAAATCGGATCGGAGATATTTTTTGTATCTTTGGATATATTTAATATCAAAACCGAGAGTTGAGTGGCTGGATTATGGCAGAAAATCGCTGGCACTCTAGAGGTTAACAGTCTTATGTTCCTATTTGCAACTTTAAATTTAAATGTTATGTTGCAGGAGTCTTCCTCGCTATTCTTGCTTCACGGAGATTGTTTGGCTGCATTTGATCTAAAAATTCACTTGCAAGACGAATCTGAGAGAAAACTCTATTCCGTAGGGAAAGTGGAAAGCAAAGAGTACTGTGTAGCCGTGAAGGTAAACATTTGTAAAGATTGAGGTATTTTTTTTATTTTGATATGTGTGAACTCGTAGTTGATGTACTTTATGTAATTTACAGAGTGGAAATAAATACCAAGTCGCCTTGGGGACTCGATTTTATCGGGTGAGAGTGAAGCCCCTGAAGCCGTGCGAGAACATGATCAAGCAGCCGGCTTACTGTTGTGATTTCCCCGTATTGCCCAAGGACACAGGTAACAACCTCTCTCACAACTATTTGTTATTTAACCCTTCAACTGCGGGTGACAGTCATATGTTACGACGCTCAGAATCACTTCACTCATTTTTGTTTGTAAATTTAAAATCCTCAAGCCCTAAACCCTCACGGCTATAATCTTTCAGTGATTTCTGAGCCTCCTTCGCTTTGTGTATACACTTGGGAAAGTGTAGGTTCACGAGAGGGCCTTCTGCCACTCGCATCTCACATAATTTTTGCATGCGAGTCCTGTGACACATCGCCGGATGGGATGGATATACAGGGCGTGGGTCAGTGGAGGGGAGACTGACCCTGAGAGAAGGTGTTGCGGGTGACACGCATAGGCATCAAGTGTAAACTTGCATACAGTGCGGCTGTCAATCATAGACGTCATCCAACTTTGAACTTGATGATGAAGTACAAAATTTATATAGCGCCTTATATGACAGTGTGTCATTGCAAAGGCGCTTGTTCACATGATTGGACGAAGAGGTGAGTCTTGAGACGTCTTTTGAAGAGTCTCTCCAAATCCAGTTCCCCCAGTGAGGCGGAAATAGTAGTCCAAGTCCCTTAACTTATCCCTGACATCTGTGCTAAAGAATTCAAAAGTCTGCAAGTGGAAATATGTGCTAAACCTTTGTGATTTTTGTTTTTGAATAACTAATACATGTGACTGTTCACATAGTTTAAAGTGTCGTCAATCAATTAAGGTAGGAAATGAATAAATGTTTTAAAAAATGGGCTTGGAAAAGTATTCAGCCCTGGGGGTATTCATACAGCCAGAATATTCAGAAGCGAAAAGGCTTAACAAGCCCACAATACAACTGAATTACAAAGAATAATTGTTTCAGGTACAGAATCTAGTCATACCAAGTCTGTGATCAGCATGAGCGCATCTGCATCAGTTGTCAGCTACAGCGGGGCGGTGAAGGGCCAGGTGCTGCGGGAGCCTATGATGAGGAGCGTGTGCCCCGTGTCCGCCCTGGAAGCTTCTTGCGCCGGGATAGAGCGCCAGGCAGAGGAGGGGCTCATCCTGGAGGAGCAGCCGCACTCCATCGAGGTGAACAGCGGCCCCGGGCTGGCGGGCGGCTCCCTGCCCCTCTCCCCGCCCCCGGCTCCCTGCAGCCCCGCCCCCTGGATGGCCGTCAGCGCTCCGCCCTCGGCATTCCAGCCAGAAGAAAGCGTGCCTTACGAAATCAACGAAAAGGGTGACTCCGGAACCTCGGCCGGAGATCAACTTATTTCTGAAGTTGCGGAAGAAGCCGCCCCGTGATATCTCTCAGTGATACTTCTGTTTCAAATAATTAAATTAACATTTGTGAAAGTTACAATGGACTTCAACCAATTGGGAGGTGCTGGGTGTATTGTTCTTTATTATTCATATTGTGCAAGTCCTGACGATTTCTATGTGCGAGCATGTCTGCAGTGTTCTTTGCTTCCTCACTGATTACAGCAATTCACCTCCCGGGATGAATTGTCATTTCCAACTCTTTATTTACCATACAAACTCATTGTCTGCTTATCATGAGAAATACCATGTCGAGATGGTACTAGAAACTGAATATTTTTAGCATTCAAAGCACTCTCTAAAGCCAGGAATACTTCTTCCCGGATAACTTTACATTACTTTTATTATATTATCGCTACTGGCAGTGGTTTCATATTCTATGCACTCTGAAGGACTGTCAATTAAAGTAACAATGATTTTATTTATATTATCTACCTGCTATGTGTAATGATAAACATATTTGTCTATTTTATTAGTCACACTAAGGAAACCTACTTATCAAATAGTAATGCATGATCTCCTATTGGCAGGTTTTCAAATGTAGTCATATTGTGAAGTACACATCTTTACCCCAAGTATAGAGCGTTGTGTAAATTCCCCTCTATCGCGTAAAGAGAACAAATGGATGAAAACTAAATTACTCACAAGAGTTTAGCTGTATCTTCCATAGATTTTTCTATGTACACGATTGAAGGGAGTTAACGCAATGTGTTATACTGGGCGTACTTATGGTTTTGTGAACATTTGTCACCTGTGTAATATAATATAGTTGAATAGGCGTGAGCTTGGCACTAGAAAGCACTACCTCTTCTTCCTTTAAAATCTCTGTAGACAATTTTCTGAAATTCATAAAACTGAAACTGCTCCGCTCGGCTTGATTCTGGTAAACTTTATGACGTTGGTCATTCTCTCCATTTATTAAAAAAATAAAATGATTTAAAAAATCAGATGAAGCATCAAGCAGATACAAGACGTTTTAAAATGAGGCCGAAATTTGAAAATAACTGTTGACCCTAGTTAAATAGACACACATTTTTATTGCACTTTACTCATCTGTGTATTAAAATTTGCTGTACAAGAATGATTGAATGAAGACAAGATACCAGTGGCGAAGGGTGCCATACAAGCCGGTTCCCATCGGTTTCCCGTTTAAAATGAGGCAAAAATGATAATAAAGTAGACTGCATGGTTTCAATGGGGAAAAAATATGTATTGTTTCTTTGGTTTTAAATGTATTTTTTTACTTTGCGCCTATATTTTTTAACTACTTCGTTACATCATTTTAAAAGGGAAGCCGATGGAAACTGGCTTGTATGGCACCCCTCGCCACTGCAAGATACTTCCTTCAATTAATTTTAAAAAACACTTAGGGGTATTTTTATCTATTCATACATTACAGATATTTTATACTTTTTATCACAATAGCTTATGAAAACTTTGCTCAACATTTGTACTTGATTTCTACAAAATAGTAACCATTCTTATTATATGTAAACGCAGGCAAACTTACTGTTTCTTGGAGAGATTTCACAAATTTTCATAAGTTTTATAGACTGAAGTATGTGTAATAATTCATTGACAAATAATATAGTGGGACTAGAATCTGGTTTACGGCAATGAAGCATTCTTCGAGATACAACTGTCGGCCAGTCCTGTGAAACAAAGCAGTTGTTATCCAATAAGAGTATGTTGGACAATTTTTGATCTTATTGCTGTGTTAAAACTAAAGATAAACTAAAAAAAACGCAATCAGTACTATGAGCGCGGATCTGATTTGATATGGATGACATTTGATAAAAAACAATTTGATTTGGGCAGTACTCTTGCTTCTCTGTTCAGAGTGCAGTCACACCGGGGGCTTCTTTGTTCTCATTTTGAACATGGATGATTTGCATCAATGTAAAAAGAAAAGAATATGATATAGCAGCTATTTCAGACCGGTCCGTAGTCCAGTGGTAACACTTCGGACTCGTAAATGGAAGGTTGTGGGCTTGAATCCCGGCGGAGCACAAAAAATATACCATTTATGCTTTCAAATTTGCTCTTCGCTAGGTTGAAATTTTTTTAAAACCTTTACCAATGACCGGTCACCAAAGGTCCATCCAGCATTACAGCAACTGAGTCTTGCTTGAGTATTGGCGCTTTGTAGCGACGACCAAGCTTGTACACCTCTGCGGCACTACAACAAGTGTCATAGACCCCTAGAGTCTCTAGGCACAGGATTTAATAAAAAAAAATCAGTCCGCTATATTACTCCGTTAATGTATTAATTAGGTACATTTTTCTAAAATCTCAAGTTTTCTTTTAATCCGAGAACAACAGTCTGTTTTTGTTGGCAGTCTGTAAGTTCACTAAAGGGCGACTTATGTTAAAAGGTTTTAAATATTTATGTATATATATATTATTCAAGTTACCATTGGTGTAAAAAATATGAGAAACATAAACTTGTATGTATTGTTTCGATACCTCAAAGGTATAAACTGAATAAGTGATAATAATAATAATAATATCTCAGATCTGCGGGCGATGGTGCGATCAATTTGGTTCAGCCGCACCGTCAGATCCGTACAAATTTTGGAGACCGTGCTTTCTGTGTTGCGGGTCCGGTGGAGTGGAACAGACTGCCACCCGGAGTGAAGAACTCCAAATCTATGGGCATATTTCGCGGAGCTCTTAAGACGCACCTTTTCAAAAAGTCTTATCCGTGATCGGAGAGGGCCCTTGAGGTGTGACACACACAAAAACGGCGCTCTCTTATCATGTGCAATTAAAAATAAATAAGCCTGATATATATATATATATCAGGCTAATTTATTTTAAATTACAAATGATAAGAGAGCGCCGTTTTTGTGTGTGTCACACCTCAAGGGCCCTCTCCGATCATGGATAAGACTTTCTAAAAAGGTGCGTCTTGAGTGCTCCGCGAAATACACCCACAGATTTGCAGTTCTTCACTCCGAGTGGCAGTCTGTTTCACTTCACCGGACTTCAGCGCGGTCTCCGAAATTTGTATGAATCTGACGGCGTGGCTGAACAAAATTGACTGCTCCATCGCCCGCGGATCTGAGTGTCTGCCTCCTTACACCCATCTCAACAGGCAACATCATGTCAGTCAGATAAGGTGGAGCCAAGCCATTGATGGCTTTATATGCCATCACACAAACACGGTAGACCACCCTCTCCGGGAAACGAAGCCAATGTAGTGTTTTTAACAGCGGAATGATGTGAGCGAATTGATATATTAAGCTTACATGTTACATTACATTACAGTCCGGTCGATAGCTCAGTTGGTAGAGTGCTTGCATTCTACCCCGTGAGCTCGGGTTCGAATCCCACCGAGGAGGGTGTCAGAAATGATTTCCAATTTCGGTGTGTATTTCAAACCCCATTATATAAATACCGGCGAGGTTTACTCAGCCTTTACAAGAAATGAGTACCAGCCTCCTCGGGAGCTGGGAAATTCCCACTTCAACTGAAGTGGTTGGCGTAAGGCCGGCCCCCTTACCTGTAAAAATAAATAGGTTCAACTCGCCACATGCGACCCCTTCGGGGATAACGCGGCAAGAAGTTGCACTATATGTGTAGCTTAGTTGCGTTGCGTTTATGTGTTTCTCAGATAAATGCCTCTTTTTTCCTATTTTCTATGAGAGAAAACACTATAAAAGTGTGAAAATCCTGTAGTTTAGAAGTTTGTCATGAGCACTTCTTTATAATTAGTTCACTTACTATGAGAAGTTACACCCAATGGAATGTTTAATCCACAATTTCTCAAATCAGTGAATCAGCACTTATTCAGTTGTACCTTTAAGGTGGCGATTTGTAAAAATTGGCACGGATGCAATCTCTCCACCGTCATTCAAAAATAATGTGTCTGTCATTGGAACAAAAAACCATTCACGACTAAATTGATCCAATCGTTGTAGTACATTTTAAGGATAGATTTTAACATAGGATGCGGTGCTTCAAAATATTGATAATTATATGAAATCATATATTATATGTGTCTAAAAATATTGTGAAAAAATAATTAATTTCAGATAGAATACACGAATAAAATGCCTGAAGCGGCTGTAGTGTAGAAATATTAATATTCAGGTGTACCTACTACCCATTGTGTTTTCAAATTTATTTTATTATCTGTGGATGTATGTAATTGTCATCTAAATCTAAGTTGCAAAGATATGTATCATTTGAGATTCATAATAAATGCATTCCCACTAGCAGACATGCATAATTTCGCGCTCACACCTACCATATCTACCTACACCTACGACCTACAATATAAAAACCCAATCTCAGATGAACATAGCCCTGCAACTCTTGCCGACCTTCCCTGAAACAGTGGTGACATTGGCAAAGTGAACCATTTGTTACAGTTTTTCATGACTTTGAAAAATTACCCGTTACGTAACTTTTATTTTAAATCGGCTATTTGATTATGCTAGCTGCTGACATTACAAAAAAAATAATTGAAAATTAAAAAAAAACCCCTCGACTATGTGACTTTATCCGTTGATTTTTTTCATATAGAGTTGTGAAGAGGAATGCAATTCACCAACCTATTTTGCCTGGCCATAAACTGGTATTAGCATTACCTCATAGAGTATGAGGTCCATTATGCTTCCGTAGTCAATGTCAATTTCATTTTGGATAAAGAAAAAAATCTAAATGTTTTTCTGTACCCCGAGTAAAAAAAATACATGGATACTCAACCATTCGGTAAACAGAGAAATTGATGGAAGACACGACAGCGCTCCTATTGAGTGCTTTGGTTTGCAGGTATATTTCTGTTTACGCAACAGTTGAAGGTATGTGCAATACTCAGGGTAAAGATGGTTTACGTGTATTTTTATTTGTCTGCCATTGCAGCATGTTTCTTTTTTTTTAATTCATTACAAAGTATAACTGGCAACTGACGTTGGGAATTTTGATGTTGAAATGCAAAATATATTTTGCAAGACCTTTTTACCATTTTAAAGATACTTTTAGCAATTTTAGATGATACATTGTCACTATATATAAAAGAAATATTAACACTGCATGAAAATTCTTTTAATTTACAATGTTTTTTTTAGTTTTGAACTTATCTTATCTATGTATTTATTTATGTTTGCTTTTCATTTTATTCCTTATTTTCTCATTTTGAAATATACTTTTTATTATTATTTCATGACTGTTCCATTCCTATGAAAGCATAGACATTAGAGCATGATTTTTTTTCCATTTAATTTTTGTTTTCAGTTTTCAAAATTTTCGATTGTGTTCACTACTTTATTTTCTTCGGATATCCCCAATGATGCACTATGAATAATTGTGTGGATCATTTGAATTTTAATCTTTTAGGTGGTGATCCCACGTTGATCGATCCCACAAATTCCTTCTTTAGTCTCAAGACTCGACAGCTGCAAACATTATACGATCTTTGCAAAGAGTGTTGTAGGACAGTTGTAATTTTATCATTTGACAGTTTTAATTTTGTTTTATTATTGTTCAATCGCATTGTAAATCATGGAGATTTCTTCTGGTAGTTTTAAATGCAAATATTGCTTTGTGTAATGCTAAATTTTGTTCACAGTTTTTGTAATAAAGCACAATCGCAAGAAAACTGAATGATAATATTATAATGTGTACAATCATTAGTCAATATTATATATTTTATTTTATGATGTTTTTTTTTTAGTCAAGAGTACTTACAAAATAGTCAGCTCACTAATTTTGTATAAAATGCTTGCCATGTTTTCTACATTTAAAACTTTGTCAAACAGGCAGCGTTTTTAATTCGCGTTACGGCGTTAAAATGTCCCCGTCTTGCGTCGAGGCTGAACATGTCTACGTCTGTGAAACAGCAAACACTACTTCCAGTGCGCGACAATCTGTCACTGCGACTGGACATCGCATTGTATTTTGTTACAAAATTGTAAGATTTATTTCTGTCAACAGTTAATAGGTTTACTGAATTTTTTCAGTAAATATTTTAACTGTTGGCAGAAAACCATAAATGGAGAGGCCGTCTCCAGGAAATACAGGATAGCGGTAATTAAGGATGGCGGACTCACCTGGCCAGATCCTGGATCCTGGAACTCTCTGCGTGCAGGGGTTAATTTCTTCGATGCTGGTTGATGGTTCCGCAGTTTTGATCCTCCTGGATATTTATCTTGTTGTTTTATAATTTTACGAGTTAAATTGCCCTATGTAGTGAAGCGGTCTTGACGACGTTTGGGGTTTGTACTTGGTTTATAGCGGCCGTATTGGACAGCGATTGCAGCTGCACTTATTGAATATGTTCGAAAACATTGATGCTTGTATACAAGAAACAACGCTTTTGATTTTGATTTCGACAAGATTTTGCTAGATAATGTACAAAGCTGCTACAACTCGTCTTGATTTGAGTAGTTGAACATCGTGCCTTCGTACTTCGACTAAATAGCATCAAAGTCGTTCAAATGCAAAGTACGCGACGTTGGTCTGCCACCTTGATGCGGGGTAAAAACGCTTTCTGTATGACAAAGCCTTTAATATTATCGTGTGATCTGTACAAAGCTTATTCAAAGGTATGCAATTTAGAACTTCTATCTTGTTGAATGGACTCTCACTATTTTTTCAAATTTATTCTGAATCCATTTACAAAATATTCCTGCTGTAAATATTTGAGCGCTACGTAGGTGCTATATCTCCTTTCATCTCAATGGTTATACATAGTCATTTAAGTAAAGCACAAAACAATTGTTTTGTAAGTACTCTTGGGCGTTTCTGTTTATTTTTTGTTTGTCTTTTTTTTGTTTATATTCTCAATCGGGACACAGGAATTGAGAAATTGATTGCAATAGCTAATTTTCTATTGCCAAGATGTCTTTCGATGTATGTGGTATTATTTCATAGGAACGATTTTACTGTTTTTAATATGTCAATTTGCTCATTTGTGTTATTTTGATATTATCTCTGGATATACCTATATGTTTATGTCCGAATGTTCATTACTTACCATGTGTTTTTATTTTCTTTGTATAACAATCATTTTCCACATTGTACAAAATTAACAATGTAGCTAATATCATAATATGAAACATGGTGTGTGATATGCCATTATTACATAATTACAAAATAATAAATTTTTATACAAATTGATAAACCCTTTTATTATTTATTATTTACATGTTTTCCTTATTCCGACAAGTACGCTAGTATTGTTTTTCTAAGTTTTGTTTTTTCCGTGTTGTATTAATTGTTGCTCACGGCGGCAAATTGACTGAAATGATGCGGAGTGTGGAACTGCGTCTGATAGCAGTCATTGTTGTTTATCAAGGAGCAGCGCAGTCTAAAGTCTGCGCTGCCTGCGTCACAATCTCCGTCCAAAGTAGATGCTCTATTCTCGGGGAGGACTGCTGAATCAGTTGCATTTTGATTGTTCATGGGATCAAACATGTAGTGTACATTATTAGAGGTATAGTCAATAACAGGTATTTCGATTTCAGTCTCCATTGGCATGTTATGAATGGGATCTAGCTTTCCTTCCAGCAACCGATCATCGTAGGCATATCTGTATGATTTGTTATTAAACTCCTCATAATCACTTCTCTGATAGACCTCGTTGCTGCTCTGGTATTGCCCTTGATTGGAGCACGGATACTTCATATTCTGAGATTCGTGGTTATTAGATGGATATTGCTGGTAATACGTTGTTTGAAGCATCTGATTTTGTTTGGCGACTTGCATGTCGGCGTTGCTGTTTGGCTCAAACTGAAGTCGTGCATCGCTGCCGAGGAAGTCTGAATTGTGATCGAGGAAATCACTTTGTAAGAAGCTGTCTGGGGAGCAGCTTGTGTTAAGTTGACTGGAATTGCTAATATTTGAGTCGTCGTTTGAAACGGTGAAACTTTGCGATGTTTGCTGGCAGTTCCAGTAACCTTCTTCGGACTTGTCCTTGTGGATGGTTCCGCTGCCCAAGTCAATGAAAGTCGGTGGAGATCTGGCCAGTTCACTGTTGCTCTGGCCTTGAAACGTTGGGTAGTTTGGTCGCAGAGGTTGATCAAGCTGGAATATTTCTTCAGGTTGGAATATGTCCCCCGTTATGGGAGCAAAGTCGTAGCTTTGATTGTCGGGGATATCTTGGTTGGGTTGGTAAGAATAATTTGGTGAAATGATGACGTCATCGCTTTGTACATTGTGACTAGGTGCTTCTTGAATGTTCCAATAAGGGTTTTCAATTTGCTGTGTTGGAATGTAGCTTGGAGATATGTGGTTGAAGTACTGATTGTTGTTTTGGTTATTTTGCCCACACACACATTCAAATGGAGAGCATGAGCAGGAGTAACCTGAAAAAAAAGAAATATTTCAATGCTGTAAGTTAATAACTTGACATCCTAATTATGGGTAGGTAGGTGCGTAAAAACTAATAAGTAGAAAATGTGTGGTAGGTAGGTAATAAAAATTGAGTTGTTTTTCAATAGATACCTCCACACTGGATTGAAAAATAAATTATGAAATGTTACTGCCATCTATGGATAAAATACAAAATAAAATCAATGCATTTTAGGTTTGCGTCAAGGCTACATTGATAAGTGTCACGGCTTTCTTGTTTTGCACATAAAAAAAACATTTTTCTAAGCTGATAAAACGTATGAATCAAGAAATACAGCGTATAATATAGCATGTATGTAGCCACTTACAGATTTTAAAGAAAATAAGAATGACTAAAATACATTGTAAGAACCTAAGCATTTATTTCAATCCTTATCATTAGCAGAAAATAAATAAATACCAAATCAGTGATGATCATTGAATCAGATCATGATAAAATCCATTAAATCGGACCAATATTTTCACCATGATTTTTACTGTTTGACCTTGACAATCACAAACAAGAATCTTGAGAATAAAATGTCTGTTCACCATTAATTCAATTTGTGCTAAAAATAATTGGTAGGTAAAAAACAATATTATCAATGATAAACAAGCTCTCTGTACCTACCTATTACCGAAAGTCCACATTGAATTTTAAATATTTGAATATTTTGTTCCATTGTCGTGTCAAAAGTGTGAATGCAATAAAAGATGCTTCATTAAATGTGTGCGAAGGAGAAAATTTCATCTGGTTTTAGGTGAAGAAAACTTTTTTCCCGCCCTACTCCTTTTTACTTTTAGGTAAGATAATCGGAAAATGCTTTCTAGATTAATTTAGTTGCTCGTTATGGAATAAAATAGATTTAAAAAAATACCTTTAGAGCTGCTGTCTGCTATAAGAGGCGGAGGCTGCATAGAAGCATTGGTATTCACATCTCTCTGGCGTCTAGGAACTCTGAGCGACAATAGCTGTAAATAAAACAGAAATCAAAACGTAAGTAACAAATTGATTCAGTCCACAACCATGGAATTAAACAGGCAAGAAGAATGTGGTCAAATACATATATACGCGGCAATAGATATCTAACTGATAATTGAACAGTATTTATTATTCGACGAAAGGCATACCTATCTACGAAAACGTTTAAATGAAACCAGATTTGGTGCCATAAATAAGCTACCGTGTTATTAGCGCGTCGTGGCTTGGGAACGCAATGTGGGGTCCACGTCTCGGGAATCGTATTTCATTTGTAAATAATTAATTAGTTTGATTGCCCTCTCGTGATAACCGATGATTACCGTCTAGCAATATTTGCTTACATATTCATGAATCTCGGCGAAAAGCTGTGGCGGGTGAGAGAAAAGGTACAACAATATTAAACGATCAGCGCCCTGAGGGGAATTCTGCCACACATACGTACCCACACACAACCGGAAACATACAAACATTTCAAGAGCTGTTATTTTGAAACAAAAAAATATTGAGAATATATATTTTTTTATAACGTTTTCCAACGTGAATAGACTCTGAACAAATCCCACAGACAAAAAAGTTAGGTAGGAGCTGGTAGAGATAAGGTAAGCTAATATTTTGCTATTGGTCCCCCACTTCAATTGAATTTGTTGGTGTAAGTCCGGCCCCCTAAAAATAAATCGGTTCCATTAGCCACATGCGAAATCCTTCGGGGATAACGCAGCAAGAAGTTGAACTATATGTGTAGCTTAGTTTCGTTTTGCGGTTTCTTGGGTTCTAATCCTACAACCTTCAAGTATTGCCTCCCTTCTCTGAAGCACGGTTGCCCTTATGGTGGATCAGCCTCATAGCAACCTACATACATATAAGTCAAGGAACAAAAAAAACTTTCCATGCTAGAAATGCTGCTCCCGTCCCTGCTTGAGGTGCTGGTTTATCATCGTCCCAGGCTGTGGTGCCAGTTTTGATAAATAATAACAAAATTTCGATGATTTATTTGGTGAGCGCTGTTTTTATGTGAATCACACCTCAATTGCCCTCATGGGAGCTTGGTTGTCGCTATAGAAAGCGCCAATTTTCAAGTCAGTTGGAAAAATTATCCATCGGAGAGCATAATTAAGTTTTTTATTATTTTTTATGCTCCGCCGGAATTCAAACGTACTACCTTCCAAATACGTGTCCGATGCGTTAACCACTAGGTAGACTCCCTCCACAAACCCACGCCCTGTATATCCATCCCATCCGGGATGTGTCACAGGACTCGCATCAGAAATAGAGTGAGATGCAAGCGGCAGAAGGCCCTCCCGTGATGCTGCACTGTCTCAAGTGGTACACAAAGCAAGGGTGGCTCAGAGAACACGAAAAGTAATAGCCAAGTGCAAGAATTTAGGGCTCGCTAACCACTAGACTACGGACCGGTCGATGATGAAGATGATGTGGTGCTGGGGCTTACCTTGTTGCTTAGCGCGGTCTCCCTGGCCAGCAGCACGGCCAGGCCGCGCACGCGCCGGCCGCTGCCCAGGGAGCGGCGCGCCTCACTGGCGCCCTTGGCCTCGGGGCGCGGGTGGTCGTGCGCGCCCTTGGCTTGGAAGAACACGGCGTGCTCCGTGTGCCGCCAGAAGTGCGTCACGGGGTAGCCGCAGTGGCCGCGGCAGGCCAGCACCTCCAGCCGGCCCGCGCTGCACAGGCGGTTAGGACACGGCTTGCCTGGAGGACAAGCATCATGCCAAATTAGAATACAAAACACGAATGGGTTCTTTAGGGCCTGTTGCACTAAACTCCCAGACAAAAATCAAATTTAAGTGTGATTTCTCCCAACAAATCAAAAAATTGGTTACATATAAGTATCTACGTAAATCAGCTGATGTACCTTCTCATTTTTCCTGTTCAAATTCCATCATACATTCCATTTCCGAAAAATATTTAAACGAGGTCCTTACAAGAATTAAGCAATCAAATTTGATGTGTCAATCAGATATCGATTGGAGGTTGGTGCAACAAGTCCTTATTCTTAAAATTGGTTACTAAGAAACAAACAATAAATGTACCTACACAGAAGTCACCAGTGAGCTATTTCACACTAAATCATCCCCCCATGCTTGATTGGCTTATTTTTAATTTGAATCAAACATGACCTTTCGATGAAATTGTCTTATGAATCACATGTTACACAATCTGAGCTGAGAAAAAAAACGTAAAATACGGGAATGTGAGAGTTGTTTTAATATTTTCATTATCAATTTCTAGTTCTCTGCTGATAGGATGGATGGGATACCCAGCTGGTGTAGTTTGGCTTAAAGTTTCCGTGGTCAGTAAGAAGAAGGTAAGAAAGAAAGTAAGAAAGAAGGTAAGAAAGAAAGTAAGAAAGAAGGCATGTTGTTACCTTGCTGCTTCTTCCTGGCCTTGTCGCAGATGGCGGGCCGCAGGTGCACGCGGTCCCCGCTGGGCAGCTTGCAGCGCGCCGAGCACACCAGCACGCCCAGGCAGCTCTTCTTCAGGATGTGCACGTTGTGGTTGTTGGTGTTGCGCATGGCCCAGCCTGACCCAACAATAACAATCACGTGTTACAAGATATTTCACATTCATAATGTTCACTGATGGACACGGAAATCGGAACCACCGGCGCCATTTTGTAAAACGTCCCGCGTATATACCGCACGTTTAATAATAAAGAGCAATAACTCAAAAAACATGAATGTTGGGAAATCACGTTTGAAGTTCAGACAGCCAGTACAACTTGTATGGGATAAAAAAGACGGCCGATGTTTTATCTCGGTCATATTCGTCCAAATTGAACGGCTGTCGCATTCTACCTATTCTTCTCGCATTGTTCTTGCGTTTTATTACAAAATCTCGATTTCCCCAATTTTCGAGTTATTTCTCTTTATTATTAAACGTGCGATATATTGATATTAAAAATATATGATTGAAATGATGACAACAAGGTCGTGGTAAAAATGAAGGATTATTTTAAATGAGGCGATTGTTTTTTGATCAGATTTCTCCGATCACAAATAAGACTTGTTTGTGTTGGCAGAGCTAGCTGTAACATGATGACCTGGGGAATCTTGCATCAGGATGACACCACGCTCTGCGAACGCGGGGCCCAACAGTCCATGGATCATCTCCGAAACTGTCTGGCCTGCCCAACAAGCTGCTCACTGGCCGACCTAATGGAGGGTAGTGATGGAGCGGTGGAGGTTGTCCAACACTGGGCAAAATAGTGTAGCGTCTGACTCAACGAAGAATAAGAAGTTAGTAACCTGATGCATGTCTCTTGGCCTCCTCGCTGTGTGGCGGGTAGACCATGCGGCAGTGGCCATCCGCCCACTCCCCGAAGGGGTCAAAGGCGCTGACCCTGGGCACTGCGGTGTCGTTGATGTCCCAGTCTGGAGAAGAGCCGGAGGTGCAGGAGGCCTGGGGCTCCGCTGCCGCCTGGCCGGCCCCCTGGGGCGCCTGCTGGGGCAGGGGCCGCGGCGTGCTCATGGCCTGACACGGGGACGCCGTGCGCTTCCTGGAACATCATGCTAGTATGAGATATCAGATAAGATAAGAAGTAGGGAGGAGAGAGGAGATGAGCTGGGAAGACATGAGGCTGTGAGGAAAGGAAGAAAGAAGAGATGCGCCAAAACGAGAAAGGAGGAAAGAAGAAATGAGTTAAAAATACATGAAAGAATGGAGGAAGGAGGACAGTAGAAATAAGCTCGATAAATAGACTTGAGAAAATAAGGAGGAGGAAGTAAGACAGAAGACTGAGATGAGCTAGAAAGTCATGTAAAATTGAGGAATGGAGGAAGAAGATAAGAATGATGAGATGGACTAAAAAGACATTAGAAAATGAGGATATCAGGGAGGACGAAAGATGATGGATAATTGTTATCAATAAGTTAACCAGCTAATGATGACAAGAGAAAAGGAACAGCCTTAAATTTTGAAGTTTAATTGGATCGTTCATGGAAACGTCGCTACATCGGAAGATGACAATATTGATCACGTAGCTTTTGTCTACATCACAAAGATACCTTATATGGCAGAGGATATCGAAACCCCCCGCCCCCCCGTTAACAGAATTTTTATGGACAAATTGAATTTTTTAAATTATGTGTCCACCCCCCGTCCCGTCAACAGAATTTTTATGGGCAAAAGTATATGTCGATCTCCTATTCATAAATTTTTGCTAAGTCGATCTTCTAAATAAAAGTATGGGCACCCCTGTTATATGGCGTTTAAAGTCTCAAAACCAACATAAATATCAGCACCTATTCACGAATGAAAATGCGTTTATAAGATGATAACTACACTCATAATTTCTCAAAATATACTTATAGGTTGGTATGAGGCTGACCATCCATACTGTACAAAATGGTTCACTTTGCCAATGCCACCCCTATTTCAGAGAAGGCTGGCACAAGTTGCAGGATGTGTGTGTATTCATTTGCGGGTTGGATTTTAATTCGCAGGTACACATGTTGCAGCATTTGTTAGCGCGAACTTACACGAACCTGCTTGTAGGCATACATTAAAGATGAGCCTTAAATGCCAATATATCTTTACAACTTATAGGATTATAGATCAACATGGCACACACATATTTTTAGACTTTTGTTCCCATTGACAGATGTCACAAAATCTTTACAGTTGTGCTTTGATTTTAATTCATTCACAAAAATAAAATAAAACGGTCTCTGTTACTATGTAATTGATTAATGATTTCCAGATACAATACTGACAATACAATTGCACCAATACATGTGATTAAACAATTAAAGCAACGCAATCCAAATACTCAAAAGTATTCGATACTAAATATCAATTATCTTCGTACATTTCAACGGGAACGTTTATCATTCTTTCCATTCTACAGGTTCCTACTTTGTGAATGCTCGTGTAATTATTTCATTTTTTTTTGCTACGATGGATTGATTGTGAAAAATATTTGTTGGCATAAATATAAACCAGTGGCGGAGGGTATTTTTTTTTTTTTTTTTTTTTTATTATTATTCAACAAACAGAACAATACAATAATGGATACGATAGTAATTTGTATAAGAAAAAGACAATAATATAGCGTATTGCTCCAATTACATGTTGATATTAAGATATACTATGATAAAACAGCAACATGATACAACAGTTACACTCTTATCAATAATTAAAGTAATAAATAAAATAAAAAATAAAAATTAGACGTGCACATTTACCTTTATATTAAATAAACTTTACAAAATTTTATCAAATTTACAATTAATAGATCTACCCACAAAATTACAATAGTGATATATTTCATAGCAAATAAAATTATTATGAAAGTAAATTTAATTTAATTTCAAGTTTTTTTTTTTTCAATTTTTTGTAATTTAATTTCAATTTTTCTGGAGTGTAGTCGTTTATAAATAAAACTAATTTATGAAATAGTTCCTTGACTTATAGGTTGGTATGCGGCTGACCACCCATGCTGTAAAAATGGTTCACTTTGCCAATGTCACCCTTGTCTCGGGGAAGGACGGCAAGAGTTGCAGGGTGCATGTCCATTTGAGATTTGGCTTTTATGTTGTAGGTTCACATGAGGCATGTGCAAGCGCGAACTTGTACGTGTCTGGTTGTGAGAATGCATGTAATGTGAACCTCCAATGTAACATATCTTTGCAACTTAGATTAGATTAGATTAGAAATGAAAATAGCCCCTGCAACTTTTGCCGACCTTCCTTGAAACAGGAGTGACATCGGCAAAGTGAAGCATTTTTTACAGTAAGTTTAAGACCACATATAAGTAAAGGAATATGAAAATACGAACAGGTGGGTCTTCAATCTCTATCTAAATAACTTCTAGATTTCTCAGTCTTCTTTCGATAGAGTAAGTGTAAAAAGATCCCTGACGACAGCGTGGTCTCAGTGGGTTTGATTATTATTGGATACTTTTCCTCCCGTTTCTCATTTTTTTCTCATTCTGTTTCCTTTCTTTACGTGATGATTGAGTTAATAATCTTTTTTTTCCCTATTCATTTTCCTCATATTACTTGCCTGTAATTCTTTTTTTCCTTTTTAGCCGAAGGTAGGCTGTCAATTAAATTATGTCGCAGTGTACAAAGTTTGCAAACTTTGCAGGTTTGTTAATTGTCTTAATTATATTCTTGTTCATATCGACGATTAAAAGTATTCTTGTTCATATCGACGGTTAATTTTGGTCAAAAATGAGTTATGAATACAGAATACTATTCTACTCGAAATTTTCCGTTCTTTCTAATGCGCTAACTCCCATAGCGCTACGATGATTTTTGTGTTGCTTATGCTCAAGCAAAAACTGCGTTTTCGAAGTATGGTGTTCGACAAGGTTTTGGCCTTTTTTTATCCTAAAGACGCTTGTGACATAAAAAAAATCGTAAAGCATCGTAAAACCGCATTAATAGGAATGCCTTTATTTTTTTTTTATTTTAGAGCTGTTTTGATTTTAACGATTTGATTAAAAATTAAAAAAGTTTTGCCATTTTTCTGCAATGTCAAACTTTAAACTGCTTTCCTGAATAATTTAGTTGATGTCGCTTATGCCCTACTGCCTTTTAACCGTCGATATATTAACAGTTTATTACTATTTTTTTGCCAAAATAAACAAAAATAAAAGAGAAGCCGATGTGAATCGCGTTATATCGAGTCGACCGTGCGCCACTGCCATGCCATAGACAAATCTCTTGTTTATTCTGCTTTCTAACGCCACAATATTCGGTTAGCGTTATTTATTGCTCTCGCCCATGAGAATTGAATCATTACAATTACTTAGGAATAAATCACGATCATTCCTACGAGCCGTAAGTGTGTTATTATGGGAGAATGATTTTCTCTCGTAAATCGGCCGAATGTGTAATTTACCTCCTACCCAGAGGATGCACTGCATTCTCTGGAATAAGCCATCATGAAATTTGTAAAAAAAAAACGTGACGTGATTCAGCTACACATATAGTGTAACTTCCCACATATATCTACCTAAGGGGGCCGGTCTTACGCCTACCAATTCAGTTGAAGTGGAGCTTTCCTAGCTTCCGAGAGGGTTGGTATTCATTTCGTGTGAAGGCCGAGTAAGGCTTGCCGGTATTTTATTTTGAGTTTTGAAATAAACACTGGCACGGGAAATCATTTTTGGCACACTCGTTGGAAATCGAATTCGAGCTCTCGGCTGGAATGCAAGCACTCTACCAACTGAGCTATCGACTGGACATTATGAAGGCATAAGTACATTCAAAATTCATATTAAATGCAAGCCCACAAACAGACACGTGTAAATTCACGCTTACAAGTGTATTTAAAAAATTTAATCCAAATCTCAAATGAACATACACCCCGTAACTTTTGCCGATCATCCCTGAAATAGGGGTTGACATTGGCAAAGTGAACCATATTTTACAGTATCTATGGTTGGTCAGTCTTATACCACCAACCTATAAGTCTACAACAACTGGGTCTTGCTTGAGAATTGGCGCTTGGTAGCGACGACGACCAAGCTCGTAAAAAGGTCGATAGCTCAATTGATAGAATGCTTGCATTCCATGCCGAGAGCAAGGGTTTGATCTCAAGGTTTACTCAGCCTTCACAAGAAATGAGAACCAGCCCCCCCTTTGGGAGCTGGGAAACCCCCACTTCAACTGAAAAGTGGTTGGTGTGAGGCCGGTCCCCTTACCCGTAAAAATAAATAGGTCCCGAATCGCCACATGCAATCTCTTCGGGGGATAACGCAGGCAAGAAGTTACACTATATGTGTAGCTTAGTTGCGTTTATAAGTCAAGGAATACAAATAATAAAAGACAAAATTGATTACGTAAAAATGAATTTAAAAACAGATGAAAATATTATTTATTGGTCGTGTACCCATGTGTGGTGTATGTTTTGTAATCTGGGGCAGGCGTTGTGTTGCAACAAGACTATCGGGTTAAAGCACTGCTTGGGAAATGACAATATTTACATACGGCTGTTTTTTTTTTAATTTTGTCTTAATGCGCCCACACACTTTCCTTGAGACGTATCGTATTGATTTAGGTGCGAGGCGGATTGTAGAAAAAAACTAACAAATTAATTTCGTGCCATCGTGGTGTCTTCGTGTTTTATTGAAATCTTTATTATTATTAGACCGAGAAAGGTATGGATGGACCAAATATCCGAAATTGCGAATGAATGGAATATCCAGAGTCATAATAAAAGAAGAGCCTGTATGAAGAAGGTTATGACTCTGGAGGAAATGAAAGAAGTATGTAAGGACAGAAAGAAATGGCGGTTGATCTGTAATGTTAGCGGCTAGGGTTTATTAAAGTGAAATTTGTTTTATGTTTTAGTTTTTGATGACCATATATAATATTATTATTTATTGATTTAAAAAAATGTAATTTGTCGTGTATGTTCCTTGACTTATAGGTTGGTATGCGGCTTACCACCCATGCTGTAAAAATGGTTCACTTTGCCAATGTCACCCCTGTTTCAGGGAAGGACGGCAAGAGTTGCAGGGTGTATGTCCATTTGAGATTTGGTTTTTATGTTGTAGGTTCACATGAGGCATGTGCAAGCGCGAACTTGTACGTGTCTGGTTGTGGGAATGCATGTAATGTGAATCTCCAATGTAACATATCTTTGCAACTTAGATTAGATTAGACGTATCATTCTTCACGCTACCTACTCGTGATCTAGCAACAATCCCACAAGGAGTGCCACCCGAGGTATGCTTTTTTTTTTTTTTTTTTTAAGAAAATCCTGTGCGGGAGACTCCCTAGATTCTGAAGACTCTAGGGGTCTATGACACTTGTTGTAGTGCCGCAGAGGTGTACGAGCTTGGTCGTCGCTACAAAGCGCCAATACTCAAGCAAGACCCAGTTGCTGTAAGGCTGGATGGACCCTTGGTGACCGGTCATTGGTAAAGGCTTATGAATTCTTCAACCCAGCGAAGAGCACATTCGAAATATTAATAAATTAAAAAATGCTATCAGTAACATTGAACCATTTACTTTTAGAGTCATGGGCACGCCTCTGACCTAGAGGTTCTTGTTTTGTCGTGCCGTTGCTTTTACTTTACGGGAAGGCCTTCCGCCACTTGAGAAAATATATAAGTTTGCATGAGCGTTCATGCGCTGTGGGTCCTTCTGACACATACATACAGGACGGGTACGAGGAGGGTTTGAACACACCTACTGTATAAATCTAGTTATGTAGGTACAACGTCCCCAGTGCTTGTTTGGCGTATCTATCATTTGATTAAAAGATGACCTTTAAATGGAATTGTCTTAAGAATCACATTCGACACAATCTAAGCTAAAAAACAACGTAGCACACGATCATGTTAGAGTGCTGTAAATATTTTAAAAATCAATTTTCAGAACTCATACGACACATAGTTTCAGTGCACATACAAACATTGTTAATGTGAAATTATCTCTGTTGGAGATAAGACAAACCAGCACTAAGGTGATGACATACCTACCGCATGTGGCGAGTGAGTCTATTTATTTTTACAGTTAAAGGGGCCGGCTTCACGCCAACCACTTCAGTTGAAGTGCGGGTTTCCCAGCTCCCGAGGGGACTGATTCTCGTTACATGTGAAGGCTGAGCAAATCTTGCCGATAAAAGTATTTTATGCAGGTTATTCTTACTATAAAAAAAGGACCAAAGCCCCCTGTAGCGTTAGAAGTGAACCGACCGTTGTACAGTGCACGTATAAAGTATGTCTGTACGTGAACCGAATCTGAAAAATATATGTGTAAAAGAAATTTCCGCAATTTTAATTAAATTGAAACCTCGAAAAACATAAAAATAGAATATGTGTTCATGACTACCTTCAAATTTTTATATTTTTCTTAAAATTTGTGTTTTGTTTACTTATAGTTACAAATCGGTAAAAGCTGAAAAAATATTCACAATGAAATTACGAGTAGATAGGCGTGTTTACTAATTACGAGTACAACCTAAACCTTACAATGTTTACTTAAGTGTTTCCATAGATAGGTCAGTAGCTTTGTATGGGTTGCACAAAACTACTAACAAATAGTAGGCTGTTGCGTCTCATTCACGTCTTGGGGCATCCATTGCGGTACCAAGGGCAGGCCCAGATTAAGATCATTGGGGGCTCTGGTGCGGGAAAAGTTAGGGGGTCCACAACGACCCCCCTTATTCGGAACAGAAACGATTATCGACGGTTTTGCAATTACTTTTTGGGAAATCTATTTGAGAGGTCTATGACACTTGGTGTGGAAAAATATGTTGAAATATTATTCTTTACATTTTCATACAAATCGCCATGGGAGTCTTTGGTCCCACAGGCCCCTTTTGATTTAGACCCCAAAGTAAATTAAAAGTTAACATGCTCTTTAACTAATTTCTAGTAAGTCTTTGAGGGCCCCCTTGGTCGCGAATGCCTTGAATACCCAAGTTTCCGAACAAATTTATGCTAATAGCATACCTTGGGTGGCACTCCTTGTGGGATCGTTATTTACTAGTTCACTGGTAGTAGGTACGACATTTGATGCAGGGAACTGTGTCTTGCCCTTTTTTTGAAGGAATATTTTTTCATACAATCTTTATAAAAGTCTCCAGGGGCGTCTTCGGTCCTGGATGTATAAATTAAAGCATATTTTTCTTAAACGTCTAGGGGGCCCCTAGGACGCTGAGCCCCTGGTTCGTTGGTACCGCTCGAAGCGCCCTTAGTCCGGGCCTGAGTGTGTTAGAGTTGCACCTGGTCATTGCTCCCTTGCACAGGAGCCATAAGTCATGACACACGCCAGCTTGTGGGTATTATGAGCCCTACGGGGAATCGAACCGTATGCGCTGTGACAGCGCTCACGCCCCATTGTCCAAGGGTGGACGGGTATTAGCAAGAGCACGCAACGCGCTGCAATACATTTTTTTTGTAATTCTAGAAATTTTGAATGAAATATTTTTAGCAACAAAGAAAGAAGTATGTAAGGATAGAAAGAAATGGCGGTTGATCTGTAATGTTGGCGGCTAGCGTTTATTAAAGTGAAATTTGTTTTATGTTTTAGTTTTTTTTGATGTCCATGTCCATGTTTATATTATATTATTGTTTATTAATCTTAAAAATGTAATTTGTGATGTTTGTTCCTTGACTTATAGGTTGGTATGCGGCTGACCACCCATACTGTAAAAAAATGGTTCACTTTGCCAATGTCACCTCTGTTTCAGGGAAGGACGGCAAGAGTTGCAAGGCTTATGTTCATTTGAGATTGGGTTTTTATATTGTAGGTCCACATGCGGCATGTGTTAGCGCGAAATTATACATGTCTGCTTGTGGGAATGCATTTAATATAAATCTTAAATGATATATATCTTTGCAGCTTAGATTAGATTAGATTAGATTAGAAATTTTGAATGAAATATTTTTAGCAACAAAGATCAGTTTTGGAATGTACCTACCGTATGTGTTTAAATACTATTTTAACATTTTAATAGTTAAATTGCATTAGAAGCTTCTACAACTGGTGGAAAAAAACGTGTATGTCTAGTTGAGATGTTCTCAGAAAGCTTTTGTTGATGCACAATTTTGTATTAAAAATTGTGTATGATTATATTTCAATTGAAATACTTGGTTAAAAAATACGTAAAAGAGCGATAGAACTATACTTTAACCTTTTTTTGTATTTAATAATTCATTCTCACTTGAAAATCGTTAAATTATTTAGTTTCCCTAATAGATCACCTACTTACATTGACGCCAAATAGTTTTTTTATAGAGTTAATGAATGCAAATATAATTATTTTAAAATATTGAGAATTTGTGTATTAACATTGTGAAGATTTATTTAAAATTAATTTATCAAATTAATTTAACAGAGTAAGTACTTAAATTAAGTTGTCCTGTTGATAATGATGTGATAGCATCGAAAGCACTCGAGGAAATAAATCAATTCGTGAAGAAAAACTTTGTGTTTTATTTTAACTTTAGTAATTATTTTAGTCGAATTACTAAAGTAAAATAAATGTAAACTAGAAAAAAATTATGAGACATTAATCTCAAAAGTAAAAAAAAAACACCATTCACCCATAACATAAAATAAGATAATTTAATAATATTTTTTTGTAATCGAATTGTAAGTCATATTGTTCATTTGCAGTTGGCAAATTCCAAAAATTCAAAACACATTGCATGACCGCATTGTCCCGCAACAAATAGCCATTCATACTTGGGATTCCTTACAAAAAGACACGTCTAAATAGGCGGCAAGTCTTCACAAAGGTACGAAATCAAGACGTGGACACGAGTGTTAGCTATTGTCGCCTATTTGCAGACAGGGGTGACAGCTTAACGCACGCTTCCTGCTTCGTTAAGTACTTCCGGCCTCTTCTATCGCGGTTGTCTCTTTCTCTGGTTTCGCACAATATAAGAGCCAATAAATAAAGTCATCGGACGTGAATGCAAGGCACAGATTTTTTTTGTCCGTCGAGTTTTATCCTGTCAATGAAGTTGTAAAATATTGTGTGTTGGATTTTACACGGGGAATTTGAGTTGAATGGGCGAGTGGTAGAGATTTATTTATTTCTTTGAAATAAGATATAGGTACTAAACTACTTAATTCAGAATGTAAAAGGTATTATAAATTTGTTAAAGAGGTGGGATTATTGTACCTAGATGTCCAAATTCCCAATTTTTTGATCTGTAAAAACTGTTTCTCTTCTTTTATCAATATTTATTTATGTGAATAAATGTGTTCCCGCTTAGAGCATGAACGACGTATGTGGAACTTCCGTGGTTTATGCTCGCACTTTTATGTGCATCCCATATTTATTACACTTGATATCTCAGTAACTATGAGTCCGAGGACTCCAATATTTTTACCACTTATAGAACAGCTAAGTATAAGAATTTCTGCATCATTAACTCAAAAACGCAAAAAAGTGGACTTCCGTACAGAATTTTTCATGAAGTTGGAACATTTTTTAAATTTTGAATACTTAGTAGAACCTTTTCTCGGCGAGCAAACGTCTTGTATGAGATTGCCGTCCTTAGCAACCAATAACAAAGTAAATTTTCAGCAACGCGAGAATCTGATAATATTTTTGACCTCACGACATGTTTGTTAATCACAATTAAGAAAAATATTGAGGTAATAGAGGCTCCTTCTAAATCATTTTTAAAAATACAAAATTCCAAATTATTATCTAATCAAAAATTAAGAATAATAACGATTTAAAAACAAACCTACCTACTTGTTTTTAATTTTTTTAGCGTTTGTGTCTTTAACAATCTTTAATCTTAATTTAAAAGGTATATTTATATATATATATTTATGAAATCCTGTGCGGGAGACTCCTTAGATTCTAGAAACTCCCTAGATTCTAGAGACTCTAGGGTTCTATGACACTTGTTGTAGTGCCGCAGAGGTATACGAGCTTAGTCGTCGCTACAAAGCGCTAATACTCAAGCAAGACCCAGTTGCTGTAAGGCTGAATGGACTTTTATGGTTCATATTTAATGCATGCTCACAACTAGGCGCATGTAAGTTCATGCATTTATATGCTACATGTGTAGATACAAAATAAACCACACCCCACATGAATATAACCTTCCGCCTTTCCCTGGTGACCTGGAAACCGTGGTGGCATTGGCATAAGTGAACCATGTTTTTACAGCATGAGGGGTTAGCCTTATACCAACATATTCGCCACAAAATAAGTTTGTAACACTGAAAATTCGTTTTTATGTACAAAAAAGTTATAAGAAATAAAATATTGCAACACTTTTTTTATTAGGTACCTATCTGTTCTTTTTTATCATCAAAAACACACATTTTGGTCAATCGACCATCATCACGATATGCTAAAACTGAAAGAATAATTTTTAAGCAATCGTTTACTAAAAAGTCGAAAACATAAAACACTAGAATGGGAAAAAGTAACTTTGTTCTGTTTTTATCAATGTGTTTTTCATTATATTGTTAGATATCGCATGTGTTTTTGTTGTTAAATTAAATGTATTATTGTTATCCACATTGTAAGATGCTGTTAAATCGACTGCCCCAAGGAAGACAGCACTAAGTCAAAAAAGATAGTTTTGCAGGAAAGCCAATTGAATGTTATTTATTCCATGGAGAACAATGCCTAAACTATTTTTTACATTCATTTATTAACGAATTTAAAAGAGATAGAGACACGGCTGTCATCTTGGAATGAAGATAATGATTTTCTACTCTCAGAAATGGAAATAAGTACAAAAACCTCAATTTCTGAGTAACTGCCTCCTTCCTTGGAGCAGTCGAAATATGGATAATCACATTACAAATGCACTAGATACTTAAAAATAAATTAATAAAAAATATAAATTCACTCACAAAACTACCATTGCAGGAAGATCTGAGTAAAAATCCTTGCCAATATTGACGACAAATCACTTTTCCTTTATATCACAACATTAACTTCAAATCAATTCTATAACTTCATAAAAGTCTAACAATAAACGTCTTTCACACTAAACAATGCTTTTTGTATGTTTTACGTAAATTTAATTTGATTATTTGGACGCGGGCGCACGCGCGACTGCTCCGTGTGACTGTCGAACGACAACTGCCGTGCGATGAAGGCTTTCCGGGCCACTTCATCCCCGTTAGTGTGGACCAATCAGAGAGCGGAACAGCGGCAAGCCACGCCCAACGACCAATAGGAGGCGTTGTTCTAATCGTAGGTGGAGGGGATCGTAGAGCCTTTGTTTGTCTTTGCTCTACGATGCGATGGTGGAGAATTGAGGAACAACCTGAAATTTTTGGGAGAACGAAAAGAGTAGGTACTACTCATGAAACAGCATATTTTTTTCTTGTAATCTATAATCTAAGTTGCAAAGATGTATTACATTTAAGATTAATATTAAATGCATTCCCATAAACAGACACTATATAAGTTCGCGCTTACACATGCCGCATGTGAACCTGCAATAAAAAAACCCAATCTAAAATTAATATAAGCCCGGCGACTCTTGTCGACCTTACATAAAACAGAGGTGGCATTGGCAAAGTGAACCATTTTTCACAGTATGGGTGGTCAGCCTCATACCAACCTATAAGTCAAGGAATAATAAATCGTAATAATAATAATATAAGGATGATTTATTTGGTGAGCACTGTTTTTATGTAAATCACACCTCAAGAGCCCACTGTGGTTGTCGCTATAAAAACCGCCAATTCTCAAGCAATACCCAGTTTATGTAATGCTGAATGGCCCTTTGGTGATCGGTCTTTAATAAAGGGGTATGATTTTTTTAACCCAGCGAAGAGCATAATATCTTAAAATAGTTTTGGGCTTTGCAGTGATTTTAGCCTTGATTTTTTCATTTACGAGTCCAAAGTGTTACCACTAGACTACGGACCGGCAAAAATAATTGTTGTTAAAAATATATGTTATTGTATCAAAATAAAGTAATTTAAATAATATAGCGCTATGCACTCATAAACTGTAGGTCGAGAACTCTATTCCCGAGGTCAAAAAATTGTCATTTACTCTTCCTTGAGTTGAAAAAATTATCTACTGTTATCAAAAACCGGTTACAAAGGTTCATCCAGCCTAGTGAATTATCTATTTATGTTAGTAATTTTTCATAAAAACAGACAGAGTTATGTTTGAGGTAAAGAATTACCCTTCTTAAAATATTTTATATAAACGCCACCCCTAGCGGAATGGCGACAGAGTTGCAGGTACAGTTACCATTTGATCTGAGCTAAGAAAAAGCGTAAAACACGATAATGTGAGAGTTGTTTTCAATATTTTTCAATAGACACATTGGTCCAGTCCACATTCAAACATTGCTCATGTGAAATTACCTCTGATGGACATAAGACAAACTAACATTAAGGGGATAAACTTGTTTTCTCATCTGCATCAAACTATGTGTTTACAAAGTTAAATAAACTACAGCTATTAACTTTAATACGATTTTTTCATAATTTAATTGTGGTGGAAATGACAATATTTAGCATTAAAAAAATAAAATGATAAGTTAAAGAGGCAACTTAAATTCGCCAACCAACTGTAACCAATCAGGCCCATCAAGCAAAAATGAGTTGTGATTATATTCCTCACTCGCAGTCTGATAACAATTAAATTAATTGGTTAATGATCGATCTACAAGCAGATTTCTGCATGCCAGGCTCTAAAGACACCTTGAAGGCTGTGGTTTGGTTAATCACCAATGTAAACCTCCTACAGATGAACACTTAACACTCCTGCATATCCTGCCGCCGTTCCATTAGGGGTGGCCGGTCCCTCCACAAATGCGTCTCCACTTTTTTTTCTCTTTTAGTATATCGCTGCCTTAGTTCTTGTTTGCCGTATAGAGCATTCAGCTAATTTTACATGAGCAATGTTTGCATGTGTATCTACTGGACCAATGTGTCTTATGAAAACAGGTAATTGATTTACAAAATATTTAAAACCATTCTCACATTATCGAGTTTTGCGTTTTTTCTTAGCTCAGATTGTATAGAACTTGATTCTTAAGACAACTGCATTAAAAAGTCATATTTGACAAAATTGGTCTATACGGCAAACAAGAACTAGGGAAGCGATATGTCTTGCATCTCTTCAACATTCATCACTTTCTTCATACATACATACTCTTCTCTTATGCTCACTCTGCATGTTCCATCCTTTCGCAATCTCACCTATTTGAACTATCCATTCCTTCCCCTTCCACACTTCCCTCTGACACTTCCTCCTACTTGTCCTTTTCTTTTCGACATGTCCGAACCATCTCAGTGTGATTTTTTGCACTTTCGTTCTCAAATGCTCTTTTCTACCACACTCATTCATCATCCAATCATTGCGAACTCTATCATTCATCGTCTTTCCAGCCATTGTTTTCAGCAAAGCCATTTCAACAGTACATAGGTGACCGGTCGATATCTCAGTTGGTAGAGTGCTTGCATTCCATGCCGTGGGCTCGGGTTCGAATCCCACCGAGGGTGTCAGAAATGATTTCCCGTTTCGGTGTTTATTTCAAATCCCAAAATAAAAAACCGGCAAGGTTTACTCAGCCTTCACTAGAAATGAGTATCAGCGCCCTTGAGAGCTGGGAAACCCCCACTTTAACTGAAGTGGTTGGCGTAAGGCCGGCCCCCTTACCTGTAAAAAAATAGGTTCAACCCGCCACATACGACCCCTTCGGGGATAACGCGACAAGAAGTTACACTATATGTGTAGCTTAGTTGCGATTTAGTTGCGTTTAAAGGTACTTTACTCAGTCATGAAAAAGAGGTGTTTTTTTGGTGTAGGTACTTATATTAATGGTTACATGATAGAACAGCACAATGACAAAACAGCACATGGATTTGCATCACATGACGAACAACACATGAAAGTACGTCACATAACAAAACATCACATCACAATGAAAATACACCACAAGACATAACAACACAATGACGAAACACAGGAAAGTATGATGATGAAATTCCCTTGTGTCTCCATTAGAATTCCTCTCAGTTTTTTTCAAATTTTCTCACGCAAGATTGTTGAATTTTGAATCGTCGTGTGTACGAGGTAAGCTTTTTTGCATGATCTGTGTCATTTGCTCACAGATTCTGATTCGCGAGTATTGTCACGCTACAAGTGTATAATTCTACTTAAATTAACAACAAACCACGACTGAGTTTACGGCTGCCATTAATTTTTAACACGACCTGCTTGGCTTAATGCTCAATTTTAATGAACCAACAGGCATGTAGTGTTTTTATTAACGAAAATAATACGCTTAATGTGTCATTTGATGAAATACTTCAACTTTATAATTGGGTGTTAATTTAAGGCGATTTAAGGCAGACACCTAAATTATAAAGAGATTAATATAAACTGTGTGTGGATTTTATTAAGTGTGTCTTGATTTTAAGATGAAACGCAAAGGAAAATCACGCTTAATTGTGAGTTAAAGTAAATAGCAAAACCTGCTGCTTCTTATTTGTTAAGAATGTTTTAAAAGTAATTTTGTTTAACTACTCATTTGCATACTTGCTAAATTACTATCAGCTTTTGTATCGCACTCTTTCTATGTATTGTTTTCTCAGCCAGTGATCTTGCCATCTTTTTGTGGTCTACCAGACATAATATTTGAAGAATCTTTTCTGAGCTTTCAATGCCCTAACAAATTTCTTTGTCCGATCGATAGCTCAGTTAGAGTGCTTGCATTCCATGCCGAGAACCAGGGTACGAATCCCATCGAGGGTGTCAGAAATGATTTCTCGTTTCCGTGTTTATTTTAAACCCAAAATAAAAGTTCCGGCAAGGCTTACTGAACCTTTACAAGAAGTGAGTAGGTACTATCTCCTCGGGAGCTGAGAAACTCCCACTTCAACTGAAGTGGCTGCCCCCTTTACCTGTAAAAAATAAATAGGTTCCACTCGCCACATGCGAAACCCTTCGCGGATAATGAAGCAAGAAGTTGCACTATATGTGAAGATCTTTGTCATGATGTTTTTAATCGCAAAAGCTTCACTCTAAGTTTCTTAATTGGACCCCCTCTCATAATCTATCTGACGTGTATGTATAGGTATTGTTGGCCTAGTCATCCCCCCAAGTCTCCACTTCCTCGCTAACTAAGCTTAATTGATATTGGTGGGAACCTCCAGGGTTGGAGGAGGAAACGCGAGAAGCCGTTGCACAAATACCCCCAGCCCAACACTGACTAACTACATACTCTCTTCATTACAACAATACGTGAAGGGGCGGCCACTTGCGGCTCCGGTTACGAAATTACATAACACCACAGAAATATTAAAGCATCATTACATATCGGCGGTTAAAAGGATATAGGGCATAAGCGACAGCAACTAAATTGTTCGGGAGAGCAGTTTAAAGTTTGAGATTGCAGAAAAATGACATAACTTTTTTATATTTTTTATCTAATTTTTATTTAAATAAAAAAAAAACAAAGTCATTTATTGGTTTTCCTATGTATGTGGTTTTACGATGTTTTACGATTTTTTTATGTCACAAGTGCCATAAGGACAAAAAAAACGAATAATTTCGTCGGTTACACCAAAACCATACTTCGAAAACGCAGTTTTTTGCTTGGGCATAAAAGACAAAAAAGTAATCGGAGAGCCATGAAAGTGAGCGCATTAGAAAGAGTGGAAAATTAGAAGAATAGTTAGAATAGCATTCATAGCTCATTTTGACCAGAATGTCGCTTATGCTATATTTCCTTTTTTACCGTCGATATGTTATTTAGTATGTAGGTATTCCTTGGCTTATAGGTTGGTATGAGGCTGACCACCCATACTGTAAAAAATGGTTCACTTTGCCAGTGTCCCCCCTGTTTCAGGGAAGGTCGGCAAAAGTTGTGGGGCTTATGTTCATTTGAGGTTTGAATTTTATTTGTAAGTACACAATCAGCATTAATTGTAAGCGCGAACTACACGTGTTTGTTTGTGGGCATACCTACATCTGAGAGCTTTGAATGAATATATCCTTGCAACTTAGATTATTATTATTATTATTATTAGGTAGTACCAAGATATAGAGGCCCTTTCCATTGAATTTGATTTGTTAATTTGAGTTAAATTGATCCATAAATTACTTTAGTTATTTTTAAATGAGGATGATTTTATTTATTTTTATTTTAGGGTATATGATAAAAGAGCACCGTTTTTGTGTGTGTCACACTTCGCGCCTACACATTTTGCATGTGTGCATACAGATAAAGAAAACCTCACATGGACATAAACCTTGCAACTCCTGCCGCCGTTCCCTGAACCGGGGTGGCATTGGCAAAAGTGAACCGATTTTTACAGCACGGGTGGTCAGCCTCGTACCAACCTATCAGTCAAGGAGCACAAAAAAATATAAATGATTTACAGAAATTCATAATGAGACACATTACAAATTAAAATTAAAATAAAGGAAAATTAAAATTAAAGTTAATAATAATAATACACTTAGAATTAATGCCCTAGCCGCCATTGTTGCTAGTTCCGATTGTTCGAAAGACAAATATACATTTGAACTCAAATTAAAATAATCTTAATTATTGTTCGCAAGGGCTGACAAAGAGGGTGATTACTACAGACTCACACAACTAAACAAAACGATAGACGCATAATCTTAACAACTACATACAAGTAGGTACTACCTATCCCCAGTATAAAACTTCTCGTGTTTACTTAACTATTGCGTAAACCAGAAAATGCATGGAAAATAAAACTGCGGCACTGGTGAGCTTTTTGGTTTCCTTACAGTTTTTTAAAATTTGAAACGTAATGTTTTACACATTGTCCCTCCAGTGCTTGTTTGGTTTATCTACAATTTGATTTTAATATGACATTTCAATGATTTTGTGTTAAGAATCACCACACACTACAACACTATGCAGCTAATACCCTTGCACCAAAGATTAGGACATCAACTGCCACATCACCAGCACCTCTGCCGTACTGTTTGAAATCGACGGAGTCTTCCGCACAGGATTCCTTTTAAAAAAAAACTACACAATCTGAACTAAGAAAAAAACGTAGAGCACGATATAATGTGAGACTGATTTTGAATATTTAAAAAATAAATTTCTAGTTTTCATAATATACATTGGTACAGTACCTACACTTAAAAAACATTGCTAAGAGTTTTAGGCTTACACTGCCGGCTGATGATGCTGGAGTGATGTTTTCCGGGATCTACTGCCGTGGCCTGTGGGAGCTGGAGCTTCCGGACGTTTCGCCCATGTCATCAGTTTCGTCAAGATCATCTTCATGTTTCACTTTCACGCTGAAAAAGCCCAACATGGGCAAAACGGCCGGAAGCTCCAGCTCTCATAGACCACGGCAACAGATCCCGGAAAACATCTCTCCAGCAAAAGCACTGCTCATGTGAAATTACCTCTGATGGATATAAGACAGACAAGCACTGAGGGCACATGGGGTATCTACATGCTTCATGTTGTAATTATTTAGATACGTATAAAGCCAGGCATGCGGGCGCACGAGGCTTGTGCGGCTTCTACTATTGGCTACGTTTCTTCCAGAGCCTTCCATTAACCCACTTATTGTATTGTCAGATAATTATTTTAATTAACAATTATTAGAAAATGTTTAGGTACACGTCAATGGATGCGTTAGGAGAGTAGGCAGCCATTGAAGTGAATTCCAGCAGTCAATTAAAAGATATATTAATGTGAATTTTAATTTGTGATACGGTAAAAATATGTCTATTGATCATCCAATACGTCAATCGAGAAATCATATGCGTTTTCTAAAAATATGTCTTTTTCTAGTATTAATTAAATCATATTTAGCACCGTCCGGTCGATAGCTTAGTTGGTAGAGTGATTGCATTCCATACCGAGAGCTCGGGTTCAAACCCCACTGAGGCTGTGAGAAATGATTTCCCGTTTCGGTGTTTATTTCTAACCCTAAAATAAAATACTGGCAAGGCTTACTCAGACTTTATAAGAAACGAGTACCAGCGCCTTCAGGAGCTCGGAAATCCCCGCTTCAACTGAAGTGGTTGGCGTAAGGCCAGTCTCCTTACCTGTGAAAATAAACGGGGATCCACTCCCCACTTGCGGCAAGAAGTTACACTCTTTGGCTTATTAGCGTCTATATTTATAGGTCTCTGCATGCGACTCCTCGCCACAACATTCTACTTAGAATATTCGAGCAAACACTCATACAAATTATTTAAGTGCCTACATCTAAAGACTTTACAGACACAACGCACATCAACTCACACAATTACACATTCGCATCAATATGATACGTCTTTTTTAATGTTAACAAAATAATGTCAAAGCAATTCATGAAACCTATACACGTGCCACTTGTGTTTACCTCTACCAAGCACTCTGTTTATTTGCATAATCTGTGAACTCGCGTAGGTACTTACCTGAGGGGTGGATCAGCCCCTGGTAGAGGGGACAAGCAATAGTCAAATAATCAACTCCCTCTAGGGTAAGATTAAGCTTTTGTGTGATTCGTTTTGTGATTAAATTCGCATTTGTTGGGCACACCAGTGAACCACCCTACCCGACTCTACAAATGGATTTTAATTCGTACCAGAAGGCAGGAGCGTAACCTTTCATGAACTATTTTATATATATGAGGATGATTTATTTATTTTAATTTTTTACATGATAAAAGAGCGTCTTTTTTTGTATGCGTCGCACCTCAAGGGCCCTCCCAATCACGAATGAGATATTTTATAAAGGTGCCGTATTAGTGCTCCCTTAAGAATGCCAACAGATCCGAACTATTCCAATAAACGTGTAGAATATCTTTGAAAATGATAATAAAAAGTTTGATATCGATCGGACCACAAACAAAATCGGTTATGTGCTGCGTACGGCTGCTCCCCTTGCCTGTGGAAATAAATTGATTCCACGTGCCCAAATGGCGCAGCGAAAAACGTCGCGGTTTTTTCTTCTTCTTCTTATGCTGCCACTTCTATCGAAGATCGGCGATCATCGTGGCTATGTTGACTTTGGATGCTGTGTAAGTTATAAGTTCATGCCTACATGTTTTTATGTTTTTGTTTCTGGAAATATCCATTCTAGAGTATGGATACGGAGAGGCGTCTCGTATGGTTAGGAACACGCGAGAATAGGCCTTGTTCACAAATAAATATAGGGTGCGGTTCTGTGAAGCTGCAGTCACCGCATTAACGCCATAGCTGTGAACCCACCAATACAGAAGCTACAGAATGAATCATAAATGTAATAAACTCGTAAAAAATAACTACTGTGATGCTGGAGAGATGTTTTCAGGGATCTGTTGCCGTGGTCTATAGGAGCTAGAGCTTCCGGACGTTTCGCCCATGTCTACGATGTCAGCTTCACAGTTTTCATCAAGATCATCTTCATCATCACACTTCACGCTGAAAAAGCCCATCGTTGACATGGGTGAATGGACGTCCAGAAGCTCCAGCTACCATAGTCCACGGCAACAGATCCTGGAAAACTTCTCTCCTGCATCATCAGCCGGCCGTGTAAGCCTAGAACTCTTATTCAAGAAATTAATTCGATTGCAATTTTATTAAAAGTGAATCCGAAATGAATCGTAACTATATGAGATTTCCGCCTATGCTTTCCAAAGGGGTAAACGCTTAGGGTTGACGTCACATTGCGACAGTGACGCGGGGGAAACGTTGGCGGATCTACTTGTATAATATAAAGTTGCACAACCCTCTGTGAGTTTGTCAACAACAGCTGATTTGGTGGCAAACACCCCTGTCCGCATGCCTACCCTCTCTACCCTCGACACAATAGATAACCTCCCCCCTTTTTACTTTGATCTCTACTCACTCGGAGCTTCCGTTCATTAAAAAGCTCTCAGCTTGAAGAGTGTAATGTTAATTGTAAATATGTGAACAGGAAGGCGCTTGTAATGTTGGTATCCTTTAATTATTTATTATTATTACTTTAGAGAAAAGAGGTTTACAATTGTAATTAATTGGACAGCAGTGCTTTTTATAGCCTCAAATGGCTATTATTTTGTTTATAAATGTATAATACTCCCGTTTCACAAAATTCAAGATATCGTCCAGGTAAAACTGAATAAGTGCTGATTCACTGATTTGAGAAAACATAGAATAAACCTTTAATGGGGTGTAACTTCATGTACAGGAAAAAATTAAAAAAAAAGTAAATTAGGCTGATTTATTTGGTGAGCGCTGTTTTTGTGTGTATCACATCTCAAGAACTCTCAAGTAAGTGAACTACATCTAAGGAAATGCTCATGAAAAGGTTCTAAACTACAGGATTTTTACACTCTTTGAATGTATTCTCTCTTAGAAAACAGGAAAAAAGTGCATTTATCTGAGAAACCCATGTTAGCTTTAGATGTTACTAATTCTGCTTTTACTTTCAAGGTATCGATATTATATACTCTGATTGCTCGGCCAGTTGTGTTTTACGGTTGGGAAGTCTGGAGTTTAACTAAACAATTTAAAAAATCTCTGCAAGTCTTTGAAAACAATATGCTTCGTCACATTCTCAGACCTGTACCTCAGGATGACAGATGACGTATCATACTAACATGGAACTGACGTACATACATAGTGTTATGTAAATATTAAAATAGGTATTAGTTATAGTTATAGGAATTCTGTATTATATTGTATGGGTAGGAATCATTGAATAAAAATACTTGAAGCATCGAGAAATAATGATTACTACGCCTTTCTGGAACTGTCTAGCGAATATAGATCTAGATTGTACTGTTTTGAAGAGTAGAAGAAGGGTGCGAGTTGCTTGCAGAGCCAGTATCCTACGAGCTTTACAACTACATTGAACTAAGTTAACCAGTGAACAGAAACCAAGTGTAATGGAATAGTCGAGACTACCTTTGTGAAAATAAATTATTAAAAGTGTAAAATAAACAACTGTATAAGAAGACCAGTATTTTTAATTGAAAGACTTTTGAACGCTAAATTCGTCACAATATTTACGGTGTTTCCATATATTTATCCTATTCATCTCTGGATCTATACGACTCAAATAATCTTAGTGCCTTTGGAACATATTTGTATGTTCAATTGTTTTGTCCGGTCGATAGTTCAGTTGGTAAGGTGCTTGCATTCCATACCGAGAGCTCGGGTTTAAATCCCACCGCGAGTGTCAGCAATTATTTGTCATTTCGATGTTTATTTCAAAACCCAAAATAAAATAAAACCGTTTACTCAGCCTGCACAAAATGAGTATCAGCCCCTCGTGAGCTGGAATACCGGCACTTAAACTGAAGCGGTTGGCGTAAGGTCAGCTCACTCGCCACATGCAAAACCCTTGGGGGATAACGCGGTAAAAAGTTGCACTATATGTGTAGCTTAGTTGCGTCTTGTACACCTTGTAAGGTCATCATCCTTTGTGACTTCAGCTCCTCCCCATACTGAGGGGAAAATACCACAACCACAAGTAATAGTTGGTAACTTGTGTACTCAAAGTTACAACCTAGGATTCCAACTAAACTACAGCGTTTACCAAGAAACGTATGGAAACTTAAACAGCGCCTCTGGTGAGTGTTCTAGTCTCAGTACATTTTTAGGAAAACTGCTAGTTTAATGTCTTTGTCTGGCAACCACCGAGTGCCAAGTTTACTGCTTATTTATACAGCCTGTGTAACGAGCGGTCAGGCTTTACAGCTGCAATAGTTGCAAGTTCAAGACTAAGCTGCATATATAGTTCAACTTCTAACAGCGTTTTCCTGGAAGGGTAGGTACGTATGTGGCGTGTCGAACATTTTTTTTAACAGGTATTTTTTTCTTGTCTAAGAGGTTGGTATGAGTCTGATCACTCATACTGTAAAAAATGGAACACTTTTGCCAATGCTACCCCGATTCAGAAAAGGTCGGCAAGAGTTGCAGGGCTTATGCTCATTTGAAATTGGGTTGTTAAGTCCGCATGCGGCATGTCAAAGTGCGAACTCGTACTGGAGAATTGGCGCTTTGTAGCGACGACCAAGCTCGTAAAAAGTCCGGTTGATAGCTTAGTTGATAGAATTATTGCATTCCATGCCGAGAGCAAGGGTTAGATCCCCACTAAGGGTGTTAGAAATGATTTACCGTTTCGGTGTTTATTTCACATCCAAAATAAATCCAGAGAACCAGCCTCCTCGAGAGCAGGAAAACCCCACTTCAATTGGTAGTGGTTTGCGTGAGGTCAGCCCCCTTCCCTGAAAAAATTTACAGGTCTCGAATTGCAACATGCTACTCCTTCGAAAATAATGCAGGCAAGAAGTTACACTATATGACTAGCTTAGTTGACCGGTCCGCAGTCTTGGTGGTTAACACTTCGGACTCGTGATTGGAATGTATGGTGGGTTCGAATCCCGGCGGAGCGCAAAAAAATATTTCGTTATTCGATTTGATCTTCGCTGGGTTGAAAATTAAAGTGCCTTTACCAAAGACCAGTTACCGTATGGTACGTAGGTATGTCCATCCAGCCTTACACGAACTGAGTCTTGTTTGAGAATTGGCGCTTTCGACGACCAAACTCGCAGACGGCTCTAGAGGTGTGATTCACACAAAAACAGCGCTCACCAAATAAAACAGCCTTATATTATTATAATAATTATTTTTAGCTTAGTTGCTAAGAAAAATACACAAAACAATTTTTTTTTGCGTTTATGGTATTTATGGTATTTCTGGTTTACTATATACTCGTGTAATTGCCCCTACCTCACTCCCAGCACGCGCCACCTCACTGATAAAATGACACGGTTTTCATTTTACCATTAAAAAATTAAAATGCGCTTTTAGTGGCAACTTTTTTACATTTTGTAGAGTTAACCTTATCGGCGGGAAATGGGTGACGCGTGGCTGGTTTTTTCACACGTGCGCTTTTTACCATTAATTAATTATTATTGTTGCATTGCAAGCGGAAGGAAGGTGAACAGTAAAATGGAAGCATTTTTTGAAATGCACTTTCTCGAATTCAAATGCAGTTTTACGCGACGATAAACGTTCCACGACAAATCGGTTACAGACAACCTGTCCCCAGACAGTTCGACCATGGAAAAATCGGTCATAGGACAGTTCGTCCACGCGACTTTTTGGTCACATACAATACATGGTCCACAGGCAGCTCTCACACAGAAAACTACAATTAATTTAAACTGCAGTAATTGCAAATATTTTTTGGAGATATGAGGCTGACCACTTATACTATAAAAATAGGTTCGCTTTGCCAATGTCTCCCCTGTTTCAGGGATGGTCGGCAGGAGACGTAGGGCTTATGTATGTTCATTTGATATTGGGTGTTTATGTCGGTGTTATGGCCGAGGGAGAGATCTTTGTAATGAAAAATATTTTATTGAAAACATCTAATCCATAATCTAAGTAGCAAAGATATATTACATTTAAGATTCATATTACATGCATTCCCACAAGCAGACAAGTATAAGTTTACGCTGACACGTCATGCCGGATGTGGACTTAGTAAATAAATAAAACAATCTCATGTCAGTGTTATGGCCGAGAGAGTCAAGTCGCTATTCTCGACTAGCGTATTTGAAACAGAATAACGTTGGTTCGAATCACGCCTGGCCCATTTGACCATAGCTTTGACCCTGGTTCAACAGATGCCATTCCATGCACACAAACTTCTGCTTTCGTATGAAGACAGCTGGCCAGACAAAATAGGTTGGTGATTTGCCTTCCTCTTCACAAATCTATTGAAAAAAAATGCAAGTCCACATGCGGCTTGTGTAAGCGTGTCTGTTTATGGGAATGCATGTAATATGAATGTTAAATATTGATATATCATATATGCAACTTAAATTATAGATAGTGTAAATGTTTTTTTATCCATTTTTCCTCATTATTAATTTCCATCGAGTCCCTGTGATCTGTAGCAGATTTGTACCAGTTTAATATTAATAACAACGGTGCGAGTGCAAATAAAAATAATCAAAATGATTATATGGCCCTGCGAGGAGTGAGTTATAGCCACCAGCGTGTGAAAGTGGCCCTACAGGCTGCGGGAAGGGGTGCCATACATCATAACTTCCTCCCCCCATGCGAGGGAAGCGGATGTGGAGTATGCCGTTTGCTCGCCGTGCTCTCGTCCCAGCCTGCTATGTTTTTATTGTCCTCCATCTCATTAAGAGTGATTACGATTCGATTGTAGGATTTAAATTGCGCCATTTAAAGTGGAGCGACGTCTCCCTGTTTGACAGATATTCATTTTTATTTTTATTTTTTACTCTGGGGTGCTGGTGAAGTGTGCGACTGTGAAATTAATACTAATTATTTATTTTTTTGAAGTGCTACTAGAATACTGTAAAAAATGGTTCACTTTACCAATGTCACCCTAGTTTCAGCGAAGGCCAGCAAATTTTGCAGGTTTTATATTCATTTGAGGCTTGGGTTTTAATTTGTAAGTACACATCCAGCATGGAGACACAAATGGAGAGGATTGGAGGAGGCCTACATCCGGGAGTGGACAGAGAAAGGCTAAGAATGAAGAAGAATACGACATGCAGCTCTGTTTCAGGGAAGGTCTGCAAAAGTTGCAGGGTCTATATTCATTGGAGGTTTGGATTTTAATTTGGAAGTACACATTTAGCATTTGTAAGCGCGAACTTACACGTGTCTGTTTGTGGGCATGCATTTCATATGAGTTTTGAATGTTACTACATCTTTGCAACTTAGATTAAAGATTATCATAGATTACTAGATACGTAAAAAAATTTACTTAAAAAATAAATATAAGTAAAAATAAAACAAACTGAGTTTTTCTTCACGAGTTGGATTATTTTCTCGAGCACTTTCGGTGTTATTACACTTTTTAACTCAATCTTGTTTCTCATTGCTGAGGGTGGAAGCAATCACCCTTATCCAGACTGCGCTGTCCACAGCGCTCTAAGCACCGTGGTGCCGGCTGCATTCTTCACTTGATCGGTCAATTGTGTAGGGAACTTCTTCTTCATCTCTTCCCCTCCAAGCCACCGATCACAACCAGTCGTTCCAGACTATTCTAATTGACACGGACAACGTGTCTAAGAACTGAAGACTATGGCGTGTACAATGTACATATATTGGCCAGATTCAAGCCATCCAAACATATCACACTATTATCTAGTTATAGTGACAAATGGTTGATATAAGGATGGCCTGTTTACTAGTAAAAATGAACAGATTCACTGTAACTGTAACTCTGTCGCCATTCCGCTAGGGGTGGCCAGAGCCTCTGCAGAGTTGCCTCCATTTTTTCCTATCCTGACATACCTCTTTCAATTCCTTCATATCCATCACCTTTTTCATGCATTTTCTTCTTTTACGCTCACTGGTGACGCATGAATAGCGTCATCTATTTTTAATTTTAATTAATAGTCTAAGAAGCGAATTTCATGTTGGACTTTCACAATCTGAAAAAAGTGCGGATAAAAATCGCAAGATGTCGGTATGAACTTTTTTGACATCCAACGTGAAATCTCAAGATTTGAGGACTTCCGCTTCCGTCGTGTTCGCAAGTAGACACGTTTTTATATGTCTCGCGAGCGATTTGAAATTTACCGTTAAAATTCTGTGAGTGAGTGTGTTTGTTTTACATATAACTTGCAAGTGTGGCAGTTCGTGAACAGAGCTCATCTCCATAGGATCCTGAGAAACGAGCATCATCTTGGACCAGAGCACAATTTGAGGTGAGTGTGGTCCTTTTGATTTTCGCTTCTTTGGTACGGGAAGTCGTCCAAAATTGAAAGCCACCTATTGAAGGTTGGCTTTTGTTCGAGGGAGAAAATATCTAGGCAGTAGCTCTAGAATTTTCATATCCCTCATTTGGAGAATACGTTACAGTTTCTCCATTTTGCTTTTTGTATTTTATATACATACCCCCTGAGGGGCAAAATTTACAACTTGCCTCCCCATTGGTCCTTCGTAACCTTATCGAAACCAGAATGGTTGACATGAAACGGATATTCAAGGATACTGTGTCGATAGTTAATTGTTAAGAACATAATATGATATGCCTTTGTATTAGAATCTTTATTCTAGCATTATTTATATTGTGTACAAAAATTAACGATTGTCATATATATTTTTGCTGTATGTAGGTAGTTATTTTTTTAATAAGTGTTGAATACACAGTAGGTACATATATTTGTTGGTTGCGGTATTTATAGCTGATGATACCTATCCATTAAGATTAGGTATTCATGCAGCTGAGCGTTGTCTACAGGTACCTACCTACCTTTGTTTATATTTTTATATAAATGTCATTACAAGTTTGTTATTGTTTTTTTTTCCATTAGTAAATAAACTGTCTGGAGAAAGTAAATATTGTGATACATACTGACATAAAATAAATTCAACTTTGAGGCAAATCGATTTCTTCTTTCAGAACTGAAAGTAGGTTTTTTCGATTTTGTTACCGTTTCTTCATTTTTTATTGTTTATTTTAAATAGTAAACATGGCGGATGCTTTAACAAGAACTTTGGTTATATTGAAAGAGAAACAAAAGGTTTATTTTGAAAGAATAAATAATTTATATAAACTAGGAAAAAATGTTTCTAATTTTGCATCCAGAGAGAATAGTAATTTTTTATCGGCTTCCAAGGAAGCAGGAAGCTGGGTTAAAAAGTACGAAGATTTGATAGATCAAATAAATGCACTTTCTTTAGAGATAGACCCAGAGGCAAAGGTAAATTATCAATCACTTATGGCCTTTGAAGAACTTTATAGTAAAATAATGGATGTTAGGGAAAGAATTTTAAAAACCGAAACACCACATGTATCGACTCAAAGTGGGCCTAGATATGAGGTAAAATTACCACCCATACAAATTCCTTTGTTTGATGGGAATCCAAAAAATTGGTCACGATTTTTTGAATCCTTTAAGGCAAACGTCCATCTAAATACAGGGTTGTCAGACGCCCAAAGAGTGCAATATTTAACAGGCAACTTGACGGGAAAGGCAGCGAATATATTTTCGGGAATTGTACCGTCAGCGGAAACCTATAACGTGGTCTGGGACAGTCTTGTTAAAAAATATCAGGATAAACGTGCGCTAGGAACATATTACATAAATAATATCCTTGATTTAAAGAAGACCGATCACACGGCTGCCGGTCTTGATGCCTTTATTGAGAAGTATGCCGCTTCCATTGCAGCATTAAAACAATTAGGTATTGCAGATGTGGGAGATTTTCTTTTATTTAATTGCGCTTTGCGCAAATTGAATTCGTCTACAGTTATGGCCTTCGAGCTTTCGCTGAAAGACATCGAAATACCTTCTTGTCAGAATCTTATCAGTTTTGTTCAACAACAGGTCAAAATTTTGGAAAGATCGCACGTAAATGAATCGAAGTCGGTTTCCGAAGCTTGCCATTCGAATACACGCGTGAGGAATAATATGACAAAATCTGTGAGTGGTCGTGCGTTCCTCGCAAGTGGTAGAGTGTCTACTGGGGACACTCTCTTTTGCGTTTTGTGTAAACGAAACGACCATAATAAATTACATAAATGTGTGAAATTTAAGAGCTATTCTCCTAAGGAAAGGTATGAATTTATTAAATCAAAACGGGGTTGCGTTCGTTGTTTGAGTGTTACCCACTGGTCTCATTGTACTGAGACAGGAACTTGTCAAATTTGTAATAAGGGACATCACACCCTTCTGCATTTTGACGACAATGAGAATAAGGCCAGACGAGTAGTCAAGAATGCTGAGCAGGGACATCAGCTGTCGCATTCAGGTGATGATATGCAAGGGTCGGGTGTACCCTCGGTTTCTTTAAGTGCAAATGCTCGGGTGAATGCGAGCACGGTGCTGTTGGCTACGGCACAGGTTTTTGCCTGGTCAAATTGCAAGAAAAATAAGATGATAGTTAGATGTCTTGTTGATAATGGTTCTCAAAACCATTTGATAACATTAGAATGTTGTAGAAATATGAATTTACATATTGTTCCTCTAAATAATTCAGTAATTAGAGGAATCGGTCTTTCTGCACGACCGATACATGGATGTGTCAATTTTGAAATACAATCGAGGTACAATCCTCAAAATACTTACAAGGTTAACGCGTTAGTGGTGGATCAGATCACGGATCAGTTACCTTCTAGGTACATTGATAACAGTGATATGACTTATTTAAAGGACATTTCAATGGCCGATTTATCCTGGAATGTCCCTGGAGTTGTTGACATTGTGTTGGGAGCACAACTATTCCCTTTCATTTATTTGGGAAAAATGATAGAGTCAAAGTCGAAAGCGCCACCTGCATTATTGACGTCTTTTGGCTATGTATTGATGGGAGATTGTCCAAAGAGTGTTTCAGCTGCAGACAGTTGTCACGAATCTTTTTCTGCATTGGCTGTAAAAGATGCGGATTTATTATTACACAAGTTCTGGGAGTTGGAAGAAATCCCAGTGAAAAAGTTCTTAAGTCCAGATGAGACGGCGTGCGAAAACTCCTTTGTATCTTCTGTGACTAAAGACGAGGTAGGTCGTTACTCTGTTGCTCTACCCTTTTGTGCTGATCCTGAAAATTTGGGCAACTCACGAAATACTGCATTTCGGCGTTTCTTGTTATTAGAAAGAAAGTTTAAGCAGTTACCGAGTCTGCAGGAGAATTATAATTCGGTAATAAATGACTATATTCAAAAGGGATATCTCTCTGAAGTGGCAGAGTCAGATATTGGTGAACATGGATATTATATTCCTCACCACGCTGTAGTGCGTCAAGACAAACCTATGCCTCGCATTGTTTTAGATGCTAGTGCGAAAACGCATACTGGGTTGTCACTCAATGATGTACTACATTCGGGGCCAAATTTACAGGCTGATTTGTTTCTCCTTTTATTAGATTTTAGGCTGTTTCCTGTCGCGATGACAGCAGATGTACAGCAGATGTATTTGCAGGTTGGTGTATTTGTTGACCACCGCAGATATTTGAGAATATTATTTCGTTTTTCTGAAAAGGAGAAAGTTCGAACCTTTCAATTTAATAGGGTTCCATTTGGATTAAAGTGTAGTCCTTTCTTGGCCATGCGATCTGTGCGTCAGTTGGCATCGGACATGGCTGAATATTTTCCGGAAGCCGCCAAAGTAGCTGGAGCTAGGTTTTATATGGATGACCTGGTTCAGTCTGTGGCAGATGAGGCTTCGGCTGTTTCTCTGGCAAAAGATCTCGTAGCTTTGTTCAAGTATGGTGGCATGGATCTGGTAAAATGGTCAAGCAATTCATCTTATCTATTAGATAGTCTTCCTAACTCACATAGAGGTTCCATAAAATTTGATGATGATAAAGGCGTAACTCTAAAAGTATTAGGGTTGTCTTGGGATCCAGTTAAGGATAATTTCTTCTTTACTTCGAATGACTCTCAACAAAAATGCACGAAGCGATCTATTTTGTCAGTTGTAGCTCGTTTGTTTGATGTTTTGGGCTTAGTCGCACCAGTTATACTGGCTGCAAAGCTTCTCATCAAAGAGCTATGGCGTGCCAATATCGGTTGGGATGACTCTCCGCCTGATGCTATAATTCGACGTTTTTCGAGTATAACACAAGAACTTCCGTTGCTCGCTACTTTAAAAATTCCTAGGCACATCGGCGTGACTAGCTCAACCAAAGTATTATTAGTAGGTTTTTGTGATGCTAGTCTGAATGGTTACGGTTGTGTTATATATGTACATACAACTGACATGGATGGAAATATTTCTGTCAGGTTGTTGTGCTCAAAATCTAAGGTATCTCCCACCAAGATTACGACATTAGCACGTTTAGAGTTGTGCGCTGCTGTTTTATTGTCAAAGATGTTAAAACTTGTGATCGAGATGTATCGTGATCGGATTCATATAACTGATGTATATGCTTTTTCTGATTCAACGATTGCGCTGGCTTGGATTAGCTCTTCTCCACATCGTTGGTCAATTTTTGTAGGAAATAGAGTCGCTCAGTGTCAGGAGAATTTACCCCCTCAGAACTTTTATCACATCTCAGGGGACGAGAACCCAAGTGACTGTGTTTCACGTGGTATGTTACCATCTCAATTAATTTCTCATAGTTTATGGTGGAATGGTCCACTGTGGCTTCAACGCCCTTCGGATGAATGGCCGATTCAAAGATTCTCCTCGTCCGATGCGTTAGAAATTCCTGAACAGGCAACTGTACTGACAGCCATTGTAGTACATGCCGACTCTATGATTTTATATGACTTAGCACAACGAACTTCTTCGTGGAATAAATTAATTCGAATTACAGTTTACATCCTTCGCTTTATAAATAAATTTAGATCACTGTTGCCTCTTATTGAATGCATGTCCCATGCTGAGGTTAAGTTAATACAGACAATACAAACTGTTCATTTTTCGGACGATATTAAGTTGATAAAAGATAACAAGTTACCATCGAAAAAACTGCGTAATTTATCGGTTTTTCTGGATCAGGAAGGTACGTTACGAGTTGAAGGTCGGCTTTCACGGTCTGATTTACCCTTTGAAGCTAGACATCCAGCTTTACTTCCGAAACATGACTCAGTGGTGAACTTAATAATTAAACATTTTCACGAATCCAACTGTCATACCGGTCCAGGACTTTTGATGTCTATTATACGACAAAGGTTTTGGATATTGGATGCCAGAACCGTTATACGAGCACAAACTCGTAAATGCAATATTTGCTTCCGAGTGAACCCGTCGCACCCTACGCCAAAGATGGCGGACTTGCCTGCCTGTCGCATAACAGAAGCTAAAGCATTTGTGCATACGGGGGTAGATTATGCTGGGCCTTTAAAAATACTTCTTACGCGACGACGTGGACAACATGCTCAAAAGGCATATATCTGCCTGTTTGTTTGTCTAGTGACCAAGGCGGTGCATATTGAGCTCGCAACTGATCTGTCGAGTGCCTGTTTTATAGCTGCATTTAAGCGTTTTATCTCTCGTCGTGGGCCAGTTTCCTTTATGTATTCGGACAACGGCACAAATTTTGTTGGGGCTCGTGCCCAATTAGATGAGATATATAATCTTTTACAAAATTCACAGCATAATGTCCGAATGAAGCGAGAACTTGAGGCGTATAAAATAGAGTGGAAAATGATTCCCCCTCGAGCTCCTCACTTCGGAGCTTTATGGGAATCAAATATTAAGAGTTTGAAAACTCATCTGTATCGAGTGATAGGGAATCAGTTGCTCACATATGAGGAGATGCAAACGGTGTTGACTCAAATCGAGAGTATCATGAATTCTAGACCACTAAGTGTCATCAGTTCTGATCCTCACCCTGACGTTATAACTCCTGCGCATTTCTTGATGTCCACTCCCTTAAAACATCTGCCTGCTTCTGAGCTACCTGACACCCCAGTTAATCTTACTCAGCGTAAAAATCTCCTGGATCAAATCGTGTCATCTTACTGGAAGCGATGGAAGGTAGAATACCTGCACACTTTGCAGGTCAGACAAAAATGGCAAACCGATGTTAATGCAATTCAGGTAGGGACTGTTGTACTGATTGGGCAAGAGGACGCTCTTCCTTTGTCCTGGCCTCTGGGAATCATCACCAAGGTTTTCCCTGGGGATGATGGCGTGATTCGAGTAGCCACAGTAAAGACTGAGCAAGGTTTTTACAAACGTCCGGTCGTCAAACTCTACCCATTGCCGACACAATAGATTACTATTTAATTTCGTCTACTGAGTTAGTAGATCTCTACCATTGTACATATTTACCATGTTTAGAATTAATCTTATGCTTTACTACTAAGCTTATCTGTTAGAACATGTTAAATCTAGCTTATTATATTGGCTTAAGTATTTTTGTGTCTAACCTGCTTACTTGTAGGCATACTTATTATATTAATTATATTAAGTTTCTCTAGTTTAAGATTTTCAAACATTGATTGTAATTATACCTATGTATCATTTCTCGAATATTGTTTGTAAAAATCGACATGGTTTCTTTGAATATCTGGTTTGTGTTGCAAAGCTTTTAACTTTAAGTCTTTGCAAAGGGGGGTGTATGGTGACGCATGAATAGCGTCATCTATTTTTAATTTTAATTAATAGTCTAAGAAGCGAATTTCATGTTGGACTTTCACAATCTGAAAAAAGTGCGGATAAAAATCGCAAGATGTCGGTATGAACTTTTTTGACATCCAACGTGAAATCTCAAGATTTGAGGACTTCCGCTTCCGTCGTGTTCGCAAGTAGACACGTTTTTATATGTCTCGCGAGCGATTTGAAATTTACCGTTAAAATTCTGTGAGTGAGTGTGTTTGTTTTACATATAACTTGCAAGTGTGGCAGTTCGTGAACAGAGCTCATCTCCATAGGATCCTGAGAAACGAGCATCATCTTGGACCAGAGCACAATTTGAGGTGAGTGTGGTCCTTTTGATTTTCGCTTCTTTGGTACGGGAAGTCGTCCAAAATTGAAAGCCACCTATTGAAGGTTGGCTTTTGTTCGAGGGAGAAAATATCTAGGCAGTAGCTCTAGAATTTTCATATCCCTCATTTGGAGAATACGTTACAGTTTCTCCATTTTGCTTTTTGTATTTTATATACATACCCCCTGAGGGGCAAAACTTACAACTTGCCCCTCCACTCACTTTGTACATCCCATTCTTTCACAATCTCCACAATCTGATCACTCCATACTTTTCTCGGTCGTCCCTTCCCTCTTTTTCCTTTCACACTTTCTTTGTATACATACTTTGTCAGTCTATCATAATTCATTCTTTCCACATGCCCAAACCATCTCATCACATTCTTTTGTACTTTAACTTTCACATCCTCTTTCAAATTACATTCTTTTTTTACCCATTCATTCCTAACTCTATCCCTCAAAGTTTTTCCTGTCATACTTCTCAAATGCTTCATTTCCACCGTACATACTTTACTCATTTCGCTATCATTCATTCACTCGCCTCGAATAAGAGAACGCTGCAAGAAGGTACACTATAAAGTATCTTAGTTGCGTTATAAGATTAGAAAAAAATAAGAATAAATTTAAATACCATCGTCTATATTTTTTTCTTAATGCATGCTCTAATAGTTCCCCCTTAATTTTTTAATTGTAACAATCTTCCTTTGTCCCCTCCTTGCCACCCTCTCAGTCAGGCCCGGATCAACCCCTTTAGTGGCCCTGGTGCGAGAAAAAGCTTGGGGCCCTCTATAAGCCCCCCTCCCTCTGAAAATTATCCCCCTTCTCCACCCTATTTTTTCACAACTCAATAGATGCATATCTTTTCCGAAAATAAAATATGTTGAAATGTTGTTATGTTTAGGTTGGAGTTATGGTCGTTTGACATATTTACAAAAATAATAACTACACAATTTTTTTAAAAATACTTTCATCTTTAGTCGTCGTGCAGAGAGGGTGCCCCTTGAAGACGTTAGCTACGTCACTAACCGAACGTCGATAATAATGTAGAATCTCTTATAACGTTTCGTCTATTATTTATTATTATTTTTCGTTTTTATTATTGTAAATATGTTGAAATGTTTTTTGTAAAACATTTTTTAGCCTCCAGGGGCCCCTTGGTGCCTCATAAGACTTTAGCCCCAAATATATTTTTGTTGTAATTCATTTTTAAAGTAATTTCTGTTAAGTCTGTAACCAGGGGTCTTTATGTCACAAAAACCCTCAAAGACCAGAGCACTGAAAAATATATACGAGTATTTTTGGCCTTTTGGGAACCCCCTGGGCTAAAAGTCTCCTCCCCACGGTAATAATTATTATATACCGAATATAGTTAATATTTGTATAAAGACTAATCAGCTGTTCCCTTGCGGCCATCTTGGATTGACAGGTCTTCATACGAAATTTTACCGATATTCGGTAGGTAAGAATTACCGTGGTGTGAGACCTTCAGCCGTGGTTTGGTCGGACCGCTCGAACCGCCCTTAATCTGGGCCTGCTCTCAGACTTCTGCGCACGCACCCCTCTTGTCTCCCGATGAAGATTGATGGGACATGAGGGGTGAGGGCGGCAGACCACTTGGATCTCCATGAAGTATGAATATGCTGTGTTGGTCCCTGACTGACAATAGAATAGCATGAAATTATTCCCACCTACTACTACCGGCCGGATATTTAACATCGTTGCACTATCGTATTGTATTTTTTGTGACACATTTGGTAGGTATTTTTGGCTTTTCGTCCCCCCAGTGCTTGTTTGGTTTATCTACCATTTGATCCAATGATGGCCTATTAATGAAAGTGTCTTAAGAATCAAATGCTACACAATCTGAGAAAAGGAAAAAACGTAGAACACGATAATGCGAGAGTCGTTTTAAATATTTTTAAATCAATTTCCAGTTTCATAAAATAAATTGGTCCAGTACACATACAAACATTGCTCATGTGAAATTACCTCTGATGTACAAAGACACACAAGCACTAAGGTCACAACTAGACTACGTATGAAGAAGGTTATGACTCTGGATGAAATGAAAGAAGTATGTAAGGACAGAAACAAATGGCGGTTGATCTGTAATATTGGCGGCTAGGACTGGGTTTATTTAAATTAGAATTTTGTATTTTGTTTTAGTTTTGATGTCCATACATATTATTATTTGTTGATTTTAAAAATGTAATTTGTTGTGCATGTTCTTTGACTTGACTTATAGGTTGGTATGCGGCTGACCATCCATGCTGTAAAAAATGGTTCACTTTTTTCAATGCCTCCCCGGTTTCAGTGAAAGGCGGCAGGAGTTGCAAGGTTTATGTTCATGTGAGGTTTTGTTTATTTTTAGCACACATGCAGAATGTGGGCATGCATTTTAAATGAGCCTTAAGGGCTTGCATATATCTTTGCAGCTTATATTATAGATTTTAGAATTGTCAACGATTTTTATTTCAACAATACAATACAATGAATTCCATTTTATTTTTTATTTTTTTTAACTGATCAGAAATTTATTTTCATTTATTATTTGCGTCGTTAATCGTCTCTTTGTTTGCCCTTTTCAAATGAGCAGTCAATAAATACTTTATTTGATGTGCAGTTATGGAGCACGTTGGCAAGGGTTGAACAAAACAAAAAAAAATTAGCACATTTTCACAGATCGTAAACCCCGGAAATCCCCGAACAGGATTTGAAACTCATTTGTTCGTTCACACAATACCAGTCGGGATTATTTGATTTGACCTCTGACCGGGATAACTTAGTACTATGGGAATCAAAAACGCTTCCAGCTTGTGTAGCGCACAGCATCATCTCGCTTGCACTCGATGCGTTTTGAGTGCATCAGAAAGGGTGGGGTATATTTTTCTGGGTTCATTTTATTGGCGCAATGGAAAGTTAAGTGATTGATTGAAATAGATTGACACTTATTTGAGAGTGGTTTTTTGAGGTCCTTTATATTGAGGCTCAATAATGGACGCATTCAGTTTTTTAATGACCATGGAAATATGTTTGAGGTCGCGGTAGGGCTAGTTTATGATTTCGGATTAGTAATGCTTTTGGTTATTGGGACGCGTATACAATTTATGTATATACTCGTATGTACTGATACCCACACATTCATACATAATTTAAATCTTATTTTCATTATTCTTATTATCTTTTATTTATTTTATTATTATTATATTAGTTGTACGGATGCAAAGCCTGGAGTCTGACTCAGAAACAAGAGAAATCTCTCCAGTCCTTTGAGAACAAAATGCTTCATCGCATTCTCGGACCTGTTTTTGAAGATGACAGGTGGCATATCCGGACCAACGCGGAGTTGATGTTCGTGTTTCAAGATCCAAACATAGTGTCGGTAATGAAATCAAGAAGACTCCAGTGGGCCGGACATGTAGCACGTGCAGAGGACTCCAGGATCATTAGAACAGTCTTGGATGGTGCCCCCTCAGGTGTTAGACCACTCGGACGTCCCAGGATGCGGTGGGCAGACAACGTTGAAGCCGACGACGAAGTTCTGGGAGTGAAGGGACCATGAAGGGAAGCAGCACAACTGGAGGATTGTGGTGCGCGAGGCCCTGAGCCTTCAAGGCTTATGAGCCGAAGAAAGTAAAAGTAAGTATCTTTTATTGGTTAGTAGTAGGTAGTTTACTTAAAAAATCTGAGATTTGCGGATGATATTGTTCTAATATCCGAAGATCTGGAAAACGCTCGCGAAATGTTAGGAGAGCTCGGTACGGAGACAAAAAAAAAGTGGGGCATCTTATCAACGGCAAAAAAACAGAGATCATGACAAATCTCGTCCTGGGTGGTAAGATTGTCGACCACTAGAAGAGGTCCATGATTGTAAATGCCTTGGTCATAATATTGCAGTTTCCAGAGACAACCAAACGACTGAACTGCATAGGAGGATCTCTCTAGGATGGGCGGCCTATGGCAGTCTTAAGAAGTTCTTCACCAGCAACATCCCTCAATGCCTGAAACGGACAATGTACCACCAGTGTGTTCTGCAAGTTATGACTTACGGAGCAGAGACACTAACTCTCACCAAATTGACTATCAGGAAACTCCGTGTAGCACAACGAAAGCACGAAAGAGCTATGCTACACATATGTGAGACTGTCAGATCGGATACGAAATACCGAAATAATCTAATCTAATCTAATCTAAGCTGCAAAGATATATATCATTTAAGATTTACACTAAATGCATTCCCACAAGCAGATATGTATAATTTCGCGCTAACACATGCCGCATGTGGACCTACAATATAAAAACCCAATCTCAAATGAACATAAGCCTTGCAACTCTTGCCGTCCTTCCCTGAAACAGGGGTGACATTGGCAAAGTGAACCAATTTTTATATTATGGGTGGTCAGCCGCATAACAACCTATAAGTCAAGGAACATACATGACAAATTACATTTTTTAAATCAAAGAATAAAAATAACAATATATACATGGACATAAAAAACTAAATCATAAAACCAATTTCACTTTAACAAACCCTAACTAACTAACCTAAACCCAAATAAGGTTCAACCAAATGAAAATAATTTGATCGAAAAATACATATAAGAAAATAGAAACTAGTAAGAAAATGTAGACAGAGAAAGAAAATAGATACAAAGAAAATAAAAACAGAGAAACATAGAAATGCCGAATTACAAAATAGGCTGAATACCTACAGCAACAGATTGAAAAGCACGGAAAAGATTGGAGTAGACCTATGTCCAGGAGTGGACTGTAACGGTGCTATTCTTAGACATTGTAGTCGTCCGTTGAGCCCACGCTGTGACAAACAAATGATGCATTTGTATGAAGACCTGTCAATCCAAGATGGCCGCAAGTGAACATCTGATTAGTCTTCATTCAAATATTACCAAAATTCGGTAGGTAAGTATGACTGTGGTGATGAAACTTCCAGCACAGGCATCATTAGTTTGTCAAAGCGTGGACTCAACCGACGACTAAAATGTCTAATAATAACACCACAAGAAAGAAGAAGAAGTAGACAGCGTATAAATCCGTTACTAATATTTATTTGCACAAAACGAATATGTTCATACACGCATTGTGTTTGTTATTATGGAGTATTTGCCTTTTCTATTGACAGCAGCACACATCTATTTGCCTTTTCTATTCGGCCGAGTACCTATTTACTTGTTCCATTGAGGAGACGGGCAAACATTGTCCGACGCGATTTTGGCAAAAAGGCATTCGTGGGCGTACTGCGATTGTTGGTCTGAATGGAGGTGATCACGCGACAATGGGACCGGCTCCCCGCGCTTGGAAGGTCTGGGGTTCGATTCCGCTTGGGGTGCACCCGATGCCCTTTTGATCGTGCCTGCGGTCGCATTGCTCCACATCATCAAAACATATTTCATCATTGTCAACGTCATCCTGGGCGAGTAAACAAAGCTGGTAGGATTGATTATCACTGGTTGGAGTGTGCCGGAGCTTTACAATTTGTGTGTGTACACTCAACGATATTGAATGATCTTCGTACAACGTAACATAATTTTTTTTATTCTGTACTAGAACTCAAATTTCAGACGGCCTTTAGGGTAGTTGACGTTTGTTTCACTAAAATGTTATGTTCTTAATATAAATAATAATAAATAATTAGACAATTTGATATAGCGCTTGTTAATGGCACTATAGTCACTCCAATGGCTTAGTGTAAGAATGTTTATAAATTGTACAGTTTGTTGACAAAATGGGTTAGTTTTTGGACATGACTTTTTCCTTTTGAGATAAAGAATTATTCTACTTTAATTTTAATTTAAGCTTTTTTTCTTTCAACAGAAATATTAAATACGAGTAAATAATAAAAAAAACTTGCTATTTACAATCACACAAAGTGAAATTAATTTTAAATTTAAAAGTAAAAGTATTTAAATGCCCTAGCCGTCAACATTGCAAATCAACTAACATTGCGAATCAACCACCATTTATTACAGTCCTTGCATACTTCTTTCATTTCATTTAGAGTCAAAATCGTTGTGAACCAAGTTTTTACAGCATGGGAGTCAACGTCATAACAACCTATAAGTCAAGGAACTAAATGTTAAAAAACATAGTAATTCCATACATTAATAATAAATAAGATCCTTAAAATAATTAACTGTGAAGTTAGCTGTTTTAGCTAACTTCACAGTTAATTATTTAACCGTGGCCTATAAAAATCAATTGACAGATTTATGAAAGTAATCAAATTAAACTCTAGTTTCCCGAAACCCGTGTGAAGTTTTGTTTGGTTATTGGTGGATTGCGTGTCGGACAGCCCTCGGGGTTGGATAAATTACTCACAGAGTTAAACCGCGGTGTTGAGACTAATATACTACATAGTTAAACTAAGTTGACCTACCCCCATACGTTAATAATATTGCTTAAGGGGTGAAACGGGAATCTCACCTCTGACATGTGATTCAAACAGGGGCGGAAAACGCTACTGAAACTAACCACTTAACCCGGTATTTTCAAGATCAGTAAACGCGCTTAAGCCACACATATAGTGTAGCTTCTTGCCGCGTTTTCCCTGAAGGGTTTCGCATGTGGCGAGTAGTATTTATTTTTACAGGTAAGCGGGCCGGCCTTACGCCGACCACTTCAGTTGAAGGGGGGGTTTATCAGCTCCCGACCCCTCGGTACTTACTGAGCTGGTACTCATTTCTTGGGAAGGCTGAAAAAGCCTTGCCGGTAATTAATTTTTTGGTTTGAAACATTTCTGCTCGAGCTCTCAGCCTTTACCGAAATGCAACTTTAGTTAAATTTTCATGATATGTTCCTTGACTTATAGGTTGCTATGCGGCTGACCACCCATAATATAAAAATTGGTTCACTTTGCCAATGTCACCCCTGTTTCCGGGAAGGACGGCAAGAGTTGCAAGGCTTATGTTCATTTGAGATTGGGTTTTTATATTGTAGGTCCACATGCGGCATGTGTTAGCGCGAAATTATACATATCTGCTTGTGGGAATGCATTTAGTATAAATCTTAAATGATATATATCTTTGCAGCTTAGATTAGATTAGATTAGATTAGATATGTAAACACCGAATATAGCAAGTTTGTTATGTTATTTTAAAATAACATATAAAAAAAACAATCTCCAAGTGTACAGTGTGTTTTGTGGGCCGAACGGTCACGGAAGCGGCCGAACTGCGCCGTGTGATCTGATCGGGCCGTCGGTCATCAGTTCCCGGCAAGATGTCAACCGATTAAGACGTCAGCGACCAAGCACCAAGCGGTGCAAGACAAGGCATAACAATGGAGCTCCCTCCTCCCCATCTACTTGGATTTCCTGCCAGCAAGGCACCCGCCTTGTGGACCAGAGACATAGGGCATAAGAACGCCCACCCTGGAGCTCCAACGTGTGGAGGCGTCCGCCTCGGGAACCGCCGCTAGCCTGGGGCGCTGCCCCAGGCCTTTCGTGCGGAGCTCCAGCCAACAGAGTAGGGAGTGTTTAGTGAAAAGATGTAGGTCTGGCCATTCCCTTATTTTCCCTTTTTCCCCCATATTAGTAAAGTAAATAAACCCTTATTTGTTCATGTTAAACTTATATTTTAATTATACAACCTTCCCAAGATATAAGTAAGCAATACCAAAGAAAGAACCACACGCCCTGAGAGTGATGCTGATGAGAGCTAGCCGGATGTAAGTATCCTGGAGATACCTTTGAATCTTAACATAACAAGTTAAAACTTAGTTTGTTTCTGAAATTGAAAATATCTAACCAAAATGTAAACGTGAATCATTATTTCAAAGAATTAATGTTTCTCTTTCATGATAGGCGTTGGATGTCATTTTTTCTTGTAATTCTTTCTGGTTAGTATTTAATTATCCGCATTTTTTTTATCTCTCAATGTTTCGCTTAAATTTGATACCCAAGCCGCCAACATTACAAATATCAGTTTCATTCGGAATCAAAATCGTTTTCAAAAAGTCGTTTATTTTTTTGATTTTGGAGATTTCATTAGAGAAAACACAAGCTCTGGATTTTGGAAAGTCAGATTCCTGTCGATAACATTGGGTGGGAGTAGGACTCGTCATAACCGTGGGATCCCATGGCGTCATCACGCCCAAACATTTCGTGCATTGTGCAATTATTACCTATGTAAAATCAGGGACAGGATAGAACGGCACAGTGACAAAACGACACATGACATAGCGACACATGATAGAACAACACATGACAGAAAAACACATGTTAGAACGACACATGACAGAACGACGCATGACGGAGCATCACAATGACAATACATCACATGACAAAACATCACAAACATTTATTTTGCTTGCACTCGCCTTAATTATGCAACTCCTTCGAGGATAACGAGATAAAAACTTGCTCTTTATGTGCAGCGGATTTTTTTTTATCTCATAATGATAATTTTTACCATATGCATGAGTTACATTTTTTCATGTATCACTTCTCTATCATGCCGTTTATGGTGTTTTCTGTTTTGTGATCATTGGTAATTTTTCTGTTGCAATGTTTTGTCACGAGCGTTTAATCTTGTGATGTTTTGTGATTATGATGTAGGTACCTTCCTGTGATGTTTTGCCATATTAGCAAATGTTTGTTTTTAATAATGTTGTATGTATAATTGTATATCATTTTGTTTTATATTAAGTTGTAAAAAAAGGCTCATTGTGTAAAATAAATAAATATTGATGTTTTGTTATGTGATGCACTGTCATCGTGATGTTCTATCATTAGTTGTTCTGTAATGTGTTGTTCTGTCATGTGTCGTTCTATCATGTGTCGTTTTGTCACTATGTCTCTCTAACATGGAACCGTAAAATCGCTGGGTTATTGTGAACGCCGCGCTGTGGCTATTATTTATGCGAATGGTTGTTTAAAAAAAATCACACATGCGGGTGCTAGAGTGGCGTTTTGCAGAACCAACTAACGGATTCTAGTTTTCACTTAACGGTTCCGTACATAAGTGCCTACCAACTTGAATAATATTCGATTGCAAATGCGAGCCCATATTATAGACTTTATTGTTATTGTTAGAGCCTTACCTAATTTCAGACGGTGTAATTCACACACAGCAAATCCACAGCTCGAACGCCACCTAACCTGAATTTTCCATACAAAAAAAACGATGCTACATAAATCAGCTACGGATGTAATATTTTGTGAATAACATTGATTCTATGTAGACATTCTACGAGTTTATTTGAGTTTTAGGGTGAATTAAAGTTTGTTTTCTGTTAGTTTTTGATGTCCATACATGTTATAATTTGTTGATTTAAAAAATGTAATTTGTTGTGTTTGTTTCTTGACTTATAGGTTGGTATGAGGCTGACCACCCATACTGTGAAAAAATGGTTCACTTTGCCAATGTCACCCCTGTCTCAGGGAAGGACGGCAAGAGTTGCAGGGCTTATGTTCATTTGAGATGGGTTCTTATAATGTAGGTCCACATGCGGCATGTGTTAGCGCGAAATCATACATGTCTGCTTGTGGGAATGCACTTAATGTAAATCTTAAATGATATATATCCTTGCAGCTTAGATTAGATTAGATTAGATTAGACTATAAGAAGCTACTCCCAATAAAATGTTTTTTTCGCGATTTCTCAAATCAGTGAATCAGCGCGAATTAAGTTTTACAATTTTTCCACTGAAACAATTCATGAAAAAAAAATACTTACACAACTGTAAGTCTGTACCTACAGGCACATAAAATAAATTAAAGTTCATTTGATAAATTTACTAGACTCTCTCATGATGCAATCAGGTACTACCCTGAATAAAAATGTCAATAACGGTTAGTGCACTCGCAGCCTCGGCACAATAGCAATGTCCATAAATAATAACAAGACGAGAATCAAATCTCAAATCGTATGTTAATATTCAAAATCAATTCCCGGCCCCTATCATAATCTCGGCACAATACTAATGGGCAATGAGCGTTCACAAGTACCCACACAAATACCGAAGCTTTTTACATTGTTTAATTTGTATTATTTCCTATGCACGGTTCCCCCCAACGTTTTGTTAGGAGTATTATCCCCAATGTGTTTTTTTGGAGCCAGTGGTGGCGGCAAGGGCGGGCATTTTATACTAAGCCAGTGGGACAAATATAGAACGCAACGGTTGATAAAAATGCATTCATATTTATAAAAAATATCTTCATTCAAAATTATGTTACAAGTTTTTTTCTTTTTGCAGATCTTACCCGTAAAAGTAAATAAGTCTCGAATCGCCACATGCGACCCCTTTGGGAAGGTAATGCAGGCAAGAAGTCACACTACATGTGTAGCTTAGTTGCGTTTATATTGTGTTTTTGTTATAAATTAAAATTTCGTCGGTAGTTCAGTCGGTTAAGTGCTGGTATTCCATGCCGAGAGCATAGGTTCAAATTAATTTTCTGCTTCGATGTTTATTTCAAACCCAAAATAAAATGCCAGCAAGGATTACTCAGCCTTTGCAAGAAATAAATACCAGTCCACTTGGGAGCGAAATGGGCTGATAGTGATACTAGAGGAAAACGCGTCAAGAATTTACTCTATATGTGTAGCTTAGTAGCATAGCATAAAAAAAAACTTTGAAACACAGCTGTTTCCAGATGTTTCCATAGAGATTAGAATAAAAACAAAGCACCTATTTTGTTTAGTCCATAATTTGTACTTTTTCTTTCAACGAATGGTAATTGAGGAAACTTTTCGTTTTCAAATGCTCTGCTGTGTGAGAATCCATTATTTAGGGTACTTAATCGAAACAATACATTGTTTAGTTTTAATTTACTGATGTGATTTATTTATTTATTTGATAAACCATTTTTGATATATTTAATTTCTTAATTCTAATACATTGTAGATTCATGGTTTGCACGCTATACCTCACCAAAAAGAGACTTTAGGGCCTGTTGCACCAACCTCCAATCAATATTTGATTCACACATCAAATTTGATTGCTTAATTCTGGTAAGGACCTCAGTTAAATATTTCTCGGAAATGGGTAATAATGGGTAATAATTTGAACAAGAAAGATGATGTACATTAGCTGATTTACGTATATGCAACAACTTTTTTGATTGGTTGGGAAAAATCCTACTTAATTTTGATTTTTGTCTGATTGGAGTTTGATGCTACAGGCCCTTAGCATTTGTGTGTGGTGAGGGCTTACTTTCTATTTTTTTTTTGCCATTAGCGATGCTGTGAAACTTTAGCATCTCTCATATACCGCCACTGGATTACCAGGCTCACACAGATACAATATAAACTGCGTAAAAATGCCTCACAATGAAACCGGCGCGAGCTGTGATGAAAGGATTTCTATTTTTATATTATCCTTTCGTTGTAATAAATTACTTAACACAAAACCTGATTAATTTAGAAGGCATATTTAAAATTTCAACTGTCCCTGTCATTTGTTTGAATATTTTGAATATATCCCTGATTTGTTAGTATATCTATCTATAATCTACGTTGCAAAGATATATTAACATTTAAGCAGACACGTGTAAGTTCACGCTTGAAAATGCTGCATGCGTGTCTATAGAAGCGTAAAATAATATTTTTTGCAGTTTATACATTTACAAGAATTTCAATTTCGGTCGATAGATCAGTTGGAAGAGTGTTTGCATTCCATGCAGAGAAATCGAGCTGGAATCCCATCGAGGGTTTGAATGAAATGAATCCCGTTTCGGTATTTATTTCAAACCCGAAATACCTGAAGATATTTATCTTGTTTCTGAGTCAGACTCCAGGCTTTACATCCGTACAACACAACTGGCTTATGATAAGTGAAAAAAATTTTTTTTCGGAGGAGCTAAATAAAAAAATAAAAAATAGAAGAACATCATTTCTTTGTAGGATAACTTTGCCCTAGGCTCACTCATTCATCAAAGCTTCTCACTGACCGTACATTATTTTTATTGAGATTGGTCAGTGGAGGCACAGGCACCATACCGTTCCTTAAGTGCTTGTTTATCGTATGTCCATCAAGGGTAATTTCACACGAGCAATGTTTGAATTTGTACTGGACCAATGTGTATTATCTAAATCTAAATCTAAATCTAAGCTGCAAAGATATGTATCATTTGAGATTCATATTAAATGCATTCCCACAAGCAGACATGCATAATTTCGCGCTTACACATGCTGCATGTGGACCTACAATATAAAAACCCCAATCTCAAATGAACATAAGCCCTGCAACTCTTGCCGACCTTCCCTGAAGCAGGGGTGACATTGGCAAAGTGAACCATTTTTTACAGTATGGGTGGTCAGCCGCATACCAACCTATCAATCAAGGAGCATTATTATGAAAACTGAAAATTCATTTTAAAAATATTCAAAGCAACTCTCACATTTTCGTGTCTTACGTTTTTTTCTTAGCTCAGATTGTGTAGAATATGAATCCAGTGGCAACACTTCGGACTAGTAAATGGAAGGTTGTGGGTTCGAATCGCGGCGGAGCACAAAAAATATATACTATTTATATTTTCAAATATGCTCTTCGCTGGGTTGAAAAATTCATACAACTTTTACCAAAGACAGGCCACTAAAGGTCCATCCAGCCTTACTGCAACTGGGTCTTGTTTGAGTATTGGCGCTTGTAGCGACGACCATGCTCGTAAACACCTTCTGAGGCACTACAATAAGTGGCATAGACCTCAAGAGTCTCTGAATTTTTTTTCCTAAAGAAAAGGTAGATAGGCCAAACAAGCACTGGGGGGACGTACTGTCAGAAGTCCAGGCAGGCGCGGGTTTAAGTGTACAGCCTAATTGTCGGCGGACATTAAGATAATATCTCCATTTTATAAATTAACTTTAACTCTTAAATAACTGTCCCACGGCTGCCTCATTAACTTTTGAGTAATTAATTATTATTTATTAATCCTTGAAGTTAACCACCGTGTTGACTCAAAAATAAGAAATAAAAGTGACAAGTAAATGAATGCTTAATTATAAAAGGCAATAAGTAGTATAGATGTTAAACTGAGAACGATTAAAGGAAAATGGTATTGTGTATTTTTCTTTTTTTTGTATAAATATCGACAGAGTAAATTGTTAATGCAACTCACATGACGTTTTCATATACGCCATACATATTGGAAAGAAGTGTTATTTGCCGTGTGTGGTATTAACTTATTTATAACAAGTAAAATAATAAAAGAAGAGCTTGTATGAAGAAGGTTATGACTCTGGAGGAAATGAAAGAAGTATGTAAGGATAGAAAGAAATGGCGGTTGATTTGTAATGTTGGCGGCTAGGGTTTATTAAAGTGAAATTGGTTTTATGATTTAGTTTTTTTTAGTGTCCATGTTTATATTATTGTTTATTGATTTAAAAAATGTAATTTGTGATGTTTGTTCCTTGACTTATAGGTTGGTATGCGGCTGACCACCCATACTGTAAAAAATGCTTCACTTTGCTTATGTCACCCCTGTTTCAGGGAAGGACGGCAAGAGTTGAAGAGCTTATGTTCATTTGAGATGGGGTTTTTATATTGTAGGTCCACATGCGGCATGTGTTAGCGCAAAATTATACATGTCTGCTTGTGGGAATGCATTTAATATAAATCTTAAATGATAAATATATTTGCAGCTTAGATTAGATTAGATTAGAAAATCATTATTACTGACTTATTTATTCTTATATCAGGACCACATTTAAGTTATTTTTCTTGTCACATATTCCTTGACTTATAGGTTGGTATGAGGCCGACCCCGCATACTGTATAAAATAGTTCCCTTTGCCAATGCCACCCCTTTTTCAGGGAAGATCGGCCAAAGTTTCAGAGTACATGTTCATTTGCGGTTTGGATTTTTATTTGTCAGTACACATGCAGCATCTGTAAGCATGAACTTATTCCTTGACTGATAGGTTGGTATGAGGTTGACCACCCATACTGTAAAAAATGCTTCACTTTGCCAATGTCACCCCTGTTTCAGGGAAGGTCGGCAGGGCTTATGTTCATTTGAGATTGGGGTTTTTTATATTGTAGGTCCACATGCGGCATGTGTGAGCGTGAAATTATGCGTGTCTGCTTGTGGGAATGCATTTAATGTAAATCTCAAATGATAAATATCTTTGCAGCTTAGATTTAGATTTAGAACTTACACGTGTCTATTAGTTAAAATTGGAATAGTATTTTTAGATTCATCGATGGTGTATTTCTTATCAATTTACTAAGGATTAAATATGAATTTTCACAGTATTAATACACAATACAAAATATGAAAAAAAAAAAAAACACATTAATGCATGCACATTTTGAATGGCCACACATCAGATCAATGTTTTCAGCTTTGTTAAAGAATATCCACAGTTAGCGAGCTTTTGTTGGCGGTCAGAGAAAGTACAATAATTCCCGCCATGGACTTCGTGGACCATTGTCAGGCAGACCATTGTGGTGGTCCGATCCAAGGGTCCTTTCAATGCCAATGTAACACAACAGGGGAACAATGAGCGTGCGAGTTGATTTTGGAAAATCAAGCAAAGATAAATGATCATTTGAATGGCTGTGCTTTAAGCCTTAAGGGATCATAATTTAAAAAAAATTAAAACACATTTGACAAAATAAAGTTTGATTTAAAAAGGCATTATTTATGAGGCTAACCACCCATACTGTAAAAAATGGTTCACTTTGCCAATGTCACCCCTGTGTCAGGGAAGGTCAGCAAAAGTTGTGGGGGCTATTTTTCATTTGAGGTTTGGATTTTATTTGTGAATACACATTCAGCATTTGTAAGTGCGAACTATACGTGTTGGTTTGTGGGCATACATCTGAGAGCTTTAAATGAATATATCCTTGCAACTTTGATTATAGTTTATAGATTAATTACTAATTAAAATTCTTTGACTTGTAGGTGGGTATGCGTTTGTCCAATGTCACCCCTGTTTCAGGGAAGGTCGGCAAAAGTTGTGTTGAGTTTACGTTCATTTGAGGCTTGGATTTTAATTTGTAAGTATACATGCAACAATTGTAAGGTGAACTTACACGTGTCTGTTTGTGGGCATGCATTTTATGTAGATCTTTGCAACTTGGATTATAGATTATATTGGTCAAACAAATTGCATAATAAAAAAAAAACGATAAGCGCATTTTATAAAGACCGGTCTATAGCCCAGTTGGTAGAGTGTTTGCATTTGATGCCGAGAGCTCGGAATCGAATCCCACCGAGCGAGGGTGCCAAAATTTATTTCTCGTTTTGGTGTCTATTTCAAACCCAAAATAAAATACCGGCAAGGTTTCACAATAAATGAGGGTATTGGGAAACCCCAAATCAAGTGAAGTAGTTGCAGTAAGGCCGGCCCCTTACCTGTAAAAATAAATAGGTTCACTCGCCACATGCGACAGATTCAGGGAACACGCGGAAAGAAGTTACCATTTTTTTACCGCAGATTGTGTAGAATGCGATTCTTAAGGCAATTTCATATAAATAATAAAATAATATTAGGATGATTTATTTGGTGAGCGCTGTTTTTGTGTGTATCACACCTCAAGAGCCCTCTGCGAGCTTGGTCGTCGCTGTAGAAAGCGCCAATTCTCAAGCAAGACCCAGTTGTTGTAAGGGTCATCTTTGAATCAAATGGTAGATAAGCCAAATAAGCACCAAGGGGGACGATTTCCTGTAGAGAAATTTCCTATTGTACAAAAAATAGTTTCAGATTTCTGATAAAATTTGAAACATATTGTAAATATTTGTCGAACAAAACCTCCCTTTGGTTTATGCATCATTTGTTGTTGACCAATAAATTTTATTTGGACGTTGGTGCCTTTGTCCGTTATGCGCCCGCGAGTAGTAGTGGGTAAAAAACTCCAATCGATGAACAAAGCAGACGAGTTCGTATTACTGAATGTTGGCCGTATTAAACGTTATTGTGCCGGGCTTATTTAGCCGGAGGGGTCTTTGTATTCAAATGTTTTTTTTTTGGGTTCGATTTGCTTTTTATTGACCGCGTTTTCCTTTCATTTGATACATCAAAAAAATATAATGGTTTATTTTGTATATTGAAGTCACAACTCACAACTAAGCTACAGATATAGTGTAGCTTATTTCCGCGTTATCTCGGAAGGGTTTCGCATGTGGCGAGTGGAACGTATTTATTTTTACGGGCTCGAGGGCCGGCCTCACAGTAACCACATCAGTTGAAATAGAGGTTTTCCAGCTTCCGAAGGGGCTGTTACTTATTTCTTGTGAAGGCTGAGTAAACCTTGCAGGCATTTTATTTTTTTGAGTTTAAAAGAAAAATTAATAACAAACAGAAATCATTTCTGAAATCCTCCATGGGGATAGAACCCTTGCTCTCGGAATAGAATGCAGGCATTCTACCAACTGAGCTATCGACCGGACATTTTACGAGCTTGGTAGTCGCTACAAAGCGTCAATTCTCAAACAAAACCCACTTGCTGTAAGTCTGGATGGACCTTTGGTGACCGGTCTTTGGTAAAGGTTTATGAATTTTCTAACCCAGCAAATAGCATATTTGAAAATATAAATGGTATATTTTAAGTGCTACGCCGGAATTCAAACCTTTAACCTTCCGTTTACGAGTCTCTGGTCTACGGACCGGTTCTTGTAGTTTTGTTTGTATTAAAAATGCTCATGATTTTTAAACATATTCGAATAGATTCATGTAAACTGTCATAAAAATGATAATCTCATAATTCCATCCACAAAATAACGAACTTATCTAGCACAATAGAATGTTTACACGCGTCATTTCATATCAAGCATTACATCAGTTATCTGTATAGAAATTGCCGGTGGTACCAGTTGTCCGGATCAGATGTCCGGCGCCCCCAAAGGGCGGTTTCCCATACGGGGGCGCGTGCCGAAGCGACCGCAGAGGGTAGAAATATTCTATTCACCGGATAAAAATCATTTCATTCTCTGTATGGATAAAAAAAATCATTCCACCCGGACGTTGCGTTGGTTAATTGATGGGCCGGATAAAAGTGTGGAGTCACGTTACCGGGTTTTGGAATGAAAATATTTTGATGTGCGTGTCACTGCATGGAAAATATAATTACTCTTATCAATGTGTTTCTTTAATTGTGAGAAAATCTAATGGTTTCCTTAACGTTAATAGCAGTAGGTGCGTAGAATTGAGCAAAATGTACACGAGAAAAATGATATAAAAAAGTACTTCATTTCTTACGTAACAAAATGTATTTTGAAGATTTTGTGTTTTTCAGTTATCGATTAAATAAGACGATGGTGATTTTTTGTGCGCAAATTTATGGCTGCAAAAAACTTCAAGCTTATTATTCTTTCTTTGAAATATTTTGAATTGTCGCAAAAATCATCTGGGTGTACAAGTTTTGTAAAAATCAAGGTCTATAATAATATTAGGATGATTTATTTGGTGAGCGCTGTTTATATGTTAATCACTCCTCAATAGCCCTCTGTAAGCTTGGTTGTATCTATTGGTCGTACTCAAGCAACACCCTGTTGGTGTAAGGCTGGATGGACCTTTGGTGACCAGTCTGAATATGTTTTTTTAAACCCAGCAAAAAACTAATAGTATTTTTATTTTGCTCCGCGGGGATTCGAACCCACAACCCTCCATTTACGAGTATGAAACGCTAACCACCAGACTAGCTACCGGTTGAATGTTAGTATAGCAACACCATATAGCATTATTTGTTCTGGTGCAGATCTGACAATAATCTGTGTATTTCCCTGATAAGCTTATTGCGTCATTACATTCCCTGCTGACTCCTGCGTTATCGGCGGCTTCCCACACTCATTAACTTCATTATTTTACATTTTGAAACATTCAGCGGCAATTTATTAAATTTGCAAATGATAAAGCAAATCCGGAAATTTAACAGTCATCTTACGATTTGTATTTCATCTGCATATAGAAGGACTTCACAATTAAAAAAAATGTGAGCAATTTCTTCAATGAATAAAAGAAAAAGTAATGGGCCAAGATGAGATCCTTGAAGAACACCACTTAGCGGTTGAAAAATTGATGATTTAAAGTTATTAATTCTAATAGCCAGGGAACGATCAGTGGATATAACTCTGTATCTAAAAAAAACACAGAGTTTTATTTTCACAATTGAGTATTTATTTCAACTCGAGTAAGCGCGAACTACACGTGTTTGTGGGCATGCATTTGAGAACTTTAAATGAATATATCCTTGCAACTTAGATTATAGATTATTATAGAGTACTTGCTTACGTCATTGTCACACAAATCATCTGGGGTAAAAATTTTGTGAAAATCAAGGTCCATGTTAGTACACATCATAATAACATTATTTGTTTTGGTGCAGATCTGACAATAATCTGGGTGTTTCCCTGATTAGGTTAGTGCTTCATTACATTCTCTGCTGACTCCTGCGTTATCGGCGGCTTCCCACACTCATTAGGGGCGCGTGAGGGAGTCCCTGGTCCAAAAGGGAAGCCCCAGTCCTGGAAGGGAGAGCTGTGATTGATGGGTGGCTGAGGAAGAATGGGGCCCCAATAGATCACACAGATACGTACAGGCGGAAGCAGCGGCGGGCGGACGGTGAATCTGCAAAAATAAACGACAATAAAAATATTGTTAATTAATGAAATATGATAGCTAGTAGGTTGTAGCATTCAACTCGTAGCATACGCTGAATATAATGCGTGAATTGAGACTCTCTAAAGCAGATTTGAAGCTTTTTCTGACCGTCGATAGTTCTTACCGTACCTTTTTGAAGATACGACGAAATAAAACACAGTGGAATATCAACAGGTGATTCTTTTTATAAGTAACAGCGATCAGCTTTTCATGCACCGCCATGTTGTATTTTATCCTATCTTCATACTGTAAAAATGGTTCACTTTGCCAATGTCACCCCTGTTTCAGGGAATGTCGGCAAGAGTTGCAGGGCTTAAGTTCATTTGAGGTTTGGATTTTATTTGTAAGTACACAATCAGCATTTGTAAGCGCGAACTACACGTGTTTGTTTGTGGGCATACATCTGAGAGCTTTGAATGAATATATCCTTGCAACTTAGATTATTAGATTATTTTAAATAGGTTAGATAAGATATATAATAGCCTTGAACAGACCAATAATTGCGTCCGAGAAGGGAGTGAGTTAGGGAGTGAACTTGATGTAAAATCAGTCACTGAAATAAAATTCATGAAACAGTTGGAAAAAATACTTACTAAATAGCATGACAACTGTATATTTTTTAGTAATCGTTCCTCTGTAAAAGTGAATGAATTTGTTTTACAAACCAATCTGTTTTATGTCAAACTACGTAATGATGCTGCCATCAAATTTTTATCTTCATCAGAGCCAATAGAGTCATCAAATCAGTATCTGGTTGGCGCAATGATTTCGAGAGATTTCCCACGTCCCCAGGAGGTCTGGTTCCATGCAACTCCTGCCTCCATAAACCTCTACCCCAAGTGTATAAGTTTACGTGTACACTCAACAACATCGTTTAATAAAACGCAAACAAATGAAAAGTAAGATAGCACTTTCAGTGAGCGTTTAAGTTCTCGTAATTTTTGGTGACAGGTTAGAACGGCACAGTGACAAAACAGCGCATGTCAGAACATCACTATGACAGAGCAAAACATGACATAATAATACATGAGCTAACGACACATGACATACAATACATGACAAAACTTTACATCACAATGACAGAACATCACAATTACAAAAGCACAAGGAAAAAACATCACAAACATTTATTTTGCCGGGGTGTTAACGTATTTTATAAGCTTTACCAAATAATACATGCAGGAGTTCCGTTTTCTCATGTCTCACTTTTTTGTCAAACCGTTTAGGGGTTTTTCTGCCTTGTGATGTTTTGTAATGTGATGTTTTTTCATGTCCCGTTTATGGTATGCTCTTTTAAGGTATGTGATGCAATGCCATGTGATGTTCTGTCATGTGTTGTCCTGTCATGTGTCGTTAATCATAACAATATTAGGATGATTTATTTGGTAAGTGCTATTTTTATGTGGATCACACCTCAAGAGCCCTCTGCGAGTTTGATCGTCGCTGTAGAAAGCGCCAATTCTCAAGCAAGAACAAGTAGCTGTAAGGCTGGATGGACCTTTAGTGACCGGTCTTTGGTTAAGGTATATGATTTTTTTCACCCAGCGAAGAGCAGATTTGAAAATATAAATGTTACATTTCTTGTGCTCCGCCGGGATTCGAACCCACAACCTTCCATTTACGAGTCAGAAGTGTTAACCACTAGACTACGGACCGGTCGTTATGTCATGTGTTGTTTTGTCGTTGTGTCGTTCTTCGTGGAACCTTTACTTTTTGATATTAAGTTTATACTCGGGGCTCTGACGTCTGCATCGCAACATGACGTCATAGGGCCGCCCTTATCTCTCCCCAATATCAGCAGCCAACTTTTGTAAAATACATTTCAATCGGAAATAGGTACCAAAAATTAGTTATAAAGCATTTTCCCTGCTAGTGGATTGACTTTACTATCTCTGTGTGAGATCTACGAAATGATGATTTTTTTTTGTTGAGAGCGTTTTATCCCATAAGTCTGTCGTTTTTGGTTTAAACTATATGGTCTTAGTAAAATAGTAATAGTAATGAAAAAAATTAGGCGTGTTTATTAATTTTTTGTCTAAATTATAAAGGTAAAAAAAAATAAAGCTTAAAAATTGTCACCACAAAAAAATACGTTTGTTTCACATTAATTGTATTGTTTTTTTCGTATGTGCTACATTTTGGATTTTTTTTTCTTTCAAATTAGAAGGAGTAACAAGCACTAAGGGGACGATCTTGTAAACAGGAGGTATTAATGGTTAGGTATCCCGTTTTGTGTTGGGCGGGGGTGTCGCAGTATCGCTGGTGATCTGCGCAAGGGGACGAGGGGCTCAAGCAACTCGTGTTTATCGCAAACAAGGACTCGTCAAAGCAATCAGCTCCCATACAGGAGGCGGCTGCAGACTGGAGGGCCTGCTAGCGATGCAGGAGATTGTGCGAATGCCGTCACAGGGATGAGGATAGATAGGCACAGTGACAAAACAACACACATGACATAACGACACATGACAGAAGAACATATGGCATAGCATTGCATGACATAACGACGCATGACAGAAGAACATATGACAGAAAAAACATATGACATAACAGCATATGACATAACGACACATCACATAGCAAAATTATACATTACATGACAAAACCTTACATGAAATTACATCACAATGACAGTAGGTACATCACTCTGACAAAACAATATAAGGAAAAAATATACATACCTAAAACAGAGCATACCATAAACGGTCCATGAAAAAACATTAAATCACATCACAAGTGTTGTTTGCGGTGTTTTGTCTTGTAATATTTTCTCATTATGATGTACTTTCTTGTGATGTTTTGCCATTGTAATATTTTGTCATGTGTTGTATTGTCATTGTGATGTACTTTCCTTTGGTGTTTTGTCATTGTAATGTTTTGTCGTGTGATGTATTGTCATTTGTCGCTCTGTCATGTGTCGGTATGTCATGCGTTGTTTTGTCACTGTGTCGTTCTATCATGAAACCGGCAACATACTGCATGCTATCCATAGTACCGGACTTAGGATTGACACTTAATTTTTATTTTATTGTACGGAAAAACAACCGTAGGTATACATAATTACAAAAGAAGGGTGAAAATTTACAAAATTCAAGACCAATTGTAGTTTTTCAATTTTATAAATAAGTATTATATTACAAAATATGGTAAGACCGGGGTGTGAATAGCACCACAAGATAAAGATTATCAGGAGTCTGTTCCACTCTATTTTTCTCTATGCTGCTGAAACATGGAGCATAAAATCATCAGAAAGGTGAAAAATTGGGGTGCTATCTATTCACGATAGGGGATTAGTTTAGGTATTGTGAGGCACATACCTAAACTAGGTTTTTTGGTATTGTGAGGCACAATACCTCAATTCCTTTTTCAGGGAAAATCGAGATGAGTCTTCTCTATCCCCTATCGTGAATAGACACCCTGGAGGCGTATGCTCCGAACCCTATGGACGGCTAGACGTACCAAGCTAGACGTACCTAGACGTACTAACATGTCCGTTTGTCAGTTTAGAACGTTTTCATGAGCACTGCCTTACAACTAGTTCACTTACTAGAAATTACTCTCAATAAAACGCTCAATCTAGAATTTCTCATATCAGTAAATGAACTTGAGAAGAATGTGTGTGGAAAAGATATTGAAAGCATGTGGAAAGATCTGAAGGAAGGAATGATTGAATGTGCTAAAAAAGTATGTGGGGTAACGAAAGGTGGAAAATTGAAAGGAGATGCCTGGTGGAATGATAGAGTGAAAGAAGCTGTGAAAGTTAAGAAAAAGTGTTATGAAAATTGGCTGAATGATAGAAATGATAGAAAGCTAGAAGACGAATATAAGATAGCTAAGAGAATGGCGAAGACTATAATTTATGAAAGCAAGATGAATGAACAAAGAAAGATTGATGAAAGGATTAACAAAAGTTTCACCGACAGTAGGAAGGAATTTTGGAGGTGGATCAATGGGGATAGAAATAAATCTTCTGCATTGACCACTCCGGGAGTCAAAAGTGCTGCCGGTGAGATGGTATGGGAGAATGAAGAAGTATGCAAGAGATGGAAAAACTATTTTCAAGAAATTTTTGGCCAGGGTGAAAGAAGAATTTATGAACAGACAGATGAAGAGAATGAATTGAAGATTTTGAAAGAAGAAATGAAAGTGTCTATTTCACGTCTGAAGAATGGGAAGTCTGCTGGGTTTGATGGTATAAATGGTGAAATGTTGAAAGCAGGAGGTGAATGTGTGATAGATTGGATGTTTGAATTATGTAAGCTTTGTGTGAATGCAGGAGTAGTACCGATGGATTGGAGGAAGGCAGTCATTGTTCCCATTTACAAAGGTAAAGGGGACAAAAAAGACTGTCAGAACTTCAGACCAATCAGTCTACTCAGTATACCAGGAAAAGTCTTCTGTAAGGTGATTATAAAAAATGTGATTCTGACTACTAGCAAAAGGGTTTCCGATATACAGTCCGGCTTTATGGCCGGTAGAGGCTGTGTTGATCAGATTTTCACTCTACGACAGCTTGTTGAAAAACAATTGTCGGTGAGGGGGAAACTATTCACGGCCTTTGTGGATCTGGAAAAGGCTTTTGACTCAGTGGACAGAGGTATGTTGTGGGATGTTTTGAAAGCATACGGAGTGAATGGAGCTCTACTCAATGCGGTGCATGCGAACTATGAGAATAGTATGGCCTGCATTCGTATTGATGGTGAGTATAGTGAATGGTTTGAAGTTTTTAAGGGTGTAAGGCAAGGATGTGTGATGAGCCCATGGCTATTTAACATAGTCATGGACAAGTGTGTTCGAGATGCTAGACTTGATGATTGTGGGTTAATGATAGGAGAGAGCAAAGTAAGCGTTCTACTGTATGCGGATGATGCAGTCCTTGTATCTGATTCAGCAGTGGAATTGCAAATGATTCTCTCTAGATTGAACGAAGCTTTGAAAGGTAATAATTTGAAGTTGAATGCAAGAAAGACGAAAGTTTTGATTTTTGAAAGAGATGATGAAAATATGAATTATGAATTTAAAATTAATGGAATGAATGTTGATGTTGTAAATGAGTTTGTATATTTGGGAAGTAAGTTTGAAAAAGATGGAAGAATGGCCGGTGAATTTGAAAGAAGAATAATGAAAGGCAGGTGTGTACTGGGTGCGACCGCTTGCATCGCCAGGAACCAAAATCTCTCAAAAAATGTTAGATTGGCGGTGCACGGTGGTATACTCGTGCCAACCTTGATGTATGGAAGTGAAGCCTGGACAGTGAGTGAAAGGGAAATTAGTAAAGTCCATACAGTAGAAATGGACTATCTAAGAAGTATGATTGGGAAAAAACGAAGTGACAGGGTGAGGAATGATTTTGTAAGAGAAGAATGTGGTGTAAGGGAAAGTGTGAAAGTGAAGATTAAAAGAAGTATGTTAAGATGGTTCGGGCACTTGGAGAGAATGAGTGATGAAAGATTGACGAAGAAAGTATATGTTGCTAGAATAGATGGATGTCGTGGTAGAGGAAGACCGAGAAAAGTATGGAAGGATCAAATCTCTGAAATAGCGAATGAATGGGATATCCAGAGTCATAATAAAAGGAGGACTTGTATGAAAAAGGTTATGACTCTGGATGAAATGAAAGAAGTATGCAAGGACAGGAAGAAGTGGCGGCTAATCTGCAATGTTGATTTCTAATGTTGGTGTATTCATTTGCTACATTTTTTGCATAGGAAATTTTTGACTTTTTTTGTATAGATTTCTTTGTAAGGTTTTGTTCTTTTTTATATTTAAATGTAATTTATTATTCATATTCCTTGACTTATAGGTTGGTATGAGGCTGACCACCCATACTGTAAAAAATGGTTCACTTTGCCAATGTCACCCCTGTTTCAGGGAAGGTCGGCAAAAGTTGTGGGGCTTATGTTCATTTGAGGTTTGGATTTTATTTGTAAGTACACATTCAGCATTTGTAAGCGCGAACTACACTTGTTGGTTTGTGGGCATACATCTGAGAGCTTTAAATGAATATATCTTTGCAACTTAGATTATAGATTATTATTATTATATAGTGAATAAGCGTCTCAGTTTTACCTTTAATGTGGTGGTATCTACATTTACCAGCAGTTTCAGAGATTTATTGTACTTTTATATTTGCTCTGCAGGTAGGTTTTGCTTTACTATTTTAGTTTGAAAGATACGTAATTAGTTATGTTTGATGGTGTACTCAGAGCATGCTGGTTTTCTCAGATGCGCCCCTGTCGGCGGGTAATGAGCGCAGGTAGTTTACTAATCGAGAACAAAGGTGATGCAATACAATGGGACAACAAATATGGATCATATAGGTACGAGTAGTGGAGAGCTTTGAGTGAATCTATGTCTAAATACGTCTCCCCAGTGCTTGTTTTGCTTATATTGTGAGGGTTTTTCCTCTGTCCTGCTGATTGACACAATTAATAATGTAACAGCCACTTTAATATGTTTACTTTTATTCCTTTCACAATGTATACACAATAAACCACAGCACAATAATATTAATTATTCTTAATTACACATGCTTGTGGCTCTCACGCCAGGCAAGCTTCTTCCCTCTTTCTGCATTCTTTTGTTTTCCTTTTTCCATTCAAATTTAAATACAATGTTCCATTCTACCAAACAAACAAACTCATCTCGTTACAATATACTATTTGATTTCCCGATAGAACGACAATGATAAAACGACACATGACGGAACATCACATGAGAGAACGACACATGACAGTTCATCACATGACAAAACATCGCTACGACAAAACATCACATACCATAAACATCACATGATAAAACATCACACAACGCAAAACAGGAAATACCAAAAACGGCAAAAAGAACATGACACTAATCTAATCTTATCTAAGTTGCAAAGATATGTTACATTGGAGATTCAAATTACATGCATTTTCACAACCAGACACGTACAAGTTCGCGCTTGCACATGCCGCATGTGAACCTACAACATAAAAACCAAATCTCAAATGGACATACACCCTGCAACTCTTGCCGTCCTTCCCTGAAACAGGGGTGACATTGGCAAAGTGAACCAATTTTTACAGCATGGGTGGTCAGCCGCATCTAATCTAATCTAATCTAATCTAAGCTGCAAAGATATATATCATTTAAGATTTATACTAAATGCATTCCCACAAGCAGATATGTATAATTTCGCGCTAACACATGCCGCATGTGGACCTACAATATAAAAACCCAATCTCAAATGAACATAAGCCTTGCAACTCTTGCCGTCCTTCCCTGAAACAGGGGTGACATTGGCAAAGTGAACCAATTTTTATATTATGGGTGGTCAGCCGCATAACAACCTATAAGTCAAGGAACATACATGACAAATTACATTTTTTAAAATCAAAGAATAAAAATAACAATATATACATAGACATAAAAAACTAAATCATAAAACCAAATTCACTTTAACAAACCCTAGCCGCCAACATCACAGATCAACCGCCATTTCTTTCTATCCTTGCATACTTCTTTCATTTCCTCCAGAGTCATAACCTTCTTCATACAAGCTCTTCTTTTATTATGACTCTGGATATTCCATTCATTCGCAATTTCGGATATTTGGTCCATCCATACCTTTCTCGGTCTTCCTCTACCACGACATCCATCTATTCTACCAACATATACTTTCTTCGTCAGTCTTTCCTCATTCATTCTCTCCATATGCCCAAACCATCTTAACAAACTTCTTTTAATCTTCACTTTCACACTTTCTTTTGCACCACATTCTTTTCTTACAAAATCATTCCTCACCCTGTCTCTCCGTTTTTTCCCAATCATACTTCTTAGAAAGTCCATTTCAACAGTATGGACTTTACTAATTTCACTTTCATTCACCGTCCAGGCCTCGCTTCCATACATCAAGGTGGGTAAAAGTATGCCACTGCGTACCGCCAATCGAGCATTTTTAGAAATGTTTTGATTTTTGGCGATACAAGCTGTGGCACCCAGTACACACCTGCCCTTCATTACTCTTCTTTCAAGTTCACCTGTCATTCTTCCATCTTTCTCAAACTTACTTCCCAAGTATACAAACTCATTTACCACATCAACATTCATTCCGTTTATTCTAAATTCGTAGTTCGTATTTTCTTCATTTCTTTCAAAAATCAAAACTTTCGTCTTACTTGCATTCAATTTCAAATAATTACCTAGCAGAGCTTCGTTCAATCTAGAGAGCATCGTTTGCAATTCTACTGCTGAGTCCGATACAAGAACAGCATCATCCGCATACAGTAGAACACTCACTTTGCTCTCTCCTATCATTAATCCACAATCATCAAGTCTAGCATCTCGAACACACTTGTCCATGACTATGTTAAATAGCCATGGGCTCATCACACATCCTTGCCTTACACCCTTAAAAACTTCAAACCATTCACTATACTCATCATCAATACGAACACATGCTGTACTATTTTCATAGTTTGCATGCACCGCACCTAGGAGAGCCCCATTCACTCCGTATGCTTTCAAAACATCCCATAACATACCTCTGTCTACTGAGTCAAAAGCCTTTTCCAGATCTACAAAGGCCGTGAACAGCTTCCGCCTCACCGACAATTGTTTTTCAACAAGTTGTCGTAGAGTAAAAATCTGATCAACACAGCCTCTACCGGCCATAAAGCCGGACTGTATATCGGAAATCCTTTCACTAGTAGTCAGAATCACATTTTTTATAATCACCTTACAGAAGACTTTTCCTGGTATACTGAGTAGACTGATTGGTCTGAAGTTCTGACAGTCTTTTTTGTCCCCTTTACCTTTGTAAATGGGAACAATGACTGCCTTCCTCCAATCCATCGGTACTACTCCTGCATTCACACAAAGCTTACATAATTCGTACATCCAATCTATCACGCATTCACCTCCTGCTTTCAACATTTCACCATTTATTCCATCAAACCCAGCAGACTTTCCATTCTTCAAACATTCAATAGATACTTTTATTTCTTCTTTCAAAATCCTAAATTCATTCTCTTCTGTCATTTTTCTAAACAAAATTCTTTCGCCCCGACCAAAAATCCCTTCAAAATATTCTTTCCATCTCTTACATACTTCATCCTTCTCCCAACCTATAATATACCAACCATACCAACCTATAAGTCAAAGAACAACAACACAGAGTTTATATAAAGAACCCAACACAAATTACCGGCAAAGTTTACTTAGCCTTCACAAGAAATGAGTACCAGCACCCTCGGGAGCGTGTTGTTTAGTTGCGTAGTTGCGTCCTCTTGAAAATTACGTAAGTAAGTTGAAAGGTGAAATGAAAAGCTCAATTTGTGAAAATAAAGTGCTGTAGTTTTTTTGTTAAATATATACACTTTCATAAAAATGATCTTTCACGGTCTAAATACACAAACTCTACAAAATTTGATGAAAAAGAACGTGAAGGTCTCTGTTTCTGATACCTCAGTGAATATTCCAATATTCCTCCCCTTTTAGCTCTGAACAAGGGCTGTGTTTACCCCGTGAATCTGATTGTAGAGTCGACTGTTTGATCAGCCCTTGTTTCCCATACAACATAGGTACTGCTGTGTCTATAATCCTCTGTATTAGAAGAACACTAATTACGTTCAACCACAGTTAATCTCTGGATCAAGTTAGAACTGTGCTTAATAAATAAATGATAACAATGTAAGTTGGACGAGGATGTGAAAGTAAAGGTACAAAATAATTTGATGATATGGTTTGGACATTAGAAAGAAAGAAAACTTACGAAGTGTATGTACAGAGGAAATATAGAAAAGGGAAGACTGAACAAAGTATAGCGGTATCAAATTGATGAAATTCTGGAAGAATGGGATGTACAAAGCGAATGTAAAAGAAGGAAATGTATGAAAAAGGTGATGGATGAGAATGAATTGAAAGAGGTATGCAAGAATAGGAAAAAAATGGAGGCAACTTTGCAAAGGCTCTGGAAAAACCTAGCGGAATGGCGACAGAAGCACAGTATGTATATATAAATACTAAATAAATAAAAGTGAATCACATCGCGTCATTTGAGAGCTTGGTAGTTGTTATGTACCTAAAGAACTAATTCTCAAACAAAACCCAGCAATAAGGATAGATAGACCTTCGGTTACCAGTCTTTGATAACGGTAGGTAGATGATTTTTTTAACTCAAAAAAGCGCATTGAAAACAAATTAAATCATTGTTTTCGTGCTCCGTGGATTTTCCTGGTTAAAATTTGTTACTTGTAATTGATTTTTTTGATGAAACATATTTATTTCACGGGAATTTAGGAGTCAAACTGAAAAAATACACTACAGTAAATTGAGTCTTACACTGACTCATAGATAACACGACTATATGGATTCACAAAATAAAAGGGGTTAATATTCAATTTGAATAAAAACATTGTCTAAAAGGCATTACAATTTCAAACGCATAAATCCTTTGGCAGCATAATTGCTAAAGTCTCTCCCATGTGATAACCAACAAATAAACATTTATTTATTTCAAATTCAAACATCGTCACATTCGAAGCAATTCACGTAGCACGCCCTCTCGACTGTAGACTCGAACCTAATCGCTTGTGTTTGATAAATGGCATGCGATGTGACTCAGCCCCCCTAAGCGCTTCTGGAACAAAATGCAGTAGGAGCTCCCAAAGACCCATTTCAGTAAATATGGGGCCCACAGTCCCTTAGTTTTTTGATAGCAGCTAAATTTTCTGTTCATTTAAACTCACTGTCATATCCAAATTGGTAAACTTTGAAACAGCATCCTGGGCTGGAAGTATCATCACCACGGTAATTCATACCTACCGAATATCGGTATTTGGATAAAGACCTGTAAATCCAAGATGGCCACAAGTGAACAGCTGATTAAGTCTTATACAAATATTACCGATATTTGGTTGGTAAGAATTACCGTGGTGATGAGACTCCAGCCCAGTACTCTAAAGGTTAAAGTGGTGTGTCTATTAAACGCCGTCGATCACCAAAACTTTCTTCTTCTTGCTCAGCCTGTCTCAGTCCACTCCTGCACGTAGGACTCATCCAATCTTATATATTTTTGTCTAACTGCTGCTGTGTCCAGCCATCCTCTGCCTGCAGTTCCCTTGATATCGTCCAGCCACCTCAGTTGTGGTCTCCCCACTCCCCGCTTGGACTTTTTGGGCCACCGCTGGACGATCCTTTTCTGCCACCTGTCATGGTCTTGCCTTGTGACCAGCCCAGCGTCACTTTAAGCAGGCCACTCGCTGTATGACATCAGTAGTGACACCAGTGCATCTATGTATCTCCTAGTTCGGAATCCCATCTCCGAGGATTGCCAAAATATGAAAATTAAAAGGATTGATAAAATTCATTGATGCTTTTGAATTTCATCCTAAATATTATACAACTCATAATTAATTGTCAAGTTTTTTGGGGCCTTAGGCTGTCTTTGGTTTTACCCGTCTCTCAAGGCGGGCCTAGAAAGGGTGTACACTATACTTCCAGTAACCAGCCCCCTTTGATTCCCTTTGAATATTAAACAAATAGCTTCTGATAGTATTTGCTTATGTTAATACAACGATCATGTTTAAAAAATTGTCTGCATTAAAAATTTAAATGTTCTGTGCATCTAGTTTTTAGGTATACCTATCTACATTTTAGCCCCTCCGTAGTACGAATTTACTGCAAATATGACATAAAAAGATTTAGAAGTGAAACAAAATATTTTTGGTATGGTCAAGGGGATAAGGCGTCGGCACTCTATAATCTATAATCTATAATTTAAGTTTGATACTCAAATTTGTATAATTGAAATAATCGCAAGTTTGAACCCCGCCTGCACTATCCTATCGAAAATAACTTTGAGGTTGGTTTAACTGATGTTATCGGGTAAATATTAATTAATAATTCATTAAAAGATTAAATAATGAATTATTAATGTTAGTATTATTATATAATGAAATTATATAATGAAGTATTTCCTTGAAGCTGACCACGCTTCTTCCAATAAAATTGGTTCACCTGGGCTAATATCACTTCTGTTTCAGAGAAAGACGGCAAAAGTTGAAGGGTTTAAAGGTTTGACTCTTATTTTTTTAGTACTCATGTGTAAGCGCAAACTGACACGTGTCGGGGAAATCTTAAATGTTTATATATATCTACATATATACTACTTTGATATAGACTGAAAAACGTGAATCTGATGATTTTGTTGTCAATACTCTAAAACATATCAATTGCTTCTAAAACCCACTTACAAGCTCCAAGCATCTGATCTTGGAGTCGATAAATCATATTTGAAAGTGGCACTTGCTTGCTCTGTTTAATTACAGGTTTCACCGATTTTATCTTCGTCTCCATCTATTGAACTATCCCACTCTAGACCGTAGACTTTGTAATTATTACAAAATACCCAACAGATACCATGCAGGGTAGTAGGTACGCTATTTAATTGCTGGCCTTTAGGCATTTAATGCTAGGCACTTCTGGAGCTGTTCAGGAGCGCCATTGTTTGTTTTGTTTCCTGCCATAAGGATAAATCTTTCCATTTAGGTTTAGTATATATTCAACGTTAGCATAACGACTTTATACTGAATGAAAAAAATGAAATTATGTCAACTGTGTGGGCAGTTTTTACGAGTTTAAATGCAGTCCGTAGTCTAGTGGTAACGCTTCGGACTCGTAAATGGAAGGTCATGGGCTCGAAACTCGGCAGAGCACAAAAAATATACCACTTATATTTACAAAAAGGCTCTTTGCTTGGTTGGAAAATTCATTGCTTTTACCCAAGACTGGTCACTAAAGGTCCATAAAGCCTTACAGCAATTGGGTTTTGATTGTCGCCTTGTAGCGACGACCAAGCTTGTAAAAAGTCCGGTCGATGCTTCAGTTGGTAGAATGCTCGCATTCCATGCCGGGTGCAAGGATTCGATCTCCACCGAGGATGTCAGAAATGATTTCCTGTGTTGAAACTCAAAAATAAATACCGGCAAGGTGTACTCAGCCTTCACAAGAAATGAAAACCAGCCACCTCGGTAGCTGGGAAAACCTGCACTTCAACTGAAGTGTTTGGCGTGAGGCCGGCTTCTTTACCCGTAAAAATAAGTAGGTCCCCAATCACCACATGCGACCCCTTCGGGGATAACCCAGGCGAGAAGCTACACAACATGTGTAGCTTAGTTACGTCACATATCCTAGCGTTGAAAGTACATAACTTAAACGCTCACAAGAGGCGCTATCTTACATAGCTTCCATAGATGTTTTAGTATTCACTAAGTTGGGTTGAACGTAAAGTTTCATACTTTCGGAATTTTGTGTAGGACATGTGTGAGAAAAAGGAAAAGTGTACGGAATAACCTCAAACGCTTTGAATCACTCTACTAGTAAAGACTATGATTTTTTCTCTATTCAGAATTCAAAATAAATTAAATACAGGTATGCCTATTATTTTCTGTTGATTGGGGAAACCACCTACGTGACGATGAATGTGCCTTTCTTTACATATTTCTTTGCCCCAAGTACGTTCAAACTCAGTGTTTAAAACCATAAACATACAAAAACCAAAACGCACTCTTTTAGTTTCTTTATATTTTTTGGTGCACTCTATGCTTGAGTTTTTATACTGAGCTTGCAATGGCGGTGCATGTGGCAGAGAGGCTCTATTCACGGAGGTTTTGTATGAAGACCCTTTGTGGGAGTCTCTGAGAGGGACGAGACAATGCAGTCTCGGAGATAGTGACAGCATTTAACAAGAGTGAAGCGTGCATCTACCCGAGTCGGGGTTTTGTTTTACAAATTATAAAGAAGTCACTACCAAAGTAGGTACCTTACAACAACAAAAGTTCACCTCTCAGCTTGGAAACTGCTAAGCATCATATCACGTTGGTGTATGACAAAAATTATTGGAATAATCCCCAGCGAAAAGAAGATTACGCCTATATTGAAGGCATTTCCTTGACTAATAGGTTGTTATGCGACTGACCACCCATACTGTAAAAAATGGTTCACTATGTCACCCCTGTTTCAGGGAAGGACGGCAAGTGGCTCTCACGCCAGGGTGGCTCTCACGCCAGGGTGGCTCTCACGCCAGGCAAGCTTCTTCCCTCTTTCTGCATTCTTTTGTTTTCCTTTTTCCATTCAAATTTAAATACAATGTTCCATTCTACCAAACAAACAAACTCATCTCGTTACAATACAACAGTAAATGAAGCGATTACAATGTATGAACGGATCGTGGCTTATCGCTTGACTGATGCGCGCGCAGGATTGAAATTTCATTGACTGTCACTTTTGCGATTATTGCGTGGAAGGGGGATGGATGTATGGAAAATATGCATGTGTGAGAGAGATAGATAGCAAAAAAGTAAGCGTTCACGAATGGTATACGGCTTGCGTTCGAACAAGTTTGACAGAAAAGGATAACAATGGTAGACATAATATATTATCGACAGTGGCGGTTGGCAGCAGTGCTATGACAAGTTGACAAATTAACCGCCTCAAATATCAAGCTTTACGGGAATAGCCGAAGACTTTCCCGGCTCTAACGAGCGAGTTCGACTCTATAAATGAGAATTAATAAATATTTTTAATAAATTTAAAATTTGTTTCCAGTTACATAAAGTATTTTTTTTGTTTAACAAGATTTTTTTTGTGTGAAAAATTAAAATGTACATAGAGCCTTTATTATTTAGTTTTATAAAAAAAAAACATACAGAAACATAGCTAAATTAAGCTTTATACTACCGATATTGATATGAAAAGGGGGATGATCAAAGACAATGACGTCATTTGACACGTAATCTGAGCCTGACGGCTGCATCCCTTTATTTTGCTCGTTGTTCAGATTCAATAAGAAATAAAAAAATCATTAAAGAAGATACCATTCATAAAGGCTTCAGTTTTTTACTTCGTTTAATAAGCGCATTTTTTCTACATAATGGAGAGCGCACATACAAAAACAATCTCGCCTAGATGACGTCACAGGTTGAGAAGTTACATTCAAGAAAAGGTTTAATTCACAATTTCTCAAATCAGTGCATCAGCCCTTATTCAGTTTAACCTTTAAGGTGGCAGGATCTTACTTTGTATGTAAATTGAATTAAATTGATCAATTAGGAAGAGCTGTTCACGTTTTGTGGTTGACCCTTGTTTGCTGAATAAGTGCTACTTTTATAGTATTTTTTGCTGACCACCATAGCGCGTTAAGTTCGTACCCTCGGCTCCATATTCCTCACATCGAAATCGTTAACTTTTTAAAGATTAAAATTGAGAGGTAGGTGTGTAATTGTAGCGATCGGAAGTTGTTAAACGTACCTACCATATTCGAATAAAGATTGTTATTCATAAAACCGAGGTTCAGTTTTTTCGTGATTTTAGGGCTGTCCATTGCAACTTGCAACACTGTTAAAAAATAGTCTCTGTGGTGGAAGTCTCGACGATCGTCGATAGTTCTTACGGTATTTATCTGAAGACAGGACGGAATAAATGATAGATAAAGGCTCCCATAAAATAACTTTTTCCTTTTTTCTTTTCCACAAAGAATTGGATTAAACATGGAAAAAATATTCTACCCAATATTTTATTGAAGTAAGTACTCATATCGACACCCCTGAATAAATGACATATAAAGCTATCATGAGTTTCTCAGATAAATGCACCTTTGTTTCTAGTTCATACGAGAGAAAACATTTAAAAAGTGTGAAATTCCTGTAGTTTAGAAGTTTTTAATAATCACTGCCTCATAATTAGTTCACTTAGGTACTATTAGAAGTTACACGCAATAAAAAAAATATTCACTATTTCTAAAACCAGTGAATCAGTAGATAATAATTCAGTTTAACCTTTAAGGTGCCGATATTTTGTAGTTAAAATAAAGCACTGGTATTTAGAGTGGTGGTTGATTGCTTAGCCCTGCTCGTTGCGTACCGAGTAATGAAAGATCAGGTTCCCTCCCGACGCGGAGCTCAGCTGTATGCGGACTGCCCTGTGTGCGGTGGACCCTGCAATCATCGCCAGATAAGAATGTAGGTGATGCGAGTTATCTCAGTCAGCTCCAAATGAACAGAATCACAATGTTGCCGAGAGTTCAGCTGCGTAACAATGTAACAATGCTACTTTAAAAATATTTCCTTCATAAGTGTTAATGAAATGTCTGGACGCAAAACCACTATATCGACGGTTAAAAGGTTATAGGGCATAAGCAACAAAAGCTAAATTGTTCAGGAGAGCAGTTTAAAGTTTGAGATTGCAGAAAAATAGCAATACTTTTTTTTATTTTGTATCATATCGTTAAAATCAAAACAGCTCTAAAATAATAAAAATTAAGGCATTCATTGGCATTCCTGTTAATGTGGTTGTACGATGTTATACGATTTTTTTATGTCACAAGCGCCTTGAGGACAAAAAAAGCCAAAATCTTGTCGGTTACACCAAAACCATACTTCGAAAACGCAGTTGTTTGCTTGGGCATAAACAAAAAAAAAACATTTAGAGCTAGGGGAGTTAGCGAATTAGAAAGAGCGGACATTTTTAAGTAAGATAGCATTTATAGCTCATTTTTGATCAAAATTTTGCTTATTCCCTACTTCTTTTTAACCGTCGATATATTAAACAAACAAATTTCTTAAATACTTCAGTGTATTTTTGTAAGGTTGTGAATTTTTGCCTATGGGTCACAGGCTATTAAATTCCTTAGCCGTTTGGCGTTTAGCCAGTTATTAGTCCTGTCTATCCTTAGATACCTACTCACCATGTAACAACACCCTTGTGTGAAGTTCATTACTTGTTTAACCTTGAGTGAGAAGAGACGTGTATAAACTCTTCAACTGCATCACAATATACATACAGAAAACGCGGCAAGAAATAGCATTATATGTGTTGCTTACTAGCGTTTTATTCTCTTCCTTCTTCTTCTTCCTCAGTCTTTCCCAGTCCATCAGACGTACACCTTCTCCAATCCTCTCCATTCCTGTCTATTACCTGCTGTGTTCAGCCATCCTCTGCCAGCAGTTCTCTTGATGTCATCCAGCCACCTAAGCTGGGTTGCACCGCTCCTCGCTCTGACATCCTGGATCGTTGCTGGACAATCCTTTTCGGCCATCTGTCATGGTCTAGCCTTGCGACGTGACCAGCCCAGCGCCACCTTAAGCAGGCCACTCGCTGTATGACATCAGTGACACCAGTGCGTCTACAAATCTCTTGGTTTGAAACCCTGTCTCTGAGGCTGATTCCCAGCATCCTCCTTTCAATGGCTCTTTGGCACGTCGTCAGTCTGTTGGCGCTAGTGAGCCCTTTTGTTTCCAAGCCATAGGTGGATATTGTAAGCAGGCATGACTCAAAGAGTTTCATAAGAATCCCTTACTTTCATTGGTCCTTAATCCAGTGGTAACACTTCGGACTCTTAAATGGAAGGCTGTGGGCTCGAATCCCGGCGGAGCACAAAAAATGTAACATTTATGTTTTAAAATTTGCTCTTCGCTGGGTTGAAACATTCATAAACCTTTACCAAAGACCGGTCATCAAAAGGTCCATCCAGCCTTACAGCAACTGGGTCTTGCTTGAGAATTGGCGCTTTCTACAGCGAAAACCAAGCTCGCAGAGGGCTCTTGAGTTGAATTCATTAAATATTATTGTGTGTTGTGGTTATTGTAATTGTGAAACGAATAAAGTAAACATTTAATGTGGTTGTTGTATTAACATTGTGTCGTTCATCTGCAAGTGGGTACTTTCGCTTGTGAAGTGAACTGAATAAATCCTTCTAGTCTGTGATGAAGAAATCAAATAAGTGCGGTGTTGAAATTGAAGCAAATTGTAAACAAACACCTCATTGTCCATTGACGATCTTATTAAATACTCGTAAGTAAGAAAAACCCTCACATTTTGGCGCCCAACGTGGGGCGCCAAAATGTGAGAATAACGTTATGCCACTATCTGACGCTACTCTTCTTCTCCATATCCTTTTATGCGTTGATGCTTTACATAGTTATCTCAGAGTTGTACTCGTGAACCAGCCCTTGGAATGGTCCTTGACGAATCGTGATTACTCGGCTTTTTGCAGGTTGATGTGCTGTAATTATTGTTATCATAGAGTCCTCTACATTTTTATAAGCTTCCAATATAATTGGATTTGAGACATCTCATCCAAAAAAATGGCGGTTGATCCATAATGTTGGCGGCTAAGGCTGAGGCTTTACAACTTTGAATTCTCACTTTTTCTAGATATGTATTTTGTACATTTAAATTTTATTATTTTACATAGTGATTGTTTCGCAGAGTTAAATGTAATAAATTGGTTGTGTTCCTTGACTTATAGGTTGGTATGAGGTTGACCAGCCACACTGTAAAAATGGTTCACTTTGCTTGACCAATTTGCCTGTTTCAAGGAAGGTCGGCAAGAGTTCCAGGACTTATGTTTCTTTCATACTGGATTTTTGTGTTGTAATTCCTCAAGCGGCAATTGTAAGCGTCAACTTATAGGTGTCTGCTTGTGAGAATGTACGTAATATAAATCTTAAATGTAATATACATACTTACGGGGCTATTCTTAGACATTTTGGTCGTCGGTTGAGCCCACGCTTTGACAAACTAATGGTGCCTGAGCTGGAAGTTTTATCAGCACAGTCATTCTTAACTACCGAATTTTGTAATATTTGTAAGAAGAAAAATCAGCTGTTCACTTGCGGCCATCTTGGATTGACAGGTCTTTATACAAATGCATCATTAGTTTGGCAAATCGTGGGCTCAACCGACGACTAAAATAGCCCCGTTAGATTCTAGATTAAAGAGGTCTCTACGACCAAGGATCCCCAAACAAAAATGATTTTGAAATGGTTAATTTTCGCTTATTCTCTTAAGTCTTCTTCCTTTAAACTTCACACTTCAATGTAGCAGTTTTTATAGCTTCCTGCAGCAAACACGTGCAGTCAACTTGATTGAATATTTATACATGCCCTTCAGTTGACAAAAACCCCATAAATAACACACCGCGCTGAATACTGCTATTACATTTTACTACGTAATTAGCAATTTAATTCTATGAACATTGGGCTTCCGTGAAAAACTATAGGAGCAATTATTTAAAAATGTATTTTTCATTGATTTTTACCGCGGGTTTTTGCTTCACGAGTATGCAGATTTGTCTCCGAGGGTGGTAATTACTTTTGAGAATGGTTATTAAAAATTGAATATAAATAAGAGGAGATTGCGGACCTTAAGAGGTTTGACAGCTTTCAATCAACGACACGCCATTTCGGACCACAAGTATAAAACTGAAACTCAAGCATAGCGTTTAACCGAAAATGCATGAAAAAACAAACTCTCATGTACTGTGCTATTTTAGTTTCAATATATTTTTAGGTAAACGCTATAGGAAGCCGTCGCGCTTTGTGCTTTCCACACGGTTCCACGTTAGAACAACACAGTGACAAAACAACACATGACATAACATCACAATGACAGTACATCACATGACAAAATATATTAAATAATAGAAAACACCATAAACAGAGTGACAAAAAAGTGAGACATGAGAAACATTAGCAAATGGAACTCACGTTTAATCAATTCCTTGACTTATAGGTTTGTATTAGACTGACCACCCATACTGTATAAAAATGGTTCACTTTGCCAATGTCACCCCTGTTTCAGGGAAGCAGAATGTTCATTTGAAGCTTGGATTTTAATTTGTAAGTATACTTTCAGAATTTGTAAGCGCGAACTACGAGTATCTGTTGATATTAGGAACTTTAAATGTTAATATATCTTTGACACTTGATTATAGATTATAGCTGAATCCTATCAGTGTGATGTCTTTTCCGTGTTGTTTTTTTATAGTGATGTTTTGTCATGTGACGCACTGTCATTGTGATGTACTATCATTGTGTTGTTCTGTCATTATGTCAAGTGTCGTTTTGTCACTGTGTCGTTCTACCGTGTTACCTTTCCGCACAATCAAGATGTGCGCCGTTTCATCTGCGACAAAATGAATGCAAATTATGACATTTAAACACGCTTAATATCTTAATTTAAGGAAATTCCTTCATGGGTTATTACCGCAATCGAGTTTCTGTCGCCCGCACCCACTCCACTGTCAGGGAGGTAAAATCTCTTTACAATTGCAACTGAAGTTGTTTTTTTAAATCGATGATTTTTTCTCGTTGTTTATTTACATAAACATCAAGTGTTATTTGTGTCGTTTAAGTGAAAATAAATATATAATTACAATACTATTTTATTTACATAAAAAAAGTTGGATGGGTTTCTTTTCGTTTATTTTTTTTATCTCAAAAGACTGTACATACATTTAGCTTAAACAGGGCTATTCATAACAAATTTGATCCATGGATCATCGTTTTATTTTTATGGAAAATTCACGTTAGGTGGCGGTTGAGCCATGGATTTGCTGTGTGTCAATTAAACCGAAAGAGTCTTTCCCCCCATACCATTTTTTTGTTGCCTTCGGGTGCCTCCTCTTTCGCAATTTTTCGCGAAATGCCTCAAAACCCTGGGCCCTAAACAATAAATTTATTTTTTCTTGGTATCTGGCTGACCACCCATGCTGTAGAAAATGGTTGACTATGCCAATGTCACCCCTGTTTCAGGGAAGGTCGGCAAGAGTTGCAGGGTGTATGTTCATTTGAGACTTGGGTTTATATATTGTAAGTCTACATGCGGCATGTTTAAGCGTGAACTTATACGTGTCTACTAGTGAAAATGCATGTAATGTGAATCCTTAATGTTACATATCTTTACAACTTAGATTAGATTAGATTGGGGACACTGGGACTTTGATGCGGTCGCACAATTCCAACCGCCCTTTTAATCCACGCCAAACACCATATCGATACCTCAATATTTGACCTTAACACTTTACTTATTTTGCGTATGGCCGGCAAGCGCAACAAATTTCTTGGCCATTGGGCCGCGTCAGAGACGAAGATGCAAGCCCTCCATCTACTTCACCACTCCTGTCGTGGCTTCATGGAGGTCTTTCAAGCCAGGAGGGTGTCTTCTGATGGGGCACTCCTCCACTATGTGCTGGACAGTTTGGTTCTCCGCCCCACAGTCACACCCTGGAAATAGAGCTAATCCCCAACTATGGAGCAAGGAGTTGCAACAGCCTTGCTCTGTGCGGACCATATTTAAGGTCGTCCACAGTCCATTCCGAAGATTGAACCCTGGGACCTCCTGGGCTGGAAGTCTCATCACCATGGTAATTCTTACCTACCGAATATCAGTAATGTTTGTATGAAGACCTGTCAATCCAAGATGGTCGCAAGTGAACAGCTGATTAGTCTTCATAGAATTATTACCGATATTCGTTAGGTAAGAATTACCGTAGTGATGAGACTTCCAGCCCCGGTGTGGCAGATTGATCAGATCTTGGTTTTGGAAACCTTCCCAAGTAACCTTTTAGGTTTTAAAAAGGTTACAAAAAGGTCCCAGAACCTTTTTAAACCTTTTTGTAACCTTTTTAAAACCTAAAAGGTTACTTGGGTTAATGAATCTCATAGTTTCTGATGGAGATGCCTGGGATCACCTTTTATTACTTTATATTTTGGTGCTAGAAGCGGCTCCAACGTATGGACTAAAAATATCTTTAAAAGTAGAATAACAAATTTAAAAAGCATCAATTTCCAGAATCAACGCAATCAGGTTTTGAGTGATAAAAAAACGTTAAATCGATGCATAACCAGAAGCCGGTAAAGATATGTGACTTGGGACTCAATATTGCGTTGGCGCGGCTTTGGCATGAATAATGCGTGGCACGTTTGCGCGCGACGCGCTCCCGGGTGGGACAGCTGCGCGGAAGGGCAGTGCGCTTGTACCTACTTACTTTTGTGGTCGACATCTCATTCATTTAACTCGTCTGCAGACGGTAGATTGAAAAAACTGATTACAGATTTGTCTCACAAGTCTTTTTAGTTCTTTTTACTGTCGGTTATCATGTCCTTGAGACTTTTAACTGTTCTGTGGACGCTTATTCGTTAATTAACTCCTTCAGTGTTAGCGTTTATAAAGTCAGAATTAGACTCAACAGTTTGCCCTTTAATTTTTAGCGTAACTGCCAATTTGTCAACACGTGATCAGAACTAATGGACAGACAAAATGAACACTATTTTGGTCTCTAGAACGCAAACGCAACGCAACTAAGCTACATATATGTGTAACTTCTTGCCTGCGTTATCCCCGAAGAGGTCGCATTTGGCGATTCGGAACCGATTTATTTTTACTGGTAAGGGGGCCGGCCTCACACCAACCACTTTCAGTTGAATTGTGGGTTTCCCAGCTCTCGGGGGACACTGGTTCTCATTTCTTGTGAAGGCTGAGTAAACCTTGCCGGTATTTTATTTTGGGGTTTGAAATAAACACCGAAGCGGGAAATCATTTCTGACACCCTCGGCGGGATTCGAACCTGAACTCACGGCATGGAATACAAGCACTCTACCAACTGAGCTATCGACCGGACCTGGAACAGTTTTTTTCAGAAATATTAATAATGTCATCGATGAGAATGACATTGAATCTCGAATTGAAAAAAAATCTAGTAATAAAATATGCGCATTATATTGGCGATAAATTAAAAGATCATTCTCCGCGATACGAAATCCTGCTACAGTTCACAAACATGAATAATTGAAAGTTTTATTCAATTCCATAACTCGGACTATGCGATAAATTAGTTATCGAAGGTGAATGCGAGAAAAAAGGAATCCTGAGGAATGCAATCAATGCACTCCGGACAGGTGGATTTCTGGGTTACGGGCTCAGAAAATTAAAAATAAAACTACACTAAACCGTAGCGTATAACAAAAAAGGTATTAAAACTAAATAAGCGATTCATGTGAACGTTTTTGTTTTCATGCATTCTTTGGACAACGCTAGGGTTGAGTGTAAGCTTGGGGAACTGGGTCTTCATATAAGGCCTGGATTAAAGGCGGTTCGAACGCTGTGACCGAACCAGGGCCCCCTCGTCCTAGGGGCTCGAGAGAGATTTTAGAAATAAACACTTCAAACCATTTTTCAACATAAATTTGTTCGACAGCCTAGGTTTTTAAGACATTCATGACCAAATGGGCGTCCTAAGACATTTTTCTAAATAAGTTAAAGGGGTCATTTACTTTGAAAAAAAATTAGGTCCAAATCAACGGGATCTGTGGAACCAAAATCGATCCTGTGGACTTTTATGAAATTGTATAAAATTTGTATGAAAAAGGTTATGACTCTGGATGAAATGAAAGAAGTATGCAAGGACAGGAAGAAGTGGCGGCTAATCTGCAATGTTGATTTCTAATGTTGGTGTATTCATTTGCTACATTTTTTGCATAGGAAATTTTCGACTTTTTTTGTATAGATTTCTTTGTAAGGTTTTGTTCTTTTTTATATTTAAATGTAATTTATTATTCATATTCCTTGACTTATGAATGGTATGAGCAGTGGCGTGCCTACAGTTTCTGCCGTACGCATGCTGGATAATTAAGGTTGCACTAAATTACAAATAATACATCTTACCCCGATGTTTCTTTTCCCCAGTGCTTCTAAATTTCCTCAGACTTAGATTTTGGATTGAAACAATGAAACCTTCACACACTTAAGATCCTCACAAGGCACAACAATATTTTCACCGGAATTAATTTTATATACTATCAAAAAAGGTGGACAAAAAAAGACAAAAATAAAAAAGCAAAATTAATAATCTAATGATTATTAATTTTTAAATAAAAAACAAAATTAACAATCTTTATAAAATAACAAAATTAATATTATCTTGGTTTTGCAAAAAAGTGGGTTCGATCGCAAACAAGGAATAAGTCAATTATTCTGATATTCGAATAAAACGCACCTGACGCGACAGTTTATTGAAAATACAATCGGTCATTCATACAACTGTAAATGGCTCCAGTCTGGAATCGTAAAATTGAATGGACGAAAAGCTAAGCATATGGTGATATTATTATCATGTGTACTCCCAAGCACAATCTGTAATAATATTGTGTTCATTTATAATGACAAAAGAGCTTAACCGACTATATTCATACAAGCTTACAGAGATCAAGCTTTTTTCATACATTAAACAAAGACAGGGATACATTTCTCAATAACGGTTGCGTAACAGAGTTTACTTCATCAATGCCTAATAATAATAACCTACTGCCACACACAGATGGCAGCAGCACGACTTTTGATGGGGGGAAATTTAAAAAGACGAATGACTTTAAATGTCTGTAATCTACCCAAAAATATTCATTATTTGCATTTCTGATGGTACGCCTGCTTAGCTTTTTAGCTTGTATGATAGTCACGCCACTGGGTATGAGGCTGACCCCCCATACTGTAAAAAATGGTTCACTTTGCCAATGTCACCCCTGTTTCAGGGAAGGTCGGCAAAAGTTGTGGGGCTAATGTTCATTTGAGGTTTGGATTTTATTTTTAAGTACACATTCAGCATTTGTAAGCGCGAACTACACTTGTTGGTTTGTGGGCATACATCTGAGAGCTTTAAATGAATATATCCTTGCAACTTAGATTATAGATTATTATAGTATGGAAAAATATTTCAACACATTTTTTACCAAAATGACGCCGCGATGATGTTCCGTCTAACAAGTGTCATAGCCTTCCAGATTTCAAAAATCTGGGGTCTCCTGAACAGGTTTCCCAAAAAAAAAACTTAAAATGGCCTAAGACCTAAGTAATCGTTTTGGTTAGCATTAAGTACTTATTTTTTGATTGGCGAGAGGCAGAGGTTGGGGGGTGTTGTGGAGGCCCCCTGACTTTCCCCGCACCAGGGCCCCCAGTGGTCTTAATGCGGGCCTCTTCATATTGATATCCCGCTACCGTATAATTTAATCCCTGAAATATTATAAATATTAATGGACGTGCGGCGCGTGAGCTGCAAAAAGTAATCGAACAAGATATTATATCCTTGGGATCGAGGATCTTCATCGCGATATGCGGAACCGACCCTGACCACTCCCAAATAACTCCTTGTTAGCCCGCAACAAAAACTGACGGACGAATTTTGACGCCCCTCTCTTTTCACCAAATGATACTGGTGTGAATTTATCCGGGCAGCTCGTCAAACTAGAAAGAATATAGCTCTAATAACCATCAAAAGTAAAAAGAAAAGGAAGACGTTTTTGTGTCTTTTGTCAGTTAGTATGTAATCTATCTCTTATGTACCGACCTCCCAGCTGGAAGGTTGTGTTGCTGGCGTGTGTGTATTTTACCGAATAGGTATGTAGCGTGTTAAAAACCATCGACTTTAATTTCTGCGAATTGTGGTCCTCTCCGGTATTCCTCTTTTATTCCGGATTTCTATCTTCGTTCAGATTCCTTCCAGATATTTTGTTAGTAGGTTCAAATGAATAAAAAATGCGGTTCACTTATTTTACACAATTAATTATTCCCTCACTTTCGTTTTCGCCAGAGTTTGGACATTTAAACAGAAACGATTGATTTATGTCTGCTCTTCAAAGGATTTTGATCCTTAATTTATGCAGATTTGTAAGATCATTCTCGAAACATGGAGAATCGCTTTATACCACCTTTCTGGATTCTCCTGGAAGATTTGTTAGTATAGGTGAATACTGAAGTAAGATTGGAAGTAAATAAAGAATAAGATCGTCTTTGGGATGGTCGAGGGCATAAGGCGTTGGAAATCGAATTTGCGTTATTGATACTAGCACCGGTTCGAGCCCCGCCTGCGCCGTGTCCTATCAAGAATAGCTTCGACCTTAATAATTAATTTAAAATACTACACAATGAATTATTAACCTGTACCCTGGGGGACGAGTTTTTTCACTTTACTCGAAGTATTGAGTATTCGAGAAAAATGTATGTGAACTTGTAAAGCACCTCTGGCAAAACAAGTTTCGAAACCTTTTTTGCCAGGGGTGCTTTACAAGTTCACATACATTTTTCTCGAATACACAATACTTCGAGTATAGGGAAAAAACTCGTACTACGGGTCCTGTTTCTGGCCACGCAAAAAAGGTGTAAGAATTGTATTTCTCTTTACAAATCTATTTAATAAAAAAAAGAGAACATTTAATAGTTTGATGACGATGTAGGCTATGGCTAGACATTTGATCTCAACAGCAGCTGGCGAGGATCTCACAGGTGGGCTCGTGCCACCCCTAACTCAGATTCATATCTGAAATCCAAATAGGTACGTTTAAATGCAGCCATAGCGTTTTACAAAGAAATGCATGCAAACCGAAACGCTCGCTGGAGGCTCTGCTACAGTTTGTATACTTTTATTACAAAGTCCTATGCTCGGGTACTGATTGATATCTCACAAAAGCGTGGCATGTACCAGAAACCAGTAACGATCTCTGCAGGAGACATAAAAATCAGCTTGCTTCCTGGTATTGCAAAGATACAAGGATATAAAACAAATCATTGTTTATAGATAAAAATAATAGTCTCTGAACAAATACCATAGATAAAAAATTGAAACGTCACGCGCAATAACACTGTAACTCTGTCGCCATTCCTCTAGGAGTAGCCAGAGCCTCTGCAGAGCTGTCTCCATTTCTTCCTATTCGGACCTAGCAACAATCCCACAAGGAGTGCCACCCGAGGTATGCTATTAGCTTCAGTAACATCGAACCATTTACTTTTAGAGTCATAGCTACGCCTCTGACCTAGAGGTTCTTGTTTTGTTGTGCCATTACTTTTACTTCACGGGAAGGTCTTCCGCCACCTTAGAAAACATATAGCTTTGTATGAGCGTCCATGTGCTATGCGTCCTTCTGACATATACATACAGGACGAGTATGAAGAGGGTTTGAGCATATACCTCTTTTAATTTATTCATATCCATCACTTTTTTGATACATTTTCTTCTTTTACATTTTCATTGTATATCCCATTCTTTAACAATCTCCTCAATCTGATCAGTCCATACTTTACCTCTTTTTCATTTCACACTTTTTCTGTATATATATAATGTCAAATGTGTCAGTCTATCATCATTCATTATTTTCACATGCCAAAACCATTTCATCACATTCTTTTGTACTTGAACTTTTACATCATTTTTCTACTTACATTGTTTCTTTACTCATTCATTCTTAACTCTATCCTTCAGGGTTTTTCTTGTCATGCTTCTCAAGCTCTTCATTTTCACCGTACATACTTACTAATTTTACACATATTTTGTTATTGTTTGCTAAGGACCAAAGTTGCTAAGACGTGCGACGTTTGCCCGCTGAGAAAAAACTCAAATCTGTGGATTTTCGTGTGTGGTCGAGACATGTCATTGAATTTTTTAAGCGGGTAATAAATGCTGGTAACACTATAAAAATTCCCATTTTGCATAGTGAAGATTTCTTCAAGGAAATAACTTTATTATAAAACCAGTAGCCATTAAAAATAACGTAAATAATAGGACTTATACGCTTTTTGTCATTTTTAGAGCTCTCTATACTGTAAACCTGTCGTACTATAACAAAATATGTCTCTTTAATTTTATGACAGTTATGAAAAAATTCGACCGATTTTATTAATTATTTATACGCCCGGTCGATAGCTCAGTTGATAGAGTGCTTGCGTTCCATGCCGTGAGCTCGTGTTCGAATCCCACCGAGGGTGTCAGAAATGATTTCCCGTTTCGGTGCTTAATTCAAAAACCCCAAAATAAAATACCGGCAAGGTTTACTTAGCCTTCACAAGAAATGAGTACCAGCCCTCTCAGGAACTGGGAAACCTCCACTTCAACTGAAAGTGGTTGGTGTGATAGATAGGTCCCGAATCGTCACATGCGACCCCTTCGGGGGTAACGCAGACAAAAAGTTACACTTTAGGTGTAGCTTAGTTGCGTTTAAATTTTATTTCTTGCATACAAACGCACGTATACATTCTGTAGTCCACAACAATGTAAGTGAAATTATCGACATATGTATTTCGTAAATGTAGTAAGAAAAATCAATTCACGCCTTCTCCATAAAAACAAATTATAATCAACCCTGGACGTGAGTTGATTACGTTATATTAGCAGTTAAGTGGGTTCAGACCTACTCACGTCTTGTGATGACCAATTAATGAAAAATATGAGTCTCGTTAAACATTAATACGAAATAAATAACAGACTGGGTTTGCGATTTTTTAAATTTCGTATTAATCCAAAGCTCTCACGGCCAGTACCCGTAGTACGAGCTTTTTTCACAATACTCGAAGTATTGAGTATTCGAGAAAAATGTATTTGAACTTGTACAGCTCCTCTGGTAAAAAAAAATTCGAAACTTTTTTTCACATACATTTTTCTCGAATACTCAATACTTCGAGTATTGTGAATAAACTCGTACTACGGGTACAGGTGCTAAAAAGTGCGAGCGATATTCTTGCAGTGCTATTCACAAAACATTTAAACCATAGTTTATCCATAGAGCATGTTTATTTTGTACCTTAAATTGATCTTACATAGAAGATGAGTCTTAGATTTGTTGGGTATGAATAGCACCGTTTAATATTATGCTACGAGTACCATATCATTCCCACAGGGCTGGAAGTCTCATCACCACGGTAATTATTACCTACCGAATATCGGTAATACTTGTATAAAGACCTGTCAATCCAAGATGCCGCAAGAATACAGCTGATTAGACTTCATACAAATATTACCGATATTCGGTAGGTAAGAATTATAGTGTAAGAGCCGGCCGCGGCCGCACGAAACCTTACCTCATCACTACCAGGCAGAGACTAATAAGAGGTGATGCTCCACATTAATTATTACCTGCTTTTAACACAAAAATAAATATTCCAAACCTGGAGCGTTTTGAATGCGGCCATTTTTTTTGTCTCCTTCTTCTTCAGCTTGTTTTATGACTAGGTCCTGTTTATTCTCGGGTTCACTCCTGGGACGCGGATGTCCAGCTGCCCTTCCACCTCTTTGGTGGTCGTCCAGGGGTTCTGCTGGTTGATGGTATCTCGTCTGCCGCTATTTTCACCATTCTCACCGGATCCATTCTTTCGACGTGATCTCTCCAGTAACGTCTTCTGTTTCTACCCCATCGCACGACATCCTCGACATCACAGATCCTCCGAATTTCGGAATTTCGTATTCTGTCTCGCATGGTTAATCCTGCGATAGGGCGGAGAGTTTTCATTTCGGTGGTTCGTAGGAGACTCTTCGTTCTCGTGGTGTCGGCTCTGGTTTCGATACCGTATGTCATTATCGTTCTAACGCAGGTCTTGTATATCTTCATTTTACTTTCTTTCAGCATGTGTTCGTTTCTCCATACAGTAGTACGCAAGCATCCAGCTACAACGGCAGCTTTATTTGCTTGTTCCGAGACTTCTTCGTAAAGGTCACTACTGCTTGATACTTCAACGCCTAGGTATTTGAATCGCATCACTTGTTCTATTGTCTTATTTTCTACTACAAGTTTGCATCGTACTGGCTGTTTTGAAGTTACCATGCTTTTTGTCTTTTCTATGGAAATTTTCATGTTGAATTGTTGCGCCGATATGTGGAATTTGTGTAGGAGTCTTTGGAGGTCATCTTCACAATCAGCTATGAGGACTGCGTCGTCTGCATAACATACAATATCGATTTTCTTTTTTCCGAGAGAGTAGCCCAATTCCAATGATTTTATATCTTCAATCATCTTGTCCATGATGATGTTGAACAAGAATGGACTTAAACTGTCTCCCTGTCGTATGCCGACTGCAGCTGGTATTTCTTTTGAGAGCTCATTGTCTACTTTTATCCTCATTTTATTGTGTGTTTTCAGTTTGTGGATGGATTCTATAATTGGTTTTGGTATACTCTTTTGAGTCATGTTATCTATAACGTCTTCTAGGCGCACTCTATCGAAGGCTTTGGTTAAGTCTACAAAACACATATAGGCAGGCTTATTGTATTCAATTGATTTTTCTTTTACTTGTTTGAGCACAAATATAGCGTCGGTTGTTGATCGATTTCTTCTGAATCCCTGCTGTTCATCTCTATTCTGTATGATTTCTTCCAATTTCGTCCTTAGGATACTTGTGAATAGTTTCTGAGTGGTGCATAGTAAGGATATTCCTCTGTAGTTTTCCGGGTTAATTTTTGTTCCTTTCTTGAATATTGGTATGGTTACACTCAGTCTCCACTCGTTTGGTATCTCAAAACGTTCAAGTATTTTATTGAACAGTTTTGTAATTTCTGTGACCACATTAGCACCTCCATATTTAATTAGTTCGTTGGGGATTTCATCAATACCTGGGGATTTTCTGTTTTTTAGTCTTTTAATTGCGGCAGCTACTTCAGCAGTATTAAAAGAATCATCTCCGATTCTGCGTCATTGTTTGTTGTTATTGTTCTTGCCTGCGTTGTATTCCTAAATAGATTTTCAAAATAGTTTTCCCATTCAGTAATTGTAATTTTATTGGTTTGTGTATACTCACAGATTGGTTTTTTCTGTTTTCTGAGCATATTCCAAACTTTTCTTTGGGCCCCATATAGATCCCTCTCCATATCTTTAGTGAATTTCAGCCAATAGTCTCTCTTTATTTTATCTATGTCGCTGTTGACTTTGTTTCGTATTTCTTTATACCTTCTGTATTCTTCTGGTGTAGGGTTAATTCTGTATGTTAGATAGCTGTCTCGTTTTTCTTTCGCAAGGGTTTTCACCTCTTCTCCATACCATGGCTTCGAATTCTTTGTACTGTTTATGTTTATCTTATTTTGGCCCAGTGCTTCGTTTGCAGCATTTTTAATGTTATTTTTTATTTTTAACCATGCGTCTTCCACACTATCATCTTCTTCAATTTCGCATTGTGCTATTTTATTTGTGGCTCGGTCTATGCAAAGTCCTCTTGTGCTATCGTCTTCGATGGATTTTATATTTAGTTTTGTAATGTATTTGGGGTTTTTTTTTTTAAATTTTGGTTGTTTCATAATTATCTTACACAGAACCAGATGATGATCAGAGCCAATGTTCGCCGAGGCCAAAACTCGGATGTCATTTATTATAGAAGGATGGATTTTTCTGTTTGTTATGATGAAATCAATCATAGACCTATCTCCTCGCGAATTTTCGAAGGTATACTTGTGCTGTAGTTTGTGTGGGAAATATGTGTTACCTATTCTCATCTCATTTCGAGCACATAGGTCTATTAGCATTTCGCCGTTTTGGTTTATGGTTGATTCATTGTTTGGTGCCATCTAGAGGTGTGTCTCTAATGCGAGCGTTGAAGTCACCGAACTTAATTAGTTTTTCTGTATGTGGTGTTTGAGATATTGCATCTTGAAGCTGAGTATAAAATTCTTCCGACTCTTCGATCGGTTTCGTTATGTCAGGTGCGTATACATTTATTAGCTTCAGGCGGCTATTATCCATTTTAAGTGATACTTTTAATATTCTATGATTGATATATTCAATGTTGTCGATAGAGTTCTCGTACTTCTCATGCAGCAGGATTCCGACACCTGAGCTGGCTCTTTGGTGTTTATCTTTCCCGCTATATATTAGAATATAGTCGGAGTGTTTTGATGTTCCTTTGCCCTTCTTTTTCGTTTCTGATAATCCACAGATGTCTATTTTATGATGTTCCAACTCTGCTATTACCTCCAGCTTTTTTCCATTCCATGACCTAACATTCCAGCATCCTATCCGCATTGTGTTTTGTTTCCGTAATCGTTTTATCCTTTTCCTTGCTTGGGTCAGTCTTGGGGATCTACCGTGTTCCGAGGCTTGGTTTTCCGGTCTGTGAGCTTAGCTTCTTTTTTACCTATGGCAGGTAGCTGGCCTAGCCATAGAACCCTCCTCCTTTTGCATCCGGGCTTGGGACCGGCAATGGCGGAGTTTTTTTTGTAAATTATAAAAAATTAAAAACTGAAATTACTTTATGAATTAAATTTTAATTAAATCAAAGAACACAGAACAGCAAAAATTATTTAAATATTTGACAAATAAAAAATATTTTTTATGGATGAGAGACTAGCGCCTCTGGCAGTCAGATTTGGAAGGAATCCAGCCAAATGACGAGGTATATTTTCGCGCCCATTTCAATGCTTCGACCTCACTGAATGCCTACCGTTTCTAATCTAATCTAATCTAAGTTGCAAAGATATGTTACATTGGAGATTCACTTTACATGCATTCTCACAACCAGACACGTACAAGTTTGCGCTTGCACATGCCTCATGTGAACCTACAACATAAAAATCTAATCTAAAATGGACATACACCCTGCAACTCTTGCCGTCCTTGCGTAACAGGGGTGAATTGGCAAAGTTAATCATTATTACAGCATGGGTGGTCAGCCGCATACCAACCTATAAGTCAAGGAACATACACAACAAATTACATTTTATAAATCAGTAAATAATAAATTATCAAAACTAAACAGAAAACAAATTACAATTTAACAAACCCTAGCCGCCAACATTACAGATCAACCGCCATTTCTTTTTGTCCTTGCATACTTCTTTCATTTCCTCCAGAGTTTCAAGTCGGTAAATGCGTTTTTTTCGACCGTACAATGTTGTACTGGTTAAATTTAAAGCTGATGCGAATTACAAGTCATGTGTGGTTGATTGCATGGACGAGATCCGAGATATCTTGCTTAACCGAACCGATTATTACAAATAAAAGGTTTCGCTCAATTTAACAGAATTGCTGGATAATTAAATTAATCAAAAAATTAAGCACCTACTCTCTTGTTAAATGTCGGCTTGCTAATTACAATAATACAGGATTATAGTCTTTGAGCAGTTGAAGAAAAAAAACATTAATTAATGAGATCTTATATATTGTAACGAAATACACTGGTAGATGTTTATTGGTGTACGTGTGTTTTGAGAGAATGTTCTGGCCCAGACGATTGTATTTGTAAGGTGTGTATGTAGGTAGGAAATGGACTCTTCATGAAATAAATATGTCCAGAATCGTCTATACAACTGTGGTAGTGGAAGTTTCTAGGGCAGGCTGGAATGGCCCCTAGGTTCCGCTATAAGAAGGGCGACAATGGGCTGAAGCGAGTCAGTCTTCGAAGCACTCACACAGAGGAGTATCTAGTTACTAGGGCGACCAAAATGGTGTAAAATAAATGTAATCTGTACGAAATAAATAAGTGTGTTAAAATAAATCTGTTAGAATAAGTCTGTTAAAATAAATCTATTGTAAGAAAGTCTGTGTAAATAAACTGTATGGCTAACTTGTGTTAAACTTGTGTTTTAATTAAAAGAACCCAGGAAAAACGTAACAATGGTGTCGGTGTGAAGTTTAAAACCAAGTACCAAGTAAAAACTGTGCTTGAGACTTTTGAAAAATATATGTGGACAACATAATAAAAACTGATGAATAAAAAAAAAAGTTTTAAATAAAACTGATTAAACTTGAATTAAAAACGATCGTGTGGTTACCCGCTAAAAATTTGATTGAAGTGTGGATAGATAACGTGTTAATAATATTGCGTTAGTGTTTGTAAATACTCATTAGCCGATGACGAAGCAAAGTAAATAATCATTATCTAATATCATTATTTGAAATTTAAAAATAAATATTAAAAGGCGGTACCTACCTACCGTCAGTATAATTAGATAAATTATTATTTTGCTAAAGTACGTATTTAAAATAACTTTATATATAAAACTCATAACCCGTATTAAATAAATTTGCAAATATTTTTGTTTTGAAGTTTGTTAAAATAAAAAAATGGCTAAGGTGAACATCAAGGACCTCAAAGTCTATGAGCTTAAGAATGAGCTTCTGGAGAGGGACCTGGAGACCTCAGGAGGGAAGGCGGCCTTACAGGCACGCCTCATGGAGGCCTTGGAACAGTCAGGCGAAGACCCGGCATATTTTGTCATGGCGTCTGGAGGGGACCGCGAGCGAGCCGTGGAAGAGTTTAAAACAAAGATGGCTGCCAACTTCAAGAGCTTGAGGGAAGACCTAGCTGGTTGGAAGGAGGAGATGGCTAAAAACCTAGCCTTAAAAATGTCGGTGGACACTGATAGTGTAAAATTAAGTGATAATCAGGATGACAAAAAGGCCGATATGTCAACTGAGGATGAGTCGTCTCAGAAGTTGGGGAAGGGAGACCTGAAGGCCAAAAACAACGGCCAGCTCAAGGTTGAGGACGCAGCTGACAGCAAAGATGTCAAAGACGATGTCAAGTCGGCTGAAAACGGCAAGAGTGACTCGGCCGAGGTGAAGGCTGACAAGGATGCGAAGGAGGAGACGGACGCCAAGGAGGAGGATGAGGACGCCAAGGACAATAAGGGCAAGGCCAAGAAGGCCAACAGTGTGAAGAAGAAGCCCGCGCCCAAGAAGAAGGCGGAGGAGGCCGTGGAGGAGGCTCCCAAGAAGAAGAAGGCCGTGGAGCCGCCGGTGCCCGTGCCCGCGGGCCGGGGCATCCCCATCGACCACATCCCCGACGTGGAGGTGGCCATCTCCAGGTTCAAGATGGAGGACCTCAAGTTCCGGTACAATCAATTGTGCCGCACGAACCTCATCAAGCGCAACAAAAAGAAGTTCAAGGGCTACGAGTTTGAGAAGGACACGCCTGAGCACAAGGCCAAGCTGGAGGAGGTGCAGAAGCTGGAGCCCAAGCAGCTGCGAACGCTGTGCGAGAAGCTGGGCTTGGACAAGAGGGGCGCGCCCACGGAGCTGGTCAGCAGGGTAATGGGCTTCCTGCTGCTGCCAAAGCAGGTCTCCTCGCACGCCAGGGGGCTGATGAAGGAGAGGCCGGTGACTGACCGCGGCGAGGCCACGGGAGGCAGGCCCAGAAGGTCCGCTGCTGCTATTGTCAAGAGAGGTTACTCTAACGAGGAGTATGAAACAGATCCGGAAACCAAAGTGCGGGGACCCAAAGTCAGCAGGGATGAATTAGGGGATTCAGATGGCTCGTACAACCCGAGTGGCTCCGGACAGGAGGCGGACTCTGACTTTGACCCGTCAGTGGGGGAGGGGGGCGCTCCCTCCCGCAGGCGCCGCGCCCCCGCCCGCAGGGGTCAGCAGGGCTCAGCCAAGCAGAGCAAGCAGAAGGGACGACCCAAGCATGGCGCGGCAGGAAGCCACTCAGCGAGTCAGAGGACGAGAGCGAGAGTGAGAACTTCGCTTCCGAGCAGGAGAGCGGCTCCGACGACCAAGGATTCTGATCCTTTGACGCCGGCAAGCAAGCGGGGCCTAGGAGCGGTGGCCGCCCGGGGACGCAAAGCGGTGCCCCCAGCCAAGGAAAGGCGCCCATGCCGGCCGCCAAGAGGAAAGCACCCCCCCCCACACCAGCCAGCAATGACGGGCAAAACCATAAGGGGAAAATTCCGTGGAACGTCATTTTTCCTGACCACTGGATGCAACTGTGGGTCAAACTGCCCGTACCTTCTTAAAGAAAAGACTGTTCCGGGGCGGAACAGTCTAAGGGGGGGATAATGTAACGAAATACACTGGTAGATGTTTATTGGTGTACGTGTGTTTTGAGAGAATGTTCTGGCCCAGACGATTGTATTTGTAAGGTGTGTATGTAGGTAGGAAATGGACTCTTCATGAAATAAATATGTCCAGAATCGTCTATACAACTGTGGTAGTGGAAGTTTCTAGGGCAGGCTGGAATGGCCCCTAGGTTCCGCTATAAGAAGGGCGACAATGGGCTGAAGCGAGTCAGTCTTCGAAGCACTCACACAGAGGAGTATCTAGTTACTAGGGCGACCAAAATGGTGTAAAATAAATGTAATCTGTACGAAATAAATAAGTGTGTTAAAATAAATCTGTTAGAATAAGTCTGTTAAAATAAATCTATTGTAAGAAAGTCTGTGTAAATAAACTGTATGGCTAACTTGTGTTAAACTTGTGTTTTAATTAAAAGAACCCTAAGGAAAAACGTAACAATATTTTAGATTTTTCGTAAGAAGGCAATATTGTTTTTGATGTTCATTTAGAAAATACGTTTATTTTTGTCATTTTTATTTTATTATTAGACAAACAAACAGTTATACATGTAATAAATGTGATAAACAACATAGTTATAATAATTCAAAAACCAGCAAAGAATTTATAATCTAAGTTGCAAAAATACTCGTATATAGCACTTAAGATTCGTATTAAATGCATTCCACATGTCATATTCATATATTTTGTACCGGAATTTCATTGACTTATAGGTTGGTATGAGGCAGACCACGCATACTGTAAAAAATGGTTCACCCCTGTTCCAGGGAAGATCGGCAAAAGTTGCAGGGCTTAATTAATGTTGATTTGAGGTTATGTTGATTTGGGCACTGGGCATGCATTTAATATGAGCTTTGAATGTTCATATATCCTTGCAACTTAGATTATAGATTATAATATATAGCATAGTATGCATTCATTAATAAATGTTTATGTTGTTAGTGACTTTTCGTCGTGTGATGTTTTTTTTAAGTGCCGTTTATGGTATGTTCTGTTAAAGGTACCTATGTGAGTTTTTGTCATGTGATGTTTTGTCTTTGTTTTGCATTACGATGTTTCTTCTGTGCTGTTTTGTGATTGTGATGTTTTGCCATGCGATGGTCTATTATATGATGTTCTGTCATGTGATGTACAGTCATAAGACGCTATGTCATATGTTGTTTTGTCATTGTGCTTTTCTAACCTTGGGGAAGCTAGTGCCACTAAAAGAAGCTCCAAGAAGGTCCAATTATTACCATTATTATGATTCAAATATGTAGTTTTAAAAAATGCGTAAGTGTTGACCGGTCCGTAGTACAGTGGTTACACTTCGGACTCGTGAATGGAAGGTTGTGGGTTCGAATCCCGGCGGAGCACAAAAAATATCATTTACCTATAATAGGTCGGGGAAAATGTTTCTTCGCATTTTATATGAAAATTCAGGTCATTTTGTTTTTAAAGTTAATTTACATTTAATAACAATACAAATGTGCCATTTTGTTCGTAGACTATCTGCCGTCAACCAAGCTCGTAAAAAGTCCGGTCGATAGCTCAGTTGGTTTAATGCTTGCATTATATACTGAGAGTTAGGGTTCGATCCCACCGAGGGTGTCAGAAATGATTTCCTGTTTCGGTGTTTATTTCAAACCCAAATACCAGCAAGGTTTATTGAGCCTGCACAATAAATGAGAACCAGCCCCCTCGGGAGCTGGGAAACCCCCACTTCAACTGAAGTGGTTGGTGTGAGGCCGGCCCCCTTACCTGTAAAAATAAATAGGTCCCGAATCGCCGCATGCGACCCCTTCAGAGAAGTTATACTATATGTGTAGCTTAGTTGCGTTTTTTTTGCGTTGTAAGTACATACAAAAGTTCAAGAGAACAAACTGCGATTTTTTTTTTACTATTACACAATTTAGAACATACCCCATGCAATAACTATTGTTTACTTCTATTTAACGTCACAGTGATCTTCCACCTTTTGTTTACTAGTTCAGAGTGCAGTGATCCTGCACCTTTGTCTTCCTCAGAACTGTGGCCGGAAGATTTTATTGGCATTTCGCTGAGGGGAATAAAAATTGGTCTGAGACGCGTGGTCAACCAGTACACGCAGTAAACCTCTAACCATTACCAGCTGAATTATTGCGAAACCGTGCAAAGTAAAATTATGCGGTTTTTTCGCGTAAAATACGAGTGCAAAATAATTGTCTATGTACTATTTATTACGCCATTTTATTTATTTTTTTATTGACCGTTCCGTAATCTAGTGGTTAACACTTCTGATTCGTAAATGGAAGGTTGTGGGTTCAAATCCACACAAAAATATATATCTAACATTTATATTTTCAAATATGCTCTTTGCTGGGTGAAAAAATCATAAATCCTTACCAATGACCGGTCACTTTAAGATCCATTCAGAGTTACAGTAACTTTGTCTTGCTTGAGTATTGGCAATTTCTACAGCGACGGCTAAGCTCGCAGAGGGCTCTTTAGGTGTGATTCACACAAGAATAGCGCTCAGCAAATAAATCATAGTAATATTATTTATTTATCTTATTAGCTAAAAGAAGGATGTTAAGACCGAGGGAAATGGCGGTTGATTTGCAAGTTGGCGGCTAGGGAAATTAATTTAAATTTTAATTTTAAATTCAATTCATAATATTGTAAATTATTTATATTTTTTGTGTGCTCTTTGACCGATAGGTTGGTATGAGGCTGACCCACCGTGCTGTAAAAATTGTTTCACTTTTGCCAGTGCCACCCCGGTTTCAGGGAAAGGCGGCAGGAGTTGCAAGGCTTATGTTCATGTGAGGTTTTGTTGATTTGTATGCACACATGCATAATACGCAGGCGCGAACCTACATATCGTGCCTGTCTGTGGGCATACATTTAATATTCGCCTTAAGTGTTAACATATCTTGGCAGCTTAGATTATAGATAGACCTGCATGATATTATATATATAGCTCGATCTCCATAGAGAGTCTCTTGTAGTCTGAAAGGAAATAATCATCCAATGGCATCTGTTGAAGCAGGGTCAAAGTTATTGACGATAAGATACGGCGCAGGCGGGTTTCGAACTTGCGATTGTTTCAATAACGCAAATTCAAGTGCCGCCTCATCCGTTCGACCATCTCAGCGGTTTTTCTAAATAAATGACTAAGGATTAAGGTATCGTGGTTGTAATTAGGTTTTGACTTTATGGGACCTCATTACCCCTAACTAGTGACTCCTTTTATCTCACTAAATGGGAGGGATTACCTTAAATAGGCGAAGATTAGGGCGGGAACTTTGACTGAGGGTGCAATTTTTCTTAATGGCAATTAACAAAGGCGATACGTGGTAGCATTTTTGGCGCCTGCAAAATATTATTAATAAAAAACTATTTTCTTCACTTAAAGGTAGAATAAGATGGTACAAAAATCACACAGTCTATGATCTAAGTTGCAAAGATATTTTACATTTAAAATTCAAATTAATTGCATTCCGATAAATAGACATGTATAAGTTCGCACTGAAAAATGAAACTCAACCTCAAATGAACTCAAGCGCTGCAATTCTTGCTAAACTTTCCTGAACAAGGGTGATATTAGCAAAGTGAACCATATTTTACAGTATGGGCGGTAAGCTTTATACCAAACTGAATGCTTCACTATGCCAATGTTGACCCTGTTTCAGGGAAGGTCGGCAAGAGTTACAGGGCTTGTGTTATTTTAAGATTGGATCATTATTTTGCAAGTCCACATGAGGTAAGTGTAAGTGCGATCTTACATGTGTCCGATTGTGGAAATTCATGTAATATGAATCTTTAGTGTTATATCGTCCCTTGATTGATTATTTGTCTTATCTTATCTTGATTGATTAATTTCACATGAGCAATATTTATATGTGTACTTGAATTACATATGCATCTTATAAATGCTGGAAATTGAGTTTGAAAACATCAAAAAGAACTCTCACATGATTGTCTTTTACTTTCTTTTTTCTCAGATTATGTAGAATGTTATTTTTAAGACGATTATATTGAAAAGTCATGTTGGAATCAAATGGTAGATGATATTTTGTCATGTGGTGTTTTTTCATGTGCCGTCTATGGTATGTGATGTTTTGTCTTTTTTTTTTTTAAGAAATCCTGTGCGGGAGACTCCCTAGATTCTAAAGACTCTAGGGGTCTATGACACTTGTTGTAGTGCCGCAGAGGTGTACGAGCTTGGTCGTCGCTACAAAGCGCCAATACTCAAGCAAGACCCAGTTGCTGTAAGGCTGGATGGACCTTTGGTGACCGGTCATTGGTAAAGGTTTATGAATTTTCAACCCAGCGAAGAGCACATTTGAAATATAAATGGTATATTTTTGTGCTCCGCCGGGATCCGAATCCACAACCTTCCATTTACGAGTCCGAAGTGTTGCCACTACGGACTACGGACCGGTCCAAGTCATTGTGATGTTCTCTCATTTGTCGTTCTGTCATGTGTCGTTCGGTCATGTGTTGTTTTGTCACTGTGTCGTTCGAGACCATAAAACCCTTGGCAACTTAGATAATAGGCAAGCGCCATTCTCTCCTTCCCTGTAGAAAAGTCAAGTCAAACTAGTGAAATGCTTTCGGTCTAGTTTCGGTTGTGTAAGTTGGCGACCCTGGTGGGAGTTCGCATCTGTAAGTTAGCATCTGTAAGTTAGCAGCAGTCGAGCCCACCACCAAAGCATCCATCGAGTAATAACATAGAGGAGCAGAAACTAACTCACTGCATTGATACATACTATATACCACATTTGTCCCAGCCCTGTCAAACGTTGCAGTGGTTTAGTCATACGAAACATGTTTTTACGAGTCAAATTCTAGGTTTTTTTGCACATGGAAATGAAACTGTGAAGTTCTTTGTATTCTTTCTTACCAATTTCGTACCATTTTCCGTTTTAGTAAGTAAGTTAAAACATGTTCTCCATTCTCTGACCCACGCCATGTGTATCCATGCCATCCGGGGATGTGTCACAGGACTCGCATGCAAAACATTATATACTATGCAAATAGCAGAAGGCCCTCCCGTGAGGCTAACACTCTCTCCAGTGTAAAACAAGACAAGGTGGCTCAGAGCACAAGCAAGCAATGATAGCCATAGGTGAAGGAATTTAAAGGAATTTAAAATTAAACCCTGGTGGGTTTCGATTCTGGGCATCTTTTGTAAGTTTTGACTCAAGGCCACAGTGAGCGTGATGCTAGTGAACATGTGCGAGAGGCGATTTCCTGACTAAGTGGACAAAAAAAAAGAAAATAAAATAAATTATAATTAAATTAAGCTAATAAGATTAAGGAGTTTTCGCCACAGCTTGCACAGAACTTGGAAAATGTCTCAAAGTTGGACGTATTAATAATAGTAATAGTAATAATTTGACAATATTTTTAGTGCCGTTTTGTGAGTTCACCGCAAGGGCACTGCAGAGCCATAGCCCCTCCTGAACAGACATGTCTTCAATTCTGACTTAAAAGCATTTGCAATCTCCGCAGCTCTCAGCTCGTGTAGTAAGGCATTCCACAGCAGAGAGCCGGCAATGCAAAAGGCACGATCTAAATAATTGGCCATGTTGCTTCTGCAGGGAACCCTGAGGCTATTAACAGCAGTACTGCATGCAGATCTCAAAGTTCCCCGCCTACCCCCTACTGTGTCGTCCACACATAGCTCTGAGACATACAATGGCGCAATGTTCTGCGAGGACTTAAATACATTTAAGCAGACCTTGTACTCCACCCTCTCCTTTATTGTAACATTATTTTATTATTATAATGGCAATACAGTCAGTATATACAGAGAGGGTGGAGTACAAGGTCTGCTTAACTGTATTTAAGTCCTCGCAGAACATTGCGCCTCTGTATATCTCAGAGCTATGTGTGGGGGACACAGTAGAGGGTAGGCGGGGTACCCTGAGGTCTGCATGCAATACTGCTGTGAATAGATTCAGGGTTCCCTACAGAAGCAACATGGCCAATTATTTAGATCGTGCCTTTTGCATTGCTGGCCCTCTGCTGTGGGATGCCTTACCACACGAGCTGAGAGCTGTGGAGAGTACAAGTGCATTTAAGTCAGGATTGAAGACATGCTTGTTCAGGAGGGGCTATGGCTCTGCAGTGCCCTTGCAGTGAATTCACAAAACGGCACTAAAAATATTGTCAATTTATTATTATTATTATTATATTCGATAGAGTTGTAAGTTGACACAGATAATACGAGTATATAATGTATATTTTCTAGTCCGCAGACATCACAAGTCGATGAAAGCATCCATCTAGGCGCGCTGCTATCCGTAATGGGTGGCCGCTCTATCAGCGATCGCTGAGCCGTAAAAGGGCGATGCGGGCAGGTTTAGGGGGGGGGGGGGGGGAGGGGGCGCCTTTGAGAGCAACCCCTAGTGTGGAAGGTCAGAGTTTGTGACGTGGAGAGACCTCAAACTTGATTTTATTAGGCTAACTGGATCGCAAAATAATCTGTAGGTTTGTGGCATGCTATGAGAGAGAACCTATGCAGTCTTGGAGTTATGAATTTTTCTAATTTTGGCTCATTTATGGAGTACTAATCCTTTAAAGAAACAATCATTGAGAACACGAGGATAAGCGTTATTTTTCCATTGTTAACACAAAACTAGCGAGGAACCAAAAAGCTCTGTCTTAAATCTAATTAATAAATAATTGTACATTGAAATGCTGTGCTAGATCCTTTTTTTAGTTACATATCTACTTATTCATCCAACCCGGTCGATAGGTCAATTCGTTTAGAGTGCTTGCATTTCATGCCGAGAGCTCGTGCTCGAATCCCACCGAGAGAATCAGACATGATTTCTCGTTTCGGTGTTTATTTCATGCATAAGATAAAATACCGTCAAGGTTCACTCAGCTTTCATACTGTAACTGTAACTGTAACTTTGTCGCCATTCCGCTAGGGGTGGCCAGAGCCTCTGCAGAGTTGCCTCCATTTTTTCCTATCCTGACATACCTCTTTCAATTCCTTCATATCCATCACCTTTTTCATGCATTTTCTTCTTTTACGCTCACTTTGTATATCCCATTCTTTCACAATCTCCTCAATCTAATCACTCCATACTTTTCTCGGTCGTCCCTTCCCTCTTTTTCTTTTCACACTTTCTTTGTATACATACTTTGTCAGTCTATCATCTTTCATTCTTTCCACATGCCCAAACCATCTCATCACATTCTTTTGTACTTTAACTTTCACATCCTCTTTCAAATTACATTCTTTTTTTACCCCATTTTCATAAGATTTGAATACCAGCCCCATACTGTAAAAAATGGTTCACTTTGCCAATGTCACCCCTGTTTCAGGGAATATCGGCAAGAGTTGCAGGGCTTATGTTCATTTGAGGTTTGGATTTTATTTGTAAGTACACAGTCAGCATTTGTAAGCGCGAACTACACGTGTTTGTTTGTGGGCATACATCTGAGAGCTTTGAAAGAATATATATCCTTGCAACTTAGATTATAGATTATATAATTCCCCTCGCCCCCTCGGGAGCTGGGAAATCCCCACTTCACTGAAGTGGCTGGCGTAAGGCTTAAAAAATATATCGCTCAGCTCTGTGCGGTAGTAAACAGGGGTAGGAGTGGGAGTAGGCGTGGGGGTAGGCGTGGGGTAGTTCTGGGGGTAGGTGGGGGTGTAGGTATGCCTACATACGCGCGCGATTTTCCGACAAACGATTCCCGCGTTTTGTTCTTGCTCTTGTTTTCCCGCGCAAATCTGCGTTTGTGCAAACACACTGCCGAGGATCCCTTTGTCTGGGGACGAGCGGAAAATTCAAACGCAAATATTGTACCTACAAAAACGATACTGCGAGTATGAGTATACACTATACTTTACAATAAATACAGTTATACATTATAGATACGTATACAAAACCGTAAGTAATATTTGCAGCATATTATTTTGGAGGTAGCTGACCGGTCCGTAGCTCAGTGGTAACACTGCGGACTCTGAATGGGAAGGTTGTGGGTTCGATTCCCGGCGGAGCACAAAAAATATACCATTTATATTTTCAAATTTGCTCTTCGCCGGGTTGAAAAATTCATAAAACCTTTACCAATGACCGGTCACCAAAGATCCATCCAGCCTTACAGCAACTGGGTCTTGCTTGAGAATTGGCGCTTTGTAGCGACGACGATCAAGCTCGTAAAAAGGTCGATAGATCAATTGGTAGGAATGCTTGCATTCCATGCCGAGAGCAAGGGTTCGATCTCAAAGGTTTACTCAGCCTTCACAAGAAATGAGAACCAGCTCCCCCGGGAGCTGGGAAACTCCCACTTCAACTGAAAGTGGTTGGTGTGAGGCCGGCCCCCTTACCTGTAAAAATAAATAGGTCCTGAAGCGCCACATACGACCCCTTCGGGGATAACGCAGGCAAGAAGTTACACTATATGTGTAGCTTAGTTGCGTTTGCGAGTTGCGTAGCTTCTTCTAGCTAGTTCCTTGACTTATACATAGGTTGGTATGTGGCTGACCACCCATACTGTAAAAAATGGTTCAGTTTGCCAATGTCACCCCTGTTTCAGGGAAGGACGGCAAGAGTTGCAGGGCTTGTGTTCATTTGAGATTGGGTTTTTATAATGTAGGTCCACATGCGGCATGTGTTAGCGCGTATTTATACATGTCTGCTTGTGGGAATGCATTTAATATAAATCTTAAATGATATATATCTTTGCAGCTTAGATTAGATTAGATTACCTTACAGGATACTATATCGAGACTTGAAAGGTAAAGTTGAATAATTGACATATTAAACTAATATGGGTTTCTCAGATGAATGCTCTTTTTTTACCATTTTCTACGAGAGAAAACACAAAGAAGTGTGAAAATCCTGAAGTATAGAAGTTTTTCATCAGCACTGTTTTGTTTTACCCAATAAAATGTTTTGTCTACGATTTCTCAAATCAATGAATCAGTATTTATTCAGTTTTACCTTTGAGGTGGCAATATACTTTGTCTTTAATATAAGTTGCAATGATATATTATGTAGGTACATTAAAATTTCATATTAAATAAACAAGCATGTGTGTCTGGTTGTGAGAATGCATGTAATGTGAATCTCCAATGTAACATATCTTTGCAACTTAGATTAGATTAGATTAGAAGCAGGCATATGCAAGTTCATGCTTATACATGCACTATGTGTAGATACGAAATAAACCACACCTCACACGAACGTAAAATTTGTAACTTCTGCCGCCTTTCCCTGGAACCGGGGTGGCGTTGGCAGAATTGGATCAAGTTTTTAAAGCATGGGTTGTAAGCCTCATACCAACATATCAAAATATTATTTTATAAAATAGAAAGTTATACATATTGTTGTCTATTTTTTGTGAGATATTGATCTTAACGATAATAATCGATCAGCTGCCTTGAACATCTTATTTCGATTTTAGGGGCCCATTGCACATTGCTCAAGCACGAGCCCCTAAATATGTCACAATATGGATGTTGTGCCTCGGTCTACCTCAGGTCTATTTAAGGTCTACTTAAGGTCTACTTAAGGTCTACTTAAGGTCTACTTAAGGTCTACTTAAGGTCTACTTAAGGTCTACTTAAGGTCTACTTAAGGTCTACTTAAGGTCTACTTAAGGTCTACCTCGACCTCGTCAGACCCGTCACATGCGACATTGTGTTGGTATGTACCTCACACATTTTAGACAGAGTAGAATCAGACATTTTGAATCTTCTTTTCAATTTATGGATCTATTAGTTTTTGTTAGACTTTTTGTATTTGTATTTTTTGTATTTCTGGGTGGATGGTTAGGTACATATCGACTGCTCCAAGGAAGACAGCACTAAGTCAAAAAATATAGTTTTGCAGGAAAGCCAATTGAATGTTATTTATTACATGGATAACAATGCCTGAACTATTTTTTACATTTATTTATTAACGAATTCAAAAGAGATAGAGACACGGTTGTCATCTTGGAATGAAGATAATGATTTGTTACCTTCAGAAATGGAAATAAGTCAAAAACCTACATTTTGGAGCTACTGCCTTAGCTTCCTTGGAGCCGTTTGTCCACCGCACGCCGTCACCGTCACGTCACCGGGAATGAGATGACGGCGCCAAAGTAGCGGTACATGTTATGTATTTATGTTTTGCCTTGTTATAGGCAATACAATATATAACCTGTCGTTTTTTTTTTCTTAAACTTTATGGTTCAAGTAAAGGAGTGACAGTAATGAAATAAATTAGGCGTGTCTCTTGATTTTTGGTCTAAATTATAAACGTAAAAAACAAATAGATAGCTAAAATAGTGATACCACCAAAAAATATTTAAATAATACGTTTTTTATTTGCTATATTTTGGATTTTAATTTATTTTTAGGTACAGAATTAAACATTGTTTAGTTTGGTCTCACAAGATGTTTACTTTCATTCCTGTCACTGTTTTACTAAGACCATAAAGCTTAAAAACACATTTTTATAGAAAACAACATGATTAGAGGGCATATAGCGCTCTGAAAAAAAGCTTTCTAGCTTGAGAATTGCATTCAATTGCAAACGATAAAAGTGATTATTTTTTCAGATAAATTTATGGAATAAATTTTTGATACGCAACGCAACTACGCAACTAAGCTACACATAAAGAGTAACTTCTTGCCGCGCACAACATAGTTATAAACACACTTTTAAAATAAAACCTTTTTGAATTCCTAATGCGACTCTGGTTGAGTTAAAGTGACAAAACGTGACAAAAAGATGGCAAAAATGCGATAAAAAAAAACATAAATCAAGATGTCGCGTTATGTAGGGCAGAACAACACACAACGACAAAAAAAACACTTCTCATAATTTGTCCAAAAAGACATCAGCAAAACCAAAACAAACCACCGGGAGCAGTTTACGAAGCAAATTGATTGCTTTCCAGGCAGCCGACTATTTTTTTTACAATATTTCGACGCTAAAAGGTGGTCCCTGACTTTTGTGCGATTTGGAGTTGAGATACGAAATTTTGAAAAATGACCACCAACAGGAGGTCTTGCGGTGAAGTCCTTAATTTATGGTTTGTTATATTAAGATAATATTTATTTTCGATTTGTACCTTTTTTGAAAATGTAAATTATCACAGCGTTTTAACATCACAGTTCTCATCAAAATAATCATCATCATACTTCACGCTGAAGAAGCCCATCGTAGAAATGGGCGAAACGTCCGGAAGCTCCAGCTCCCACAGACCACGGCAACAGATCCCGGAAAACATCACTCCAGCATCGTTTTAACATCATTTGAACTTTCCGATGGACTATTTTTTTAATGTTTTTCTCATTAATTCTTTGACTTACAGGTTAGTATGAGGCTGACCACCTATGCTGTATACACTACATTCACTTTTGCCGATGCCACCCCGGTTTCAGGGAAAGCAGCAGGAGTTGCATTTTTTTTCATTTGAGGTTTGGTTCATTTTGTATATTTGTACACATATAGCATGTGTAAACTAAGATGTGCCTGCTTATGGGCATGCACTAAATATTAACCTAAAATGTCAATATATTTTTGCAACTTAGATTATCGATTAAAGAGGTTACGTCACTGAATATATTGCATTCTATCATTTATTTGCTTCCTTTTCCGTTTATTCAAAACAATATTTTTTACACCTTTTCAAAAATAGTCCAATGAAAAAAAGATGTAACGGTTTTCAATCAAAACTAACGTTGATTTGAATAATAAAGGTTGCATTGTCGTACGACTCAGCGGTGTGACAATCTGATATGAATCTCTTAGGAAACCATAGACATGTCTTCACAGTTTACTGACATCCTTTCAATGCACAAAAATGGTAACAGTGGTAGAACGGTACAGTGACAAAACAACACATGGCATAACGACACATGACAGAACAGAACATGACAGAACATCACATGACAAAAAATTACCATGACAAAACATAACAGGATAGTAGATCAGAATTGGCAAGACAGCGGATGACGCAGAACTTTTTTGTATCCTAGGTTGTGTCTCTCATTATTATTTTTAGTTTTTTTTTTTTTTTTTTTTTTTTTAATTTTGTATAATCTCTTCTCATACTCTTTTCCTTTGTTTAATTTAAATTGTCTTTGTACGTGAGGACCTGTAATTAGCTTCTTGTGTCTACTCTTGCTTTTAATCCTGTTTTTAATGCTGTTGGTTTTCCTAAAAAAAAAAAGAATGACAAAACATCACGTGACAAAATGTTTGTGATGTTTTTTCATGTCCCCTTTATGGTATGTTCTGTTTAAGGTATGTGATGTTTTGTCCTTGTGTTGTTTTGTCATAGTTATGTATTGTCTGTGCTGTTTTGTCATGTGATGTACTGTCATTGTGATGTTTTGTAATCTGTTGTTCTGTCATGTGTCCTTCTGACATGCGTCTTTATGTTTTGTGGCGTTTTGTCTTTTGTCGTTTTATCACTGTGTCGTTCTATAATGGAAACTCCAAAAATAACGGGTCGTTGAGTGAACGTAACTCTTTTATAGCTTGTTTTTTTAAGTTTCAAGCCCCCTTTCTTCAACCCTTTGAATGAAATAAGTTTAAAGAATTGCATAAATACAGTGGCGTAGAATTTTATTTTGATTAATAAGAAAATTTCCAGTTGGCTGTATTCTTCATGATCTGTAATTTTTATTCTAAGTTACAAAGATATTTTAAATTTAAAATGTATATTACATGTCCACTTACAAAGTATGCATACAGAGAAAATGTCTAAGCAAAAAGAGGTAAGGGACGACCAAGAAAAGTATGGAGTGATTATATTATAAAAGAATGGGATATACAAAGTGAGCGCAAAAGAAGAAAATGCGTGAAAAAGGTGATGGTTATGAATTGAATGAATTGAAAAAGGGATGTAAAGATAGGAAGAAAAAGAGGCAGCTCTGCAGATGCTCTGCCCCCCCCCCCCCCCCCCCTCTAGCGGAACGGCGACAGAGTTACAGTAACAGTGTGTCTAGACGTAAGTATTTGGATGGTTGTACCTACTCGTGTTTACTCGAAGCTTCTGCTCGAGACCATTCTGGCATAATCTGGCTTACACTAGAATATTCTTTAGTCACCTATGAATACGGATTGCATGGAGGGCATCCGATTAGAAGCCGACCCGTTATGCGAGTAGTACAAAGATAAAACTATGAAATAAATGTGAGCAAATTCCTAAAATAAATTGTGAGAAATTAATTTAATCCAAGTAAATCGTAAGAATATTTTATAATATAACAAATATTTTAAGGAACTTTTGATAAAATTTGATTATGGATTATTTTTAGCCTACGCCATTGCACATATATTTTTAAAGTAACACAAATTGGTACTAAATACAATTGTATACAAATATACTGCAATTATTATTTGAGGCGTCCCGCCAAGAAAAGCTTTCACAATATAAAGACAGAATCTGTATGCTGGGGGCACAATCTGACCTGATGATCTCTGATTAATATCCAGATTGGTTCTAACGAGCAAAATATTATTCAATACAAAGCAAAAGTGTGAAAAAGTTCATAGGGGCGTCGGATAAAAAGGGTTGTACGGCTTTGATTGGAATTAATGTTTAAATCTTCCAAGCGATAAATAAAAATATATTTCTTCTTCTTTGGTGTCACTTATATCAAAGATTTAGATTTAGTGGTCATCGGCATACCAACCTACATATAAGTCAAGTAAAAAAAAAAAAAAAAACTTTTAAAATCAATTATATGACCACACTGAACACAAATTACGAATAATTGCAATGCAATATATAATGGCAAATGAGGTCAAATTAATAATGCGAACTTTATCGCGATAAAGATTGGCGTACGAGTGAAATAAAAACCAATAGTTTACGACGTCCCATTGTCTCCAGGACGTGAGGTTCGTCTCTTCTGAGTGCGGAGCCTTTGTGCCTGCTTTTCATCGTGGATAATATGAGTCCACAACAATGGGCGGTTCTGACAATACGCCCTGCACACCTGTGCAAGGGAGGAGCTGTGCTGGGACCTCTAACAGATAAGGCTCTGCGAATTTTGTAAGGTCTGGATGTACCAGGAACTACAAACTCAAGACAAGTGTTTTTTTTTAAATTAATCAATAAAATAAAATACCGGCAGGGTTTACTCAGCCTTCGCAATAAATGAGTATTAGTACCCTCAGGCGCTTGGAAACCCTCTTGTTTAAGTGAGGTCGTTGGCGTAAGGCCGGTCCCCTTACCTGTAAAAATGAATAGGTTCCACTTGCCATATGCGAAACCCTTTCGGACTGTTTCATTAGATTGGTTGAAGATAAAACCAAATCTAAGCCCAAATTCTAGTATGGGAAAACTAAATTCAAACTGAAAAATTTAACCCTTATTATGAATAAGGGGGTTTAGGGATAACGCGGCAAGAAGTTACACTATACGTGTAACATAGTTGAGTTGCGTGCGTAATAATCATTCTTTGACTAATAGGCTGGTATGAGGCTGAACCTCTATGCTGTACAAACTTTGTTTACTTTTGCCAATGCAACACCGGTTTCAAGAATAGGTGGTGGGAATTGCAAAGCTTATGTTCATGTGAGATTTGGTTTATTTTGTACGTATACTAGCACAGACTCGGATTACACCCTCTGGGGGTCCTGGTGCGGAGAAAAGCTCAGGGCCCCCCGTACTTTCATTTTTTGTTTAAATTTTTGAGTCTCCATTCAGGTCGTTTGGGGTCTTGAAAGGTTTGACCTTTTCCCTAGCAACGCGACCGGGTGATGAGACACAATATTGTCTTTGTCAGTTCACGAGCGGACTCATTAAAATTTGAAGTTGATAGACTTTTAAGTTTATTAGAATTGAAAATATGATGTATCAAAAAACCTCGGACATGTAAGTTTTATTTTTAAAACGCAGTTTTGATTTATACTCGTAAATATCGCCTCAACAATGGCACCTGTATGCGAGCTGTTCCATTAGAGATTTGCTGAACTCTCGTCCACCATCCCAAGCAGAAAACAACACATTCAAACTTAGCCCTACCGTTTAAGCAAAAATGTAAGCAATCTAAAACGATCACCAGGGACGCTGTTTCATTATTTCATAAAACGCCACGTTACAGTTGTGTACACATTATCGAAGCGTGCACTTGAAATCTCCATTATATGCGAGTTGTGTGCAGCCAGGTATTGTGATGTTTTATAAAACCTTACGTTAAAACTCAGCCAATGCGTTTAGGTACTTAAAAATGCATGTAATTTAAGACAGCGTCTCTAGTGAGTGTTTTAGTTTCTGTATATTTTATAAAATTTCTTGGTGTTCAGAACTGAGGTCGTTCATTAGTGAGTTTGATGTGGCACTGATAGCCAAGAATATGTCCCATTTGTCACTCTACCACAAGGCCTGCTGTCAATCTGTATAGGAACCTTATAGACAGTATTGTTAACAATTGAATTATATGATATGTACAGGTAGACACGTTAAGGTAGGTAATACGCATATATGGTAAAAAATACGGATACAGCATATCTATAGTTTTAAGAGTTTACTGGATTGGTTGTACCTATTCAAATTATTATTGCATGTAAAAAAAAAGAACTGGAACATATTTTGTAGCCAACTTCATTCCCGTCTCTTGTAAAAGAAGGAGTAAGGATACTCGAGTGCCAAGGGTAGAGAGGGTTTTCCCCTCCAAGGTGAGATCAGCTGCCCAAATTGTATAAAAGCCCATTAATATATGAGAGCACAGAGAACATCATTCTATGTGTTTTCATGCACGTTTTTAATTTTAAAAGAAATCCCAAATTGCCGTTTTATGTACCTACGACTAAATTATCAAGTAGCACAGTCTATGAAAATTAATTCCACCTTAAATTGCCTGCAGTAGCCCTAGATTGTTAGATAATTCCTGCAGTGTTATTAGGGCTGTCCTTTATGAGATAGTTTACATATCACCACTCCCACCCCGCGCAAGGGTTGTGCCCTATCTGCCTTTTATCTGCGAGAGTATCGGCATGCTGATAGCGACATGTGGTCTTGACATATCCATGGCAGGGGAGGCACTCCAGTTAGATCCTCGTAGCTTGTCCTGACAAAGACAGTGAACTATTTTTGTGACTTAAAAAACATTTTTCAATCCTGTATATCGCCACCTTAAAAATAAAACTGAAGTATTGATTCATTGATATGAGAAATCGTAGATAAAACGTTTTATGGTGTGTAACTTCTTAAATCTAATTATAAAGAAGTACTCATAACAAACATCTAAGCAGCAGGTTGTATAATTTCGCAGTGTTTGCTCTCGTAGAAATTAGGAAAAAGGTGCGTTTATCTGACAAACCTATGTTAGATTAATTACAGCAAGAAGACCCCACACTGTTTTTGGAGACAGGGCATTCAAGGCAGCCGCTCCAATGACCTGGAATGCTTTTCCTGACACACTGAGGGAACTGGATTTGGAGACGAAATTTAAAAGAAGTCTCAAGACTCACCTCTTCGTCCAATCATATGGACAAGCGCCTTTGTAGTGACACATTGTCATAAAAGGCGCTATATAAATTCTGTGTTTATTATTATTACTATTATAGTACACTTATTCTGATTTGTTTTTGATGTATTGATATCCTGCTTTTTTTAGCGTGAAGAATAACTAAAGCTCTAGAAAAAACTTGTAGTGAAATTGGTTTTAAAAATACAGTATTTATAAAAAAAAACAGTTTTCAAGAGTTTCCTAAAATTAAATTTTTATAAAAAAAAAACTCAGGAAAATGCTTTTAAAATGTTGGGGAACAGAAAAAAGGTTAAATAAGAGTTTCAAGCTTACAAGACCGGCTGATGATGCTAGAGAGATGCTTTCCGGGATCTGTTGCCGTGGTCTGTGGGAACTGAAGCTTCAGAACGTTTTGCCAATGTCAACGATGTGTTTCTTCCCGCGTAAAAGTGCAATGAAGAAGATATTATCTTGATGAAAACTGTTATGACACAAAATAATGGTACTACGTTACTTATTCAACAAACACATTTTAGTTTTACACCACTAGCTATCTGTTCTGGTCTGAATGTCCCCTGAGGGGTGGTCTCCCCCAGAGGGGGGTTGGGCGGCTTCAATTGAGGCACGCGAAAAGAGGAGTCATGACGTCACAGCGCCAATTAACATTTCCATTTGAGCGCAACATCCGATCAAGAGTAATTTAGGCGGGCTGTCTTTGTGTGCAGCTGCTGCGAGCTGTGGCTGACAGGATTGTGTGCGCATTGTCATGTAATTTGTTTATTGCTGACTTTGTGGAGATCACTCTCGACATTCTTCTTGTATAAACATATCACCATTATGATCTTTAATCTAAGTTGCAAAGATATTATAACATTTAAGATTTTTAGCATTTAAGATATTATAACATTTAAAAATTTATTTAATGCAGACACGTATGTATAAGTTCACGCTTACACATGCTGCATGTGGACTTACAAAATAAAACCAAATCTCAAATGAACATAAGCCTATGAATTAAATAAATAAATAAGCCCTGCAACTCTTACCGACCTTCCTTGAAACAGAAGTGTTAGTATTGGCAAAGTGAACCATTTTTTACACAATGGGCGTTTGTCCGGTCGATAGCTCAGTTGGTAGAGTGCTTGCATTCCATGCCGTGAGCTCGGGTTCGAATCCCACCGAGGGTGTCAGAAATGATTTCCCGTTTCGGTGTTTATTTCAAACCTCAAAAAATACCGGCAAGGTTTACTCAGCCTTCACAAGAAATGAGTACCAGCCCCCTCGGGAGCTGGGAAACCCCTACTTCAAACTAAAGTGGTTGGCATAAGGCCGGCCTCCTTACCTGTAAAAATAAATAGGTTCAACTCGCCACATGCGACCCCTTCGGGGATAACGCGGCAAGCAGTTACACTATCTGTGTAGCTTAGTTGCGTTTTCGTTGCGGTGTCCAGCTTCATACCAATCAAACCAAGGAAACCATTGCAACCTATATGTCAAGTAACAATATCCGATAGACAGAAATGGAGAGGATTTCGTGAGGCCTGCGTCCAGGAGTGGACTGAGAAAGTCTGAGAAAAAAGAAGAAGAACGCATTTTTGCGTCCTTGAATCTTTTCTTACTTAACCTTTCGTGTTTCTTTCCGGAACATTTTATATTTTGTTCATAAACAAATATAATTTTTTAATGACCCATCAAGGTCTTTGTGTGTGACGTGTTTGCACCAATTAAGGGATCCGACCTAACTGTGTGTTTGTATACGTATTATTATGCCGCATGTGGGGTGGTTAGGATGGGGCCGGACAATTGACCACCACAGATAGTGATCTCAATTGTCCGCCAGCCGGGAGACTTCAAGCGAGACGCCGCACAACACTGGCATGCCAAAGCGGTCAGGTTGCCCAATAAGTTGAATTCATTTTGTGTCATTTGATTGCTTGACCTGCCATAGTCCGTAATATTAGTCAACGACGTTACCATGTTGAAAGCACCGGTTCCCATAGATCACCGAAGTTAAGCAACATTGGGCGCGGAGAGTATTTGGATGGGTAACCGCTCAGGTACACCGCGTGTCGTTGGCATCTTGGACCGGTCCGTAGACCGTAGTGGCAACACTTCGGACTCGTAAATGGAAGGTTGTGGATTCGGATCCCGGCGGAGCACAAAATATACCATTTATATTTCGAATGTGCTCTTCGCTGGGTTGAAAAATTCATACACCTTTACCAAAGACCGACCACTGAAAGGCCTATCCAACCTTACAACAACTGGATCTTGCTTGAGAATTTGCGCTTTCTACAGCGACGACCAAGCTCGCAGAGGGCTCTTGAGGGGTGATACACACAAAAACAGCGCTTACCAAATAAATCATCCTAATATTATTATTAATATTAGCCCGAACGCTCTTATTTATTTGAGCTTTCATTGCCAGGCAACTCTCCAGGTGAACTCCTAGGAGTTTGATGCAAGAAGAAGGCAAAACGTTTACATTAGACAATTTTATAGGAGTGTTGTCTTAATTTATCTGTGCTCTCTTTGGAGAAGTCATCCACATTACTTCAGTTTTTTCTTGGTTTCCAGGTAAGAATATGTTTTGAATGACTACATCACTTCTGTGTTTGAAAGGACTGGATACAACTTTGCCCCAAAGTATTGTTACGATTGTATGGTAGTGTTAGTGCACACGTGATTCTAATCACGCTGGTAGAACGACGCTCTCGAATCATCCACTGTGCTCGAGAAATCAAGAACAGTCGAGAAACGTCCGTATGAACGTATATAAATGTAAGCCGAAATCGTGTGCAGGCCAACACCTTCTGTCAGGGTCAGTCTCCCATCCACTGACCCACGCCCTGTATATCAATCCCATCCGGGGATGTGTCACAGGACTCGCATGCAAAAGTTATGTGAGATGCGAGTGGCAGAAGGCCCTCCCGTGAAGCTACACTTTCCTAAGTGTTTACACAAAGCAAAGGAGGCTCAGAAATCACTGAAAATTTAAAGCCGTGAGGGCTTATGGCTCGAGGATTTTAAATTTACAAGCAAAACAAAGTGATTGAGGCCAGGTGTCGATTAAAACATTGAGCCGTGAAGTTGAAAGCAAGAGCTAGAAATCAGTGTTTGTCAATTGTTGTGAATTGTAAACCAAACCGTGTAAAATATACATTTTTAAAATAAATAATTGCAGTTTAATTAAAAGAGAACCCAAATAACATCATAGCAGTATGATTGCCGTATGTTAGTTTCTACTCCTCTGTATTATAACTCAATGTATAGCGCCTTTTATTGATCTATCGAGCATTGTCCAAGGAAATGGGCTATCACGGTATACGGAGTACTGTATATTACAAGCCATCATGATGTACCTACTTGTGTATTGCGCAATTGCAAAGCATCGATTGGTGCTTTGGTGGACGAATCACGGCAGAGGGAAGGGCGTTAGACGACGCCCACTAACGCAGAGGTGGGCGGGAGGAGGCTGCTCACCTGGATAATCACACGATAGACTAATTGCACTGCTAGGATGACAGGTAATCGATGCAAACTCCGCCAACAGAAGTAGCTCGAATGATTCATTAAAAGAACGAAAAATTCCTGTTTGGTTTGGTTTGCGGGCTCAATGGAGTGAACAGACTACCACCTAATGTGAGAAACGCAAAAACTGCTGGTAAAAGCTCCGGATATGACTTCGACGAAATGCTTCTAGAAATATTCATAAATACTTCGATAAACCTACTTTTCTCTACTCCACGATTTCTTAGATCTGTTTTTAATGCGTCATAGGTACCAATACAAAATGTCTAACGAACGTTTTAATGTCATCCTAATCTTATTAAAAATCATTAATATAGATATATTCATATTAATCTATCTGTATCTAATCTTAGTTGCAAAGATATATTATATTAAAGATTCATATTACATACGTGCATTCCCATAAGCAGACACGTATCAGTTAGCCCTTACAAAATGCTGCATGTGTTCTCACGAATTGAAATCCAAACCTCAAATTAACATAAGCCCTGCAATGCATTGGTAATGCAAACCATTTTTACAATATGTGTGGTCACACCAACCATACCAACTTATAAGTCAAGGAATACTTAATTCAATAAAATGTATTATATGGATTAAACGTTTTTCTAACTGAAATAAATTACTTTTACAAATTTTGACAGAATTTAAAAGGCTTTGAATACAAATTTAATGAATCAAACACACTTTGATGATCTTTTAACGTTGCAAATGAACACAAAATCATCCGTGTCCGCAGCTCAAAAAAAATCTGTCAATAGAATAAATAAAATAAAAAATAAAATACGAGCGATAAAAGTGAGTTGCGTACGAAGCCCCCCTCAAAAAGGGAAATAAAATGTAGTAATATTTAGATAGAAATATTATATTATTGATGGGGAATTAGATATGCAGCATGAATGTGACGGGTGCCAGAAATGGCACGCTTTTTGTGCAAAAAGTAATATTTATTGTGAAATGTTTGTTCTGCATTGTGTGACGTGTAAAAATCTGTTCCCGCCAATTGTAATCGATTAGGCGGGGCCCATTCAGACTCGTTATTCGATATTGTTGATTTTTTGGCAAAAAATGCGTGATTTTTGTGTTTCCTGTAATTTAGGATATTTTCTCAAATGGATACAATTTTAATGGGCTGGTCCGTAGTCTAGTGGAAACGCTGACTCTTACAAGTACTTCCAAATTAAAATCCAAACATCAAATGAACATAAACCCTGCAAAATTTTCCGTGTGTGACGTTGTGGTGCAAAGTGAACCATTTTTTAAACAGATAGTCAGTCTCATACCAACCTATAAGTTCTGGATGTGGTCCAGTCAATAAAAGTCTGTAGACTGCATTGACTGGGTCACATCGAGCGAATGGACCATCGAAAACCGAGGAAGATATTTTTTTGTAAAAATTACCTTTTTTAAATTTCAAATGCACTTATTACGCATAAGTCCTACTCACTTCGGACTCCTAAATGGAAGGTCGTGGGCTTGAATCCTAGTGGAGCACAAACAATAAACCATTTATATTTTCAAATATGCTCTTCGCTGGGTTGAATACTTAATTCATATACCTTTACCAAAGACTGGTCATCAAAATCCGATCCAGCCCTACAACAACTGGGTCTTGTTTGAGAATTGGAGCTGGAAATAGCGATGACTAAACTCTCAGAGGGCTCTTGAGGTGTGAGTATGTAACCAAAAAAAGCGCTCACTAAATAAATCATCCTTTTTTATACGTATACGAAGAACAACACCATACATATGTAATTACATAGAAAGGATGAAAAATTACAAAATTTAAGACCAATTATAGTTTTTCAGATAAAAAATAAGTAATACAAAAATATGAAATAACAGCAACAAGAGTAAAAATATAGTAAAGTAATTTATTATTATATTAATTTAAAAAATATCAAGGAAGGTATGTAGCTTTATTATACACGATAAAAATCAGTCCGCCCCTTGGAAATTGATTTTTATCGCTTCACATTTGACCCCGAGACATTCTGATAAATATTTTAATTTTGTTTGAACGATATGGAATCTGGACCAGTTGATTAAAAAATCAGAAGGTACCTACTAGTATATATTTTTTAATTAACAACATTAAGTATTTTAATTCATTACACAAAATAAAATTAATGTCATTTAAAGCATAAAATAAATGTACTTGGTTTTAAATTGTATTTTCTTATGCATATACTTTAAAGTTCCTTTATAAGAAGCCGATATGTTGCTGTCAATCGGGGCTATTCTTAGACATTTTAGTCGTCGGTTGAGCCCACGCTTTAACAAACTAATGATGCCTGGGCTGGAAGTTTCATCACCACGGTCATTCTTACCTACCGAATTTTGGTAATATTTTTATGATGACTAATCAGCTGTTCACTTGTGGCCATCTTGGATTAACAGGTATTCATACAAATGCACCATTAGTTTGTCAAAGCGTGTCTAAGAATAGCCCCGAATGAATTTAACAATATTCATTATATAAACTACTTTCGGTGCTATTCTTAAAAAATTTAGTCGTGCGTTGAGCCCACGCTTTGACAAACTAATCATGAATTTGTATGAAGACCTGATGATGATGATGATGATGATGATAAAAATTATGATGATTTCCTTATCAGCGCCGTTTCGTAACTCAATGTCACTCCAAGGACGCTTAGTATTTTACTGGGCGAAGAAAAATGTCTTCATCCTCCTCTTTAGGTCCTCAATCGTCTTAGACCTCCGGATTTCTGGTGGTAGTTGATTCCAGGTCGCAGGGCCGGCCACTGCAAAAGCACGGTCTCCGAAAACAGTGGCAATTTTTCTTCTAGGTTCATTTAGCAGGGTTTCCGCTCCGTTCTCTGCTGATCTTAGTGTTTGCTCCCTTGAGCCCAGGACTTTTGAGACAATCAGCTCTTGGATGTAGAAAGGAGCTGCATCATGGAGAGCTTTGTATGTGATAAGTCCAAGTTTAAATTTGACGTGTTGAGGAAACCTCAGCCAGTGGAGTCGCTCTAAAAGCGGAGTTATGTGACAGTGTTTGGTTTGGTTGAATATAAGCCGCGCGCCTGCATTCATTACTGACTGCAACCGACTTAATTCACACTGTGGTTGGGCTGCATAAATGCCATTACAGTAGTCCACTTTGGATACTACAAAAGCGTTGACGAGTCTGCCCATCCAAGATGGCCGCAAGTGAACAGCTGATTAGTCATCATACAAATATTACCAAAATTCGGTTGGTAAGAATGAGAAAGGAAACTTTCAACTTAGGCATCATTAATTTGTCGAAGCATGGGCTCAACCGACGACTAAAATTTCTAAGAATAGCCCCGTTTGAATTTATAGCTTCAAATGTGTCACATAAAAAATGGAAATTGTATTTAAAACTATTTAAAACGACTCTTACATTAACGCGTTTTATGTTATTTTCTTAGCTCAAATTCTGTGGAATGTGATTCTTAAAACAATTTTATTGAAAGGTCATCTTTGAACCAAATGGTGGATAAGCCAAACAAGCACTGGGGGGATGAAATATGGATAATCTGTTTGTTTTCCATAAGATTCATTTAAAATTAAGGTAGAAACAGAAAGGTGTGATTTAAGATGGCCCTAGTAGTAACTTAATATCATTAAATTCTTACTTTTTTTATGAAAGAAATTCAACACACATTCATGTATATATGATAGTTCGATAATGCACTTATAATTGCTGGATAATTTAAAAAATAGTTCGTACTTTAATAATAACAGTGATTAGTTTTTCATCAAAAAGTCTAGACTGCATTTTAATCATAAGGTTTGTATGTTACTCACCTTTTTACTTTTTCATTTTTAATCTTATAAAGTTGCTAAGTACTATAACTATTAATTCATTAATAACACAATATGTTGCAAGACTCCTACATTGTCTTTACTGTTTTTTTTAAACTCCAGCATCTTTAAGTTTTTTTCGTGAAAAAATAAAAATTGGTGAGACAGGGAGATCAGTGCGCACAAGATTTAAAGAATATTCCAGAGCACTCAGACTCAGACTCATACTCTGAGATGGCAGACCATTGCATTGATTAAGACCATACTTTCGATATTACCAATGTAAAGGTAATGCACTCTGAGTGTGAAGTGAGGAGACTGATGGCTCTGGAAGCGTTGGAAATCTACAAAAATAAAAATAAAGACTTAGTGAATGTGTAGATTCCCTATGTTTCACCAATATTGCAATAACTTGTTTTTTATTTTGTTATTATTATTTTTTTTGTATTTAACTAACACATTTTATTTTTATTGTATAAAATTTTTGAATTTCATTATACCTAACAATAATGCATTTTTGAATCTTACATTTGTGCTTAAAAATTTTTTTATCTATGAATTTTGCTTTTGTTTTGAAAATTATTTTATGAAAATGTATATTTGTAACCATTCTGCTCCTGAAGATGCCTCATTAGGCGAAAATGTTCGAGCAAAACAAAAAGAATAAAGTGAATTAAAACCATGTTTTACCATTTTAATTTTTAAATATTTATTAAATAAAAGATGACTTAAAACGAATTTAAATTCTTAGATAAACGCAAATATTTTAAGTATGTTTCTCATATTCAACAACTATAAACAATATACATACCTTTATTTGACACTACAGTAATAATAATATTACGATACTTTATTTGATCAGTACCCTTAGTACGAGTTGCAAAACTTGAGTAAAGTAAAGTTTACGGAAAGTATTGAAAAGTCATTTTCCCCAAAATCTGCCGTTTTTGTTTGTTTGAACTTGATTTTCATCATCACTGTAACTCTTTTGCTAAGACCATAAAGTGTGAGAAACAAAAACGGCAGATTTTGGGGAAAACCACATTTTAATACTTTCCGTAAACTTTACTTTACTCAAGTTTTGCAACTCGTACTAAGGGTACTGCGCTGTTTTTGTGTGAATCACACCTCAAGATCCCACTACGAGTTTGGACGTCGCTGTAGAAAACGCAAATTTTCAAGCAAGACATTTATTGTGACGTTTTCCAGCTTAATAAAGATTACACATTTAATTTTTAAAACCAGTTGTTTTGTTTTAATGCTTTTGAATGGTATTGAAATCATTTATTAAGATTTTGGGGTGGGGCTTGTCATTTCGGGAGTTTTCTGTTTTTTGTTAACTCGCACTGCAGTATTTTGAGTACCTAATCTAATCTAATCTAGTCTAAGCTGCAAGGATATATACCATTTAAGATTTATATCAAATGCATTCCCACAAGCAGACATGTATAATTACGCGCTAACACATGCCGCATGTGGACCTACATTAAAGGAACCCATCTCAAATGAACATAAGCCCTGCAACTCTTGCCGTCCTTCCCTGAGACGGGGGTGACATTGACAAAGTGAATTTTTTTTTTTCACATCTAAATCTAATCGAGAGTAATCTAAGTCTAAATCAAGATTTAGATTAGGTACTCAAAATACTGCAGCGCGAGTTACGAAAACTGAAAACTCCCGAAGTGACAAGCCCCGCCCCAAAATCTTAATAATTAACTAAAATATAACTTAACTTGTAAATACCGATCCTTAGTATTTGCATGATTCTGAATCGAGCTGTTGGGGTCCAAAGGTAACATAAGCTGACCAACTTTGTACTGAAGGGGGGTTGAAATATTCAGTACAATTTGTTTGTGATTGAACCCTTTGTGTTGATCAACGCGGCGCACGTTGGATTTGTTGGTATTATTTACATATGGGACCATCAAGCTTTATCTTGTCGGGCATAAACAAATGATGGGTATCAAATATCACTTTAATAATGAACTGCTGCAAGGGGGGGCTTCTACTCGTATATGGGAATAAAGGACACTGGAAAGTGGATGTAATGAAAAAATCAAATGTACTATCAAAGTCCCTACACAATAATATGAAAGGGTAATAATATAAAAATTGGCAGCACCCTGGAGCTCCCGAGGAGAAGCCCGACTACCGTGTTTGGCGATCGGGCTTTTCGTGTTGCTGCGCCCATGGCCTGGAACTCTCTGCCAGCAGGACAAGGACAACGGACAAGGAGGCAGATTTCAGAAAGACGCTAAAGATCTCTTTCCACAATCAGCAGAGCCTTTGGGATGACCGACGGTCATAAAAAGGCGCAGGAAAAATACCCAGCCTAAATCTAAATCTAAATCTAAGCTGCAAAGATATGTATCATTTAAGATTCATATTAAACGCGTTCCCACAAACAGACATGTATGATTTTGCGCTAACACATGCCGCATGTGGACCTACAATATAAAAACCCAATCTCAAATGAACATAAGCCCTACAACTTTTACCGACCTTCCCTGAAACAGGGGTGACATTGGCAAAGTGAACCATTTTTTACAGTATGGGTGGTCAACCTCATACCAACCTTTAAACCCAGTAATAAGAATAATTATGTTTATATGACAAATACGTTCGTATTGGACCATATTGTTCTCTTCGCAGCTTGATAGGGATAGCTCAGTTGGTAGAGTTGGGTGGATAGCTCAGTTGGTAGGCATTCCATGCCGAGAGCTCGGGTTCAAATCCCACCGAGGGTGTCAGAAATAATTTCCCGTTTCGGCGTTTATTTCAAAACCAAAAATTAAATACCGGCAAGGTTTATCAGTCTTACGCAATAAATGAGTACCAGCCCCTCGAGAGCTGAGAAACCCCATCTTCAACTGAAGTGCTTGGCGTAAGGTCACTCCCCGTTCCTGTACAATTAAATATGTTCCACTTGCGAAATGCGAAACCCTTCAGGGATAACGCTGCAAAAAGTTGCACTGTACGTGTAGATTCATTACGTTTGATTAAGGCGTTTGGATTTGAAATTCTGAATGTAAATAATTAGTTTATTGAGCTACGAGTATGAGGGTAAGCTAAAGGGTAATAAATTAAGTATAGGTATACTCGTATTTGTCCAAACGAGGGGTCTGCCTTTACCGACTCAATATCGAAGTTAATTGATACAAATGCAGTTCGCTTCGCCAATGTTAGACTTGCAGCCAACGAGGATGCTGTCACTCCAGATTCCCAATAGGAAGAACTCAATAACGCAACAGTACCATACGTACCTACTTTACGCATATATATTTGCTTGTACCAAATTTGTTTTCGCAAATACATGCTTAAGAATCAATGTTGCAAATAACAGTTAAGCTAACAGATTGTACAATCTAATTGATTTTTTTCAAACAAACTTTTGTATTTGATTAATTTTATAATTTTTGGATGAATTCAAACAAAACACTATTTATTTTCACTACAAAATTTATTTTAAAAGTGTAAAATCTTTAAATAAATTACTAACGTTTTCAACCTAGTAGGTCATCATCAGGTTTTGTATTTGAGATCCTTGATACCTTCACCTGAAATAAGGGTAAAAACGCAACTAACCTACATTTATAGAGTAACTTCTTGCCCGCTATACACCCGAAGGATTTGCATGTGGTGATTCGGGACCTATTTAAAAAAAACACAGTTTTAATTCACTATTTTATTTATTTATTTATTTCATGCTCGAATATTTTCGCCTTTAAAGGCATCATCAGGAGGGGCGACTCTTTCAATAAAATTCTACATAATATTTTAATTCATGAATTATTACCGTCATGCTTTAAATTTTTGAATAAAAAGTGTTTTGTTTTCCTTTAAAATGCTACTTCAATTGTCCATTTTCTGATAAAAATATGATAAAAATTACATGTACTTCATAGCGTTGTTCTTAATCAAAATATGAGTCACTGTCTGGATGGGATGTCTGAAGCTCCGTTTAAAACGATAATAATATATTATATTGTACTCGAGAGCTTTTTTGTGTGCTTAACTGTCTGCCACTCCAATCCCCCCAAATATAGATTGTTCCTGAATCCTGTGCATATGGGTATAGTAGAGAAGCAAGTCAAAGCACTACGTAATTTCAAATTAATTTATTTTCTTTCACTAACGTGCATTTGAAAAAAAAAGTGTAGTGAAACCTGAACAATGAACCTGTCGAATAGATAAATTCAATTGAAAATACGAGTAGTATCTCTATACTCTACGGAAAAATTGTGAATGGTTTTCATGCTGTAGAGTTGCTTTCCGAGATTTTTTGCCGTAATATTTGTTTGCAGTTAGATACTTCCATACATTTATTTTCCATTTACCAATGTGCATGCATTTTCTTTCCTTTTTCTCTGTGTATTATTCTTTTATTATATGCATGCTATTATATTTCATTTCCTAATGTAATATGGCTGGTCAGTGGTCATGTATTGCATCCTCCGCGTGACTAGGCTGGAATAAATATATTATTATTATATTTTGCTTTGAGGATCACATTCGGCAATTCAACAAAGTGTCTAACAACCATTATTCTAATTTAGAATCATTATTAATTTCACTTGCGTCGTAACTATCACAGTGTGAACCTGGATTAATTAAACTACTATAATTTAAAGCTTCGAGGGAGAAAGGAAGATAATCTGAGCCGCGAGACCTTAGTGGAGTTTATTCCAATTCAAGATGACCTCAGTTCCCTGACTTGGGGTGCGCTTAAGCTCTTCAAAAGCGAGATAGCACAAGCGTTATACACATATCTATAATACAGTTCTTCCCCACAGTGCTTGTCTTGCTTATCTACCCTTTTTTTAAGAAACCGTGTGCGGGAGACTCCCAGACTTTTCAGACTCTAACGGGGCTATTCTTAGACATTTTAGTCGTCAGATGAGCCCACGCTTTGACAAACAAATGGTGCCCGGTCTGAAAATTTCATCACCACGGTCATTCTTACCTAATGAATTTTGTAATATTAGTATGAAAACAAATCAGCTGTTCACTTGCGGCCATCTTGAATTGACCCGTATGGATGTGAGCCGTTTTACGAGTTGCTCTTGTTGTGACGAGAGGAGGAGGTATAGGTGAGGATATTTCATCACAACATACGCCATTATAGTACTTATAAAAGAGACAGATCATTCCAACTTTCCTTCTGTGCTCGAGAGAATGTAGGTTGGCTGTGAGAGTGGGATCATCAGTCAGCTTCACCGCTCTTCTTTGCACAGAGTCAAGTTGGTCACACAGCGTCTTTGGTATACCGGACCAGAGATGACTGTTGTACTCGATGATCGGACGAATTTGTACATGATCTTTCAATAAAATTGTCTTAAGAATTGTGAGGGTTTTTCCTCTGACAGATGATCGACACAATTATTAATATAACAACCACATTAAATGTTTACTTTTATTCGTTTCATAATTATTTATACCCACAACACAATAATATTTATTATCCTAATTTACACCAGCTTGTGGCTCTCCCGCCAGGGAAACTTCTTCTCTCTTTCTGCATTATTTTGTTTTCCTTTTTTTATTCAAATTCAAATATAATGTTCCATTCTACTAAACAAACAAATTCATCTCGTTACAGAATCACATCCTACACAAGCTGAGCTACGAGAAACCCGTAAAAAAATCCGATAATGCAAGTTCTTTATAGATTTTTAAAAACAATTTCCAATTTTCATAAGACACCTTTGTCCATTACAATACAAACATTGCTCATGTGGAATTCCCTCTGATGGACATACGACAAACAAGCATAAGGGGACGAGTTGGTAGCCGCAAATAGTGAGAGCTATCAATTGTACAATAATATCCTTTAGATTGGATTAAATCAGGCAACAAAAGAGAATCATGAGGACTTTATGAGAGAATATAAAAACATTTAGAAATACTTTTGTGAGTCGATTAATAATAATATTTGTATGACTGACCTTGATATTTAAAACATTTTTCCAAAATTAACGTTAACATACTATGATACCTACATCCGGTCGGTAGCTCAATGGTAAGTGAGTTACTGGGTAGGTACTGCATTTATATCCGAATCTGACCAAGGTCAAAAAGTAGGCTCTTGAGGTGGAATCCACACAAAAAGAGCGCTCACCAAAAAACGCATCTAAGCTTTATATACACAAGTTGATTTCAAGGTTATATTTTTTCGGTCCGGTCGATAGCTCAGTTGGTAGAGTGCTTGCATTCCATGCCGAGAGTTCGGGTTCGAATCCCACCGAGGGTCTCAGAAATGATTTCCCGTTTCGGTGTTTATTTCAAAAACCCAAATGGAATACCGGCAAGGTGCTCTCAGCTTCACAAAAACAAGCGCCGTCAGGAGCTGGGAAACCCTACTTCAACTGAAGTGGTTGGCGCGAGGCTGGCTTCATCACCCGTAAAAATATATAAAAAAGTTCCGAATCCTCACATACGTTCCCTTCGGGGATAACGCAGGTAAGAAGTTACACTATATGTGAAGCTTAGTTGCGTTGCGTTAGGAAACCAGTTAAGGGCTATCTTAAGTGAAAACAAATAAAAAGTTAGAAGAAAAGAAATAAATAAAAATAGGAGCTAAAGGGATGGAAAGGATGAAGAAGATGCATAATATTATGTTTTATTTCAAAATTTGTCAATGATGTCACTGTAACTCTATTTTTGTGATATTTTTTTGGGAAATGTTGATTATTGCTTGGTGTCATATGGCATCGCTTGTGGCCGATAAGAATCTGGCACGCGAGTTGCTACCCCCCACACCCTAACCTCCTCGCGACAGACAATTGAACACGGGGGTGGATGCGATCAACATAATGTATGGAAATTGACAAACAATTGTGACATAGTGGAGGCATGTGAGGTATCGTCGCTATGTCACAGAGGCGTACACTGTATTTTGTGACGTCAAAATGTATTAACTAAAAAAAAATCGGTCTGTGTATAAAGATTTGTATTTTAAACAATATTTTGTGGTCACTAATTTGTTCAAATGAATTCAGCACAAATTAAAAAATAGTTTTTTTTCTTGGCTGGTAAACGTCTAGCGTTTTAAGCAAAATATTTGTTTGCCTTTTCTCTGGCGACTATGGCAAGCTGTGTGACTTTTTCAATTTTATTATCTACGATATTTGTTTCGAGTCCTTATTATTAGGAATTATTAGGAAGTCGATTAAATCGTTTTTTCTTTACAAAACAAAAAAAATATTACGAAGAAGAAGTAGACAAAACTCTGCACAGGATCTGGCCACCCTAAGAGAAATAATTGACAAGTTATAAGAATGGTATGAGACCAATAACACATATTTTGCTTGTGTCTGGTCAATAGATCAGTTGGAAGAGTGCATGCATTCCATGCCGAGAGCCCAGGTTCAAATCCCATCTAGGGTGTCGGAAATGATTTCCCGTTTCGGTGCTTATTTCAAACCCAAAATACTTATACTGTCAAGTTTTACTCAGCCTTCACAAGAAATAAGAACCAGCCCCCTCGGGAGCTGGGAAACTCCTACTCAACTGAAGTGGTTGACGTAAGACTAGCCCTGTAAAAGTAAATTGGCTCCACTCACTACATGCGACCCTTTCGGGGAAAACGCGGCTAGATGTTGCACTAAATGTGTCGCTTAGTAGCGTTGCGTTAACTAATTTGTTATTCCTCGACTTTTAGGTTGGTATGAGGCTGACTACCCACGCTGTACAAAATGGTTCACTTTGCCAATGTCACCCTGTTTCAGGAAAGGTCGGCAAAAGCTGCAGGGTTTATGTTCATTTGAGGTTTGGATTTTAACTTTTTTAAGTACACATGCAGCATTTGTAAGCGTGAATTAACACGTGTCTATTTGAGGGCGTGCACGAATTATGAATCTTGGATGTTAACATATCTTTGCAACTTGGATTAGCTATAGTTGATTTTTTTTTCGGGACGTCCTTTGCGGATTCCTTGTTGCGTGCGCCACCGGAATTAATTCAAATTGCAATATTTAAACTAAATATGTAAATCACTAGGACTAGGGAGAGCTGGGCGTACGCCAGACCATATGGTCCTCCGCCCATGGGGTTAATGAAGCTACGGTAACAGTCTGTGGGGTTGCCAGGGGGGCAGCAATTGCTCCGACACCAACGTTAATTGCCGGCAATTCCGCCACACTGATGATTCACACTTAAATAACAAGTAATGGTGCTTTATGGCAACACTGGAGGGTGGGGAAATAACTAGGAATAATAAAGCATTTCATCAGTATGTTGTATCAAATAATTTAGCTGTGTTTTTATTATTTTATAGGTCAGTCAACTCGCTAGGGGTGGCTAAAACCTCTGAAGAGTGTCCTCCACTTATTCCTATCCTGGCGTTATTGCTTCTATAATCTATAATCTAAGCTGCAAAAATAATGTTAACATTTAAGGCTCATATTAAATGCATGCCTACAGACAGGAACATGTAGGTTCGCACCTACACATTCTGCATGTGTGCATACAAATAAAGAAAACCTCACATGGACATACACCTTGCAACTCCTGCCGCCGTTCTCTGAACCGGGGTGGCATTGGCAAAAGTGAAACGATTTTTACAGCACGGGTGGTCAGCCTCATGCCAACCTATCAGTCAAGGAGCACTTATAAAAAATATGTTTGGCCTTTTCAAAGTTACCCCTATTTCAGGGAAGGTCGGCAATAGTTGCATGGGCATGTGCTCATCTGAGATTGTATTTTTATATTGTTAGTCCACATGCAGCACATGTAAGCGCAAACTTATACGTGTCTGCTTGTGGAAATGAATTAACTATGATGGTTGTGAATGTTGGTTAAAAGTATCTTTAACTGTAGGTACTTTTCTGTTGAATTAGTCCCCAAAAATATACTATTAATAGAGAAATAGAAACATTTAAGTTGCAACTTAGATTATAGATTATTATAGATGTGGCTCACCACCCATACTGTAAAAATTGGTTCAATTTGCCAATGTCACCGCTTTGAGGGAAGGTCCACGAAAGTTGTTTGTTTGTAGGCATGCATTTAATATGAATTTTAAATGTATATATACCTTTGCAACTTTATATTGCAGATGATAGATAGATTATTATTATTATAGGAACTGAAGATTTTTTTTATGTTTGGAATTAGTTCTCTTATCTCTAACATGGTAAATTGAAGCGATCTTTTGTTATATTCCCATGGCAGATCAAATACTCGTACTTAGTAATGAGCTAAGCTGAGTGTTTACTTACATCCGGCTGTTTGTTGTTCACATACTTCCCCCCTTTCATTCGATTCAACCCTTTTGTTTTACTTGTAGCGCTTCTGTTTGTGTATTTAATTTTGGATTCAAAGACACATTTTAATCCTAAAATAAATAAATAAAAGCGGAAATTGTCTGCTAATTTACGAAAATATACGATTTTTTCTTTTTAGAAAATAATTGAAGTTTTTACGTATATTATTGTATTAATTATTAATCTTTTCGGGAAGAAGTAAAAACGTTTATTTATAAACATCGATTTGACGTTAAAAAATGAAAAAAAAAAGCATTGAAAAATAAAAAGTATTTTTAGAATCTTGTTGAAACCTCAAAAGAAAAGAAGACTGAAATTAAAAAAAAGGCAGCCCTGCAGAGGCTCTGGCTATCCCTATCGAAATGGTGACAGAGTTAAAATTTAATTTTTTTTTTAGCATTTTAGTTACGTTACGTATTTCGAAAAAAACAGTATAAATTTTACCGAAAAAATGTTTTCTTTTGTTTTTTTACGAATTATGTATTATTTATATTTCTTGTGAGGATGCATGTAATATGAATGCATAATAATAGTTCAAATTTGTAACATTTTCCCTTGTATCATAGAGAGAAAGGAACATGTTCACACTTAGGTCGGCGGGGTGTCGAGCTGTCAGGTTGATGCAGCCTCGCCGTCAAATATGCACTAATTTTGGGGATCGCGCTTTCCGGTTTGCGGGTCCAGTGGAGTGGAACAGACTGCCACCCGGCGTGAGGGTTTCGGAATCTGTTGGCATTTTTAAGAAAGCACTCGAACAGCTTGTCTTGTCTTGTATCCTGCCGCCATTCTTCTAGGGGTGGCCGGTACCTCCACACAAGTGCCTCCACTTGACTCTGTCCCTGCATACTTCTTTCATCTCATCAAATTTCATCACTCTTTTCATGCATGCTCTTCTCTTGTTTCCACTCTGTAAATTCCATTCATTCGCAATCTCACTTATCTGATCAATCCATTCTTTTCTAGGTCTTCTCCCTTTTTAAAATATCTCATTCATGATTAGGAGGGCCCTTGAGGTGTGACATACACAAAAACGGCGCTCTTTTGACATGTATTAATTAATTAAATAAATTATCCTCATCTATATATATAATGCCCTTCGCCGTCGTCATTCGCTTACAATTTCAATTTTCAAAATTAATGCCATCACAGAAGATGAAAAACATTCCTGATCAATGGCAAATTAATTTTTGTATATATGCTGCAATGCTGCGAGCTTTCGCGTTTGTGTTTAAAAATGTATGAAAACTTTTTTCAATTAACCTGTTTCTTCATACTGAAAATGTATGGAAATAAATTGACATCTAGCGGCAAAACGTGAAAGTTTTTTTTATATTTTCTTTTATTTCATGCAAATTAAAAAAAAAATACACAAAATAAAAATGGATTTAAATCTGTAATCTAAGTTGCAAAGATATAAAACATTTGAGATTCATATTACATGCATTCTTACAAGCAGACATGTATAAGTTCGAGCTTACATATGCTGCATGTGTATTTACAACACGACTTTTCCTCAAACAGAGATAAAATTTGCATACCTTGACTGATAGGTTGGTATGCGACTGACCACCCATACTGTAAAAAATGGTTCACTTTGCCAATGTCACCCCTGCTTCAGGGAAGGTCGGCAAGAGTTGCAGGGCTAATAATAATTTTAGATTGGGTTTTTTATATTGTAGGTCCACATGCGGCATGTGTGAGCACGAAATTATGCATGTCTGCTTATGGGAATGCATTTAATATGAATCTCAAATGATACATATCTTTGCAGCTTAGATTTACATTTAGAATTAGATTTAGATGGTGAACCATTACTTACAACATGGGTGGTCAGCCACATACTAACCTTTTAGTCAAGGAAATTATTTTGTTTAGTTCTATAATCTAAGTTGCAAAGATACAAGCACACACTTATAAGTTCGCGCTTACACATGCTGCATGTGTCCTTACAACATAAAAACACAATCTCTAATAAACATAAGCTCTGCAACTCTTGCCCATCTTCCCTCAAACAGGGGTGACGTTAGAAAAGTGAACCATTTTTACAGTATGGGTGGACAGCCTCATACCAACCTATAAGATAAGGAAATTATTTTGATTTCTATTCTTTATAATCTGTAATCTAAGTTGCAAGGCAAACAGTGACAAAACGATACATGACCAAACAACAAAGTAACAAAACAGCACAGTGACAAAAAAGCACGGGGACAAAAAAAACAGTGAAAAAACAGGAAGGTGACAAAAGAGCATAGTGACATAACAGCACAGTGACAAAACAGCACGGTGATAAAACAGCACAGTGTTATAACAGCACAGTGACAAAACGGCATATTGACAAAAAAGCACGGTGAGAAAACAGCACAGTGACATAACAGCACAGTGACAAAATAGCACGGTGACAAAACAGCACAGTGATATAACAGCACAGTGACAAAACGGCACATTGACAAAAAAGCACGGTGACAAAACAGCACAGTGACATAACAGCACAGTGACAAAACACCACAGTAACAAAACAGTACAGTGACAAAGCAGCACGTTGACAAAACAGCATAGTGACAAAACAACACGGAGACAAAAAAGCACAGTGAAAGAACAGCACAGTGACACAACAACACGGTGACAAAACAACACGGTAACAAAACAGCACAGTGACAAAACAGCACAGTGAAAAATCAGCACAGTGTCAAAACAGCACAGTGACAGAACAGCACTTTAACCAAAAATCACAGTGACATAACACAAGTACACTAGCAGACTCGTAAAAGTTCACGCTTACACATGCTGCATGTGGACTTACAACATAAACACCCAACTCAAATGAACATAAGTGCAACTCTTTTTGCACTTATGTTCATTTGAGTCAAAAATTGTAATATTTGCATACACTATCGATGTATTTATTATATTAAGGTATAACCGTTTACAGTGCGGGATATTCCCAGTATTTTTTTGTAATTGCGGATTTTCATAAATTTATTTTATCAAAGCCTAACAAATCTAAGTAAATGTTCTTTTACAAAAACTGGTGTTTTTATTTTACATGTTTTATAATACTACGAAGTTTAACGCGAGGAAACTATGTGCAATATACACATTTCACAAATGTTAAGGGGTTGGGATGCGTAGCAGCCAGGGGCAACGCCCCTAGTATATATATAATGTTTCTCAAATGACTAACAATGTTTTGTTCATGGACCATGCTGTGTTAAATATTTACATTTATTGAATACATTATACATATAATAAATGCATGTAGGTACACGAGTGTAAACAGAGGGCCCTGTAACTCGAGCTGGGTTTGCTGCTTAGTACTGTGTTGATGTTTATTTGCTAAACGAGTTAACGTTTATTCCTATAGCAAACAAAACTGTACAAAGTAGTCACTTTTACTTTAATCGAGAATTGTAAATCTACATATTTTCAGAAGAAATTAAATTTAAGGGAAAGCAACAAAAAAGGTAGAAAACACGTATTTTTTAATTATGCGTGGTTGAAAAAATCATGTGCCTTTACTAAAGACCGGTCACTTAAGGTCTATTCAGCCTTAAAGCATTTTTTCTTGCACGAGTAATTGGCGCTTTCTATATCGACGACAAGGCTCGTAGAGATTTTTTTAGTTGTGATTCGTAGAAAAAAAGCGTGTGACAAATCAAACTTCTTTAATGTCCTTCCAGCCCATATCTCTCCTTGGCCTCCATTATCCCCAGCCTCCATCGGGATTCTTTCCACGGCCTTGGTCCTTTAGCTTGGCACCTGCAGTAACCGCAAAGCATTCCCCTCACCTCGTCCTCCCACTTCAGCCTTGATCATCCAAGCCTTCTTCTTTCTCCTATGTTCAAAATTTGTTTGGGGACCCGTGAGTCCGGCATCCTTTGGAAGAGACCTACGCCCAGGAGTGGACAGAAGAAAACTGAGGAAGATGAGGAAAAAGAGTAAAGAAAGAAGAAATATTTAAAAATCGCCACCTTAAAGGTAAAACTGAATAAGCGCTGATTCACTGATTTGAGAAATCATAGACTTAACATTTGATTTGGGGTAATTTCTCATAGTAAGTGAACTCATGACCCACTCCTTAACCACAGGGTTTTTTTTTTTTTTTTTAATCTTTATTCGACAATACAGGAAAATACATTAAACGTATAATAATAATACAAATATATAATTGTTGGGGTATTTGTTTTGCATGTGTTGGATTTTCTCACTTTTATAGCGGTTTTTCTCGTACAAAATAGGAAAAAATGTGCATTTATCTGAGAAACCCTCATTGGCTTTTAATACGTCACATTCAGATTTAGGTACCTACCTGTATGTTTAAGCTTAGGATAACATAAATCTGAGAAATAAAAACATAATGCCATTTTTCAATGCCACATCGTTATCATCTTTATAAACTCATCATAATAACAATCCATATGATATTTTGATTAATGCAAATATTTTTTTACAAGTGCGATAAAAATACAAATAAATATACAATTTCAAAAGCATTAAGATGACTTGATTGATTGCGCTATGGAAGTATCTTGCTCATCGTTTCTTTTGATTTAAATGCACTCTGGACATTGAGTTATAATATAGAGGAGTAGAAACTGGCTTACGACATTGACACATACTTTGTCCCAGTCCTGTCAAGAAAAACAATTTAAAAATCACGTTCCTACATGTGAAATCTTGTTTTTCCATTATAATATGTTTCAACACCCAATAACTACACATGCCATAATGTCTTAAAATAATGAATTTTTCCTTTAAAATTCGTCAATTTTAGCGATAACAAGATTTATAACACTTCTAATCTAATCTAATCTAAGTTGCAAAGATATGTTACATTGGAGATTCACATTACATGCATTCTCACCAACAGACATGTACAAGTTCGCGCTTGCACATGCCTCATGTGAGCCTACAACATAAAAACCAATCTCAAATGGACATACACCCTGCAACTCTTGCCGTCTTTCCCTGTAACAGGGGTGACATTGGCAAATGAACCATTTTTACAGCATGGGTGGTCAGCCGCATACCAACCTATAAGTCAAGGAACATACACGACAAATTACATTTTTTAAATCAAGAAGTAATAATATATATGGACATCAAAAAATAAAACATAAAACAAATTTCACTTTAATAAATCCTAGCCGCCAACATTACAGATTGTACAAATGTTATTTATTGTTTATGTTCCTTGATGGATGAAAATGAAAGAAGTAGGTATGTAAAGAGTGAACAAAATGGAGGCTGATCTGTAATGTAGACGGCTAAGGTCAAGAATCAATTTTCATTTTTATAGATGTTTTGTAGATTTTTTAATGTTTGTTTGTTTGTACAACTGGATGTAATTAATTGCTTGTATTCCAAGACTTATAGGTTAGTATGAGGCTGATCACCCATTCTGTAGAAAATGTTTCAATATGGCAGTGTCACCCATGTTTCAGGGAAGGTCGAAGAAAGTGGCAGGTTGTATGTTCATTTGAGATTTGGGTTTTTATGTTGTAGGTTCACATGCGGCATGTGCAAGCGCGAACTTATACGCGCCTGCTCGTGAGAATGCATACGATGTGAATCCCTAATGTTACACATCTTTGCAACTCAGATAAGATTAGATTAGCTTGCTATGTTCGGACTGGTTCGGGCAGCCATGAATTCGCAATGTTGCCAACTTTCTAGATACATTTTTTAGAGAGTTTTTTTGTACACTTGGAAATGCAACTGTGAAATTAATTGTTCTCTTTTATACTAAGGACCATTTTCGTAGGTAAGTTGAAATAGATATATAATGTCTAGACCACAGATATCCCAAGTCAATGCACGCAGGTACTGTGCGCGTGCGCAGATCTCACCTGGCGGGCCGTCACCTGTCCTAGGTGCAAGCAAAGCCTTCTATAATAATCTATAATATAGTATAGAGCCTTCTCACCGGAAAATATGATGCGGGTTTTCGCGTTCGTCCATTTTTTTCATTTGTCCCACAAATTGTGAAGCTCCTAAAGGTGTCTTCCTGAAGGAAAATAAAACGACTTTGCAAGGTGCGCGCGCCTCTGTGGATACTAAAATACATGTGTACTGGTTTATAGTCACCCAAGTATAAAACTTAACTAAGTTGAAACTATATAATCTGTAATCTAAGTTGCAAAGGTATATTACATTTACAATTCATATAAAATGCACTCCCATAAGCAGACACGTGTAAAATCGCGCTTAACAATGCTGCATGTGTACTAACAGATTAAAGTCCAAACCTCTAATGAAAATAAGCCTTGCAACTTGTGCTGACCTTCCGTGAAACAGGAATGATATTGGCAAAGTGAACCATTTTTTACAGTACCTATGGGTGGTAAGCATCGTACCAACCTAAAAGTCAAGAAATTCATACTAAAAATAATATAGTGATTTATTTGGTGAGCGCAGTTTTTGTGTGAATCACACCTCAAGAGCCCTTTCGTCGATGTAGAAAGCGTCAGTTCTCAAGCAGGACCCAGTTGCTGTAAGGCTGGATGGACCTTTGGTGACCGGTCATTGGTAAAGGTTTATGAATTTTTCAACCAAGCGAAGAGCAGTTGAAAATATAAACGGTACATTTTTGTGCTCCGCCGGGATTCGAACCCACAACCTTCCATTTCCGAGTCCGAAGTGTTACCACTGAACTACGGACCGGTCGCACACAATCCTTTAAACTTTTAGATTGTTATGTTATTAAAATATTACCAAAAAAAGCCCACGAACTAAATCAGAGCCTCTAGTGAACGTTTTACTATCCATAGATTTTTTGTAAGACACCACGATGGAGCTTAAACGTAAAGTTTCATGTAAACCTACTTGGGCTACCTACAGATGCCTTCATGATTCCTTTTTACACGCGGTTTTATAACGATAGGAAAATTAAATCTGCAAGGTGTGCCCCTACTAAGTTATACATTATGGTGGTCGTAATGAAAGATTAAATTGATGATTTACTAGTCGCATATAGATATGCGTGGATTAACGCACCTTTAGCGTATTGACCGTTTAGTCGATAGCTCAGCTGTCAGAGTGCTTGCATTCCATGTGAGCTCGGGTTCGAATCCCACCGAGGGTGTCAGAAATGATTTCCCGTTTCGGTGTTTATTTCAAACTACAGCCTTCACAAAAAATGAGTACCAGCCCTCTCGGGAGCTGGGAAGCCCCAACTTCAACTGAAGTGGTTGGCGTAAGGCCGGCCCCCTTGCCTGTAAAATTAAATAGGTTCAACTCGCCACATGCAACCCCTTCGGGGATAACGCGGCAAGAAGTTACACTATATGCGTAGCTTAGTTGAAAAAAAGGGAGTTAGTGAAACCTACTAAATACATTTTAAAATTATGAAATATTTTGTTCATTATAAATAGAGGCATTCACTTTGTAATCATTCATCTTAAAAGATTAAAAAATTCAAACAACTTCGTTTTTGGTTTAAGAAATAACCCAGATGACACGAACTCCACACATGGCCGTCCTGCATCCTCTTCTTCCCTCACAATCTGGACCATTTAGTAATTTTTTAATATTTAGCCACCTGAGGAAGCAAACGGATTGTTTGCGAAACCGGTCGTGGAACTTAAAATATACTCGCCGTTATAAAAAACAAAGTTGTTTATTTTTTATATTTAATGAAACATTGTTTGTAAGAGTATTTCGCCTACTATCTACAATCTAAGTTGCAGATATTTATAAAACACGTAAGATTCACATTACATGTATTTCCACTAGTAGACACGTGTAAGTTCGCGGTAACACATGCCGCATGGGGACCTACAAAATAAATAATCAAACTCAAATGAGCATAAGTCCCGAAACTCTGGCTGACGTTCCCTGAAACAGGGGTGACATTGGCAAAGTCAATATTTTTAAATAAGTATTGGGGGTCAGCCCATACTGACATAATAGTCAAGAAACTTGAAAAGTACAGAAACTGAACTATAAAAACGAAATGGTAATTTCGTTGAATGAGATATTCTAAAATCCTGGGTTATTTTTTTAAAAGCTGGATGCATTCACAACTGACTTTGAAGTAGGTACAATTTTCGAAAAAAAAATCCAAATTCGACTTAATAAAAAACCAGCACCAAATCTTATAATATGTAGGTATTTACAAACGAAATATTTTAAATTTTCTATAGTTAGTGCATACACAGAGTGAAAATTCATTTTAATTTAAATTAAAAAAAAAAAACTTTTTTTAAAACATAGTTTTCTTTTCACTTATTTTGAGTTAACAAGGCCTAAGCGCTATCGGACTTAATAATCATATTGAAATGAATATTTTTTCTTATATTTTTATTGTTTGGAAAAAATATATAAGGATCGCAGTGGAGTAGGTACCTACCTACTACAAGTTTTGATTTTTTTATAAAATATTTTTATTTTCAAATGTAATACCTCAAAAATTTCCACAATTATAGGGATTTTCGTTAAATGTTTTTTTTTGTTTTAAGTACCTACTCACTCAATAAAAATATTCTCACATTTTTCAACATGTTAAAAAAATACAACAATGCTCTATTTACAAACAGATCATTTGAATACGCTTTGTCGTAATTCCCCATTATTTTAGTTGAGTACACTTTTATTGTATTTATTCAAACTGAAGCAATTAAAAAAAAAAAAAAAACAATTCAATACAACCCCTACGCAGAAATAAAAAAGGACACTCTTAATTGCCTTTTGTTGCTTTTAAATGTTTTTATCGAGTGCTCATTTGAATAATATATGACTTCAGTGCTACCATAAATAGAAAAAAAATGCGTTTGAACTAAATAATAAAAAAAACATGAAAGCTTAAACGCTCAAAAGAGACGCTGTTTTATTTTGCATTTATTTTTTGGTAAACGCTACGTCAAAGTTTAAACATATTGGGGTGAAATTATTTTAATTATTCTATTTATCATATTGTCCATTTCACTCATTAATTGTGATGGTAACAATGCAACCCTTTGCCGCTAAGGGGTGAGGCGGGGTTGGCGGACGGTCGAGAGGGGTGGGATTCGAACCCTGAACATTTAAATTAAAGTATGGGGGACGCAACAGGACGCCACTTCCCCGCTGGACTACTTCAGCTCACTTCCCTTATTTTAGGGGTGACTCGTGAACGAATGCAGTTTTGTAATAATATAATATTACTTACTTTACTTTCTTCGGCTCATAAGCCTTGAAGGTTCAGGGCCTCCCGCACCACAATCCTCCAGGACTCTCTGTCTTGTGCAGCTTCCCTCCATGGTCCCCTCACTCCCAGAACTTCGGCGTCGGCTTCAACGTTGTCTGCCCACCGCATCCTGGGACGTCCGAGTGGTCTTACACCTGAGGAGGCACCATCCAAGACTGTTCTGATAATCCTGGAGTCCTCTGCGTGTTACATGTCCGGCCCACTGGAGTCTTCTTGATTTCATTAGCGACACTATGTTTGGATCTTGAAACATGGACATCAGCTCCGCGTTGGTCCGGATATGCCACCTGTCATCTTCAAATACAGGTCCGAGAATGCGACGAAGAATTTTGTTCTCAAAGACCTGGAGAGATTTCTCTTGTTTCTGAGTCAGACTCCAGGCTTCGCATCCGTACAACACAACTGCCCGAACAATGAAAGTGTACATCTTGAATATGTGGAGCGGGATAGCCATTTTGAACACAATCTAATAGCCCTCTAATATAATATTAGGATGATTTATTTGGTGAGCGCTGTTTTTGTATGCATCACACCTCAAGAGCCCTCTACGAGCTTGGTCGTCGCTGTAGAAAGCGCCACTTTTCAAGCAAGACCCAGTTGTTGTAAGGTTGGATGGACCTTTCAGGACAGTTTATGAATATTTCAACCCAGCGAAGAGCACATTTGGAAATATGAATGGTATATTTTTTGTGCTCCGCCGGGATTCGAATCCACAATCTTCCATTTACGAGTCTAAGTGTTGCCACTGGACTACGGACCGGTCCAAGGATAATAATATTTTATTAAATGGTGTTTCTGTGCAATGTGCATGCTATCTTTGTGGTTCCATGATATTTTGTTATGTCATGTGCTGTTTATGGTATGTTCTATTTTAGGTATGTGATGTTCTGTCCTTGTGTTGTTTTCTCAAAGTGACGTATTTTCTGGGTGTTTCTTGTCAAAGTGAAGTTTCGTCATGTCTCCTTCTGTCATTTGGCGTTCTTTCATGTGTCGTTTTTTCATGTGCCGTTATGTCATGTGTCGTTTTGTCACTGTACTGTTCTCTCCTGTCACCGTTATCTTTGCATGTTTCAAAGTAATGTTGAATGAAATGTCATCTAGCTAAACTAACACTAGAAAAAATAAAAATACACAAAGAAAACAATAAATACACATGTACAAAGTTATCTTGTCATCAAGAAATAATTTCATTTAACTTATTATTTTCTTGTTACCTACACCCCAATGTTAATTAATAATTAATCTGTCTCTTTTGTTAATCTTTTTCCCTTTTAATTAATTAATAATCCATCACAATTTTCTGATTTCTTTCTTCCATTCAAGTTCACCAACATTTTGCGTATAATTAAAATTAAATTATGGATTGATCTTCAGCCAGACAGCCCAACTCTCCGCCCCTGCTACACTGCTCTCATAACTTGTATGTATTTTTTCTGTGTCAAACAACAATCACAAGTCCCCTCACGGGATTTCCTTCTTCCTTATGTTGGGCCCTCACCTCTCATCATGTCGGTTAACCTCCTTCCTCATCACACACCGTTCTTTCTTAATTTTGTCCTCTCACCTTCCCCATTTAGTCCTTTCACTCCTAATCATGTTCCCTCACTTTCTTCACCGTGTCCCCTTACTTTCCTCATCATGTCCTCTCACCTCATCATTCTTCCTCACCTTCTTCAACATATCTACTCTCACTTTCCAAATCATATTATCTTTGTTAACCATTCTTCCTCACTTTTTGCACCGTGTACCCTAACGCCTCATTACGCTCCCTCACCTTCCTCACCATGTCCTCTCTCTTCTCATTAATTTCCCCTCACTTTCCTCACCATGTCCTCTTACTTCATCATTCTTCCCCACCTTCCCCACCATGTCATCTCACCTCATCATTCTTCCTCACCATGTCCTCTCCCTCCTCATCATTTCCCCTCACTTTCCTCACCATTTCCTCTCACCTCATCTTTGTTCCTCACTTTCCTCAACATGTCCTCTCCCTCCTCAAAGATTCCCCGCACTTTCCTCACCATGTCCTCTTTGCTCAGCATCCTTCCTCACTTTCCGCACCATGTCCCCTCCCCACTCATTTTCCCCACCATATCCTCTGGTCCCCCATCATACCCCCTCACTTATCAAGCCCCCTCAGCGGGTCCACCAGAGAGTACGCCGCGCTTTATCCACAACAATATAAATGGCCACTTATTAAACACAGCGTCCCCTTCACCCCCCGCCATTGTCCCAGCAGGGTCCTCCACTCCACCCAAATGATCACACATCTCAATAGCCCCGTCATTGTTTTGTTTCACTGTTTTTGGACACTCTCCGGTTGTGACATTTCAAAATTTGATTTATTCAAAGTGACCCCCCGCCATAACGTGGGAAGCTCTCTCTCTTATGAGAGACAATCATTTTTTTTAATTTTGTTTGTATGTTTAATTTTATTTATTTATTTATTTGTACAAACACCAAGAACATTGTCAATTTTTTCACAAATTAAACATAATGACTTACATACTAGACATCAATGCTCCAGTGACGGTGTCTGTCACATAGTTGTTGCAAAGTTTCTACTGTCTACATTTTTTTTACAACATTCATTATTTTGTTTTTATTTACAACAACTTTTCTTCTTTCGTCTTCTTTTTCTCTTTGCAAATATTCCGACCTATTAAAATTTACAAGAAATACAGATTTATTGTCATTCGTCGGACTTCAGAAGCGTCATTCTGCTAAATTTCTTACACTTCCGATAACAATCCAAGTCGGAGCTTGCTAGCGCTTGCGAGAGAACGCCATAAATAATACACGGAACACCTTATTTTTTTACACAAATGGCTCTCGTCACCTTAAGGTCGAAAGGAATTTAGCAGAATAGCGCTTCAGATGCTCGTAATCGTAAGCATTTTGAATTCTAGTGTATCATAATATTTTAAGTTGGTTATTCAATAAACAACACCTTTAACTTTTATTTAAACACTGTTTTTATTTCACAAATATAATATATTTAAAAATTAAATTTTAAATTCTACTACGAACGTTTTCGACTATTCAGTCATCATCAGGTAGGAAAAAAATCAATAAATACATTAATACACAAACCATAAAAAAAATTATCATAATTTTGGTTAATTTACCCATTCTTTCAAAACGGCGGACCTTCTGGAGCTGGAAACCCCTTCCGTCATAGTGAAGTGGTTGGCGTATAGCTGGCCACCTAAGGTAAGATAAAATTGTAATACAATAGACAGCACAAGTATTACAATGGCTAATTACGAGCAGTGGCATACAATACCTTTTCTACGACCATTAACTAAATAAATAAAATAGACTTCAACGTACTTATTCAATAACATTAATTTACCATTAGGTTCCGCGCGCCGAATGCGATCCCTTCTGTGACAACGCTGTAAGAAATCGTTCTGTATGTGCAGCTTAGTTGAGTTTACACAAAATATGATGTATATTGTTACGAATGTATAAGTTCATGTCTTTGTGTTTTTATGATTGTGTTTATCTAGGCGTATTTATTTGCTAATAATATATGAGTGTATAGATGTAAGTGTTTGATATTTTGTATCTTGTACTTAACGCACTTTCTCGAATGAATGTTTTCAGAGGCGTCTAGTATGGACTGAATAATGTGAGATTAGGCCTTGGTCATTTATAAATAAGGGCTGCGGTTCTGCTGCAGTAACCCTATGGTACCCGAGCCGCGAAGCCACCAACACAAAAGTTACAGAGTGAACAATATTATTAAAAACGAACCCGAAATAAATCATAGCAACATATTTTTTACAACATCAATTTGATGCCACTTGTGAGCAACAATAAAAAAGCTATACACTACTTGTTATCCGGAACAAACAAAAAAACATTTCTCACAGAAAGAAAACATTTTGCAACAAAGGGAGTCTGTCCGCAAGTGTCCTCTTATCGGTGCATCTGTACTGGGGGAGAGAAGGAACGAGGGGTAGGCCGACAAACCATTTTCATAACCGCATTGTTAGTAGCGACCCTTGCGGAGTCAATGAGCTGAAGTCGCCACTTAGAGTACCATTCTGATGTGGGAACAGTCACAATTAGTCCTAAGCTTAAAGTCGCAATGTCTTATCTCGATTTCAGAGTTGGTTCAATTGAAAAAATATATAATATACACCGATGACTCTAAATTAAAACACATTATCGGAGGTAGTTTTATAGAAAAACAGACCAAGTAAATGTGTTCCGAAAAGGGATTTTTTAAATATATTTTTGACTAATAAGTTGTTTAGACTTTAGTTTCGTGAATGGAAGGTCGTGGCTTTGAATCCCGGTGGAGCACAAAAAATGTACCATTTATATTTTCAAATGCGCTCTTCGCTGGGTTGAAAAATTCATAAACCTTTACCAAACACCGGTCACCAAACGTCCATCCAGCCTTTCAGCAGTTGTATCTTGTTGAGAATTGGTGCTTTGTAGCGACGACGAAGCTCGGTCGAAAGCTCAGCTGGTAGAAAGCTTGCATTCCATGCCGAGAGCAAGGGTTCGATTCCCGCCTCCCGCCAAAGGTGTCAGAAATGATTTCCTATTTTGGTGTTTATTTCAAGCACAAAATAAATACCGGCAAGATTTGTTCAGCCATCACAAAACGATGTGAACTAGCCGCCACGAGATCTGTACCCTTAGTACGAGTTGCAAAATTTGAGTAATGTAAAGTTTACGGCAATTATTAAAGAGTGATTTCCCCCAAAATCTGCCGTTTTTATTTGTTTGAACTTGATTTTCTTCAACACTGTAACTCTTTTGCTAAGACCACAAAGTGTAAAAAACAAAACAGGCAGATTTTGGGAGAAATCACGCTTTTAATATTTTCCGTAAACTTTACTTTTCTCAAGTTATGCAACTCGTACTAAGGGTACTGGAAAACCTTCTCTTCAAATGAAGTGGTTGGCGTGAGGCCAACCGCCTTATCGGTAAAAATAAATAGATCCCGAATCGCCACATGCGACCGCTTCGCAGGCATGAAGTTACACTATATGTGTGGCTTAGCTGCGTTTTTGAATTTTTCGTAGCGTTATTACATGTGGATGTTTTTTGTTATTTTTTGTTGGATATAATAATCACATGGACGAAGCATGTGGGCTCGTCGTAAGTGTTCTTTAGAAATAAAATACCAGGCCAAGCTGAAAATGTAATACTGCCATTTTTATTGTTATGGCAAGATAAAAAGAGTACAAATACGAAAGCCCGTGGATAGTATTTGATATTTTTATGCAGGTTGTTGACTTTAAAACCGCTATAAAAAATCAGTTATTCTTTCATATTTGTAGTGTTGATCTGTTAACACAGTGAAAGTCCATTTTTTAAATAATTATTAATTATTTTAGATATTCTTTCATTTCGCCTGTGGACAATTTGTCTTTGTTATATTTAGAGACACGTTTGTATAAATGAAAGCCAGAGTAATCTTAAAAAAAAAAACAAGAAGATAAATTTTTAGACGAGCACTTTTATATAAATAAAATTTTATTTATTTAAAAATTCAAATGGGTAAAACATAGTCTAAATTTAATATGAGAAATATAATTAAAAGAAGAAGACGATTTTGACATCTAATCTCATGTTGTCTAACAACCAAAAAGTAAAAAGAGGAAGAAGACTTGTCTGACGTCTTCTGTCATTTTATATTGTAAAAATCTCTTTCTTGTGTTATACCAGCCCTACTCGCTGCCTTAGTTCTTGTTTATCGTAAACGCCATTGAGAAAATTTTACATGAGCAATGTTTGCATGTGTACTGGACCAATGTGTCTTATGAGAACAAGAAAATTATTTAAGAAATATTTAAAAGAACTCTCACATTATCGAGTTTTACGGTTTTTCTTAGCTCAGATTGTCTAGAATTTGATTCTTAAGACAAATGCATGGAAAAGTCATATTTGACAAGATTGGCGTATACGGTAAACAAGAACTGGGGGAGCGTACTATCAAAATGTGTTTGCGGCAGTGAGCCAAATAAATGGCGTGCCATAAAATACGACGAGTTTGATTTCTGCGAGTTGTAATCTCTCCACTTTTCCCAGGATTCCTCTCTTCTCTACCATCCTTTCTGATTCCTAAATTCCGAACCACACTTATTTATTTATTTTTTGTGCTCAAACATTTTCGCCTAATGAGGCATCTTCAGGAGCAGAATGGTTACCCATTTAATTAACTTTTATTTCATTAATCTATAAGGAAATACAATATATTCTGTACTTTTGTCATCGTTTTTTAATTTTTTTATTCAAATTGCAATATTTTTCATTCCTCACACCATTATAAAGAATAATATTATTACGTAGTTCACCGGTCCGTAGTCTAGTGGTTCAGACTCGTAAAAAAAAGGTCGTGGGTTCGATTCCCAGTGGAGTACAAAAAATAATTATATCATTTACATTTTCATGCTCTTCGCTGGGTTGAAAAAAACATTTTTAACTTTACCAAAGACCGGTCACCAAAGATCCATTTAGCCGTACAGCAACTGGGTCTTGCTTGATTAGAGGAGTTTTTTGTGTCTTTCACACAAAAACGTCGCTTATCAACTAAATCATCATATCATTTTTATTTTTATTATAGTGAACTTAGTTATATAGACGTGTGACGTTTACCCGCAGAGAAAAAAAACGTTCATACTCAATTCTTTCAATCACTCAACCAATTGTTATTCCTATACAAATAAAATACTTAATCATTGTTCATGCGAAAAACACAATAATATACCTTACAAGTACTATTTGAATGCACTTGAAACTTCGTGTGAAAAAATGTTTCGATTTAATAGCGACCGGCAAAGATCTAGATATGCTTCAGTTCTTAGTTGTTTTTCAATTGAGGGTTGTACTGCGGGGTGACAGGGTAGAACGGCACAGTGACAAAACGACACATTACATAGCGACACAGTGACAAAACGACACATGACAGAACGACACAGTGACAAAACGACACATGACAGAACAACACATGACAGAATATCGCGTGATAAAGCATCACTATGACAAAACAACACAAAGACAAAACATCTCATAACATACCGAAAACAGAACATGCCATAAACGGCGCATGAAAAAACATCAAATGACAGAACGACTTTCTTGTGATGTTTTGCCACGTGATGTACTGTCATTGTAATATTCTGTCATGTTTAATCCTATCATGTTTCGTTCTGTCATGTGTCGTTCTGTCAAATGCCGTTTTGCCACGTGATGTCGGTACTGTCATTGTGATATTCTGTCATGTTTTGTCCTATCATATGTCGTTCTGTCGTGTCGCACGCTTAATAATAAAGAGCAATAACTCAAAAAATAAAAATTTTGGGAAATCACGTTTGAAGTTCAGACAACCAGTACAGCTTGTATGTGATGAAAAAGGTGACCGATGTTTTATCTCGGTCATATTCGTCCAAATTGAACGGCTGTCGCATTCTACTTATTCTTGGTCTACCTACGCATGGTTCTTGCGTTTTATTACAAAATCTCGATTTTCCCAATTTTCGAGTTATTGCTCTTTATTATTAAACGTGCGATGTGTTGTCCTGTCATGTATTGTTTTGACACTGTGTCGTTCTTTCATGTGTTATTTCGTCACTGTGTCGTTCTACCATGTGCCGTTCTGTCATGTGTCGTTCTGTCATGTGTCGTTCTGTCATGTGTCGTTCTACCATGTGTCGTTCTATTATGTGTCGTTATGTTCCTTGACTTATAGGTTGGTATGAGGCTGACCACCCATACTGTAAAAAATGGTTCACTTTGCCAATGTCACCCCTGTTTCAGGGAAGGTCGGCAAAAATTGTGGGGCTTATGTTCATTTGAGGTTTGGATTTTATTTGTAAGTACACATTCAGCATTTGTAAGCGCGAACTACTTTTGTTGGTTTGTGGGCATACATCGGAGAGCTTTAAATGAATATATCCTTGCAACTTAGATTATAGATTATAGATGTCATGCGTCGTTCTCTCATGTGTCGTTGTACAATGCGTCGTTTCGTCATGTGTCTTTTTGTCACTGTGTCGTTATGTCATGTTTTGTTCTTTCATGTGTCGTTTTATCATTGTTTCGTTCTGTTATGCGTTATTTCGACACTGTGTCGTTCTGTCATGTGTCGTTTTGTCACTGTGTCGTTATGTCATGTGTCATTCTATTATGTGTCATTATGTCAGTGTGTTTTTTTGTAACTGTGTCGTTCTAACAAGAAACCGTACTCCAGAAGGGTAGTGGATATTGAATTGGTGCGAATAAGGGGTGTGTTAGGGCGGCTTGTGGTGCGCCAGGCTATGGGAAGCCAGCAACCCTTCTGGTCGGGGATTCCATACCTCAAAGGTGCAGGTGAGAACACCTCTTATCAGATCTACAAGCATCGCAGCTTGATACTAACAATCATGGGATTTAGTTGTGATAGAATTTGTGTAAAGCCTTTGATCTTTAAAAATTACCAGGAAGTAGGTACAATGATACAGAATTCTCCGTCATATTTGTGGTCCAATAAAGGATGGGAACTTATGAAGAATAAGAACAATGCTGAACTATTAAACACATTGATTAAAAGTCACATGATAGAGTAAATCAAAAGCTGTCCGTAGTTCAGTGGTAACATTTCGGACTTTGAATGTAAGGTTGTGGGTTAGAATCCCGGCGGAGCACAAAAAAGATGCCATTTATATTTTCAAATTTGCTCTTCGCTTTATGAAAAATTCATAAACCTTTGCCAATGACCGGTCACCAAAGGTCTATTTAGCCTTACAGTAACTGAATTTTGCTTGAGAATTGGCGCTTTGTAGCGACGATGACCGTACATGTGCAGAGAATGCCGTCTTCACGGGTACCAAAAAGTATCCTTGAGGGACATCCTGGTGGGAAAAATGAGTTGATAGACCTAGGCTGAGATGGGAGGATGGTAAGTTAAGGAAAGACGCAAACCAACTACTGCAAGTGATAGACTGAAAAACCGCAGCTGTAGACAGGAAGAGTTGGAGGCGAAGGCTGATAGAGGCCAAGGGGAGATATGAGCTGTAGGGACATCGAAAAAGAATGGACGGGAACTTATGGCGAAGAAAAACAGTTTTGAACCATAAAACTGGTAGTAAATCGTTGTGGTTTGGTCAATAAAAGTCAGCAGACTGTATTGACTGGGTAAAATTCAGGGAATGGACCATCGGAGACAAACGACTGAGGAACTTCCTTTGCTAATGAACTTATTACGCAATACTTTAAATGACTCACATTCCAGTGGTAAACGCTACGGCTTTCTAAACGGTAGGACGTGAGGTGGATTCCAGGTGGAGCACAACTTTTTCTCAAAAATAAAAGATATTTTTTCATTAAACTGATCCACGTATGATTTCCACGGAACTATAAATTCCAAACTCTGATATCGACAATATTTTACCAAGTTTACAACATTTAACCAACAAATATTTCCATGTCACGTGCCACAATGTGTGTAGTCCCCCGGTCCATGAATTTCCATCAACAAGGCGCATTATTGTAATTGTCATTGCACTCACGTGGGCGGCTACAGCTGCCTGGACCACAAGTATAACAAAAATTTCATTGCATTAACCACAAAAAAATATTAAAACTAAAGCAGCGCCACTATTAAGTGTTTTAATTTTGATAGCTTTTCGAAATGGTCGAGTTGAAACTTGGAGTATTTTAGTTAAGGTAATGTTGCACTCATAAATGTGTTTGTTTTAAAATCAGCTGTCGCCTCATCTGCATAATCAGGACAGAGATATGTGCAGCGCGAGCTAATCCTAAAGGTGTATAGAAGAAACAAGGACACAAAGCGTTATCTGATGAGTAAGTCTGTGCGAGAGGTCCACAAACTATTCAGGTGCATTCGCTAGGCGTTTATGGCTGATATGACCGGTCCGTAGCTCAGTGGTAACACTGCGGACTCTGAATGGGAAGGTTGTGGGCTCGAATCCCGGCGGAGCACAAAAAATATACCATTTATATTTTCAAATTTGCTCTTCGCTGGGTTGAAAAATTCATAAACCTTTACCAATGACCGGTCACCAAAGGTCCATCTAGCCTTGTAGCAACTTGAGTATTGGCGCTTTGTAGCGACGACCAAGCTCGTATACCTCTGCGGCACTACAACAAGTGTCATAGACCCCTAGAGTCTCTAGAATCTAGGGAGTCTCCCGCACAGGATTTCTTAAAAAAAAAATTTTGTTATTATTATTCTTTTAAAGATTTGATTTGGTAAATTACTGGTACAGGAATACACGATCAAATCAATTCAATATACAATGCTTTGTATGAACGTCCATGTGCCGTGGGTCCTTCTGACACATACATAGATACAGGACGTGTGCTAAGAGGGCTTGAGCATTAAAAAAAGAAAAACATTGTTCAAAAAGGAAATGTTTTGTAGATTTTAATTTTATTGTTTTATTGCTTAGTGATTGTATGTTTGTATTCCTTGACGGTATGAGGCTGACCACCCATACTGTAAAAAAAAGCTTCAATTTGCCAATGTCACCCCTGTTTTAGGTAAGGTCGGCAAGAGTTGCAGGGCTTATGTTGATTTGAGATTGATTTTTATATTGTAGATTCACATGTTAATACGTGTGTGCTTATGAGAATGGATGTAATATATATCTTAAAGTAATATATCTTTGCAACTTAGATTATGGATTATAACTGCTTTAGTTTTCAGGACGCAACGCGCTTTTTTTCATACAATGGAAAGACGATTCATAGATCAGCTACAGATCAAACGCGTTCTGTATAACCATGATAGTATTTTAATTTTCACGAGCAAGATCCACTGAGAAGTTATTAAAAATTGTTTCAAAATCTCGGTACAGATTGATATTCAGTGATAATTTTCTCCATCTGGTACATATATTACCTCCTCGTGACTGGGTCGCGTGCCGGTCTGCAGTACGTCCCCCCAGTGCTTGTTTGGCTTATCTACCGTTCGATTCAAAATGACTGGTTTGGAAATGGTCTAAACTGGTTCGGATGTCGGAATAAGAAAGGAGGGTAGGGAAGAGAGGAATCCTGGGCAAAACTGGAGAGGACTATAACTCGCAGAAATCAAACTCCATTTTTTTTAAACGCGCCATTTATTTGGCTCACTGCTGAAAACACAAGTTGACAGGACAGCCAGAAAAAGAGGGAGTTTTATAACTAAAATGATATAAGAGTATAAGACGTCAGAATCGTCTTCTTTTTGTTTTAATATTAGTTATTAGATTAAATTCAGACCAATGGCTTTTCAATAGAATTGTCTGAAGAATCACATTCTACACTATCTGAGCTAAGAAAAAAGCGTAAAACACGATAATGTGAGAGTCGTTTTAAATATTTTTAAAATCGATTTCCAGTTTTCATAAGACACATTGGTCCAGTACACATAAAAACATTGCTCATGTGAAATAATCTCTGATGGACATAAGACAAACAAGTACTAAGAGGACGAGAAGCCGCCAGATCAGTCGCTTGCTGCATCTTTACACGAAAGATAAAAAGTATTATCGAAAACTGTATGGAAACTAATACGCTCACTACAAACGCTGTTTTGGTTTTCATACACATTTTTATCTCAGCTTTGGTTAAATTAAAGGGTTACGAGATAGAACGATGCAGTGACATAACGACACATGACATCACGACAGATCACAGAATGACACATGACAAAACATCACAGGAAATTATATCACAATGACAAAACATCATCAAACCAAAAAAGGACATACCATAAGCGGCACAAAAAAACATCACATGACAAAACATCACAAAACAGAAAACACCATAAACAGAATGACAAAAAAGTTAGACATAAGAAACATTAGGAAATGAAACTCATGCATACATTATTGGTAAAGCTTATAAAAAAATTAACGCCCCCGATTAACATTATTAGATTTTTAAAAAACTAACTAAGCTGCACATAAAGAGCAACATCTCACCGCGTTATCTGCGAAAGAGTCACATATGGCGTGTGGAAGCAAAAAAACTGTTTGTTTTGTTTATGATGTTTTGAAATGTGATGTTTTTTCATGTGCCTTTTATGGTATGTTCTGTTTCAGGTGTGTGAAGTTTTTTCATGTGATGTTTTATCATGAGATGTACTATCATTGTGATGTTCTGTCATGTTTTGTTCTGTCATGTGTCGTTCTATCATGAATTTATTTATATAAACAAGCCGGTCCGTAGCTCAGTGGTAACACTGCGAAATCTGAATGGGAAGGTTATGGGTTCGAATCCCGGCGGAGCATAAAAAATGTACCATTTATATTTTTAAATTGGCTCTTCGCTGGGTTGAAAAATTCATAAACCTTTACCAATGACCGGTCACCAAAGGTCCATCCAGCCTTACAGCAACTGGGTCTTGCTTGAGTATTGGCGCTTTGTAGCGACGACCAAGCTCGTACACCTCTGCGGCACTACAACAAGTGTCATAGACCCCTAGAGGCTCTAGAATCTAGGGAGTCTCCCGCACAGGATTTCTTAAAAATAAAAAAAAACATGTACAAGACTGATGACAGTGAGACACCAAAACGTCACAATACATATAACATTGTATACGCAAGAGAACAATACACGGACACACAGATACGTTATTAATTATTATACGCATCCATACGTCGTTCTAGTATACAAACAGACTCCGATAGTAAGCGATCCACACCAGCTGTTGTAAATCTATCCAGGTGTGATGTTATGTCATGTGTCGTTCTGTCACTGTGCCGTTCTAACCTGAGACCGAATTAAAGCTTGGAGTTCTGCCCCATCTACTGTACGTATACCAACTTGTTTGCAACTGGTACAGCTCGCGGTCCGCCGGCATACTGATGGGGACTTGAACCTGTATGACTGACCATCTCAACAAGCCACCATGCGCGTCAACACATCACTAGGCCGTGGAAGAAATGCCTGCAATAATAAATATGCAGAAAAATATATGCAAGCCGATGAAAACATAATCGCCCTTATTCATAGAAGTTTTTAAATTTTAAATCAGTGTAAAGTCAGCTTTCTTATACTAAACTGTTGGTTAATCTGTGGTTTTAGGTTCAACCGACCTAATGAGTAAAGCCGAATATGCCAAAAATGTAAAAGATATGGGTTCAGAGCAAGTATTACAAATACCCAATTTGAATCGTCTTTGGCCGAATATGTATGTCAAAAATGTACAAGATATGGGCTCAGAGCAAGTATCAAAAATACCTAATTTAAATCATCTTTGGTCGAATATGTCGAATATGTCAAAAATGTAAAAGATATGGGTTCAGAGCAAGTATTAAAAATATCCAATTTAAATCATCTTTGGCCAAATATGTCAAAAATGTAAAATATATGGGTTCAGAGCAAGTATTAAAAATACCCAATTTGAATCATCTTTGGCCAAATATGTACACAAGAAATGAGTACCAGCCCACTTGGGGGCGGGGAAACCCCACTTCAAGGGAAGTGCTTGACGAAAAGCCGGCCTCCTTACCTGTAAAAATAAATAAGTTCCGCTCGCCACATGCGACCTCATCAGGTAAAACGCATCAAGAAGTCACACTATATGTGCAGCATAGTTGCTAGTAATTTTCAAGTCCCTATGGAAAACTTAATAATATAATGTAAGTTAAAAAATAATATATGCAATATTACAAAATGCATATTTTCCGTTGCTTAAACATCGCATTACCTGCTGTGATTTCTGTTCATATGCAGATTTCCAAGTGAAATTAGTGGGACCTAATGTGAGAATGAAGCTCTTTTATCGTGCCGTCCTGTCGCAACATCACTTTTTATAGCACAGATTTAAGATGCAATTAACTTAACGCAAATTCTATTAATAAAATTTAACCATCTGTGGTATCGCGATGTTGATATCCTTGAGTAATACTATAACTGTAACTCTGTTGCCAGTCGGCTAGGGGTGACCAGAGCCTATGCAGATTTGCTTCATTTTTTCCTATCCTTGCATTCGTATCCATCACCTCTTTGATACTTACATTTCATGCGCTTTGTACATCCCATTCTTTCACAATTTCACCAATCTGATGCAGCCATACTATTCTCGGTCTTCCCTTTCCTTTTTTCCTTTTTACATTTCCTCTGTAGGTAGCTCAGTTGGTAGAGTGCTTGCATTCCATGCCGTGAGCTCGGGTTCGAATCCCGCCGAGGCGAGGGTGTCAAAATGATTTCCCGTTTCGGTGTTTATTTCAAACCCCAAAATAAAATACCGGCAAGGCTTACTCAGCCTTCACAAGAAATGAGTACCATCCCTCTCGGGAGCTGGGAAACCCCCACTTCATCTGAAATGGTTGGCGTAAAGCCGACCCCCTTACCTGTGAAAATAAATAGGTTCAACTCGCCACATGCGACTCCTTCGGGGATAACGCGGCAAGACGTTACACTATATGTGTAGCTTAGTTGCGTTTTTTTGCGTACATATACCTGCTTTGCAAGTCTTTCATTATCATTATCCATTCCAATATTCCTTGACTGTTAGGTTGGTATGCGGCTGACCACACATACTGTAAAAAATGGTTCACTTTGCCAATGTCACCCCTGCTTCAGGGAAGGTCGCCAAGAGTTGCAGGGCTTATGTTCATTTGAGATTGGGTTTTTTATATTGTAGGTCCACATGCGGCATGTGTAAACGCGAAATTATGCGTGTCTGCTTGTGGGAATGCATTTAATATAATTCTCAAATGATACATATCTTTGCAGCTTAGATTTAGATTTAGATTCTATCTTTATGTCCAAACCATTTCATTACATTCATATTTTGTACCTTTACTTTCACATCCTCTTGTAACTTAAATTTGTCTTTAACCCATTCATTCTTAACTAGAGTTTTTCCTGGCATACCTACTCCTCAAGTGTTTCATTTCCACCGTACATACTTTACTCATTTCACTGTCCTTCGTAGTTCATGATTCACTTCCATACACCAATGTTGGTAACAATATGCCATTGTGTACCGACATTCTTGAAAATGCAACTAAATACGTATTTGAAAATACATACATAAGAAGGTTCTAATTTTAAATTTCGTATTTTTCCATGAAAAAAAATAAGTGCATTATTTGTTCATTATTTTTAGTGTGACAACCCTAATGCAAAAGGCAATGGTTGCCCGCTGCGCCAAATTCAAATTCAAATTTGGAACGCGGAACGCCCTGACTCGATGGAAAATTTTAATTTTGTACAAGTTGGCATCTTGTCATTATCAATTTACTATTGTCTATTCCCGGCAGCTGTCATTGTCAAATCATAATATTTTCGCTAACTATTTACCGCGTTTACTTTCAAATAGTTTTAATAATAATATTTGGTTTATTTATTTGGTGAGTGCTGCTTTTCTGTGAATCACACCTCAAGAGCCCTCTCATGGAATAGTTACTAAGTTAAATAGTTTAATAAGAGTTACTTTTTATGAAAACAAGAAGCTCCCGTGGGTTCCACATTTGTGAAATATGGTAAGTAAGAATTGAAGTTTCTAATCTAATCTAATCTAAGCTGCAAAGATATATATCATTTAAGATTTATACTAAATGCATTCCCACAAGCAGATATGTATAATTTCGCGCTAACACATGCCGCATGTGGACCTACAATATAAAAACCCAATCTCAAATGAACATAAGCCTTGCAACTCTTGCCGTCCTTCCCTGAAACAGGGGTGACATTGGCAAAGTGAACCAATTTTTATATTATGGGTGGTCAGCCGCATAACAACCTATAAGTCAAGGAACATACCTACATGACAAATTACATTTTTTTAAATCAAAGAATAAAAATAACAATATATAGGTACATGGACATAAAAAAACTAAATCATAAAACCAATTTCACTTTAACAAACCCTAGCCGCCAACATCACAGATCAACCGCCATTTCTTTCTATCCTTGCATACTTCTTTGAAGTTTTCAAATCAAAAATGTCATTACAAAGTCAACATTTTAAATTATCAATTTTAATTCAAAATTGGGTTAATTTCTTCTACATTTATTCTTCGCCGTGTAATTACAGACGTGAACATACCTGTGTGTAGAAAAATAAATATGGAACTTTAAATTCTATTGGTGAAGTGGTTGGCGTAGGCCGGCCTCCTAACTTGTAAAAATAAATAGGCTCAACTCTTCCCTCACAAACTCCTTTGCAAAAAACGCGGCGAAAAGTTACATGTTATGTGTAACTTAGCTGCGTTGCGTTTTTCTCAAACAGGAAAGCAATTGCTCATCCGCAGCCTAGAGTGAATTTTCCATACAAAAAAAAAATGATCCGTAGAAGATCAGCTAGAGATTAAATGTTGTATAGGTACTAGCATTAAAGATGTGGATGTACTGGATAGTATATATACATATGACAAAGAGTTCGATTTTTTTTTTTCATTTAAGTACAACTTTTTTCTCTGCGAGCAAACGCAGTCTTGTATGGGATTGCCGTCTTTAGCAACGCAACCAAGCTACACATATAGTGTAACTTCTTGCCTGCTTTATCCCCAAAGGGGCGCATGTGGCGATTCGGGGCCTATTTATTTTTACGGGTAAGCGGGCCGGCCTCACACCAACCACTTTCAGTTGAAGTGGGGGTTTCCCAGCTCCCGGGGGGCTGGGTCTCATTTCTTGTGAAGGCTGAGCAAACCTTGAGATTGAACCCTTGCTCTCGGCATGGAATGCAAAAATTCTACCAACCTTTTTTCGAGCTTGGTCGTCGTCGCTACAAAGCGCCAATTCTCAAGCATGACCCAGTTGCTGTCAGGCTGGATGGACTTTTGGTGACCGGTCATTTGTATGGCTGGCCGCACACGCACGTTTTCCGTATTCGATTTCCTAATGCGGAATTTCGAATCGGAATTCCGTGAGAATTCTCATGTAGTAAGTGAACTAAATGAATTAAATTTTAATTAAATCAAAGAACACAGTTTTTCCATATTTACTCAAAAACTATTGACATTATTGAAAAAATGTTAAGTATTGAACCTAAACAATGTAAAGTTCTGTAAGTAAAAAGCAAAAACAAAAATCCAAAATACAGCACACACGAAAAAAAGCTAAAAATGTAAAAAAACGCGTTTTTTAAAATATTTTTTTGTGGTGGCAATTCTTAAGTTATATATTTTGTTTAAGCTTTATAATTAAGATAAAAAAATTAATAAACATGCTTGATTTTTTTCATTACTGTAACTATTTTGCTAAGACCATAAAGTGTAAGAAACAAAAATGGCAGATTTAGCTTTATAACACGCCTTAAGTATGAATCCCCAATGTAACATATTTTTGCAACTCAGATAAGATTAGATTATCGAAATATCGATGTGAAATACACAAACTCTTAAAAGTTAAACAAAACATTATAGTTTACCCTTCCCTAGCAACCCGATCGTTTGACGTCACAGTTTTGATGTCTACAGAATTTGCGCCGAGTCCGTTGTTCAGTTTGAGCGTGTGACGTATGTAGGTAAGCCTGGCTCGGTGGATTGATGGCTGAGCCTTCAGCTGGCCCGTGATAAGGTATCGAGCGCGCCCGCATGCGACAGAACGGCGAACCGTTTTGTTTCCAATAATACCAGCAACTCATCTACCTACCTATAAGCAAAATGAAACTAAAACAGTGCCTACAATGTTTAAATTTGCCTGGCTAATTTGTCTACGCAGATACATACTTGTTATATCAACCTCTTTCAGTTATTCACCTTGATATATGTAGAACCCAACTGCATACTTCGTTTGTAATACAATATTTTAGATCTGTTTCGTCATCGTTTGCTGCATTGAGAAATATAAAGTCTGTGAGGAGATATTTTCCACCCAATGCTATAAAAGCACTGGTAAATGCGTTTGTGATGTCTAAAGTCGACTATTGCAGCACCTTGTACGCTGGACAGACTAATAAGCAGATGAACAGGTGAACAATCTGTGATGAACTCGGCTGCACGACTGATTTTTGGAACATCGAAGTACTCCCATATCACGCCAATTATGCGGAAGCTGCACTGGCTCAAGTTCTCAGAAAGAGTGCGGTATAGACTGTGTGTCATGATAAAAGACATCCTAGAGGGACAGGCACCAGAATACCTCAGAGAACTGTGTCAGATGCAGCAAGCCACTAGCTCCAGGACTCTAAGGTCAGCTAATGTAGGCTCCGCAAGGCTGAGCTTGCCCCTCAGGGCAACCTCCACTAACTTTAGTGATCGTGCTTTCTCGGTTTCGGGCCCAATGGCTTGGAACGAGTTGCCGGTTGAGGTGAGGAAAGAGCAGGAGAGGGCAACCTTCAGGAGGAAGCTGAAGACGCACCTGATTGAAAGGTCATACCCGGAATAAAGGGCCCTTGTGACTAAATTTTAGTGAAAACGGCGCTTCAGAACAAAATCAACCAAATATATATATTTTTGGTACGTCCGGTCGATAGCTCAGAGGGTCCTTGCATTCCATGCCGAGAGCTCGGGTACCTACGAATCTTGGGTTTATTTCAAACCCAAAATAAAATACCGGCAAGGCTTACTCAGTCATCACAATAAATGAGTACCAGCCTTCTAGGTAGCTGGGAAACTCCTACTTCAACTAAAATGTTTGGCATAAGGTTACCCCCTTTACCTGTAATTTATAATCTTAGTTAGGGATAATAGCATTTTATATTATAAAATGCTTTCCCACAGGCAGACGCTTGTTAGTTCGTGGCTACAAATTCCGCATGTGTACTTACAAAATCAAATCAAAACCTGAAATGAACATAAACCCTGCAACTTTTGCATAGGAAAGGGCGGTATTGGTACAGCGAATTATTTCTTACAGTATGGGCCGTCAGCCTCATACCAAACTATAAGTCAAGAAACGGTAAAAGGTCATCGCTTATGGGTATCGCCGTCGAAATTTGTACCTTTTGTCTTGTGCGTGTGTCCCCTAATGATTTTCAGCTTTTTCATAAAAACTGGTGATCTCTACTGAATTCTAAAATTATCAGAGTAAAGTAAATAAAAAGCGTATCGAAATACAAAAAAAAACTGCAAAAAGCATTAAGTGGCGATGTAATTAAAAAATAAAACAAAAACGCCTTTTTTCCATTCCCATACAAATTTTACATGTCCGCAACCCGTTTTTGACCCTTTGATGGCATGATACGATCAAAATAGTCAAACGTTTTTAAAGTTGAGTATTTTTGCATATACCTTAGTAACGTATCTTTCATTTTCTGTACTAGCCACAATAATATTTACTTATTTAAACACGAAATTTTGATTGCTAAGGTTTGTCTCCATTTTTGGCTCCGAAATTTTTCTTGTAGTATGTTACCAATTCCATTGGAACTGACAAAAATCTTGCAATCTTAAGTATTTATTCACGTATGGTAACTCTTTGGTTCAGTGTGGACAACACAAAAAAACTCATTCGATACCTTCATTTTCTTCTGAGAACGTTTACATCAGACTCGGGAATTTGTCGTGAGTGTTTTGAGTGGAAGTTAGCTTGGCATTATTAAGGTATGTATTCGAATAAGTTATCAGTTGTATATTTTTTACTTAGATCCATTAATCCTTCTAATGATTGTATGTTTGTATCATTGCTGACAGCATTATTTTTCAAATGGCACAAGTTTAAGGTAATGTCGGGCGGTTTTTTATTTACAATCTTTACTGTATGTTACCATATTAAGGTGTATTCACGTAGGTTTAAAAAAATATACCTACTTACCGTTAATTTATGGTTGACTAACAAAATACATTTACGTACCTAATTGAAACATAAAACTATCTAATCAACCTTACTACATGCTATTAATATTTTAAATGCACCGTTTGATGTTTGTTATTCAAAATAGCAAAAAGGTTTATTCCGTGATCTGTGGGCTAAACGGATTAAATGAAATTTGGACCACAGAGGTACCTAATTTTTATATCGGTGCTGGATATTGTGAAAAATGTACGCAAAAAAACCATTGCCTATCTGTCTAAATCTATGATAATCTATAATCTAAGTTACAAAAATATATTGCATTTAAGACTTTAAGTTCGTACTTAAACATGCTGCATGTGAACCTACAATATAAAACCAAATCTCAAATGAACATAAACCCTGCAACTCTTGTCGACCTTACCTGACACAATGGTAACATTGGTAAAGTGAACCATTTTTTACAGTATGGGTGGTCAGCTTTATACTAACCTATAAGTCAAGGAAACTTATTGAAATACAATAAACGATCGATTTTAGGTAGTTATGAGATTTTGAATCTAGCAGCTGTGCCGTGACCTAGATTGGGCCGTGACGCACTAGGCAGCCAGGCTGCCTAGTGCGTCACGGGCCTAACGGCACAGCTGCTTAGAAACGCCATCTCGCGGGCATATTTGGACGATGTACTCTGTAATAAAATGAATACGCACATTTAAAACTACCTAAAATCGCTCGTTTATTGTATTTCAATAAGTTTCCTTGACTTATAGGTTGGTATGAAGCTGACCACCCATACCGGTAAAATACATACATGCATACATACGAACGAACGGATGTACAGACGGACAGGTTCGAAAAATTAGGTTTTGTTACATTTCTATATCTCATTTCTTTTTTCAACGACGAATACAAGATTTTATAGCAGTTCGTAAACACTGTTCAGTAAAAATTAGAGCACCATTTTGAATGTCATTTTGAATAGACCTTAATTGAATTCGCGATGTTTACGTTTTCTTGAATCTTGCCGGTCGACAGTTATGGTACAAATTTAAACGGCGATACCCATATAATAAAATATTTTGGTACGTCCGGTCGATGGCTAAGTTGGTAGAGTACTTGCATTCCATGCCGAGAACTCGAGCTCGAATCCCACCGAGGTGAGGGTGACAGAAATGATTTCTCGTTTCGGTGTTTATTTCAAATCTAGCCTTCTGTACTCAGCCTTCACAAGAACTGAGTACCAGTCCCTTCGGGAGCTGGGAACCCCCCACTTTAACTGCAGTGGTTGGCGTAAGGCCGGCCCCTTTACTTTTACAAATAAATATGTTCCACTCGCCACACGCCACCCCTTCAAACAACCAAAACTTGTGTTCATCCTTTTACAAGGGATAGATAATCCACAAATAATGAATTTTCAAGTGTTGCTTTATTCCCTACACTCTTTTATGACTGGCGTAGCGGTCTCAATGCTGTAGGCTGTAGTCTCTGTTGTTAGCGGTGGGTACTCACAGGCCCGGATTAAGGGCGATCCTAGCGGTGCGTCCGAACCAGGGCCCCTGCGTCCTAGGGCCCCCAAGACATCTAAGAAAAATATACTTCTAGGACAGAAGACACCCTTGGCGACTTGCATAAAATTGTATGGAAGAATATTTTAACATTTGTTTTTTAAAGTACAAGACGAAGTTCCTTCCAACAAATGTCATACTATCCGTGATCTAGTCATAATCCCACAAGGAGTGCCACCCGAGGTATGCTGTTCGCCTCAGTAACATCGAACCACTTACTTATAGAGTACGCCTCTGACCTAGATGTCCTTGTATTGTCACGCCGTTACTTTTACTTCACGGGAAGGCCTTCCACCACTTGAGAAAATATGTAGATTTTCATGAACGTCCATCTGCTGTGGGTCCTTCCGACACATATATAAAGGACGTGTATGGAGAGGGTTTGAGCATACCTACAGACCTCCAGATTATTTAAATTGTGGGGAGTCTCCCAAACAGGATTCGTAAAATCAAACTTAAGACGCTATCAGTAATCGTTTAAGTTCGAAATATGTACCTACCTATTTTTGTGAGGAGCGGGGAGGGAGGCCCCGACAGTTCCCTATACCAGGGCGCCTGTTTACTTAATCTGGGCCTGGATACTCGTGCGTAGTTTACATTTTCATTATCAGAAGTAAAGTGTTGGCCCGTGCGGCGCACGCGCACAGCCACCTACCTGTCTATTACCATACATAGGGGTAATAATCTATTTGTTGTCATAAAACCATTACAACAGCTTAAAGTAGTGAGGTTTTTTCCTGTCACGCTGCACGTAATAACAACATGTAGATAGAAACATTACGAGCCTTCCACCCATCTCAGATAGGAAAACACCTTTTCGTTTGGTTGGGAATAATAAATTGATTTGTGGTTTGAACCACGCGCTTCTTCGTTGAACGCTGTTATTACTCATGGAGGTAATGAATAATGGCAGTTGGAAAACATTTGTCTACGATTTTAATTGACGCGTGGCAGTTAGAGATTAAAATTTATTTTCGTTTGAAATAGAGACCACAGGGAGAGCCTTATAACGGTTAGCAATTAAAAACTCTTATTACCCCTCAATGCCACGAAAATGCCTGTTAACCAAAAGCGCAGGGTCTTTGAGTCATGCGTGCTTCCAGTATCCACCTATGGCTTGGAAACAAAAGGGCTCACTCAGTATAGCGCCAACAGACTGAAGATGTACCAAAGAGCCATTGAAAAGAGTATGCTGGGGATCAGCCTCAGAGACAGGGTTCCAAATGGTGTCACTGATGTCATGCAGCGAGTCGCCTGCTTCAAGTGGCGCTGGGCTGGTTATGTCGCAAGGCAGGACCATGGCAGGTGGACGAAAAGGATCGTCCAGTGAAGGCCCGGGATGTCCAAGCGGTGAGTGGGGACACCCCAACTGAGGTGGCTGGACGATATCAAAAGAACTGCAGGCAGAGGATGACTGAACACAGCAGCTGATAGACAGAGATGGAGAGGATTTGAGGACGCCTACGCCCAGGAGGGGACAGAGAAAGGCCGAGAAAGGAAGGAAGGAAGATACAGTTTAAGAAACAAAAATGACAAGTTTAGAGTATATAAGTCTAGGCGCACACTGGGTGACAGGTGACAGCGACAGCTCAACGACTAGTCGCGGCGACAGGCTGCGGCCGACAGTTTACATATATTTTGTTCAAAGCTCCGCACACTTGGCGCCAAGAGTCGCCAAGTCGAGGCGACAAGTCGTCCAGGTTGCGATGGCCCTACTCTTAAGGATTTAATTCGACAGTGAGTGATCCTTGTCCTTGCGCCGAGCAAAAAATCACAAATCATTAATGGCAATAATCACCGTATGGATGGGCCTCATCATGATAATAATTATTGTTCTCAAGGGTGACAGGTTAGAACGGCACAGTGACAAAACGACACATGACAAAACATCACATACCTAAAACAGAACATATATAGGTACCATAAACGGCACGAAACATCCCAATTATTTATTTTTCTTCCATACGCCATATGTGACTCCTTCGGGGATAACGCGGTAAGAAATGTCTCTTTATGTGCAGCTTAATAAGGTTTTTTTCGTCTACTAATTATAATCTGGGGCATTCATTTTTTGTAAGCTTTACCAAATAATATTTGCATGAGCTCAATTTTTTCATGTTTCTCATGTCTCACTTTTTTAGCATGCCGTTTATGGCGTTTTGCTGTTTTGTGATGTTTAGTCATGTGATGTTTTTTCATGTACCGTTTATGATATGTTCTGTTTTAGGTATGTGATGGTTTACCATGAATCGTTCTGTCATTGTGATGTTTTTTCATGTGCCGTTTATGATATGTTCTGTTTTAGGTAAGTGATGTTTTGCCCTGTGATGTTTTGCCTTGTGTCGTTCTGTCACTGTGTCGCTCTATCATGGATCCGTTCTCAAGGTGGTCCAGCCTACAGTACATGGCTCCCGTATGCGGAGGTGATGTGCGCATGTGTAACAGGAATAAGGATTAGTGTTACTGGAACAGACACTTACCGATTGTGAGGGTTTTTCTTCTGTCCTGCTGATTGACACAATTAATAATTAACAGCCACTTCAATATGTTTACTTTTATTTCTTTCACAATGTATACACAATTAACCACAACACAATAATATTCTTTATTCTTAATTACACAGGCTTGTGGCTATCCCGCCAGGCAAGCTTCTCCTCCCCTTCTGCCTTCCTTTGTTTTCCTTTTCATTCAAATTCAAATCTCATGTTCCATTTTACCTAACAAACAAATCCATCTCGTTACAATACACCTCCTTCCTCTCATAAAAAAAAAACATTCCCAATTTTTTTTTTTTTTTTTACAATGAGTAAATAATGTATCATAATGCTCAGCCGGCGCCACATATTTTGTTTTATTTTAAGGATAAATTTCAAAAATATGAAAATAAAAAAAAAACCTGTTTCTGATACATTATTCAGTCATTAATACCTTTTTTAACAATACCAATTATTTTCATACTAAAATTAATATATATATTTTTTTAACACAAATTTCATATTCAATATTATAAACAAATATTTGTTTTTTTTTTTTTTTTTAAATACTTAACTCAACAATTCAAAATAATCAAATAACAATACATAATAAACATTCACCAGTTTATTAATCAATTCATTAAAATAATTTTTTTTTTAAACATGTATCACATCTTTCCCAATATTTAAATTTATTTCAAATTTATTTTTCATTAATAAATTTATCAGTCCATCAATTTTTTTAAAAACTTTACCTTCATATGTAATACTTTGTTTAATTTATGTTTCATACCTTCATTCATGCAATGTTTCATAATTCATTCTTTCACTGATCACTTTTATATCAACTTTCACCGTATCATTCATCACCTCAAATTTTTCATACACATGAAAATATGTTTTTTTTTTTTTTGTTAATCTAATTTGATTATGTCCTTGATGTGATATTTATTTATAACATTTGTGTCTATATCTTTTAATACATAGACTATCTTGCTAACTTTCTTTTCTATTCTGGCTTTGACAAATTTTGGAGCCAACTTTGTACAGAAGTATTTCCCTGCATTTGATTGTATGAAATTTTTACGCCATACAATATCCCCTTGATCATAGACACGATTTGATCTACCTTTATTATAATAATTTGCATTTTTATTATATGCATCCCATAAATTTTCTGTTACAATTTTGTATAATGTGTTTAATTCCTTCATTTTATCTTTATGCATATCTCTATATTTATTTAATTCTTCCTTTGATTCTATTTCATCATTTACTATTTCACCATGAATTTCACCATTTAGTACAATCTCCCTACCTCTTGCTAATACATTAGGTGTGTATCCTGTTGCTAAATTGACTGTATTATTTATTATGCTTTGTACTGAATCTAAGAAAGTATCCCATTTTCTTTGTTCATTTTCAACAAAAATAGCTAATGTGTATCCTATTGTTCTATTATATGTCTCTACATTATTGCACATGGGAGTATATAAAGTTGTATAAAATATTTTCTGTACTCCATATGAGTACATAAAATCTTTAAATGCATTAGACTTTAAATTCTTTCCATTATCTGTTATTATCGTTTGCGGTACTCCTTCTGTTAAAAATATTTTATTTTCTATTAATTTTACTATTTCTTCTGTAGTTGCTCTTCTTAAAGGAAATAACCAACAATATTTGGTAAAAACATCTATTATTGATAATATATGTATATAGCCCGTACTTGATTTTGGTAATGGTCCTATCAAATCAATACTCAGCATTTTTAACGGTCTATCCACTCTTTTTCTATTTTCCATTTTTCCTGCTGGAGGTAAATTATTCGGCTTATACATTTTACATTTTTGACATTTATTTATAAAACTTTTTATATCTGCATACATATTTTTCCAATAGTAACATCTTGATATGTATTTATAAGTTTTAAAAATACCTACATGTCCATTATCATGATGATTCTTTATTATAGTTAATCTATTGTCTATAATAGGTATCTCTTTCCAATTATATTCCTCTGTGAAAGGATTATCATCATTTATTAGTTTAAATAATTTATTATCTACCATTTTGAATTTTTTGTATTTGTGTGGTGTTTTTGTACATCCTTCTGCGATATTATTATACCAAGGATCTGCAATATTTGAATTTATTACTTCCATTTCTTTAGTACCAGGAATCCTAGATAATACATCTGGCACTGTATGTTCTTTCCCTTTTCTATGCTCAATCTCAAATTCATACTGTGAAAGTCTCATGGCCCATCTTGCTAATCTACCTGTTGGATTTGATATTTTATTCAAGAATTTTAATGCCATATGATCAGTTATTACCTTAAATTTCATCCCATCTAGATAAGATCGAAAATGTTCTATTGAATCTACAATGGCAAGAAGCTCACGTTCTGACGTCGAATAGTTTTGTTCTCTAACTGTCAAACTTCTTGAAAAATATGCTATTGGCTTTTCGGACCCATTGATATTTTGGTTTAATACTGAAGCTACTTGATTTTTACTGGCATCAGTGTGTAAAAAAAAATCTTTTGTGAAATCCGGACATATTAATACAGGGGCTGTGCTTAAGGCTAATTTTAAATTATTAAATGCATCCTCAGATTCTTTTGACCAATTAAAATTGTTCTGACCTTTTTTACCTCTCAATAATTTATTTAGTGGATATGATATCTCACTGCAGTTTCGTATAACTTTTCTATAAAATCCTACCAAACCTAAAAACATTCGTAGTTGTTTTACATTTTTCGGTGAAGGATATTCCTCTATAATCTTGACTTTATTTGAATCTGGCCTTAATCCATTTTCATCAATAATGTATCCCAAATATTTTAAACTATCTTTGCAAAATTCACATTTTGAAAATTTTACCGTTAACTCTGCTTCTTGTAATATATTTTTAACTTGTTTTAACAAATTTAAATGTGAATTGAAATCTTCGTTAATAATAATTAAGTCATCGATATAACAAAATATGTTAGTATCAAATTTAGGTCCAAATAATTTGTCTAATAAACGCTGTGTTTCAGAACTTGAATTTTTTAAACCGAACGGCATTTTTGTGAATTGAAACAACCCTCTATTTGGTACGACGAAAGCAGTTTTTTCTTTGGACGATTCTTCTAGTGGAATTTGCCAAAACGCCTTGCTTAAATCTATTGAAGAGATATATTTGGCATTTCGTAAATTTGCTAAAACTTGATTTAAATTTGGAATAGGATAGTTATCTCGTTTTGTTACTTCATTGAGTCTTCTAGAGTCCAAACAAAATCTAGGCGTTCCATCCTTTTTAATTACAATCACAACAGGACTGGACCACGAAGATTTGGATTGTTCAACTATACCTTCTTTTAACATTTTATCTAACTCTGTGTTAACCTGTCTCTGTCTTGCTGGACTGAGTGGATAATACTTTTGTTTTATTGGAGGACCTTCTGTCTGAATTCTGTGTTCAATGAGGTTTGTGCATCCTAAGCCTATTTTTTCATAAGAGATGTCCTTGAAATCATTTTCTATTGTTTTTAATTGCTGTAATTGGTTATCTGTTAATTTAGTTCTATTTGTAATTTTACCTAATTCACTAATATTTTTGCTATTTGAATATGTAATTTTACTTATTAAACTCGGTTCTAATTCAAATTTTATCCAAAAATCTATTCCAAAAATTAAGTCTTGTTGTAACCCTTGTAAAACATAAAAATCTACATGTTTTATTTGATTGTCACATTTTACCTCTAAATTTATTTTACCAAGTATTTTTATATTTTTACCATTTGCTAACGAGATATTATCATGGGTTTTTATAATTTTGTAATTTCTTTGTAAAAAATAATCAAATGTTTTTTCATTGATTGCAGAAATAGATGCACCTGAATCTAGTAAACCTGTAAAATTTTTGTTCTCAATATTTACTGTTAAAAATGGTCTTTTATCAAATTGTTTAGCAAAAATGAGTGGTGCAATTTGATAATTTTTATTAAAAATTTGAATGAAATTAAGCCAGCTCTTCATTTCTGATTTTTGTGTTTGTACTGAAGGCCGACTATCTACAAGTTTTTTGAATTACTATTGTATGTCGTATTTGTTCTGTTTTGTATATTTATATTTCTGTTCATTTTTGTTTTGTCTGTATAATCACTTTTTTTATTTTTAACAAAACAATCTTTTTGTACATGTCCTGTACGCTTACATGAGTAACAGATTACTGTGTGTTTTTTAAAATTTCCATTTTTTATAAAACAATTTCTTTCCACATGTCCTCTTTTATTACAAAAGTAGCATACTATATTATTTGTGAAACTTCTACATTTATTCTGTATGTAATCTAATTTTCTATTTTTAGTCCAACAATGTATTTCATCATGTCCTAATTTATTACAAAAATTGCATTTTTGCATTACATTTTTCTCTTTTATGTCATTCATTACATTTAAATTTTTACATTCATTAAATTTTATAAATGATTCAAACTTGCTACATATTGTAGATAATTCCTCTGTATTTTTAATTTCAGATGTTGTCAGTAAAGTTGCATATTTTTCTGACAATCCATGAATTATTATGTCCATAAGTTCCTTATCATGCATTCTTTTATTTAATAAATTATTTTTGGATTTTACCTTTAAAATATAAACAGATGCATTATCATGACCTTGTACCATATTTAAAATTTCTAACTTAAGATTTCTTTGAAAGTCATATTTTTCAAATTGTTGTAAGAATTTGGTTTTAAAAAATTTCCAATCAAATTCACAGTTAATTGCTCTGTACCACGTTAACGGAAAATCTGTTAAAAATATAGGCATACACTCTACCAAATAATCTAATTTTAATTTGTAGACTTTGGCTAATTCTTCTAACCTTATTATAAATTCATTTGGTTCACTTTCACCATTAAAAGATATTTTTAACTTGAGAGGATCAAAATTTATGGACTCCATTGTGTTACTTTCTAAATCCTTTTTATTATTTATTTTTTTAGATTTCATCATTTGCTGTATATTTTCAATTTATGCAATTAGAGAATAAATCATTTCATCTCAAAAAAAAATTCATACAAATTAAATATAACACCATCTATATATTATATTTATCTAAACTGATTTGAAACAAACTGGTTCATATCCATTCTTCATTCTCCCGCGACGTTCGATTTTTAAATGTTCATTTCTTCCGAACGTAGGTAGGTAATTTGAATTCTCTTGCCTTCAATATTTTCAAAACAGCCGTTCAATATTTTCAAAACCGCCTTTTAAAACTTGCAATTTCTTGTTTTAAATTGTATAAGTTGATGCCTTCAATAGCTTTTAAACGTGTTGATGCTTTCACAACCATAAATCTGTTCAATTTTAATTATTTCATATATTGTATTGTTTTCAATGTCATTTATTGGAATCGAATGTCATTTGTTTTTGTTTGAGAAAATTTTCTTCATAGGAATTTCATTTACAGATTTTTCTTTTACGTTGGGCGCCAAAATGTGAGGGTTTTTCTTCTGTCCTGCTGATTGACACAATTAATAATTAACAGCCACTTCAATATGTTTACTTTTATTTCTTTCACAATGTATACACAATTAACCACAACACAATAATATTCTTTATTCTTAATTACACAGGCTTGTGGCTATCCCGCCAGGCAAGCTTCTCCTCCCCTTCTGCCTTCCTTTGTTTTCCTTTTCATTCAAATTCAAATCTCATGTTCCATTTTACCTAACAAACAAATCCATCTCGTTACACGATATACAGTGAGATCACCTCGAGTCTCCAGAACTGATATTTTGCCATGTGATGTTTTGACCTGTGTCGTTCTGTCACTGTGTCGCTCTACCGTGGAACCGTTCTCAAGGTGGTCCAGCCTACAGTACATGGCTCCCGTATGCGGAGGTGATGTGCGCATGTGTAACAGGAATAAGGATTAGTGTTACTGGAACAGACACCTGCCGATATACAGGGAGATCACGTCGAGTCTCCAGCAGTGATATGTTTACATTATTTATATTTATTTATTTATTGTAATCCTGACATCTGGTTCTTAGTATTGACGTAGCTAAAGGATTTCTCAGTCATTTTTTTTTGTGGTTGGTATTATAATTGCATTCCTCTTCACAAATCTATTTTAGAGTGGTATATGTCCTAATCATGTCTTTTTTGTTTCTTAAAGTACCTACATATATGATCTTAGTAAAAGAGTGACAGTGATGAAAAAAATTAAACGTATTGATTGATTTTGTTAACTAAATTATACAGATTAAAAATATATACTCGTATAACTCAGAAAACTGTTCAAGAAATTTAATTACGTACCTACCTACTTCCAATGTTTTCTTATTTTCTTAAAAAAATTTCGTATTATTAAAAATCCGCTTCTTGTGAGACTACACAATGTGTAATTCTACAGAAAAAATAATAATTAAAAACGCGCTTTTTATCTTTTTTATGTGCTTTTTATTAATGATTTTTATTTGTTTTAAAAAAATCTAGCAAAAAATTGAAATAAAGCAATAAAAAAACGATAAAAATATGAAAAAACGCTTATTTGTTACTTTTTTTCAGGGTTAATTTTTTTTTTTTTTTTACTTTTTAATTTAGATAAATAATAATATAATAAAATAAACACGATTTTTTTCATTGCTGTAACTCTTTTATTTAAGACCATAAAGTCGAAGAAACTAAAACGACAGGCTTGGATTGCCAAAGATCGAGGTACCTACATGCATACATATCAAAAAAAAAAAAACATAAAAAAAACTAGCACGCTTCTCTAACTGGGTTTGGGTGATGGGTTTCTTTTTTTATTTGATAACCCGGTGGTTGAAATATCGCATGTGTGGAAGTGATCCATTTATCATACAATTAGGAGACATGAATTATGATATGGATGTCTTCACACAGTGGGCTGGCGGATTTGGACAAATTCTCAAACTACAAAACGGGACAACTGTGGGACACAATGCATCTTATCGGCCGAAACCCGTTACATCTCAGCGGGATTCGTATGCCACCGGGAATCCTGCAACCTATAATAATCTATAATATAAGTTGCAAGGATACATTCATTTAGAGCTCTCAAATGCATGCCCACAAACAAACACGTGTAGTTCGCGCTTACAAATG